>CM062815.1:827135299-828532799 GCA_031772625.1 Pinus tabuliformis
CAAAACCATAGGTGGGTCCACCCAACCTAACATAGGTTCCAAAACCAAAATTTTCCAGGGCGCTACCCTGGACCCCATAAATTCGGGTTACGGGTACACCTCAAAACCCCCTTGACCCCCCCCCTCTAACACCCCGGTTAACTACGTGGGCTAGTCATGGAAAAAATATAACACAACCCAACAAACTTCACATCCCAGTCTGACACAATCTTCTTCAGAACACCATGAAATCTGACCACATCTATGATGGATGCCTATGCTACATCGCTAGTTGAGAATGTATACTTCACTGGAATGAAGTGTGAAACCTTTGCCAACCTGTCCATAATAACCATGATGGAGTCATGTTGGCTCACTGTCCTCGGCGAACCTGTGATGAAGTCCATGAAAATTGCCTCCCATTTCCACTATGGAATTTCAATCGGTTGTAGTAATCCACCTGGGTTCTTACACTCTTCCTTCACACACTGACAATCAAAACACCTAGCCACAAACTCTGCTACATCCCTCTTTAGGTTCAGCCAATAATGAAATCTCTTCACTGTTGTCAGTGTCTTCTGATAACCCGGGTGACCCGAATATGGTTTCACATGAAACTTCCTCAAGATCACCTTCTTGAGCTCACTGTTGTCTGGCACATAAATCTTGTCTCTGAACCTAATGAATCAATCTGTTGTAAGGCAATATCCTACATCCTGTGCACCTGCACCTATACCTATACCTGTACTACTACATGTACCTATACATATACGACTACCTATACCTATACTTGTACTACTACCTGTACTTGTACCACCGCATGTACTTGTACTTGTACCACCGCATGTACTTGTACGTATACTCTGCTGCAACCTATGCATAATATCCATATACCTGAAATCATGTTGACCTACCTACAAGATCCTATCCTGTAAGTCCATCCCATAGGAGCTCATAGTTGCTAAGTGATTTACCTGTATCCCCCTACAAAGAGCATCTTCCACTCTGTTCTCTTTACCTTTTATGTACCTGATCTCAAAATCAAACTCACTGATCATATCCAACCATCGAGACTGCCTTCCATTTAGATTTGGTTGGTCAAATAGATACCGCAAACCACTGTGATAACTCATAAATGTAAAACTCCTGCCCAGAAGATAATATATCCACATCTTCAATGCATGTATGATCGTTGCTAACTCAAGATCATGTGTGGAGTAGTTTTTCTCGTGCTTATTTAGTTTTCACGACTCATAATATACCACCTGTCCATCCTGCATAAGGACTCCAACAAGTCCTTTCTTGAAAGCATATGTGCAGACCACAAATTATTTTTCTGGATATGAAATCTTTAATTATTGGTGCATGTTTCAACAACTGCTTAAGCTGATCAAAACTAGCCTCACACTCCTCTTTCCATTCAAACTTCTCACCTTTCCTCTACATTCTTAGGAGCTACCCACTCCATGATGTCCCTTATATTGTATGTATCTACTGCAATGTCCTCCTTAGAGACAACATGCTCCAAGTAGTGTACCTTAGTCTGGAATAAACTACACTTGTTGAGCATAGCATACAACTGTTGCTCTCTCAACAACCTCAAAATTGTTGCTAAATTCTCGGCATGATCTTCCTCATTTTTAGAATATACCAATATGTCATCAATGAACACAATAACAAACTTATCGGAATACAGACGCACCACACTATTCATCAAGCACATAAATGTAGCTGGAGCCTTAGTTAAGCCAAATGGAACTACAAAAAACTCACAATGCCCATACCTGGTCTAAAAAGTTGTCTTTTAAATGTCCTCCTCTTTAATGTGTACCTGATGATATCTGGATCTCACATCAATCTTCGAGAAGACTGTTGTTCCCTTCAACTGATCAAACAAGTCATCAATCCTTGGCAATGGATACCTGTTCTTGATAGTCGCTTTGTTCAACTACCTATAATCAATGCATAATCTGAGAGTACCATCTTTCTTCTTCACAAATAATACCGATGCACCCGATGGTGATACATGTGGCCTAATGTATCCCTTTTCCAACATTTCCTTCAACTATAGCTTCAACTCTACCAACTCATGTGTGCTCATCTTATAAGGTGATTTTGATGTTGGAGCTACCCTTGGCACTAACTCAATAAAAAAGTCTACCTCCCTGTGAGGTGGAAACTCTAAAATATCCTCAAGAAATACATCCTTAAACTATTTTACAACTGAGTACCTTCTCAAAACATTTTCATCCTCAACTTCCTTACCCTTGTCAGTAGAAATGTGCACCACAAATAACACACACCATTTTCTGCGACTACGCTTTGCTTGCATGGATGTTAACATTATAACTCATGTGGATTTCTTCTTTCCTTGTAAGACTCTTTCTTCCCCATTGTCATCCACACACTCAAAGGCCTTGTCATAACAATCCACCTTGGTTCTATTAAGATCCAACCAATCCATGCCCAACAACATATTGTATGATCCCGACGTTAATACATGAAAATGTGCCGCGATAAGCATACCATTCAATTCAAATGCACAAACTCTTACCCAATGATGAAGTTGTTTCTTTGTACCTGTAGCCAACTGCACTAACCAAGATTCTGCATGCAATTCCTTACTCAAACCACACTTATCCACCAATTCAGGACTAACATAGCTATAATTGGATCCAGGATCAATCAAAATAGAAATAACTTGATCACACAGCTTACCATCCATCTCAATGATAAATGCATGATGGTCTGCCTGTTTGTTATCCAATGTTGCATAAATACAAGGAATGATCTAACCAACATCCCCAAAAATTTGTGCATCCTATGCACTATATATCTTAGGCCTACCACCATGATTCTATGAACAATCTCTCCTACGATGATCTTTTCCACATGTGCAACAATCTATAGGCTTCCAACCTGCACTCTTATTCTGCTCCTCTGATCGATATTCTTGTCATCTATTTTATGCATTAAAATTCTTATATGGTTTAACATTCTCTTTATTATCTATACCCTATGGTCTTTCTTGCTTTTTGTCCCATTTTCCTTTGTTCTTTGCATTACCTTTCCAGTCTAGCTTAGTCTCTTATCTACGCTCCGATTGTTCGTAGAAACCTTAACTTTTGAATGGCCTCCTCCAATGATATAGGATCATCAAACTCAACCCTGTCTTTGAATGTAACCAGTAATCCATTAATGAACCTCTGAATCTTGGCATTTTCCTCTGTGAGATAAGGCACATACCTCAGTAACTCCAAGAACCTTCTAGTGTACTCATCACCTATCATCGATCCCATCTTTAGCTCATAGAATTATTTTTCCTTGTCATCAAATTATATCTCCAACAAATAGTTCGTCTTGAATAACCGCTCAAACTCACTCCAAGTCAAGTCCTCCTCAAGAATACACCTAACATTCTTCACATCTTCCCACCAAATGTTTGCTTTACCTTTGAGACTTAATGTAGCTACTCTAGCTTTCATGTTCTCTAAATAGTCAAGCAACCTAAAGAACTTCCTCATTCCAAGCAACCATGCCTTTACATCATGTGGTTTCTTCATCTCTGCATCAAAAGAAGGTGGAATTTTTTTCTTAAACTCATCTGATAAGTATCCCCTATCACTCCTCCTATACGGATGATAACAATGATGATCATAGTGCCTATCTGAATCAAAACTAGAATAGTACATGTGTCTATCCCCTCTCCTATCCAGAGCATCCAACAACCTATCATCTCTATCTGACTTGTGACCACCATGTGACCTAATACCATATGCCCCATTAGTTTTGTTCTCCTGCTCATAGCTGATCCGACATGGTCCTTGTCGTTGCAAATCTCATAAAGTCTGAAGTATCACTGCATTTATCTCTGCTTGTTTCTCTTGTGCAGGCATGATTATGTCATTATCTGCCTTACAACTCCTTATTTCTTCCTTTAAGCTTCTAAGTGTATCTTCCAAATCGAAAGAGTTCCCAACACCATACTGCTCATTTGCTTCATAGAGAGAGTATTTGTAGTATACCATCTTGCTAGCCACTTGATACTTCTTCCTACAAGGTATATCATGTCAGCTAAACCAAATCACAATAAACCAACACACCTTAGTATAGCTCAGGGAGGATACCTTGTCTGCAATATCAACAAATCAGTGTGATACATGTATAACATAATCATGACAACATATAAAAACATAACACATAAGCATATAACCATGCAACCAGTATTCTAGCTAGGGTCCAGTCATCACTGCATTACCTTATCAACAACTCATACCACGACCTCATGCATGACAAAAAAAACTAAATCACTATACACTTGACCACATGCAAACATTAACATGCATAAGCAATGCATGACCAACCACACACATGCATAAACACATGTAATCAAGCATAAATGAACAATACTTGTAACCAAGCCTACAAGGATGATAAATGCAACCAAGCATACAAGAATGCAACCAAACATACAAGAATGTAACCAAGCAACATATAACAACATGTAAGTGACATGTAATGACATGTAACCAGTCATACCCTCACGATGATGCACCCACAATAACAACATCAACTTGCACATGATGACATCACTACAACCATGATCAACATTATGAAATTGCAACAAGCACATGGAATGCAAGCATAAGAGATACACATACAACTAACATGCATGCATGACCAACACATAGCCCATCTAGTACAAGGGGTGAAGCATGCTCACATACCACTCTGTAACACCCTCCTCCCACATCTACCAAAGCAACTGACCAATTAGGGCAAACATGTGACGAGAGGCCACTATGATATGATTCAACATCCTAAGTCATGTTAAGAAAGTGGAACTGACAAAAACACACCATACAGACATTCAACATCAGCATTAGGACCCTCAGGAACCAATCCAAACTTCTGCTAACCAAGCCCTGGGTCCCATTGAGCTTTTGGACCACTTGACCTCTAGACGTTCTCGTGCTATGGGCATGCCAGTGTCCAAGGACCTCTGGACACTCTCACAGGCCTGCAAGCCAACGTCCAGGGACTATCTTGCAAAAGTGTTGTGCAAGCATCCCAAGGGTTTGATCCACTTTTTCAGGCCCAAAGCCCATGTCACTACCCATAAGTGAATCACATCTTCAAAGCAATAACATAACCGGGAAACGACAATGCAAAATAAATTACTTGAATAAGACCTTGACGGGACCCCTACTAGCCATGACAAGGATTTTGTCAAACACATCACGAGTATGTAATCTACAGGTGTAAATAATAGATATGAGCATAGGGGTCTCATACTTAGCTGAGAATCACTAAGATACATTGATGCCTCAACACATTGACTTCCATTTTCATCCATTAGGTCATAGATACATTGTTTATTCATTTACAAGTAAAAACATGATGAGAGCCATACATAGCTACTATCATAAAGATAATATATATATATATATATATATATATATATATATATATATATATATATATATATATATATATTATCTTTATGATAGTAGCTATGTATGGCTCTCATCATGTTTTTACTTGTATATATATATATATATAACCAACATAACAACAACAAAAAATACCAACGAAATCACAACCATATGATCCACATATAAACCATTATAATGCTCACAGAAATATAAGGAGTAATAACCTCATATTAATGGTGCAAAATCCAAAACTGGGATGGGACTTCCACATTTCACCCGACTGTAGAATGGCTTAGCCAAACCTCTCTTCAGCCATTCAGCCCCATTCCATATTCCAGGAAAGAATGTGGGATATCATAAAACACACAAATCCATAACCATCCAGGGATTCCTAAGGCCATCCACCACAACCCATCAAACGATGGTTCCACCTCACAATTGGACATCACCAACACCATCATCATATTGGTCTGTATCCCAGCCATTCAGGGATCCAGATCGTTTGTTCCAACCAAGGCTCCCAGGACTAGTAACTCATCCCACAAGTGTCACTGGGATTCTAGAGAATTTGTCCAACGAAGGCTTTACAAGGCTAGTAACTCAACCCACCAAGGGCTTCCATAGCATTTGTCCGACCAAGGATTCCAAGACTAGTAACTCAACCCAAGTTGTTACAGGGCTTTCAGAGTGTTTGCCCAACTAGGGCTTACAGGAACTAATAACTCAACCCAAGCTAAGGAAACATGAGAGCCAACCAAAAACACAAGGAAAATAAACCCATAATCTCCGTGGCTATCTAGGAAATGACAAGGCTAGGAAATCCACTGCCAATCCAGGAAATCCTCCACGCCAGTGACAGGTCATGACTAAAAATCCACATGCATATGCCATGCATTCCAAAACTAGTGAGGAAAACATACATGCAACTCAGTACCTGCAAGAAAGTCACATTGTAGGTTCTAATCGTGATGTCCTCTTACGCTTTCTACTCTTCCTTTGCCTTCTTTCCCCAAGAATCCAAGTATGCCACACCCTCCAAGAGTGCTCCAAGAAAACTCTAAGTATGCAAGAGTATGTGAGAGAGAGAATAATGAGAGAGCTCCAAAACTGAACTGAAAAAAGGTTACCCACTGATCCTCATAAGCCTTTTTATTAATGAGGCCTCTATTCTCTTCATTTTCCATTATTTTCCTTCATTTTCCTCCTCACATGCAACTTGTAACCTTTCAACTCCCTTTTCTCCTAATTTCCATTATTTCCATTTTCCTTTCCAAAGCCTTAGCCATTTCCTTTACGAATTTCCTTAGCCATTAATCAATCACAAGTGATCCCCATCACTAGGATTTTTCCCAACATTTAGCTTGTAATAAGTGTTCCATCAACCGTGGTTATTATTTTTCCTTTATTAACTTTTATTACATGGAATTTTCACCATGGCTGTTATAGGTTTAGAGTTCACTCTTCACTCATGAACTGCATAGGGATTCCCCCCACTGGCTAGCAAGCACTAACTAAAAGTGCAGGGAGATTGTGTGAGGTGATAATGTACATTCTCAGGATACCATGTATCCCTTCTAGTTTCAAGTGTTAATACGCTCCTTTCTTCAACGAATTCTAGCCCAACATCAACATATTAATCTTAAATACGATATTTTGGACAAATTTTTAGTTTGTGACCAGTTGGAGCCCCTTCTTTGAGGCCAAATTGGTTGTTCTTTTCACGTTTGTTGCGTTGATATTATATGCAGACAAGGTGAACTTCTTGAGCATCTCTTGGATAAGGTTAAATGTGCCAATCAATGGATAGGGAAGGTGATTTTTTTGTTCAATATCATGCATGTGAGGATAAGGATAAAGTAACACTAAATGCCTTTCCTTGGGAATTTCTTAGTGTGTTTTGTAATTATTTTATACTTGGACAAGTTGGAATTGCATGGAAACTATTTTTTTATCACGGTTTTATTTTGAGAGATGTCAAAATAAATCAATCCTCAAGAATACAAGGAGAAGGCCAAAGGAAATGGTCATTTGTGCCTTTAAAATTTCATCCTCACACTTCTCTGTCCTTCTCCTGCTTGAGTGTTCATAATCTTTGATCCACCATTGAGTGCTTGAGTTAGGTGTCTCTCTTATACTACTTTCGTAATGTTGGTCTTCAAGAGATAGAGTTCCTAAGACTTGAGCTTTAGGTCTCCTAAGAGTATTTTGTGGGTGTGAAGTCAATCTTAGTTCCTCATATCCATGTACTTGTTGCTCATATGATAAAGAATGAAAAATCATTGTCTGTAGTGATTAATTCAAGCATTTCATTGGTGTGAAAATTCTATCTTATACTATCTCTCTTAATTATCATTCTTATTCACAAGTTCTTATTCGTAAGATTCTTCTTCGTTAGTACACTAATATTCCTCTTTTTTCAGTCCATCCCCTTTGTACTATTGCACCTATTAACATATCAATTTAAAGCTAAAGATTAATATTTTCTTACAGAATTTGAAAATAGATTTCAGTAACTTATCACTATCTTTGGAATGTTTCATTACAAATTTGCAGGCTTTAGTTGCAGGTCTACAACTTTTCTTGCAGACTAAAAAAATTATTATTTTGGATTTGTGTGGACTGGGTGAGATTTTAAAAGTTCTTATTGGAGATTTGAATTATAGACATGTTGATTCAAAACTAGCAACGCGAATATTGAATGCTTTCATTATAGATCAACAAATTTGATTGCAGATTTGGAGGTCTTTTCATTACTGAAATTAGAAGAGTACACTTTAGATCTTCAGGGATACCCCTTCAGACCAACATGCACTAGTTTGGAAGTTAAAGAGAGAGTATTGATGACACAAATACTTTATCTTATTGATCACTAGAATACTCTTTGTAGAAGATGACTCCAATTGATAACACTCCCCTAGGTTATAAGGCTAAGGTTGTGCATCTTCTGATTAAGAGCCAAACATTTTATTTTCAAAACTTATAATTTCCATTTTGTGAGAAGGAATCGAAGGATGCACTATGAAATGATTGACTTCAATTATTGGATCAAATGTGATATTGTATTTTCTCTCTTCAATTATTGATCCAAAATGCAGTGAATTCCTTGTGTCCATAGGTAAAATAAAGATGGGAACATAATCATTATAAAGCATAATTAAAAATACTAAGCTAAAATGTACTAGTTAATTCTAAAGTTAGCGAACAAGATCATGGTATAGAAATATTCCCTTCTACCATGAATTTGAGTCTTTCAAAACTCAGGAAAAATTTGGTGGAGACATCATCTCAGAAAATATGAAAACTCTAAGAAAATAGTAAAAACTCAACAAATATTTGCACCCATAAACTGAAGCCTGAGAAACTTGGTAAAACTTGGACAAGTCGGTGGCCTAGAAAAATTGTAAAATGTCATAAATTCAAGAGAAATCAAAGATTTTTACAACACTTAATTTGATAAATAGTTGATGTTGGTATGTGAATTTTCATATTTTTCACTTCAGTATCTGCTTTTGTTTCACAAGTATAATTATTTTCCAACAGGTTCATGGATCTTTTCAAATTGGATTTCCAAAGAGAAGGAAAATTTCCTTAATAAATTTCTCATGGAGTGTACTTTCCACATTTTCCTTCCTAAATGTTTTGAATCCATGAATTTATGAGAAACAAAAAGTTTTTTCTTGACAAAGTAATAACCCATAGTAATCACCATATTTATTTTAGAGATATTAATTCTTGGTTCAGGTCATGGACTTCATTCCCATCTTCACTTAATTACCTTCTTTCTTAGATTCAATGAGTGGCTGTTAAAGAGTATGGAGAGCACCCTAGCTGAAATTTTGTAGAAACATGTTCCATTAGGGATTCCAAAGGAAGTGAATAGAAGTATATGGTCTACTATGATGGCTAGGAGAATCACATGTGAAATAATATAGTTTTATAGACTTTGATAGTTGAATTATAACACCTATGCCAGAGATCTTAATTAAAGATGGGTGGTAACGTAAACCTTTATGGAGTCATTTTAAGTGAAATCATCATTTATAGTTGTAAAGAATCTATATTTGCATGCACTCACTTATTTTATAATTATTAATGGTAATCTGCAAAGAGTTTACTTGAATTTGCAACTATGTTTTGCTTTTTGTTATAATTATTTATGTTTCTAATTGCTTCTTTTGTGTTTGTGTGATTGCATGGAGACCATCAAAAAATAATGGCCATGATGTACTTATTTTGGGTGTCCACTTTTTGGCTTATGTCATTCACTGTGTTGATTCCTTCTTATTAGAATTAACTTTTTTATGGATTTCTCTTCCTTGTGGATCAATGTTATCTACACAGGTTGTAATGCTTGGCTTGGATGTTGTTGGTAAGACAACCATATTATACAAGCTACACATTGGAGAAGCTTTATCTATTGTGCCAACTATTGGTGAGTTGATTGATTCAAAATAAATTTCTTTCAAGTCATAACAATAAAAAGGAGCAATATATAACTTGATATGTTTTCTATTTGTCATTGACTAGTAAGTTGTTTCCTCTTGCTTTCTTCCTATGGTCACAAGCCTATTGCACCATGACCTTCTACCAATGTTGAAATTTGATGGCTCACCATGCATGTGAAGAAAATTTAAAAGTGGGAATGATGGTGAACAAGTTTGAAGTTTGGTTGAGTGCCTCAAGATATGTTTTAATGGGTAGAAGAAATGTTATTACAACATCAACACTTTTCATTTTCAAGTTTTTTGTTTGTTGGGTTTTTAGTCTAGAGTTATTGTTTTGAGTTTATAAATATCGTTTGATAGTTTACTTTGTTATATGTGATACAAAAAAATACACATTAATATACACGATATGTTTCCTACACATTGGAAAAAGTGAAAAAAAATAATAGAAATCTTTGATACATTTTATATCTTACATAAATTTACAATATTTAAATAGCAATCCACCGAGATGTAAATTTGTTTCTCCTCCATAGGTAAAATTTATTTATCAACTGTATTGCATACAAAGGTTTGTCATGACTAAAAATGATCAACCTGTTATCACTCAAGTTGTCCCTTTTGACTCCCAAAGGGATACGGCCGAGGTAACCACAAACCAATCTTTGGACTGCAGGTCCTAGCCTACCTGCAGTCAGAGAGGGCTCTCTCTTTAGGATTTTAGCTTTGTTTAAGGGATGATTTTAGGCTAGATATGATTCACGTGGGTTTTGTTTGAGTTTGGTGGGATGGTTGATCTATTCAAGCAGAGTTGGCATGCAAAGTGTAAGAAGTTCAAACCATTGGGCATGGAGTCAATGAATGTGAACTGAAGGGTGTGTTTTCCTTGGCAGAAGAGGGGAATATGGAGCAGGATAGCTACGCATGGCACAATGATTAAATGCTGGAACAAGGATGAAATGGAGGTTAGGGGATGAGAGCCAATTAAGGATCTCTCATCCAGCCAAAGATGGAAAGTGGATGAAGACTATATAGGAGCAATGAAGGATTCCTAAACAGCATTCAAAAATGAGAAATAGCTTAATTAAGTATGCATATTTATCACTAATTCAGAGGAAAACATAGAAAAGTTACAAGAATTGAGCACAGAGGGCATGAAAGCCAGTTCTGATCTATTCCTTTTTCCTGCAACTTAGATTATGATATATAGATGACACTGATACATATAAACTGATAAACAGAGGGAGGAAAGACTTATTGGACCATGAGCAAGCACGAGAATTCCATATCAAGCTCTTCAGCCATTGAAAGCACAACCAGCCAGTTCAGATGCAAATATTCCAGCAATCTTTGATTACAGAAGTTCTTAAGCTTATAGCGCAAGTCTGGAATGAGAAATACAACCAACCAACCCTTTACACTATCCAGAGGGTGGTATAAATAGAGAAAATATCTACAAAATATCTACAACAGCAGATCTGATAGCAGATCTGGAGAAATGAATGCTTCTAACCTAACATTTATTGCAAATAAATGAAAGAATGCCTATCTACCAGCTGCGCAGGGACTGCAGCCATAAGAATGAATAAATTATTGGTCTTTTGAGCAATGCGCTGGCACTTCTGCAATAACTGTGCCTTGGGACTTGCTGCGCTGCTCATATGTGTCTTTGTACACTGTCTCTGCAAAATGTGGGCTTTAAACACTTGAATTGCCCCTCTAGGCGGTTCTGCTGCTGTAGAGTGGCTTTAATGCTCATAACTGTGATCTGGTGGGCTTTGATGGCTCTGAGCTGCTTTATTAACTTTGATGGGGGCCTCTTTAATGTTTTGCTGCTTCGGGCTGCTGATATTTTGATCTGATACTCTTTGCCGCTTCCTCTGATACACTTTGACACTGAATCAGGCCACTTTCTCTCTCTGATACTCTTTAACTGTCTAATCGCCCCTTTATCTGCCAATTTAATGCAAGAATAACTGCTACAAATGCTTCCGTGGCCTTTGGGATGCTATCGGCGCTTGGCCGATCAAAAATGATGCTTAAATCTTCAAAAAATGCTTTGCAGTTGTGGCGGGCGGGAGCGCTGTATAAACAAAACTTTAACAAATGCCCCTTTCCTTATAACGCGTGAATGCTTAAAAAACATGAATTTTCATTGAAAATTGGCACTGCCGCAGCACTGTGCATTCTATTAAATCATGGTCGTTGGATCGCAAGAAGGCAGATCTAATGACTGGTGCTAAATCGGCGATCGGCGGATCGACGGATCCCAAACCATAATGCCTCTGATGAGCGATGAACCCCGCGGACCCGAAATGCATTATAGGCTCCCTTTTGATTTATATCGGGTCCGGCCCATCGGCGAACTCTTATCGGTGGATTTGAATGAAAATGGGTCATCAGACCCGAAATCCCTTTCAACTGCTCTTTATAATTTATCGGATCCGGATATGGGGCGCACGGTACCAATCTTTGCGGACCCGAAATGCTTATAAGTTCTTTCTTTATGGAGATCGGGTCCGGCCCATCGTCGAGCCCAACTCGACGGATTTTAATAAAAATGATAAGCGGACCCGAAACCCATTCAAACTGCATTTATATACCATTTCAGCTCCGGCCTGTCGGGAGCCTTCTTTTCGCTGCACTAGGGGCCCTTACGGACCCGAAAACTTTATAAGTCGCACCTTATATCTTTTCATCTCCGCTGGTCGGAGCCATATACATGGGGTGATGCGATTAAATATGGGCCGTTGATCTCTGGGCTTGAATGGGCGGCTGAGATTAACTCGGCGTTTCGCGTCGGAGGAGAGCATGGGGCGTGACTTCATTTTTGTTGTGATCGCTGAAATGGGATTTGCGACTTAATACGGGCCGTCGGATTTGAGGCTTGATCGGACGGCCGCGATATGTATAATGCGATAAAGGGGATATATGATAAGGGGGGCCTCCGATAGCGATATCACATTGGAGGAGAGGGAAATGGTGTTATATATATATGCGGCCAACACTGTTAGCACCTCCGACAGTGATATCGCGTCGGAGGGAGGGGATTTGGATCGGAGGAGGGTTTAGGCCCATAAAAAAGGGGTTCATGCCTTGGGAAAGGTAAAACAAGGCCCAAAGATGGATTTTTATACATATGAAGGGAAACTATGCAAAGGAATGAGTCCTTATGCATTTGGGAGATGGTTAGAGGGGGTATTGAGGGCTCTTGCTAAGTTTCAGATAAACTTAGCAATTCCCGAGGATGTATATGGTTATCTTTCAACCAGGGGGAGGGGATAAGTATATAGGGGAGTAATATACATAGTTTTAGTAGGGGAAGGGGAAATAGATAGGGAGCTACATAGTAAAGTTAGTAGTTAACATGAAAAGTGATAAGAAAGCGCTAAGTATGTGAATCTTAGGCTATTTAAGAGGGAAAATGACTCATAGAAGCAGTATGGACCTTCCTTGAGTGAAGCAGATCTTCACCAAGGCAAATGATATGGAGAATGATGAAACTAAGAGGTATCAAGCAGATCTTGACCTCTTTGGGGGAAGTTAGTGAGTGATTTGGGGAAAGAGGAAGAAGGGGAGTTAGACATGCCTTGCTTGAAGTCCTCCAACTGAAAAATGCCTCAACCCAAAAATGAATTTCTTATCAAAATTGGAACACAGCAGGGGCAATTAGATTAGCACACTTTCAAGGACAGTTCTTTGGCCATCTGTAGCAAATATGGAGCATTGCAGCATGCATTGTACGACATATTTGGCATGTAAAAATGTCGATCATGAAAGATGATTAACCTGTTGCAGCAGGAGGCTAACACAACCCTTCAAATGAAGTGTTTCAAAAATAGCCTCGTATTTTAAGTCATCTGAAATAATTAACATTCCAAGCAAAAATATCTTTCCAAACTCGTATGATTCGCTTGAATTCAGTCGCCAATGCATGTGGTTTAAATTTGACACCCCCTGATAGACATTCTCAGAGTTAAAATTTCATTAATAACATTTATTCACAACATTAACAGTTACTCGACTAACACAAAGTTGTCCTCCAACCTTTTAGCCATGGAATTTACGAGCATCACCTCAAACTTATTTTGAATCTAACAAAAATGAGCCCTTTTAGGCATCAAAAATCAATGCAGACAACATGTACTTTCCAAGTACAATGGGTAAGAGGCTACATGTCAAGAATAACTTAAGTAACATTAAGATAATTGTAATTTTCCTCCATGTAGCTGCTTCAAGTGTAGACATCTCCCTTGCAAGGCAACCCAATCCTAGCCTTTTAGCACCTGGAATTATTTCTAACATGTGTTGCTTCACTTCCCATGCATTTTGGAAAACCATTCGCCACAGATCCTCATTTTTTTCAATTAATAAAGACACTTGCAAACAAATCCAATGGATGCAACATCTCTAGGTGTCAATCATGAAAAAAAAATTCTTCAAAAACCTCATCACTCATCTGGAAAATCTCATAGATTTCACAACAGAAATATCCTTGTTCAATTGCAATTGGCTTAAATAAGAAAGGATCAAACAATGATTGATCTGCAGATTTAGTAGATGGTTCCTTGTAAAAGGGTGATGGCATAAGAGTCAAGTCAATATTTGCTTTAGTGAACAACTAAATTCCTATAGCATGTTATTATCCCATCATCACCATAAATTGGAGTCAAGCAGAGCCTATTCATCACGACAGTCCCATCCTTTCTAAAGTTCAATAACTCACCTTGAAATTCAACACCTTCATGAAGACACCTTTTGATTTCTAAAACCACTCTGGAGTCTACCAAGGGATGCCTTCTCTACACAAATAGGCCTTTATAATCTAGAAACCGACTGAAAGAGAGAAACAACAATGATCATCAACTCTTTTTGTTAATATCCCACTATGATCATCAACTTGTTTTGTTGACATCCAACTCAAGGCCTAGATGCTAAAGTTTAAAATTAATGATAATTTTGTTACAAAACAAATTTACTATCACAGTATTGTGTAAAACTATGATTCAAATGTCCATCGCTTATCAAACAAAAGTCATATTGAATAGTTGTCCTTGAGAAGGCCACATAACATAGGTCAGATGTTTGTATTATACTATAAATAAAAGAATTTGAACACACAAAATGATTTCACTAGTAATCTGAACATTATGATCTAATAAACTTGCTAATTTTTTGATGTCTTATATCTCTAAGAATGAGCAGCATTGTGTGAACTTGAAACATGTATATTAAGCACATCAAACGATCAAACTTGCACCAGATGGAGGCTAGATTATTTTAACTGAACAATGCTTGCAAATTAAAATGGATATTAGTGCAAGTAGAAAAGAAGAAACTTAAAAGTAGAGTATCTAAAGTTTGGATACATGTCCATTATCTAATGCTCCATGCACAATTATCATGTACTGATAAATCACTAAACCCTTTCCAAAATAAGGAATGACCAAATTTCCCGCAAAACCCAGAAGAAAATGTGCACTATTCCCAAAATGTGAATCCATAAAATGTGTCTAACAAGCTCTACAAAGCTTTGGTACTAAAAGGCCAAACCATCCACTTGGGAGTCCAGGTTCCATTTTATCTCTTCTACCTTAACTACACAACTTAGTCTTCCTGTAACATTTTTTAACAATATATATTAACTATTAATTATCACCTTACCATAACAAAACCACTTTCCTTCTCCCCTAATCCCTCATAATATAATACATGCCACAAGTGATGATATTTTATGTGTACCACTTTCCTATACAAAGTACTCAGAGACTTTTAATATTCCTGAAATGAAAGTCAATCTTGAAGAGTCTCATTCTATGCTCAAATGGCCCAATCACAGGATTCTGGACTTTGCAAAGCCACTATCTTGCCTTTCCTTTCATTGGAAATTCAATACCTTGATACCCAACACAAATATGGAGGTAAATAAAATGTATTATCTGACTAAGGCTTCAGCTACTGCACCATAGAAACCATACACGTATCCAAAATAATCCTCAACTAACATATTCAGTGGCCTTTCTCCCTTACCTAGTACTTCCAAAGGGTTTGTATCATCCCCATACTATGATATAATGAGGGCATAGATGCTCTAGGAAAATAGGCATATCCAATAGTACCAGGTCCACCATCTTTGGATGCTCTATATACATCCATAAACCCATTATAACAAGATGATTACTAATATGAACTAGTGATAGTAAGTTGTTGTATTAGCTTTTCCTGCTCAAAATGGAAATAGATATACATTCTATTGTTGCCTAGTTATATAGGATAATAAATTTTAGTCGAAAGAAACAGGTAGCATATTGGTTTAGGAATGAAAAATCATGAAAGATGATTTTAAAAATAGTAAAATGTTGCAACTACTATTGAAGCCACTTGTTGGTTTGGAGTTATGGAGACTGTCATCATCCCATAATAGGTGAAATAGAGAAATGTGAAGTAGTTCAGGAAACAAAACCATGAAAACTTCTTATATGTCTAATTGAAATGGACCATACTATAAACAATAGATTTTTGCTAGACAAGTATGTATGGAAGCTCGATCACCACCTGTTAAAGTTTTTTTTTAATCAAAGAGTACATATGTAAATAGGAATCTGATCTGACTATGTGAATACAAAAATGTGACAAATTCATAGGAATAGGAGAATTGAATAGTTTCCAGAATGCAGCTTGATGGTGTTAACACAGTGGACAACTCCAAACCTATAACTGGCTCATACCCAAATCCAAAGGGTACCCTAATAATTTAGAAGCACCATGTGATCCTAAATGAGATAGTGGAAATATGTTGTCACATTGTTCACAAAGCCTTCTCTTGAATTAGCAATGTCAGAGGTTTATATTGTGCTTTATGGGGAATATTCAAAACATGGGGAGTCTGGATGTGGAAAGTAATGATAATAAAATAAAACAATGAAATATGACTAACCTAAGCCAGAGTATAAGGCAAGGTAGAGTACATTCCTACAGCGTTTTTTGTAGAACACAGTTCTCTCTACCAAATGACAGGTTGAATAGTTGATAAAAATATCATTGTTATTGTCCTTGATATGAAGTCAAAGATATTTCTTAGTATCATAGATGAGAAGAGTATATAACATACAAATTAAGGGCATCAAACATTTTTGTGCTTTTTCATTCCAAACAACTTAATGCTTTGGCTAATAATTTGTCTCGCTGAGTTAAATATTAGGTACATATTGTTTTATGTCGTCCTTATAGAAGATTGTTCCAAGGAACAAAACACATAAAAGTGTAAAGGATTATGTAATGGCGCTATATTTGGGACTTTTCCAGTAAATCCCCCATTGCTTCCACAAACAAGAATTAAATTTTCCAAAGAATTCTTGTGAATACTAGGTTGCAAAGTAAAGATCTGTTGCTTCTGGAGATAGAGACTTCAACTCTGTTACCAATGCTCTGTTCCACCTTTATTTCCAAAAAGAGGAAAAAATATTAGAGAGTGAGTATAAAGTTGATATCTTTGTGTCTTGCAGACTTCTTGTAATGCTAGATATCATATGCATAAAGAATTTGGTGGGGAAATATTGATAACTATAATGCTTAATTATAGAGGGAAAATTGTGTCTAATCATTACAATAACATGATCACCATTTTATCAAGTCCATTGTTCTTTTGACCATGAAAATATTGTTTTATCTGAAGGTGTTTACCCAGTTCCCCCCCACTACTCGCAGTTGTAAGTTATGAGGGAGTTGGAGAGGTAGAATATTTAGGACCTGTTGTGAAAAATATTCCAACTAAGACATCCATGAGAGTTATCTTCATGACACCACTAACACCCATCAATGTTGTAAAAACTCCAAGTATGAATGCCCCTATAACATCTCAGAGCAATTGAATTATGTTCTCAGACACTCCTTGATCCTTCATTTCCTACATAAAAATTTGGAACTTTTTAACCAAACATTTTAAGTAAGAGAAGCCAAAAAAAATTGGCAGTAGTTGGATTACATAATAAGCCAGTATGAGGACTCAAATTCACACGTAGGGCATGTCAACAAAGTAATTGACATCTTCAAAAGACATGGTTAGTGCTTTGAATGGAAGAAGCATTCCTCTCTTTGGAGGAACTCCTCTTGTAGCCTCCAAGCCCAATTGATTATTTCCTTCTAGATTAGTTGATTGGTTTCTCATTCCTCTTATCTGCATAACAATTGCATAACCAAGCAATGAATAATTTATTATAGAACTCAAAATCATGGAGTTCAAGCTCCATCTATCCCCCTTAATTTGTTCATGAAACTTTGACATATACTAGGCTAATAATTGTCTTACATGCATAATTTTCATCTCCAGAAGACCCTCTCCTTGATATCGATGGCTTTCTATTATGTCCATACTTAGTACCATTCTATTGGACTTTTCATGTTCTTCATAAAAAACGATAGCTTGAGGTTTCCCAAGAGCTATGCACAAAAAAATACCACATTATTTCTTATATGAAAGAGTTTGGTTTAAAAAAAAGATGAACAAAAAGAGAGTGACATATAGTGTTCTAGAGAATCAACTCAAGTTTTAGGTATGCAAGAGCCAAATTAAAAATAACATTGAAGAGGACTGGCACATTGTTCCCAAAGCTTGCTCTTGAATTGGCAATGCTAGAAGTTTATATTGCGCTTTATGGGAAATGCTCAGAACATGGAGAGTCTAGATGTGGATAGTAATGACAGAGAATAAAATTAAACAATGAAAAGGAAAAGTAGAGTACATTCCTGCAGCCCTTTCTGTAGAACACGGTTCTCTCTACTGTAACTACAGGTTGCACAGTTGATAAAAATATCATTATTGTTGTCCCTAATATGCATTCAAATATATTTCTTAGTATTAGAGAAGGGAAAGGGTCTAAACATACAGAATAAGGGTAAAAAATTTTCTTTTCTTTTTCAATCCAATGAAATTAATTCTTTGGCAAGTAATCTGTCTCACAGAGTTAAATATTAGGTACATATTTTTTGTGTTGTCCTTCCAGAAGATTTTTCCAAGGATAAAAGAACATACAAGTGTAAAGGAGTATCTAATAGTTTTATAGTCGAGACTTTGCTAGTAATTCCACCATTGTTTCCATAAACAAGAATTGAATTGTCTAAAAAATGCTTGTGAATACTAGGTTGTAAAGTAAAGATATGTTGCCTCTAGAGACAAATACCTCAACTTTGTTACCAATGCCCTATTATGCCTTTATTACCAAAAAGAGGAAAAATATTAGAGGGTGAGTATAAATATGATACTTTGTATCTTATAGGCTTCCTGTAATGAAAGATATCATATGCATAAAGAATCTACTCATAATATATTGATAACTATAATTCTTACCTATAGAGGGAAAATTGTGTCTAATCATTATAATAACATGATCATCATTTTATCAAGTTCATTGTTCTTTTGACCACGGAAATCTTATTTTATATGGAGTTTACCTAGTTCACCCCCCACTACTTGCAATTGGAGGTTCTGAGGTATTTGGAGAGGTAGAAGCTTTCGCACCTGGTGTGAAAAATCTTCCATCTAAGACATCCATGAGATTTGTCTTCCCGACACCACTAACACCCATTAATGTTGTAAGAATACCAGGTCTTAATGCCCCTGTAACATCTCAGAGCAATTAAAGTTTGTTCCTGGTCACTCCTTGATCCTTCATTTCATGCAAAAAACTTTCTTCAAAATCAGTAGTCATGAGGGACTCATCTAAGCGATAGTGGCGAGCATGACATAACCTATGCCATGTCATTTCTGTTGTTCATGGCTCACGTACGTACTAAAGTTATAGCTTGCAAGCTGGCCTTCAAGCTTCATACCAAAAACCCAAACACTATCGTGTAAAACGGCGAGCGTATGGAAAATAATTCTATGACGGAAAATCAGTCAAAACCTTGTTATGTGTAATGAATGAAACCCTACGATGTATAACAACTAGCTTCAAAATTGATAACATAAACCACACTTTATATCAATGATTGAAAGTGGCATACATGATCGAGCGAAGCAAAATAAATAAATAAACAAAAATATGAGGTGAAACATATTCAAAAACAACACCTATTAATATAATTAATTTCATTAAAAAAATAATTATCAAATTTATTTTATTTTATATTTTAATATTATTTATTTTATGGTTAAATTAATATAATTAAAAATTCATAAACAAATTTATATAATTTTGATTTAATATTTAACCACCCATTTTCAAAATTTACAAGTAAAAAGAATAATTTTATTTCAAACTTGCAACCTTTCATTCCCAATCAAATATGAGTGAGTCAGCACCCTCCTACAATGTATTTGGTTTATAAAATATTTAACATATTCTTAGATTCGTAAGGCTTTGTTTTGTGTTGTATGTTAATTTCTGGATTTTTAACTCATGAATTTAAAATTATCCAATGTTTTAGCTCAACTCACCACCCATCATTGGGGATAGAAGCGAAACATAGTGATTGGAAGAGAGTGGCAAGAGAGTTATACAAAATATAAGAGATGCCGATAATCTTAATATTAATGTTTAATTAGAAAATATAATAAAAATTAGAAGGACATCATAAGAGATGCCGATAATCTTAATATTAATGTTTAATTAGAAAATATAATAAAAATTAGAAAGACATCTTTGACTTAGAGATTATAAAATAAAAATAAAATATTGAGCTTTAACCTTGATCAACTAGTGGAATAATTAATAAATACTTAAGTTAATGAATGATCCAAATATTTAAGTTAAAAAATAATTAATTAAAATATTTAACGGTTAAACCTAAAGTAGAGAATTTGAAAGTTGGATTATTTAAAATTATAAAAACATTAAAAATAGTAACGATAATATGAATATAAAATGAATTGAAAAGTAGAATAATTAGTAAATATTTAAAATTTTACTAAGTGGTATGAGTTTTAAGACGATTTTATGTTTGATTTTTGGTTTGAGAAACTGCTACTCAGAGACATTTAAGTTGGTAGGGGATTGGGAATCATATCTGGGTTCGGTTACACCAACCTTTAATATGTTTGGAATTTTGCCTATAGAATTTTGAATTAGTGACCTTCACATCACTGAGTTCTTTAATAGTATACTTCATCATCGTTTATTCTACACCCGGCAAATATTTAAAATAAATATTAAAATTTCCTTAACAATAAACTCCAACATCATTTGTTCTACACCCCTTGAGCAAATATTTAGAATAAATATTAAATAATTAATAAAATAAATAAAAGTATTCCATGGTTATTCTAATACCAAGGAATTTGAAAGTATGGAAAAAAATTGCAAGTTTATAATAAAAATACTAAATATTTTTAGATACTAAAAAATGATAATGATCAACGTCCACTAAGCCCAATGTGGTAATCACACTTTAAGAAAGTAAGAAATTAATTATGATTTTTTAACATTTTATTTCTATAATCAAAAAAAAGGGAAAGAAACTTTCTTAGCTCTTTATAGTTTTGTTGACTTAACAAGTCAAAATGGTTGGTAGTATGACATGTTTTTGAAATGAAAGTAGATGTGAATAAAAACCAGACAATCCAAAAGAACGTTTTTCATTTTCAACCCTTTTAGTATCACAAAAAGACGAATTCTTTAAAATTTAAAATATATATATATATATTAAATTAATTATTTTATTAATAATTAAAATAATAACAATTTTTTAACAATTTCATTAAATTATTTTTAATAAATAGTAAAAAAAAAATGAATCATTTAAAAGGAAGAAAGATGAATTAGAAGATAGCAAAGTAAGGGAAAAATTGAAAAGACAAATTTAAAAAAAAGTAATTACACTTATTTACCGGCCTTCCTTTTTCTTACTTTATATTTCCTTGGTTCCCCTCCAAATTTTTCTTATTTATCTTAAATATTATCTCAATATTTTGGTTAAAAAAATTGTTTTCTCTCCTTTTTAAACTTTTTCTTATTTTTGCATCTTCTCATTCTTCTTTCTTTGTCCAAAATTATTTTATAATGAATTTTTTAGTTATTAATAAAATAATTTATTTAATATATGGTTTTATTCTCATATGTGAATAATTCAAATATCCTTCAATCATCCATTAAACATTTTTCAAGTATCTAAAAATATTTTATTGATTTTCTTATAAAGCTCCAATTTTTCAAATTTTTTATACTTTCAGAAATCTTGGTCTTTGATTAATCATCAAGTATTTTAATTTAATTTATTAATTATTTAATTTATTCAAAATATTTACTAATTATTCTACTTCAATTATCTTTCTATTGATATTATCGTTACTGTTATAATGCTTTTATATTTTAAAATAATCCAACCTTCCAATTCCCTAGGCTAGGTTTAACTATTATTTGTATTATATTTTTTCCAGTTGAAATTTAACGTTAATGTGTGTTATTATTGTTGGCATCTTTCATATTTTATACAATTCCTCTCGCACTCGTTTCCAATTTACTAAATTTTGTTTCTGACCTTGATAATGGATAATGAATCCACCCAAAACATTAGAAGATTCTAATTTCCTTATATAATTTAAAAATCCAAAAAATAATATACAACATGAACACAAGTCGTAGAAAGATGCACCAACTTTATCTTATTAAAATGCAATTTAATGATGAAAGGATCTCTTCTAGTAGTTCCCGTATTTCCGATGAGTAGGAAAATGACGTACACACTTTATTTAGAAATGGAATAGGATTTAGTATAAAACATGGGCCATCTAAATTTTTTGAAAAATAAAGATTTGTGCACTAACAATGAAAAATTAATTATAATTTATAATTTATATACTATAAAATAATTATTATTCTCGAGATTTGGGTGTGTTTAAATGAGCGGAGCCACCTGTTTTAGAGAAGAATGATAATGTCCTTTATTTCGTAGCAACCATTTCTCTCACTTCACAGGTTGTCAGGCCTACAAGTCGAGCCGGGCGTGCTCGTGTGTGACGGGCTCTTGAACTCAGTTATGTGCGATGAGTCGTGCGGATGCGTTTCGATAATGTGCGATGAGTCGTGTGGAGCAGTTATGTGCGACGAGTTGTGCAGAGGCATTTTGGTTATGTGCTATGATTTGTGCAAATCGGTTATGTGCGACAAGTTGTGGTGAGGCGTTTCAGTTTTATGCAACAGTAGTCAGTTGGGCGGACGCGCCCGACGACCAAGAAAGACGACTGGGTAGTGGCACGTTAGGAGACCAACACGAGTGGACTAAGTGGCGAAAAACCAAACAACGAAAAAACAACTGAGTATGGAAGTGTGTGATCAGGAGCTTATACGAGCGAATGGTCGAGTAGCTAGACTCGGTGGACCGACATATGAGGTTAGGCCGATGTGCAATTCAGAGGTGCGGCGAGCTATTTGGGCGGATCGGCTTGGAGTTCGAAGCCCCTCCATATGCATGAACGCACATGTATATATTGGCGACATTGGAAGGGATTCAATCAATCATCCAACAAGCAACCAAGCATAAGGAACTCGCTTTGAAGTTCAAAGTGTTTGGGAGGCATAAGGAGAGCGAATGAACGAGCGGGTGAAGTACCGAACGAGCGGACGAGCTGTAGGACTGGCGGGCAGAGGTGCAGGTACTGGCGGGCGTGGGTGCAGGAAACAGGCAGGCGGGTCTGCACAACTGGGGGCAACACGACCCGACATGGACACGCCGCACAACCCGAGGGCACCACAGGGCGACCCGACCCGGGTCTGATGCACAACCTGAGGGCGCCGCAAGGAAACCTAACCCGAGCTAGACTGAATGATAGGCAGAGCTGTACGACGGGTAGAGACATGTTGCATGAACGACAGGGAAAGGCTGAACGACCGGCGGGTAGGGTTGAACGACCAAAGTGACAGTGATTTTACAGAATTTGTCTAAGGCAAGGAAACTTGGGGTTTCCTCATATTTGTGTGGACAACAAGCAGTTGACAATTGTGAGGTTGTGAAACTGCATTTGGTGGATTGTGCAGACCAAGACAGTTGGTAGCGCAAGTCTTTTGTAAAACTTGTAATTGTATATTATTGTACATTACTGAAATATATTACTCATACGAGAAAACTTTACGAGAGTTTCCCCTCCCAAGTATAACTATGTATACTTGTATGGTTTATGATTTCTGTTGCATACTGATAATGAATATGATGCATGTTAATTGAAGTAAATGTTATTCCATTGCATGATTGTTAACACTTGAATAATTTGAAAATTGGCAAGTGTTGGAGTTAGGCATAGTCCATACATTTTATTATTGGTAAAAAGAAAAAGTGTAGTGGTGCCACACCTACCTATGTGTGGTTGAAAGACTATCGCCAGGATAGGTGCATGATATATGGTATTAGAGGCCTTGATTTTCGTGGGACTTTGTAGATTGAAGATTTGAAGCAGAGATACGACAACAGGATTGCAGTTTGTATTGAAGCTTGAACACTTGGATTTTGGACCAAGTGTGACAGGTTTAGCAGGGATGAAGCATTGTGCTTGGGCCAAGTTCAACGACAAGACATGGAAAGTTGGGAAGAATGCCAAGGGAGGCTCTTGGTAACCTTATACAGGTTGAGGCGTATGAAAGAAGAGATCCCACAAATTCAAGATGAACTTGAGGTCTTGGAAGGGAATGTTGAAGAAGAGCTTCTTCAACATGATTGGGCAATGGAGCAGGATGTAGCTGTTGATTGCGATGAATAAGAAGAAGTTGTGATATGTGAAGAAGGGGATGTTGCAAATGTGACAACGATGGAGGAAGAACTTGAGGCACCTTTGATTGCGGAAGTTTAACCAGGATCATACGTATTGCAGACATTGATGGATGAAGGCACTCACATGGAGGAGCCTCATGATGAAGTAAGTATTGTTGTTACTTGTGTTTCATTAGAGCTTTTGGAGGATGGGCCATATGCAGGGAAGGGAAAACACAGTTTTTCGATGCAATGGAAAACCTTACCATGGATGTTTACGATGAAACCTTGTGCAGAGAAGAAAGGAACATTGATTGTTTCAGAGCTTGTTGGGGCAGTTGCGACCTCATGGCAGGGGGTGAAAATACTCGTGACAAGGGAGGAGCATGATGATCATTCCAAAGGATGGGTCATGCTTTAGCCATATGGAGAATTGGTTAAGTGCCTAGCATGACTCATGGACAGATTGGAGGGAGGGCACACCAGAGTTTTGATGATACGATACTTGGGTATACTTCTTCATGGCTGAGACCAAGAGGCAGTCTTGGTGGACCTTTAGTGGGGGAGGTAGCGATGATGGAAGGAACTTGTGACATGATATGATATGATGTGATATATGGTTTGAGTGACCGAGTGCACTAAACCTGATTGAGGACTAGGATGATATGACCAATGTTGTGATGAGTCTACTGAGATAAACAACATGGGCATCTTGAGTCATGAACATCGAGTTGGATAGATGGAGCATGGCAGACACTATGCAGGGACATTATGTAGGTGCACTTATAGAGATGTCACTTATGGGCATCCAATGAGCAATGCCAAGGCAGGGATGTTGTGCGGATGGACTTGTTGATGCGACATGGAGACATTTTACAGATGAACCGATGGGAATGTTGTGAATTTTGTACAACAAGGCCATGGACTGGTTGGATTTGTGAGAAAACTATGAGAGTATTTCTACCACATGGAGTGCAGAGGCATCTTACAGTGTCATTTGAGACCAAGACATGTATGCACGTCGAGATGTTGGATGGAGATGATTCATGGAGCTCATGATGACTTGAGATAGTTGTAGCCATTGGAGAATTCATGTTATGGTGATCTTGGAGTATCTGATTCGTTGAGGATCTGAGGTCAGAGGTGTACCTAAATTTGATGCAGTATGGGATGCATAATTTTAGGCACATTTATGGGGTGTGTTCAGAGGAAGTGACTTGGTGGAGGTGATCGAGACGAGACACTTTGGAGTTGATGGAGTTGCAACGATGGTGATGCCTTTGTGGTAGCACTTAGGCATGGGTTGAGTTAATGAGACTTAACCACCTTGATAAACATGGTGGTTGATTGTTTTATGACCGTGGGCAACACATGGATGATGAAGCATGTGTAGACTTTCTCCTTTGACATGTTTGATGGATGTTGGGTCCCTATAATACTAGTGATTACCCCATTACTATTGTAGTTATACCCCTTATTTATATTGTTGTGCCCCTATTACCCCCATATTGTTACTTCTGTGCCCCATAGAATCCCTCTATTGTTATTTTTGTGGCTTTATATTATTATTGTTAGGTCGGCTGGATTATATTGTGACTCCTTAGACTCCTATATATAGAAAGGAGGTTTTGTCATTTGTATCATCCAAGAACTGTTTAATTATGTAATGTAAAGGAGGTTGCCCCCTCGAAGAGGCTGAATTCTAAGGCGTTGATCTATCTTTTCTATCTTTTCTTGAGCTGGTTTCATAACATTTGGTATCAGAGCTTTGGATTCTAGGGTTTCGCTGCTCCAAACAGGTCATCGTGGCATTTTCGCTATAACGTTTTTTCTGTGACGTTTCAGAAGTCGCAAAAAAAACCCATTTGAGAAGAAATCGCGCTGAACCTTGGGTCCGAATTTCAGATCTTTTCGCGCGATATTTGCGGAGATATGATCTGAGGAAGTTGGTCTTTTTGCAGACTCCTGAATTACATTCAAAACAGGTGACCTGGGGAAAATCGTCATAACTTTCTCTCTGGGGATCGGATTGAAATTTCATAAGAAGTTACAGAAAGAGGACGGACTGTAGTTTCTTGTATGTGTGTTTCAGATTCAAAGGTTGAAACAGTGACTCGTGGCACGTCGTACAAGTTCGCTCTACTGAACCAGTCTAAAAGCAAGTCACTGTGGGAGATTTCACATAACTCTTCCTTGGAGAATCCAATTTGGCTCAGACTTGTGGCATTGGAAAGAGGACGCAGAAGGCTACTACAGGTAGCAATTTCAGAACTGGATGATCCGAAATTACAGAGATACATCAGATTCAATATCAGGCTTCTATAAAGTGAAAAAAGGTGTGTAGTTTTTTTTTTTAATTTTTATGTAAGCTTGGTTTAACGGAATTCAAAGGGCATAGTAAAGCATTATTATCGGTAACTGATGCCCCGAGGAAAGAAAATGCAAACACCTAGTAAGGAACCTGAAAGCTCTAGCATGACTCATGAAGAAGAGGAAGAAATGCTACATGATATATCAAAATTACAAGAACAAGTGCAACAAATGTCACGCTCACAAAAGCTAACAGAAGCTAAGATAAGTGGCGTGGAATCTAAGATAAATGGCGTGGAATCTAAGATAAAGGGCATGGAAGCTAAGATGGAGGATTCGATGGTAAATTTGAAGATAGATTTGAAGACAGACATGGAAGAATTGAAGAAGTTGCTACAAGAAAGGGTCACTAATGGTGAAAAGGTAGTAAAGGAAACTCATGATGAGAACAAAAGAAATGTTAATCATGATTCCATAGACTCTAATGTTGGATCGAAGACTCACCATGTTCCAAAAATCGATATGAGGAAGTTTGATGGCAAGGATCCCGCCACATGGATATTACAGATGGAGCAATTCTTCGATCTCAATAATGTGCAAAACACACAAAAGGTACGTATGGCAACTTTATATTTGGAACCAAATCAGTTTGTATGGTATCAATGGCTTTGTTCTCGTAAACAATTTATCACTTGGGCAATTTTTACGGAAGAATTGATAGCACATTATGAGGATACAAAAAGCAACACTTTTTTTAGCCAATTGATAAGTCTCAAACAAAAGGGTTCAATAATGGAGCACATTGAGGAGTTCCAAAAATTGAACATAAGGGTAAAAGATATTCCAGAGGAGCATAGGATTGATGTGTTCATAGGGTCTTTAAAGGATAATATCCAACATGATGTGCGCCTTTGGGAACCTGATTCATTAGAGAAGGCATTCAGGTTAGCAAGAAAAATGGAAAGCAAAATTATGGCAACTAGGAAGCATACCATTCACAACTATAAAGATGGAAGTGTTGTTGCCCATAGTCTTCCACAACCTACAAGGTTGACACCACAACAATTGGAAGAAAAAAGAGCAAAAGGGCTTTGTTACAATTGTGATAGCAAATACACAAAAGGTCATAAGTGTGCTGAGAAGAAATTATTCTACATAGATTGTGAAGAGGAAGAAGAAAAGGAGCAAGAAAGGTCAAAAGAAGAGGATATATTCCAGGAACAAAGCCTAGATGAAGAACAAATAAATCCGACCATATCTTGTAATGCATTGGCGGGAATTACCACTCCTCAAACCATCAAGATAGAAGGACAAATCAAGAAGAAAAAGGTAATAGTGTTGATTGATTCAGGAAGCACCCACAATTTTATTCATTGTAGGGTAGCAAAAGAATTGAATTGCTTCCTATATCCAGCACCAGAGTGTCAAGTGATGATTGCAAATGGAGGAACAATAAATTGTTCTGGAAAGTGCCATAATATCAAGCTATCCATGGGAGAATATGTATTGACTAGCCCAATGCTTTCCATTCCAATGGGAGGTGCTGATGTTGTACTAGGAGTCCAATGGCTACAATCCTTGGGTACAATAGCTTTTAATTTTCAAGAACTTTTCATGAAATTTTCTGTGGAAGGAAAGGAAGTTGAATTAAGGGGTATTGCAGGGAAACCAGGAAAGATAATCAGCTCTAATGGCATGACAAAGCTTCTAAAAAAGGAGCAAAGAGGTGTAATTGCACAATTATGTTCGCTAGATGTTTCCACATTGGAATCATCTATTTCTCCAGATCTCCAAAAAGTCCTGGACAATCATTCCAAGGTATTTGAGACTCCCAAAGGTCTCCCACCTATGCGTGATCATGATCATGCTATTCATCTGATTCCAGGAAGTGTTCCTCCAAACATCAGGCCGTACAGATATCCCTATGTCCAAAAAAGTGAAATTGAACGTATGGTTGCAGAAATGCTAGAGGCTGGTATAATTCAACCGAGTCAAAGTTCTTTCTCAGCTCCAGTAGTATTGGTGCACAAGAAGGATGGATCATGGCGCATGTGTCCAGATTATAG
Source organism: Pinus tabuliformis (assembly GCA_031772625.1). NCBI lineage: Eukaryota > Viridiplantae > Streptophyta > Pinopsida > Pinales > Pinaceae > Pinus > Pinus tabuliformis. The sequence goes on from CM062815.1 coordinate 827,164,211, forward strand.
GGAGCTCAACAAGCTCACTATTAAAGATAAGTTCCCCATTCCTGTCATTGATGAATTACTGGATGAATTGCATGGATCAATTTACTTCACCAAGTTGGATCTTCGTTCGGGATATCATCAAATCAGAATGAAGATTGAAGACATTCCGAAAACGGCATTTAGAACTCATGAGGGTCATTATGAATTTTTGGTCATGCCTTTTGGCCTTACCAATGCACCTTCAACATTTCAAGGTTTGATGAATTCAATTTTCAAACCATTCCTTAGAAAATTTGTGTTAGTATTTTTTGATGATATACTAATCTACAGCAAGTCTTGGAAGGATCATGTTGAACATGTTGACAAGGTGCTACAACTATTGGAGGAGAAACAATTATATGCAAAAAGATCCAAATGTTTCTTTGGAGTCCAGGAGGTGGAATATTTGGGTCATATTGTATCTCATGAAGGAGTTAAGGTAGACCCTAGCAAAATTAAAGCCATTAAGGAATGGAAAATCCCCACATCCATAAAGCATCTGCGAGGATTTCTTGGGTTGACAGGGTATTATCGCAAGTTTGTTAAGAATTATGGGAGAATAGCAGCACCTCTAACAACATTATTGAAGAAAGATTCATTTTCATGGACTCCGGAAGCAACAAAGGCCTTTGAACATCTTAAAGAGGCAATGTGCCAAGCACCGGTCTTAGCTACACCGGACTTCACAAAAACCTTTATTGTGGAATGTGATGCTTCAGGAAATGGAATTGGTGCTGTTCTAATGCAAGATGAAAGACCCATTGCTTTTGAAAGTCGTCCAATCAAGGGAAAGTTTTTAAGCAAAGCTATTTATGAGAAGGAAATGTTGGCAATACTCCATGCACTTAAGAAATGGCGACCCTACCTAATGGGAAGACACTTCAAGGTAAAAACGGATCATGATAGCCTTAAATACTTTTTAGAACAAAGATTATCCTCTGAAGAGCAACAAAAGTGGGTCACAAAGATGTTGGGTTATGACTTTGAAATCATCTACAAAAAAGGGAAGCAAAATGTGGTGGCAGATGCACTCTCAAGAAAGGATGAGGATGTGGAAGCATTGTTGTGTGCCATTTCTATTATCCAACCAGATTGGATAAACGAAGCAAAGGAGGAATGGAAGAATGACGAAGAAGTGTGGGCACTTATTCGAAAGCTACAACAAGATTCCAGTACTTCTGATACATTTAGCTGGCAAAATGATTCGTTATGGTACAAAGATCGCTTATACCTCTGTAAGAATTCCCAGCTAAAACAAAAGATTCTTATGGAATTGCACACTTCTCCCTTAGGAGGGCACTCAGGATTTTTAAAAACTTACCACAGGGTTAAGAAGGAATTTTTTTGGGATGGCCTTAAATCAGATATTCAAAAGTTTGTGGCGGAATGTTTGGTTTGCCAACAAAATAAAGTTGAAACAATTAAGACACCGGGTCTATTACAACCTTTATCCATTCCAAGCCAACGTTGGGAGGAGGTTTCAATGGATTTTATCACAGGTTTACCCAAGTCTGAGGGAAAGAGTGTCATCATGGTGGTAGTTGACAGACTTACCAAGTATGCACACTTTTGTGCATTATCACATCCATTTAAAGCCAGTACAGTTTCTACTGCATTTATGGAAACAGTTCAAAAGCTACATGGAAACCCAAAGATTATTGTAAGTGACAGAGATCCCATTTTCACTGGAAATTTTTGGACAGAATTATTTTCTTGTCTTGGTACTCAGTTAGCTCATAGCTCATCTTATCATCCTCAATCTGATGGGCAAACTGAGATAGTAAACAAATGTTTGGAAGGATATCTTCGTTGCTTTGTATCTGATAAACAGACACAATGGGTCAAATGGTTGCCTCTGGCTGAATGGTGGTATAACACTTCCTTCCATACAGCAACAAAAATGACCCCATTTATGGCACTTTATGGGTATCAACCACCATCAATCACATCATATTTAAGAGAAAATTCTAAGGTTCAGGCAGTGGAACATCACATCGAACATCAACAACAAGTCCTCCAACTCTTAAAGGATAACCTCGTGTTGGCACAAAATAGAATGAAACAACAGGCAGATCAACATCGCAGTGAAAGAAGTTTTGATGTAGGTGATTGGGTATTCCTACGGCTACAACCATATAAGCAAATGTCCCTAAAGCAAGCTAAGAAGGATAATAAATTATCACCAAAGTATTATGGTCCGTACAAGGTGTTGGAAAAGATTGGTACTATGGCATACAAATTGGAGCTTCCTGCAGCTTCTCGATTGCACCCAGTTTTCCATGTTTCATGTTTAAAGAAGGTTATAGGCGACAAGCTCCCAGTTCAAACAATATTGCCAGAACTTGACGAAGAAGGAAAAATTATATTGGAACCGGAAGCAGTCACAGAAACAAGAACTCGACAGCTACGAAATCGATCAATTTCAGAGTATCTTATCAAGTGGAAGAACTTATCCGCTGAAGATTCCACATGGGAGGATGAGAATTTTATGAGTTGAGAGAGAGGTAGGGGGCGTCGGGTGAGTTGGGGGAGGGGGGGGAGGGGATGCCCCCCGACTACCTTTGAGGACAGTACTGCAACTATCCTATTCTATTTTCACATCCCTTCCCACATCAAACGCTAGGTTCTCAAGTTTAAGGAGGTTGAGACTCGTTGTGGCAGGTCCACATTGTGGGCTCTCTGCAATCTCCTTGCTCCTCAGCTCAAGGAGAGAGAAAAGGAGAAATCAAGGACTATTGGCTTGATCATGAAGCTTTCATCTTACCGTAGTCATGGCTCCTCCTCCCTCAAACAATTGGCGCATGGCCTACACATCAACTTCCCTCCCAATGTTCTGTCTCCTTTCTCCCTTGCTCCCTCATCTTCTAATTTTCCTCCCTTGTGCTTGTCCCCCCAAATTCTCATGGCTCCCTCTCTCATTCATAGTAATGTCAACCCTTCTCATCCTCCTTCCTTTGCCTGTGCCCTGGTCCCTTCTTCCTCTCCTCCTCATCCCAGTTCCTTTAGCTACTACGCCTTCGAGGAAATTCCAGGTTTAGTGAGCAATGCTCCGATCTAGTGCAACTCCAATGCGACTCTGGTTCAGCTTTCAGAGGTGGAATCTTCCATAGGTTCATGTTAACTTCTCGAATTTTATGGCTCAATCTAGGTTGGTCTATCCTAGCCTCTCGATTCATCTGTTTTGGCTTGTCGACATATGGCTTAGCACCACTCAGATACAGTGTGGAATTTTTGTTATTTTAATGACTTAGTGTAATTTTGTAATCTTAATTTCTACCTCGAGTTTACCCTTACAGCAGCAGAGGGAACTCTATGACTCAATCTTTGGTTTCCACGCTCTAAGGCAGAGTTATCCAACAGGTGCAAGGCTTAGTCTTCCCATGCTCTCCAGAGTGTACATATATCTATATATATATATATATATATATATATATATATATATATATATATATATATATAATTTCATTTATCTATTTCAATTAAGACAAATTTTAAGACATATATCTCATTTTTAAAGGTTTGTAGAGAAATTTAAAGAATAATTTTCCACATTTGTTAAAGGGTATATAAGCTAGTATGCAAGATGCTATGAAGCACTTGATTTTATTTTTTCCCCTAGGAAGCTTGAAGTATGGAAGAGATGTTGTAACATTTTGTCATATCCCTGAGTGGATCAAATTACTTCAAAAATTATATTAAAAAATAAATAAATAAAATAAAATTAGTAGGAAAGGAAAAATTAAAGTAAAATAGTCAATTTATTATTGGTGGTTTTTCTCATGGTTTAATTCACCTATAGTTTTGCAAAATGGTATTTTATATATATATATATATATATATATATATATATATATATATATATATATATATAACCATGCTATATTCATTTACCAGCGTGGAGAGTCATCAAATTTGTTAAGGTGTAAATTTTTATAGAGTGAAAAAATATTTGATCCCTCTCAAAATTTGGTAAATCCAGAATTAAGATAGATCTAGACTAGTAATAAAACATATAAATATTTACTTAAAATCTAATTTCAAAATAAATATTTGAGATCAAAAATGAAAAGTAATGAAATCTTTGCAGCTACAACTACCGACTCTTACATGAAAAAAACATTAACTTGATAATTAGGTAAAATAAAATATTTTCTACCTAATTTTTTATAAATCATTGAATAAATATATATATTTATATTTTAAAAATTTATAAATTCCAACTTACTTTTCACACATTAAGTTGGTATTAATGATTTTTATTATTATATAAACTTAAAAGTAAAAGAAATGTAAAATGTGATTTAGCAGAAAAACTATCTTGAAAAAGCATTGCAATATTTAGTTTTGTAATTTAATAATTTCGAGAGAGTTCGATTCTTGGTTGTGACGTAGGTGATCCCTTTGAAATTTCTCAAGGAAAAGGCGCGATAGATCTCTAAAATTCTACACTAATTACTTCAGAAAATTGGAATGTCGCGTGCATTTCTCAGACAGTGGCTTAAAAAATTGATCCAATGAATCGTGATCCCTTAGTATTTAAGGGTAAAGCCACGAATTTGATTGTTTGAGCAAGATTATTTATTCATATTTATTTGACTAGGGATGGAATTTGATTTCATAAACAAATTGGTTTTCATGGTTTAATTTGTTTTTTAAATATAATTGAAAAAAATAAATACGTCAATTTCTTTTGTTGAAATTTTATTAGAGTTTTGAAACAATCAAATTTGACCAGCACCTTGGTTTTGAAATTCTTACCTCGGAGAAGAATTAGTTATAAAAAAAAAACTATCTAAATGTTTACTCATGGCCTCTTTTTTAGTTATTAAAAATCATTTAAATTTTATTTTTTTTAATATAAAAAATAGTACTCATAGCCACTTTTCAATGGAGTAGGGTAGTTTTTCAGTAAGTATCATATATTGCATGGAGTCTTTATCCTGCGTGGTTAGGGATGGTGGTTTATACCCTCCCTGCTCGGGTTCGATTCCAGTTGCACACTTTCGCTGATGTATAAGTGTAAAAAAATATGGATTACATCTGGTATGTCCTTGCAAATTATTTCTCTTTTCATCACCTATGTTTCATCTCTGTGGATGCAGCATTTGCTTGGTGGGGGCGTCAAAAATCCCTTCGCCCCATTCTCCCCATTACCATCTGGTCTTTATGGCGTTGGCGAAATCGGTTGATTTTTGAAGACTCCTCTCTCTCCGCAGATTTTGTCTTGCAATCTGTATCCGCACTGTTCTCCCCGGACAGATGATCGTTCTCCATGGGGTCTGCTCTTTTTGTCATAGATGCACATACTGGTTAAGTCATAATGGTCGATCTTTCTATCAGAATTTTATCGGAGATGTTTTCCAGATTTCTGATCTGTTTCATGCAAGCCGCAATGTAAGTTTATCCACGCTGTTTTTTGTCTTATATGACGCTCCTTCAGATCTCCAGATCTGCTAAACCATTTTGTATGTATTTCTCATTACAATATAAAGATTTTCTTTCTACAAAAAAAAATATGGATTACATATAGCTTCTAAAGGGACTCGCTTCTCTTCTCATTTTTATATATATATATGATAGAAATGTTGTATAAAAAAAATGATATATATATATATGATGGAAATGTTGTAATTTTTCAAAAATAAAATTAACTTTCGCTGATGTATTGTAATTTTTCAACAACAAAATTAACTTAAAAAATAAGAAAAGTAAATCTTTCATTAAAAAAAAATTAATAATGTATTGTAATTTTTCAACAACAAAATTAATTTAAAAAATAAGAAAAGTAAATCTTTTATTAAAAAAAAATTAATAATTTAAAAAAAATGATATATATATATATGATAGAAATGTTGTATAAAAAAAATGATATATATATATATATATATATATATATATATATATATATGATAGAAATGTTGTAATTTTTCAAAAATAAAATTAACTTTCGCTGATGTATTGTAATTTTTCAACAACACAATTTACTTAAAAAATAAGAAAAGTAAATCTTTTATTAAAAAAAAATTAATAATTTAATTTTGACTTTAAAATGATAAGTTAAATTAAATTATAAATTATCATAATTTACATGTCCATAATATTATGTAAACCATGGTGTTTGTTATAATGAAGCTTTATTTAAAGTTTTAAGAAAATTTGGAAGAGTATTATCTTAGAGTCATCTTAAGTGTCTAATTGATCCTTCTAGAAATTTAGTAGACTCACATTTAAATAATCTATCTTGATTATTTTTTTTTGTAAGCTACGGTATGACCTTTTCTATTATATACAACAAAAATAAAATATACATTCGCAGGTGACCTCAACCCGCCCCGTAGGGAAACCGGGTCTGTTGGTCCCCCATAGTTTGAGAATGTCTACTTGCCATCTTAGCTTGAAAAACAACATGTTTAAAACTATAGCAGCTTCCTATCTACATTCTGTCTCTTAATGCCTAGTCTCGAATACATATCATGAACTGCCATACTGGCTGGTTCTCTAATGCTTATCAAAAAATTCAAAAAATAACAGAGCAAACATTCAGTCTACCATGATTTCTTGCTTGATTTCCTCCTCACGCTTCGCCTTGGTTAATTCCTTCAGCATGCCGTGGATTTCCTCCATTTTGCTGTCCTGCTTCCGCATCATGAGCTGTAGATTGGCCATCTCCTTTTTCATATCCGGCAGACCTTGAGCTATCTCTGTTATCTCTACAGCGACCTGTTCCATTGCGCTAGCTAACAGATGTTTCATAACCCAATACATATGTAATGCCTGTTTATATAACGTTAGGCTCCCTCTTGTATTCCCAGGATCTGGAATGAGGGTGTTCCATTCCTCCATTTCTGGATCAGAGGGTTCTTCCAGAACTTTGTTTTCCAGAGCATCTATTATCAACATAAAAATAATAAATTAGAAATCCAAATAATGTTTATGTTCGTCTCTCCAATAAATAATAATAATGAAAATAGAAAAAATTAATGTTGGCCCCAAACAAAAATGAAAATAACCATATAGATAAAAAAAACTACAATACAATTCTCTCATGTCTTCAGATAAAAAAATTACAATACAATTATCTCATGCTGTTAATAGTTATTTTATCATATAAGTTGAATTTGAATGGATCATAAATTTACCTTCAATTTTTTTTTACCACATTAAAATTCCAAATTAGGTAAAATTTTGAACATCTTTACTCTTTACTAAAGCCACTAATCTTGCTCTAAAATCTTTTAATATTTCTTTTAATTAATTATTTGTAAAATGAATCTTTAAAAGGAAAACCATGTCCTATGGATATATTAAAATCTCTATACACATAAATATTTCCACGTCAAAGTTGTAATATTCGAAAATATTCAATTGATGTAGTTCTATTATAAATTTTATTATCATGCCATGTAAAAAAATATCATCAAATCTAATATTAATATTGAAAGATTAATAATATTATTATTATTATTAAATCTAATATTAATATCATAATATTAATATAATTGAATTTAATAACTTTTAATTAATACAATATTAGATTTAATATAATATTAATTTTTTGTATTATAATGATATAGATTAACTCCAAATATATATGGGAGGGAAGAACAAAGACAAAGAGAGATAGAGGTGGAGAGATAGAGGGAGTGAAAGAAAGGAGGAGAGAGGGAGGGATAGAGAGATGAAGTTGGAAGGAGAGAAAGGGAGGGAAGAAGAAAAAGATAGAGAGAAAAGTTGAGAGAGAGATAGAAGGAGTGACAAGGAAGGGATGGAGAGAGAATTTTTATGCTTGGGGGAGAGATGGAGAGAAGTGGGGGAGAGAAGGAGAGAGGGAGGGAGATAGTGACAGAGTTGGACGACAAAGAGAGAGAGAGAGAGAGAGAGAGGTGGGAGAAAAAGGGAGAAAGAGGAAGGAAGGGAACGAGGACATGAGAGAGAGAAGGAGAGAGGAAGGGAGATATAGAGGGAGGTGGGAGAGAAAGGGAGAAAGAGGAAGAAGAGAGCGAAGACGTGAGAGAGAGAAGGAGAAAGGAAGGGAGAGAGAGGAAGGTAAGAAGAAAGACACAAAGAGAATGGTGGAGAGAGTGAGAGGGAGTGATAAGGGAGATTGAGAGAGAGGAGAGAAAGGGGTGAGAGAGATAGAAGGGGGGGGGGAGAGGGAGAGAAGGGGAAGAGAGAGAGAGTGAGGGAGAGGAAGAAGGATGGAGAGATAGGTAGATATGGAGAAAGAATGTGTATGTTTTGGGGGTGATATAGAAAGACAAAAGAGACATAGAGGGAGATAGAGATATAGATGGAAGGTGAAGAGAGGGAAGAAGAGAGAGAAAGAGAGAAGGAGAGATAAATAAATATGGAGAGAGAGAGCACGTGTGTTTCTGGAGGGTGAGATAGAGAGACAAAAAAGGAGAGATGAAGGAAGATATAGATATATATGTAGGGGGGAGAGAGGCAAGAATATTTATTTCATTAGATGCATTGATTCAATGTAGATGGTGATTTCTAGTCCTATTTGATTGCTTCCACTAAAGGAGATAAACTAAATTAGAGGGGGAGAGGAGGAATGAGGAGAGGGAGAAGTAGAGGAGTGAGAGAGGGAGAGAAGTCTAAGAGAGAGAGAGCAAGACACAAATATTGGGGGGGTAGATGAGGAGAGAGAGAAGGAGAGAGGGAGGAAGAAAGTGATAGGGTTGGAGGGCAGAGAGAGAGAGAGTGATGGGGGGATAGAAAGGGATAGAGAGGAAGGATGAGAGAGAGGAGGAGAAAAGGAGGGACAAATAGATGGAGTTGGATGGGTAGAGAGGGAGCGAAGAAGAAAGAAATAGAGAGAGAGAAGTGGAGAGAGAGGGAGAGTGACAAGGGAGATTTGGAGAGAGTGTGTGTATATTTGTGGGTGAGATAGAGAGATAAAGAAGGAGATATGGAGGGAGATATAGATATAGATAGATGGAGGAGAGAGAGAAGATGACTTATTACACTAAATGCATTGATTTTAAAATACATGGTGATTTCTAGTACTATTTGATTAGTTGCACTAGATGCATTGATTTCAATGTAGATGTTGATTTATGATTTGATGTGACTAGATGTATGATGGTACGTTAATTTTAAAGCAATTGGATTAACAATGTGATTGATTGTAGTGTAAGCACAAAAAAAGTATTGGCAATGTGCATTGATTTTCGTGTTATAGTAATTAAACCTATTAATATTGGAGAGCGAGAGAGAAAAAGGTAAGATCTTTACTACTAGCGTAGATCCATCTAACTCTGGATCTATCATGCACCGAGAGGGATCAATTCTGTAAGGCCTCCGGGCGATTGTGCAACGGGCGTCGGGCGAAGAGTCGTGCACGAGGGCACGGGCGGGCGCGCTGAACGGGCGGAATGCGACGTTTTTGCGAATCATGTGCGACTATATCGTGAACAATGGTGCGACATGTGGTGAAGTGTGGAGCACTTATACAACGATTGGAAGGAGCTTGCGGTGAGGGCAAGCCGACTTGAAAGGAGCCCTCATGGGGGCGTTTTATGACTGTTTGGGGGTCGGCCAAGGGGCTGCCACCCCATATGAAACTAAGTTAAGAAGCATATAAATGTATGAGCATGAGAGCTCATAACTCATCGAATCTCATTCACTCTTACATCTTCGCAAGGAGCAAGAAGGAAGTGCGCAAGTCAAGAGGGAGCTGCGCATATCTCATGCGCATTGCTCCAAGAGGATTGTACACTTGGTTGAAGTCTTGTGATCAGGTCGAAGGTTGGGCAAGTGTGCCCGGGGTGGATTCTAAGGTGCGGTTTTGGTGTAAGACTTGGCATAGGATTTTAGGTGGCTCGGGTGAGCACCGTCCTTTGTGCAAGAGGTGCACAAGACTGTTGTAAAAGGCAAGGTTGCCTCTTTTTGTATTATTTGGTTAAGTGTGAGACTTGGTTCAGCCAAGACACACTTGTATTGTAAAACTGATATTCTTAATATATTGTCGGGCAGACTCACATTGCGGGGAGTTGCCCCTCCCCTTTATACTTGTTGCAATTGTTGTTGTTCTTAGTATAATTGCATGATGATAATGAATGAGTATGGGCTTCATTAAGTATAAAGGATAATTGTATGTTTACTTGGTTGCAAAACACAAGCTAAGTAATGTTAATATGAAAGTAGGCGTAGTCCACGAATGTTAGTATTGGTGAAAAGAAAACGTTCGGTGGTGCCGCACCTTGCTACAAGCGGTTGGAAGACTACCGCAGGTGTAGGGGCGTGACAAAATTCCTCGAGGTGCAAACATTCTTTTTGGAGTGTAGAATTTGAGGAAAGGTTTGCAACTCTAGGGATTCGATCCCTCTCGATGCGTGATAGATCTGGAGTTAGATGGATCTAGGTTGGTTATTATTTTAAATAAAAGAAATAGATAAACAAAATATTCAAATATTTTATTTAAAAATTATACATTAATAATAAATAATAAATATATTTTTTTCTAATAAAAAAATATAAATAAACTTGGTTATACTAAAATTATTATTCTTACGATTTCATAGGCAAAATGAAATGTCCCATTTTGCTTTAAATTCTGCTATCAAAACCATTTCTACTTTTATTAAAATAAAAGTTTAATATACTAAAATTTAAATTTACATAATAATATAAAAATTTATAAAAATTACCCCATAGAGTGTAGAATAGATCATGATGGGGTGTATTGTTAAGGCACTCTCTGATGTGAAGATCACTAATTCGAAACTATGTAAGCAAAAACTCCAACCATGTTAAAGTATGGTGTGATCCTTAATAATTTTGACAACTTAAATGCCCCTAAACTACAATCTCTCAAACCAAAATTTAAACATATAATCATCTCAAAACTCAAACTAAACAAATAAAATAAAAAATATTTAATTTAATTTAATTTATATTTAAATATATATTTACTCTTTATGAATTTTTAATCACTTATTTTTTTTCAAAATCCTCTCTATGATTTATTATAACACAAGTTATTCCCAGCACATGTAATATTATAACAATTTATCGCATGTAATATTATAACAATTTGTGACGGAATATTTTTTAAGCGTACATTTTTTAATGACTATAGTTCAACTATAATATAATAAAAAATAGATTTTACATAAGTATAAAATATTGAAATTAATATATTAAGAATTAAAATAATGAAAAAAAAAATTGTGAAAATATATAATATTTAAAAAAGATAGTATTTTATTTTGAAACAGTATTAAAAAGGATAATTACATTTAATTTTGAGAGATAAATAATACTTTAATACTTCATTCTTGGTGGGGTGTTGTCGTCGTAAATAGGTCTTGGAAAGTTTCGGAGGAAGGATTATGGCCGATAACCTGTGTCACCAACCATCATTGACATGTAACAAAATTGTTTGGCCAGGATGGAGGTGGTCGTTGGAGGGTGTGCCAAGGCCTCCACTTGGCAGTCTCCCTCCAATGCGTGGCAAGGAGTTAAATTTAATAAGGTGTCCATAGAAGGGGAGGATGACAACATTAATGTCACGACATAGGGGAACGATGTATTTGGTTCTTCACTTGATTCGACATTCCTTCAGACTAAAGTTGCAAGTATTGCAATGTAGAGAATGGTGGAGTGATTGGCTAAGACCAAGATCTCCTCTGACAGGTGAATACAAAGTATTAATGAATATATCATTCACTGCATTGGGATGGAGGATCCTAGGAAGCAAAATAATCGTTGTTTTTCTCTGGGCAATGAACCTCACCATGCAGCAGTAATTATTTTACTTGAGTGTTGGTCAGTTATTTCACCATTTTAGATATTTGTAAGAGTAGGGTGGTGTTCATGCCATAAGGACTCAAGGTGGTGAGTTAAGTTTCAATTTCGTTCCAGGTTGGTACTAGCCATCCCTGGTTCATTTTATGCCTACATTTGGATATGTTTCTTGTTGCATCTTTGTACACGATGACGATTTAAGTTACAACTTCTCTCTGGGTATTTGTTGGTTGTCTCTCATTTGTTTCATCATTTCTTTGCGTTTTGGTACTTCCTCTCTCACAGTGAACATCTAGGCAAATTTGAGAGTGTTGGGTTTTATAAGTGTGGGTCTCTATAGTTGGGTTTCCATTTAGTTAGTTTTTCTTGTCATTAGGGTTTGTAAGGTATCAATGTCAGTTACAAATGTACTTTATCTATCTCTTACATTCTTCCTCCTCTGGTCCATCTTTCGAGTTGGTGGCTATCTTACCCTTGTTGAGAAATCAATGCAAGTATATTAGGTTTTTATTCCTCTTTCTTGATAGTTACTTGTAAGTTATGTTGACTTACTTTACTTCTTTATTATCTTATCTTTCATCAAGAAATTATCGTATTATGTGTGTATGAAGATCACAAAAACATAAGGCACAATATGGAGGCACTAAAACCCCTCTTGAGGAGAAAACCCAGTAAAAAATGCTCTTCCTTCAATAGTTTTATTTGAGACTTTTTAACCTAGACATAGACCAACCCTTCTCTCCACACCAAGTGAACCCTTCCAGATCTTCAACCCCTTTGCAACAACACTTACACCCCAGAATCTTCGATTATTCAACAACTTATTACATCAGGCAACAACAACACTTGAAAGACTTCAATCTCCCAAAATAAGGCACGAAAGAGAGAGAGATTACCACCAAAACTTTGACTTTGACCCAACTCGCACTTCTTTTGACTTACTTGATCCACTTCTCACTTTTTCCAGATTCACTAGAGCTATCGATCTTGTTGAGATGAGATGCTCCAAATGAATTCAATCTCCTTCTATTTAGGCTCTAGGTAAGGTTGAATTGGTGTCCCTTGGACCAACTTGATGTGGAAGTTACATAAATCATATTTTACTCAATAATAAACTCTTTTACATGATCCCAAAGCCCAGGAAGGGTCTCTTTAATTATACAATGACTTTATTGACTCAATATTAATCCTAGAAGTCGAAAATGGGGATTTTGACTAATATAATGATGACCCAAGCATGAAACCCATGCTTTAATAAGTCATTGTAACAATAATAAAAGTTATTTTGACAAATGCATTTTAGGAAGACTGAACCTAGTTACATTCTTCAACACTCCCTCTTAATTAGGGAGGTATTCATAATATACATATATAATGGAAGATCTCAAACTATATGAACAATGAAGAGTTTAGGTACCGCAATGCCATGGACTAGATTCCTGACCAGTGCAATCTATCCATTGGTCTCTCAATAGTTTAGGCACTGCAATGCCACAGAATAGATTCCTGTTAGGGAAATCTATCCAAGTGGGACTAAGGTGGACTCAAGATTTCAGCCTCTCTAGCTACCATCAAGTTTACTTTCTAACCACAAACCTAGGGACATAGGTATGTATCCGAGGTCGGAGCTCTACGACCAACGCCACCCTCCCTACTTTGGGACCTAGACATCAACAAAGAGTGTCAGCCAGATGTCCTCCTAGGAAATGCTTCACTTGCAAAGCCTCTACAAATCTCTTCCAATCCCTTATCATCAATACAATAAAAAATATCTACTAAACCAAGCATGCTTCTTAGATATTCAAACATCTTATTAGGAATAGACTTTGTTAGTATGTTTGCCACATGTTCATCTGTCGAGACATACTCCAACTTCATGCCCATATTGCACCAAGTTCCTAATCAAGTGGAACTTATTGGTGATATGCTTCGCTCTAGCATGAAACACGAGATCTATAGACATTATAATAATAATTTTTATTATCATAATTAATCACAGAAGGACCCACAGACTTCTCGAACAAATATGTTAGAAGCTTCCTTAACTAAACAACCTCCTTTCCTACTTCACATGTAGCCACATATTCTTCCTCAACACTACTTAAAGCAATGAGATCTTGCTTTCTACTCATCCATAAGGTCATAGCATATCCTAGACTAAAACATCCTCCAGTAGTGCTCCTTCCATCGGTCTCACTGCCACACCAATCAAAATCTATGAAACCAATTAGCTTGACTTCCTTATTGTCATACTTTAGGAAATGATGTATAGTGCCACGAAGATACCTCGGTATGTGTTTGGTATCTATCTAGTGATCATAATAAGGTTCCAATTGAAACTCACTAAGAATATTTACTTCAAAACATATATTTGTCCTAGTTTTACCAGATACATTAGGGAGCCCAACAATTGACGATAGGAGGGAGGATCCACGAGACTTGAGTCAGATCCCCTTAACTTCTTGAGATTGGTGATCATAGGAGTAGTCATAGGCTTGGAATCCATCATCCTAAATTTATGCAACAACTTGATGATGTACTTTCCTTGCCCAAAATATATCTCCCCCGGTTTTTGCCATACTTCTAGACCCAGGTAGTAGTGCATTAGTCTTAGATCCTTCATCTCAAATTCATTTGCCAACATCTTCTTGCATTCTTAAATTATTTTCTCCACATCGGTGATGAATAGATCATCCACATATAGTAGAATAATGACAGGCTTATTATTCATGACCATGATGTAGAGATTTGGATCAACATAACTCTTTACGAACCTAATTCTAAGGATATATGCATCCATTCTTGCATATCATGCCTTAGGTGCTTGCTACAAACCATATAGGGCCTTATTGAGTCTACAAACATGAGAGTCCCTGCTATTAACTTCAAATCCTTTGGGTTGTTTGATATACACTTCCTCGTCAATGGTCCCATTCAGAAATGCGGTCTTCACATCCATTTGATGGATATTCCAACCCATTGTAGTAGCCAATGAAACCAAAGATCTAATAGTAGTGTACCTTATTATGGGTGATTTTTTTTTCATAATCAATGCCTTCCTTTTGAGATAAACCCCTTACAATGAATCTATATTTGTACTTGTCTATACTTCCATTAATATCATGTTTGATCTTATAGATCCATTTCGAGGTGACAATTGATTTGTCACTAAGTTTAGGAATGATTTCCCAATACCCATTCTTCACAATGGATTGATACTCTTCGTGCATCACTTTCTTCCAAACCTCTTGATGAGTAGATTCCTTGAATGTAGATGATTCAACTTCAATTAACTTCATCAGATATGCAACATAACCAGAATATCTCTTCGGTCTTTTACTTTCCCTGAAGGTTCCTTTCATAGCTTCATGTCCTTCAACATCTTCTAATGTACCTTTTAACCAGTTTTGCCTTTTCCTTGTGGTTGGGATGACCACAGATTGAATAGGCTCACTTAGGCCTTCTTCCTCTTCTTGATTTGCAGTAGGGTTTCCATGATGATCTTCTTCTTATTCAAATATTGGAATTTCTCCATCATCGGAATCAATAGGAATATCCTTTGATTTCTTGCAGCCTTCATTTTCATCAAATATGACATCCCTTCTTACTTCGATATGTCTTCCTTCCTTAATGTAGATTCTATATGATTTTGAGGAGAAACTATATCCAACGAATATTCCATTGATACTTATGGAATCCAACTTCTTTCGCTTTCCCTTTGGAACATGGATGTATGATGGCCTTCCAAAGATTCAGAGGTGATCCACACTTGGTTTATTTCTTGTGAATACTTCTTTGGGCGTTATATTATTAATAATTCTATGAGGAATTCTATTTTGAATGTACACAATTGTCATTGTTGCTTCTCCCCATAAGAATTTTGGCATGTCTTGATCAAGGAGCATAATTCAAATTCCTTCTTCAATTGACATGTTCTTCCTTTCAGCCACTCCATTTTGTTCAGGATTAGAAGGAGCAATGATCTCCCTCTTAATTCGTGTTTCCTTACAATATGCAATCAATTCCTTAGAAGTGTATTCCCCACCATTGTCAGACCTTAGAGATTTTATGTTTCTTTCGTTTAGCGTTTCCACTTCACATCTAAACTCCTTGAATTTCTCAAATACTTCATCCTTTTTCTTGAGAAGATAGAGCCATGTCTTTCTAGAGTGACAATCAATAAAGGTTACATAGTAAAGATGACCTCCAAGTGATTTTTTAGACATGGGCCCACACACATCAAAATGTATGAGGTTTAATATTTGTTTAGACCTTCTTTCACTATTTGAAAATGCTTTTCTTGTATGTTTTCCCAAATAACATTCCTTGCACACACCTTCATGATCTAACTTCATATTGGGGATGCCCTGAACCAATTGATTAAGAGTATGGATAAACTTATAATGTAGATGACCATGCCTCCTATGTCATATCTCATTTGGATTGATCTCCATGTGAACCGAAGATTGAGGAGGTGGTGTAATAACTCTATAAATATTTCCTTCACAAACTTTAATAACCCTAGCTTTATCAATGCTAGAGTATTTTCCCTCAATCAATACTTTTCCATCAACAAAAGAAACTCTATCCCCTTTATCTTCTAAACAAGAAATAGAAAGAAAATTCTTTATCAAACTTGGAACATATAGTATGTTGTTTAGGTGCAGCTTTGATCCATTTTCTAGCTTCAATGATGTTGATCCCAAGCCTTTAAAATCATAGATTTTGTTGTCACCCAATTCCATTGCATGAGAATATGGCTCCTTTGATAGTGTATGAATTTGTTACTTTCTCTTGTCATGTGCCTTGATGCTCTACCATGCATTGTCACCATTAAGAGAACCTGTAAGAGTAGCCAGTAACCCTTGAATTTTGACCTTGATGAATAAGTAGTGGATAACCTTCTTGATCCAGCTTCCAGCAGTGATGATACCCATTCTTATATAGTTTATCAAAGAGATAGAATCCATGTTCATTACTTTTGAGCCAACAAATTGATCTTCAACCTTTCTTGACCTTAGCTCGCATACAATGTTGAGAAATCAATGCAAGTAGATTAGGGTTTGATTCCTCTTTTTTAATAAATACTTGTGAGTTATATTTACTTCTTTATTATCTCAACTTTCATCAAGAAATTACCACATTATGTGTGTATGAAGATAAAAAAAACACAAGACACAATATCTAGGCACTATGCCAAGGAAAAACCCCTCTCCGAGGGGAAAACACAGTAAAAAATTATCTTCCTTAAATAGTTTTCTTTGAGAATCTTCAACCTAGATATAGACCAAACCTTCCCTCCACACCAAGTCAACCATTCCATATCTTCGACCCCTTTGCAGCAACACTTCAACCCCATGAACTTCGACTATGTAGCAACTTACGACATTAGGCAACAACAACACTTGAAAGACTTCGATATCCCAAACTAGGGCACAAAAGAGAGAAAGAGTACCACCAAAACTTTGTTTTTCCTTTTCTCTTTGACCTTAACCCAACTCGTACTTATTTTGAATTCCTTGACCTAGTTCGCACTTTTTCTAGCTTCACTAGAGATATAGAACTTGTTTGAGATGAGATGCTCCAAATGAATTTGATCTCCTTCTATTTATAGGCTCTGGGTGAGGCCGAATTGGTGTCCCTTAGGCCGACTTAATATCCGTTGGGCCGACTTGATGTGGAGGTTACATAAATCATATTTTACTCAATAATAAACATTTTTACATGATTCCAAAGCCCAAGAAGGGTATCTTTAATTGTATAATGACTCTATTGACTCAATGTTAATCCTAGGAGTCCATAATGGGGAATTTGACTAATATAATGATGACCCAAGCATGAAACACATGCTTCAATAAATCATTGTAATAATAATAAAAATTATTTGGACAAATACATTTTATGAAGACCAAACCTAGTTACATCCTTCAACAACCCTATGTGGACCTTCAAACTACAAAGCCATTTGGTATTTCCTTCAACTCTCCCATCTTGCTTGGAGTCTGGTATAGTGGCACCTTTTCATTTTGGTTCTAAAAATCCTGCAACTTCTATAATACACATGACAATTTTGTGGTCAAAAAAATTTATTCTTTCAGTTAATCAGGTCTCTGGTTACTATGTCTCTTATCACGTATTTGATTTCATCGGGTTCTTCTACATTGATGATCTCAACTTCCAGTTTATTTTTGCCCTTACCCATCCGCACACTACTCATAATGGGGTTCTTCACATTAAATTAGTTGGTGTTTGATCTATAGTGGAATTGAGTAAGGTCAGTTGATTGTCCAAGTTGGTTTGTGTTACACTCTCTTGCAGGTTTTCCTCGCATATGGCACCATGTTAATGCATGATCAGTCACCGCGGTGGAAGGCCAGGGGCATCTGCCTCCAGGAAACATCGCCTCTTTGGTTGGGAATCAACATCACAATTCTTCGACTAGGTTCCTTTTGAAGTCTGAAAGGAAATTGTTTAGTCAATTTAGTGTTCCTAAATTGATGTCATTAATTGTCAACCCGGGGCTCGTAAGCTGATGAAGTGAAGGTGTACTATATGTACTTAAGCAACCTCTTAGAGTCTTTTTGTCGTTTGGGGTGTTGTTTGTGGTTAATTTATCTTCCTAAGATGGAGTGATGATTTTATAAACAGATGAGTGATGGTGTGTGTAAGGTGAATTCTAGATGAGTGAGGGTGTGTGATTGGTGGTTTCTAACTACCTGCTGAATTTGCAAAGGAAAAACTTTAAAGGAAATAAATAACTTGAAATGAACTGAAAGCAAAGAACCACTTTCTAATGGCATTAGTCACTACTCATGTTGCTGCAAATAAAAAGATAAGAAAATCACTTCAAAGACCAATGATAATGTTTATCTCTTCCTAACTCTCTGCTTCTAACACATAGTACTGTGTAAAACACGATTAGGAAGTAGCTAAAGATAAGTCTAAGAAATGATAAAGCTCTAAATGACAAATTATAACACCATTGTGCCTTTCTCCATCATTCTGCTTCCAACATACATTGTTATGTGTAACAAGTGGAAAAAGAGTTAGTGATATAAGCCAAGACTACTTCAAAACAAGTTGTAATTCATTAGTATTCTGCTCTCTTAAAGATAAACAGTTTATGATAAAGAGACCATTAATCAGTTAGCATACAACTTGAGAAACTAAACTAAAAGCTAAACTAGAAAACAGAGTAAAAGGCAGCACTATGAATATGACAACTGAAACTACCACTAGATATAAAGCAAATACACAAACACACACACAATCCCGGGTTAAAAACCTGCAGAAAAACAAATCTGATCAGTCAAAGTAAAGGCTGCAAATGAAATGATAATGAAGGTAAATCAAGCTGTACATGTTTCAAATAAAAGGAAAGTGCTGAATGGAAAATAAGGAAATAGCAAGATTATGAACATAAAATACTATACAAGGGCTGTCATGAACGGGGGCCCTCCATCCATAAAACCCAAAGAAGACTCAAGTGTTTGAAAACTTCAGAACAACACTGTCTTCTATTACTCCATATGCAGAAAAGTACAGTCAAGAGTGCTAGAACAGCACTATTAAAACAGAGTTTTGAAAATGCACTAAAATTATAACGAGTACATAAAACACAGCAACTAAAAAGTAACATTAAGCGTACGCAGACGCTAGTTTTTATAGGCATCTGAAAGATTACCTAATGCGTAAAGCTAAAAACAGAAATTTAACTAATCTGTCATGCGTATTAAAGGTTCAGCAACACGTAATGAGCCTCGTGGATGAGCTGGAGGTTTTGGTCGTCATGGGAATTGAATCCAGAGTTGGATTATGTCTCCCACAACCTGCGTAACACGGACAAATCACCATTTGCATTGACGTGACCCAACAGCTTACGCAACACTGTTTAAGCTGCCTTTGTTGACCGTGGCTTGACCCTCGTTGACCGGAGGTGTAGATGATGTGGCTGACTGAACCAATAGCACAGGAACCTTGAGCACCTTTATTCCCACGTGCCCATGTGGTTCGTTTTGCAAAATGACACGTGGAACCTTGAGATTAACAAAAAGGCTGCGGGATCACCAGATGGCTGCGGAATCGCTGAATGGCTGCGGAATTGCCAGACAGCTGCGGAATCTCTGTAAATATGTCAAAATCTAAACAAAACAGTCACACATTAGCAAAGTTCACTTGATCATGCTTAAAGACATCTAATGTAATGATCTGGGTAGGTTTACAAGGAAAATAAGGCAAAAGAGAGAGATAAGTGAGGAAAAGCTGTAGGTAATAATGGATGATTAGGTGCAAGTTAGAGGCTCTACATACCCCCACTACGAGGGTATTGCATGTCCTCATGCAATCAAAAACACTGTCTAATCCACCTGCTGAGATGCCTCTGCTAAGACATCTAGTCTTCTCTTCTTCCTCTGTGTGGCCACATTGACTCTTGGTTTCCTCAACAAACATCTGAACTTTAGATTGACCAAGGCTCTATTTAGCTTTCTGCATTTCTTCTTTAGCTTTTTGTTTTTCCTTTGCCACAGGCCCAGATGAAGCATGGTATTATCGTGAACCATCTTATCCACTTTAGCTTGCTCCTTCAATTTTTCATTCTCTTGTATGATATGGCGATTTAAAACTTCAAGCTCAAAAATTTCCTGTTTGAGTGAGTGAACTTGCTGCTCCAAAGGTTGAACAGTGCTTGGGCCAGCAGCTGCTTGTTCTAACGTCTCCAGGTAATTATAAACTTTCTGCTGATCTGGGTCAACCTCTGGTGACTTCTTTGGACTAGGCTCATACTCAAATTCGGATCCATGTTCATATTCAGGTTCATGCTCAAAAGGACTTTCCTCACGTGGAGGACTAGTCTCAACATACTCAGCGTGTGGAGGGCTTTTCTCAAAGTCAAGTCTTGTAGCAACCTTTTCAGGTGTGCTCAAGTCAATGATGAGTGACTTTTTACCCTTTGTGGCCCCCACTTTATCTTGTATCCTTCTGCTCCTTCTCACGGTGGTGATGCTCTGTTTTTCTTTTTGTGCCTTTTGCTTTTGTTTTTCCACCTTCTTGGAAAGGGCAGTCTCATGGAGTTTGGCCATTCTTTGTGCTAAGGGCTGAGTGTCTTCTTCACTGGAATTTTCAGGAGTAAGGTAAGTTTCTTGGACTACAGCTTTGCCTTTATCTTTCTTTTGTCTCTTCCTACTCTCCTTTTTCTTTTGAGCAGCTTCTTGTACAATTTCTTGCAGGGTTTCTGTAATGATTCCTTGGGCTGTTTGATCAATGTCTACAGCAGGTTCAGGGTCAATTTCATGTTCAGAATGATGGGCAACATTTTCTTCTTTAACAAGGTCCTGGACAGTTTCTTCTTGGACAGCAGTTTCTGGGGTAACCTCTTCTCTTTTTCTTCTACTCTTTCTAGGCACAGAGGTTTCTCCTGCCTCTTTGAAGTGGTTTCTCACAAGAAATCTTTCCCAGGTGTCTCTTTTTGATTTCAACTGTTCTTCAACTAGCATCTTAACAAGACCATGATGATACAGATGTGGCTCAATGTTTCTTGGGTTCCTTTGGACAATTGAACACATTTTTCTAAGACTTGAGAGTAGAAAATATGGAAGGTTAATATCATCTCCTAAGAAATGCATCATGACTTTGGCATGGTAAACATATAAAACTCCAAACCTTCCCTCACAAGTAAAGAATTTTTGCACTAATAAAAGTAAAGTTGTCCATTCTTCCTTGACATAAGTAACAGGAATCCCTTTTGTAAAAATGCTGGTATCCATACCTGGATTCTTTAAAATTTGCTTCCACTATTGATCTTGTACTGACCGGTTTTTAAACCATCTTTCTCCAGTTTGTGGGAGTGAAGTGGCTTGTGCTATGCTGCTCTCAGTGACTGTAAACTTTAGATCCCCTACCTCCACTTGATTGTCTTTGTCTCTAAAAGACCGTGCAAAGGCCTTCGTAACCTCTTTGTGGTAACCTCTGAATTTCTGGATGCATTGGAGCCAGTTTGCTTTCTGTAATGCTTCTTTAACTTGAGGATATCCCTCCAGAAATTTTGAACCCTCTGGTTCTGCCCTTAAGAGTTTACCCATTGGCTCTACGGCTCTGTTCTAGAACTTTTGGAAAAGAAGGTTACACGGCTTCAACAGTGGCCTTAACACAGTAGATTTACGGCTCTAATGTAACAGCCGTAACATACTTTCACTGGTAATCAAAATTAGCAGAGAGGAAGGAGTAAAACAGAGTATGACTAAGGTAGCAGCGTAGTGAGCACAGCGGAATAAGGGAACTGTGGAAATGAAACAGTGTGAATGGAATAATACGAGCGTAGGAGGGTTATGAAATGATGGGTAGAAACGGTTAGGTCCTTAGGTATCGGTCATGAATTTACACTTGGCTGCGGGATTATGACGTAGAGAGACGTAGTACAGTAGTCTACGTCACTTAGGTACAAAAACCTTAATGGAGGAGCAGCCGTAATGGAGTTTCAAAATCGTGATGAACAGGACCGATAAGTTTGGGGAATACGTGGATTTTTGGTCGCATGATGGGAAAGACTGGTAATCATTACATTAAATGGCAAAAAACATATCCCGGAAACTTTGCAAAATGAGATAACCGTAGGTTTAAGATTTAGATCATACCTCATATCCGCGCTTGGATTGCTTTTGATCATTTTCCACTAACCCTTCATTGGTTTATTGCTGTTGCATGACTCTTTTCCACTTATTGTTGATGACTTCTGAACTGTAAATTTTTTCAAACAGACTGTGTTTCTTTTGTGCAGGTGCAGAGAGCTGCGGAATTGCTGAATGGCTGCAGAATTGCCAGACAGCTGCGGAAACTGCAGTGGTACTCTCCGGCTGCACAAAACAACTTTAGCTACCTAAAAAAATGACTTTATTGGTGGAATGAAATGTAATGAATGGATGGATGGAAAGAAATGAGGTGGAGTGAGAGTGATTAAATGAATGAGATGGTGAATGAAGTGGTTGTTAATGATGAAATGGGATGGAATAAGGAGGAAAAAGAGAGATTTTTTTTTAGAAAATATGGGGTGTCAGGTGGCCCTGATTTTCACCTCAGATTTTCTGTATAGGACTGCCAATCAGAGACTGGTTTTCAGGCCTATACATTTATTTATTTTTTTTTATTTTTTTTTTATTTTTTTTTTTTTTCAAAAACCAAAGCTTAGGCTGATGGAGGAGAAGAATCCTTCTCCACCAACCTGATTGCAGAATCTTCTTTAAACAACTTGACAAACTCTTCTTTTGAGAATGGCTTTTGGTAGATCTTCAAGCGATGGCCATTCACAATAAGAGGAGTATGAAATTCATCAATAGTTTTCACTCGAACTGCTCCATTGCTAAAGACTTCATCAATCTCATATGGCCCAAGCCAATGAGTTTGAAACTTTCCTTTGAAGTCTTTGAACTTTGAATCAAACAATAGAGCCCAATCTCCTTTCTGAAACTTTCTTTCTTTGATATGACGATCATGCCATTTAGATCTTTGGTGCTGAACTAGATCGGTCCTTAGAATTGCATCTTGTCTTATTTCATCTAGCTCATTTAGTTGGTCCATTCTGTGTTTTTGGGCTTCTGAGAGGCTCATTCCCAATTGGACTGCCATCTTGAAGGTCTTGATTTGGAACTCAATGGGAAGCAGGACTTCCTTCCCATAAACAAGTTCATAGGGAGAATGTCCTGTTGTGTTCTTCCATGTAGTTCTATAGGCCCATAAGGCTTCAGGAAGCCTTTCCGCCCAATCTCTTCTATGAAGATGAACAGTCTTGGTGATAATGCCTTCAAGAACTTTATTGGTAGATTCCACTTGGCCATTTGATTGCGGATGGTATGGAGTAGATGTTCTGTGCTTGATCTTATATTCCTCCATCAGCTTCTCCATCAATTTAGATGTAAATTGGCTGCCCTGATCTGTCACAATTTCCCTTGGGACACCAAAACGAGTGAAAATATCCTCAAAAAGAAATTGAACAACTGAATTTTCAGGCAGAAGGCAATGCTTTCGCTTCTACCCACTTAGTCACATAATCAGTACAAACCAGTATATACTTCTTTTGCTTTGATGGAGGATTAATTGGTCCAACGAAATCTAGAGCCCATTTCTCAAAGGGTTCGATGCATACCTGAGGCTGTAGTGGCATTTCATTTGAAGGAGTTGGTTTCCCAACTCTTTGGCAGCTGTCACACCTTCTAACATACTGCTTTGCATCTTTAAAGAGAGAAGGCCAATAATATCCTAGAGAAAGGATTTTATAGGCTGTCCTCTTGTCAGCAAAGTGCCCGCCGCATGGTTCATCATGACATGCCTTAAGAATGTCAGGCATTTCATCTTCCCGAACACACCTTCTGATTATACAATCTGGCCCTGTTTTGAACAATTCATTAGAAATCCAAGAAAAATGTGAACTCTCCTGAATGATTTTCCTTTTCTCATTAGGAAATAAGTGTAGAGGTAGCTTCCCTGTAACTAGATAATTAGCCATATCTGCATACCAAGGAGTTTTGGTAGTCACTGCAAACAAGTATTCATCTGGAAACTTATCTTCTACTGGAGAATCTTCATTAGTGTTTTGGATTCTAGACAAGAAATCAGCTACTGTGTTTTGCTTTCCAGGTCTATCTAACACAGTAATGTTGAATTCTTGTAAAAGTAAAAGCCATCTTGTAACTCTACCATTAGTAACAGGTTTGTTCATTAAATATCTTATGGCAGAGTGATCAGTATGGACAAAGGTTTCATAGCCGGTTATGTAGTGTCTAAACTTATTGATCGCATGTACCACAGCTAAGAACTCTTTTTCTGTAACAGTATAATTTAACTCAGTGGGAGTCAAATTTTTACTGGTGTAATAAATGGCATAAGGGATCAAATCCTTTTGTCCCAAAACAGCTCCTAGAGCTGTATCTGAAGCATCAGTAGAAATGTGGAAAGGGAGTTTCCAATTTGGCCCCCTTAAGATGGGTGCTTCAGATATTCTAGTTTTTAAAGCTTCAAAAGCAGATTGACACTCAGGATCCCACTTGAACTCACAGTCTTTGGTAAGCAATTTGAAAAGAGGAGATGCTATCTTAGTGAAGTTTTCAATAAATCTTCTGTAATATCCAGTAAATCCAAGAAAACTTCTAACATCTTTCTGGCAATTTGGAACAGGTAACTTAGAGATGACTTCAACTTTGGATCTATCAACCTTAATCCCATCTCCTGAAATATGATGTCCTAAAACAATCCCTTCAGTAAACATCATAAAACACTTTTCATGACTTAAAGAAAGATTTGTTTCCTTACATCTTATCAGTACTTTTTCCAAATTTTCCAAAGCTTCTTCAAATGTATTACCATAAACTGTGAAATCGTCCATGTATACCTCTACACAATCATGAATCAGATCTGAAAAGATTCCTAGTACAGCCCTTTGAAATGTAGCGGGTGCATTGCACAATCCAAAAGGGAGTACTCGGTAGGCAAAAGTTCCCCAAGGACAAGTAAATGTGGTTTTGTCTTGATCTTCAGGTGCTACCTGAATCTGATTGTATCCACTAAAACCATCCAAGAATGAGAAATACTTTTTACCTGCTAAAGTGTCTAGTACCTGATCAATAAAAGGTAGAGGGAAATGATCCTTTAAGGTTGCCTTGTTCAATTCTCGATAATCAATGCAAACTCTCCATTTACCATTCTTTTTGGGCACTATAACCAAGGGAGAAACCCATTGGCTATCTGAAATGGGGTAAATGAAGTTTACCTTGAGCAATTTCTGAAGTTCTTCTTTCACGATTTCCCTAAGGTTTGGATTCATCCTTCTTTGTGGTTGCCTTATAGGTCTGCTGTTTTCTTCAATATAGATGTGATGAATACAAGTCTTAGGATCGATTCCTTTCATGTCAGTGTATTCCCATGCAAATGCAGTGGAATGTTTTTGCAAAAGTTTGGTTAATTCTTCTTGTTGTGGTCTTTCCAAGTTTCTGTTAATGTTCAATGTTTTTCCTGGAAGGATTTCAACTGTAGAACTACCAAACTCTTCCATTGAGAAGAGAGACATCTGTCTAGAGGAGAGATATTCAATGTCTGCTTCTAACTGAAACTGTGTAGAGTCATATTCTAAAGGTATTTCAAAATTTTCTAATGTATTTAGAATTTGACTGTCTTCACTAATCTCAGAGATGGTTAGAACAGGTTGAATAGTATCCTCATCATCGACCCACTCATCTTCTCCTATTTCTGTTATTTCCTTTGCTGGAGGATACAAGTTGAATTTCTTGGTAGAATTACCATCTGATATATACATGTCCCCAGACCTACAACTGATGAAGGCATCAACTGTTGCTAGCCAAGGTCTTCCTAAGATAAGAGGATGTCCTCCTAGATTGTTCTTGGGAGTTAAAATCATAAAATCAACTGGATATTCCCAAGAATCTAGAGAGACTGGAATGTCTTCCAATACACCATCAGGTTTAATGATTGATCGATCTGCAAGTTGCAGTAAAGTAGGTGTAAAGAGAAGGTTAGGAAGCTTTAACTGATCCATGGTCTGTCTACTCATGATGTTGATAGCGGCTCCTAAGTCAATCAAAGTATTTGGGATTTCAACCCCATTAATATGAGTTTT
The DNA here is from genome assembly GCA_031772625.1 of Pinus tabuliformis. Lineage (NCBI taxonomy): Eukaryota > Viridiplantae > Streptophyta > Pinopsida > Pinales > Pinaceae > Pinus > Pinus tabuliformis. Next base: position 827,190,603 of record CM062815.1, read on the forward strand.
GACAATAGGGCTACCGGGATCCACATACTTTTGCATGGTAATCTTACCCATCATAATGTCTGCAATTTTTCCAACTAGATGTATCCTTTTGGTATCTCTGGTTCTTTTTACTGTTTTCTTCAAACCCAACTCCTTTATTGTCTTCGCTAGAATGGGAATTTCCTTAATGGCTTGTAACAAGGGGATCTTGATACAGACATTCTTCAATTCATCTAGAAAACTATAGTCAGGCACCCATATTTGCTTTTCCACTCCTTTGTCAATTTGTAATCTTTCGGGAAAAGGAGGTGTAGCTAAAGGTGTAGGTTGCTCAACTATGGGAGTTGTAGAGGTTGATTCTTTTTCTTTTTCTTTTTGGATATTTTGGTCTTGAAGTGATACTTCAGAACCCTTATTGACTTTGAGAGATTCTTCCTCAGAAATGCTTGGTTGTTGAACACTTGTAGAAGGTTGATCTAGGATTCTACCTGATCTGAGTTGTACTTCATTGAGAGGAACAACCATATAGGTAGGGAATGGTTGACCTTCCATCATGTAAGCATTTTGAGGGTTCCTATTATTTGGATTTGGTAATGGCTGAGAGGGAAGTTGATTTGACTTCTGCTGGGATTGAAGCGAGAGTTGAGAATTTTGATTTTGTGGAGGAGGTTGTTGTTGTTGAGGGTATGGCAATGATAGTTGTTGACCTTGATTTGGAAGTTGTGGAGCTTGCTGATTCTGAAATGATGGAGGATATTGATAGAATTGAGCAAGTCTCCCATAAGGATTTTGCATGCTTTGTATCCATGCTTGAAAAGCATTTTGAGGTTGAGGCCAAGGTTGTTGCCAAGGATTCCAATTTGGTTGGGATTGAAAATTCATAGAGTTGTTAAACCCTTGATTCTGTTGCCCTTGCCAAGGTCTCCTTGCAACAAAACAAAGAGATTCAAGTGTGTTTGGATCCTCTTGAAAGACTGCTTTGAGGCCAGGAATTGAAGGACAATCCTTGGTCTCATGAGTTTCTGAGCAAATTACGCATGTTTCTACAACGTGTGCATCCAAGGGACATTCCCTTAAAGCATGTTTCTTTCTACATTTCGGGCAAAAGATGGCCAAAGCCTCAGCTTCTGCTTTTTGTTTATTGTGAATCTTAAGGGTATCTAGTTGTTCACTAAGACTCCCTAAGATGTCAGTTTTGAATTCATCAAGCATATTGCCGATTTCAGCCCTACTTACTGATCCTGTTGCAGATTTATTTGCTCTCAGGAGAGAAGGATCTCTAGGCCCTTTTTGAGTTTTTGATTTGCCTCTTGAGAGATGGATACAAAGTTCTGCTATATCATTGAGTGAAAGTTGAGAAATATCCCCTTTCCCCATCATGTTTAAGATATCTATCCATTCATCCCTAATGGCTTTTAATAAGAGGGCTTTTAAGGTCTCTTCATCCAAGCTACTCATTTTTGCTCTTTTCAAGTTATATTGAAATCTTTCAAGTAAATCTTCTAAGCTCTCATCTTCTCTTTGTACCATTTTAAAAACCTCGTCCTTGTGATTAGTAGGCATACAATAGTCCAAATACCTATCCAAAAATGTCTGTTTCATTTCATCCCAAGACCTAATGGATTGAGTGAGTAACCCCATAAACCATTTCAAGGCTTGATCCTTCAGTGTTGAAGGGAACAATTTGAGTTTCTGAGAGTCATCCAGGTAGTCATAAGTTCGACACACCACTTCAAACTCAAATAAAAATGTTTCAGGGTCCTCAGTCCTTAACCCATGGAAATTTGGGAGGACAGATGGTGATATGTTTTTCATAGTGGCTCGGGAATCCTCATTAACAATGGGAAACCCAAATGAATTATCCCCATCTCTATTTCCTCCTCCAAGGGGACCTCTACCTCCTCCATTATTATTGTTGTTTCCTCCTCCTCCTCTACCTCTACCACCTCCTTCTTCCTCTGCCATGATGGCTCTCCTAGGGATTTCAAAATCTTCTGGTTCCTCTACAAAGGGTGAATGAGAAGATATTTCTCCTTCTTCTTCAGGTGATTCTACTTCCTCAATTACAATTGGTCTTTCTGTAGGAGAAAGAGAAGAATCCCTTCCTGGTTCAAACTCAATAGAAGGTGTAGGAGAGTCAACTCTTGGCTCTTGAATTCCAGGAATTCTATGACTAGGAGTGTCGGTTGGAGATAAGGGAGGTGTCTCTTGTCTATCCCTTGAAGCAGATGGACTTGTAAAAATTGAACTTCGAGCTCTAGCTAAAAACCTTCCCCTAGAATCTCTAGCTCTATGCATGTCATTTTTTATTATTTTCTTCAAGTCAAGTTAATAGTTCTTTTTCTGATCTTCCAGTTCACTCTAGGTGCAAGAAGAGAGCATACTCAAGAAACTACCAAATCTATAACTTTATCTTTTCTGATCCTCCAGATCACTTTGAAGTGCAAGAGGAGAGCATACTTTGATAGGTTATCAACTTCTTTCCTTGAAATTTTATGTTTTTTTTTTCTAAGAATATGGCTACTTAATTTCACTTCCCCGGCAACGGCGCCAAAATGTTTAGTCAATTTAGTGTTCCTAAATTGATGTCATTAATTGTCAACCCGGGGCTCGTAAGCTGATGAAGTGAAGGTGTACTATATGTACTTAAGCAACCTCTTAGAGTCTTTTTGTCGTTTGGGGTGTTGTTTGTGGTTAATTTATCTTCCTAAGATGGAGTGATGATTTTATAAACAGATGAGTGATGGTGTGTGTAAGGTGAATTCTAGATGAGTGTGGGTGTGTGATTGGTGGTTTCTAACTACCTGCTGAATTTGCAAAGGAAAAACTTTAAAGGAAATAAATAACTTGAAATGAACTGAAAGCAAAGAACCACTTTCTAATGGCATTAGTCACTACTCATGTTGCTGCAAATAAAAAGATAAGAAAATCACTTCAAAGACCAATGATAATGTTTATCTCTTCCTAACTCTCTGCTTCTAACACATAGTACTGTGTAAAACACGATTAGGAAGTAGCTAAAGATAAGTCTAAGAAATGATAAAGCTCTAAATGACAAATTATAACACCACTGTGCCTTTCTCCATCATTCTGCTTCCAACATACATTGTTATGTGTAACAAGTGGAAAAAGAGTTAGTGATATAAGCCAAGACTACTTCAAAACAAGCTGTAATTCATTAGTATTCTGCTCTCTTAAAGATAAACAGTTTATGATAAAGAGACCATTAATCAGTTAGCATACAACTTGAGAAACTAAACTAAAAGCTAAACTAGAAAACAGAGTAAAAGGCAGCACTATGAATATGACAACTGAAACTACCACTAGATATAAAGCAAATACACAAACACACACACAATCCCGGGTTAAAAACCTGCAGAAAAACAAATCTGATCAGTCAAAGTAAAGGCTGCAAATGAAATGATAATGAAGGTAAATCAAGCTGTACATGTTTCAAATAAAAGGAAAGTGCTGAATGGAAAATAAGGAAATAGCAAGATTATGAACATAAAATACTATACAAGGGCTGTCATGAACGGGGGCCCTCCATCCATAAAACCCAAAGAAGACTCAAGTGTTTGAAAACTTCAGAACAGCACTGTCTTCTATTACTCCATATGCAGAAAAGTACAGTCAAGAGTGCTAGAACAGCACTATTAAAACAGAGTTTTGAAAATGCACTAAAATTATAATGAGTACATAAAACACAGCAACTAAAAAGTAACATTAAGCGTACGCAGACGCTAGTTTTTATAGGCATCTGAAAGATTACCTAATGCGTAAAGCTAAAAACAGAAATTTAACTAATCTGTCATGCGTATTAAAGGTTCAGCAACACGTAATGAGCCTCGTGGATGAGCTGGAGGTTTTTGTCGTCATGGGAATTGAATCCAGAGTTGGATTATGTCTCCCACAACCTGCGTAACACGGACAAATCACCATTTGTATTGACGTGACCCAACAGCTTACGCAACACCGTTTAAGCTGCCTTTGTTGACCGTGGCTTGACCCTCGTTGACCGGAGGTGTAGATGATGTGGCTGACTGAACCAATAGCACAGGAACCTTGAGCACCTTTATTCCCACGTGCCCATGTGGTTCGTTTTGCAAAATGACACGTGGAACCTTGAGATTAACAAAAAGGCTGCGGGATCACCAGATGGCTGCGGAATCGCTGAATGGCTGCGGAATTGCCAGACAGCTACGGAATCTCTGTAAATATGTCAAAATCTAAACAAAACAGTCACACATTAGCAAAGTTCACTTGATCATGCTTAAAGACATCTAATGTAATGATCTGGGTAGGTTTACAAGGAAAATAAGGCAAAAGAGAGAGATAAGTGAGGAAAAGTTGTAGGTAATAATGGATGATTAGGTGCAAGTTAGAGGCTCTACAGAAATCTACACCCTTGAGAAACATGAATTTTGTGAACATTGGTACCATTCAGATTCAGAAGATGTATGCAGGGGTAGTACCAATTGGGTTCCTGATCCTGGAAAATGGAGGAAGAGACGTCTATATTTCTCCACTTAATTCCAGCTCATAGACAAATGTTTAATCTCCTCAATGTAGTACTAAGGGACAAGGAATTAGATAATTACCAGCTATTTGATGGATAGGAAGAAATCAGAAGGATTCTTCGAGACATCCACTAAGATATGAATGAAATCATAGTGAGACTCAACAAAATGGAACACTACATTGTCTCAAATTCAAGTACTGATTTGGAGGAACCCAAACATGGTGAGGCAGTCATCAATGTAGCACCACTCAACATCGTTCACGCACCTCCTTCCTCAACTCCTTTGGTGATTATACTAGATGATTAAATTCATCAATGTGCCATGGTTTTGTTTCATCCACCATCTATGGCATTATAGCCACCTCATATATAACCATGTTTTTTTACTGTGTCACTGTTACGTCTTTCTTTTGATTTTCTACTACTAGAATGTCAAGGTGTGAGTCAAAGGTTGTGTTGTGGCTATTTCTAGCACCTTCATCACAAGTGTTTGAGGGACATAGAAAGCCTCCTAGAGACAGCCTCTAGGTTGATTGTAGACCAGTGCCTAGGACATCTTAAATAGAGGAGTGCATGGAAGGTTATGAGTGGGGTTTCTGTTGCACTTTCAATTGTCTCGTAAGTAAAAAGAGAATAGAGAGGGTTTGGTTCAAAAGTCTATCATGCAGGTAAAATCAAGCCGATACATGGATCCAAACGCTCAGGGGGTAAATCGGACCAACCTCACAGAGAAATGTTTGATTCTGGTGGCCGACACACAACAACAGACATATTTATATTGAAGTTGTAGTAAAGTGAAGAGGAGGAAAGGAAGGTGGGAGTTCGATGCAAAGGGTTGTAAATAGGACAAAATCCTAAGCAATAATGTTCTAGCATAAATATGAAAGAGACAGAAGGTGGAAAGATAGAAACAATGAAGTTCTTATTTAGGTTTCATTCCAGATATACCATGGGTACCATTAGCGCTAAACAACAAAAGTAAATATGGGCTCACACAGGTACTGAAGGTTAATCAAATAACAAAAGTAAATCTGTCTTGTACACAAGTACTGTAGGTTATAGGATAACACAAGCAAATTTGTCTTATGCGTAGGTATTGTTCGTTTATTTAGTAGCCTAAATAAATCCATGAATCAGGGAGAAACCGAAAATCCCATTACATTATTGCAGAGAAGGAAAAACATATTATGAAACGAGATTATAGAAGGGAAAACATACTGCGCATTGATTTGCTTGGCATCAACAAAGAGTTTCATTATTCCAATACGAGTCCAACATACCAGTCCATTTATATTCAGCAAAGATATCACTCAAGTCCCTCATGGACATGCAAGTAGAACCAAAGTGGAATCGCAGAAATCGTGACTCGTAGTTTCATAATTCTGGAACATTTTTTAAGTGTTTCTTCCCCTATTTCTAAGAAGAGGGAGAGCTTGGGTTACAGTTACAAAATATCTTCGCCAGAGTATCCAGTTTTATGCTAGACTAACTATCTTGGCATGCAAGGATTTGTTGCCCAAAATGATTACAATTGGGATTTGATCCCTTCTTGGAAATACATAAAAATTACAGAATAATGAAAAGAAAGAGGAAAACAGAAGGATGATGGAGGAAGTGTCCCCTATACTATTCTTGTGAATGGGCTCTGGTCAAGCCATGTCTCAGTTGTGATTTGCTTCTCCTACCACTCATTCAGTTCTTGTTACTTCCACCTTAACTACCTGAATAGCTCGTTCTCTGGAGTAGGGAGTGGGTCAACTATGAATGCCTGTCGTGGAGTGGGAATGGAGTGTGTCTAGGCAGTCCTTTGTTGGGTATCAGAGTGGAGCTCCATGCCGAGCCATTAAGTCTTCTTGAGCCTCCTATACTAGTTTACCGATGTGCCATAATTCATTCAATGCTTTAGATGTCGACCCATCCACCTTTAAAGCTCTGTACCGTGCTCTTAAGGCCTTGTTGTAATCGAGGCTTTTACCTTTGAAACATTACGAAACCATGAGATATGATGCTCCTCAACCCCCTTTGGTTTAGCCCCTCTTTGTGTTTCTACATAATAGGACCGAGGGTTGTGACCTGGGGCTTATCGCGCTAAAGCCTTTAAAATCATGTTTGGGGGCATTTTTTCCTTAATACATGAAATCTTGCACACCAACTTTTTATAGCGCTTGCCTTTGATAACACTATCTGGCACCTGCGATCACCAATCTGTGGGACTAGGCCCACCCAAGGTATCGCAATCGCAACATGGGAGAGGGAGACACCCATCCACTTATTTTCATAGCACAGGTCGATTCTTTGGACACGGGATCCTCATAAACTATAATACACAAAATATTGCATCCAGGAGGATCGCTCGCATATCGCAATCGCAACACGGGAGAGGGAGTGACCCATCCACTTTTTTTCATAGCACAGGCTGATTGTTTGGATGCGGGATCCTCATAAACTATAATTCATAAAATATCACATCCGCGAGGATCCTCGCATATCGTAATCGCAAACATGGAGGTATTATGGTGGAGGGGGGCCTTGACTCGTGCGATCGCCTATATGTGATTGCGATGGGTGATGTCATCATTGCCACATGTCACCCTATGAGTGGTGATATGTGTCACCCAGAAATGCCCCCCTTAGGACCCTGAAATGTCGAATCCGCGTGACATGTATCCTCCGTACTACCATGTCACTTCTGTACTGCCACATCATGATGATGTTGGCTACCATATAATTTATAAGGGCCAATGGTAGTCCACCACGTGGCCCCCTAGAGGAGAGAAAAAAAGGCCCGCTCGGCCTTGGTTTTTCTTTTAATTCCTTTATTAAATGATTTTGGCCTTCCCTGACAATTTAACGTTGTATTGGTGATTTAACACTTCGCAGCCTTTTAACCTTGGTCCTATCCCGAATCATCGATCACTGATATTACGAGGAGTGTGATATGTAGGACCTTTTATATCCTGCCACATGGCCCCCTAGAGGAGGGAGAAAGGGGTTCGCCCAACCTTGGTTTTCCATGGATTTCATTTGTTAATCATTTTTTGGCCCTCTCGGCGCTTTAACACTAAATGCCCAGTTTCTGGTGATTCCCTAAATATCGACGTTCGATGAAGATTTTGGCCCTGCACTGGTGTGCACCCCTTTCCGCCTATGATCACCGATCTGTGATATCAACGCTCTGCGTTATGAACCGTCGATAGACTGTAAGCCTGTGCATGTGAACCCGTCGATAGCCAATTTGCAATAAGATTGAACCCACCGATAGTCGATTTGTGATAAGACTAAACCCGCCGATTGTGATTTGCGATAAGATTGAACCCGCTGATTGCGATTTTCGATGAGCCTTTTCCTTTGGGCTATTCCCCTTTGTTTTCTAGCTTTCCAAGGGTAACTTTAAAATTGCTCCAACTTCTAATCCAGAAGTCCATTTTTGGACTTCCACATATAGTTGGAAAGCTTATCACGAACACTATGCAATGGAGAGGGACTAATTAAACTCTGGGAGCTTCTGTGGCTTGGGAAATGGCTTCAAAATTCACTGCTTTTTTGCACTCTGGGCAACTGATAACTTGTAAAGCAGTGAGTGACAACAAGTTGATTAGTAGTTTCTCAACTCTGGATAATTTTGGAGAATGAAAAGCATTCATGTTAATTTGAATTCTAATTTTTAGGCTTGTTTTGGTCAGTAAGATACAGGTTTCCAACCAGGGCAACATGATCTCATTATGTAATCTAGGTTCAATCATGGTCTTCATGAAACATCATATGTAAATCTCATTTCTTTTGGTATATTAATAGAAATCATGGTATGGATATTACATACAAAAAAAACACTTTAATACTTCAAATATATTCTATTCTATAATATTATTGAGTGAACTTCTCGTAATCCTATAAGGGAATTGGAATTACGCTCTTTATCAATACATTCAAGCTTGGGTTTAGTAAACATGGGAGCAACAAGATAGAAGGAATTGAGTAATACTATGGGAAAGAGTCTTGTATTTTCGAACCATGTTGATACCATATTTATCATGTTTAACTTTGGTGTAATTAGTGGGTGTATATTGGTGGAAGGTTGATAATGGTTAAATCTATTATTCAAACTATTCTAGGGTGGTGGCATTTAATGGCATATATAGATGTGGGCATGCTTGAAAAATGAGGAAAAATTATTTTTATTTCTTATGAATGGGAAAAAATGAAATAGATAGAATAAAGGAGAATATTCAAGCCAAAGGTAACAAGTGGATGGAGTTTAAAAAGTATAAATCACTATGAGAAGGCCTATGCTACTAAAAGTCTTTGGAGGCATATCAATAGTGAGGGCCTTATGCACAATTTTATTTCTCAAAATCCTTACAGATTCACATTGGATAGATTTGTGCTTTGCTTAGTCTATGTGTTTTTCAATCATTTTTTTTTATCGGAGATCAATGTTTGGTCATCCCATAGAATCAATAAAAAGTGATATATTCTCTCCTAAACTAGATTTTTTGTAGGAACGTTTGTTTCAAAGTTGAAGTCTAGAAATCATCGACTAAAATACATACCTCTGGGCCCTACTGAATACTTGTCACTTCAGAAAATGAGGTGTCATTATTCTTTCAATGAGTCAAAGGGGAAGGCATAAAACCATCAACCACATATGAAGGTCTGCATTGGTACTTTTATTGAAGGATAATAGCTCTTTTGCATCCTTGTTTCCATGGATCAAGGGGATCTCTAGAGGCTAATAAATTTCCCAAAAAGCACCCTTTCAAAGAATAATTTCCATTTTTAGTTAAATCTTCATATGGGATCCTAATGGGATATTTATACAAGGGATATACTCATGTGTAATGTCTTGGTTTCAACCCTTTGGAATGATCTAAACTTAATCTTGTATATATTTAAATGTTGTGCACAAATAGTTTTAATGTCTTATTTGCACCATGATGAAGACATGTCCCATGGTAATTTTGAATACTTCTAAACATTTATATTTGCAATTAACAAAAGAACTAATATTAACTAAGCATGAGCAATTAAAGGGGCTTTGATATGCTGAAAGGGGAAAGTTAAGGGGGGTCTAAGTGAATGTTTATATGCCTGACTATGTATGTCTCTTTCCCACCCACCTTGCCATTATGATTTTCTTCACTCTTTTATCATGTTTACTTATGCAATCACAACTCAGTAATTGACTAGCTTTAGAACTATAATTGATGGGGAAGCAATTGATATGTCAATTAATGAAAGAGGTGTAGTTTAATTAGAGGTAAGAGAAATGGATGTAACCAAGAGTCCTAGATCTAGGAAATGGTCATCTATATGACAACAACTTGTTACCACAATATTGTGAGATATAAGAAGAGTTGGATTAGGGCTCTTCTCACAATCATTCATTCATAAAATAAAAAGGAAAATTTTGAATGGGGAGGAGAGAGTAGTTGTTTGGAAATTTACAAAGGACAGAAGAAAAAAAACTTTTAGCTAAACAATGAGGACTTCCATAATATGGGATTGAATAGCTCATTAAAGAAAGCAATAAAACCTTACGAAAGGAATGTAAAAAGAAGAAAGTTGTAGAGAACATGAAGAAAGTAATAATTTACAGTGCAAATAATACATAATCAAGGTTTTATTAAATCTGGTTGATGGTACATTCCATGAGTTTAGGCTGTAAGGGAATTATGCAATGCTCAGTGGAAAACCTTACAAGTGTTGGATTTGGGATATGCATCATCATATACAATGTTTGTTCAAATGGGAGTATAAATTGCACAAAAAAATTGCTTGGATATGCATTAAATCATTATGGAATGGGGTATGAATGGATGTTTCCTATGTGATTGATGTTGATTCACTGGCCTTCATTGTTCTAGCTATCAATGAGTGAATAGTGTCAACCTTTATATCTCCAAATTGTGTGTTTGCACGTCATATGCGATATGGTAATCATATTTTTCACAAGCCCATGACACATAGCTTTGTCCGACTATTGCTTTTTTCACTTGGGATAGGAACAATGGTTTGATAGTGAGCAAGGGTTAGTTGGGGTAGCAATAATCATGGGGAGAAAGGTGGTGCTCAAGTTTAAGCCAAAGTGGTGATGCCTACATGCTTATTCAAAGAGTAGGATTGTCTCGACATTTAGGAGGATCTCTAATAATATGAGGCTGAGATTGCAGTGGATATGGGTTATCTTACCAATTCTTAAGTTATGATGGATATCATTGAGTGCGTGCTTGACCATGGACATCCTAGGGGAAAGCAAAATCAATGTTTACTCATAATTAACCTCTACTTGAGGATGAAAATGCTACCAGGAAGGATTTTCATGGAAAGGAATGAGGGTAAAGAACAGATGTTGATGATGCTAGATAAGGTGGAACTCATCAACAAGACATGGGTGCTTGTATCAAGCTCATAGAAGCTCAAGTGGCTCCTACTCTAGATCAAGGAGGCCATAGTCAAGGACACACAAACCCATTGAGGTGGACATCTCCACATCTCTTTAGTTTTCTCATAGATCTAGTTATATGGTCTCTCTAGCTAGATGGTCCTATTAGGCTATGTTTAGCTAGTTTGTTAGTCTAATTTTTTTACATTATAAGTATTTGAATAAGAACCTTTCACGGTGTTTCATGAAACACTTTGAACTCTATCAAGTTTTGATTTCCTTGGTTTATCTCATTGTTTATTTTTGGAATGCTAACTTATTTGTTTTTCAAGTGGTCAAGTTTCCTTAGTGGCAGGATACTAGCAATAAGATCTAGATAATTCTATAATATTCGCAATATTGTCGTTCTTAATGAAATATTAACTTATAAATAAATAAGAAAACATACGTAAAATAAAATTAAACGTCTTAGGAGACAAATAATGAGGTAAAAACACATTCAATGATTGACTACCCTTCTACACAGTCAATAATACCTTCTTGTTAGATCAAATGTAATAAAACTCCCTTCCCTTTTAAGAGAAATGGAGAGAACAAATTAATATTACCACACTAATTAGTCACAAAATATTTGGTGGAAGAAGATATTTCAAGATAATATATGAGCTCTAGGACACAATTTTTCATGGCTATCCCTAGCCCAAGGGCAAGTTCTTCATAGTATTTACATTAATAACATCTAAAGTGTAAGGATCATAATTCCACCTCTATCTATGATTATTATGAAGAGATTTATATATAAATCCATGATTCCATCTCATTTTAAAAATTGGAAATGGATTCAATTGAAGCAAGCTAAGCCCTACAAAATGCAGTTTATTGTCCACGCTAGCCCATAAAGCTTTCTTTTGATAATAAAGGAATCAAAAGAAATAGCTTTCAATGTTTGCAAAGAACACAGAATTCATGGGCATGGATTCAATTGAAGCAAGCTAAGCCCTACAAAATGCAGTTTATTGTCCACGCTAGCCCATAAAGCTTTCTTTTGATAATAAAGGAATCAAAAGAAATAGCTTTCAATGTTTGCAAAGAACACAGAATTCATGGGCAACACGTTTTTAAATATAAAATTGATTATAAAGGTTATAACGTAGAAGGCTGGAAACTTTTGATGAAAAAAATGTATTAAATGATTTCATATATTAATAATTATATACAATATTAAACGATTAAGTAGAAAATATTAAATAAAAATCTTACAAAATCATGTTTATTCCACTTGGCAAAATATAAAGTAATAATTCTTTGTTGTATTAGTTTAGAAGTAAATTATAAAGTAAAATATTATATTTTTAAATAAATGTGAATTGGTAATTTTTTTTTAAGTATTTTGAGTGAGATTCAAATCAGTTAAGAATGGAATACCAAGAATATATTTAATTATTTAATTTTTCACAAGCTAAGTGAAGAAAGTCTCTTATCTCATAAATAAGAGGTTTTATATATCAAATTGATATTTGATTTGGTTATTATTTTATTATTATTTAAAAAAATTTATTATTTTTATTTAAAATTAAAATTAAATTATTATTTTATTATTTTTAATTAAAATAAAATTATGTTTATAATGATTAATTAATTTTAATAGTATATTATTATTATTAATTTTAATTAATTATTACAAAATTATTAATTGCATTGAGTGGTATTTTGTTAAACATTTTGACTAGGTTTAATTATATATAAATAATAATTACAATTTTTTTTGTAATTTCATCTCCATCGTGTTTAATATTTCATCTCAATTCGGGTGGGGAATTGAACAGGTGACTTCACATCAAGAAGTGTAATGCCCTACGGCTTGCGAGTTGCCCGGGGGCACCCGCCGAATGGACAAGTTAGCGAGATAGGCAGATATGCGACCGAGCGGACGAGGCATACATATGCGGTCGAGGTGCAGTTGCATGGTTTATAAGTGGGCGAGCTAGACGAGCTACCCGCGGGCCAACCGAGTGAAGTTGCAAATGGGCGAACGGAGGAGGGGCGGTCCCGCGAGCTGGGCGGGCCGACCCACCACTTAGACGAGTTTTGCAAATGAAACGCAAGTCGGCCAGGTGGCACAACTCGCCCACTCACCATATATATTGTTGGTACGAGTTGGGAGGATGGAAAAAGCATTCGACATCGCTCATCAAACGGAGTTCGAAGGAAGTGCGAGGAGCCGCAGCAAGGCGCAAAACCGCGGGTGGTAATGCGCCCGCTCGTCGGGCAGACAGGCATGAGTCTTGCACAAGTTTGGTGAACGAACGGTGAGTCGGGTGGAGGGCTGCACGAAGGTGCCCGCTCGACGGGTGAACAAGTCCGGGTGGAGGGCCGCACGAAGGCGTGCCCGCCCCATAGAGTTGTGAACGACTCGCGGTGAGGAGCTCGGGTGGAGGGCTACACAAAGGCGCTCGCCCGACTCGTGAAGGAGTTGCGTGTTGCGGTGAATGAACCAAACGAGGGTGGCGGGTGACCCGGGTGTGGGCGCCCATGCACGTCGAGTTGGAAAACCGATTGAAGTGTGGATTCTGTAGGATCGACCACTGTGCAAGGTGTGCACGAGGTGGGCACCCGTTGGCAAAAGACACATGTATAACGTCGGTGGAGCATTTGCTCCCAGTCATCTGTATTCTCATAAATTCATAATAAAACATTATTATTGCATATGATGGTGTCCTCTCTGCTGTGTTGGATGTTTACGTTTATATGTTATGATGTTAATGGATTCCACACATCAATATTGTTAATGAAAGATGATGAATGCTAGGTGTAGTTCGCAAAGTAACTTAACAATGGAACATGTTAGCTACTTAGGCAGTGCCGCATGGTTGCTAATTAACGAAAAAAGAATTGGGTACATGACAGATGGTATCAGAGCTACTTGCAGAGAACAGACATGTATGCAGGGAAAATTTATGGAGAAATCGTGGATTAACAGTGTGGGTTTCGTGGACTTGATGGTTCATGGCAAGACCATTCAAGCTTTAGTGGACACGGGGGCCACTCATAACTTCATGATGACACGGTTAGCAAGAGAGGTTGGACTGATGATCTTCCCATCGAATGTGGAAGTCAAGGTGGTGAACTCTAGAGCTAAAGTGGCGGGTTTGGCACATGAATTGCCTATGCAGATAAAAGACTGGAAGGGTCAGTTGGACTTCACAGTGATGGAGATGAATGACTTTGATATGATATTGGGGCAAGATTTTTTGAAGGGCAATAAGGCAATTGTTGTCCCCTTCTATGATGAGTGTTGCTGGTTGGACAGTCACAGACTTGGACTTTGCCCACTCATAGGGAAAGGCAGGAAGTCAAGGTGCAACATGTTTATGCACTAAGTTTGGAGAAAGCTATGAAGGAATCAGACATGGAGACATATGTGGTGATGTTCAAAGGAGTCGAAGGTGATGGAGTGGGGATTCCTGTTCCAGTCGAGATTTCCGAGGTACTGGCCAAATATGCAGATTTGATGCCTAATGAGCTGCCAAAGAAGCTTCCACCAAGACGTGCAGTGGACCATAGCATAGAGCTTGAGCCAGGGAAGCAACCTCCGACTAAAGCACCTTATCAGTTGTCAGGACCTGAGTTGGAGGAATTAAAATGACAGTTAAAGGAGTTAACTGATGCAGGTTTCATCAGACCTTCAAGGTCCCCATATGGAGCTCCGGTATTGTTCCAGCAGAAGAAGGATTCGAATGAGCTACGGATGTGCTGTGATTACCGTGCTCTTAACAAGAAGACAGTAAAGAACAGGTATCCTTTGCCATTGGCTGTTGATTGCTTCGATAAGCTTGCGAAAGCCTAAGTGTTTTCCAAGCTGGACTTGAGGCATGGGTATTATCAGGTGTAGATAGTTGAAGGAGACGAGAAGAAGACCGCAATAGTAACAAGGTATGGTAGTTTTGAATTCCTTGTTATGCCATTTGGGTTGTGCAATTCTCCTGCTAAGTTTTGCACTTTGATGAATGATGTTCTACGTCCATACTTGGATTCGTTCGTAGTAGTATACTTAGACGATATAGTGGTGTACAGTGACAACATGGAGGATCATAAGAAGCACTTGGCGATGGTGTTCGAGGCACTGAAGGCAAATCGGTTTCACTTGAAGAAGTCTAAGTGTGTGTTTGCTCAAACCGAGATTCCGTTCCTTGGACATATAGTGGGTCAAGGGTACATACGGATGGAGCCGAACAGAGTGAAGGCGATCGAGGACTGGGTTGAACCGAAGAATGTCCATGATATGAGGGTGTTTTTGGGCATGACCAACTACCAATGGAAGTTTGTAGAGGGGTACTCCAAGGTAACATCATCACTGACAGACCTATTGAAGAAAGACAAGAGATGGAGTTGGATGGACAAATGTCAGGTGGAATTTGATGATTTGAAGAAGAGGATGGTTACAACACCGATACTGAAGTTGCTGGACTTCGAGCAACCATTTGAGGTACACACAGATGCTTTAAATTTTGTCATAGGAGGGGTTCTTATGCAGGGTGGGCATCTGGTGGCATACGAGAGTCGGAAGTTGCAGGATAGAGAACAGAGGTATCCGGTCCATGAGAAGGAGATGACTGCGATCATTCACTGTCTTCATGTGTGGAGGCATTACCTGATTGGGAAGCCGTTTGTTGTCAAGACGGACAACGTTGCAGTAAGTTATTTTGCATCACAACCGAAGCTTTCTGCAAAGCAAGCTCGTTGGCAGGACTTCTTGGCAGAATTCGACATGACTATTGAGTATAGACCAGGGAGACTCAATGCGGTAGCAGATGCCCTTAACAAGAAGGTACAACTTGCAAAATTGGAAGGAGAAGACCGAGCAACAAGGAGTAGGAGTCAAGTTTAGATGTTGGAAGAGATGCATAATAAGCTCAAAGAAAGTGTTGAGACCAATACTCAGGCGCAGAATATAGTGAAGCAGATAAAGGAGGGGAAGACATGAAAGTTCTTTCTCCGAGATGGATTCTTGTTCTTTGGAAACCGACTCTATGTTCCAAAGTCATATGGGCTTAGGAGGCACCTTTTGAAGGAGTGCCATGACTCACCGTGGGCTGGCCACCCAGGGCAGCATCGTTCTTTGGCATTGTTGGAGAGAGGATTCTTTTGGGAGAAGATGCGAGAGGATGTAGAGGAGTATGTACATACGTGCATCATTTGTCAGTAGGACAAATCGGATACTCAGAGGCAAGGAGGTCTGTTGCAGCCTTTACCGATTCCTGAGAGACCATGGATGAGTGTCTCGATGGACTTCATTACTCAGATGTCACAGGTTCAGGGGTATAATGGGATAATGGTCGTGGTTGGTCGTTTTTCCAAGTATGATGTCTTTGTTCCAACAAAGATACCATGTGGAGCCGAGTAGACTGCGGAGTTGTTCTTCAAGAACATAGTGAAGTATTGTGGAATGCCATTAAGCATCGTGTCGGACCGAGATCCGCATTTTACAGGCAGATTTTGGGCTACATTGTTCAAGTTAGTCGGGACAGAGTCGTTGATGAGTTCGAGTTACCATCCGCAGACAGAGACCGAGAGGATCAACGCATTGCTAGATGATTACTTGAGACATTATGTGACGGCTGATCAGAAGAATTGGCCTAAACTCTTGGATGTGACTCAGTTTAGCTACAACATTCAAAAGAGTTCTGCAACGGGGTACAGTCCATTTGAGTTGGTGAATGGACAGATGCCAGTCACACCGCATACCGTAGTGACAGGAGGTTTGTTGAGGAGTCCTCATGTGAAGAAGTTCATGAAGGCTTGGGATGAGACCTTGGAGCTGGCACAGTTGCGCTTGCACGAAGCTGCAAGGAGAATGAAGAAATGGGCAGATAAGGGAAGACAGGATGTACACTTTAGTGTGGGAGATATGGTGTTTCTCAGGATTACCGGAGAGCAGTTTCAGCCACCTAAGGGGACTGTGAGCAAACTGACAAGGAAATATGAGGGACCATTCCGAGTGAAGAAGAGAGTGGGGGAAGTTTCTTACGAGCTGGAGCTTCCACGCCATATGCACATGAAGCATCCAATTTTTCACATGAGTCAGTTGAAGAGATGCAGACTTGACGCTGATCATCCAGAGAGGGTGGAACCACCGAGGGGACCAACCATGATTGTGGACAAGCTAAATCTAGAGATGGACAAGATTCTGAGTGTTCGATCTACACGGATTGGTTGCCACATGAGACGGGAATTTCTTGTCAGATGGAAGAATGCACCGGAGGAGGACAGCTGGGAAACGGAGGACTCACTTTGGAGATGGAAGCAGAAGATTGCGAAGTATGATAGGAAGCTACGGAGGAGACCCGGATTGCCAAGGACGGCAATTCTTTTGGGTGGGGGAGAATGTAACACCCTGTGGCTTGCAAGTCGCCTAAGCGCCCACCGAATGGACAAGTTAGCGAGATAGGCAGATATGTGACTGAGCGGACGAGGCATACATATGCGAGCGAGGTGCGGTTGCATGCTTTATAGGCGGGCGAGCTAGACGAGCTACTCGTGGGCCGACGGAGTGAAGTTGCAAATGGGCGAATGGAGGAGGGGGCAGTCCCGCGAGCTGGGCGAGCTGACCCACCACTTAGAAGAGTTTTGCAAATGAAACACAAGTCGGTCGGGCGAGTGAAATGAGTCGGCCGGGTGGCACGACTCGCCCACCCACCATATATATTGTTGGTGCGAGTTGGGAGGACGGAAAAAGCATTCGACAACGCTCATAAAACGGAGTTCAAAGGAAGTGCAAGGAGCCGCAGCAAGGCATAGAACCGCGGGTGGTAATGTGCCCACTCGTCGAGCAGACAGGCACGAGTCTTGCACGAGTTTGGTGAACGGACGGTGAGTCGGGTGGAGGGCTGCACGAAGGCACCCGCCCAACGGGTGAACGAGTCCGGGTGGAGGGCCACACGAAGGCGCGCCCGCCTGGTAGAGTTGTGAACGACTCGCGGTGAGGAGCTCGAGTGGAGGGCTGCACGAAGGCGCCCACCCGACTTGTGAACGAGTTGCGTGTTGTGGTGAACGGACCAATCGAGGGCGGCGGGTGACTCGGGTGTGGGCGCTCGTGCACATCGAGTTGGAAAAATGGTTGAAGTGTGGATTGTGTAGGAGCGACCACCGTGCAAGGTGTGCACGAGGTGGGCGCCCGTTGGCAAAAGACACGGGTATAACGCCGGTGGAGCATTTGCTCCCGGTCATCTGTATTCTCATAAATTCATAATAAAACATTATTATTGCATATGATGGTGTCCTCTCTGCTGTGTTGGATGTTTACGTTTATATGTTATGATTTTAATGGATTCCGCACATTAATATTGTTAATGAAATATGATGAATGTTAGGCGTAGTTCGCAAAGTAACATAACAGTGGACCATGTTATCTATTTAGGCGGTGCCGCACGGTTGCCAATTAACAAAAAAAGAATTGGGGGCATGACAAGAAGTGTCTTAAGAGAGCACTTCACATCAAGGAGTGTTTCAAGACAGCACCTGATCACCGTCTATCCAAGACCCCATAGAGAATAATAATTCCAATTATTAATAAAACGTACATACAAATAAAAATTAAAATAAAATAAAATAATAAAAAATAAAATTTATGATTATAATTATAATTATAATTAATAATTAAACCAATTTAGATTCATCTTAATTTAAGATCTAATAAGCACCTAAAGAGATTGAATCTATTTTTACTTTACAGAAAGTTTACACTTAAAAAATTTAATCCCTCTAAAAACTTGATAAATCCAAAATTAAAATAAATATAAACTAATTATATTTCAAATTTTTTTTTTAAACTTGATTTTAATCTCACTTAGTATTATTACCAATAAATTTTGAATCATGACATTTAAATATTAATATTTTGATTACGGAGGAAGAAATTTATGGACGGCTCATTTTTTGCGTCAGTAGTTGAACTCATTTGTTCTGAGATATTATCAACGAGTAGTCTTTAATACCCGGATTTAACCCAGCTCTGTACTGAGGCTTGTTTTTTAGATTGGAAGTGGAGCTCATTTGTTGTGAGGTATTATGAATACTAGGATTTAATCTTCGGCCTCTCTAATCCATTGCATTGTGATTCATCAAAATCATTTTTACAGTCAATTCCATGCCACAGTCGCAAGGATCCACAGGGCTCATTTTTTTAGTAGACATGAGACATGATTATAGCATCGGTTGATAGGTAAAATGACACAATATTTGTATTAAATGGAAAAGGATTAGAGTAATGTGAGAGATAATATTAACATTGGGATTTAAAATATTAAGTTCAATTTTATGTAAACTTATATTTTCCAGATGAAGAAGGATGAGGAAAGGGAGGAAGGAGGGTTAGACCGAGAGGGAAAAAATGTAGTTTATCTTAAAAATGAAGTTGAAGAAGAATGACTTAATTAATAATATATGAAAGAAAGAGTAAATACAAATAGAATTAATCACAATTCTATAAATATTTGAACACCCTAATAAAGAAATTAAAAAGGGTTTTTAGTTTCTCCTCTTCATATAAGAATGAAAAAGATTAGAAAATGCTTTTAATTTTTCCTCTTCCGTTGCTGCCATTTTTAACAATGAAAAAGACTAGAAAATGCTTTTGATTTTGCCCCTTCCATTGCTGCCATTTTTAACAAGCCCTCTAGCCCTCTTTGCACGTATTGAGCTATCCTTCCTCACCCTCCGTAGATAATGTTCATTCTTAGAGTTCATACCATATCATAGTCTTAGGGATTCACAATGCTTCTTTATACACCTGAAGTAGGATTATAACATCACCTGATGGATATAGCTATATTTGATATTTGTATGTGCACTACAAAATAATGCATGTTTCTTCATTACATAAGTTTTAGTTTACTTATATTATCTCATATACTTTTAAACAATATATAAAACAAGACAAGGTCCAAAAATCTAAAAATGAAGGAAGAGGTGGATCACTGACTTCACCATCAGTGAGAAGAGATTTTAGTTGGGTCTAGAGTCTGCAAGAATATTCATTGTTTGGTGGGTATTATAAACCTTGAGGTAAGCTCTCTGTTAGGGTTGTTTGAGTTAACTTAACTCGGACAAGTCACTGGTTGTTTTCAGCTCCAGGGTATATGAGTTCCATGGTTTTTGCCCATGGTATTCATCTTCGATGAAGACTATTTAAAGGCTAGAAAGATCAAAGGTAAATTGTCTTGGTGGTCACTGAGAACACAATAATGGTGCCTTGACACCAAGCCCGGAGATGTAACCCACATTGGGTGAACTCCGTTATCAATGTGTGTGTGTGCTTTGATTTGATGGTTGTTATTATGTTTCCTCTTATTTAAAAGTATGCACATGTTGTTTTTCATACTCCTTCACATGCAATTCTGTTAACATCATAGAAGTAAAAGATATTGGTTAATTCTGGTAGCTGAAAGATCTATATCAAGTTTGGTATCAAAGCAGTCTTCTCACTGATGTGAATTGCGAGTGTGAGTGAATTAATGTGCAGCTAAAAAGAAAATGGAGGATCACAGAGATCTCTACAAGGACTTCTACAAGATGACCATCATGGTAGATTTAATGTATAAAGATTAAGAGGAGAAAATGACAAGAAAGGAATAGGAGAAAGAAAGAGCAGAGGACGATGCTCCATCTCCATCTTTTAGTGTTTATTCATCTTCTTCATTGTCTTCTCATCATTCAAATGAGGAGATCAATCACAACCTTTAAGAAGAGAATGTTGAATTAAGGAGACTTCTACAAGAAGAGAAAGAGGAGAAGCAAAGATTGCAGCTTCAATTATGAGCAATGAAAGAGGTGTTGGAAAAGTTGAAGCACAATGAAGGATTAGTGAAGCCATCATCATCTGCTTCAGAAAAAACAACTGAGGTAAACAATGTTGATCATTCTCCAGTTTCATTTTCACATGACGTTATTTCTGTTGGAAGCCTTGAGGTACCCATTTCAGGAACGGGCCTAAGACTTCTTACCAAGATGGGATACACTGAAGGACAGTGCTCGAACGTAGCAGAAGCTTCCAAGGCATTGTCGAAACTATCGAGGAAAGAGGATGATGCGAACATATCACAATCCTCCCATGAAAGTGCACATTACAGAGGAAGAGCTAAGGAAAGCTGTCATCGCTAGGATTGCACCAGAGACAACCAAGAGCGGTATGAAAAGTCTAAGTATTCTAAAGTTCATTTTGATTACAATCATATTAATGATGAGCAGAAATCATCGCGTAGAAACCTGTTTAGTTTTTGTGGCTTACATAACCACATGGTTGTTAAGTGCTAAAAGAGAATGGCAGCAAGAAAGAGGATGAGATGTGAAAGGCCTTCTCCACATTAGGGAAGGAAGGAGGTTAAGCAGGTCTGGAGGAAAAATACTTTTTGAAATCATTGCAATAGAGGTGGACATGAGAGAGCCACACATTGGAGCCTCCATCTAGAGCAGTGTATCAAGGACAAAGCACTCATGCAGGAACCAGCTGATGAAGATTTTCAACAAGTGAATTTGCCAGAGGGAGATGACCCATTCACCTTGATGAGTGAGAGATGGTTTTACTAGATAATGTAGTTTTTCATGGCCACATTTTGTAAATCATGTATTATGATATAATTGTAAGAGTGATGATGTGTTTTCCATCGCTTATTAAAGCAACAATGATGTTTTTTTCCTTTTTATTGATAGTTAGGGCATTGGTTTCTATTATGATGTAAACTTGACCAAAGAGTGTGTGCTATAAACTCTTGGAAAGTATGGTGATTCTTGGGTCATGATTGGTCATGTAATTGAACTTGTAGTTTGCAAAGATTGTACTATAGTTTTGTAGAGGATGCAGGTGTCGGCTCATCACTTATGGCCCTGAAGAACGAAGATGAAGGAGAAGGAAGTGTGGCATGTTAGGGAACCTTTTGTGCAGACAAGGGAGTATGGAAGATCGCAAATTGTTTTCATGCTTTTGGAGGATCAAAAGCTCCTCAATGGGGAGGAATAATCCACGTGGCTCCAGAGACACTCAAAGATCTAAGAGGGCTCAGGAAAATCTCAAAAATCAAATTTTTTTGTATTGAAGTCAGACTAGGGTCAGATCAAATAGATCGTCGCAAGCTTTCCAACAATGCAAATGACACCTCAATCCGACAACGTATGTGGAAGTTATGGCTAGTCAAAATTATGGTCAAACTTCGCAAAAAGTCAAAAGTCAACTTATGACATCAGAAATTTTCTGACATTAGCATGGTGGCGTGGCACCACTGTACAACCGAGTCGGTAGGCACAATTGACAAGATATGTGGCATTAGAGGTGACGTGGCATTGCTGGAAGAAAAAATGTGGCACCAGTCAGGATATAAGTGGCACATTCATGACTCGACACATGACACCTAGTGAATGGTTGAAGTGGAAATTAAGTGAGCAATCAAGGGCCACCACATGGTAGCACTTGGTTGGCTAATTAAATCTAGCATATGACCATTAGGATGCATACAACTTCATTTTGTTTTATATGTTGATGGGTTATATGGTTATACCTAAGATCATATATATTCATCAACCATATATATTTGTTTATTTGAAAACCAAAAGGAGAGCATGCATGGGGTTTCAACCCATAACCTCCTCAACCTTAGAACACCTTAATATACACGCACTAACCGACACACTAACCGACATGCTAGTTGCAAGCCTTGTTAAAGCCACCCTAAAAGACTTATTTAAACTTTCATTTCTCATAAGCATGGGAGGGAAGGAGGAGGCAGGGTCATGGAGAGTAAGGTGTATCATTGTTGGAAAAACAACCAGCTGAGAGGGGTCCTTCACAGGAATGAATCCCGAGACATATTCCAGGAATATTCCAACAACAAAGTCTTGAGGAATCTTTGAGATTCCCTTAGAGGCTGATTTTTGGCATATGTAGAATGATGTCGACTTTATACTCATTTTTCTCATAATTTTGCAAGGAGCGTGATGGCGAGATAAGATTTATCATATGAGAAGTAGATATTCAGTCAAATTGCAGAGTGGAATCTTGTGGAATCATGAGGAATCTAAAATATTCCCTTGGGACCAAATTTTCACAATGACATAATCATGCCAACTTTATACTCAAATGAACCAGAAGCTCATCAGGAGTCTGATAGCATGATCAGTTTTATAATATGAGCAGTGGATCTTTAGTCAACTTGCAGAGAGGAACATTTGTGGAATCCAAAAGATTTCCCAGGGGTTGAATTTTAACACTTTCAGAACAAGGCCAACTGATACTCATATTACTTAGATTTTCGCAAGGAGCGCAGTGGTGAAGTTAGATTTGTCATTTGAGCAGTAGAATTTTAGTCAACCGACGGGAAGGAATCTTTGGGGAATCTTCAATATTCTCAAGGGTCCATATTTTGATGGTGTGAGAAAGGGGTCAAGTTTACATACATTCGACACGATTTCGTGCCACAAATTCAATGGTGCAGTCCATTTCTTTAGTAGAGTTGTGCATTTTTAGGTCATCCCTAGAAGTGGAGGTATGTGATGTAGTGATGCCATGTCTCTCTTTTGATTTGTTGAGATGATGTTTTTGATGTTGAGATCCTTGTTCACAATTCCGTTGGAGGATACTCGTATGCCACTTCATGTGATAATTAGATATCTTGTCATACTAAAAGAGGGAACATATGAGTGAGAGTTCCTGTAGGAGAATGTTTCGTGGAGAGACATGCCACTCTTGTTGAGGGAGTTTATCCTTTTAATGACAAAGAATATACCATGTAGATCATCATCATCTTGCAGCATTTAATGAAGCGACCTCCCCACTCTTAAGACCAGGCCTCGAGAGGTAACCCACACTAGGTGAACTTCGTTATCAATGTGTGTGTGTGCTTTGATTTGATTGTTGTAATTATGTTTCCTCTTCTTTAAAATTATTAACATGTGCTTTTTTATACTCTTTCACATGCAATTCTTCTAACATCACAAAAGTAAAATATCTTGGTTAATTTTGGTAGCTGAGAGATCCAGATTAGTTGTAGAACACTTTGATAAGGGTCCTTGTTCTATGTTTCTAGGAGTCAAGATCCAAAGAGTTTAAAGAAACTCTATCATTTTCCCATTCAATGAAAATTTTGGAGTGTCAAAAAATTGTGAAATCCCTAAGGCCGAGCAAGATAGCGCAATGCAAGACACCCCAGAGTGCAAATAACTCGGCCCGAGTGTTGGAACCAAAGCCATAATTCCAATGAAATATGCATGAGTTCATTTTCCCTAAATGTATGGCCATACCACATCTAGAGAAACCAAAATATGATGCACTGTCAAAAACCAGCAGGAAAAGTAGACCATATATTTCGAGGAGGAGGAGAACATTTCAGATATGAAGCCAATAAAGAGGAATACTTGAGGTAATAAGATAAGATTCTACAATTGGTCCTCCAGATATTAGGCTTCACTTGTTCAAAGATAAGAGCATTCCTAGACCGCTATATGCCCCAAATGATAAAGAAAGCCAATGTATGATGGTTTTTATGATCCATTGTATACCTACCAAGGCAAGGAACATTGTTTAAGCGATCCCAATCTGCAAGAGTGTCTAGAAAGCATAGCACCCATGCCCAAACCGATGAGGTAGAAGGACAATGGATAAAAAGCTTATTGATGTCCTCTTCATTGGATTGGAAAAGACTACATCTGTCCAAGCCCTGATATCCCCTCTTGCATAGGATTTCCCAGGTTAGAATCTGATTGTGTACCACTAGCCAAGAAAAACACTTGAGTTTAAGTGAAAAATTTGATTTCCAAGACTGATAAAACCAAGTGAAGAACCATATATGTCTAGAGGGTTGGGTGATTAACTGATATGCCTCATGAACAATGACCTTTCCCTATTGTGTGCCTCTAAACTAGATTAATTTGTCTTCTTTATGAGAGAGGAAAATACTAGAGAGTTTTAGGTTGGTAATATATATCCTCCATTCCAGAATCCGGAGTTCTAGCATCTCTAACTCAGTTGCATATTTCCAATGTGTGAATAAATGAGAGGAAAGAGAAATATTTTCAATGTCTTTAATCACAAAAATACCTTGATTGTGCATAAATTTAATGAGGGCAGGAGATAATAAATGTGAACATACCATTCCTAAGAGCGAGTCTAGGCCAATCGCTGGGGTAGATCCCAAGCCAACTTCCCATCTAAGATTCCCAAAAAAGCGTTGCTTGGTAAGAAGGATATTGCACCATGATAGGGAGATGTTAAGAGGGTCAGGTGCACCGATGTGAAGCCAACTAATGAGATCTCGGTTCTGGAGATATTTGGTTGTGATGATTCGATGCCAAATATCATCACTACTAACGACTCTCCAAAAAAAAAATAGAAGTAGTGCCATGTTGAAAGAGGTTGTGCCTTTAAGGCACAACTACCATGATTAACAGGTAGATTAAGAATATTTAGGCTGGCGAGATGGAATTTATGATCAAATTGTGTGCCTACCCACAGGAAGCATGAAACAACAGAGTTGATTTTGTAGACAACACACTTTGGGAGTTTTTATATGTGCATCCATAAATTTGGAATACCGTGGAGAACAAATTTGATTATATATATATACCCCAAATAAAAATCCATTTATGTGACCACTGGTTGAACCACTTTCCAATTTTGTGAATAAGTCAATCCTAATCCTTGTTTTTGTATCCATTTGGCTTCAAAATGAACCCCAAGTACTTAAAAAATGCATCCAAGTGAGTGACTTTTACCCCAAACATGCTGGAAATCTCTAAGGTCTAGTCTGCATCAGCTCGCTTGAAATTAGTATGGACTTTGATTGGTTCATGATGAGACCTAATTCAAGACCAAAATCATATAGGATGTCAAAAATCACCTTCCATTCTATAGGATCGGACTTCCCAATCACCAACAGATCATCAACGAACATTAGATGGGAAAGGGGGACCACGCCAGTAATCCAACAACCTGTTAAGAGATCATGGGCTCAAGCATCAACAAATTTTCTACTAATACCATCAATAATAATAATAAACATAAGAGGAGACAATGCGTAGCCCTGTCGAAGTCCTCTGGAGGCCAAAAAGAAGTTTGTGGGAGTTCCATTGATAATAATAGCAAAGGAGATCGTTTTGATGCAAGATTTGATCTATTTTATCATTGTATTGCCTAGACCAATCTTTTGCAAGATCATCCACAGGAGTTCCCAATCGACACAATCAAAATATTTAGTAATATCAATCTTCATGAGGTAGGCATCTAGATGGAATGTCTTGAATGAGTGTATACATTTCTGTGTGATAGCAACAACATCTGGAATCTGTTAGTGCTCTAAATAAACAAAATTTTCAGTAGAAATATGTTTGCACAAGAAGGGTTTTAAATGATTTTCAATGGTTTTCGAGATCAATTTGTAAATGGTGTTGCACAATGAGATGGGTCAATAATCAGAAAAAGAGGCAAGTTTAGGAACCTTCAGAATGAGGGAGATGAAAGTGGCATTTGTAGCACGGGAGACCCATCCAAGACTTCAAGATTCTTCGACCATCTCAGTGAGCTCTTCAATCATGATGTCCTGGAAATGTAGGAAAATTACCATGGTTCACCGATATTGACCAAGAATTTTTCCTCTGGCTAATTCTTTTAATACATGTAGGACTTCATCCTTAGTGGCAGGGTGTTCCATTTGTATGTTTTCCTCTAGACCAGTCAAAAAGGGAAAGAGTTCACATTGTTCCAGCTATTTGCTAAAAATAACATGGTCCCTGGAGGGGTATATATTGTTGAAATAGTTCAGGGCCTCCCCTTCAATGTCCTTTTGTAGAAATGAGTTGTTCGCCAAAGTCAAATTCTATGCTCCAAATAGAATTTCTTTGGCACCTCAGAGTTACCTGTTGATGAAATAAATTGTTGTTTTTTCCCCTTCATCAACCCACCTATTCCTACTCTTTTGTTGAAATTACTCATCCTGGCGAAGCAAAATTTGGAATCTATGGAGCTCCAATTTGAGAATCGCGAGATTATTGGATTCAGAGAAATATGTCGAATCTTTATGGTCCTCCAATATTTTTACCTTCATGTCAATCGAGATTAATTCTTTAATTAGATCCCTCTTCTTTTTTCGAGCCTAGCATCTGACCTTGTCTTTTAGCACTCTCAATTTGCAATTGATATTATCCATCTTCTGGGATCCAGAGTCTCCATATGGTGTCTTCTAGAATAAATGAACAAGTTCAATGAAATCCAACTCCTTCAGCCAGAA
Source organism: Pinus tabuliformis (assembly GCA_031772625.1). Taxonomy (NCBI): domain Eukaryota; kingdom Viridiplantae; phylum Streptophyta; class Pinopsida; order Pinales; family Pinaceae; genus Pinus; species Pinus tabuliformis. Next base: position 827,217,754 of record CM062815.1, read on the forward strand.
ATGGTTGAATTTGAAACAAGGAGCCTTATGATACTATACCTCAGTCCAATTCATTAAGATGGGAAAGTGGTCATATATTTTGTTTGGAAGGATCCATGAGTTCAAGTCCATTAGTTTGTGGGCAATAGTTTCTAGAACATAAAAATGGTTAAGGAAGTTTTCTATGTCATGTTCTCCCCATCGACCATTTCTCCATGTAGGATCAATAGGCTATCGTTTGATATCCCAAAGACATTTCTCCTTGAAGAGTTCCTTGATTAAATTCTCAAATGAATCTGGATGATAGAGTGAACCCATATTTTAGTGGAATGGATGGAAAAATTGAAGTCCCCTACTAGTATCAAGGAGTCAAGATCAAGGATTCCACTGTAGTCAACCCTATTCCAGAATTCCTTTTTGTTTAAGTAGGGGGCATATATGTTGATAATATGGAGACGTGTTTTTGTACCTCTCCGACCACTAGAGATTAGTAAGCCCACTGAAGTATTATATGCCTTGAATTTATATATTTCTCAAATCCACATTTCATCCAGACCCCTAGATAAATTGGTGGCACTAATTTCACATGCATGCCATTTTGGAAAAATTTGAAACAAATATCCCCATGTTTTTTCCTTGCTAGTCAGTGGATCTTGGAATAGTATTATCGAGGATTATAAATACCAATAATACTTTTCAAGGATCTTATTCTATGGGCCGATCCCAAACCCCACACATTTAGATACATTATTGACATTAGGGGAGGTCAAATTCGGGTGGCTCTGCTCTAAGGACCCGATGTTTGGGAAGATTCACATCCAGGTGGCCAACTTGAAAGGATGCAGGATCAATGAGGGTCCAAGTTATTTGGAGTATCTTGAAAATGTTCCAAGAGATTGGATGGGACAAGGGTGTAGTTTGAGATTTTTTTTGTATTTGGTCCCTTTCTTCCTTTGAGTGGTGACATTATTGTGATTGATAGGGAAAGTGTGGATGTCATCATTATAAAAGGAGGATTTTTTTATAGCCAGTGGCTCTAAGGTGTTTTGTGTCTCGCGGGAAAGAACCTCTAGCTCCACATCTTCTGATAATGGGGAGAATGTTCACCCAGAGAGAGCCCCAAATTTAATGGGAGAGGATTAATATGGATTTGCAGATGATTCGGTCACAAACGCAGGAGAAGGGGTCTTGGGGGTATGGTTTAAAAGTGTTGACAGGGGCTTGGAAATGACAAGGGAGGTTGATTTGATAACTAGATTGATATATGGCGTGGAAGAGGTGAGTCGTGGCACCAAATGAGAGGTGTGGCAAGGCACAATATGCGAGGGACTATTATGTAGGGGGATATTGTTTTGTTGTGGGGAATTGATATGTTCTAAGACATTTATATTATGAGGTGCAAAATGGGGAGGAAGATTACCTGGCCTGGCATGAATTATAGTGGAGTGGGCTTGGAAATTCGCTCGTCTTCCAGCTACAAAGGAGAAATAGGGTTGTCAAGAAGCCCTATTATGTCTTTCATGGAAATCGACCATAAGGTGTTCAGTCCCATGACAACAAAGGCATCTAAATGGGACAGCCTGGTAGTCAACAATTTGTTTTTGCGAGCGTGGACCCCAATAGAGATCCATTTTTGTTGGGAGACCCCTTGTTAGCATTCTTTCAACTAGGACCCAGGTGGTATGTTTGTCCATGCCTCCAAGGCAACCTTCATCAAGGTGGTAAAATTTTCCAATTGCATTTGCAATATTTGTAACTGCTATCCTGGTCCATAGTTCCAGAGGAAGACCTGTTAGTTTGACCTAGAGGATGTTCCTCTACAGCGTGTTAATGGATAGATCAAAACTAAATGACCATCATTGAAGGGATAAATATCCACTTTGACACAAGGAATGGAAGTTATGCAATCTACATACTTAGGAGAAATAAAATGGAAGGCATACCATCTAGTTTGAAAAGCACTGATATGGGGGCGGTATTTGAGTATAGGAAGCCACCAAGATTTTGTAAAACTTTTCATTTGTACTCCATTTAACCTGGAGAAAATCCATCGACCAACCAGTGCTTGATTTTTTAATTTAATAGTTTCATCCTAGTAACCCTTCACCTCGATGACTAGACCACGAGTATGAGGAACAAATTTGATTGCCTTTTGTTTGCGAGAAGTCAGTGGCTTTCGTGGGGGAGTATCCTTAGTGTTGGGAGGGTCGGGTAGAAAAATATTCACGCGATTCAGATCTACATCTAGTGATTTGGAGCAAGTATAATGATCCTCAGCTCGAATCGCGACTTCAATTAGCTTCGCAGTCTCTGCGGAGGAAGGGAGGTTCAATAGATCGTCCATCAACCTGTAATCAGTAGTTATTAGTCCAATTAGGATTTCGTCAGATGCAGAGGTGGACCAGTCAATAGTGCCAAAAGATCCCTAGTGTCACTTTGACCTTTAGTGTGTCCCGCAGAACATGTTAAAATATAGGGGGCCATTATATGACAGGTCAGTGTCAGGTGTGATCTAAGGGGGTTGCCAAATAATCCATAGGGACCACAGATCAACTCAATAGGGTGGGTTCCCTATATATAACAAGTCATCTCCAAGTGTGATCTGATTTGTGATGACTCTGAGAAACTTTATCGGGTCAAGATATTTTCAGCAGCTAATCCCCAGTTAATTTTGCTGACAATAGGCGAAAATGATTTATATTCTTTAATGGCAGAATCAATGCAAGATATAGTTGGTGAAGATAATTTCGGTAGAGTGTGGTTGGGTATATTTTCCTGAATCGATTTATGAGATCCCACAGGGGGTATATGTCAGAAAAAATCCGCAAGAACCAATCCTTGTTTATTTTTTTGTCAGCTAAGTCTCTTCGCTTTTAATTATGATTGATTATTGGAGAAACATGATCTAGTTGTTTGTGGATACTAACGAGGAATAAGGAACGAATTTATTTTGACATTGCAGTAGAATCCCCAAGACAATTTGTTGGTTGCTTTACTATCATACTAAGTCTGGCTCCCTTAATAGTCAAGGACAGGTAAATGTAATTTCGTTCCAGGTTACACCAACCTCATTTGTTCAATAACTGAAAGTTATCCTTTTGGGGTCCAAAAGGCTTCTAGTGGGGAGGAGTGATCAGGTGCTCAAAATTATGATAAAAAAATAAAAGTGTCAAAATCTTTTCAAACTCGGCTTTAGATTGAAGAGCTTGTCATTCTGAATCCAACGGTGTGAACGACACTCAAAACCAAGTTCGTATGCAGAAGTTAGATTAAGTCAAAGTTCAGGTTTGACTTGCCTACATGGTAGGATTGGGATGATGTGGCAAGTATTCAACGAATAAGGAGGCGCCAAGTGGTAGCCTGCCATTGGCCCTCGCAAATTGCATGTCACAGTGGTAAGTGTTCAGTGTTACAAATCGACCCCCAACAGGTTCAGGGTTGCAATGCAATGAGGAAATCGAAAATCACAATCACAATCTGTGAAGGGGAGAACCGAATACCTTATCGACCCCAACCCTGGCAAGATTGAAGTTGCAATGCAATGCAATCGCATATCGCAATAACATCAAAAACAAGAATCGGCCCCGGCGTAGTGAAGTTCTAATTGTGATAGACCCCAGGCGCAATAGGTTTATATGCCACAATTTAACACCAAAGCGGGTCCGCGAAATCGCAATCGCAGTGTTTTGTTAGGTAAGCAAGACCTTCACCCATAGTTGATCATTTATTGCAATGAGAAGGAGGATTCCGAACACGGGAGTTTTATAAGTTCTAATTTAATATCCCGTCAGGTTTGTAACCTCGCATCGCAACATTTTGTAGTGTTAAGAGCCCGTAGCTTAGCCAATTGTGATTGCGATAAGGCCGACAGAATATAACCTATCGAACGGTGAATTTCATGCTTCCTTAGCGGATTTTGGAGCGGAAAAGGGGTTTTTGGTTAGTTTTGGAGCATTTTGTGGAACAATTAGTGGAAAAACTGGGAGAAGTCATAACTTCTTCAGTTCTTATCCAAATTGGATGCAAAAAGAGGCTAGATAACCATTTTTTAGTATTCTGAACTCATTGAGACAGGTTTCAGAGGCATCTGAGCATTGTAAACACACTTTTTATGTAATTTGAGCTTAATAGGGAGGCCAAAGCCATTGGAAGCTGGACCAAAGAGACATAGCCCAGGAGGGGTGAACTCCTTTATCATGTGCTTTTTGTGTGTTATATTTTGATGTTCTTCATTGCTATATTGCTACTGTTCAGCATATGTTTTTATGTAAAACTGTTTATAACATTTACAGAAGAAACTCTCATGGGAATCTCTTAATTATGCAAAAGTTTTGAATCCTTAAGCACTTGAAAAAGAAAATGATAAGCATCTTAGGTTTATTTCTGAATGGTGAATTAGCACAGCATTACTAATCTACTCCAATTCAAATCAAGTTGGTATCAAAGCACTGGGTTTTCTTACTAGATTTTCTTGTGAGAGAATGATTTAATTGTTTGCAAGTTTATGTCATGCTTACAAGGTTAAAGCTCAAAAAGGGTGAAGGAAAGCTAGTTGAAAGCCATGAATTAGGTTCAAGTGGAAGAATAGCAAGGTTGTCAAAGTCTTCTACATTACTCAAGTTGCAGAAGTTGTAGTTGAGATTCCAACACCAGTACAGCCTCAAGTTGTAGTTGAGTCTTCAGAGACCATGTCTCATGAAGGAGAACCTATCATGACAGAAGATGAGAAGACCTTCAGAAAGAATTTCTTTGATATGATAGAGATGGTTAAGGTCCTCTATGAAGAGAGGAATAACATATTACAAGGAGAAAGTTCCAAGCCTCCCAATGGAGAAGGCTCTTTAGGAGGAGGTAATGGAAAAGAAGATAAAGGAAAAGGAGGTAATGGGAATGGAGGAAAACCTCCACCATCTCCACCATCTTCTTCATCTTCTTCTTCAAAATCATCTTCACACTCTTCCACAAATACCACCATTACTCATACTCATCATCATTCTTCAAAAGGGGTTGGTAAATCACCTTTTCTGAAGCTTGATGTTAAATTCAAGTTGCCTATGTACAATGGAGAATTTAATGCAGGGAAGTTGGATAACTGGATTTGTCAGTTGGAGGTGTATTGTAGAATTCAGAACCTTCAAGAGCATGATATCAATATTCATTTGGCTTCATTGGGAATGGAAGGTGCAACACTTGTATGGTGGGAAGCAAGGACTCAAGACGAGATCAAAAAACATGGTAAAATCTTTATTTCTTTGTCTGATTTCATTCTACTATAAAAATATAGTTCTACCCTTTAGCTCATATGAAAAAATTCATTATGAATTGAAAAAAATTTAGACACTTGAAAGGTCAAAATGTGCAAGAATATACTCAAGAGTATAGGAAAATATCTCTTATGCTAGGAGTAGACTTACAGTCACAAGATACCTTGCTGAAATACATAAGAGGATTGCATAGCTATCTTCAACATACTATTGTTATGTTTAGTCCCACGAATCTTGATGAGGTTTGTGTTCAAGCTACACACCTCGAAGCAAGAGGGAAAAATATACAGGAAGAAGGTAAGAAGAAGCCATTTCAGAGTGTTGAAAAAGGGAAGAAGTTTAAAGGAAAGCAAAAGAAAAATGCTTATGTTAAGAAAGAAGGGGAGAAACCCATGTGTAAGAATCATTCCAAGGAAGGACATGATGAAGCGCATTGCTGGAAGCTTCATCCAGAATTACGACCAAAGAAATTCAACAATAAAGGGGAATAGAAGACCAATGAGCTGCATAACAAGACTTGGGTTTAGACTTAGGGGATGAAACAAAAATCATAGCCACAGTCACCAAAGGAAAATCCATGGCAAAAGCAAGCAAAGAGGTCAATAAAGAGGCAGTCGTAGCAAGTACCAGTGCAACAAATAATACCTACAACGTTTCAAATGAGGAAAACCGAATAGATCTATTCCATATCCGAGTCATTTCCAAACATATGAAAATCGATACATTGTTTGACAATGGATCGCAGGCCAACTTAATTTCTGTGGATTTGGTTAAGAAAATGAATCTGGAAACCATGCCCCATCACAAACCGTATCTGTTGGGATGGATAACCAAGGATGCTAATTTACAGGTCACACGGAAATGTATTTTCAGGTTTGCAATCACCGCTAATTTCATTGATGAAGTTGAATTAGACGTTGTGCCATTGGATATCTCAGGAATTATGTTGGGAAGTCCATATTTGTATGACAAGAAGGTTGTTTTCCACAGATTTGAGAACAAATACCATTTGTTCAAAAATGGAGTGGAGTACATTGTGAGAGCCCATCGCAGGAAACTTAATTTGTCTTTGGCAAGCACAGGTGAAATGAAACGACTAGTTAATTCCAGCAAGAGTCTCATGCTCCTCATGATCAAGCAGAAGAATGACACGAAGCAAGAATCCTTTGCAGGTTGTGATGTGAAGATAAATGTTGAATTGGTTGATGTGGTCAATCAATATGGGGACATGTTTCAAGAACCAAAGGGACTGCCACCAAAAAGAGGAATTCAGCATGAAATTCAGCTACAACAGGACTGTCCACTCCCAAACATTGGTATGTATCGAATGTCAATTCTGGAAAATTTAGAAATTAAAAAACAAGTCTAGGAATTGTTAGATAAAGGAGTAATTCGTCCTTCTATTTCACCATGTGGTTCACCAATTGTATTGGTACCCAAGAAATATGGAACCTGGTGCATGTGTGTAGATTATCGAGTTTTAACTAAGATCACAATAAAGAATCGATACCCACTGCCTATAATAGATCAGTTGAAAAATGAAAATTATTTTACTAAATTAGACTTGAGAAGTGGATATCATCAATTTAGAATAGTTGAAGAGGACATACAGAAGACTGCTTTTAAAACCAAACAAGGATTGTTTGAGTGGCTGGTTATGCCTTTCGGTCTTTGTAATGCTCCAGCTACATTCATGAGAGTTATGAATGATTTTTTAAGATCATTTCTTGATGAATTTGTAATTTTCTATTTAGATGATGTTTTGATCAGCAAATCACAAGAAGAGCATGCCAAGCATGTTAGGAAAGTGTTGGATGTCTTGATAAAGGAACAGTTATTTCTAAAGATGTCTAAATGTGAATTCGGGAAAAATTCCTTAGTGTATTTGGGTCACATAGTTGGAGGAGGTGAGCTGAAGATTGAGACTCTAAAGTTTTGGTCATTGTGAATTGGCCAATACCCAAATTAGTCATAGAAGTAAGGAGTTTTTTAGGAGAAGCGCAATATTGGAGGAAGTTTATTGTCAATTTTTCCTCCATAGTAGCTCCACTAAATGCATTGACCAGTGTGAAGGTTTTCTTCCAGTGGGGAGGCAAACTGAAAAAGGAATTTGATGCTTTGAAACAAAAGATCAGTTCAGCCCTAGTTTTGGCATTGCCAGATTTGAAACAACCATTTGAAATACAGACATATGCAAGTGACTACGCCATGGGTGCAATTATTTACAGCATGGTACGCCCATTTCATTTCATTCTGAAATTTTTAATGGTGCTATTATTAATTATCCTACGTATGATAGAGACCTTTATGCATTGGTGCAAAGTGTGAAGAAATGGAAGCATTATTTGATGGGAAAAGAAACCATTATTCACACTGATCATCAGCCTTTGCAATATCTACAATCTCAAACCAAATTGCAGCAATTAAAGCACTTTCGTTGGATGGGGATTTTACAACAATTCCACCTGGTAATCAGGTACAAGAAAGGAATTTATAACAGTTGCTAATATGCTTTCTAGACCGGTTGTAATTGTAGCCATTTTACTCAAGAATAATTATGTTTTGCCTGAAAGTTATGTTGAACAGTACGTGCAAGTTGACTTTCAAGAGGTATATTTAAACTTGAGTCAAGGCCAGCAAGTTGAGGAATTAGACTACCATGTACATGATAATCTGTTGTATCATTTGGGAAAAATTTGTGTTCCACAGGGGGAGAGAGTAAATGTCATAAGGGAAGTGCACACTTCTCTTATTGCTGGACATTTCGGTGTAAGTAAAACAGTGGCAAATATTCAGAGGTATTTTTATTGGCCTCGTATGCTTGAAAGTGTGTCACATTTTATAAGAGGTTGTTCATTGTGTGTAGTCAATAAGCCTAGTAATAGGAAACTATAATTGTATACACCACTTCGAGTGCCTTCAAGACCATGGGAAAGTGTTTCTGTGGATTTTGTAGGAGGTCTTCCTTTGTCAAGGAAAGGTCATGATTATTTGTGTGTAGCTGTGGATAGGTTCAACAAGATGTGCATGTTAATTCCTTGTAAAAATCAAATTACAGCTAAACAAACAAGTCAAGTTTTCTTTCAAAATGTATGGGTTCATTTTGGATTGGCCACTTCTATTGTAAGTGACCGTGATTCTCGATTTGTTGGGAATTTTTGGTCAAGTTTATGGAACTCGATGGACACCAAATTGAAGAAAAGTACAACCTTTCATCCGCAAATAGATGGTCAAACTGAAGTGGTTAACAAGACAGTCATTCATTTGCTAAGAGGATATTGCAGTAAACATCCTAAGTTGTGGGATGAACAGTTGCATTATATTCAACATGCTTACAATCGAGCAAAACACTCTTCTAGTTTAACTTCGCCTTTTGAGGCATGTCTTGAGTATTTGCCTAAATCTCCTTTGGATTTCATCTTTGAGAAAGATGTAGTTGTAGATGGACATAGTGACATAGACAGGGAAAAGAAATTCATTGAGAAAATTTAGTTGATTCATCAAATAGTTCAAAAACAACTAGAAAAGAGTCAAGGCAAGTATAAAGCAAGGCATGATAAGCATCGTGTGGATCATCAATTTCAAGTAGGTGATGAAGTTTGGCTATACATTAGCAAGGAAAGGATTCAAGGTGAAGGTAAAAAGCTGAAACCAATTCGTTATGGTCCATTTAAAATTCTGGAAAAGATTGGTAATAATGCTTTCAAGCTTGATTTGCCTTCATATATGCAAATCTATTCCATTGTTAATGTTGAAAATTTGAGATTATATGAATCTCCTTTGATTGAAGATCAAGGAGAGAATGTTCAAATTCCATCTATTGAAGACTTTTCTCCAGAATATCTTGATGTGCTTCAACAAGACACTGTACTTGACAAAAGGACAAGGACAACTAAAAAAGGAAATATTGATTATCTTCGGGTGGGTTTCAAAGGTACACATCCATCAAAGGCCAAATGGATTGAAGTGGGGAAGGTGAGGGAACAATACCCTCATTTGTTCAATAACTAAAAGTGATCCTTTAGGGGTCCAAAAGGCTTCTAGTGGGGAGGAGTGATCAGGTGTTCAGAATTATCCTAAAAAAAAAAAGTGTCATAATCTTGTAAAACTCAACTTTAGATTGAAAAACTTTTCATTCTAAATCCAACTGTGTGAACGACCCTCAAATAAGAGTCTATATGCAGAAGTTATAGCAAGTCAAAGTTCAGGTTTGACTTGCCTACATGGCGGGATTGGGATGATGCGGCAAGCCTTCAACGAATAAGGAGGCGCCAAGTGGCAGCCCGCCATTGGCCCTCTCAAATCACATGTCGTAGCAGTAATTGTTCATTGTTACAAATCGGCCCCCGACAGGTTCAGGGTTGCGATGCGATGAGGCAATCACAAATCGCAATCGCAATCGGTGAAGGAGAGAACGTAACAGCTTATCAACCCCAACCTCGACCAGGTTGAAGTTGCGATGCGATGCAATCGCATATCGCAATCACATCGGCAACAAGAATCGGCCCCGACGCAGTGAAATTCTGATTGCGATAGACCCCAGACACGATAGGATTATATGCCACAGTTTAATACCCTGGTGGGTCCGTAAAATCGCAATTGCAGTGTTCTATCGGGTAAGCAAGACCTTCGCCCGCAGTCGATCATCGATTGCGATGAGCAGGAGGATTATGGACGCGGGAGTTTTATAAGTTCTGATTTAATATCTCGTTGGGTCTGTAACCCCGCATCGCAACATTTTGCAGTGTTAAGAGCCTGTAGCTTATCCGATTGCGATTGTGATAAGGCCAACAAAATATAGCCCGTCAAACGACGAATTTCAGGCTTCCTTAGCGGATTTTGGAGCTGAAAAGGGGTTTTGGAGCATTTTGTGGAACAATTAGTGGGAAAACTTGGAGAAGTCATTACTTCTTCAGTTCTCCAAATTGGATGCAAAAAGAGGCTAGATAGCCATTTTTTAGTATTCTGAACTCATTGAGACAAGTTTCATAGGCATCTGAGCATTATAAACACACTTTTGATGTAATTTGAGCATAATAGAGAGGCCCAAGCCATTGGAAGCTAGACCAAGGAGACATAGCCCAGGAGGGGTGAACTCCTTTATCATGTGCTTGTTGTGTGTTATATTTTGATGTTCTTTGTTGTTATATTGTTGTTGTTCAACATATGTTTTTATGTTAAATTGTTTATAACATTTACATAAGAAACTCTCATGGGAATCTGTTAATTATGCAAAAGTTTTGAATCCTTAAGCACTTGAAAAAGAAAATGATAAGCATCTTGGGTTTATTTTTGAATGGGGAATTAGCACAACATTACTAATCTACTCCAATTCAGATCAAAGGAAAATCCCCTGACCATTAGACTTTGGCTCCGAACCAGTGGTCGAAACTCAGAGCTGTATACATGTGATGTCGACCTCCCACTACATTAGGAAAGATTGGCTATAACTGCAACTCTGGAAAAATGAAGCTCAATTGTGGGAGTTATACAAGGCAGAAAAGTTGCATATCTTTCTTAATATCCCTTAGTTAGATTTTCCGCATAACAGGAGCAGAAATGACACCAGCAGAGGTTAATCCATAGTCAACAGAAACGACAATTCCAACTATTACAATCCTTTATAATAACTTCATGATTGTTGACTGAACCTTAACTTTAATATGTAAAAAACCTCATCTAGAAGTTCTATAAACTCGCATCTTATGGGCTTTGAAAGTTTCCACAATGAGAGTTAAAAGGATTAAGAGAGTGGCAATAATCATCCCCACAGTAAGAAAACAATAAAAAATGTAAAGGAAGTCCATTTTGGAGATCTTTTGTTTCTAAAAACTATATTAGCTCATGGTTGTAGGAAGTTTTGGGAAAACCCAACCAATACTTATCAAGAGTCCATTTTCGCTCTGTGAGAATGCATCATCTAGAAATGCAGCTTTATGATGCCCATAAATGTAGCTTTATGAAGAACCTATCACCAACAAACTCTAATATGCTAGCCTAGCAAGGTTTGATGTGATAAAACATAGCATGACACAAAAGAGAAGAGGCGCCAAATGGAAAATTTGGTGAAGGATAAGAGGTGGACCAACATTAGCAAGTGGTTTCTGAAAAGCTGAAGAGGAAAGAGTTGGCTTACCAGGAGTATGCAAATATATTCACATTAATTATACATCTCTAGGTATCATCTTTATTCTCACAGACAAGGAAAATTTTAAGGATGGAAAATTTTCTTGAAGTTTAAAACATTGGCGAATCTCACTAATCCCTAATATGAAAATTATAAATGTTGATTGATATATTTGTAAAATTATTCAAATTTATAATTATTTTATATATAGTCTCTATATAATGTTGGCGATTTTTAAGGTAAAATAATTTTATATTCTAAAATTTGGGCGAATCATCTTTTATAAAATTGGAAATTGGCGAATCTTTTTTGTGGAAAAATCATGGAAAATTAGCCCACTGGGCGAACATTAGCCCCTAAAATTTTCCATGCTCACAGAACTTTATTTTATTTCATAGTACACCTTATATTATTTTGTTAGGCTAGGAACAATACTTAGAAATCTTTGTGTGAACTGAACAAACAAAGTTTAGGGATTTAAAGTGGGTACTGCTAGTTTTGGATGTAGTACAGAGTTTGAGGATTATGGTCATCCCATTAAATATATAAATTTTGTTTTGTTGTGGATTGTGGATTGGCTAATATCATTTTGGTCAAAAGTAATTTAATTTAGTCTTAGTCTTCTCAAATCTAATCTCTAGCAAAACTAAATTAGTCAAAATCAATGTTTCACCAAGACTCTAGAACAGGGGGACGCGGATGCGGGGAGATGCACTGAGGAGACGTGTGGGAGTACCCCCAAATTTTAGGGAAATTTAAGGGGGGACAACAAGATGTCGGGGTCAATCATTTTTAATATATATATTCTATAATGAAAGCATAAATATATAGATCAATACATAATTGAATTAAATAATGAAATACAATGATCCATATTCAGTACATACATCATTCATACTCAATATTGATTCATATTCATCATTCATCATTCTAGAATCATATTAGTACTAAGAAAAATAGGCTATAGTAGATACCAATATTAACGAAACCAAACCAATGAGCAAATCGGAAAACCCTCTGAATTTAGAATTGGTTGGAAATAAACCAGACCTAGTAAAAAAATTGGTCGACCAAAAACTCCTAAAATATTCAAATTATATATATATATATCGATATATCCAAACCATTTATACACAAAAAGCAAATGTTCTCATTTATATAGCATGTAAGGGTGCACATAATCAAAATAGCTCCGAGTGCAATCCATCTCTAAAACAAAAATACATCAAAAAACAGACTCTGGATGACCCTTGGCATCCAAAAAAAATCGGGCTACAACAAATACCTATATATAATCAAAATCATTACCTATATTGGGATCTTCATCATCAATATCACCCTATAATCATTAAATAAGATAGAAAAAAGTATTATGTCGATTCAAGATTTTGTTTAAGTGATGGGTACACTTTTAGTAGGGTCATGATAAAGGAATTTGACAACCAACACCACTAACATCAAGGTACATAGAGGGCTTGGTGCTCTTGATTAAATACTAGTTCCATGCGCAAATCCAATGGAAATGTTGCAATCCCCCAATCCTAAAATCCTGAAAATTTGTTAAGTTTGTTGGATTTTGAGTTAGATCTAAAATTCTACTTTCTCCATATGAAATCCAATGAGGTCAAAACCACTCTCAAACATCCTGAGTCATTCCATGGTAATGTTAAAAATTTAAGTAAAGAAATATAAAGGGGAATGTCTCTTTTACTTTAAGAATTTAACATTACCATGGATTACCCAGCGATAATATGGTCACAAGCTTGAATATTAGGCTTCTCCACATAAAAGCTATTGAAACACAAAAGGGGTGCTTTTGGGCTTCCCCTTTTTAGGGGTGCGCCCTAAAGCGCCCCTTTTGGAAAGATGCATCCCTCACACTGGGAAACGTTTCCCCTTGCATCTCTTCACGTCTCCCCAAAAGGGAGACATGGGGAAACATTTTCCCCAATAAGTTGCATATTTTTCTGATAATGTAGATGAATTCAAATATAGTAACTCACCGAGAAACTGCAGTTGCAGTAATATCTTAACACACATAAACACATGGTCAAACAATGAAATCTCAAATGTAAATGTAAGGTGTTTTCTACCGAAACTACAAATTTGCCCAGACTGCAGATTTCTTGTCGGAATCCAATGAAAAAATATTAAAAATCCAGAATGTTGGAGTGTTTGAATCATTTTGTTTATGGTGGAAATGGATTCAGTACCATCAAGAACCTCTAAGGCACTCAAAATCTCGAAGTTTGAGAGCTATAACTCAGGTTTTCAAAAATTTCTGTCAGATTTTATCATAATCTTACTAAAATTTCCATTATTTTCCAAATTAATTTATAAACTCTTTAAACTACGAGAATGTGAAAGTTGGATTGCTCCGGTTCCCTGAGTGAACTTCTAATCGCCACAGTTGGATTAAATCCTCCGCGTTACCAGGCCCTTTATTTTTTGGAATCTGGTGGCCCACATCAATCCTTCGAAAAGTCACACGTGGCATTTGAATTTAAATAGTTTTTAAAATGAGGTCCTCACGATATTTATGTAGTTGTTGGCACGCGAAAACCCTAGCAGGGGATGAGTGGTGAATCCTATGAACAATGGAGGTTGTTTTAAAAAAATTAAAATTTTAATATGTATTTTTTTAGCTTAAACGATTTAATTGGTAAATTTATTTATTATAAATTTTAATATTATTTATTAATTTTTTAGAAATAATTATAAAATTTATTTTATTTTATTTTTAATTTTATTTATTTATTTATTATATTATTTAATAATATAATTAAAAATAATAAAAATTTATATATAATTTTAACCTAAAAAATTTAATAATTTATTTTATAAAATTAAAATAATTCAAAACAATAATTTATTTCGAACTTCCAACCTTGCACCAACTCCCTTGAAATGATTTTTGGAAAATATGAGTCACCACTTTCCTATCATGTATTTGGTCCACTTTACAGATGAAAGGATTTCTCGAAGTAGCTTCTCATGTTTCAATGAGTATGAAAATGACAGCCACACACTTCATTTAAAATTGGAGTATAATTTAAATTTAAAAATAGATTATCTAAGCTCATAGGGTGAGGGCTTATTAGTGATTGAGTATTATGTTAGGGTGTTTACTTGAACTTAATAGGTGAGTCTATTAAAAGAAAATTTTGGTAGTTTTATTTGGTTTTGGCTAACTTCGTTGGTATGGTTTTGTAAGCTATTATATTGGGTCAAGAAGTTTTTATTGTAAATGACAGTTAGGATTATATGGTTTTCTTATTAATTTCTCTCTGTTATTTATTTTTTTTAAATAAAATGGTCTGTAATAACACATTTATATAATATTGAAAAATCATTTTTATATTAATTAACTGTAATTTTTTAATTTTTATTTATTTTTATCTATATATAAATAAAGTTATCTATTTTTTTTGAATAAAATTGTGTGTAGCAACACATTTATATAATATTAAAAAATTAATATAAAAATATATTGATTAATTGTATTATTTTTTTTTTTTTTTGGTATTTTATAGGAATCTAGCAACCCATCTAACACAATTATTACTAATAAATCTGTCAAGTTTCCAACTTGTTTTCTTTATCGATCAATATCAATCAATTTAAATTTCCCTGGTTTTAGAAATTTCACACATTTCAAATTAACTCATTAAAATGCCTATAAATAAATAATTATAAAATTAGAATTTATACTAATATAAATTAATTATTATTTAAACTATTTTCTATTTTCATGAAATTTTATTTATTTTTTATTAAGACATTTTAAAATATATTTCTTATTGTTAAAGGTCGGTAGAGAAATTTAAAAAATAATTTTCCACATTAATTAAGGGGATCTTAATATAAGCTCGTATACAAAATGAGATGAAACACCAGCTCAACCTTTGAGGTAAACACATTAGTTTTGATAAAACATTTAAACATTTAAATAATATCAAATTTTAAAATAAATATTTTTTTATCGGAAAGGAAATATTTCATATCAATAATAAATTAAAGGAATATTTGTAACTAATATTTGAAGTTACAAGATATCTAACTACTTTTAAATGGAAATATCAAGTTTCCATATCAACATTAGAAGTAAAGGAATATTTGAAGTTACCAGATATCAAATTAGAATTTATACTAATATAAATTAATTATTATTTAAACTATTTTCTATTTTCATGGAATTTTATTTATTTTTTATTAAGACATTTTAAAATATATTTCTTATTGTTAAAGGTCGGTAGAGAAATTTAAAAAATAATTTTCCACATTGATCAAGGGGGATCTTAATATAAGCTCGTATACAAAATGAGATGAAACACCAGTTCAACGTTTGAGGTAAACACATTAGTTTTGATAAAACATTTAAACATTTAAATAATATCAAATTTTAAAATAAATATTTTTTTATCGGAAAGGAAATATTTCATATCAATGATAAAGTAAAGGAATATCTAACTACTTTTAAATGGAAATATCAAGTTTCCATATCAACATTAAAAGTAAAGGAATATTTGAAGTTACAAGATATCTGACCACTTTTAAATGGAAATATCAAGTTTTCATAAAGGAATATTTGAAGTCACAATATATCTGACCACTCTTAAATGGAAATATCAAGTTTTCTTATCAATATTAAAAATAAGGGAATATTTGAAGTTACAAGAGATCTAACCACTCTTAAATGGAAACATCAAACATAATTATTTATGGGTTTCAATGAATTCGTGTTCCCAATTAATTCTATTATGAGTAGACACGAAAATATTATAATCTAAAATCAATTCATAGACATAAACCATTATAAATCAACTCAAAGATATAAATATTTATATTTTAAAGATTTACTTTATGTGGAAAATTTTCATACCAGCTTTTCAACTTGTCCTGATGATGAATCACACTGGTTGGTTCGAAACGCGTAATTTACGCCGAAGTTCTTCGTATTAATATTATGGATCACAGAAGCCTCAATTCAACAAGATTGTAGTATTAACTTACAATTTTCCAGAGACATAAGAGTGTTTCATTGACTCGAGAGGTTTAAGTTTAGGTTTATGTTAAGGATGTTTATTTATTATTAAAATTGAAATTTTACTCATATTGATTTAAATAAAAAATATAAATATTAAAATATTATATAAATATTTAAATAATATTAATTCATAAAAAAATTACACATAAAACAATTAAATCTTTTTCAATTCATACTAAATTTATATTTAAATACTAAAAACAAAATTTGTATATGCATTGCAAATCAAATTGAAAGAGTATTTATTCAAAAAAGAATTACTAAGTTGCATCGTTCCACCTGCGGTGGTTATATTCGATTGCTAACCCTGCCGGAAAAGTAGTTATTAATAAATTATATTAAGGTATTTAGACTTCTGTGATCCATAATATGTTAGATAATCTTCGGCATAATCACATAATCAATCTTGTGTCGACGCGTTTCGAACCAACCAGTGTGGTTCATCGTCAGGACAAGTTGAGGAACTAATCTGGCTAAGCGTGAATAAATAGCGTGTGCAGAGACTCCAACAGCTATAATGCTAACGGCTACTTTTGACCGAATGAACTTGGTCAAACCACCAACCTCGGTGGTTTGACCAAGTTCATTCGGTCAAAAGTAGCCGTTAGCATTATAGCTGTTGGAGTCTCTGCACACGCTATTTATTCACGCTTAGCCAGATTAGTTCCTCAACTTGTCCTGACGATGAACCACACTGGTTGGTTCGAAACGCGTCGACACAAGATTGATTATGTGATTATGCCGAAGATTATCTAAATAAATTATATTGTTCAACCAAAATCCTTATCGGTACCGGAAAAGGAATTACTAAGTTACATCGTTCAACCATCGTTAAATTGCTAACCCTGCCGGAGAAGTAGTTATCGATAAATTATATACTGCAAACAAGATCCTTAACCCTACCGGAAAATGAATTACTAATTAATTATAAATTACACCGTTCAACCTTTAGCGGTTATATTAAATTGTCACTTAAGAGATTCCAAATCCTACCGGAAAAGCAGTTAATGAATGTAGCAGTCTCAGACTCTCAGTTATATTTTTTAACGGTTTTTTTCGTATATCTTCTAGGTTAATCGTACATAATTACGTAAGGATTTATCTTGTATGGGCATGTCTGGTGGGTTCTTGGTACTAATTACTCTGTTTACTCTACATGTTGAATGTGAGCTCCATAATTTTGAGTTTAAGTTTAATTAGAAAACCCTGAGGAAAGAAAGGGTAAAGGCATCTGGGTCAAGCCGGGTCTACGGACTCCAGGCTAAGGAGTGCAGGGGGCTGTTGTTAACAATTTGAAGGCTCCTCACACTCTGGGTTGGTTCATGTTTTCCTCTGAGTATTGGTTCGGGTTGTCGATTCATGGTGTGGTGCAGTGCAGCACGACGATGCCTATGTTCTTCGGTCCTTCTAATAAGTCTAAATTAGATTGTTTGTTGCTTTTATGTCCTGTTGTTAATCCAGGTCTGCCTAAATCGCTTCTCCCTCAGCCCTCTGCACAATGTGTTGGGTCTCGAGTGCGAGTAGCTCTGAGTAAGTTGACGAACGGTGGTCTAACATCGTCCATCATGGTGAAGACCCTTCCTAGTGTTGGTGCCTATGGGCGTGGAGGTCGAGGTCATAAAAATCAGGGTGGTAAGGGTAACGAAAGAAGCTCGACTTCTGGCAAGCCTCCATGCTAATGTGACAAAAATTGGATGCACAAATCCTACAAAACATTGTCGAGGCCTATTACGAGGGGACTCCAACCTAGGTGAAGCAACTGATCTCGACCTAGGAGGAAAAATTAAACCAGAAGGTTGAGATAGAGTCACCAAAGGAGGACTATAGCATCCTAATCCCTGACCATGGGCATACCCACAATCGCCTCACTCTGTATAAACAATATGTTCACCTTTTCTGGCTCATGAAAAGCATTGTTACCAAAGCGATGCCTTCCTCTCTCACTATTGTTGCGAATATGGATCCTGGTCTCAATGACATTTAGAAAGAACTTCAGTTGATTCAACTCTAACTTTAGCACTAGAACACTCACCTAGGCCGCATTGAGCGCCACATTCTTTATTTGACTCAATCCAAACTGTTGGGCTTAAGTGCGAAAGATCCCACTCTAGTGGAATCATCAGATGATTAGATGATAGAAGGTTCATGTCTGTTATCATTTTTTTTTTTATGTTTTGATGTATATTTCGGGTATCATTTCTGTTTATAGATTTATGGTTATTAGACGGTTTCCAAACTATAAGTCTTATAAGGCTTTGGTAGACAAACTCAGACTATTTAAGTTTTGGATGACATATAATGTGGTTTGATGGCCAGCAGACCTCGTTTCCCACTAGGTAGGTTGAGGCCATCGAACATTCCTTATTATTGTAACCTACTTGATTATTGAAATGAAAGAATGAATAGGTACTTCCAAGCCTAAAAAAAACAATAAAACCTTGAATTTGATTATTTGACCAAGATTATTTATTTTATCATGGATGAAATTTGATTTTGGTAAAAAAAACTGTTTGTGACAGTTTAATTTGAATCATAAAATTTCATTAGTCGATGCTTACCTAACACATAGCTAATAGTAAACTTTTGGGGGTCTATGGTCTGTCTTCATTTGAACCTTGGATCAAACAGGGATCTCTGAGTCTTCATAGATTTCACATTACTTCAATCACCAATTGAACTACCCCCAAGACCATTTAGATTTTATTTTATCTAAATATAAAAATAAATAATATATAAGTTCTCTAAGTTCTCCAAAGATTACTTAAGCCTTGATCTGTGGCTTGAGAAACTACAACCCAAGGGCATCTAAGCCTTCAAAACCACCTTGGTACCACACTCAGCGTGGGCCACACCAACCCTTAACATGGCTAGATCTTCACATCATAAAGTGACTTAACAATACAACCTATCATCTTCTCTTCTACACCCCATAGGTAATATATTTATTATTATTATTCTAAATAATAAAAATAGACTTTTCAAATATATATATATATATATATATAATTTAAAATTATTTTTATATTTAATAAAAAAAATTATCTTTCATTAATTATA
This sequence comes from Pinus tabuliformis, assembly GCA_031772625.1. Classification (NCBI taxonomy): domain Eukaryota; kingdom Viridiplantae; phylum Streptophyta; class Pinopsida; order Pinales; family Pinaceae; genus Pinus; species Pinus tabuliformis. The sequence continues at coordinate 827,237,228 of CM062815.1, forward strand.
TATATATATATATATAAACTTTGTTATACCCAAATTACTATTGTTAGGAAAAATGAAATGTCCCCTTTGCCTTTAGTTAGGCCATCAAAATCATTCATATATTTTATTGAAATAAAAGTTTAATATTATAAAATTTAAATTCACATCGCATCTAATAAGGCTTGTTCTTCCGGCCTGGAGTATGTCGTAAAACTGCTTCTGCTTGGCTAAGAGCTCGTCTTCCTCGGACGTAAGGAAACAGGTTAACGGCCCAAGATCCAGAGGCATCTGGCAGGAGTGAAAGCCTGCTCCCTTACGGACCACCAGCGGGTTATTACAGGTGGCGTGGTTTTCCTTGATAACAGTGATGAGTCAAACCGACATTCGCGGATAGCAGCCAGAGATGGCTGTCCTCACTGTTGGTTTGACACCTGAGTTTGATAGGTTTTGCCACCTTCGGAAAAAAAAAAAAATAAGGCTTGTTCTTTGCGGGCTTCCTATGTGTAAACATTATTCATGCAAGCCAATCCGAGCATCCCATTTTCATTGTCCTCTGCAAGTAAAAAATGTACGCGTGGAAGATGGTTGTTTCGTTGAATGCTGCTACTTTTTCTATTTGTCTTATTTTCGGGTTGTAGAGTCTGCGGTCTGAAATGAGCCAAGTTTTCTTCCTCTTTGGCATATGATCTCTCATGTCGGATTCCATTGGATTTGATGACAAGCATTATAAAGAGGAAAACAAGTAGCCAGAACAATGAAAAATTATGAAACACCATGATGACTTGCAAAACAAAAAAAAATAGGCCCAAAGGAGTGAAGTCACTTGACTATAAGGAGAGGAACGGGTAGCAAAGCAAACTTGAGTAGAGACAGTTGAACACGTTACAAATCAAGCTCCAGTTGGAGAACTAGTTATTCCCTCCCCTTGAACGGAAAGAAAAGAGAAGTCGACCTAACCTCCATGTTCAACAACGTTTGAATTTACCTTTTCCCGATAGAATGGGTATGTGAATTCTAATAAAGACCTAAAACATGCATTTTGCCCGCTGGATAGAGAATTGGTATTTAACGAGTTCTGTGATTTAAAGGATCCTTAAGAGGCCAGGTGGGATACTAACTGGTGAGAAAGCAGGAGGAATAATAGAAGCGCAAGGAAGAAATTTCTACGGAGATTCATAGGGCCATAGTTGGCCAAGGTGAAGGAAACCACGAGCATAGTTGGCCTCAAGGTGGTTCCCAATGCGAGGGAAGTGCTCATTTCTCTCTACAACAAAACCCTCAACGAAATCAAGATAATTCCAGAGAATGTCCCCTACAGGAGGCATGTGGAGGCCTTCACCAACCATCGTATGAAGGTCTACCAGGAAGAAGAAGATTGGGAGACGATTGAGAAACGGATCGCCTGTGGACAGGTCGAGGAGCTCATCTAGGGTGCCAAGAGTGAGCTCCAACTAATCCCCAAGATGGTAGATAAACTCCTCTTTGGGGCTTATTTAAATTGCAACCTAGGATAAGAGTTTCAAGATTTTTACATATCAGTTTATTGATTGTTCAAATTGGAAATAATGGGCCAAAGAGTGAATCGTGGACCTGCTAGAAACAACCATCGCATTTACCCATCGATACAGAGGTACATAGGAAATTTTGCATTTCTGAAGCCAAGGATAGGCAATCGTTTACAATGTGATGTTAAATTGGATTTCATTCTGTTTTTTAATTGAGTTCTTTAACATTATTAGATAAAAAAACAATCTCACCGTAAGAGTCTTTATCTTCTTCATAACACGGGTAGTTCCTCTACACAGGAAGAATAAGGAAACTAAGGGAAATCTGATAGGGCTCAAGTTGGTGTGTTTTACTAATTAGTATAAGGTGCAAGCCAAGTGAAGGGGAAGTAGAAGATGGAAGAGAATGATCCAGATGGATATTGGTGGCCACCATCCTATTCCACTTGAACCCACAACAATGTCTCTTTCAGTTTTTCAGTTTCCTTGATTGTAGCACAATTTACTATTTTTGGTAGTTTTTCGGGTCTTGAACTTCCAGCGCTGTTGTGAGGCCCTAAACGACGTTTTTATGGAAAATAGAGAGATCAGAAAAGGCTCAAATAGGATACAACTTTATTTTTAGCTTACTCTTAGAGATCTTCGAAACGAGGTATTATGATAGGAAAACAAAAATCATATGCCAAAGTTACGACGTCGGGAAATTGATGTGCCAATTTACCCAAACGGGGTCCACAGTTTTGACACTTCATCTCCTAGGGTTAGGTTTCTTGATGTTTAGGGTTTTCCATTATTTCTCAATAATAAATAGGCCTTGGAGCATTATTGTAACATAGAGTTCAGAGGCATGTAGCCACCACATATCTTCTTAGAGATAAGCTACCATCGCCCAAGCTAGTTTATTTCCATTATGTTTGTAAGCATATTTCAGTGTTCTAATATTAATGAAATGAAGTGTTATTTCTGCTGCATCTCTATATTTATGGTTATATCTTTAATTTGTTGTGTTCCTATTTAAGTTTAGGTCAGTGGTATTGGAGTAGTTTGTTCGTTCTCTGTTTTTCTTTGCATGTCCCTAACAAGGTCAGTGTATAAGGAGTTAGGGTTTAATCTGTTGAACAATTTCAAGACCAGCCTAACAAACCTCGATGGCCTCTCATGGCAGAAGAACATAAAGACAAGGGGGTAGAAGATCCTTTCAAAATATTGCTTGAGGAAGCCCTCGAGCGACAGAGGAATGCAATGACGGATAACTTTGCCTAGATCCTTCGATGGCTACCCACATGCGACACATCTCATCCAACAACGATTCTGGAGGTGCCACTCCTTTTAAGGTACAAGTTAACTTTGACATTCCCTTATTTGAGGGCCAGATAGATGCAGATGTTGTAGATAAATGGTTGAATCTGTTGGAAGGATATTTTTTAGTTCATGAATTTTCCAATCGAGAAAATATTACTTTTTCACTTCTCAAAGCCGCCCCACACGTCAAGGACTAGTGGGAACCTACTATGAACAAAAGGATGAGAGTGAATCTTCACTGTTTTCAGTCGCACCCACTTGGGATTCTTTACGAGACACCATCAAGGAACAATATTACCCTGTTGGGAGCTATAAAGATAAATACATAAAGTGGACCATGCTATGGCAGGGAAGGGACAAAGATGTGCTAGAGTTCACAAATGTTTTCCATATCCTCTGCACGAAGTTGGGTATCAAGGATTCTGAGCGGAATTTGGTACTCAAATACTGCAGATGTCTACACAAGTACATCTAGCATGAGATGGAGTTCTTGGACAACTCCTCGCTCGGCACGACATACTGATAGGTTGTTAAGATCGAGCAGACGTTTAAACAGAAGAGGCAAGACTTTGGATATGCGAATCCGAAGCAAGGAAAAGGCACCCCCAAACCCCAGAGCAAAGGCCAAAGCCAAGGTAGGGGCGACCTAGGACAACCCGTCGAAACTGCAAGTAAAGAACAACACTACGAAGCCAAAGAAGGACACAGGAAATGGTGTGAGTTCCATAAGAGCTCCACTCACAACACAAGTGAGTATCAGGACAAGTAGTCATTGGTGGCAAATCCGAAGGCTTCTGTTAGACGCAAGTTCTGACTCTGAGTCAGAACCCGACAAGGTCAATGACAAAGGGAATCATATCATTGACGTGGATCCTAGTGCCACCATGGCCACTACCCAGATCCAGAAAGATGATCCTAAAGATCCATAGGAGGGGGAACGCCTCTTCCACTCACAAATGTGGGTGAAGGGTTCTCCGTTGCAGTTCATTGTCGATAGCGGGAGCCAAAAGAACCTCATTTCAGCAGAGGTTGTGAATCTGTTGGGCCTACCGACGACAACACCATTTATACACAAATAAGCAAATGTTCTCATTTATATAGCATGTAAGTGTGCACATAATCAAAATAGCTTCGAGTGCAATCCATCTCTAAACCAAAAATACATCAACAAACAGGGTCTGGATGGCCTCTGGCATCTAAAAAAAATCACACTAAAACAAATACCTATATATAATCAAAATCATTACATATATTGGGATCTTCATCCTCAATATCACCCTATAAGCATTGAATAAGATAGAAAAAAGTACCATGTCGATTAAAGAATTTTTTTGAGTGATGGGTACAATTTTAGTAGGGCCATGATAAAGGAATTTGACAACCAACACCCCTAACATCAAGATACATAGAAGGTTTGGTGCTCTTGATTAAATACTAGTTCCATGCCTGTTAAAATTGGAAGTAGGGCCAAACTCCATGTGTGTCATCTTATTAATGACAGTTGATATTTTTCTTGGGTCCCTCTCATCAAGAGGTGTAGGATTGATCTAAAGATCATCCAATTCCGATAAGTATTCATGGAGATATGAATTTATTAGTGTTATGGGACAATTTGTCAAGGTCGGCCAGCAACCAAACAAACCCCACTTGTGCTCAACATTTTAGTATAAATAGAGGTGGCCTTCAAGTCATTTCCACACACTCACTTGGGATCTCTTCCTCTCTACCTGTCTTTGGGTTTTAGTAGGAGGAGAGATTCTAAGGGATAATGCTGCCCTAATGGAGATCTACGTTGCCCTAATGAAGAAGCCCTAGATGCAGAAAGGAAGGGAGATCTAGTATGATGAAGGAGGCCTAAATAACAGACTCTAACGCAGCCTATCATACCCATATATATACGTTGTTCTAGAAGAGTTTGGGACAACCCTTAGAAACAACAATAGAGATACACGAACAACAAACAAAAGGCCCTAATACGTAGTCCAACAAGGTGCCCTAGCCATAGTCTAAGGAGGCCTAATGAACAACAAACAAAAGGCCCTAATACACAGTCCAATTAGGTGCCCTAGCCGCAGTTTAAGGAGGCCTAACGAACAAAAAATAAAGGCCCTAATCCACAGTCTAATCAAGGATACCTAACTGTTGTTTTGTCTACCATACATAGCCCTTATCAACAATGCAAGGAGTCCCTATGTATGCTGTAGGTGACAACATGAATCTAAGTGCTGTAGGTGCATAAGTGTGCTAGAGATGACAACATGGACTAAGCATTGTAGGTGCCTAAGTGTGCTGTAGATGACAACATAGTGTTGTAGAAAAAACTGTTACAAGGCATGAGTTAAGGATTGGGAATTCACTGTCATAAAGAAGAAACAATGAAGTCTTAGAGCTAGGTTGTATGTTATCTAGTGAACACATGACAATGACATCTTCAGTCTGATGTATGGCATGTCAGATATATACATGCTGTAATAAATGGAGGACAGTGTTGTGGAAGGTAGAGACAACCTTCCCTTAGAGAACAATTGCAGACAAATCAAGGCAGACATTGTGACGGTTAGTTGACTGCACTTTGGAGAAGTCTAGCTGCTCTGCTAGGCTGTAAACCATAGCAAGTAGCTAAGACTGGTATGTGTAAAGCAGCATATTGGATGTAGTGATGATGAGTGCAGCATTGAGTGCAGATCCGTGATGAGAGCAACTCAGTGATTGGAGCAACACAGTGAGAGGAGCAACAACATGAAGTGCATAGCATGGTCATTAGGTCCAACGCTGTGATGATGAGTGCAGCACGGTGCAACATGGTGAGGTACAACATGTGGAGGAGATGCAATACAAGGATAGGTGAAGTAGTCACCTTGGATAATCCACTGAAGCATCATGTATTCAACTGATCTCATGTAGAGATGATCTATTCTCTTATCTAGAAAGTCGAAGTGTTGACTTCTGTTGTAATTGTACTATCTCTTTCTGTGTGTGTGTGTGTGTGTGTGCTGAACTATTGAAGAACATATAAGAAGAATCGATCAAGGGTTTCCCCACATTGGGGTTTGTCCCTGGCTAGCGCCACATCTTGTGTCCTCTTGTCTTGGCTTGTCTTCTGCGATATATGTTTATGTTCTATTTGCAGTTTACTTTAATGCTAATGTGATTGCTAATCTGGAAAAGATATTGAGCTAACTGTGAAAATTGAAATAAATTGCTCTAAGCATAGAACATACCTAAACTTAACAATGCCCAAATCCAATGGAAATGTTGTAATCCCCCTGATCTTAAAATCCTTAAAAGCCATTAAGTCTGCTGGATTCTTGAGTTAGATCTAAAATTCTATTTTTTCCATATGAAATCCAATGATGTCAAAACCACTTTCAAACATCATCAGTCATTTCATGGTAATGTTAAAAATTTAAGTAAACAAAAATAAAAGAGAATATCACTTTTACTTTAAGAAGTTAACATTACCATGAATTACCTACCGATAATAGGGTCATAGTTGAATATTAGGCTTCCCATTTTTAGGCATATGCCCTGAAGTGCTCCTTTTGGGGAGATGCGTCCCCCACATTAGGGAAATGTTTCCCCTTGCATCTCCTCGCGTCTCCCCAAAAGGGGGACATGGGGAAACATTTTCCCCAATAAACTATATATTATTTTGATAATGCATATGAATTCAAATATTACTCACCAAGAAACTGCAATTGCAGTAATATCTTAAGACACATAAACACATGGCCAAACAACGAAATCTCAAATGAAAATTCAAATATAATAACTCACCAAGAAACTGCAATCGCAGTAATATCTTGAGACACATAAACACATGGCCAAACAACGAAATCTCAAATGAAAATGTAACACATTGTCTACTGAGACTACAAATTTGCCAGAACGACAGATTTCTTATTGAATTTAGTAAGAAAAAATCAAAATAATTTTTTTGATGATGAAAATGAAATCAATCATTGAGCACCATCAAGAACCCCAAGACACCCAAAATCTTTAACTTTAACAGCCATAACTCAGATTTTCAAAAATTTCTGTCAGATTTTCTCATAATCTTGTCAGAATTCTCATTATTTTCCTGACTAATTTGTGAGATGTAATGAGTGAAAGTTGGACTGCTCCATTCCCTACGTATTTATGGAGCCGCTTCGTTCAGCCAGTCCCACATGGATTCCATCATCGCGGTCATCGAAAACCTCGACTGTGGGTATGTGTGCGATTTCCGGGTGGAGTTCTAAAGCGGGCGCATGCATAATCGCCACCGTAGGATTCAATCCTCCGCGTTACCAGGCCCTTTATTTTTTGGAATTTGGTGGCCCATATCAATCCTTCTAAAAATCACACGTGGCATTTGAATTTAAATAGTTTTTAAAATGAGGTCTTCCCGGTATTTATGTAGTTGTTGGCACTCGAAAACTCTAGTGGAGATGATTGGTGAATCCTATGCACAATTGAAGTTGATTTTAAAAAAATTAAAATTTTAATATGTATATTTTTTAGTTTAAAAGATTTAGTTGTTAAATTTCTTCTATTATAAATTTTAATATTATTTATTAATTTTTGAAAATAGTTATTGAAGTTAATTTGTTTTGCATTTTAATATTATAAATTTTATAATCTTAAAATTTAATAATTTATTTTATAAAATTACTAATTCAAAACAAGAATTTATTTCAAACTTCCAAGCTTTCATTCCAACTCCCTTGAAATCATGTTTAGAAAATATGAGTGAGTCACCACTTTCCTACCATATATTTGGTCCATAAAAGATTTAACATATTCATAAAACTTTAATGATGAAAGGATTTTCCGAAGTAGCTTCTCATGTTTCAATGGTCATGATGCCACACACTTTATTTAAAATTTAGGTAGGATTTGCCCATGGGGCTTTGGATTGACAGTTAATGAGTGTACTATTAAGGCACTCCTTGGGATAGGTCATCGCTTCAAATCCCTCGTGGGTGCTTAGGTAGTATTATATAGAAAAACATAAAAATAAAAAATTGGGTAGGATTTAAAATTAAAAATAGGTTCTCTAAGTTCATAGGGTGAGGGCTTATTAGTGATCGGAGGTTCTGTTAAAGCACTTATTTGTAAATGTTAGGGTTCAAACTTAGCGGTAAGAAGTTATTTTGGTTAGTCTTATTTGATATAGTTTGTAGGTTATTATGTTCGGTCAATATGTACATTTTTTATTGTAAGTTGTAACTATAATTATATAGTTCTAGTTATCATTTTTTTTTTGGTTGGATTATATATACTTAAAGTTTTTTAAAGTTGTTTTTGTTTATTTATTTATTATTGTATGTAGTAACAAATTTATATAATTGTAACCACATAAAATAAAATTACGTGTTTAGAATCAATCAGTGTAGTTCATCTTCAAGACAAAATGAGGAATCATATCTAGGCAATGGAATAAATAGATAATGATATTTTATTTTATGTGATTTTACCGAAAACGCTATTACAATTAATATGGATCAAAAAAGTCTGAATTCTACAAATTTATATAATATTGAAAATTTAATATAAACATATATTGATTAATTGTAAATCTTATATATATATATATAGAGAGAGAGAGAGAGAGAGAGAGAGAGAGAGAGAGAGTATCTTAGAGGAACTAGCAGCCCGCCTAACACATATAAGTATTACTAGTAACTCCTCAATTTAGGGGGATTTAAATTGGGTGTGCCTTGTTTCAAAAATTTCACAAATTTCAAATTAACCAATTAAGGTGTCCAAAAATGATTAATTATAAAATTATAATTTATAGTAATATAAATTAATTATTATTTTCTCTATTAATTTTTATTTTTACAATATTTTTTTTAGACGAAGTTTAAGATATATTTGTTATTGCGCCATTCTACAACAAAATAAAACTTTTAAAAAATCTAAAAATAAAAATAATTAATTTAAATGTTTTATATAGTTATTCAAATTCAACGCATATGATAAAATAACTATTAAACACATAAGATAATTGTATTGTAATACAATTGTCTTATGCATTTAATAGTTGTTTTATCATATACGGTTGAATTTGAATGGATCATAAATTTACCTTCAACAAAAAAATTTACCACATTAAAATTCCAGACCGTAAAATTTTAAACATATTTACTCTTTATTAAAGTCAATACCATTTAGTAAATAAAGTAAAAATGTTATTTCAACACAAAGAATTGAAAATCTTGCTCCAAAATCTTTTAATATTTCTTTTAATTAAATATTTGTAAAATGAATATTTAAAAGTAAAACCATATCCTATGGAGATATTAAAATATCTAAAGACATAAATATTTCCACGTCAAAGTTGTAATATTTGAAAAAAATGTTATCATGCCATGTAAAAAATATTATTAAATCTAATAATTAATATTAATATATTACAATATTAATCTTATAAATTTAATAACTTAGTGTTAATGCAATATTAAATTTGTTATATTATAATATATATTAATGTATCAGGATATATATTAACACTAGATATATATGGGAGGGAAGAACAAAGAGAGAGTGTTAGAGGTGGAGAAATAGAGGGAGTGTGAGGAAGAGAGAGAAAGGGAGGGAGAGGAAGGATGAGAGAGGACTTGAGAGATAGGAGGAGAGAGGGGGGATAGAGAAATGGAGTTGGAAGGAAAGAGAGGGAGATAAAAAGAATCACATAGAGAGAGAAAAGTGGAGAGAGAGAGGGAGTGACAAGAGAGAGATGGAGAGAGAGTGTATATGTCTGGGGTGAGATAGAGAGATAAAGGAGAGATAGAGAGAAGAGGGGGAGAGAAGGAGAGATAGTGATAGAGTTGGAGGGTGGAGAAAGAGAGAGAGACAAAGACAAAGAGATAAGGGGGAGAGATAGAGGGAGGCAAGAGAGAAAGTGAGAGAGAGGAAGGAAGAGATCTTGGATGTGTGAGAGAGAGAAGGAGAGAGGAAGGGAGAGAAAGAGGGAGGTAAGAAGAAAGACACAGAGAGAGAAAGGTGGAGTGAGAGAGAGGGAGTGATAAGGGAGATGGAGAGAGAGGGAGAGAGGAGAGAAAGAGGGAAGAGATACAGAAGCGGGGAGCGAGGGAGAGAAGGGAAAGAAAGAGAGAGAGGGAGAGCAAGAGAGAGGGAGAGGAAGAAAGAGGGAGAGATATATAAAAATGAAGAAAGAGCGTGTATGTTTTGGGGGCGATATAGAGAGACAAAAGAGAGACAGAGGGAGATAGATATATAGATGGAAGGTGAAGAGAGGGAAGAAGAGAGAGATAGAGAGAGGGGGAGAGAAATAGATATGGAGGGAGAAAGCATGTGTATTTGGGGAGTGGGGGTGAGATAAAGAGACAAAGGAGAGATGGAGGGAGATATACATATAGATGGAGGGGGGAGAGAGGGAAGAAGAATTCTTGCGCTATATGCATTGATTTTAGTGTAGATGACGATTTCTTACCCTATTTGATTGCTTACATTGAAGGAGATAATCTGAAGGACATGGGAGAGGAGGAATGAAGAGAGAGAGAATGAGAGGAGTGAGAGAGGGAGAGAAGGGTAAGAGAGAGAGAGGGAGACACAAAGATGGAGGGGGGAGAAAGGGGGGAGAAAGGGGGAGAGAGAGAAGGATATAGGGAGGGAGATAGTGATAGGGTTGGAGAGAGAGAGAGAGAGAGAGAGAGTTGGGAGAGAAAGGGAGAGAGATGGCTTGAGAGAGAGGAGGAGAGAGGGAGGGAAGAAAAAAGACATACAGAGAGAAAAGTGGAGCGAGAGAGAGAGGGGGAGTGAAAAGGAAGAGATGGAGAGAGAGTGTGTATGTTTGGGGGTGAGATAGAGAGACAAAGAAGGAGAGATGGAGGGAGATATAGATATAGATGGAGGGGGGAGAGAAGGAAGAAGATTTCTTGCACTAAATGCATTGAATTCATGGTAGATGGTGATTTCTAATCCTATTTGATTGCTTGCACTAGATGCATTAATTTCAATGTAAATGTTGATTTCTAATGATATTTGATTGCTTGCACTAGATACATTGATTTCAATGTAGATGTTGATTTCTAATCCTATTTGAGTGCTTGCACTAGATGCATTGATTTCAGTCTAGATGTTTTCTAATTCTATTTGATTACTTACACTAAATACATTGATTTCAGTGTAGATGTTGATTTCTAATTCTATTTTATTGTTTGCACTATATGCATTGATTTCGGTCTAGATGGTGATTTCTAATTTTATTTTATTGTTTGCAGTAGATGCATTGATTTCGGTGTAGATTATGATTTCTAATCCTATTTAATTGCTTGCACTAGATGGTGATTTTAGTGTAGATGATTTCTAATCCGATGCATTGATTTCAGGGTAGATGGTTATTTCTAATTCTATTTGATTTCTTGCAATAGATGCATTGATTTCAGAGCAGATGTTGATTTCTAGTCGTATTCGATTGCTTGCACTAGATGCATTGATTTCAGTGTAGATGTTGATTTCTAATCTTATTTAATTGCTTGCAGTAGATGCATTGATTTTAGTGAATATGTTGATTTCTAATCTTATTTGATTTATTGCATTAAATTCATTGATTTCAGTGTATATGTTTTCTAATCTTATTTAATTGTGTGCATTAGATGCATTGATTTCACTATAGACGATGGTTTCTAATTTGATGTAACTCAATATAAGATGGTACATTAACTTAAAGTGATTGGATTAACAATGTGCATTTATTTCACTGTAAGCACAAAAAAATGATTAACAATTTGCATTAATTTTTGCGTTATAGTAATTCAACCTATTAATATTTAATATTGGAGAGCAAGAGAGAGAAGGTATGATGTTTACTACAATAGTTTGAGTTAAAGAATTGAACGGTTTACAGTCTCAACCATCATTTTCATATAATCGATATGAAAAGATGGAAAAACTAACAAATAATGTAAAGATTTTGTAAATATCACCACTCATTAAAAAAAAACAAAATTATATTATTTCTTTGACTTTTGAAAAACATATATATATATTGAAGGAAATAAATTATTTCAAACATTAGCAATGAAACAAATGATTTTAAGAGTAATTTTGATGCAGTAAATTATTAAAACTATTCTTCAAAATATATTTAGTAATATGGGGACACTATTAAGAATTATTAATTGTCAAAAGTTGTGATACCTAAATATAAATGAAATATATGTGCAATACTCTTCAAAATATATTTAGTAATACCTTGAGAGACATTATTAAGAATTATTAACTGTCAAAAGTTGTGATACCTAAAATTAAATGAAATATCTGTGCAGGCAAACTATTCACAAGATTGTCTCCCTTCTTCATCACCAACTAACAGACAATTACATACACATATAGAAATATAACATTAACATTCACAAACATTATCATCCAAATCCAAACACATAAACACACAAACAAGTCAAAGCATCCAAATTCAAACAAATAAACACACAAACCACTCAAAGCGTCTAAGAGCAGAGGTACAAACTATTCAAGGAAAGCAACAAAAACAAAATTAATGAAGAGAATGATATAGTCATGTCAAACAAAGCAAACATAATATAAATTTCAAAGTATAAAGTTTATCTCAAACATATACACAATAATGATAATCTAAAATGTGTCATTGTTTCCCTCCTAGATCTATCTAACTTCGGAGGGATCAAATCCATCGAGGTGTAAACCTTTTACTGAGAGGGATCAAATCCCTCTAGCTGCAAACCTTTTCTCAAATTCCACACTCCAAAAAAAAAGTTTACACCTCGAGAGATTTGATCCTTCTCGAAGCATGATAAATCTTGTACTTAGATGAATTTAGATTGATTGTTAAAGAGAAATGCAAACATCACACTTGATATTAAAAGTATGAGAATATTTGACATTACAAGAAATCTAACCACTCTTAATGCAAACATCAAACTTGATAATTACTTATGATTCCCCATGAATTCTATTATGAGCGGACAAAAAAATATTATAATCTAAAATCAACTCATAGATATAAATATTTATATTTTAAAGATCTACTCTATGTTAAAAAAAATTGATACCATATAGCAGCTTTCAAGCTCATTAATGATAGTTACTTATGAGTCCCCATGAATTCTATTATGAGCGGACAAAAAAATATTATAATCTAAAATCAACTCATAGATATAAATATTTATATTTTAAAGATTTACTCTATGTTAAAAAAAATTGATACCATATACCAGCTTTCAAGCTCCATAATGATTCAGGTTTCAATGAGACTTTGAAACACTGTAGCATGTGCATTGCAAATCAAATTAGAAGGGATTTATATTTTAAAGATTTACTCTATGTTAAAAAAAATTGATACCATATACCAGCTTTCAAGCTCCATAATGATTCAGGTTTCAATGAGACTTTGAAACACTGTAGCATGTGCATTGCAAATCAAATTAGAAGGGATAGAGATTAATGTGTATTTATTCAGAATACAAGTTTTAGTTACTACCGGAAAAGGAGTTACTAAGTTGCATCGTTCAATCTGGAGTGGTTATATTCGATTGCTAGTCCTGCCGGGAAAGTAGTTGCAAATAAATTATATTGTTCAACCAAGATCCTCATCCTATCGGAAAAGTAGTTATTAATAAATTATGTTGATCAACCAAGATCCTCAACCCTTCCGGAAAAGTAGTTATTAATAAATTATATACTGCAAACAAGATCCTTAACCCTACCGGAAAATGAATTACTAATTAATTATAAATTACACCGTTCAACCTTACTAATTAATTATAAATTACACCGTTCAACCTTCAGCGCATATATTAAATTGTCACTGAAAAGATTCCAAATCCTACTGGAAAAGTAAAGTAGTTAATAAATGTAGCAGTCTATCGGTTATAAATTTTTTTTGGATTTTTTGGTATATTTTTTAATTTAATGGTATATAATTGAGTAGGGATTTATAATTAGAATTATAAGTTTGAGTTGTTAATTTTTTACAAGTTAAATTCAAATATTTTTTGGGTTAAAAATCTACTTTAAATTATAAAAGTAAAAAAATCTCACATTTCAATATCCAAAACATATAAAACATGTAATATTTTGTTCAACGAACATCATTAACCTTACAAGAAAAGGAGCTTTCTCAAAAGGAGAAAATGAAACTTGTTGTGCAATTTCTATATCTTTTGTGATGAATACAAGAACTATTACACGATCCGTACACAAACCTCTAGATCTTCACTCAACAATGCTCTTTAACGACGTCATGACCTCCTACGAACATGAACTAAATGTCCTTCGATCCTTGGTAAACCTCAGAAGAACCTCTTTTTTTTCAGAGGGAAAAAACAGAATAGATTATATTAAGTGAATATAATGGTCGATACATTTGTGGGCTGCTACCGAGCCAAGCATGAACATAGCAAGCCAAACGCCATTGATCAGAGCATATTTAGATGATACAAAAACGTATGATCAGTGCATGATGTGTGAGAAATATATTGTTGAAGCATTGATCCGCGGCAACTGTCGAATCCAAAACTCTAAAAAAAAAACAGTTCCGCAGAATCGTAATAAGAAGTGAGAGGGCAACAGCAAAAACTCGATGACGATAATAAAAAAGAAACTGATCCCATAGCGCTGATGGAGATGATATAGCAGGTAACGAAGATTGCAGCCAGCCAATTTAAATCGGTGGAGCCAAAGAGCCCAGAATAGAAGGAAGTATGGAGGCAAGCGGCAGCCCGCAATCTTGAAAAATGCGACTGTTCCTCCACTTCCAAGTGTACCAGCATGTGAAGATGAAGAGAGCCTGCCAGTTGGGGCGTTGAGAGCCCCACCAAACGAAGGCTTCCTGAACCGAAGAGAAATGCATGTGAGGAAAGCCGTAGAGTAGGGATAGATCATACCAGATGGCCGAGGAGGCCGAGCAGCAAAAGAACATGTGGAAGTTCGTCTCCAGCTCCGTGAGACAAAGTTGACACCTGCCCGGACCAGTCCACCCCTTCTTTTGCAGTACATCCCATGCAAGGTTCCTGTTGTTGAAGAGGAGCCAGGAAAAAAGAATGGTTTTGAGAGGACAGGGTGCCTTCCAGAATTTGATTGGGAAGGTAGAGGGTAGAGGAGGCTGTGAAGCAATAACGGCAGAGTAGATGGTCCGGACAGAAATGGAACGGATGGTGTTATCAATAGACCATATGAGATTGTCTTTGGTGCCTAGTTGGAGGATCCCTCGGCCTGTGAATCTGGCGGTGAAGGAGAGCCATAGGGGGCGGAGGGCAGGGGGGATGGCTAATTGAAGATCAGATTTCCAGAGGGGTTCGAGGGAGGACCAAGATTCGATAAGAGTATTCCAGGTGAAAAGGCCTCTGGAGTGAAAAAAGGAGAGAAGTGGAGGAGGGATGAGGGATTCTAGGTTGTATAAAGTGGGGTCAATGCCAATGAGGACGCTGGAACCAGAGAAAAAAGTCCATTTGAGGTTCTTCAGGAAGAAGGGTTGGATTTTTTTAAAGCTGAGCCAGATAGGGGATCCGAGCCTAATTCCAATAGAAGACCTTCTGTGCCAATAAACAAGATTCCTGCCTTTGAGGTACTTTTGCTTGATTAAAGAACTCCACGGGCTGTTCCCGTATATACCCCTGTGTAGAGACTTGCAGATGAGAGCTTTTCCAAATTGTATCATGTTGAGAAGACCCCAGCCACCTTTATCTTTTGGTCTGGAGATGTGGTCCAGCTTTACAAGATGTATTTTGGACTGAAAGGATCGGCCACCCCACAAAAAGTTTGCTGCAATGGACATCATCTTCTTGTGAACAGAAACCGGGAGAAGATAGAGGTGTCCCCAGTATACCACGAGCTGGGACAGAACCGCTTGCACCAAAGTATATCTGCCGCCGAGGGACAATGTGCGCGATTCCCAGGTAGATATCTTGTGGTAAAAACGATCAACGAGCCAGTCCCAGTCCCTGCCACGATAACCCTTTGGTTTGAGACGAAACCCCAAATAGGTGAACCCCTCCTTAATCTGGGCGAGACTGATCTCGAAACGGTCAGCAATCCACTGTGCCAAAGCCGAGTTAGTTTCGTTGTGGTAGAGCACTGATTTCCCGCAGTTGATTGAGAGGCCGGTGGCATCTTGAAACTTGTTGATTAATAGAAAGAGGCAGATCCAAGAGGGCTTACATAGCATGGCGAAAATAAGGACATCGTCCACGAAGAGATTGTGGGAGAGCTGTATGTCTCTACAGATCCTGACGGGCTTAACTCTGCCATCAGCCACCGCAAGGTTGATGTGCGTACTGAGGCAGTTCATAACCAATATGAAGAGGAGGGGAGAGAGAGGGCATCCCTGTCGGAGCCCTCTCTCTGCATTGAAGAAAGTGGAGGGGATGCCATTTATAATAACAGAGAATTGGACAGATTCGACGCATGCCATGATCCAGCTGATCGCCATGGGCCTGAGGCCAATTTTTGCCAGGAGGAATCTGAGGAAGCACCAGTCCACGCAGTCGAAAGCCTTTTTAAGATCGATTTTTAAGGCAGCAGCATCGGTTTTCTTAGAGATGATGGAGAAGAGGCATTCCTGTGCCATAGCCACTGCGTCCATGATAAGCCTGTCCTTTAGAAAAGCATGCTGGTCTTTTGTTATATGGGAGTGTAGAGCCTTCTTCAATCTTTCAGCTATGATTTTAGAAATGATCTTATAAAGCGTGTTGCACAAGGCAATCGGCCTGTAGTCCCCCAGTGAAGTGGATTTTTCTCGCTTTGGAATTAATGCGATGAAGGTGGCGGATAGAGCCGTGTTTATGCTTCCAGAGTGGCGGGAGGCGTCTACCATGCACAAAAGATCTTTTTTGAAAAGCTCATAAAAATGGGAGAAAAATTCGATCGGCCAGCCGTCTGGTCCGGGGCTCTTGTCTTTTTTAAGGCTCCTTAGAGTTTCAGATAGCTCGTCCTCCGTGACGGGCCTGTAGAATGCATCGTTTGCTGCGTCGTCGAACATGAGCGGCACAGGTTCTATCGCCCAAAGAATATTGTTTACATCGCTGTGGCGCCTTTTGTATTGCTCCCTAAAAAATCTGGTGGCTTCTTCTGCAATATCGTGTTGGGAGAAAAAACAGTCACCATTATCATTTACGATTTTCCATATAGTATTTTTTGTCCTGCGACCATTTGCAAAGTTATGGAAAAATCGTGTGTTCCTGTCCCCGCTCTTTAACCATGTTGCGCGGCTTTTCAACCTCCAGGATTCTTCCTCTTTTTTAAGAAGAGCCTGTTTCCTTCTTTGTAGGGAGCTGATGAGAAAAGCATGGTTGAGCGTCCGGCCACTGTGCTGTATAGAAGAAGAAAGCCGACTTAATTGGAGATTAATGTCGTGTAGCTCTTGTGAATCTCTGCGATGCTTATCGATCTGCCAGGACTTCGTTTTTTCCCTGAGCTGTCGGATTTTGTCTCGGAAGGTGAGAAGGAAGGCATCGTCGGCAAGATTGATTTCCCTCCAGCTGTTTTTTATGAAATCATTGAAACTTGCATCATGTAAATGGGTAGCGTTGAACTTGAAGGAATATCCCATTTTGCGGGCGACTGGCCGCCAAAGCAGATAGATTGGCTTATGGTCGGAAGTGAAATCTCCTCCAGTTTTTGCGGTCGGCATTCCCCATAATTGAATCATGCTGGAGTGTAGAAAAAAGCGATCGATTCTTTTAGCTATGAAGGCATCGCCCAGCCTACCGTTGTCCCACGTAGGAGCCAAGATTTCAGGGACGATATCTACGAGATCCCTTCTCAAAAACTCCTTTCTCATTCTGGCAGCCAACCTGTCAACCGGGCAGCGACAATGGCCCCAACATTCTTCCGAGCTAAGAGTGAAATTTAGGTCACCTGCAATAAGAAGGGAATTAATGTCCAGAATTCCCGAGTTGAACAGCGAATCCCAGAAGAGGGATCGATGTCTGTATGGAGCATAAATGTTCAGCATGTTGAGAGTTTGAGAGCGTCCTCTGATGGAGGCCGAGAGAAGAATGCCCGCAGTGCATTTGAAGGCTTTTGCTTTTATGTAGAGCGGATCCCACATAGCCACCAAACCGCCAGATAGCCCCTCTGAGCTTGTGGCAGCCATATGCCATAATGGGAACATCTTTCTGAAGAAGGCCAGGGACAGCGTGCTGGAATGCATAGTTTCCTGAATAAAAATTACTTGTGGGCGGGCAGCAAGAAGAGTCTCCCTTAGAGCCAGAAACTTTGGGGCGGCTCCCAAACCCCTGATGTTGTAAGAGATGAGAAAGGTCATTTGGAGGGTTGTCCAGCCGAGCTTGCTCTAAGGGGCCGTGGAGGAGATGACTCGAAGATCGGAACATCTATCAAAGGAAAATTGGTTATTCCAAGTTCGGAGGCAGTAGTCCTACCTCTGAAATGTCGACTCCCACCTCTATGCTTTTTTCTGACAGTGATGTTCTTGGCGGAGTTTGGGCTAATGGAGGGGAAGGATGGCTTGTGGATGGTCAGAGGTTCTAAGATCGGAGGGTGACGGTTGAGCAGCTGGTCAATATCACTGTCATAGTTATTGACTGGGGAGTCCGATGGTGAATTGCAGGGGGTCGGGGTCGACTGGGGGACTTTTCCTTTGTCGGTGGCGGATGGTTTAGAAGGCGATGAAGATGAGATGAGAATTGGATGAGATCCAACTACGAAATCTGCTGCGTTCATTTCGGGAGGGGGAGGGACCGCCTCCTCTTCAAACTGTTCTGAGACAGGGGGGCTGAAGAAATCAGACCTGTTCTTTGGAGAAGAGCACTTGAAACCTGCAAAATTCGGCGACTGAGGCCTCAACACTGAATCTTCGTGAGAGCTTCGAAGCTCCGTGGATTTGAAGGAGAAGTTTTCCCCAGGGGGGCTGTCGGAATCCACTTGCGGCCTTTTATCCGGGCGGAAGACAGATCGTCTATGTCTGCGAAAACGGCAATCTTTAAGAAGATGGCCAGTCCGATGGCAGGAGGAACAGCGAAACGGAATGCCCCAATAATCAAGCCTTTGGAGGATCTTTGAGCCATCGCAGGAGATTTCTATATGGTCGGGGTAAGCACCCTTATATGGTTTTTCAATGAGTATCCAAGCAATTCTTTTGTCCTTCGCACCACGAACCCACGGGTCGACGTAGATGAACTTGCCGATGGCATTTCCAATGATAGCCAGAATCTCCGGTGTCCACAGTTGAAGAGGGAGATTGGGGAGTTTTGCCCAGATCAGACAATGAGAGGGAGTATTTTTGAGAGGATCAAAACCAAGGTACCATCTGGAAAGATAGAGGAAGCTTCTGCCCGACACCCACGGTCTGCAAAGAATGAGCTCCAGGTCGCTTTCCTTCTGAAAGTGAAAGGAAAACTGTTAAATTGGCAACTAGGGTCAAACTCCATGTGGGTCGGCTTATTTATGGCAGCTGATATTTTTATTGGATCCCTCTCGTCGAGAGGTGTAGGATTGATCCAAAGATCATCCGATTCCGATAAGTATTTATGGAGATATGAATTTATTTTGTTTATGTAATTATTATCAAGCCGACCAGCACTTGAGTAGGCTCAGAAGCCCAATAGACGTGTCTATTCATCATCTTTGTTTTTAGTATAAATAGGTGAGGACTTGAAGTCATTTGGTGAGATATTCTTGAGTGATCTCTTCCTCTCCACGTCTTGGGTTTTTGGAGAAGGAGGGACACTAAAGAATACGCTGGCCTAGCTTCAGATGATGCCCTAAACCTATCCGCTGTAAATAGAGACATATACGCAGGCATATGAGGATGATATTCGTAGCAAACTGTGACCTAATATGTATACAGTAATACGCAGTCATGGGAGACATCTAACCGTAGCCCTAGAGAGGAAACCTAGCTGCTGCCATAATGAAGCCGTAGCTGCAGATTATGAAGCCATAGCTGCAATCATGATGGAGACCTAGCCGTAGTCTTGAAGAGATATCTAGCCACAGTCAAGAAGGCCCTTATCCACAGCAAGAGAAGGAGCCTTAAGACAAGGAGAAGGGTCTCTGTTTTAGGGCCGCAGGTTAGGGCAACTTCAGCGAAGAAGAGAAGGACGTTAGGGTCATTCTCATGACTGTTTTGAAGTGCAAATGAACCAGCATTAAGGCCACATTACAGGAGTCTACTTCCGGGCTGTTTGTAAGGGCATTTGTGGCAAGGTTTATCTCTGTCTTGAGCAGCGGATTGCACAGAAAACATTGCAGATGGACTGAGCCCTTTTAGTGAGCTGTTGGGTGAGTACAGGGGCTGGTTCTAGCCTTATATTCCAGCGTTTGACAACAGCTAGGAAGGGAGACAATACCGCAGTCTATTATGCCTGATCAAGAGGCTGTGTTGAATCTGATGGGTGTGAATAGGGTGCTGTAGCAGACGGAGTTTGTGCCCCAACCAGTGTAGTGATGAGGCTGTTCATGAGGACAGTTTAAGGTGACCTATCTAATAAGCAGTGACAACTAGAGCTACAACATGATGATTAAGAGCAGCAAGTTATGTACAGCGTATAACTCAGCAGTAAAGCAGCATGGTGCAGCTCAGGAACATGGTATGATGTTGCAATATGATGAGGTGCAGCACATGGACAAGATACAACAAAATGATAGGTAAAGGAGTCACCTTGAGAATCAGTTGAAGCAGAATGTCTTCAACTGATCTCATCGCTATACGAATGATCTATGCTAGATCTAGATAAGTCAAAGTGTTGACTTCTGTTGTAATTGTACTCTCTCTCTCTCTCTTTCTTTGCTGAACTTTGAAGATAAAAGAAGATTTGATCAAAGGGTTTCCCCACACATTGTGGGGTTTGTCCCTGGCTCGCGCCATATCTTGTGTCCTCTTGTCTTGGCTTGTCTTCTGCATATTATATTTATGTTCTATCTGCAGTTTATCGTAATGCTGATGTGATTGCTAACTGTGAAAATTTAAATAAATTGCTCTAGCATAGAACATACCAAAAATTAACATGGTATCAGAGCTGAGGTGAAGACAATGCCCAAGCAAGAGTGAAAGAGCAATCACCGAAGACAGTTGGGACATGACAGAAGGATCAATGGGTTCCTCATAATTCACCTAGGGTGAAGTCAAAGCAGAGAATGTTATCAGAATGGCGCAGCGGAAGATTCTGATGGTTCATCTTAAGATCACTTCATTGGGAAGTTCGGATCTAAGGGTAGAAGGAAAGGCAGATGCCTTGTTGAAATAAGTTCGGCCGTTATGCGAAGGAGTGTCCGAATGGTAGAGACACATCTCTTGATGAAGATAACAATCATTCCTGGGACATCTTCAATGATCAAAGAATGACTGGTAATGCAGGTCATCAAGGAAATGGTCGACTCTTCCACGAAAGCAAGGAACCCCAAAATCTCCTTTATGTACCTGATCGAACCTGATGTCCATCTTGGAATGGAAGTCAAAGGTTGCAGGATGGCACTTATCGATGGAAAGGTACGTGTTTGAAAATAGATCTTTTAAAGATGTTTTTGAGTTCAGCGTTGTATCAAGTTGCAGGAAGTCCACTGGGGACCATGTCCATTAACTCAGCACCGGAGGTCTGTGAGTCAAATGGTGACTAGGATGCCTGAATTCAAAAAGAAGCATGAAGGTACATGTCTGAAATGTACCGAAGGAAAATATTATAAGGAGACCATTTCCCTCATGCAGCTGGTTCATAGGTTTGGAACAACCCGAGGAGTTTGAGAGTCATGATCAAGGTATCTCATGTATACAGGTGGAAGAAATCCCTCTATGGCTTGAAGGAAAACACCTCGGGCATAGTATGAGAGGATTGATAGCTGTCTAATGCAGCTGAGATTCACTAGGAGTGAAACCGATCCAAACCATTACTCGAAGGTTGTGGATGATAAACCTCTCGTACCGGCACCTATGTCTGACAGGTGCAGACCCTCTCATTTATAGGAGACAGAGGGAGTTGGATTCTGAATGTGAGAAGATAAGCTGCAAGCTTGTGACTGCCTCGAGGATCTTAACTTTCAGAAGTTATATGGTAATGATGTCGGACCAGATTTGGGAAATGCCTCTGAGTTTCATAAACTCATTCGCATTGATGTTCTTGGAGAACCTCCGTCCAGATATCTGTGTTGCAGTTAGCATGGTGAGCTCATATTTGGTTGAGCCTCACTAGATTGGTGCCAAGAATCTTCTGAGGTATCTTCAAGGCACAATCTCTCATGGATTGAGATACACTGCCAAAAAGATGAAATTGCATTATTATTTGAATGCTGAATGGGCAGGCAGTGTGGAGGATCACTAAAGCACTTTTAAGTGCTCTTTCTCTTTGGAATCTGCCTCGATACCCTGGATGAGCAGGAAGCAGACGTCGGTGACTCTGAGCACCACCAAGGCAGAATACATTGCTACTAGTATGGCCTTCTGTGAGGCAGTCTGGTTGCTGAAGCTCTTCAGTGAGCTGTTTGTTCACATGATGAGTACCACTGTGATTCTCTGTGACAACCAGAGGTGGGATTCGATTATTGAGGAATCCCGTATTCGTCGATTGCTCCAGCAGATAGACATCATGGTAAGTCGATGAGCAAGGAGGCTCCATCGCATTAGGATGATGCACAGGACAGAGCCCCTAGGAAAGATCAAATTTGTGATTTTCCTGAACGACTTGGAGTCGTCGAGAGACCTTTGAAGAAGGGTCCTACATGTTGTATACATTGAGCTCTGGGAGCTTTGGGGGGCTTGCAGTTCTACTGGAGCAACATATGACCACAAGGTGACTCACCCTCCCCTGGTGGTGTGCACTGGAACAAGATGATTCGCTCTCTTGTGGGACAAGATGATTCGCTCTCTTGTGGAACAGGATGATTCACTCTCCTGTGTGGCAGGATGATTAGTTCTCCTGTGAGGCCTGGATTGATGTGTTCTCCATGGCGATTGTGGCAGGATGATTAGTTCTCCTGTGAGGCCTGGATTGATGTGTTCTCCATGGCGATTGTAGCAGGATTGATGTGTTCTCCTGTGAGGACAGGATTGATTAAGTTCTCCTGTCGAGGCATCCTACCCATGCAGTCTGGGACTCATGGGAAGTACCTCTCATCTGATCAATGAGCAGGGAAATGAAGTTAGGGACCATAGTAGTACCGATGGACGCATCGTTGTATCTACCGTACTCCCTATGCTAGGATGACCTCCATTGATCTGGGATCAATGATACTGGTCTGGGACCAGTGGTGGGAGTTGTACATACCATGACGCTGACTTCGGGTCAGCTGTGACTGGTCTGGGACCAGTGGTACATACTGCGAGACTGACTTCGTGTCAGTGCAGTACTGGTCTGGGACCAGTGAGAGTGGTACATACTATGACACTGACTTCAGGTCGGTTGAGACTGGTCTGGGACCAGTGGTACACTCTTTGAGACTGCGATACTGGTCTGGGACCAGTGAGAGTCGTACATACTATGACACTGACTTCGGGTCGGTTGAGACTGGTCTGGGACCAGTGGTACACTCTTTGAGACTGCGATACTGGTCTGGGACCAGTGAGAGTCGTACATACTATGACGCTGACTTCGGGTCGTTTGAGACTGGTCTGGGACTAGTGGTATGTACTCTGAGACTGACTTCAGGTCAGTGGAGAATGATATGACTCATTCTCGATCAATTCTTCTTCTTCATAGTTCAGTAGAGCAGAGCAGAGCAGAGCTAGCAGAGCCAGCAGAGTAGAGCTAGCAGAGCCAGCAGAGCTAGCAGAGCCAGCAGTGCAGAGCTAGCAGAGCCAGCAGAGCTAGCAGAGCCAGCAGAGCAGAGCAAAGCAAAGCCAGCAGAGCTGAGCAGAGTAGAGCAGAGCCAGCAGAGCTGAGCAAAGATGGGCAGAGCAGTGCAGGGCACTGATGGTAGAGATAGTACAGTCGGACTTATGGATCAATGGATGGAGTTCTCCCTAGTTGAGAGGGAGTGTTAAATTGGCAACTAGGGCCAAACTCCATGTGGGTCGGCTTATTTATGGCAGCTGATATTTTTATTGGATCCCTCTCGTCGAGAGGTGTAGGATTGATCCAAAGATCATCCGATTCCGATAAGTATTTATGGAGATATGAATTTATTTTGTTTATGTAATTATTATCAAGCCGACCAGCACTTGAGTAGGCTCAGAAGCCCAATAGACGTGTCTATTCATCATCTTTGTTTTTAGTATAAATAGGTGAGGACTTGAAGTCATTTGGTGAGATATTCTTGAGTGATCTCTTCCTCTCCACGTCTTGGGTTTTTGGAGAAGGAGGGACACTAAAGGATACGCTGGCCTAGCTTCAGATGATGCCCTAAACCTATCCGCTGTAAATAGAGACATATACGCAGGCATATGAGGATGATATTTGTAGCAAACTGTGACCTAATATGTATACAGTAATACGCAGTCATGGGAGACATCTAACCGCAGCCCTAGAGAGGAAACCTAGCTGCTGTCATAATGAAGCCGTAGCTGCAGATTAGTCTTGAAGAGATATCTAGCCACAGTCAAGAAGGCCCTTATCCACAGCAAGAGAAGGAGCCTTAAGACAAGGAGAAGGGTCTCTGTTTTAGGGCCGCAGGTTAGGGCAACTTCAGCGAAGAAGAGAAGGACGTTAGGGTCATTCTCATGACTGTTTTGAAGTGCAAATGAACCAGCATTAAGGCCACATTACAGGAGTCTACTTCCGGGCTGTTTGTAAGGGCATTTGTGGCAAGGTTTATCTCTGTCTTGAGCAGCGGATTGCACAGAAAACATTGCAGATGGACTGAGCCCTTTTAGTGAGCTGTTGGGTGAGTACAGGGGCTGGTTCTAGCCTTATATTCCAGCGTTTGACAACAGCTAGGAAGGGAGACAATACCGCAGTCTATTATGCCTGATCAAGAGGCTGTGTTGAATCTGATGGGTGTGAATAGGGTGCTGTAGCAGACGGAGTTTGTGCCCCAACCAGTGTAGTGATGAGGGTGTTCATGAGGACAGTTTAAGGTGACCTATCTAATAAGCAGTGACAACTAGAGCTACAGCATGATGATTAAGAGCAGCAAGTTATGTACAGCGTATAACTCAGCAGTAAAGCAGCATGGTGCAGCTCAGGAACATGGTATGATGTTGCAATATGATGAGGTGCAGCACATGGACAAGATACAACAGAATGATAGGTGAAGGAGTCACCTTGAGAATCAGTTGAAGCAGAATGTCTTCAACTGATCTCATCGCTATACGAATGATCTATGCTAGATCTAGATAAGTCAAAGTGTTGACTTCTGTTGTAATTGTACTCTCTCTCTCTCTCTCTTTCTCTGCTGAACTTTGAAGATAAAAGAAGATTTGATCAAAGGGTTTCCCCACACATTGTGGGGTTTGTCCCTGGCTCGCGCCATATCTTGTGTCCTCTTGTCTTGGCTTGTCTTCTGCATATTATATTTATGTTCTATCTGCAGTTTATCGTAATGCTGATGTGATTGCTAACTGTGAAAATTTAAATAAATTGCTCTAGCATAGAACATACCAAAAATTAACAAAAACCAATCCTTCATGAGGCGGGAGATAATCGGAGTGTAGCCTATGATTGGAGGCCAAGTTTTTGTGATCCAGTCCCTCATATGGGCCTCGTCCATTTCCGGAAAGTACCATTTCCCCACCAGGGCGAACTTTTGTAAGCTCTCAATACATTCCAGCAGGGGAGTGCCAGAGACCGAAATCGCTTTTGGGGGAGGAGCTGTTTTGACAGGAGCCCTTTGTTTGTGGCGGTCCTTTTGATGCTTGTGAGATGCAAGGTTCCCGGAGAGGGGAGGGTCCCGCAGCCCCGGAGGCAGAGAGTCCGATAAGGAGTTTTGCCACGTCGAGATCCCACCAGCGGGATTTCGGGCTGACTCAGCTTCAATGGCCGCGGCAAAAAGGGCTATCGTGGCCGGAGAGTCGCTTCCATCTGCCATCTTGGTCAGAGAGGAGGTCCTGTGGATCTGTGGAAAAATCCCAAAAAGGGATCCCCCGTACCTTGGAAGATCCCAAAGAGTAAGACCGACGGTGAAAGAATGCCTGGAGAAAAAGAATTGTGGATGAAGGACAAAGGGGAGGACAGAATTTGAACGTTCTGAAGAGAAACTGGCAAAGAAAAGTACAACTTGTAATTAGAGAAGGCTCTAGAGAATGACTTTGGTGGGTGAGATGACGCTTGCCAGCCGTCGAAAATCCATATTGTTCAGAAAAAGAGATAAGGTCATTAATAGTAGCAGAGGGGAGGGACGCCGGAAAAAGATTTTGAAATTTGCTACCGGGAGGGTGGCCGGGAATCCCTGAAGCCCTGAGAGGATTCGATGGCGGGGCTGTGGGTCTATTTTGTTTCAGAACAGTTGTTGCAGTCAAGGCAGCAGCAGAAAAAATGGAGGACACACCACCATTTACCAATTCGGAAGCGAATGTCCCGACACGGGCTGTAACTGTAAAATGTGGATCTAATTTTGCTGAAAAGAGTCTTTATCTAAATTGGGAAAACTTGTAAGAAAAAACCATACCCCCCTTAGATTCAGGAGAAACCGGGCCAGTAGTGCGGACCATGAGAGTCCATAGAAATCATAGAAAGCCTATCACGAAGCTTTTAACTTCAGCATTTAACTCCTCTAATATTCAAAAGACATAACAATTCCAGAGCAAGAATAAGATCACAGAAAGCCTGTATCTTCTTCTTCGCGATCAGTTAACAAGACGATCCCATAATAAACAAATTCACAGTAAGCCTATCACTCACCAAGACCCTGTTGCGGAGCCTATATCATCTGCATAAATCTACCATTGTATAATTTGCAGCATTAAGATAACCAGACATTCCTGCGTTAAGCACCTCGGATAAACGAAAAACATGAGGAGAGAGAACATACCATATCATGTAACCGCGCGACGCCAGGAGCAGGGAACCGGGCCAGGGAGAGAGTCCAGGTCGAGCATGGAGAGAAGAAGTTACAGTGTAAAAAATGAGCCTCCAGCCCTCAGAGGCTGGAGGGAGGAAACCCGGCAATACAGATATGGAGCTGGTTAAATAGAAAGGGCAAGAGAGAAGCTTGCATGAGAGTGAAGAACGACGTAGAGCCACCAGTTAGCTTGACAGAGGCAGA
The DNA here is from genome assembly GCA_031772625.1 of Pinus tabuliformis. NCBI lineage: Eukaryota > Viridiplantae > Streptophyta > Pinopsida > Pinales > Pinaceae > Pinus > Pinus tabuliformis. The sequence goes on from CM062815.1 coordinate 827,264,092, forward strand.
GCGATACGGGTGGCAAGCTCCATGCAAAGAGCGCCAATGAGCAGCAGGGGGAGGCTGTTGAGTGGTGCAGGCAGTGTGTTGAAGAGCCTCCGGGTCCACAGCCTAGGGGCTATAGGCTGGAAAAACACAAAGCCATGGGGATTGGACGCTGGGTGGCCATGGATTCAGCGATTGGGAGCATGTTCTTGGCTGGATTCAGCGATTGGTGGCGAGTTCATGGCTGGTCCCCTCCTGGCGCCCTCTTTCCAAGTCTGTGTTTCACCATCACCTTCCTCAGATGAACCTCTACCCTCACAAAATATTTAGAAAGCTCTCCTCTCCCAGAATATTTAAAATAGCATAACAAAACAAAAATTTATACGAAACAATTTGAATAAGCTTCTCCTTTTTATTGATTTCAAAAATGAATTACAAAAACAATTTGAAAAACTTCCTTTTTTTTATTGATTTCAAAAGATGAAATAGCATAAAGGGAAGACTCAAATGTCTATTAAAACCTTTTTTTAGGTCGGTAGTACGTTACAATTACATTGTATATTATATTGTTCACTTAGAGAAGATATGAATCTAGAATTTTGGGGTCTGAAGTACTGGCTTATATGGCCAACACCAGTGGAAATGTCTCTCACCTGAGCAATGTCTATGTATTTTAAAACCCTAAAATAACTGAAAAGTACTTGAATATTTTTTAATGTCTTAATTTTTTAATAAAGGAAGTCTCAAAATAAGTCAAGGCTAAGTAGTTTATTAAATCTTTTGATTACGGAATTATTAAATATGCATCTAATCTAAGTTTAAAGGATCCAATTGTTTAGAGTGTAATATTTTTATGAATTCACATTATTTAAATATTTTGTATAGTTATTTAGAAAAATCATTTTTAGATTTTTAAGATTTTTATTTTGAGTCATATAAGATTACGGACCATACCATTATACATTATACTACGTTGTAAAATAAGCCTTTGAACTCAATAAAAACACAGAAAATAAAACATGTGAATAAGCCGTCATTATATAAATATTATGTAAATGTGCAGTAAAACTCATTTGATATGAAATGTTAATATTCAGATTTAACCATTAATCTTCGGGTTCATACCATGTCATAGCCGCAAGAATTGAGAGGATCCATTTGCCGTTACAATTTACTCAGAATCAAAATATTCATTTTTACAGTTCAGACCGTGTCACAGCCTTCAGGATTCACAATGCTCATTCTTATCTCACAGACTGGTGGATTCTTGATTCTTTCTTGATAAACATGAAGCAGGATTAAAGTATTGGTTGATGGGCATGTGCAGTACAGATCAAATTGGATGGGATGGACAATAAAGTTTATTTCTTCATTATACAAGTTTCAGTTTACTTTCATTTTTTGATAGACAGACACTGGAATAGGGTTTTGTGTGATAAAGAACGACCCAGCACAAAAATCTGACAATGAAGGAAAATGTGGACCAGTGATAAGCCAGTGGGGGAGAGAGTTGAGGTGAGATCCGAATCCACAGGAATATGTTTTGTTCGATGGGTATTATACTGTTTTACGTAAGTGTTTTTTTTAATTTAAAATAGTGAAAGTTTAGAAAATTGTTTTCAAAATAATCACATATCATTTATTTAGTGTCAATATTTCGAACTCACTATTAAAATACATTCATTTATTTAGTGTCAATATTTTGAAATCATTATTAAAATATATTCATTTTGTTGAGGAATTTTCAGCGAAAATCACATAGAAAAACTTTTGTCGACGTCTTTCGAACAAGCGAGTGGTTCATCGTCACGACAAGTTGAATGAGCAGATCTTACTAACCACATTAAGTAGATAGGGCAGAGAATCCCATGACTTAACAATTAACAACCAACAGCTAGAATTCACTGGATAACGGCTAGATTGACTCAAATAAAAGTTCAATTAATATTAAAATATATAAAAAAAAATTTCATTTTATTCTTTTAATTAATTTTAATTTTTTTTTTAATTTTTATTATTATTTTTTTGGTTCTTAATATTAAAATTAAAATGTAAGGGAGAATGTTAGAATTAATATATAAATGCTGCAAATATATTAATGAATATAAATTAAAATGAATTAAATTAAAAGTTTATGTAAGATAAATTAATTTCAAAAATATATTAGTTAGTAATAAATAAAAAATGGAGTAATAGTTAATTATATTATAGTGTTATAATATAAAAATTAAAATAGTAAATTTGGTTTGAATTATAAAATAGATTAATTCTAAATTTATTTTATGTGAATTAAAAATAAAATTAATAGACCCAGAGTTTAGTTAAAAAATATTAGTTAGTAATAAATAGAAATGATAAATAATAAATAAATATATATATATTTATGAATATTCGCCCAAGAAATATTATAATATTAAAAAATTTTAAATTAGAATATTAGTTTTAAATTAAAAAAAAAGGAATAGATTAAATTAATAATTAAAATTAGTAAATTTATAAATAAATCAAGTTTAAATAAGAAATCACCAAAAAAAAAAATCACAAACATAACAAAAATAAGGGCGGAAAAGAAAGAAGACGACTAGGAGGAGAGGGCTGGGACCCAACAACTACTAATCTTCCAGCCATCTTCTCTATTAAGATTGTTCGGCCTTTTTCAATCTCAAGGGCTTCCCTAAATTTCTGGTGATGGAATTGGGACACTCTAGCAACCACACTAGACGACTAGGAGGGGAGGGCTGGGACCCAACAACTACTAATCTTCCAGCCATCTTCTCTATTAAGATTGTTCGGCCTTTTTCAATCTCAAGGGCTTCCCTAAATTTCCGGTGATGGAATTGGGACACTCTAGCAACCACACTAGCCTCCTCAATGCAGACATGATGTTTGGTTTTCTCCACATGTTCTGCTAACGTTGAAGTTTTAGTTCTCATATGCTTGAGGTCCGCTGCATGCTCACTAATCCTTTGATTAATGGAGCGACCAGTCTCACCAATATAGGGGGCCCCACAAGAACAAGGAATAATATAAACTCCTTTCATGTCCTTGGGGTCGATGGGATCCTTAACCGATCTTAGAGATTTACGAATGGTGTTAAGAGGTCTAAACATGGCGGGGATATTATGCCTTTTAAGAACCCTTGCAATCTTATCCGTGGTCCCCTGAACATATGGAAGAAGGACACCACGAATTCGTTCTTTAGGCCCCCTTCTCGTTAACGAACTCTTAGCTGCTTTGAGGAAAGCCTTTTGTCCCAAGTGTCTGTTATAACCATTCTCGACAAAGACACTAAGGAGATGGGACTCCTCCTCCTCTAAGCTCTTTTCATCAGAGATCCTCAAGGCACGAGTTGCAAGGGTGTTGAGAACCCCCAATTTCTGGGCCGGGAAATGGTGGGAACTAGCATGAAAATACTGCTCCGTATGAGTTTTCTTGCGAAACACTCGGTGGGAGAGAGAACCATTCTCATTCTTCGAGATAAGAATATCAAGGAAAGGGAGGCAACCATCAACTTTTTGTTCCTTAGTGAACTGAATGGCTGAGGATTGACTATTAAGATGATTGAAAAAGAGATCTAACTCCTCCTGGCCGTGAGGCCAAATGATATTGGTATCATCAACAAACCTTTTCCAAAGTTTGGGAAGGAGACAGGCTGAGTTGAGAGCCTAAGATTCAAAATCCTCCATAAAAAGATTAGCAACAATAGGGGAGAGGGGTGAGCCCAAGGCAACATAACACAACATGAGTAAGACTACTGCAAATCAATTCCAAACATCAAAACTACAGAAATTGTAATTGATACTTTACTTGTATCACAACTTTATAAATAATGCCTCCAAAAACATTTGAGGCTAAACAAAAACTTAAAATTCCATACCAAACTTTAAGATTTCAAACCAAACCTAGCAAAAAATCTTAATTAAAATAATAATAATCCAATGCTTTTCTTTATGAGTAAGATTTATGAATTTTTATTCTTCGTCAGCAGCATTTTTTTGGTCTATACAAACATATTTTACTGAGTTATAGAGTCTTTACTGGATGGGGTTACAAAAATTGAGTTGCCACAGCCCCAGCCCCAGCCCCAGCCTCATTACTGTTTAGCTTAATCACTAAGGCTCAGGAAAAAGGAAGGTTTATGGTATTTTTTTGTTTGTGGGACAAGAATATATCTAAATACAATTAAATGATAATAAAATTTAGAAAAACATATAATTTGATTTTTTATAGATTTAAATTTATAAAACAAGTTGTTTTTACAACAATTTCAATTTTCAAATAAGCTTTCAGAGTTTATTTTTATTATTGAGCTAAGAGGCTCATTTTACAACACATTATGATGTGTAAAGTTGTTAGTCCATTATCAAAATTGAATTGAAATTTTGCCATGTCCCCAAAATAAAATTATGAAAAATGTAAAAAACAAAAACAAAAATAAAAACAAAACTAAAAAAACTAAAAACTAAAAACTAAAAACTATACCAAAAATGTTTAACTCATAAAAATTTAAATGTGAAAAAATTAGTGCCATTTCCACTCATATTAAATCTGTATTTAAAAAAATCTGTACTAACTTAAATTCAAAATGTCACAAAAATATAATATTAATAATAACTTCATAATATTATTAATCCCTTTTAAATAAGAAAAAAGTGCTAAATCTCAGTAATTGCACTCCCTCTAACATAGAAAATTCAAAAGCCATATGCATTTCTCTCACCAGCACCTTCAAACTTGATCAACCGAATTAAGCTATTATTCAAAATATAAAAGCCATGTGCAATTCTTTCACCGGTCCTTCAAAATTGATCAACTGAATTCAATCATTATTTTTTTTTTGCATAAACGAACAAAATAAGTAAATCCAGTCAATTAGAGTTTTGAGATCAAAAATATCAAATTCCAGTGATTCCATTCCATTATTTTAATAAGCTATTTAGTGATTCCATTCCAATATTTTTATTAGTTATTTAGTTATGTGTAGTTTTTATTTTTTTGGGATTATTAAGTTTTCATAGTTTTCTATAAATTTCACATAAGTTTGTAGCGTATTAAATAATATATTTTATTAAATAATATATTTAATTTGATTATATATTAGAAAATATTTCAAAAATCACATTATTTAACTCTCTATTAATATAAATCCAATACACCTTTCCAATTTAAAAAATTCTTACTTTCAATAAATATTGTAGAATCCATTTTTTCATCACATTTTTTATACCTATTATATTTTTTACTTTGAACTAATATAAAAACTTTTTGACTCTATTATATATTAAATATATTATGTCGTTTTTCATTTACTTTGAGCTCTATTTTTTATATTTGCCAATATAAAAACTTTTTGTTCTTATTATATACTCAATATATTATGGCATGTTTTAATCAATATATATCTTTAATATAATTCGTCAATATATATCTTTAATATAAATATTAATGCTTGTGGTATAATATTGCTCCTAATAAAATTCCTACTTAAGATTGATGCCTAAAAACACCATGTTAGAATTTGTTGCATCATTAGTTATATACTCAATATATTATGTCATGTTTTAGTCAATAGATCCCCATTATAATTCGTCAATATATATCTTTAATATAAATTGTTGGGCCATTTATTATATAGTCAATATATTATGTCATATTTTCTTTAATATAAATTGTTGCGTCATTTATTATATAGTCAATATATTATGTCATATTTTCGTCAATATATATTCCAATATAATTTTGTCAATATATAAAATATAAATACACCTATAAATACACCTGATATAATATTGCTCTTAATAAAACCCTTATTTAAAATTGATGTATAAAAATACCATGACGTGGGAATCCGGATGCACAACGTTGTGTATGGGTTTATTAAAAATTTTGATCAATATGAGTGAATAAAACCTTAACCTACCCAGAAAGGAACTAGTTACGTGTTTTACTTGATGAGCAGAGGCCAAAAGATTCGTTTGAAGTTACGTATTTTACTTGATAAGCGGCGGCGAAGAGAGATTCCGTTGAACTTCATTTCATTGCAGAGTTTAAAATAGTTTAATTGACTGTGATTTTAAAATATTCCCAAAATAATTGATACCTTTCAAATTACGTAGACTGCGTTGTTCAATATTTATTACAACGGAATCGTTCAGCATTTTTGAAAGAAAGAAGTCCATGCATGAGATTGTTCGACCGTTATAATTAAGACCCTTACAGACCGAAGGTAGGAGTTCGTTGTGAAGGCAGGCTCGCTAAATATTAATCGTTGGATTTATATCCTAGAAGGCTGTAGCCTGTGACCCAAAAGTGAATTGTAGGGTTTCTTCCCACCTTTAAGGGCATCATTTGGCTCAACTCCGGGTAGGAATTTCAAAATTCAGCGGACTTTCAAATTTCGAAGGGTTTGACAACTTTGGTCTCTTTTCAAGGGTTTAGTAGGGTTTGACTAATTAAGATAGTTTATAAGATAGATTGTTTTTTATTTAGTTGTAGTGTTGTTGTTGTTTTCGTTTCGTTTTGTTTTTGTTTTGTTTTTTTATATTATGAAGTGTCATAATAAAGTTTTTAGTTTTTTAACAAATTTCATGTTAAATTATCTCAAAAGCTAGTTCTGCATAACTTTCCATGTTGTTTTTGAAGGCCTCACATTCTAAAATGAAGTGCTTTTCTGTTTTGGAAGAATAAAAAATACATACCCTTTTCTCCCACACTTCTTTTGTCATTTTCCAAAATAATAGTATAAGTATTTATTTTTAAGCTTATTTTTAAGTTTTTGTTAAGCGTTGCAATGTTTCTAAAACATTTTAATTGGGACAAAATTAAATTAAATTAAATAATTAATATTATAATTATGAGTGAAATATTTTGACTCCTTCCAATTACATAAAAATAAAATAAAATATAAAACTGATAATTATAATTATAATTAATAATTAAAAATACATACCCTTTTCTCCCACACTTCTTTTGTCATTTTCCAAAATGATAGTATAAGTATTATTTTTAAGCTTATTTTTAAGTTTTTGTTAAGCGTTGCAATGTTTCTAAAACATTTTAATTGGGTCAAAATTAAATTAAATTAAATAATTAATATTATAATTATGAGTAAAATATTTTGACTCCTTCCAATTACATAAAAATAAAATAGAAAATATAAAATTGATAATTATAATTATAATTAATAATTAAATTTGTCTTAATTCACCTCTTTTAAAGTGAAAAGATATTTGACCCCTATGAGAAGTTGTAGATAGGAAGTTAAAATGGATTTAGGCTAATGTTATTTTAAATGTTGTTTTGTTGGGATACTTTTCATAGTAATATAAATTTTATAACTAATAAAAGTTTAAATTTAAAATTAATGTTTGATGTGACTAAATTCCATTTAAATTAATTAATTTACCATTCATAAATTCTAAATGTGTAGTTTTTCATATATATGTGTGTGTGTGTGTTTTAGTAATTGTTTATATTATGGGATATTTAGTTAATTTTGGGATTTGTAAAATATATAACTATGTATGTATATATGTGTGTATGTATATTCTACACTTTAAGGATATTAAATGTTTAATTATTTTTAGTAGTGATTGTTATTATTATAGGATATTTGGTTAATTCTAGATATTTAAAAATGTGTGTCTATATATAGAGAGGTGGGTGTGTATATATATAGAGAGAGAATAGGGGTGTACACACACGTATGTATATTCAAATAATTATCTATGATTACACATTTTTAATAGAATACCTAAACCATCTTAGATCCATCTTATTTCTGGATTTACCAAGCATGGAGAGGGATAAAATCACTTTACATCTCAAGAGATTTGACCTCTTTAGGCACTCGCTAGATCTTAGTTAAGATGGATCCGAGATGGTTTAATTCTTCCTTTAAATAGACTATATTCTACATAAATACCATGAATTCTTTTTAACTTGGAGCTCAAAATCACCAGAGTCAAATTTACCTTAACTACCCAACAAAATTTAATAAAAATAAAAGATAATAAGGTAGATTTTTTATTTTAACATAAGATTATTTTTAATTTTGTTATATTTTATTTTGACTTAATTAAATGTTTGCATCTCAATTAGAGAGTACGACCCAATTTTTTTTAAAAATAATAATCAATAATTTTAACGATTTAACCAAACCCAGCCTTTCCATTACAGCTAATAACACATATTCTAAATATTTAAATTAATATATAATATAATAATCATAATCAAAATTACTAATTAAATAATAATTATATCTTAAACCATTATTTCTCATAAATGTCAACTTATCGTAACACGATTCCGCTACATCCTTCTTGGACAAAGTAGACAAAATAAAGAAAAAAACACTAGTAATAATATACGTGATACATATGAACTATAGGATCAACTTCCTACTTACTAGATTATGTCAAATGGTTTTGATAGTCATAATAGGGAAGTACATCACACATTAAATATATCATAATATTTCTAAGCCACATGACCGTGACATGATTATCCACTTGCCACATTAATATGCATTCATCCCATAAACTTCCACTATTTTAAGGTCCACAATCACTTAGTCTTCACGGGCTAGATAAGAGACATGATAGTGCCACGTATTCAATTCAGAGCCAAGCAGAAACATCATATAACAAGTTCATACAACAGGTGTCGCATCCAGTCAATGAATGTACTAAACCCTACCTAATTTGTGGACACGAACATAGTCAACCAACAATCATGATATAATAATTACATGATACTCCATTTTCTAATTTTTTCCAAAAAAAAAAAAAAAAACATTTATGTATATTTTTTATGTATATTTATGTGTTACACATATTTTTAGTAGTTTACGGTAAAAGGAATATTATTTTTAGTAGTGCACTGTAAAAGGAATCTTAAAATTGGGGTCTGGAGTATGTTTACAATTGCTTTTGTTTGGTTAAGAGTTCGTCTTTTTCAGATGTAAGGAAACAGGTAAGTGGCCCAAGGCATAAGGCATTTGGCAGGAGTGAAAGTCTACCCCCTTACAGACCACCAGTAGGTTATTCCAGGTGACGTGGTTTTCCTTGAATGACGGTGATGAGTCAACTTGCATTCACGGATAACAACCAGAGATGGTTGTCCTCATTGCTGGTTTGACAATTGAGTTATGATAGGTTTTCCCACCTTGTAAAAAAATGAATCTCAAAATACTTATAAAAAAATCATAAATGTTATATCATCCCATTCAAAATTTTATGACCTCTTAAACACATTTGGCACCTTATTGGTTGTTTATTAAAATTTTAAAAAATAATAATTATTTTAAGGGAATTTTATTATAAGAGTGTTGGTTGTTTATTAAAATTTTAAAAAATAATAATTATTTTAAGGGAATTTTATTATAAGAGTGTGGACCTAATAAACTCATGCATCAAGCACATGGGGATTCTTGGTTAATGCTTGAAGCATTCAGAGGGGAAGCTTCATTTTCCATCAGTAAGCCTCTTTCAACCTTTAACTTTTACCAGGAAATCAGTTTAATCAAGGAAAGTGGGCAGAAGGAAGTCAACGAGGTTGCGATTTTTAGCTGCTTGTTGTTCTAGTTCAGAGGTGAATCTTTGTTTTTTCACTGTTCCAAGATATTTCATGATTCAGGTGGGGCTGACATCTCTTAATCTAGTACCTATGCTTAGACTCTAGCTAAGCCATGGACTATGATTCGAAGGGTCTCAGGGGGAGCCCCACTTTCAAAGATTCTGAGCTAAATTTGCATGGCAAGCTAGGCATCAGATAGCTGAAGCACCTTTCCTACCCCTATTTTTGGCTAAGGCTTCAAGGTCGGGGTAGACAAGAGGGGAAAGCTCACAGTCAGTAGGTTTAACACCTCCACTAGCAATTACCATAAGTACGCATGTGGCTTCCTTGTTGATTCCTCCATAAGCTCTTCTAGCACTTACCATTGGTTCGTACACAGTTTCAGTATTTGTCCCTTCCCAAGTGGAAGGTTTGTTGGGAGGTTTTCAAGTTCATAGTGTGTTTTCCACTCTTTTTTCTGCCTCCTTGGATACTCCAACAGTTTTGAAACATTTGTAGGAACACAGAGAGGTTTCTATCCCCTTCTTTGTCTCATGGGGGTCTTTAGCAAGATAGGGAACAAGATTCTCTTCAAAGCTAATCACAACAACCCTTCCTTTCAGCACAGTCTTTCAAGGGGAGGAAAGAATTGGCTATTTGTAAGATTTTTTTTACCTTTGCAATCGCACTCGCAAGAAAATCCCACAGGGTTACATGCACCAGAGGGCACTAACCCTTTTACATCTAGAGCTCAACCCCCTCCCATCATTCCCTCAATTCCAACAACTATCAAGGAAGGAGAAGAGACCTAGAGCATTGCATAGGATCGGGAATAAGGTGAGTAAGAAGGCCAAAACACCAAGATCCCTAGAATCACTCAAGGTCCTCCTGTTAGGCAACAAGCAGTGATGAAGACAAGGTTATAAAAAGGGGAAAAAACCCATCAAGGTTCAAATTGTGTCCAGGGATAGACGTTCGCATTCAAGAAGTGGCAGTGATGGCAAACAAGACTCTAGTAGGTTGAATGTGGGGTCAAAAATTCAACATGAAAATGTTGGAGGAATGGGTCACTTCAGAGGTAAACCCTATCATAGAAAATCCTCCCAAGGTTTTCATTCTTGTCAAAGATTGGATTCAGCTTGTTTGTTAATCCCATGAGGAAGCTTTCTCCATCTCTCAAATTCTGGAGTATAGATTTGACCCTTATCTTATTTATGTTTTGGACACCACTCTTTAATGTGAATCGAGAAAGCTAGATGTATCACTAGTTTAGGTGTGGCTTCCAGGTTGGCCTCTAGAGTTCTAGAAAGAAGAAATTTTGAAGGATATGGGTAACAACTTAGGGACTTATTTGGATGAAAATTTCTTCTTCCTTCAAATAAAGGATAAATCTATGGCTAGGATCTTGGTAAACATTGATCTTAGAGAAGGCTTATTGAAATTTCTAGACATGGGGGATGGAAATGGCACTCTTCAATATCTGGATTATGAGGGGGTTCCTTTCAAATGTCACAAATTCCATCAATATGGTCACACCTTAAAGTTTTTCAAGTTTCCCTTCAATAAAAAGAAAAATAAGAAGGTTTTGAGACCTCAAGTGCAAAAAGAGAAGGAAAATCCTCTGATGGACAATGTAGATTTCCCTCAACCTAAGAACAATACCTCACAAGATCCTTCAAATTTCCCTACGGAAAATATTCAAATCCATCTTCCAGATCCAGAGAACCCATTAGAGGATATTGTCTAGTCACAGGTAGGAGGAAATCTAAGTCAAGCAAATCCCTCTGAAGTATTGGTAGCCCCCATTCCAGGTTTGTTTGATTTTATCTCCCCGGAGTCCTTGATTATTGATTATTTTTCTACTTTGGGTCATTAATAGGTTTTGGACTATGTGCATGTTAATTTGGAATCTTCTAACTCTTTGGTCAACCCCTTATCTCTGCCCTTTGTATCTTGTACCCTTCCAGGAGGTCATCCTGGTCCGTCTTCTCCCCCCCTCTCTATTCCCAGTCTGTCGTTCACCCCTGACTCATCTGATAGTCTGATCATCCATAATCTGCATAACTGTCCCATTTTTAATCCCTTTATGGCTCAGTTAGGTTGGTTGGGTGGAATTGAGGCCTCCCTGGGAGGTAAGTGGGGCGGGGTAGGAGGTTTAACATCTTAAAAGTCATAGAACAATCACATCTTAGCAATGTTGTCGGGAGACAATAGTCCATCAATGGGTCACTTAGAGCCATATTCACCCAAGGAGAAGTGGACTAATGAAAGTCATCTCCTTCAATTGCAAATGGTTGGCAAGTCCCTCTAAGAAAATTGCCCTTCATTGCATGGTTTCAATTCATAACCCTAATATTATAATTCTCAAGGAAACCTTGGGGGTTGGTGACGAAGTAGTTAAAACTTTTATTTCTTTATTTCCAATTGGCATTTTATTATTATAGATGCTCAGGGGAGGTTTTGAGGTTTGACAGTTGGTTGGCACTCTTAACGTATTGAACATGTACCTTTCTGGACTATTGATTTTGGTGTTGGTATTGAATTTTTCTCTTCGGAATTAAACCTAGACCTAACCATTGTAAATCTATATGGTTCTAATGGGGACAGAAGATAATAATAGGAAGGCTTCTTCTCAAAATGATTTCTCCTAAAAGAAAATCTCATCTTAGGAGGGGACCTAATTTTTTTCCCTGGGTGAGTTAGAGTCATGGGGCCCTTAAGCTACCCTGGATCCCATCTCAGGTTTCTTTACTAATCATCTTGCACAGAAAAATATTATTGACATTGAGCCCTCAAAAATCAAGTCGACTTGGAGGACTTGCTGTGAAAGGCCAGAAAAGGTAGCAAAAAGGTTGGACCATTTTTAGTTATTGGAGAACTTAAGGATAGCCTGAGTCTGTCTAGACAATGGATCGATGTTTGAGGAGAATTAGACCACTCTCCTATAGTCCTCAAAACAAAAGGAGGAAGCAAAAAACCTTCAAGCTGTTTCAAAATGAACTCTGTTTGGCTTCTAGAAGAGGAGTTTGTGTAGAAAATCCTGTAGATTCACAAGCTAATGCAATTTTCCAAAGCAAGAGACAAGAATCTACTTTTACTCTTTACAGTGGAAGCCCATAAACATCGAGCAAATAATAATAAATAGAGGAAGAGAATCAAAGGCACATAACACAATAAATATCTGGGGAAAGCCACAGCACAAAACCCCACTATCTGTTTTCTATTAATCCACAAAATCAAGATGAAATTACAATGCTTGTTCTCTTTAGAACAATCTAAGCACTCAGAAAATTCAATCTCCAACTCATAATCAAGTTCAAGGCCAAATCTTAGCCTCTTCACAAACTCTCCAAGTCTCTATTCCAATGTGTAATTCTTATGAAGGATAGCTTGTATTTAAAAGGAAACAAAGCGTCTAAAAACTGCGCAATCCCTTAAGGACCAGTTCTTGATTACATGCACTATTAGTGCAACTCAGAAAAATCCTAAAATAAATAGTACATTGTCCCTGCACTCTAGTCTCAACTAGGTCTTTCTCAAAATTTACATGCATGAGTTTCTGATGAGTAAATATTTAGTTAACTAGAGTAGCACTAGTGGAGTTCATTAGTGTCACCACTGATTGTTAACTCACTATTAGTTCTCTCAATCAATTTGAGAAGTAATTTAACTGAATTGACTCATGAAACTGAGTCTTATATTTTAGAACTCACAATTAACTCACATTGGACTCCTACAAAGTAGGGAGAACATATACATGACTTCCAAAAGACTTCCAACTCGAATTTCCTACGTTAAGTAAGTTTAATAAACTTAATTTAACTATTTTAAGTTGCTATGAGAATAGAATTCGAATTTAATTCAAGGACAAATTAAACAGGAATTTCTTGTTGTCATTTCTCAATAGTTTGTAAATCTGGTCAAGTCCAAATGGATCAATTTTAATCCAAGGTTTGCGGGGTCTATAGTGGAATCATTTGAATTGATCTCAAGAATCTAAAAGGCCATATAAAGGAGTGGGCAAAACAAAAGTGAGAGAAAAAGGAAGCTTACTTGTTGGCAATTGAGCAGGAGTTGAAGGTAATGATCGAGTTGGAAGCGGAAGGGTTAATTAGTTTAGAGTCCAAGGAAGCCCTCCTACTCCTGGAAAAAAGGAAAAAGGAAATCCTGGCCTCTAGGGAAGCAGCTTGGCAACTCAAAAGAATAGTTGTTTTGCTTCAATGAGGGGATGGAAACACTAAGTTTGTTTTAGACATATACAAAAAGATGCAAGATTCAAAATACTATATGGAGTATGAAGGACAAGGAAAATAGGGAAGCCATCTCTTTTGAAGGGCTGACTCAGTAGGGTAAGGCACATTTCCAATCCCTTTTCAAGAAAGCACCCCAGAATTCGATTGTAGAAATTATCCAAGTGGCTCAGCGCTTTCCAAGGTACGTGAGGGAGGAAGGTATAAACGATCTACAAGAATAATTTTTCATGGACGAGCTCAAGGAGGTCTTGGCTAGCATTCAAAAGGACAAAAGTCCAAGCCCATATGGATGGGCAATTGAAGATTTTTCTTCTTAAATTAATAATTAAATTAGCTTAAATTTATCTTAACGCCAAACCAAGAGAGGTCAAATTTCCTGATATGCAAACTTATTTTAGAGCGAAAAGAGATTTTATCTCTCCGCACTAGTAGATATGGAGTTGAGATGAATCTAAGCTAATATTATTTTAAGTATTATCTTGTTGAGATGCTTCTTTTTTTCTGCTAAGGCAAGAGCGAATCCTTCAATTCAATTAAAAAGGAGAAATAGTGTACAAAAGGCAACCACGGCGGTGAGGCCCTGTAGGTTTTAACCTTGTACAGAAATTACCTGCATACGAATTCTTAAACAAAGAAAATAAACAATGCGAGAGCATAACCCATAAAACACATATGCACAGAGATTTTTCCTTGGATCCCAAAACGGGGACTACCAGCTTGATTTTTCATTATGTTCCTTTCAATGTTACAATACATATTTATACATGCCGAAGCATCCAATACCATGGACCGAAAAACCATCGCGTCCAATACCATGTGCAAAAATCATGCACAAAACCATAGGTAGGTTCACCCAACCTAATATAGGGTCCAAAAAAAATTTTCCTGGGGCGCTGCCCCGGACCCCGTACAGGGGGGCTACCCGCCCCCCTCAAACCCCCCGGACAAGGGGGGCTGCCGCCCCCCCTGTGACCCCCCCGTTGCGCAATCGGCGCAACGAAGGGGGGCTTCCGCCCCCCTCTAACCCCCCGTTTAACTGCGTCGGTTAGTCGTGGAAAGAATATAACACAACCCAACAGGCCCACCAATATGACAAGCCTACCCCAATTCATGGTCTCAAAATGACAAAGCGGACCCAAAGATGTGGGCCCACCAAAACAAACAAGCAGTCCAAAATTGACCGTTGGATCTTGAGCTTAAGATCCAGCGGATGCAAAACAAATCGGGTGGCCAACAAGCACACCTTTTAACAAAGAAATCAGACCCGATGAACCCAATAGACCATAATCTATAATCCTATCGGGTCCATTTTTGACTTATCCTTCGATCACTTTAACCATCCGAAATCCACCATTTGCGCGCGATCCCAGAGAGGTCTTGCGAATAGCTCGAAACATAACCACTGTTGTGGACCCACCAACTTGCACGCAAAATCCTGGCCGTAGATTATCCTCGCTAGATCCAACGGTTACGGATCATATCGTGCGGACTAAGAGCACCAATAGTTAGCGCATGATGAAGGTGGTAATTCCACCCCACCCTTAGCCACGTGTCACGTGGTGAGTGGAATCACTCCCAAATGAGAAAAACCACTCCCACTTGATGAGCATGCAATATACCGGAAACCACCCCAAGGGCAGTAAAGCTATTCACAGGAATAAAAGCTGGGGTTTTATGTTTACCGAGAAAATATGGGTTCCGGCACATGGGCCAAAGGGAGATGAATATCCCTCCATCTATCCGTCCCCCTAAGACATCTAGTTTGCCATTACCTGAGTTAATGAGGTCAACATCGACTTGCATTCAAAAAAGGATCTCACTTATGTCAAAACACTTCATAATGAAACTAGAATTACTAGACCCTATCACTATGGCTCTATGTCAACAAATACTGTCTCTTGCTTTTCCTGATGCAGTTGTCGATCGCTGAGGGCCTTGGATGAACATCCCTCCTTAAACATGTCATCTGTTATCTCCTCCCACCAACAGCATAAATCAATATGCTTATTTCGAACCCCCTCATTGGCAAGCCAGTCCGCAACTTTTTTGGCTTCCCTACGAACATGCACAAGCCTGAGGGTTCTCAACATTCTTAGGTGCGCTTGGATTCTTTGGCAGACTTGTAGAAGCTGCCAATGTTCTGAGATTTTATCAGGAGCAGTGCCAGCATTTATCCTCTTCACTAAGTTAATGACTAATTCTAAATCAGCCTCAATGATGAAATTTTAAATGTTGTACTTGAGCAGTGTTTCCAGGCATAATTCCATCGCCATGAGCTCAGCCATATTGTTAGTTGCTTTACCTAGATAACTGTGGAATATGACTTGTATGTTTCCTTCCTCATCCCTCAAGACCCCTCCATAATTAGCTTCTCCCCGATTCCCTTTTGAAGCCCTGTCTATGTTGAATTTTAAAAAACCATGAGATGGGGGTTGCCAAGAAGACTTTTCTATTGAGGTTTTCTTGATAATCTGCATAGAACCCTGAGGGGGAATAACCTTGAGCTCTAACTTCTCCAATATTCTGGCCTCTCTCTGTCCTATGGGTTTACCTGTAGTTGCACCTCCCATAATATGAACAGTTTCTTTGAGTTGTTTAAGGACTAGTTTGAGGATGTTGCTCACCAGACTCGCTTTCTCCTTGAAAATCTTGTTGTTGCACTCCTTCCAAACATTCCAGATTAAGAATCCTGGGGTCAACATCCAGGCGAAGTTTATGATCTCATTATCCAAGAAATTTTTCCTCCAATTCTTCAAAGTAGTGATAATGTCATTAACATCTCCGTCTGTCTGCTCATAGACTTCTCCCATCCAATTCCAAAGTGTTGTGGTGAAAGTGCATCTATTCAGGAGATGATTTGTAGTTTCTTCCTGTTGTCTATATAAGTGACATCTTGAGGGGCCAACAAAGCGTCTTTTTTTAAGATTATCCCATGTCAGAATCTTGCCCAGGTGAACCAACCACTTGAATAGTTTGACTTTCATCCAATGAGGATTTTCCCAGATTTCTTTCCAAGTCTTATCTATGTTTGATAGGTTAAACCCTGCATCTATCCTTTTGGCTTCCTTGAGGTTGAAGAGACCTGCCTTGTTCTTTCCCCATCTTAGTTGATCATCCAATTTTGAGTTTAAGATTTGTCTCTTGTCTAAAAGACCTTTAAGGGCTATAGCTTGAGTATGCAACATGCCCATTTCTCTATAATATGGAAGTTTCCATGTTCTCCATCTCCCATTGTTCCTTGATTGGTCCCAGTAGTCACTTACCCACCTTAATCCTTTGTTGATGGTATCAGTGTGAATGTCTAATAATTCTTCACTTCGGAGATTTTCCTTCTGCTGCAAATTATCCTCCCAGAACCAAGCCAGGTTTCCATTTCTAATCTCCCAGAATATGTGATTTGGACTAGGGCCCTGTTCTCCCATGCCCTATTCCAAATTGTAGAACCTTTTACTTGTCCTGTCATTCTGATTAGATTATTCTCCTGCCATTCACAAGCATATTTTTGCTTCCAAAGTTTTGCCCAGGGGGCTTGTATTTCTTTTAGCCATCTCCACCAGATTTTGGCTCTAAGAACTCTATTGAGAATTCCTGGGTCATGCAGCCACAAGCCACCATGGGACTCAGGTTTGCACACTCTGTCCCATGCCACAAGGGCCCATTTCTTCTTTTCTTCATCTTTCCCCCAGAGAAAGTATCTTTGAATGTTTCTTATATTAGTAACTACACCTGTTGGTGGTGGAATGGCAGATATCATATAGATAGGGATACTTTGGAGGATAGCCTTAGTGAGAATCAGTCTCCCTGCTAGATTTAGTGCTATGTTTGTCCATTTTCTAATATTGTCTTTTAGCTTATTAAGAACAGGCTCCCATATATCTTTGTGAAGCGGTTTGTCAGTGAGAGGAACTCCTAGGTACTTCGTAGGCAGTGACTCCCTTTGAAAGCCCAAAATTCTAGAAAGATTTCTTTGTATTGAAATATTCGTATTGAAAAAGAAAATCTTTGATTTAGTAAGACTTACCTCTGTGCCTGCTGCCCTAGCAAACTCACTCAGAATCTGTTTGAATGCTTTGGCTTCCTTGACAGTGGGTGTGCCTTGAAGCATGGTATCATCCACAAATTGCTGATGTGTCACCGTGTCCCCACCATGAGTGAGTCTCAGACCCTGAATTCTCCCTTCCTCCTTAGCAGCTTTGATAGCTCTCCCTAATCCTTCCATCATTAGAATGAAAAGGAAAGGAGAAAGAGGATCTCCTTTCCTGAGACCTCTAGAAGGCTTGAAGGTTCTTAAAGGAGAGCCATTGAGAAGAATTGAACAGCTGGTAGTGGTAACTAGCGCCATAACCCATTTAATCCAATTGTGATCAAAGCCATAGGCCTTTAATATTGCTCTTATGTATGACCAACTAAGCTTGTCATATGCCTTTGCTATGTCCAGCTGCATAATCATTCCTTCCAGTTTGTTGGTAATGAGTGAATGAACCATTTCATGAGCTTGAATTATATTATCTAGAATTTGTCTTCCTTCCACATAGCCTATTTGCTCCTCTAACACTAGGGTTGGGAGGAGAGGTTTGAGCTGGTTGGCAATGACTTTGGATATAATTTTTTATATCACATTGCATAATGCTATAGGTCTAAATCTGTCTGGAGAGGTGGCGTTTTCTTGTTTGGGGATTAAGGCTATGAAATATTTGTTGAGCGCCTTTAAGACTGTCTTAAATCTTCGAGAGTCTTCCACTACCTCCACGATGTCCTGTTTCACTATCCTCCAATATGCTTTGAAAAAGTCTACATTAAAGCCATTCGGGCCTGGTGCTTTCCCATTTTGCATCTCTTTCACTGCTTCCTCTATTTCTTCCTCTTGTTACTGGTCTGTCGAGGTTGAAATTATCTTCTCTAGTAACCAATTTAGGGATGTGTTGAGTAAATCTTTCGTGGACTGTTCTCTGTCTTCCGAGGTTTCCTCAATAATTTTCTGAAAATGCTGGAGTAAAACCTTCTCCATCTCTTCATGAGTGTTTCTCTCTATTGCAAGCTAGTCTGTAAGTTTCACAATTCTATTGTTGTTTTTGTGAGCTATGGTGGATCTGTGAAAGAATTTGGTATTTCTCTCCCCTTCTTTAATTCATTGTACTCTGGATTTCTGTCTCCATAATATTTCCTCTTGAAGGCATTTGTTGTCCCACTCCTGCTGGAGTGACTCTGCTCTCTCTTTCCTTTCTTCTGTATAGCCTTCAGTGATAAGAATCTGATTTATTTCCTTTAGTTTCTTTTCCACATCTTCCTTAGCTTTGAAGATGTTACCAAATTCTTTTTTATTCCACTCTTTCATTCTGCCTTTAATGTGTTTGAGCCTGCTGTGTAGAAGGGACATTTTTGTACCTTGAAGGTGAAGCTCTTCCTTCCACCATTCTTCAATGTTGGTGAGGAAATCTGAGTGTGTGAGCCAAGCATTCTCAAACTTGAAGGGGGTGTTCCTTGGTTTTCCAAAGAGGGAAGCTTCCAATTGGACAGGCTAGTGATCTGAACCTCCAAAAGGTAGAATGAGTGAAGTAATGTTGCCTACCCTAAGAAGAAGTTCCTCTGAAACAATAAATTTGTCCAGTTTTGAGGCTACTTGGGTAGGTCCCCCTCTTTTGTTATTCCAAGTGAAGATTCCATTGCTTGTTTCCAAATCAACCAATTTCATATTGGTGATAAAGTTCTGGAAGGCAATTGAGTCTCTGCCAAGTGTTCTAGTTCCTCCTTTCTTCTCCATGAGTGATTTTGTTATGTTAAAATCACCTCCAAGAATCCAGGGTAGAGCTGGGTATCTCTTCTTCATATCCTCCAGTGTAGTGAGGAGTCGAAGTTTGTCCTCCATTGACTACAGACCATAGACATTGGTGATCATGTAACATTGTCTGTCACCCACCGGTTGGAAAATCAGTGAAAGGTGATGTCTAGATGCCTCTGCATCAATCACACCAAATTTCTGTGGATCCCATAGAGTGAGAATGCCACCAACAGATTTATTTGCCTTAACTTCAAGGTATTCATATCTATTTAACCATTTGCTATGTTTTTTGTGGATCCTCTCCACAGATCATTTTGTTTCTTGTATGAATACTATGTCAGGTCTTTCCTCTTTGATTCTTTTACCTAGATTCCTCTGTTTTCTTCTGCTCCCGAGTCCTCTAATGTTCCACGTTGTAATTTTCATTGAGGTGGGGTTTTAAAGGAGTAACTGGAGAGGTCTTTCATCCTTCCTGAGTCAATCATGAGTTTGCCACACTCCAGTAGTAGTTCTTTCTATCTTTTTCTTCCCCTCCTCTTTCCTGGATTCTTTGTTAGTTTTCCTGTTATTAATCCTATTGAGGAAGTCCCTTTGTTTTCTTGGTCGTCATGTCCTATTTTGACTCCTGCAGTTGTTTGGTTTGACTTGTTAAGGAATATCTGTTGGACCTTGTCCACATCCTCCTGAGGGATGGAGTTTATTCCCAGGTTTCCTCCCTGTTCTAGAAACTTTTCCAGCTCTAGGTTTTCCCTTTCTAGGATCTCTTGTAAGTCTTGATCCTCTGTGCCACTTTCACTTTGAGACATTTCCTGGTATTTTTCTATTTCCATGTTACTCAAAGGATCCATTGTGTGTTCATTCTGTTCCTGAGTGAACTCCATGTTGGTCCCTCTTTCTTTCCCCTTTGTTGTCTTCTTCTTTGTACTCTCTTGATCCCCTCCATCTGCCTCTTGTTCTCCTAAGATCTCAAACCTGTTATAACTTTTAGTTTTATCATTCCCAATAGGGTTCTTTTGTGTCTTCCTTCCCCCTCCTTTTCCTCTTCCTTCTACTCTGGTGAAACCTGTCTGGTCTTTCCCTTTGCTAGTATTTGGGTTTTCCTCCCTTCTATTAAGAGGACAGTCTTTGGATAGGTGCCCATGCTCATGACACTTGTGACATCTAAACGGGATATGTTCATAGTCAGCTGTTTGAACCCATTATTCATCATAGACTTCTAGAATGACCTCATTTGGAAGGGCTCCTGATAGGTCCATCTCCACACATATACGGGCATAGGATGTATATTTTCCCCGTAGAGTTGCCTCTGAGATTTTTAAGAAATGACCTAATTTATTGCTTATGGATTTTAAAGATTTTGGCATCCAATAATCTAAAGGTAAGGAGTATAGTCTAATCCATACCAGTACTAAAGTGAAGGTTTCTCGTTCTGGCACAAAGTTCATTGTCCATGGCCACATATAGAGACCAGCAGCTGCAAAGAAGTATGACCCTCCTTCAAAAATCTTGTCTTTGTCTTCCATGTTTGTAAACACCACAGTAAAAAAACCTTTGGATCCAAGATGTATATTTAACTCCCCCTTTGGTTTCCAGTTGTATTTTATCCAAGTGTACAACGCTTTCTCTGATGGTCAGATTCCCATAAATTTGCATATGATGGCATAGTTTGCCATGTGATCCATGTGCACTTGCAGAGCTGGATCATTCAGAATAAACCGAGGTTTAGTAATGGTTTTGGGTTTACAGGGCCCCATCTTGGCTCTGTCCTTTGATCCCTGACCTCTGTCTTCCTCTTTTTCCTCCTGACGGTCTGCTTCATGGGTCCCTTGTTCTACATGGGTTTTGCTGCCTTTCGCCTTCTACATTTTGGTGTTTTTTGTCTTGATCTCCAAGGGTTGTGGAGGTTTGTTCTTTTTCCCTCCTCTTCCTCTATTTGCTACCATATTACTGTAGGAGGGAGCTCTGCTCCCTCCTCCCTGTGTCTCCATGGGTGCCTGTTGCCCTCCATCCCTCGCTTAGTGAAACCCTAGAACCAGAGCTCCGCCGTTCCGATGTTGCTTCATCATGTCATTATCATTTCATGGAGTTGTTGAGATGCTTTTTATTATAATATAACTTTCATAATTTATTTTTTACTTTGGACTTTACTCCGTGTATATATATATATATATATATATATATATATATATATATATATATATTATAGTTATATATATCGTTGGATATTTAGTTATATTTTATATATCTAAAATATATCTAAAATATATAATTGTGTATATATAATTTATACTTTATGAGTATTAAATGTTAAATTCTTTTTAGTAGTCTTGGATATTATTATAGGATATTTGGTTAATTCTAAATATTTAAAAATGTATATATGTACTATATAGAGAGGGGGTTGTGTACATATATATAGAGATATAAAATGGGGTATACACACATATAGAGAGAGGGAAGATGGGGTGTATACACACAAACACACACATATATTCAATAATTCTGTATAATTACACATTTTTCATAGAATATCTAAATCATCCTAGATTCATTCGAACTTCAGATCTAGAAAGCATCAAGGGGAATCAAATATATTTACATCTTAAGAGATTTGATACACATTTTTCATAGAATATCTAAATCCTAGATTCATTTGAGCTCTAGATCTAGCAAGCGTCAAGAGTAATCAAATATATTTACATCTCAAGAGATTTGATCCCTCTCGGCACTTGGTAGATCTTGAGTTTAAATGGATTTAAGTTGGTTTAATTCCCTTTTTAAATAGGCTATATTTCACATGAATACCATGGTGTCTCGTTAATAGGGAGCTCAAAAACCAACAGTAACTTGACCGAAACTTAATAAAAATAATAATATATAATATATAATTTTTATTGTAACTCGAGGTTATTTATATTTTTATTGTATTTTATTTTGACTGAGTTAAATATTTACATTACATTATATGGAGTTGTTTTTAGTGTGACTTTTTGGACTTTCCGGTGCCAGAATCCACGGAAAATTTTGGGGTGAAATCTTGATTTGTGTTATTTAAACTGGTTTTTTGACTGTATATATGGATTCAACACCGTGAAAAGTCCCTAAGATACTTCGATTGTGCAGGGGTTACACATCAAACTTGTAGTTTCAATAAATTCCTGCTAGATTTTAGAGAAATTAGACTGAAAAAATCCATTAAAAAAACTTCCAAAAAATCTCACTAAAAATAACTCAACATTATATTATATTAAATGGAAAAATAGAAAAACATAATGCAATAAAAAAAATTTAGAATAAAAAACAAAAATAAATAATTTTAAAATTGTGACTAACACATATTCTGACTATTTACACTAATCTATAATATTTTAATAATCCTAAAATTAATAATTAAATAGTAATTATATTTTAAACAATTATTTCTCATAAATATCGACTTATCTTAACATGATTTCGCTACTTATCTTAACATGATTTCGCTACATCCTTCATGTAAGGAGTGGACAAAATAAAGAAAAAAAATCCTAGTAATAATATACATGATACATATGAACTATGTAATCAACTAGATTATGTCAAATGGTTTTGATGGTCGTAATGAGGCAAGTACACACATTAAATATATCATAATAATGCATGATGATCCACTTGGCACATTAATATGCACTGATTCCATAAACTTCCACTATTTTAAGGTCCACAATCACTCCAAGGCTTCAGGGGCTAGATAAGAGACATAATAGTGCCATGTATTCATTCAGAGCCAAGCAGAAACATCATATAACAAGTCCATACAACATGTTTCACATCCAATCAATGAGTGCACTAAACCATACCTATCTAGTGGACAAGACCCACATAGTGAACCAACCATCATTGTATAATAATTACACTATGCTCCATTTGTAATTTCTCCCCAAAAAAATCCAAAAAACATTTATGTATGACAACTATTTTTAATATTGTATCATTAAAAAAAATCTCAAAATACTTGTAAAAAAAAAAATCATAAATGTCATATCATTCCATTCAAAATTTTATGACCTCTTAAGCACATTTGGCACCTGAGTTCATTGGCACCTTAGAAAATTATTAAAATTATTATATTATTTTAAGGGAGTTTTATTATTAGTGTGGACCTAACAAACTCGTGCATCTATGTAAAAGAGTCCAACTAAACTCTCTATACCACGTATTGACTTTAATTAAAGACAGCTTTAGATTCTTTGTTTTAATATTTTATGTTTCTTTCTCAAGTTATAGCTTATGTCAAATAATTTTCTACTTAGGATATTATGCTTCACTAAGTTAGTAAGTCTCCCTATTTTAAAAGAAGAATTATACAAACGGTCTCCATTACGTTCCTTAATTTCTATATTAAAATGAAATAGGCATGTCTTTATGGAAAAATGATTATATAATACTAAAGAGATTTGTTCTTACATATCTCTTTAAATAATATTATTTTATTTGTTTTACTATTTTTTCAATTAAATTATTTTTATTCAAATTAATAAAATTACAAAAATGTTTGTTTGAGATAGTTTAATTGGCAATAGCTCTGAAAATGAAGTTTCATTGAACCAAAGTTTTGGATTCAAATATTGTGCTATCTCCGATTGAAATGATAAATTAAACATGATAAAGATATAATCCTACAAAACTTAAAAAAAAAATAATAAAATTACAAAAACAATTTATAACTATCTTAAATATAGTTTAGCATATATTCTTATACAACAAATAATGGTTGCGGTGTGAAAATCCTTATGATGAAGTCTCATTTTATTCATCTAATGACTGATGTGACTTCCCAAATATTTGAACTTATTTGACCTTCTCGAATAGTCATCTAATGATTGATGTGACTTCCCAAAAATTTAAACTTATTTGACCCATCTTTCATCTTTCTCAAATGGTCATTTTTCATAACAATTATTTATAATTTTTAATATTTAATATAATAACATAAAAATAAACATTAAATTATCTTAATTACATAACTATATTCTTAAAAAAATACTAATTACATAACTATATTTTATATAAAAGGAAAATAATTTATTTTGATTCTCTTTTCAATTTTATATAATATATATCTAATTATTTGTTTAATTATTTATCACTAATCTCCATCATTTTGACAACATGTTCTTATTTATATTAGCTTAGATCCATCTTAATCTCAGATTTATCAAACACCAAGAGGAATCAAATCTCTCGATATGCAAATTTCTTTTTTGAGTGCAAATCTCGAGGAAAGGTTTGCACCTCGAGAGATTTGATCCCTCTTGGCACTTGATAGATCTGGGGTTAGGATGGATCTAGACTAGTTATATAATACCTTATAATATCTATGTGTTTATGTGTCTCTTTCTTATTCTCTCTCTCTCTCTCTCTCTCTCTCTCTCTCTCTCTCTCCACCTTTCTCTTTCTATGGCTTTCTTCTCCCCTCCCTCTCTCTTCCCCTTCTCTCTCTCTCTCTCTCTCCACCTTTCTCTTTCTATGGCTTTCTTCTCCCCTCCCTCTCTCCACCTTTCTCTTTCTATGGCTTTCTTCTCCCCTCCCTCTCTCTCCCCCTCTCTCTCTATCCTTCTCTCTCTTGAGTCCTCTCTCTCTTCCTCTCTCTTCCTCTCTCTCCCTTTCTCTCCCACCTCCTTATGTGACTTGTAATTGAAAAATTGAACATTTTTAACAATTTTCAAGTGAAAATTATGTGTTTTGGGTAGAGGATCAATTTACTAAACACATAAAACAAGTGAATTTTAACCAAATTTTACAACCAAACAAATACAATTAACCATATCTAAAACACATACCACAAAACATGATGAAGGAGTTCACCCCTCTCCTAGGCTACATTTCCTAGTCCAGTTTCCAATGTAGGGCCTCTTTTATTAAGTGCTCAAAAGTGTGTTTACATGGCTTTACAATGCTCAAACATAAATATTGATGTCTCCAATGGATCCAACATTGTCAAAAACCCCAATCTGGGTTCTTTTTACACCTCATTTGGCCAAAAATTTAGAAAGTTATGCCTATTACATGTTTTTCCCAAATTCTATGGCTAGTCATCCTACAATTTGATCCAGATCTGGCTTGAGCACCCCAAACCCAGAACTGTGCGCAAATTTGGCCTACAATACCGCTCGACAAGCGACATTGTAGGACCATTAATTCATCCATTAAGCCCCTCATTCCGAAAAATTAGGGCCACGTGCCCAGGAGCCGGGGCAAACAACCTAACCCATCGGTTGGGCCCCCAACAGCTAAGTCATGGTCACCACGCGCCCATAGGATCGGGCCTGGTTTCAGATTCTCCAAGTTGAGGGTTGATTTAACGGGTGCGTTTCATTTTAAGCTGGCAATGTGGTCATATCCTGTCGCATATGGCCTGACGCTGGCCCCCCCTCTAATCTCGCGCTCCCGGTTACATTCGGGTCATATGATCCCAGGGCTGGCCCCTTTACTTTTTCGCCATGGTTCTTTACACGCTAGGCTCCGATTGTTGGTGTTGCGGGTTGTGTCTGTGGTTCAGGCTAAGGCCTAGCCCCTTGGCCCCTCCACTTGCAGTCTCGTGGGCGTTGGGGTGGCTAGGGGCTAGGGCTTAGCTTGGACCCCTCCCCCAAATATGCGCCATAACAAACTTTATATAGCGGTTCAAACTTATAGGTTAAGAACTATAGTAGCAGCACAGTGGTGCAGGCCTCTTACGTTGTGTTATAGGTCATAGGTTCGATCCCCGTGGCTACTCAACCTCCAACCAAAATTTTAGACCAACCTTCGGAGGCCACATGGATGCCACTTGTCGTTCCACATGGCCCTCCACTATTGGCCATAATCAAAAACACCAACATCCAATCGAAATCCACAAAATTTTGACCAATCAATGGAGGACACTTGGCGAGTCACCACTGACCCGAAATTCATAGTCAGCATGTCTAGTCACCTTCCTAGTCAGTGTACGGATTGCTGATTGGGCATACCTACAACTCAACTTTTAAAATTTTAGTTGTTTGGCAATCCAGTCAGAACACGATATCAGGAGCATACGATATCAGTTTTGAGTGAAACAAATTGCATTTGATTCAGATCGTCGAGTATCCAGTCATTCAAGTTTTGACCTTTGTTGCACACTTTTAATTTCGAGCACTAATTTTATCCCCTGGATCTCTCCTCCCCATTGGAAGCTTTTGGACCTCCAAAAGCTCATTTTCAGTCAAAAATTAGATGAGGGTACAATTCCCTCACCCTTCCAACCTCAATCCTTTTGCTTTTGTTTGTTTTTGTCACTTTGAGCTTCTCATGAAGGTACTTCATTCTTGAAGTATTTATCTTTCGGTCAAAGATAGGGCGTTGTTACAATTCTTCAAGATGTTTAGAAGAGAAAACTTATGTTAAAATAAATTTGAACATTCTCTCCTCAACCTTCAATCAAAGGAGACTTATTCAATTTCAAGTTCACTTCACCTTTAACACTATCACCAGAACGATGCTTACCATGTCTAGCCTTGCACTTGGCTTGACTCTTTACAAATGTGATCATCATTGCCATGAACCATCCTTATTCAAATCCAAAACATTATGAAACTCACAAGAATATTTTTTGGGACCAATGTCCTCTTTGTCAAATAGCCTTTTCATTTTCTTTTTGACCTCTGCATGCTTTAACATTGGCATCTTGTTCACACTAATGTTCAACAATGAAGAATCATGTTGCAATTGCACTTCATTTTGTTGACCTCTTTTAGGAGGCAACTTGTTAGACTCATGAAACATCTTATCACATGACTTAGAAACTTCATTGAAATCAAATTTCAAGCTTGATTCATATCCTTGAAAGGCTTAAGTTCCTCAACATCTTTGTGCTTGAACATTAACAATGCAAAATTCTAACTAGCATTAACAATTATCTTCATTTTCCCAGCATTCATAAGAGATAAACTCAATTTATTGTTATGTTCTCTAACAATGTACTCATCCCATTCTAGAAAAAATGATATGTGTTCTCATGGCGATGAAAAATAGCTCTCCTATCATAAAGATATGGACTTCCCAAAATAATACCACATATATCAAGTGGAACTACATAAAGTTCAACCTCATCAAGAAAGTTTGTAGTGATTGCAAATCTAAGTATTCATTTCCTTGTAACCTGAAATTTTTCATTCTCACATACCCAACCTAAAGGATAAGGTTTGGGATGATGAATGGTTTCTAAATTCAACTTCTTAACAATGTCTTCTGAGATAAGATTTGCTTGTGAACCACTATCAAACAATGTATCTATCTTGGTATGTTTTGAAATGCCTCTAATGTGGAAAGGATATATTCTTTTTTTTTTCATATTGAGTATCATTGAGACAATTTGAAGAACTAGCACTTGCAATGTCCTTACCTTTCAAACCCATGATTGTGATCTTTGTTTCATCCTTGGAATCAGAACCTAAATCTTGTTGTGTAGTTGCAACAATCTTGTCTTTATCCTTGTTATTAAACTTTTTGGGTCTCATTTTGGGATGAAGTTTCCAATAGTGGTTTTCATCATGAACTTCTTTATAACAGTGTTTACATGTGATATTTTCTCCTTCTTTCTTGACTATAGTATTTTTTTTATATTTCTTTTATTTCTTTTATTTTTTTAATTTTAATTTAATTTATTTATTTTTTAATTTTTAATTTTTAATTTTTTTTAATTTTAATTTTTTTTTAAAATTTCCTTTTTTTTTTTCTCCATACTTGAATGACTTCTCACTAGTTTCTTCAGAAACATTTTTCCCTCTTGCCTCTAAATGAGTTGCCTATACACAAACTTCATCTAGTTTTGTAGGGTTAAACATGAGAATGGTATGTCTCAAGTAACTATGCAATCCTCCAATGTACTTGAAAAAAGTATCTTGAGAGGACAAATCTATACCCAAAATCGAAGCTATTTTCCTAAATTCTTGAGTATAAGATTACACATTTTCCTCCTTAGCTTGCCTAAAATTTTGCCAATCCATAATAGTTTCATGCATGTATGCTAATGGATAAAATTTCTTTCTTATTGCAACAACAAAATCATTCCAAGAGGATAAAACCTTACCATGTTTCTCCATGTCCTCTTGAGTTTTGCCTTCCCACCAAATAAGTGTTGCACCTTCCAAGCTAAGAGAAACATGTTGAATCTTGGTTTCATCATCCTTGATTCTTTGTATCCTGAAATACACTTCAATATGACGCAATTATCTAACTTCTCGACATCTACCTCCCCATTGTACATAAGCAATTCAAACTTAATATCAAGCTTTCGCAAAGGAGTTTTACCATGTCCTTTTGGAGGATTTGGAGGTGTTTGTATTTGTGAAAGGGTAGAAGAAGTAGAAGATGAGAATGAAGATGAGGATGAGGATGATGGAGGTTAAGGTGGTGGTTAGTCACCATTCCCTCCATTCCCTTTTGGAAGCTTGTCTCCTTTTCTTCCATCTCTTTTTCGAGGTTTTGAGCTCTCTTCATACAACCTTGCATTTCTCTCTTCATAAAGTACCTTTACCATTTCAGACATCTCAAAGAATGCTTTTCTGAAAGTTATTCCATCTTCAAACATCCCTTTAGGACCTTCTTCATGTTCCATGACTATTGAAGCTTGAGGTGTGTTTGTTCTCCTTGAGACAATTTGAGATCTTAACTCCACAAGTCCTCCTTCTCCTCTTTTAAGCTTCAACCTTGTAAGCATCAGAAAAACACTTGAAAACAAATCAAACCTTCACAATAACCTATGCTCTGATACAAAAACGATCTGTAATTGAAAACTTCAAGATTTTTAGCAATTTGCAAGTGAAAAGTATATGTGTTTTGGGTAGAGGATCAATTTACTAAACACATCAAAAAAGTGAATTTTAACCAAATTTTACAGCCAAACAAAGACAATTAACCATATATGAAACACATAACACAATATATGATAAAGGAGTTCACCCCTCTCCTGGGCTACATCTTCTGGTCCAAATTCCAATGCAAGGCCTCTTTCATTAAGTGTTCAAAGTGTGTTTAAATGGCTTTACAATGCTCAAAAAACAAAACTAATGTCTCCAATGGATCCAACACCATAAAAAACCCCCATCTGGGTTCTTTTTGCACCTCATTTGGCCAAAAATTGGGAAATTTATGCCTGTTACAAGTTTTTCCCAAATTCTATGCTAGTCATCCTACAATTCGACCCAAATCTGGCTTGAGCACCGCAAACTTGGAACTGCCTGAAAATCTTGCCTACAATCCCGCTCGACAAGAGAAATTGTAGGACTGGTAATTCGGTCATTAAGCCCCCAGTTCTGAAAAATTATGGCCACATGGGGGCCACATGCCTAGGACTTGGGGCAAACCCCCTGCCCCCACCAGTTGGGCCCCCAACGGCTAGGTCGTGGTCACCACACACCCTTAGGATCGAGCCTGGTGTCAGATTCTCCTCATTGAGGGTTGATTTAATGGGTGTGTTTCATTTTAGGTTGGCAGTGTGGTCGTATGTCGCTGCATATGGCCTGGGGTTGGCTCCCCCTCTAATCTTGCGCTCCCAGTTACATTAGGGTCATATGACCCTGGGGCTAGCCCCCTAGGGTTGGACTCTTTACTTTTCTGCCACAGTTCTTTACGCGTTGGGCTCTGACTCTTGGAATTGTGGGTTGTGTCCAGGGTTCGAGTTACGGCCTAGCCCCTTGACCCCTCCAACTATGGTCTCATCGGTGCCAGGGTGGCCAGGGGCTATAGCTTAGCGTGACCCCCTCCCCAAAATATGCACCATAAAAAACTTTATATGGTGGTTCAAAACTTATAGGTTATGAACCATAGTAGTGGCATAGTGGTGCGAGCCTGTTGTGTTGTGTTGCAGGTCACAGGTTCGACTCCCATGGCTACTCGACCTACATCCAAACATTTGGACCAACCTCCGGAGGCAAAATGGATGCCACTGGTTGGTGTCAAGTAGTAAAAAGGGTCTTTTTTACCTCTATTTACCCTACATTAATTATCAATCCAGGCACGATTTGTTATCTCAAAGAGTGTACTTAGTTTGAGGCGGTCATTTGTCAAGAGTAATGTTGGTAGTATAGTGCCTTTGCAAAAGTAACTAAATGCTGGAAACAAACTCTAAATGTAATGACAAGAAGTTGAAATGCTTGTAACTAAATCATTCATTTAAGAAACTAAAGTACTTCATCAGTCAAGGGTGCAGTAATGACAACTCGTCCCTTTGTAAACTGATACAATTGAAAGGTAATCAAGGAGAAGATCATCAATCTAGGAACTGGACAACAATAGTCAATGTTCACTACAACTTCAGATCGTTCTATTCACACCAAAGAAATAATAATTCAAATAATAGGAAATGGACCAGCAACTAATCTATTTAACAAGATTGAACAACAAAGCCTTAACCTACAGAAATAAACGAAGTAGTAATTGTAACCTACAGGAATTAAGCAACAATCTTTACCTCAGAAATGAATTGAAAAGCAAACAGAAATGGAACAACAAACTAAAGTGTAGTATGGAATATTGAACAACAACCTAAATCAAATGTAAATGCACAACAACTAAATCAAATATTACACTCAGCACGTCTATACTGAAGGAAACAGTAATCTGAGTTTCAACACAAAAATTATTAATCACAGTTATGAAGAAACAACAATTGCGGTCATTAGGGAACGACAATCCCAATGAACAACAATCACATTCTGAGGTAAACCATAGGTAAATAGATAATAGTACCAATTTATAAATACAGAAAACTGTTACTCTGTAACCGAACAGTAATGGTAATATGTAAGGAACAACAATGTTATACAATGATATCAATCTGTAAAGGAATGACAATGCGATATAAATTCAGAATGAACAACATAACATTCCAGTTGCTGACGATAACCTTATTCAAATATGAATGAAATACAACAGAGCCAATACATGAAATAATAAGGAACAATAGATTACTGAACAAAGCAAATAGAAGAAATCAAACCACACACGACTTGGAATCAGAAAATAATGGTACATGAAGCAAGTGATCCACCAGGGCCAGGCCCTTAGCCTCTAGGGATGCATTGCTATGATTACTCTAGAATCAAAGACAGAACAACAACAAAGTTTATGTATTAAGCATCAAAATAGAGTTACAATAATCACTCTTTAAAAAGAGTCGATGATCAAAGTTTAAGTTACAACCGTGAATTTCATAAAACAACAATAGTCTGTCCCTTGGGCTAGCAACGCTGTCCTTTCTTATAGCAGCCAAGCGGAAATATCAAAGATACAGATAATCTTTAAGGTAGCGATCCTTCAGGATCAAAGGATCCTAAGGGATTCACCATATTGTTATCTCTCAGTTGTCTTCTCATTCTCTTGCGCTGATTTGATATCTCTTCTTCCTTTTCCTGGCTTATATGCTCCAATCTGGATTGCCTCATTTGGATGCAGTTCACTATCAAAGGGACAACAGTTAATTTCATCTTGTCTTTTCCTTTGGAATGACAATCTTCCATTTTCTTCTTTTTCTGCATAGGAAAAGGTAATTATTAGTCATTTTATGTTGCTCACAAATCTTCTAAACTTTATCATAATATTTCATCATATTCCCATTTGTTTCTGGGAAAACTAGCGTCTTTTTGATCTTCTAGTCCCACTAAGACAGGTAGCTATCTTAGAAACAAACAATCAAAGCAAATTGTGATTTCCTTTATGTATGATAAATAAGAGAGAAGCAAAGGGGACCAACCTGGATCTTCCGCTTGGCTCCTTGCTTGTTTCGTCTCTCCCTTGATAGAGCTTGCCACTCCTCTCCTACTTGTTCCACCTTAGAGAATACCTGTAGAGGCAAAGCAACAAAACACCGTCAAAGCATCTCGATCTATAATATCATAAACAATGCAGAATCAGAAATACATTGACCATACAAATGCATTAAAAAATAACAAGATTCACAAATACACGATTATATGGAGGAAAACTCAAAGAACTTTATTAATAGTAGAAGAGAGGATTACAACCCAACTGTCTGATCTAGCATCATCCTCCCAGCATCAAAGCCCTCTTCACCTCATGAAAAGCAAGATCACCCAACAATGCAATGTCCCTTCTCAAAGAGAAACCAACAACACTTCCTTACAAATTACAAAATTCCAGCCTCTAGATCTCTCAGATGAGGGATCCATTTATAGATATTTGCAGAGGTGTGTGTCAGCTCTGGGTTTTTGATTAGTGTCATTCCACTAATAGTTCTTGGTTCCACTTGGAGATTTCATTGATCTCTTACTCATCCCTGGGCAAATTTAGAGAGGCAAGTGTCATATGAGAAGTTTCTAGAAGATTCTCTGGGTATCCACTTAGAAAACTGTCTCTGCCATTTGTCTACTCTCGCTCATCGCACCCTACAGAAGGCTCTCTCAGTATGCATCACACCTGGCTAGTGTACCAGCCGGTATGCATCACACCTTGACCATGGAGCAGTCAGTATGGTCTAGTTTTAGCTAGTTCTGAGTGGTTTTTTAGGTGGAACTTCTGGGAAATGATGTAATCAGTTGACCATGATTCTTTAGGGTATGAAACAACACTTTTAGGGTTAAAGAGCCCCTTGGTTTATTGACATATATGATTGGGGTTGCAGTGCCCAAATATGTCTATAACAGTTGCCCCCTAAAGCATGAGGTCATAAATCTTCTAATGTTGGGTGAAATGATTTATCATGAGGATCTGAGGTATTCGAACTGGAAGGTGACCTGTATAAAATACAATACAATACATCATCATCATTTTATTTTCATGATCTAGCTAAGGCGAGCATTCCCATGCTCATCTTCATAAATTTATTTTCATGTACATAGGACAGATAATCGTCTATTGTTGTAGACCGGTGATTCTTGTAGAATCATCATCCCTTAGCTTGGATGATCATCTATGTAGCTTTTGTGTACATTTGATGTCTTTATTTTCCTGAATATATCGCAGCTCGAATGGATGAAACTAGATCCGGGGTCTTCAAACTCATTCAATCTTCTCCCGATGTACAAGTCGATCCATGTGAAAAGATGTTCTGAAGTCGAACATGGAAAGACATCGCCTGATTACCAGCCAATGATGTAAGATGTTAACAGGCGCGAGAGGAATCACCGATAATGATAATGACCCTCAAGGTACTACACTACAATTCACGTGGTGTGAATATATTATTTGATGTCGAACACCACGCAAAATATTTCAGTTGAAGGCCATTAATGTAAACTTGTCGTCAGAAGTGAAAAACTTGCCATTGAGGCATGCAAGCTTCAAAGTACTGAAAGGGTTGTTCCTAAGTCAACTTCTTGGATAATGAGCTGATGTCAACAAGAAGTGACCTTTCGTAGGAGGGCCTTAATGCATCCCACATCAACGACATGAAACGAAGCAAATGATTTTCTGGAGGTGAAAACGCTCTGATGATACAAGGTTCCAGAATGGCGGTCATGCAAAATGGAGGGTGAAGGTATTACAGTGGATGAGGCGTTAGCTGGGTGGTGAATTCTCTGAATGACTTCTCTTGAACATGTTTGCAACACTGAGATGGATTGGTAGCGTTAACCCTAGAAGATGGATGGTACAGAGGACCAATGGTGATATGACCGGTGAACGGAATAACCCAACCCGATTCAATCATGGTGATGGAGTGAAAGTGTCATGTTCAAGAGCGACCTGCTAGCAATGAAGTTCTTCAAGTTTTCTTCCCTTTTTCCCCAGTCATTTCTGATCAGTACCTCTTTATTTTTTTCAAGCTTCAGGAGGATAACATATGCTTGTTCTATAATTTTCCCTTCGGGCAAACCTGTCGCTATGTTTTGGCGAGCCTAGCAATAGTGAAAACTCGTTCTTGTCTGGGTGGAGAAGTTTGTCACTATTGTTTTAACGAGTTCAACGACAAGGATAACTCAGTCCTTTTCATGTTTAGAGAGTTTGAGAAGGGATGAAAAGGAAACTCCAGTAGTCCTTTTTCGTAGCATAATCCCTTAAGTCAAAAAAAGTATAAAATAATACGAAAGGGATGACTTTTCGATCGCTTTAGCGAGCCGAAAAAGACAAGCACTCGATATTTTTGTGGAATGATCCCTCAGGTCCAGAAAGATTAAAATGCAGAGGAGGGATGGTGCTTCCCCTTACTTTAACGAGCTGGAAAGGCCAGTAGCTTGGAGATATTTTCATATTTAATGAGTCTAAAAAGAGCTTAAAAGAGACTCGTTTTTTAGGAAGGAGTGATGTTTTTGGGGAGCAACTGGTTCCAGGTAAGTTTGGAACTTCTCAAAACATGGCAGTGTGAAGAGGGTGGCTAACAGGATCACTCATCGCAGTTGTTCCTCAAAAGGGTAAACAATCAAGTGGAAGTGTATGATCGGCCAAAAGAATGGAGGTGACGGTAAGAACACAACCAAGGCCTAAAAGGTTGATAACAATGCAATCACAGAGGTTGTTTACTAAAGGCAGGTTTATTTTTTAATGGGCTTGAACCTTGCATTAACATATGCTCAGTGGTGGGTTTATTTTTTAATGAGCTTGAACCTTGTAGAAACATTTCTCATGCTAGTCGAAGGCAAAAGCATATCTATAAAGAGACTACTACACTTGATCAAGCATAGTAACGCTTAAGATACAACCCATTTCGGGGTTGTGATAATGGAATCCCATTGTAATCTACCAGCTCGTAGGCTCCTTTTGCTAATACTCATTTAACAATATAGGGGCCCATCCATAGTGGTTCGAACTTACCTGCTCCCAATTTATCAAATTCATGATTGTAGAGCAAGACCAGGTCACCTTCCGAGAAGACACAAGGCTTGACATTTTTGTCAAATTGCGCTTTGATGCGTTTCTTCTGTGCTTCGTTAGCCAGTGCGGCGTCATGACGAGTTTCATCCAAGTGGATTAGTTCCAAGAAACGAGCCTCTTCCTATGAAGTTTTGGGAAGTAGATCGATTGCGAGCTTGAGAGATGAAATTTCACACTGAATCAGTAAGACAACTTCTAGGCCATACACTAACTGAAAGGATGTGAATCCGGTCGTGTTTCTCACCATTGTCCTATATGCCCACAGAGCTGAGTACAGGATTAGATTCCAATTCCGTTTGTGGACTTCAATCATCCTTTGCAGCATGCGCTTCAGGACTTTGTTGATGGCCTCAACTTGTCCGTTAGCTTGCGAATAATATGGAGTAGAACTGTCGTGGGAGAATCCTAATTTGGCAGCTAATTCAACCATCATGTGATTGCGAAAATGTGATCCATGATCTATGACTATAGCTTGTGGAACACTAAATCTAGAGACTACATGAATGAAAAAGAAAAGAGCAGTCGTTTCGCCATTATTTTTTAATGTAGGCATCGCCTCGGCCCATTTTGTAAAATAGTCGACAACGACTATGATATACCCATGCCCCCCAGCCGAGGTGGGGTTACATGTCATGAAATCTATGCCCCATTTGGCGAATGGCCCAACAAAAACCACTGGATGCAGTGATGTAGGTGGAAATTTGGTTTTGCGATCGAAAATTTGACAAGCATGGCAACTTCTGACCGCGATTATGCAATCTTTGAATATTGTGGGCCAGAAGTAACAAGCTCGTAAGATCTTTTTTGCAGTGGCGTAACCAAATTGATGCCCCCCACATGCATCTAAATGACAGTCATTTAGGACTTTTTCAGCCTCCTCATGTGTGAGGCACCTTCGCAGAACTGTATCGACACCACAACGGTAAAGTGTATCACCGATGATCATGTAGTCTTTGGATTGGTATCGAGTACGCTGCTGTTCAGAGCGAGAGGTGTTAGGCCTAAAGGTTTGTGTGTGGAGATAGATCAGTATATCTCCATACCTTGGATCACTTGATGATATCAGAAATAGAGTTTCATCCACGATTGATGCTTTAGATGTTGAATTGTTGGACGACGATGGGAGGTCGCATAGTAACTCTGCGAAAACTAGAGATTTCTTTGATTTGGATTTGGTGAATTCCAAATCAAACTCTTGAAAAATGGCTATCCATTTTGAATATTTTCCCCCTAGTAATTGAAGCGACAGAATGTAGGTCATAGGGTTGCAATCTGACAGAATGGTAGTTTTGCAAAAGAGGATATAGTGTTGAAATCTCTGTACTGTTTGAACAGTTGCTAGAGCCAGCTTTTCAACATAGGAGTACTTGCTTTCTGTATCATTTAAGTTTCAACTTAAATAATAAACTGGATGTTCAGTTCCATTGTCTTCTTGTACTAAAACCATGGTGATGGTTGTATCTGTTGCGACGAGATATAGGTTAAAATCTTTTTGATAATCAGGAGCATACATTAATGATGCTTTTATTAGGGAATCCTTTAAAGCATCAAAGGAAGCTTGCGCAACCTGATCCAGTTGAAGGGCACTTCTTTTTTCAAAAGACGTGTATAACCTTTAACAAGTTCAGCGTAATTTGGAATGAACCTCCTTAGAAAGTTTGTTTTCCCTTGGAGTTTCTGAATCTGAAGCAAATTTGAAAGTGGAGGCATGTCGATGATTGCCTAAACCTTACATGGGTCAAGTCGAATTTCTTCCTCAGAAACTACGAAACCAAGTAACGTACCAGAACCGACACAAAACACACACTTGTGTGGATTGAGTCGTATCTTGTACTATTGGCAACATAGAAATATAGCTCTCAAATGCTGCGGATGATCAGTCTGCTTTCGCGAATGAGCCGGTAGATCGTCGAGATATGGTTGAACGATGTGTTTGATGTCATGGAAGGTGTAGTTCATTGCCCTCTGAAAAGTTGCCCTTGCGTTCTTCAAACCGAAAGGTAATTTACGGTACGCAAATGTGCCCCATGGACATATAAATGCAGTCTTCGACTGGTCCTGTGGGCGGATATTGATTTGATTGTATCCGGAAAATCCATCCATGAATGAAAAGATTTCGCATCTGGCACATTCATCAATTATCTGGTCGATGAAGGGTGTAGGGTAGTTGTCCTTTGGACAAGCTTGATTTACATCCCTGTAATCAACACACACTCTAATCGTTCCTTGCTTTTTCATCACAGGAACAATATTCGATACCCAATCAGTTAGAGGAATAGGGTAAATGAAACCAGCATGTAAAAGATTTTCAACTTCTGCCTTAATGGCAGCGGCTTTCTTCGGGTGAATCAGTCGAAGCCGTTGTCGTACTAGTTTGACATCTAGATACATCTTGATTTCATGTTCAACGATGCTTGAGTCAATGCCTGGCATTTCTTTATATGACCATGCAAAGACATCTCTGAATTTGCGAAAGAGAGTGCAATATATTTCCAGTTTTGAAGGAGAACAAGACTTGCCAACATGAATATTCTTTACAACATTAGGTTTGGTCGAGCTATTTATGGTGATAGTCTCTTCAATATTGGACATATTTCGCTCGAAATCCGCCATATTTACAATATTTGATAGAAAATCAAAAACTGAAGGATGATTAAGGTCGTTGAAATAATATTCGTTGTTATCTTGAAGATGGGAATGATGGTGGTAATATTCCCATGGTGCCTCTCCTATCATCATTGAATGAATGATTCCTTTGTCTGTAGAATGTATACGAGACCAAGGATTTGAAGAGGTGCCATATTCTAGAGACCTATCTATCCAAACACTCAATGAGTGTTGATTTGGGTTTGCCACCCAGGCCCAGAAAATTGATTGCTACAAAATTTCTACGGGGCTTGGGGGTAACACCTGGCGATGATCCATACTAACAAAATGTTCAAAAATCTTCTTAATCTTTGATGATGTAAAAGATACCATATGACAGGTTTCCACCATGGCCACTTCCGCCAGATTACTCGGAGGTGCAAGGGAAAAAGTACCCATTGAGAGCTTCCATGGATCATCGGAATGCTTCCTGTAGGTTGTGAACTATTGGGGAAAAATGTTAGTTGGTCAATGATTGTAATTCCGCCTTGGAAGAGAAATGCAATCTTTCTAAAATATGTTGACACAACAGCAGCCATAGCATAAATCCAGGGCCTTCCTAGTAGGATATTGTAATCAAGGTTTCCATCAATGACCTTGACTTCGATTTCTATTGTCTTGCCCTCTAGTTCAACTTGCAAGTTACTTAATATCCCATACGGTGTGTATGTTCTTCCATCGAATGCTTTTAATGTCGTTGATGATCGTGACAAGGTTGGTGAGCCTAAAGTTTTCCAGCAACTCATTGACATAATACAGGTAGATACCCCCTCATCAATGGTTGTTTGATGAACAGTTTTGTTGAGGACTTTTACCTGTATAAGGAAAGCAAGTTGGGTTGGTAACTGAGGTTCATATCCTTTGTGGTTAAAGGCCACAAGATTGGAATCCATTGGGTCAATCCCGCCTATTGATGGTAATAAAGCTTTCTTTTGGGATGAGCAATTCTGCAGTACTTAAAGTGTCGACATAGCAGATGGAAATTGAGCCAGATCCTCTACTATATTATAATTCTGTGCTGCTCAAGCACGGGGATTAAATGTTGATTTATGTACTACTCCCTTTGGCGGCTTTATAGTTAGTTCAGGAATGATGGGTGGCACAACTTCTGACGAAGTTGTTGTCAAACTACTGGGTTGATCTATAGCCTTGTTTTTCGATATCTGTGGATTCCCATAATCTTTATTCCTCGTTGATATCAAAGCATCATTGTGTTGTTTCGAGATAGATAACATAAGCACTTGGGATGGGGAAGCATGATCAATAGCAACCCGATTTGTTTCTGGGTTTGGAAACATATCAGTCAATACTGTTGAGGTGCTTGAAGTTTTTAAAAATTTCTTGACCTCGGCTCGATGTGGACAATTTTTCGTATAATGATCCTCATTACATATGAAACATGGCTGATTAGGTTTCTTTTGCCCAGCAGGGTTTCCAGAAGATTTTTCAAGAGTTGAATCTTCTTGTTTCTTCTTTTTGTTTTTCCCTTTCTTCTTTCCCCCTGGTTGCTTTGGTTCTTTGCCCTTGTCGGATGACATGGCATTAACCTCCGAGGCAAGAAGTTTGTCATTTTCTTTTTTACTAGAAACTACAAGGGCTTTACCAGATTGAGCCTTTGCGATTTGCATACTTGAGGTACCAATCATGCCATCGCCGACATGAGAGTCCCTGTTTGATTTAGGAGGGGGCGGAACAGAAAATTTTGGTCTAGGAGCGTCAGGGATTTTGTCATAGAGCGTGCCAGACTGAGTATAGATCAAGTCCAAATATTGTGCATGAGCAATGACTTGCTCTTCAATGACAACTCCTCCTTTCGCCATATCTTCAGTAATAGAAGGTAATAATGACTTAATAAACCACTCAGCTAGAAGCTGATCAGGAACATACATCTTTACCATTTGACGATGATGTCGCCACTCATGAATATGATTAGATATGTGGGTGGTTGTTTTGTGTTTAAAGTTGGTAAGGAGTTCTGTTCCCGTTTCGTACCTTATGGGTAACTAAAAGTGGGTTAAAAAGGTAGTGGCAAGGGTGCTGAAGTTATCAAATGAAGCTCTAGGCAATTCAATGTACCATTTTGCTACTTAGCGTTCGCTCAAAAAGGTGAAGCCTAATTGAATCATCATTGAGGGTGTTGGATGAACACCACAAATGAAAGGTCATTACGTGATTCGATGGATCTTCACCCAGATTTCCATTGAATTTAGGAATATCTTAGGGAAGTTTATGAGGAATCACTGGCC
This sequence comes from Pinus tabuliformis, assembly GCA_031772625.1. Taxonomy (NCBI): domain Eukaryota; kingdom Viridiplantae; phylum Streptophyta; class Pinopsida; order Pinales; family Pinaceae; genus Pinus; species Pinus tabuliformis. Next base: position 827,304,369 of record CM062815.1, read on the forward strand.
ACCAAGGGGTGTAGGAAATTGGATCATTCGTTAACCAGCTCAAATCTAGTAATTCTAGAGTTGCTACAAAAGGAAACTGTTGATTCAGGTTTGGTGAAGCATACGGAGGATAAGATGGGATCGCCTGAGCAGTGAGTCTTTGCATACTAGCATAATGTATCTGATTCTGGTAACTTTGATAAGGTTGATGGACATAACTAGTATAGAATGGTTGTTGATAACCGTTTTGAAAATGCAGTTGTCCATTACCTACAGAGCCTTGTTTCTCAGGTCCTCGGTAAGCTTGCTGGAATTGTGGTTGTTGATATTGTACCAGCCATGGTTGTTGGACCATTTGTTGTTGCCCAATACTGGATGATTGACCAAGATGCGGAGTGATAACACCTATTTGAGCCTGAGTCGTTCCAGTTAAGGAAGCACTAATATGAGATTGTGATTGAGCCGTAGAGACAAGAGGTTGTTGTACTGCAACCTGTGAGATTTGAGGTTGACATACAATAGGCCGTGCTTGTACTTACGACACAGTCACAATAGCAGGTGTAGTGGTAATGTTCAACATAGGTTGGGCTGGTTGCATTGAATATACAACCCTTGGTTGTTGAGGCAGTGTTGGTATCCAACCACCAGATGTAATTCCAGTTTGACCTACATTTTGTTGTGAGCTCTCATACGGTAGTTCTCCAGGAGGGAACAATGAAAAAGCATACTGCCCCCCATATGGTGGCAATCCGGTTCTTAAAGGATAGATGGGTCTTTGAAGACTGGGCTGCCCATATTGAAACTGGTATGTAGGATCAATTTGTTGAGCTTTAACATAAGAAATTCCAGATAGGATCCTGGAGGAACCAATAGGAACAGACCATGTCGTTGAAACAATCCATGGGTGGACTCCATCTAGTGGTTGATAACTAGTTGGGACAGATGGTATACCAGCAAACATCGTAGGAGTGGTAGCAGGAAGTTTTGCTGCGGCTGTATCAGATGACATAGTCCTAGACATTGACGGTTGTTCAGACATATTTAGTCTATCCAAAAGATTTCCTAGCGATTCAACAGGAACTTGCTATGAATGATGATTGAAAGAACTAACTTTAGGAATAGAAGGATATAAGTAGATCCCAGTTCCAAAATGCAATGGAGTACTGGGTGGAAGATCCTATACTATCTCTTTTATGGCAATCAGTCCAGGTGGAATAGGTAGACCATCAGGTCCGTAAAATATTTCTAGAGCTGAAGAAGGTATAGCTTCTGCAATGAAAGATACTGGAGGGGTGACACCTTCTGAATTCTGGAACTCAACTTCCAAATGTTCAGGTAAGTGAACTTCAGTTTTTGGATCAGCCCTAGATGGAGTTGTTTCAGGTATAGAAGTGTCTACCGTTACACTAGGATCAGTTCTAATGTCCTCTTGTAACTGCAGAGCTTCTTCTGTAAAGGCAGATGTACCAGAAATGATCAGAGTAACTGTAGTCTCTGATGATGTTGAAACACAAGTTTCAAATAAACCAGGAGAGGTGGAATCAGTTAAACAAGACCGTTTTTCCTGGAATGGTTTTGTTTCCGGAGTCAAAGACGATTGACTCACTAGCCTCCACGAACGACAGGGTCTTGATTGACTTTCATCCACGATTTCGGATTACTTGATCAACTCAAAATGAAAAAGGGGAAAATGTTATTCCAAATTAAATAAATTTTATGATGCTTTGACACAATTTTGCTTTTTAAATTTTTAAGAATCGAGAAAAAGCTAAAGATGACTCTAGTTGGCTTCAATTTTTAATGAGCCTGAAGTGACAAGTGCTCATACGGACCTTTTCTTTTAAGGAGTCAAAAAGGAATGAAAGTGACTACTCTGGAAATCTAGACAAAGGGATTACCAAACCAATTTCAAAACTGTAATCTACACCTTGATGGTAAATTAAAGAGAAATTACCAACGAATTTACGTACAATAGTCAATCTTCCCGAATGCTATGTTCAGTGCATTGCGATCGATAGGGTGGCAGACACAGCTTCCTATGGATAAAGGATATCAACCTATTATGGTCTCCCAATATATATTCGACGATACAGGGAGCACAAGTCCTTACTACCACTTGTCGTATCAAATAGGAGGAATCACCCAACCTTCAATGAAAATGATAGTTACCAAGTTTTACGACGCCGGAACACATCTCTAGCCTAGACCTCTAGATGTGTTGCGTTATGTTCCAAAGCGTTGTTATGTTCATTGATATTTATTTTAGCGTTGATCTTGCTTAGAAGTTTGTATTTCAAGGTTCACCACGTGATGTAGATGTAAAACTCCTAAATATGCAATCTAAAATGATAAATAGTCATTTATTTTCTTTTAGTAATGAAAATCTTAGCTACTAAGGAAAGAAGATAACGATTCTTTCAACAGAGAGCAGATAGCACACACTAAATGCACTTTTCCTAAATCATTTTCCGCATGCAGTCTAAATGAAAATGCAGATGCATGTATTTGTTTTTTGTTTCCTTAATGTGATAATGCCAAAAAGGGAAAATAAGTACAGATCTGAACTATTTTCTTCAAAGCAATACTTCGACATTTTCTTTTCAAAGTGAAAGGAAGACTAAAACAACACTTTTCGATTTCAAATAGAAAACTGCTTTTGACACTTTAAATATTAGCAATTGAAATCAAATACAATGGCAAAAGTACAATCGACTATCTATAGGAGGAAGACTTTATGAAACTCTTCTTTTTTATCCAAAACGACAATTACGACACTTCTTTGCATAAAAAATGACAGTTCGATTAAGCTACTTTTGAAAAAGAAGGATTGAAAATGATAGACAAACACATAAAAACATTTACAAATCCCTATCAATGGAGGCTGAATAATGTGAAGGAAGGAGGCTTCAACAATGATATACTGATCATAAGCAGCAAAACTACTGAATAGAGCTGAAAACAAGGAGGAAAAAACCAAATTCCAAAGACATAAATAGTATCATTCAGTCATCGCACCTGTCCTTAAGGGAAACAGGGATGCATATCACCTGCAACACATGGGAGCTATGATGCATACAGGCTACTAGTTACAGACAGTGTGATGGGCCAGGAAGTGAAACTGAGTTTGGTTTTTGCTCAAAATTTGCAGCTAAGTTCAGTGATTTAGGCTGAGCTATGATAGACAGTAAAAACAAAGTACAGGGGTATGATCTTATGAGGTTATTGAGCTACCACAAGGGCATTTAGGATGCTTGTAAGTCAAATGTTCAGTTCATAAACCAACCCAGAGATTGACTGAAGCAGCATTCATCTACTTTGCAGTTGCATAGAAAAAGCAGTTCGAAGGCTAGCTAGCTAACTTCAGGCTCCTTCTGTATTTTATAAAGCAAACAACAATAACAAACAGACAAATTATTCATTCCCTAGCGGAGTCACCATTTTTTCTGGGAAAACTAGTGTCTTTTTTATCTACTAGTCTCACTAAGATGAGTAGCTATCTTAGAAACAAACAATCAAAGCAAATTGTGATTTCTTTTATGTATGATAGATAAGAGAGAAGCAAAGGGGACCAACCTGGATCTTCCACTTGGCTCCTTGCTTGTTTCCTCTCTTCCTTGATAGAGCTTGCCACTCCTCTCCTACTTGTCCCGCTTTAGAGAATACCTGTAGAGGCAAAGCAACAAAACACCATCAAAGCATCTCAATATATAATATCATAAACAATGCAAAATCAGAAATAAATTGACCATACAATTGCATTCATAAATAACAAGATTCACAAATACACGATTATATGGAGGAAAACTCAAAGAACTTTATTAATAGTAGAAGAGAGGATTACACCTAGTTGTCTGATCCAACATCATCCTCCTAGCATCAAAGCCATCTTCGCCTCATGAAAAGCAAGATCACCCAACAATACAATGTCCCTTCTCAAAGAGAAACCAACAACACTTCCTTACAAATTACAAAATTCCAGCCTCTAGATCTCTCAGAAGAGGGATCCATTTATAAATATTTGCAGAGGTGTGAGTCAGCTATGGGTTTTTTATTATTGTGATTCCACTGATAGTTCTTGGTTCCACTTGGAGATTTCATTGATATCTTACTCATCCCTGGGCGAATTCAGAGAGACAAGTGTCATATGAGAAGTTTCTAGAAGATTCTTTGGGTATCCACTTAGCAAATTGTCTCTGCCATTTGTCTACTCTTGCTAATCACACCCTACAGAAGGCTCTCTCAGTATGCATTGCAGCTGGATAGTGTAGCAGCCGGTATGCATCACACCTTGACCATGAAGCAGTTAGTATGGTCCAGTTTTAGCCAGTTCTGAGTGATTTTTCAGGTGGAACTTCTGGGAAATGATGTAATTAGTTGACCATGATTCTTTAGGGTATGAAACAACACTTTTAGGGGTTAAAGATCCCTTGGTTTATCGACATATGTTATTGGGTTTGCAGTGCCCAAATATGTCTATAAACCATTTCATAATGTAAAGAAGTTATGAATTTAAGGAAAAGATGACAAAATAAGTGGTAATTACATACCTTCTCTAATGCTCAACACACTCCCTGCTTACCCTTTTTCATGCCCTCAGGAAAACATTGTAGTTGACATGCAAGGCAGTTATGGAATAGGTTGGAGAAGGGATCTCATTAGGTGGTCTACAACCATGATGCCTAGCTAGGAATTCAAAAAGATGTCCTGTCCGACCTTCAAGCATTTCATATAAGGCTTGATATCCTGGTGCAGGGTGCCAAATGACTGGACTTCGGAACCTACAGCCTAACCAAGATGGGCCTTCTCTCAAAATGAGGTCACCATAGATACCCAAGTAGTCAGCAGCTAACTTAAAGTTCTCATAATTAAATGGTTCTTTTTTTTGGATGTTCCGATTAGAAGTCTGGTATCGGAATTTCGCTGCTGCTATAGCAAGGTTTTTGATGGTAAAGAAGTATTCTATCCCTTGTCGGATGATTGCTATGTGGATAGGTCCCAATGCCTCGATCGCTCCCTGAGTTCTCATTAGGCTCCTATGTTTATTCCATAATTGCAGTGATTGCTATCTGTCTCCCTCTCATTGTGGAATGATGTTCTTGCAAGTTCTATAGAAACTCAATTGCCACCATCTCATTGGATTGTTGTAGACGGTTAAGATAAGCTATCTATCCTGCCCTTGCTAGGATTTCTCGTGCAGCATCGGAGACCATCAACACCTATGGCTCATTGCGAATTGATCTTCCTCCCATTCTTAGCTCACTAAAAAAAAACAGAGACGGCAATGGAACAATAGGCTGTTCAAATTTTTAGCTCACTGTTAGAAAACACAAAGAAGATGACAGAACAACAAGCTGTTCAAATTTCAAACTTACTGCTAATTTTTGTAGAGCAAAACACAGAAATGGCTTCGGAACAACAAATCATGCATATTGGGAAACAAAATACCGTTAAGTATTGATATTCCCGAGTAATAATTCTTCCAAATGATGAGCTGACACGTATGCCAGCGAATTATGGAGATCACCCGCGCCCCCCATGCAATGTGATAGGCTGTCCTCGGCCGTCAAATAAAGGAGCAATGTGCTGAACTGCCATAGTACAGAGTCATAAAGGAACATCGTATAGAGAAATGCCATGTTTACAATGACGAGCGGATTACCGAAATCGAGGCATATGATAGAATCGCTAATCAATAAGGAAATGTCGTGATATGACGCAAGAATTGGAGGATAGGATAGCTGACATGAATAAAAGGTCTTATGCAGTCATTATCAACTTTTACCGTCATAATTGATTTGTAAATTATTTTCATGTATCAAAGGTTCAAAAGGGTTACATACATAATCTCATTTGAACCACTTATAAAGATATAAGAAGAAGGGTTTTATAATTACTATTGGTGTATAAGAAATATGACTTCAATACCATCAACAGAGCTCTGTTGCCGACAGGTGTCCATAACCTTGACAAAGTTGTTTATTTCACCCTTGGAACCATAATCCTTTGTGTATGCCTAGGAAAGTGAGTGCAATGTCAGAATGGAGGCCATTGTGCTGGCTTGGTAACCAGATGAATCACAATGCCATTCACCAGGAAGGAGTGAAAGGTGGGCAGGCCAACTTGTGATGAGACCTCCTGTTCCAAGGACTTTTTCTTTTTCTGATGTGCCTATTGGATCATATCCCTGGTGTGGTGGCCATAGTGGGAATGCCACTTCACTTTCTTCCTTATGATCATGGTAGGTTGGCTCTTGATGAGTCCCCCTATCTTTCATTTGACAAATCATGTTAGCAATCATATAAACATTTTTCTTTTTCTTCTTTTCTTTTATATGGCACTTTTCCTATTTATATACAGAGGGTGGTTCAACACTTCTTAAGAGTAGGGATGGTGGAAGAAGTATTAACATATCAATAGAGAAAAATATGCCCTTATTCTTATTCAATAATAATGATCAAAGAGAATTATGGGGATTTAGGAAGAACCATCATGATAAGAATAATCAATCATATTGGTATTAGTAAAATAATGACAGCAAGGTGATCAGTAGTTGTGTCCTTTTCTCTTTTCTCTTATCAATTCAAAGCAATTTCTTCTAAAGATAACGATTTTTATGTAATTTGCTGATTTCAGTATCCTCTAGTTTTTGTATTGTTGCATAAATGTATAGCTGTGCATTAAATGACCATGATCTAAATGGTAAAACACAAAAAAAAAGAAAAAAATGCACTCCAAAAATGTTGTTCTCCAGATGGAACAAATATTGTTTCTTTAGAGGGACAGTAAAATCATATTTATACACAAAAAACCGTAAGCAAAAGGAAAAACAAAGAACATGCTCAAAACTGCTATTTCTTGAGAGGAACAGCAGCTGTTCCTTAATCAGAACAGCAAAGAAAGCAAGCGCAAACAAAAATGTGAAATTGCTTTTCCTTCGGAAAGGAACAGTAAAAAACAAAAGTATTGTTCCTTCGGAAAGGAACAACAGAAAACGAAAGTGTTGGTTCTTCGGAAACGACACACAAAAAATGAAAGTGTTGTTCCTTCGGAAAGGAACAATAGAAAACAAAAGTGTTGTTCCTTCGAAAAGGAACAACAGAAATCGAAAGTGTTGTTCCTTCAGAAAGGAACAACAGAAAACGAAAGTGTTGTTCCTTCGGAAAGGAACAACAGAAAATGAAAGTGTTGTTCCTTCAGAAAGGAACAACAAAAACAAAAGTGTTGTTTCTTCGGAAAGGAATAGTAGAAAATGAAAGTGTTGTTCCTTCGGAAAGGAATAGCAAAAATGCAGAAGTGCTGTTCCTTCGGAAAGGAACAAAAAAACGTAAAAGTGTTGTTCCTTCGGAAAGGAATAGCAAAACGACGGAAATGCTATTCCTTTGGAAAGGAACAACAGAATGCAAAAATGTTGTTCCTTCAAAAAGAAACAAAAAAGCAGTGAAAATGATGTTCCTTTCGAAAGGAACAACAAAATGCAGAAGCGTTGTTCCTTCGAAAAGGAACAACAAAACGGTAAAAATGTTGTTCCATCTGAAAGGAACAACAAAATGCAAAATGTTGCAGAAATGCAGAAGTCTATACAAAAATTAATTTACTCAAGCAAAACAAAAGAATTATGTACAATATTTAAAAGCAACCAAATCACTTAGTGAACCAAAGGTGAGGAAGAGTTTTCTTCCTCAGCCAAAATCTATAGGTCAGAGTCTTACCGGAGTTGCTGGTAGAAGGATTCCCGAGTAAGTGGTTTCTGGTATAATCGAACTCGGTGGCCGTTTTCCTTAAAGGTGCGTCTAGATCCGTCAATGATGGTTAGAGTAATGGTACCATTATCACGCACCTTCTGGATTTCATATGGTCTTAGCCAGCGGGTCTGAAGTTTCCCTGGAAAATCCTAAAACCTGGAATCGTATAGGAGCGCCCAATCTCCTTCGCTGAAGACTTTCTTTTTTATGAGGGCGTCATGCCATTTGGCTCTTTGTTGTTGGATTAATGCGGTATGTTGAAGAGCAGAGAGCCTGATTTCATCCAGCTCGTTGATTTGTTATAGTCTATTAATTGGGTCTCGTTTAAATCTAGACCGACTTCTTGTGCTGTTCTCAAAGTTTGTATTTCAAATTCTATTGGAAATATGGGTTCCTTTCCAAATACTAGCTGATATGGTGAATAACTAGTAGTTCTTCTCCATGTTGTTGTGTATGCCCATAAGGCTTTCAACAGTCTTGTAGCCCAATCGCGTCTGTGTGACGCAATGGTTTTTGTTAGTATTACTTCTATTACTTTATTTGTGCTCTCTACTTGGCCATTTTCTTGTGGGTGATATGGAGAGGTAATTTTATGCTGAATATGATAATCTTTTAGTGTTGCAGCGATTCCATCACCATAAATTCAGGGAGGCGACTAAAATTGAAAGAAGGCCTAACAATCTTAATAGAGATGATGGTTAGAAGATTAGTAGTTGTTGGATCCCTGCCCTTTCTTCTTAGTCCTGCCTTTTTTCCCCCTTCCCCCCTTTTTTAATTTTCGAGGTTTCTGTTTTTTCCTTTTTCTGCCCTTTCCATCCTCCTAAGGTTTCTCCTTTGTTTTGTTTTTTCCTATTGTCCTGTTCTGGTCCTTCTAGTTATTAATATCTGTCACTCAATCTATTTTTATTTTTTCCTTTTCATGGTTTTCTTAATATTATTTGTTATTAAGATTTTTCCTTGACCTTATGAACAAAATTTAATTATTTTAATAAATTTAATAAAATTTAAAAATTTAATTATATTAAAAATTAGAAATTATTTTAACCATTACTCAATAATAATTTATCCCCTAGTATTTTTTTTATTTTCATTGGATGAATTTAAATTAGAATTAAGTGTTTCAATATTTAAATGAAATTAATATTATAACATAATAATATAAACAATATTTTTATTATTGTTTATATTTTAATATTTTTATTTTATTATCTTTTAATATTATTTTCTCGTTATCTACTCATTTTTTTTTTAAATTTTATTTATTTATTTATTTTTCATTAATTAATTAATTAATTTTTTTTTTTTTTAAGTTAACTTAATTTAATTTCTCGTTCTAATATATTTATTAATACTAACTAACTTTTATCGTAACAACTCTTCAATATACATTTATATTTATATATACATTTAATCTAGACATATACTATAAGATAGGTCCTTTATATAACTACTTTCCATTTGATTATAATTTTTATTTATTAAATAATACTTATTAACTAACTATTAAAACCAATTAAAATTATTTTATATATATTTATATATTTTTTATAAATTTTAAGGGATTGGTTACCTAATATAACTAATTTCCTTGACCATGGTCCTAAAGTCAAAATTAGTCGTTGGTCAAGTTAACCGTTGGAGGCTCTGCTCAGAAAATTTAACATGCTAAGTTGGATCTGTTTCTTCAACTTGTCCTGACGATGAACCACACTGGTTGGTTCGAAACGCGTCGATAAATGTTTTCTTCATGTGATTTTCGCCAACACTCTTTTTATAAGCAATTTTATTACCAGCAAATTGTGGTCCCCCATCCGTGATTATGTCTCTTGGGAGGCCATATCGCACAAATATCTGGAACAGGATATGAATGACGAAATCCTCTGTAGCTCTTGGCAGTGCCTCTGATTCAACCCATTTGGTCACATATTCTGTTGCTACCAAAATATATGTTTTCTAGTTTGATGATGGGTTGATCGAACCAACAAAATCGAGTGCCCAACGCTCGAATGGTTCAATGACTAGCTGTGGGTTCAGAGGCAATTCGTCGGACTGTCCAAGACGTCTTGCTCTTTGGCAACTGTCACAAGCTTGAACAAATTTCTTTGCATCTTTGAAGATTGTGGGCCAGTAATACCCTTTTTACAGAACTTTGTGTCCAGTTCTTCGATCTATGAAATGTCCGCCACACGGCCCGTCGTGACAAGCTTTCAGAATGTCAAAAATTTCATCTTCGCAGACACACCTTCTAATGTGCATATCTGCTCCTGTATGAAATAGGTAGCCCCCAATCCAAGAAAATCAGGTACTACGCTGGACAATCTACTTTCGTTCATTGGGAGTTAGATATTTTGGTAATTTGCATACTGCTAAATAATTTGCAACATCAGCATACCAGGGTGTTTTGACAGTAACAGTGAACAAATGTTCATCTGGAAATTGATCTTCAACTGCTGTTGCATCCACTAGCTTTAGCATTCGTGAGAGAAAGTCAGCTACAGGATTTTCTTTCCCAGGTTGGTCTTTTATTTTGATGTCGAATTCCTACAGTAAAATCAGCCATCTTGTTACTATACCGTTTGTAATTGGTTTATTCACTAAATATTTTATGGCAGAGTGATTTGTATATAAAACAACAAGATATCCAGTAATGTAATGCCTAAATTTATTTACAGCATGTATTACAGCTAAAAATTCTGTTTCAGTAACAGTATAGTTCAACTCAGCAGGAGACAAATTCTTGCTAATATAATAAATTGCATATGGTTTTTTGTCTTCTTCCTGCCCAAGGACTGCTCCAATAGTTGCGTTTGAAGCATTTGATGAAATTTGAAATGGCAGGTCCCAATTTGGACCTCTGAGCACTGAGGCTATTGACACAAGCTTTTTCAGATCCTCAAAAGCGCGGTCACATTTATCTCTCCAAACAAAATCAACATTCCCCATTAGTGTGTTTAGAGGTGCAACTATTTGAGAAAAATGTTCTATAAATCTCCTATAATAACTAGAAAATCCAAGAAAACTGCATACCTTTGTCTGTGTGGTAGGAGTAGGTATTAAGAAAATTATTTGAATTTTGGTCGTATCTACCTATATTCCAGCTTCCGAGATATAATGACCTAGGATGAGTCCTTCGGTCATCATCATATAGCATTTTTCATGGCTCAGGTAGAGTTTGGTAGCGATACATCATTGCAGCACCTTTTCCAATGTGTCTAGTGCTGGGTCGAAATCATCTCTTTATGGTGTGAAATCATCCATGTATACTTCGAGCCCTTCATTTATTAAATCTGAAAAGATGCTGAGGATAGCCCTTTGAAATGTGGCAAGGGCATTGCATATGCCAAAGGGTAAAACTCTGTAGGAAAACGTTCCCCAAGGACAGGTAAAATTAGTTTTGTCTTGGTCTTCAGGGGCAATCTGAATCTGATTGTATCCATTGAAGCCATCCAAGAAAGAAAAGAATTTCTTTCCTGCTAATGTATCTGATACCTGGTCAATGAATGGAAGGAGAAAATGGTCTTTCTGGGTTGCTTTATTTAATTCTCTGTAATCTACACAAATCATCCACCTTCCATTCTTCTTTGGCACCACTACAAGTGGAGAGACCCATTTGCTATCGGAGATAAGATAAATAAAATTTACATCCAAGAGTTTTTAATAAAATTTACATCCAAGAGTTTTTGTAGTTCAGCTTTCACAATGTCTTTTAGATGAGGGTTAAGTCTTCTTTGGGGTTGGCGAACAGGTCTTGCATCCTTTCCTGTATAAATGTGGTATGTACATAACTGGGGATCGATTCCCTTCATGTCCAGATAATCCCATGCAAATGCTTCCTTGTATTTTCTTAGTAGTTGGATCAGCTTCTCTTCTTGTTCAAGAGTAAGGTTATTATTGATGTTTAAAGTTTTTCCTCGCGCAATCTCTACAGTTTTGCTATTTGAAACAGACGTAGTAGGTATTGTTTGATGATGAGTGTCTTTGAGAGGATCTTCTTCTAATTCATTATCAAATGCTACCTTTATCATGTGACATTGTATGTGGGATCTGGATTCAGCTTGGTTAATAAAGTTGTTAATAACATCATCCTCTATTTGATCTTTGAAATCGAGGGCATCTTCTATAGTTAATGGGGATCTAATATTTTCGGTAAGGTATGATACAAGATGTTTGTGAGTTTTTATTATTGTTACACTTGGCTGGGCTGGAGGGTATAGGGTTAGATTCTTGATATTACTCCCTCTAGTTATGGTCATACTTCCTTGTCGGCAACCAATGTAAGCATCAACGGTTGCAAGCCAAGGTCCACCTAAAATTAACGAATGTCCATCAAGTCAGTTTTTGGGGTTTATTATCAGAAAGTCGGCAGGATATTCCTAGGAATCAACAGATACCATGACATCATGTAGTGTGCCTTCCTGCCTAACCACTGATCGGTCAGCCAGTTCTAATAAAGTGGAAGTTGGTTCAACTGATGTAATGCCCAGTTTTTGACAAGTGGTGGTTGTTAAAATATTAATTGCAGCTCCTAAATCAACTAAGGAATTTGAAAGGGTTTTTCCATTGATTTTCACTGTTACTATTAGATTTCATGGGTCTTCATATTTGACAGGTGCTTCTCTTCCTGATAATAGGTCAGATAAGGTGCCAACTACTTGGACTGTTGGGTTATTTTTTATTCTCCTCCTTGGTTTTTTTATACATAGCTCTTTGATGGTCTTTGCATGTATTGGGATATCTTGGATAGCTTGGAGGAGTGGGATTTTTATGTACAAATTCTTAAATTCTCCCAGAATATCAAAGTCAGGATGTTCTATAGGTCGTGGTATAACTAATTGTTCTGGGAATGGGGGAGAAGATGTGGTTGCTTGGTCAGGAGTCTGATTTCTGACCACATCTTCTTTTTGTAGTGGTTTTTCTACAAGTAACTGGTTTTCAACCTGAACATTTTTATCTCCCTCGGTATCTATAATGCGCCCAGACCTTAATTGGAGGTCATTACACTCCCTTAGATCGGTTTCTAGCTCTGGTATTTCAATTATTTGAACAGATTGGACCAGTCTGTTATTTGGGTTTGGGTTGGGTTGGGCTGGGATTTGCGGTCTTAAATTGGACTGGGGATTTTGTTGTAGTGCTAGCAGTATAGATTGAGGGAGTGGAATGGTTCCCACTGGCTGATTCATTGGTCTTTGCTAGTTTGTCTGCCAGGCTTGACTCTACGAAGTGGGAGGGGACCATTGTGCTGGATACACATTTTTTTGTCAATATGGTGGGATGTAAGGAAAATTTGGCCAATTAGATTGGCTTGCTTGATTCGACCATGGCGATTATGAAGGAAATGGTTATTGTGACCAATTTGAGAAGGGAGGTTGATTTTGCCACATTGTATTATATTGTTGAGCATGATATTGTGGAGGCGAGAAAGAAGAAGCTGGATCAGAGAACATACTTGATTGTCGTGGCTGCCATTGACGACGCTGATTAAGTAGGTACACTATTTCTGGTTCTTCTTCCGCTTCTCTGTATACCACTTTCAAACCAGGAAGTGAGGAACAGCTTTCTGTAGAGTGGTCTTTTGTACAAATGGCGCAAACTTGAACCGCGTCTAATGGGCATTCTTTGTGGCTGTGTTTCTTTCTACATCTGGGACAAAATATTGCTAGATTCTACTCTTCCTCTGCTTGTTTATATTTGGCTTGCATAATATCGAGCTGTGTTGTCAGAGTTCCCAATATGTTAGTTTTGAAATTTTCTAATAAATTTCCAATTTCTGCGCGAGTTACTCCTCTAGAGATCTTGTTGTCCCTTGTAAACCTGTCATGTTCTGTTGGTTTTAGCCTTATGCTTCCTTGTGAGCTCTTGATACATAAATCAATGATGTTAGCAAAATCTTCTTGATAGATATCTCCTTTTCCATAATATTCAGTGTTTCAATCCATTGTTCCTTCATACCTTTAATTAATGTTTTTTTAATACATTATCAGGTAAGGGTAATGATGCATAAGGAGATCTTTGAAGATTATACTGAAAATGTTCAACATATTCTTCTAGTGTTTCATTAGATCTAGCTACCATTTGAAATATTCCATCTTTTAACTCTCTGGATCTACAATAATCCTGATGTTTCTTTAGAAAAGCACCTTTCATCTAATCCTAGTCATTTATAACACCTCCACCCAACCCCATAAACCATCGTAAAGCAGCTTCTTTTAATGTAGAGGGAAATAGTTTCAGCTTTTGGGGGTCAGTGGTATAGTCATATCCTCTTCACAGCACATCGAATTCAAACAAAAATGCATCTTCTGATGTTAGGCCATGAATTGTAGGGATATGTTGGAGAGGAATTGGCTTCATAGGTGCATTGACTGCAGTATCTACAAAGGGATATTGCAGTATGGAGGTTTGGGTGTTTGGCTGGTTCTGGACAATTTGGTCAAATATGTACCAATAGCCTTCCGGGATTTCTAGGAGGGTATTCCTAGGTTGGTTAGACGGAGCAGGGATGGCCTTAACAACACTTCCTTTGTCTGGGATGATGAGAGTTCCTAATGTCTGGGGGGGATTTTAGCTCTTGAGGTTCTTCAACTTCGTTCTGAATGATTTTTGCAGCACTTCCCTTATCTGGGTTGCTTAATGGCTGAATTACTCCAAGAGGAGATCTTGGTTCTTCAGTTTCCCCTATTTCCCCTCTCCCTTCACAAAGATTACTAATGTTCCCTTCTTGCAATGATTTAGGGCTAGAATTCTCAATTTCTTGAAAATCTTGCTCTTCAGTTTGGCTATGCACCTCAGCAAAGGCTACAGATGGTGATCCTATGGCCTGAAGGGAACTAGTAGGTTGTCTAGAAGAAACTTTTCTAGGTCTTACTGAAGGCTGAGATTCTGCTTTTTTGAGGATTTCGTCTATAAAGGTCGATCAACCAAGTGTCAACGGCCCCTTAGCTTTATCAGGCTTGGGTAGGTTTTAGGATTCTTTTCAGGCTTTTTCTGCTTAGTCATGCACACAAGTCGAATCCTGAGTTCTACCCAAAACAACAACAAATCTGCAGGAAAGCGGGCAAGGGAGTAGGGTTGTTACATGCTCCATACGGAGGTTCTTACCTTTTGTTTTTAAAACCTAATTCTCTCCTAACAGGTACTTACACTACTCTGAAAAGAAACAAATGGCTACACTCTTCCCCAGCAACGGCGCCAAAATGTCGAGCAATAAAAAGGGTCTTTTTCACCTCTATTTACCCTACATTGATTATCAATCCAAGTGCGATTTGTTATCTCAAAGAGTGTACTCAGTTTGAGGCGGTCATTTGTCAAGAGTAATGCTGGTAGTATAGTGCCTTTGCAAAAGTAACTAAATGCTGGAAACAAACTCTAAATGTAATGACAAGAAGTTGAAATGCTTGTAACTAAATCATTCATTTAAGAAACTACAGTACTTCATTAGTCAAGGGTGCAGTAATGACAACTTGTCCCTCTGTAAACTGATGCAATTGAAAGGCAATCAAGGGTAAGATCATCAATATGGGAACTGGACAACAATAGTCAATGTTCACTATAGCTTCAGATCGTTCTATTCACACCAAAGCAATAATAATTCAAATAACAGGAAACAAACCAGCAACTAATCTATTTAACAAGATTGAATAGCAAAGCCTTAACCTACAGAAATAAATGAAGCAGTAATCGTAACCTACAGGAATTAAGCAATAATCTTTACCTCAGAAATGAATTGAAAAGCAAACAAAAATGGAACAACAAACTAAAGTGTAGTATGGAATATTGAACAACAACCTAAATCAAATGTATATGCACATCAACTAAATCAAATATTACACTCAGCACGTCTATACTGAAGGAAACAGTAATCTAAGTTTTAGCACAACAATTATTAATCACAGTTATGAAGAAACAACAATTGCGGTCATTAGGGAACGAAAATCCCAATGAACATCAATCACGCTCAGAGGTAAACCGTAGGTAAATAGATAATAGTACCAATTTATAAATACACAACACTGTTACTCTGTAACCGAACAATAATGGTAATTTGTAAGGAACAACAATGTTATACAATGATATCAATCTGTAAAGGAACGACAATGTGATATAAATTCAGAATGAACAACATAGCATTCCAGTTCTGAGGATAACCTTACTTATTCAAATATGAATGAAATACAACAAAGCCAATACATGAAATAATAAGGAACAGTAGATTAATGAACAAAGAAAATAGAAGAAATCAAAACACACACAACTTGGAATCGGAAAATAATGGTACAAGAAGCAAGTGATCTACCAAGGCCGGGCCCTTAGCCTCCAGGGACGCACTGTTGTGATTAATCCAAAATCAAAGATGGAACAACAACAGAGTTTATGTATTAAGAATCAAAATATAGTTACAATAATCACTCTTTAAAAAGAGTCTATGATCAAAGTTTAAGTTACAACCGTGAATTTCATAAAACAACAATAATCCGTCCCTTGGACTAGCAATGCTGTCCTTTCTTATAGCAGCCAAACAGAAATATCAAAGATACACATAATCTTTAAGGTAGCGATCCCTCAGGATCAAAGGATCTTGAGGGATTCACCGTATTGTTATCTCTCAGTTATCTTCTTGTTCTCTTGCGCTGATTTGGTATCTCTTCTTCCTTTTCCTGGTTTATACGCTCCAATCTGGATTGCCTCGTTTGGATTCGGTTCCCTGTCAAAGGGACAATAGTTAATTTCGACTTGTCTTTTCCTTTGGAATGGAGATCTTCCATTTTCTTCTTTTTTTGCATAGGAAAAGGTAATTATTGGTCATTTTACGTTGCTCACAAATATTCTAAACTTTATCATAATCTTGCATCATATGCCCATTTCATAATGTAATGAAATTATGAATTTAAGTAAAAGATGAAAAAATAAGTGGTAATTACATACCTTCTCTAGTGCTCAACAGTTGGTCCATGTGGCCCTCCACTATTGGCCCAATTAAAAACACCAACATCCAATCAAAAACCATAAAATCTTGACCAATCAATGGAGGACACTTGGCAAGCCACCACTGGCCCGAAATGCATAGTTAGCCTATCTAGTCACTTACCTAGTCAGCGTACAGATTGCTTTCTAGACAATCCAACCTTTAAAATTTTAGTTGTTTGTCAATTCGATCCTAACACAATATCGGGAGCATACGATATCGGTTTTGAGTGAAACGAATTGTGTTGGATTCAAATCACTGAGATCTATCCAGTCTTTCATTTTTTTATCTTTGTCAAGCCATTTTAATTTTGAGCACTAATTTGATCCCCTGGATCACTCCTCCCCATTGGAATATTTTGGTCCTCCAAAAGCTCATTTTCAGTCAATAATTATATGAGGGGTACTTTCCCTCACCCTTCCAACCTCAATCCATTTGGTTTTGTTTGTTTTTTTCGCTTTGAGATTCTCATGAAGGTACTTTATTCTTGAAGTATTTATCTTTCTGTCAAAGATAGGACCTTGCTGCAATTTTTCAAGATGTTTAAAAGAGAAACATATGTTAACAAAATATGAACATTCCCTCCTTGACCTTCAATTAAACGATACTTATTCAATTTCAAGCTCACTTCACCTTGAACATTGTTGCCATAGCGATGCTTAGCATGTCTAGCCTTGCACTTGGCTTGACTCTTTACCAAATGTGATCGCCATTGCCACATACCATCCTTATTCAAACCCAAAACATTATGAAACCCACAAGAAGATGTTTTGGGACCAATGTCCTCTTTGTCATATAGCCTTTTCATTTTATTTTTGACCTCTTCATGCTTTAACACTGGCATCTTGTTCACCAACGTTCAACGATGATGAATCCTACTGCAATTGCACTTCATTTTTTTTTACCTCTTTTAGGAGGAAACTTGTTAGACTCCTGAAACATCTTATCACATGAATTAGAAACCTCAATGAAATTAGATTTCAAACTTGATTCATATCCTTGAAAGGCTTTAAGTTCCTCAACATCTTTGTGCTTGAACATTAACAATGCAAAATTCTGACTAGCATTAGCAATTCTCTTCATTTGTCCAGCATTCATAAGAGATAAACTCAATTTCTTGTTATGCGATCTAAAAATGTACTCAATCCCATTCTTGAAAAAATTATATTTGTTCTCATGGTGATGAAAAATATCTCTCCTATCATAAAGATATGGACTTCCCAA
The DNA here is from genome assembly GCA_031772625.1 of Pinus tabuliformis. Classification (NCBI taxonomy): domain Eukaryota; kingdom Viridiplantae; phylum Streptophyta; class Pinopsida; order Pinales; family Pinaceae; genus Pinus; species Pinus tabuliformis. Next base: position 827,322,276 of record CM062815.1, read on the forward strand.
AACAATACCACATATATCAAGTGGAACTACATCAAGTTCAACCTCATCAAGAAAGTTTGTAGTGATTGAAAATCTAAGTATGAATTTCCTTGTAACCTGAAATTTTTCATTCTCACATACCCAACCTAAAGAATAAGGTTTAGGATGAGGAATGGTTTCTAAATTCAACTTCTTGACAATGCCTTTTGAGATCAGATTTGCTTGTGAACCACTATCAAATAGTGTATTTATCTTGGTATGTTTTGAAATGACTCTAATGTGGAAAAGATCTATTGTTGTTTTGTCATATTGAGTATCCTTGAGAAAATTTGAAGAACTAGTACTTGAAATGTCCTTACTTTCAAACACATGGTTGTGATCTATATTTCATCCTTGGAATCAAAACCTAAACCTTGTTGTGTAGTTGCAAAAATATTGTTTTTCTCCTTGTTATTAAACTTTTTGGGTCTCATTTCAGGATGAAGTTTCCAACAGTGGTCTTCATCATGAACTCCTTTAGAAAATTCTTTACATGTCATCTTTTCTCCTTCTTTTTTGACTACAACGTTTTTTTATCTTTTCCTTTAAGTTTCCATTTTCCTTTTTCTCAATACTTGGATGAATTCTCACTAATTTCTTCAGAAACATTTTTCCCTCTTGCGCCTAAATGAGTTTTTTGTACACAAACTTCATCTAGTTTTGTGGGGTTAAACATGAGAATGGTATGTCTCAAGTAACTATGCAATCCTCCAATGTATTTGAGCAAAGTATCTTGAGAGTAAAAATCTATACCCAAAATCGAAACTCTTTTCCTAAATTCTTGAGTATAAGATTGCACATTTTGCCCCTTAGCTTGCCTAAAGTTTTGCCAATCAATAATAGTGTTTTGCATGTATGCTAATGGATACAATTTCATTCTTATTGTAACAACAAAATAATTCCAAGAGGATAAAACCTTACCATGTTTCTCCATGTCCTCTTGAGTTTTGGCTTCCCACCAAATAAGTGTTGTACCTTCCCATCTAAGAGAAACAAGTTGAATCTTGATTTCATCATCCTTGATTCTTTGTATCCTGCAATAAACTTCAATATGACGAATACAATTATCTAATTTCTTATCATCTACCTCCCCATTGTACATAACCAATTCAAACTTAATATCAAGCTTTAGTAAAGGAGTTTTACCATATCCTTTTCGAGAATTTGGAGGTGTTTGTTTTTTTGAAAGGGTAGAAGAGTTAGAAGATGAGGATGAGGATGATGGAGGTGAAGGTGGTGGTTTGTCACCATTCCCTTTTGGAGGCTTGTCTCCTTTTCCTCCATCTCATTTTGGAGGTTTTGAGCTCTCTCCATACAAACTTTCATTTCTCTCTTCATAAAGTACCTTTACCATTTCATTAATCTCAAAGAATGTTTTTCTGAATGTTATTTCATCTTGAAACATACCTTCGAAACCTTCTTCATGTGCCATGACTATTGAAGCTTGAGGTTTGTTTGTTTTCCTTGAAACAATTTGAGATTTTGGCTCCAAAAGTCCTCCTTCTCCTCTTTTAAGCTTCAACCTTGTAAGCATAAGAAAAACACTTGAAAATAAATCAAACCTTCACAATAACCTGTGCTGATACCAAAATGATCTGTAATTGAAAACTTGAAGATTTTTAACAATTTGCAAGTGAAAATTATATGTGTTTTGGGTAAAGGATCAATTTACTAAACAAATAAAACAAGTGAATTTTAACCAAACTTTATAGCCAAATAGAGACAATTAACCATATCTAAAACACATAACAAAAAACATGATAAAGGAGTGTAGCCCTCTCCTGGGCCACATCTCTTGGTCTAGCTTCCAATGTAAGGACTCTTTCATTAAGTGTTCAAAAGTGTGTTTACATGGCTTTACAATACTCAAACAGAAAAAATGTTGTCTCCACTCGATCTAACACTATTAAGAACCCCCATATGGGTTCTTTATGCACCTCATTTGGCCAAAAAATGAGAAATTTATGCCTGTTACAAGTTTTTCCCTAATTATATGGCTAGTCATCCTAAAATTCGACCCAAATCTGGCTTGAGTGCCACAAACCCAGAACCAGCACACAAATCTGGCCTATGATCCTGCTTGACTACTGAAATTGTAGGATCGTTAATTCGACTATTAATCCCCCAGTTTCGAAAAATTAGGGCCGCATGTCTAGTAGTTAGGGAAAACCGCTTGCCCCCAACGGTTAGGTCATGTTCACCACGCGCCCATAAGACCGGGCCTGGTGCCAGATTCTCCATGTTGAGGGTTTATTTAATGGATGCATTTCATTTTAGGCTAGCGGTGTGTTCGTATGCTGCCACATATGGTCTGGGGCTAGCCCCCCTTCTAATCTCGCACTTCTGTTTACATTGGGGTCATATGACCTCGGGGCTGGCCCCTTTACTTTTCCGCCATGGTTCTTTACATGCTGGGCTCCAACTTTTGGTGTTGCGGACTGTGGCCGTGGGCTGAACTAAGGCCTAGCCCCTTGGTCCCTCCACCTGCAGTCCCATGGGTGTTGGGGTGGCCAAGGGCTGGTGTGGCCAGGGGCTAGGGCTTAGCCCAACTCCCTCCCCCAAATATGTGTCATACCAAACTTTATATGGTAGTTCAAAACTTATAGGTTAAGAGCCATAGTAGTGTCACAGTGGTGCAAGCCTATTGTGTTGTGCTGCAGGTCATGCGTTCGACCCTCGTGGCTACCACTGGTTGGTCCACATGGCCCTCCGCTATTGGCCCCAATCAAAAACACCAACAGTCAATCGAAAACCACAAAATTTTGGCCAATGACCAGAGGATACTTGGCAAGCCACCACTAGTCCAAAATGCACAGTTAGCCTATCCAATCACCTACCTAGTCAGTGTACGGACTGCTGACGGGGCGTTCCTGCAACCCAACTTTTAAAATTTTAGTTTTTTGGCAATTAGATCCAAACATGATATCAGGAGCATACCATATCAGTTTTGAGTGAAATGAATTGCGTTGGATTCATATCGTCAAGATTCATCCATTCGTTCAAGTTTTAAGCTCTGTTGCACACTTTCAATTCTAAGCACTAATTTGATCCCCTGGATCACTATGTCTCTCCCTCCATCACTCTCACTCTCTCTCTCTCTTCCATCCAATTATATCACTATATCCCTCCCTATCTCATTTTAATTCTCTCTCCCATCCATCTTTGTGTCTCCTTCTCTCTCTCTCTTCCCCTTCTCTCTCTATCTCTCCCCTCTCCTCTCTCTCTCTTCCATCCTCTCCTCTCTCTCTCACTCTCTCTACATCTCTCCCTTGTCACTCCCTCTCTCTCTCCACCTCCATCTCTCTATGTCTTTTTTATTTCCTTCCTCTCTCCCCTTCTCCAACTCTCTCTCTCTCTCTCTCTCTCTCTCCAGCTATATCACTCTCTCCCTCCCCCCATCGCTCTCTCTCCCTCGCTCTCTCCCCTCCAGCTTTGTCACCATCTCCCTCCCTCTCTCTCTTCCCCCCTCTCCTCTCTCTCCCTCTCTCTTAAATTTGATCTCATTTTATTATGTTTAAGAAATTATCCAAATTTAAAAAACTCAATTGGTTGTGAAATATTAAACCCATATTTTGGATCAATCAAGTTAAAGGAAATACAATAATGAAAAACTTAAAATAATCATGCACTATTTTTCTTGTGTTATTGTTAGTCACTTTGCTTGCTCTGATCACTTGGATCCTTAGTTAACAAGGATCTATGTTGATTCTTATTCTTAATAATATTATTTATATTATATAAATTTCACATCTTTATATATTAAAGTATTCTCATTTTTTATTTTATTAAAATATTGATTTAATTTCTATGGAAATTTTTTTAGTAGTCGTGAGGATAAAGGGTTTAGATATATCTCAAAAGTAATTATAACCTTTTAGATTTAATTAAAATTGTTATTAAATTAAATTAAAAGAAAATATTTGCAAAATATTCTAATTGTGAAATAATTTATAGTTTTCGGGTATATGATATTGATAAGCCATGGTATTGGCCCATGGTATTATAACAAAACCTATTTACAAGTTAATAATATCCATGGTAAAGTGGGGATGAATATCCATGGTTAAGAATCTTGTCATAATGTTATGAAATATTTTGATTGTGAAATAATTTATGATTTTTTGGCATGTGGTATTGATAAGCCATGGTATTGGGTCATGGAATTATAGCAAAGTCCATTCACATGTTCATAATATCAATGACAAAATGGGGTTGAATATCCAAATATTTTCAAATTGTTATAAACTAGAAATTGCCCAAAAAGGTTCAAAGATACACCGAAAGAATAGAAAATTTAGGAAGATCATCTCCCCAAGAATAGAGCTAAAAATAAGCTCATAATTAAATTTTAGAATTTGAAATCAGCTACATAAAAAAAACAAAACAAAACAAAAAAACAAAAAACAAAAAATTTTTAATAACACAATTAATCATAAATTTTTATTTATAAAATACAAATAACTAAAAAACTTTAATTACATTCAACATGACGATGACAAACATATATTCATTTTTACTAACAGTTTACATTCACACAAATTTGTAAAAAAAAAAAAAATTTCTAAATCTTACACCCCGTTTAATTATTTTTTTTTTAACTGAAACGGTTGTGCTTTATTGAGAATTCCAGGTTGGGCAGAGCCTAATCAACCAAATTACAATTCATGGGTTTACATGGACACCTTTCCCAGTTAAGGGATGATTGCCATTTTCAAAGCGCCTGCGTTTATGCTGATCATTCCACTTTGTTGAGTGCAGCCTGTATTTGCCAATCTATCCGCCTCCTTGTTTAAATCTCTGAGGTTATGAAATATTTGCACCGAGGAGAAGTCCTTCAAAATTTTGTTCACTCTTGAGAGCTATTTATTTAATAGGGGATCTTTCAACCATTCCTTACTTATTAATGCCTTTATCAGCAATTCTGAGTCCCCAAAAATGATGATTTCTCTTTGGCTTTCTTTTCTGGCTAATTGACAAGCTTTTAAGAGACCAAGAGCTTCTGCCTGGTTATTGGTTTTCATTCCTAGGCCCCAACTGAAATCTTCTTTTTCTCCATTTGGATACTAAATTACCCCTCCTGCTCCTGATTTTCCTGGATTGCCTTTTGAAGCGCCGTCAAAGAAGATAGTGCACTCGCCCTAGAGAGCTTGGGATTAAATATTCTACACCCCGTTTAATTTTAAATATAGAATTTATAATGATTTTATTCTCCCAACATGATGAACAACAAATAATGTCACAATGTTACGAACAATAAATGATATGGCAATTGGACAAAAAAAATGATGTTGTAGTGTCACAAACAATAAATTCCATCACCCACGTGACGAACAACAAATGATTTTGCAATGTGATGAACAATGAATGTTGTCACAATGTGATGAATAACAAACAACATTGCAATATTATGACATCAAAATGTGATGAACAACAAATGTCATCACAGTGTGATAAACAACAAGTGTTGTGACAGTGTGATGAACAACAAACAACATTGTAAAATGACTAACAACAAATATCATCACAATGTGACAAAATATAAAAAACATTGCAATATGATGAACCACAAATGTTTTTGTAATTGGAAAAAATTGATGTCTCAATGTGATAAATAGATATTGGTATCATAATGCATTGAAAAAAACCATTGTCAACCATGGTCAAGCATCTTTAACCATGTGAGACATGATCAACCTTTGGTTGACCATAGTTTGACATAATCAAGCATTATCATCTATGGTTAAGCATAGTCAACTATGGAGAACATCGTCAACATGGTAAAAATACCCAAACATGGTCAACCAATGTCAAATATGGTCATCATATGTTCAACATTATTAACTAAGGTTAATTATGGTCATCCATGCTCAACATGACCCATGGTCAACTATAGATTGTATGTGCATCTTAGCTAGCCATAGTCGATCATAGTCATCTATAGGGAAATGCTAACATCCTTGGTCAACCATGTTCACCATAGTCAACCACATGTTGACCATTGTCAATCATGGTTGAACAAACTCAACCATGGTCAGGCATGGTCAACAGGTATAACCATGTGTAACCTTGTTCATCCATGGTCAAACAAGGTCAACCATAACCAACCATGGACAACATGGTCGACCATAGTCAACCTTGCCAACCCTCTTCAACCATTAATGTACATTAACACTAACATCAATGCAACATTGACACTAACATTAATGCAACATCATCCATGGTCAACCATAGTTGAAAAATATTAATGTGACAAGGATCAATGTTAATGTGACAACAACATAGACCCATGTTAACCTCATATCTATCAACCATTGATAGGGATTAAATCTCTTAAGGTGTAAACCATTTTTAGATTGCAAAACTTGAAGAAAGGTTTGCACATTGTGAGATTTGATCCCTCTCATTACTTAATAGATTCATATTTAACATGGATCTATGTTGGTTATATATATATATATATATATATATAATGTGTCAATTCCATGCTAAAGTATTTTAACCATGGTAAATTTCTTATTTTCATATACTTTTTATAATATATACAATCTCTCCCTTAATTTTTTTAAATGTTATATCTCAATTCCATATTAAGCATTGAAGGAATTATAAATGTTCCCCATACCCTGAATTGAAAAGTATATGCTGATATATTTTAAGCATGTTGAAATATTTCTTTAATAATCTACATTCAAATTTATTTGTTACTAATAATTTTAAAAACTACATATCAAATTCATATTAAGAATTGAATAAACTACACATCTAGTCATAATGGAAAGTGAAAATATAAGCAATCTTTTAATTTCTCCCTCTATATAAAGTTGACATATTTTATTTATGGGTTATATATATATACATATATATAATATATATATATATATATATATATATATATATATATATATATATATATATATATATATATATATATATATATATATATATATATATATATATATATATATATATATATATATATATATATATATATATATATATATATATATATAAGTCTTTTAAATACTATATGTCACTTAAACACTTATAAATATTTTAAATATCACAGTCACCTAAATACAAAATGAAGTACACATCTCCTTGACATTGAACTGTAATATCAATATTATTTTTAAATGGCAGGTGTTAGTAATGCAAGAATTACACATATGCCTCACACTCACACTCAAAAGTTAAAAGTAATTATAATTTTTTTTTTTTTTACTATCAATTACTATATTTCTTTATATAAATTTGATGTAAAATTAAAATGAAAATTGAAATAATTCTTATTACTATTTTCTAATATATATTTTTTTAAATAAAAACTTAAGGGACAAATCTCTGTGAACGGTAGAGATCCTCTTTGCCCAAGAATTTAACTTAGATGAAATATTCTGAGATTTATTTCTAAAATAATTAGATTCTTTTTTCCTTTTTAATTAAAATATTCATAGTTGAATTTATTTATAAAATAGTTACACTGTTTTTTCTTTTTTAATTAAATTGATTAATCAAACTTCTGCATTTTACTCTTTAAAATAAGTGTTATGGAAAGAGGGAAAAAAAAGTGATACATTTTGTATCACAAACCTTGATGTGTTTGTAACATGAGAAATACATTTCATACGAGTCTCCCAATACTAAGACTTGTGAGCTCATAAAAGCGCAGATGCAATCATGCAACTCTAAAGCAAAACTTCAGAAGGAAAAAGATGCCACTTGAGCTCCTTTGGATTACTGATGCCTCTTACATAATTGGCTTTGACCTAAAACAAAAGTGAACCTAAGAGGTAGAGGGAAAACCCCAAATCAACCATCGGGTCCAGTGATCTACATACCTCATTGAAGAATTTCCAAGGCCTTCACCATTCTACCTGAACCTCCTTAGGGTTCTTTGGCACTCTCTGATGGGATCAAATAGGAAGAAATGCAGCAATGACTGAAATTGCACCAAATATTGGAAGGGAGGGCAATGTTTTTCCTGGAAGCTAATGTTGTTACTTGTGATCTAGATTGCCCAGATTGCTAGGAAGGGGAGATTTCTGCCCTTTTTTAAACCCTTCTCTTTATACCACCTCTATAAATAATGTTTCACTGTATTACTCTTTTGTGTTGAACTTAATTCCATTGTAGATTTTAAGAATATTTTTGAACGACAAGAACGAGGTTAATTGTTTGACCTGGCTCTTCTTTGTCATACTATGAAATATTCCTTAAATCTTTAATTGAGATAAAGATGGCCACTGTAAACCACCAAAAACTAGACAATTTCTCTTCATCAATCTGAATTGAATTGAATGTTGATACTTGAGGAAGAGATGATCATTTGTTTCTTCATTGGTTTGTCATAAAAGGCAGATGCACGAACCATCTTTCCCTCTTTTTAAATTAAGTTCAAGATCATATGTATATGTCTTCACGGAATTTCACCTATATTTGTATTTAGGAAATTTCACCTGAGATGTATAATGAAAAAAAAATTATGCTTAAAACTGTGCAGAAGAAAAATTCCGTATTTGCTGCTTGTGCATAGTATTCCTTGAATTTAATCTTCAATAATCATCTTCATATGAACTTCCCTGGAAACATATCCATATGATCTCACCAAGCATATTCATATGAAATTCTCCAAACACATGTACACATGATCTGACCTTAAATAAAAGTTTGTATTTCAACTACAAAATTTCATAGTCAAGTAACATCTTCATATGAAATTCCTTGGAAAAGATATACATATGATATTACCTTAAGTTTATATTTCAAATGAGTATGAGATACTAAAAAAAAACAAGTATTTAACATTAATCCACGTAGAGTATCATCCATCATCCATCAAGAATCTAAAATTCCAATTTGAAGTGACATGTTGATTATGATAAATAGAAAATTATCCACCATCCATACATATATAATAAATCAATCACGGCTCTACCAATACCCTCTTTATTTCCTCAACAAATTTCTCCATGTTATTGTAAGTAGGTCCTCCTTGACAAACTTCTCTCATTTACTCACCTCTCAACTCATGAATTGTATTCCTCATCTTCCTCCCTTCCTCCCCATTCATCAATCTCCTTACCATGTCTTCCACATGTTCTCTCTTGACATCGTCATTCATTGCCATTCCAATCTTCCAGACATCACTAATGAGTCTCTTGTTAGTCGGTTTCTTGGCAATTAAGGGTCGCAATATCATGGGCATGCCAGCACATATTCTCTCCAGCGTATATTTCCATCCACTATGAGTCATAAATCCCCCCACTGAAGGATGTGAAAGTACTTTCATCTGAGGAGCCCATTTCACCAAGAAACTTCTGTCTTTCACCTTCTCCAGAAAGTCAGCAAGCAGCACATCAGCCTGGCCATCAATGAAATCCGGACGAATAACCCACAGGAAGGGTTGCTTTCTCACCTCCAGACCCCATGCAATAGATGGATCCTGAGAGTCCAACCATTTTAGACAGCTTGTTTCTGCAGTCCACATGCTTGCAGAGATATCAGATATTGTATCATTTCCAGATTCTGTAAATAAACCTAGTGGGCCTATCGTATACAAGGGGGGAAGTCTAGCCCTGAGTTCATCAATTACAGGACGGTCGAGATCCTCAAAGGTATTAAGTAATATCAAATCAGCTTCCAGAGCAGCCTGCCCCTGACTCCTCGCAAAATCCGCCATGTTCGCGCGTAGCAAAGAAAAGGACAGATCTTTGATGCGCAATTGGGGCATTCCAGGGATACAGGGGATTATTTGTTCCATGTATCCATTTGTTAAACTCATCTCATCTGCATCACAGTACAATACCATACCATATAGACCAAGTAAGCAAGTTAATGTATAGGGAGTTGGTACCACAAAGTTCTGCAATGTTAAGACCATAGAATAAATTATAGTGATTTTGTACCTTTGAGAGGAATGTAACATTTCTCAACTAGAAGAGGCATGAATAAATAAGTAGAAAATCCATAAGAACTGTGCGTCTAAAATGATACTCTCAGAAATCCAAGATTTCTCGTTGTTTTTTGTGGAAACAAGACAATCCCATCGGAGACAATACATGTTACTAAGGGAACATCATCTGGTTGTCATGAATGCTTCAACTTGTCCACCAGTTGGTCAAAACACAGAGGGTTGTTTTTAGTGAAGGACTAACATAGCTTGACTAATTTAGAGGTTTGGCCATGTTCCAGAGGCAAGCCATCTGGTATTGTCTCAAATCTAAAGTCTGAAGGATATTTAACGATTCCCATCGATTTCGATTTGTTGATACTCTATTTTTTATATTAGGTATTAATGAAGGTGATATATGATCTAATGGATCAGTAAAATGCTCAGAATTCAAAGTGTTCAAAAGTGCTCGAAACCTATACCAAATTGTATATCTCGACGACCTAAATCCAACACAACTTGAATCACTCAAAACCGATATCGTATGCTCCTGATGTTCTAGTCTTTTTCCCAAACAGGTAAAAAGTTTGCAGGTTGGATGCATGACTGCCAACTGGGCAGTCCATACGCTGACTCAGCAGGGTGACTAGATAGGTTGACTAGGTTTCTCGGGCTAATGGCAGGCTTCCACTTGGCCTCACCACATTAGTCAATTTTTTTGTGTTTTTGATTGGTTGAATGTGTAAGTTCGGTGGTCCAATAGATAGGAGCCATGTGGGCCAATGGTGGGTAGCCACATGGAATCCCATTGGGCGAAAAAAAAAATTTCTATGGCTGAACATGCCTCTGAGAGAGTCAAATCCAAGACCTCCTAATCAACATTACAACACCTTATCGCTACAGTGCATGGTGTTACTTGTTATGTATAGTGGCCAACATGTATTTAAAGTTTATGTTGTTCAACCTTGGGGGACGGGGTCAGGGCTAAGCCCTGGCCCTCGGTCACCCCACAGCCATGAGACCACAGATGAAGGACTAGGGGCTCGGGCTTATCCCCGGCACTAGGTCATGAGATAGAACATTTAACCAGAGGTAGCGTAAGGTTTAATCACATGGAGATGGTGTAGAGATTTGGGGGCTTGAGAATAGGCGTAAGTCGGGGTCCTATGGGTGCAAGAGGAATCAGGGCAGAGTTTGGCGACAGGGGCTAACAATTAATACAAGCCTCGGGTTATATGGTGACATAGGACCATGGTGCGAGCAGAGCGGAGCGCTAATAGTTGTGCTGTGGAAGCATGGGGACCAGCCCATGATCGCGTGTACCCACATATGACTAGTGGAAATCAACGGAGGGCTCGATGAAGTGTTTAAAAGTTCGGTGTGGAAAATAAGGGATAAACCCTAGTTTTATGGCGCTCATGGAACCATCACCGAAGATCCAAGCGGCTATGCCGACAAGGGTGGGCGATAGCCCCAGCCCCTGGGCGCATGGCCCCATGTGGCCCAAGTTTTCTGCCTTAGGCCTTATTGGATATTTAAATGAAGCAACAATTTTCACCCAATTCAGGTGCGGATCTCGCCGGCACCAGGCTAAATTATCACTTGGCGGTTCCAGAAAAGGTAGATTCGTAGGATGGATAGCATATTAGTCCATTTTGTAGATCACTTAGCCAAAAAAATTCTCGGGAGCATAAATTCTTCAGTTTTTGGCCAAATTGAGCCCAAAAAAAGCCGAGCTAGGGGTTTTTTATTGTTCCGAAGCCATTGGAGACATAATTTTTACATTTTGAGCATTATAAATCCATGTAAACACAATTTTCATCACTTAATGAAAGAGGCCCAACATTGGAAGTTAGACCAAGAGATGTAGCCTAGGAGAGGGGTGAACTCCTTTATCATTTTTGTTGTCATGTATTTATGATATGGTATTTTGTCTTTGTTTTGTGTTGTTAAGTTTTAAAACCATTATTTTATGTGTTTTGAAAAGTGATCCATTGCCTACAATACATATTATTTTACTTGCAAGTTTTTCCATCACCTTCAAGTTTGCATTACATATCAATTTGGTATCAGAGCTCAAGGTTATTTTAAAGGTTTGATTTTTTTTGCAAGTGTTTTTTTATGCTTACAAGGTTGAAGCTTAAAAGAGGAGAAGGATAACTTGTGGAGCCAAGGTATCAAATTGTTTCAAGGAGAACACTCATACCTCAAGCTTCACTAGTCATGGCACATGAAGAAGGTCCGGAAGGGATGTCTGAAGATGAAAGAAATTTTAGAAAAGTTTCTTTGAAATGTTTGAAATGGTAAAAGTTCTTTATGAGGAGAGGAAATCAAGGTTGGAAGGAGATAGCTCAAAATTCCAAAATGAGATGGAGGAAAAGGAGACAAACCTCCAAAAAGGAATGGAGGAAATGGTGACAAGCCACCACCTTCACCTCCATCATCCTCATCCTCATCTTCATCCTCATCTTATTCTACTTCTTCCACCCTTTCATAAAACCCTCCAAATTCTCCAAAAGGACATGGTAAAACTCCTTTGTTAAAGCTTGACATAAAGTTTGAATTTCCTATGTATGATGGAGAGGTAAATGCTGAGAAATTAGATAATTAGGTTCGTCAGATTGGAGTGTATTGCGGGATACAAATAATCAAGGATGATGAAACCAAAATTTAGCTTGCTTCTCCTAGTTTGGAAAGTGCAGCACTCATTTGGTGGTAGGCCAAAACTCAAGAGGACATGAAGAAAAATGGTAATTTTTTATCCTCTTGGAATGATTTTTTTGTTGCAATGAGAAGACAATTTTATCCATTAGGATCCATGAAAAAATCTATAATGGATTAGCAAAACTTTAGGCAAGCTAAGGGTCAAAATGTGCAAAGATATACTCAAGAATTTAGAAAAAAAACTTTGATTTTGGGTATATATTTGTCCTCCCAAGACACTCTACTAAAATACATTGGAGGTTTTCATAGTTACTTGAGACACACAATTCTCATGTTTAAACCTACAAAACTAGATGAAGCTTATGTACATGAAACTCATTTAGAAGCAATAGGGAAGAATGTTTATGAAGAAACTAGTGAGAAATCATTTAAGTTTGGAGAAAAATGAAAAGGTAAGTGAATCAAAGGCAAGGATAAAAAGAATGATTCAATCAAGAAAGAGGGATAAAAACTCACATGTAAGAATTGTTCCAAATAAGGCCATGATGAAGACCACTATTGGAAACTTCATCCTAAGATGAGGTCCAAAAATTTTAATAACAAGGAGAAAGAAAATATTGTTGTAACTACACAACAAGATCTAGGATCTAATTGTGTAAATGAAACAAAAATCATAGCCATGGGATTGAAAGGTAAGGATTCTATTTCAAGTACTATTTCTTCTAACAAAACCATTGAAACTTAAAATGAAAGAGAAAAAATAGAGATTTTCTATATTATAGTCATCACAAAAAATAACAAAGTATATACTTTGTTTGATAGTGGATCACAAGAAAACCTTATTTCTAAAGACATTGTCAAGAGACTAAATTTGGAAACCATTCCTCATCCTAAACCTTAGCCTTTGGTTTGGGTATGTGACAATGCCAAATTGCAAGTGACAAGAAAATGTATACTTAAATTCACCATCACTGCAAATTTTAATGATGAGGCCCATTGAAACTTAAAATGAAAGAGAAATAATAGAGATTTTCCATATTAGAGTCATCACAAAAAATAACAAAGTAGATACTTTGTTTGATAGTGGATCACAAGAAAACTTTATTTCCGAAGACATTGTCAAGAGACTAAATTTGGAAACCATTCATCATCCTAAACCTTATCCTTTGGGTTGGGTATGTGACAATGTCAAATTACAAGTGAAAAGAAAATGTATACTTAAGTTCATCATCACTGCAGATTTTATTGATGAGATAGAACTTGATGTGGTACCACTTGACATACGTGGGATTGTTTTGGGAAGCCCATACTTATATGACCAGAAATCCATCGTCATCACCATGAGAACAAGTATCATTTGTTTAAAAATGGGATTGAGTATATTCTTAGAGCACATCGCAAGAAGTTGAATTTGTCTCTTGTGAATGTTGGACAAAGGAAGAGGTTTGTAAATGCTAGTCATATTTTTTCTTTGTTACTGATTACATATATAGATGTTGAGGAATTTGAAGCCTTCCAAGGATGTTTTGCAACATTGAAATCTGATTTAGTTGAAGTTGTTAACACATGTGATAAGATGTTTCAGAAATCTAATGTATTTCCTCCTAAAAGAGGAAAACAACATGAAGTTCAATTGCGACTGAATGCATCACTTTTGAACATTGGTATGAACAAGATTTCAGTGTTAGAGAATGCAGGAATTAAGAAGCAGATGCAAGAACTACTTGAAAAAGGCAACATTAGTTCTAATACATATTCTTTTCGGTATCCAAATATTTTGGCTTTGAAGAAGGATGGTCCATGGCAATGGAGATGGCGATCACATTTGGTGAAGAGTCAAGTCAAATACAAGGCTAGACATGATAAGTATCATGTTGAACACAATTTTTAGGTTGGAGATGAAGTAAGTCTTTGCATCAGCAAAGATAATCTTCAAGGTGAAAAGAAATTGAAATTGTGTAAGCCTCCTTTGGTTGAATATTTAGGAGAGAATGTTCAGATTCTTTCAATAGAATATTTATCTCCTGAATATCTTGAAGAATTGTAGCAAGATCCTATCCTTGACAGAAAAACAAGAACTTCAAGAAGAAGGAACGAAAGCACCTCCACATGGGGCTCAAAGGTACAAAACTAGGCAAATCCAAATGTATTGAAAAGGGAAGGGTGAGGGAATTGTACCCTCGTATGTTTGCTAACTGAAATTAGTCTTTTGGAGGTCCAAAAGCTTCTAATTGAGAGGAGTGATCCAAGGGATCAGTAAAGTGCTCAAAATTCGCAGTGTTCAAAAGTTCTTGAAACTTGTACCAAAGTGTAGATCTCGATGACCTCAACCTAAAGCAACTTGAATCACTCAAAACCGATATCGTATGCTCTCATAATATCGCATTTTGGTAAAAAAATTGTAAGTTGGATGCAGGACAGCTGACTGGGCAGTCCGTATGATGATTAGGCAGGGTGACTGGATAGGTTGACTGGGTTTCTTAGGCTAATGGAAGGATTCCACTTCGCCTCACCACATTGGTAGCTTTTTTTGTGTTTTTGATTGGTCGAATGTGTGGCTTGGTGGCCAAATAGATGGGAGCCAAGCGGGTGAATGGTGGGCAACCAAGTAGCCTCCCAAAGGGCAGAAAAATTTTGCTATGGCCGAACAGGCCTCAGGGAGAGTCAAACACAAGACCTCTAAACGAGCATTATAGTTCCTTACCATTAGGGCACATGGTGTTACTTTTTATGTATAGTGGCCAACATGTATTTAAAGTTTATGTCGTTTGACGTTGGGGGACAGGGTTGGGGCTAAGACCTGGCCCTTGGTCACCCCACGCCCATGAGACCATAGATGGAGGACTAGGGGCTCGAGCTTAGCCTGGACCCCAAGTCACTAGATAGAACATACGACCAGAGGTAGCGTCAGATTTAAGCACATGACGACAGTGTAGAGATTTGGGGGCTTGGGAATAGGCCCAGGTCAGGGTCCTATGGGTGCAGGTGGAACGAGGGGCGAAGTTTGGTGAAAGGGGCTAACAGTTAAGCCAAGACTCAGGTTATATGGTGACATGGGACCATGGCATGGGTAGAGCAGAGCGCTAATAGTTGTGCGGTGAAAGAATGGGGACCATCCCATGGTAGCATGTACCCACATATGACCAGTGGAAATCAGAAAAGGGCTTGACAGGGTGTTTAACAGTTGGGTGCGAAAAATAAGGGATAAACCTCAGTTTTATGGCGCTTATGGAACCATCGTCGAAGAGTCAGGGGGCTATGCCAACAGGGGTGGGCAGTTAGACCTAGCCCCGAGGCGCATGGCCCCATGTGGACTAGGTTTTCTACCTTAGGCCTTATTAGACATTTAAACAAAGCAACATTTTGCACCCAATTCGTCATGAATCTCACTGGCACCGGGCAAAATTGTCGCTTGGCAGTTCCATAAAAGGTGGATTCATAGGATGGATAGCAGATTAGTATAGTTTGTAGATCAGTTAGCAAAAAAAACTTCTTGAGAGCATAACTTCTTCAGTTTTTGGCCAAATTAAGCCCAAAAAAATCCCAGCTAGGGGTTTTTAACTATTCTGAAGCCATTAGAGACATAATTTTTACACTTTGAGCATTGTATATCCATGTAAGCACAAATTTGAGCACTTAATGAAAGAGGTCCAACATTGGAAGTTGGACTAGGAGATGTAACCCAGAAGAGGGGTGAACTCCTTTATCATTTTTGTTTTATGTTGTTAACTAAGTTTTAAAACCATTATTTTATGTGTTTTGCAAAGTGATCCATTACCTACAATACATGAAATTTTACTTGCAAATTTTTCCATCACCTTCAAGTTTGCATTGCAGATCAATATAAAATCCTTGAACATACAAGATCTGGGCCAATTGCATCATAGAGTTAATTGGACCCTGAGCAGGGAAAGGGAGCATAACAGCATGAGGTCATTTATTCAGTAGTGCCATGGTAATGCAGAGCAATAGAGTCTTGGAAGAGGGAAAGTAACAAGAAGGTGGTAAGAGAAGAATGCGGAGGAAACTGAGCCAGACATATATTTGATCGAATCCTAATTTTTCTATATATTGTATGGAAAGGCATCCCATTGACACAAACTTGTGACCACTTGGCCATGCCGATGGAACTCACCTACAACAAAATTTCTCCTTCACGAAATGTCACCAACCAATTTCTTCTAAAATTACTCACCTAATCAAACTCAAATCAAATTTTGAACAGATGTCATTTGATGGGAAAATAGCAAAAGGATAGATGTCAAATGGAGATGAAAAGGGTATCAAAAAGGGACACCTTGAGTATAAATATTTTGATTGTGAAATAAGTTATATTTTTTTAGCATGTGGCATTAATAAGCCATGGTATTGACCCATGGTATTGTAACAAAGCCTATTTACAAGTTAAGAATATACATGGTAAAGTCGGGGTGAATATCCATGGTTAAGAATCTTGTCATATTGTTATAAAACATGTTGATTGTGAAATAAGTTATGTTTTCTAGGCATGTGGTATTCATAATCCGTTGGGTAAGTGGGGGTGAACATATATGTTTAAGAATCTTGTCATATTGTTATATATAAAAAAAATGTGAAATAACTTATGGTTTTTGGGCATGTGATATTGATAAGCCATGTATCCACACATGGTATTGTAACAAAGTTTATTCACAAGTTAATAACAAAATCAAAATATAATGTTGAATTTTATTTTTTATTTTTATTTAACTTTTTTATTATTATTTGAGCCAACGTTTAAATGTTTACACCCATCCTGTGTTGATATTACTTTTAACTTTTTATTTATTACTTTTAACTTTTTGTTTATTACTTATAACACCAACATTTAAATGTTTACACTGATCCTCATTATGTTTTTAATTTTTTATTATTTCTTAATTGAGTCGACATTTAAAATGATTTAGATGCTTACATTACACCTACACATCTACCCTATACTTGGTTGTAAAAATAATATATTATCTAACTATTTTATTAATTATTTACCATTTTTCCCGGATGCGGGTGGTTTTAATGTGTAGCAGGTCAGTGGCTCGTCACATGGGCATGTGTCAGCCCGGACGAGCCACGTATTCCAGAACCGGTGTTCATTTAAGGGCGGCGGCGAATGTCCATCTGCGCGTTTTAAGACGAGTCCCTTCAGCATTTACTGTTCTCCTTGGTAGCGGGAAAATGGAGTTACAAAGGCTTGGCACCTCTGTCATTCTCCCGCAGTTCTGCGTAAGGTTTGGGTGCTCGGAGGTTGCGTTAGCTCACTCTCTGGTTCTGAGGGAGGTTTCGAAGGGGCATTCCTGCTCTTTGGACAATCCGGGGATGCAGCGTGAGCGCCAAAGGATGATCAGCAGGCGCGGAAGCTCCAGAGGTCGTGCTTCGTCACAGAGGCAAGCTCTTTCCCCCTCTTCCTCAATTGAGGTTTCTTCCGACCGCAGTCGCTCCAGAGGACGTGCAGTTGGCCGAGGTAGAGCGATGGAACATCGAGAAATTATGGAATGTGGGCACTCTGCGCATCCCATGGTGAGATATCGTATTCCATGTACTCTGTCAAATTCAACTTTTATTGTTACGGTTTCGGTGGAGCATTGTAGCAATCCTGGTGGGCAGGAAGAAGATTTGCAAGCAAGCCCTCCTCGGATTCCTGGGTTGGCTCCCACAGTCGACATGCAAGTTCCTGCGGTTGATATGCTGCGCCCCGTCATAGACAGTTCCTCCCCAGACCCTCGGGCAGGCCCAAGTGAACCTGCGCAGAGGAACACGCTCCCCGAAACGGACATCCCCAAGCAATTCAGATGCAAAGCGGAGGAAGATCCGCACACAACAGATGATGACTAAATCGACATGCAGTTCGCCACTAGTCTCTGAGAAAGGGCTTTTTTCTCTGTTTGCTCTCACCGCCATCTTGTATGTGTCAGGACTCAGTCCTTATATGTTTCTGTGACGGATATCCTTATTTGTTCCAGTCCTTATGTGTTTCAGTGTTTCAGTGTCGGCTATCCATGTATGTTCAGTGTCGGTCTTATGTACTGTCGATATGGTTCAGTGTCGGTCTTATGTAATTTTGGACATGATTATTCCTGAGCATTCTGTCATTCTCTCGACAGGAAACACAGGGCTACGGCTCTGCTGTAACACTGATGATGTAAATTTTGACCTTTTTGTAATATAATAGATTAGTCTGATTCAGAAAAAAATAAAAATAAAAATAAAATAAAATAAAATTATTTACCAATTTAATGAAATTTTTTCATTTATTATAATATATTATATAAATATTCTATTAATTAGTCAACATTCATCTTTAACAACTATTTCAATTATTATTAGTTATTAGATCTTTTTACTTATTATAATTTATTATTTATTATCACTAATTTTTATTGTTTATTTACATTGTTATATTTTGAGTCATTTTTCTTTAAAAAAAATACAAATCATTATCTCACTCTAAGGATTAGAGTGAGGTAAATACAACAATATTCATAGACACAGTGATTCGAATAATATTTCTCATTATAATGTCACTCAAGAAAATTGAATCTAGATGAGGAAGATAACAACCATTCTATCCAACCACCTTAAATATTTCAATTAACATTTTCCTAATATTTTATATTATTATTAAAAATAATAATAAATTTTGAAAACATTTAAAGACTACTTTTCATACTTTTCATAGAACTAAAATCAAACATGTAAATCCATTTGTAAAACTTTCACCAACATTTATAAATTATTTATTTAAAACTCCCTTAACATTAAATGGACATTATTCTTAAACTTTTTTTAAATAAATACAACATTATGGTTATGATAATTGATATAAATCAAAATGGTCCAATCAAACTATTTTTCCTATGTATCACATGCTTAAAATTATAATTATGATTTTATTATCCTATATAATAGGTGCTACATAATAACTAAGTGAAAAATATAATAAGTATTACATAATAACTAGTATCTTTCACAATATAATAAGTATTACATAATAACTAGTATCTTTCACTTAATTTAAATGTAATTAAATCAAAATACAACTATTGAATTCAACTTAGTGTTAAAATTTAAAATCAGTAAAATTAACTTAAACTTTAATAAAAATGATAAAAATTTAAACTTTAATAAAAATGATGAAAAACATTAAATTTCCATGTTACTCAGTGGTGTTTTACAAAGGGTATAAAAAGGATTTTTTTTAGGATACCATGAGGCAATCACACTGAACCATGACAGATATTCGTCTTTTAAAGAGATTGTATAGATTTTAATATAATTAATGTTTTTTTGACAGATACATATGTCAGATATATTTCAAGATGTAAAGACTCTTAAATACAACAAATGCTATAGTAGCTAGCTCTTAAATATAATTATAAATTTTAAAATATAGATTTCATCCATAATAAAAATTACAATTATATAGTTTTTATTTATTTAATATTATTTTTCCAATTATAAAATATAAAATAATAATTATAATTATAATGTTTCAATTAATAAATATATTTAAATAAAAAAATAATAAGATAATAATGTTTTTAAATATTTAAAGTATTTTGTAATTTTGTTTTTAACTTGAAATTTATTATTAAAAGCAAATATTTATTTTTGTAAGTTATTTGAATCGTTTGATAGTTTATATGTTATTTGGCATTAACCTTGACCTCTATTGAAACTATATTATTTTCCTCTGATATTGACATATAATTTTAAATTGAGAAAAGTTTGTGAAGAATCACATTATCAAATAAAGTTTTGGAGGACTACTTGAAATGACAACTTTAAAATACATTTGGACCAACAATTCCATTTTCAAAATGGCAGAACTTATGAAATGACCGTATTCATAACTAGAATCATATGTTATAGCATCAATTAGATTGGTATAATTGGAGTTAATGTGTATAAAGCATAATCTTTCTTACACGCTTGAGATTGAGATTCAAATCATTCAAATATCTTATTATAATGAATTTAAAATTCAATCAGGGTATATGAATCTTGTTTTCAGTGTTCAACATCAATTTATTTAATAAGCTAACATCAGCGTGTGCGCTTCCCATTCTAAGGAAACTTATGGACAAATGCGAGTGATTTGTTGTGATATTATATGAAAAGACAAGTTGGAACATGTTGCATTACAAGTGTCACTCTACACTAACAATGGGCGAACCCATAGTTGTCGTAGTTTAGCAAGTTCAAAGTTTTTATGTATTTTATGAGAATTTTATTTAGAAATTGAGCTGTGTAATAATTGTATCATAAATATCATATCACCATAATCATGTGTTACTAGGCATGGCTCAATAACATGTTCAAATTTAAGGCCAATGGTATTAGAGATAAATATTAATAAATAAAAAATAACAAAAAATACAAAAATAATGTGTAATGTTTCACTTTATTAAATTGGAGATTATTTTCCCAGATCTGGGTGTTTAACATGGCTTTCAGTATGTGAGCGTCTTAGTGGGTTGGCGCGTGGCTTATTACCACCGCCATCCGGCCTCACGTGATGCCAGTAATTAATTCCTCAGTGAAAATCTTCAATGCTGCATTAATGAAGCTCGTCCCTCCTTATCAGCCTGTCAACTCATCTATTATGGCGCCCCTCCAGGAACACATTCCTGCTCCTCCCCTGCGCTTGTATTGCTCCCCTGCTGTTGTAGAGCCTCGCTCTCGGACCAGCCCAGGGAATCGTTGGGCTCGGGATTACTGTGTCGATTTATCGCTTGTACTTCAGGTTTCTCAAATCCCTCTCTGCATATTCAGTTGTAGCAAGGATAATTTTAGGGGCGAATGTTCGCCCTTTGGCGAAATTAAGGTGTTTTAAATTTTTAGTTGGCAAATATTTTGTATCATAGTACATTTTTACAAATCACCTCAAATAGCCCACCTTATTTTAAGGGAGAGGGTAAAAAAGGTAAATTTAGCCCTTAGTTACAACCTTCCATTCGCCCATTTTCAAGAATAGGTTTTATTTAAGTGAATCCATTCGCCCATTTTCAAGAATAGGTTTTATTTAAGTGAATCCTATGGGCCAAATACCATATTTATAAAAGAGGTATGGTAAATTAATAAAAATATAAATAAATGAGAGGTATGGTAAATAAATAAAACATTTTTTATATTTACTCCATAAGTCAGCTGGTGTAAACAAATAAAAATATAAGTAAAGTGGAGGTACGGTAAATAAACAAAACGTCTTTTTATACTTACTCAAAAGGTATGGTAAATAAATAAAAATATAAATAAACTAGACCCATGGTAAATAAATAAAACCTCTTTTTGTATTTAGTTTGTAATCCTTGTTCTATTTATGAAGGCTCAAGAAAGAGGTTTTATTTAAGTGAATCCTATGGGCCAAATACCATATTTGTAACAGAGGTATGGTAAATTAATAAAAATATAAATAAACTAGAGGTATGGTAAACAAATAAAACATTTTTTTATATTTACTCCATAATTCACCTTATATTTACGAACACTCAAGAAATGGGTTATAGTTAGGTGAAACCTATGGGAAAAATACTATGGGACAAATACCATGGACTAGATTGCTATTAGTACCATGCAAAAACCATTATTAACCCTAGTATTAGAATTAATAAAAATAAAAATGGCACATGGTATTGACCCATGGTATTCACCAAAATGGCACATGTTATTGACCCATGGTATTCACCTGGAATGTGGCCTATTTAAATGGGGGAATTAAACCAGCATAGATCCATTTTTACTCTTCTCTAAGAGTTCACAATGCTAAGATTCACTAGGACTTTACAAAGTTTTATTATTTAGTAAAAGACTCGCCAAGATCTTACAAGATTTCATAATTGAGTAAAATATTTTCCATGCCTGGTGAGAGATTCGCCAAAAAATTATATATACATATTATATTATTGATAAAATCGCCTTCCATTTTTCCTATATACCATGGAGATTCGCCCATTTATTATATTTATAAATTTAGGGGGGTTCTTAAAATTTTCCCTGAGTTGTAGCCTGTCCTCTGTCTTTCCCACCGCTCTTTTGTGCGCTGAAGCTGAGCCCCTTTCAGTCCCCCCTGCCTTCACAATACTACTGCCTGTTCAGAGCATCTTGTTCATTTCATTATTCCTAGATTGCGGCAAAGAATGAGCTGCAGGAGGGGATGTTCCCGTGGGAAAGTTATCCGCCAGCCCTCCTCATCCACTATGGACTCTTCATCTTATTCCTCGGACTTCTGCTCTGAACGCTATCCTGTCACCAGGAGTGGTCTTGGACGGGGTCGAGGACAGTATAATTCAGCAGCGTGCTCTCATAATTCACAATCTCACACCGCTCGTTTTCAGTTCCCCTGTACACTCAGCAATTTCTCCTTCTTAGCTTCAGCCACCATTGAGCTTCGAGAGGGTACTTCTGGTCTAGTTGTTGTGACACTAGGGGTGACTCTGGAGACATGGGCAGAAGACAAGTATGGTACCTCTCAGATAGACAACAAGCAGAGTAAGAACCCTGGTGGCACTACAGCCCAGGACATGAACATTCAAGCTGGTCTGAGCATCCCTACTGGTGGCGGTTCTTCAGGCAAAGAGGGCATCCCTTTGAGGATGAAGATCCCTACAAATATGGGTGTCACATCATTGAAGAGTCACCTTCTACCTCTCATGAAGCTTAATCAGGTCTGCGTGCAAGGGTTTTTGAATCTCTGCTACTCGAAGTTACAGTTGTTTAATGGGTCAAATTTCAATTTTGATTTGGACAGTGTTGCCCTGTTTATTTGTACAAGCCTAGTCAACCTGTTTTGGTCTTTGAATTATCTCTGGTCAATATACAGTTTCGATATTGGCATTTTCTGTTTCTATGAACTAGTCATGGTCATGGTCCTAGAAGTTCTTCTGGTCAGTCTTCAGCAGGTCTTTTTGGTCAGCGTTCAGTTATGTAATGTAAGCATGCCGCATCTCTGGGCTAGACTTCTTGAGGCCGTGGCCTCTTTGTAAAAATATTTTTGTATCAATATAGGAGTAGACAAATTCAAAAAAAAAAAATGGAGATTATTTAAACGGTTTCACCAAATTATTATGTGGTCAGGATAAAAACTCATTGTGTTATACCTGCGATGGTAGGCATAATAATGAATATCATATTCTTTTCCCAAATTTACTTTTCCATAATAATAATATTATATCTTGAATAGATTTATCATATATGGCGTATTTGAGATTTGTTTGTCAATTTTATTCTTAGGTATTCTATTTTCCTAAAATTAAATTTAGCTATTTTGATTTTTATTTTTTTTAAGAAAATTGATGATTTAGGTCACTTTAAAATTGTCAAAAATTTTAGAATTCAAGTTTTATGGACAAATGTATAGGTGGAACTCAAACCCTCAACATAATTTTAATAAAATTTAGAATTAAAACTATTATTTTATTGTGAAATTTAACAACTTATTATTTTGGATTTTTAACTATTTAAATATGTAAATATGTAAGATGAATAATGTATACTTCCCCTCTTTCATCTTATTGACAATCTTAATTTAAGTTAACATTGTTAGTAGTCAATTGGATAGGTGGTTGGGACAAATGTTGTTATCCAAGCCACCCGAGTTCAATTCTTGCATGTGACATGTTGAGCTCATAATGAATATATCCTTGTAATGACTTCAATCTACCATTTGTTACAGTATCATTGGTAGTAAGGAGAATGGAAATAATTCACCATGACATCATGAAATAGAGGAAAATTTACATCTCTACTCTTACATTAGTTAAAACAATTCTTTAGTATAAAAGTAATGAAACAAAGAAGGAAATAACACTAGTACCCTTATATTAGTTAAAATACTGCTTACTTTAGGGATGGTAAGTGTAAGGGATTTTGTTCATCTTAGAGGAGATTTGGAAGTGAGTTACAAATGGGGTTTGGTTCAAGTTGTTGATAATCAAGCCAAGGAATTTTCACTTTACCAAGGGATAAATATTCTTGATCCAAGACATATCAATGAGTTAATTGTAATGAGAGACCGATGATAATTATCAAAATGGTCATTTTTTTCTCCACTTCATTTGTTGGCAACTTAACAAGGTTCATTTTAAGAACCTAGTAAGACACAATCTACTCTATATCAATAAAGTTTTTTTATGCCATAAGGGGAAGGAATCAAAAGGGTTTCCATCTCCCAAATCCCCTAACCATTATTTCATGAATCATAAAAACAAAGTGTCTAATCAAATTTATTCTTGAAGGATGAAATTAATGGTTCAGTATCATCTTAATATCACTACACACATATAGTGTACTCAAGGACAACCCTATGAATTGGATTTTAATTCAATGCAAAGTGAAGGTAATATAATGAACATTGTTGGTTTGAGGCTTATCTTGCCCTCATTAGTTTGGTGGTTGGCTTGGTTTACCCTTCTTCGCCCTTGAAGAATCCACAGGTTCTCCACTTAGTCAACTTATGCAATAGCAACTACGTTCATGGGATATTAAAGAATAACTATAATCTCACTAGATATTGTGACAACTCCAACCACGGTTCTCTTATAACATACATTGTAAATACTTCATGGAAGTAAAATTGAATTGGTTGAGTTAAAGTGACATCGATTCTAGAGCTGGGGAAGTTGCTTGCTTGAGATTCATATGTGTTTCTTTTGTAAGAAATTTGAATTGTTTTGGGACAATTGTTAAAAGAGTTGGTTGGTGAAGCCTTAATGGAATAACCATGAAGTTAATATGGGTTGCAAAGAGGTGCGTAGAACATGCTACCTTAAGATACACTCATAAGACAAGGAGGAATAGAAATTAATACAAATTGACAACACAGATAGTAAGGATAGGGGGTCCACCCCTTTGTAGCAAGAAAAACAACATGAAAGAATCCATTTGAACACTATGAAAAGGAGGCAAGAAAATACAAGGATGGGGAAAAGGAGTCGAGCATTAGATAAACAGAAAGCACAAGTAGGAGAGTTAGAAGAAAGTGAACCAATTTCAATTGGAAATATTGGTGAGTAGATGGTTTATCCTTAGTGAGGAGAAATGCCTATGGACTCTGTATAAAGCGAGGGGGTCGAGATGGTTTTATCTGGACCCCCCTAGTGGCGTGGGTGGAGGATTATGTCCTTGGATTCCTAGAGGGAGAACCTCTAAGACCTTCTTATGGTTTAACAACAGTGTGTTCTGGACTCCCATAAGTGGGTGAAACCACTGTGTGTTGTTTAAGGGTGAAGAGGCCACTCTCTGGACTCCCTTGTTACTTTAAGGGTGGATAGGTTACTCTTTAGATTCCCTTATTATATTAGGGTGGAGGCAACTGGCCTTTGGATTCCCTATGTGTTACATGTCAATTTGTCGCCATGGCACTTGATCAGTTTATGGGTCTGTTTACCATCTGTGAACATGTTTATATGGACTCCCTTAGAAGTCAAACAACCCAAAATGTCTTGAAGTAGATGAAAAATTTTGGGAAAATAGATGTCACACCATGTTGAGTTTCACATGTGCTGATTTTTCTAGCTCTTTCCGCGCATTCGTCGGAATTAACTCTGAGAACAGCACAAAGACGTGTTCTATCTGCCACTATAAACCTGCGCATGTGAATTCTAGGTAATGACTATTTGAACTATAACCATTAGATGATGTATCTTAATCCATTTTCTCATGGAAATCTAATCCCTCAATTAAGGAGTCTCATCCTCCTCTTTTGGATCTGAAACTTGTTCCTCTTGGCCTATAAAATGACTAGAGGGTAGAGGAATTGAGGAGGTCAAAACTCAGAGAAGATAAACTTATGATGTTAGTTTGAGATTGGAAAGCTTGTTATCTAAGGAGGCTATTGAAGGCATTTGGGAGGGACCTCACAACATCAAGGCAAAGGTTGTACGCCTCCTCTTTATCTTTGATTAATACAAGTGAACACTTTCTCCCATTGATTTGTCTTATTGGAATGATGAATGGTTTATAATTGTTTATAATGTTTATTAAGGCAAATTCAATTCCTAATTTCCTTAATCATTAGGTTAAGCTTTGTTTGGATTATTATATCGCATGTGCTTTTGATCCTTTTATGGTCTACGTTTGCAGGTCTTATTAAGCATTAAGGAGTTGCATCAAATCACAACAAGGGATATTCATCGAGCATTTCATGAAATAGGTAAGAGGCTCATCCATTAGCGTTAATTCTTATAATTCAAAGATGTTCAACTTAGGGAAAGAGTCAGTTCAATTGTCTTGCTTGTTTCTAGTTTTCGTCAAGGATCTAGGGATATCGCTCTTCTCCACAAGAGGGGTTTGTCGGGTGTAACAAATTGACAACTCCACTGGGGACGTCTTATTCTTTTCCATCTCCTTGTTTTTTATTCTCGAACCTTTTTTGATAGCTTTATCTTAGTATTGACAAGTTAATGATCTTTCAAATTTTGTGATTTGTTTGGATACTTTTTTATTTTTTCTTTAAGTCTCTCGACCTACGTAGTTTTTGTTTAGAAACAGAGTGCAGATTTGCGCAGTTGTTGCCTCAACAACTATGCACATGTGCACTAGTTTATACTACTAAAATGTGCAGTTCCTAAGAATTCTCGAAAAAATAGTTTTTCCTCTCATTTAATTTTGAAATTTTGTTTTTTATGGATTCATTACACTTGTTATGCCTCAAGCTAGTCTCTGTATGTTTGATCGTGTGTTGTGAAGGAGTTTTCTTAAGATTTTTTTTAGTTTTCAAGGATTGAAAGGTAGGGTTTCTCAAGAATTAGTGTTGTGATGATGTGCTTCTTGTGCTGCATTGAAAACATGCATCATTTTTAGTCCAATACTGAAGTTTAATCAGAATTACATTTTAAGCGTTGATTTCATAACATTCATTCAAGCATTTTAATTTTAAGGATTTATTTGGGTGTTTTGAATTTGTATTCCTTTGGTCATTGCTCAAAGATTTGTCTTAGTTTCTTAACAATTTTTGAATTGTGTCTGAGTCTTAATCGCCTTTGAGTGCCATTATTTTTTTTTATCTTTGGAGTTTTCACACGATTTCATTTAGTTACACTTGATTGGTCCTTTAGTTGTATTAGTGAAGGAAAATATTATTGTTGTTATTTCACTAATTTGGAATCATCTTGTGTTTGTTTTGAAGAATTCTCTTGCATAGATTACATTTTCATGGTTAGAATTCTCATTTCATGAATGAAAATTGTGCATAGATTACATTTGCATAGTGTTCACACAAATTGTCCATAGATTACATTGCATGATTTGTAACTTAGAGCTTTGGATTGCATTGAAAATTTAGAAGTGGTACATTTTGGAGTTAATATTTTACCTTAGCTAGAATCCATCGAAATGAAGAGATTACAAATTTCATATTTGATGCATTAGAGTTTTGAGTCAATTCATAACACCATGAGTTTCACACCCATTTGCCCTTTGAGTAAATAACAACTTAATAACGCACTGTTAATAAAATTCATCTAGAATTTTTATTATTTTTTAGGGCTCTTGCCACCTATAGTAGCTTAAGTGTATGGCCTTGGAATAGGAAGGAAGTAAACTTTCCAAAGCTACAAACAAACATAGAACCTCGAGTTAGGGATAAAAATCCAATTATCTCAGTTTTTCTCTCGGAAGCTCTTCTTCTACATGAGTTAAGCACAAGATCATGTTAGATCTAGTGAAGTGATCGTACCCACTTCATTGGCTAAGATATATTGATTATCACATATTACAATGGTACCTAAAGGTACTTGGGGTCACTTGAAAGTAAACGTCCAATTGATCATGTGGAGGAGCCTTCAAGGGGATTGATCTTGTTACTTTGCCCTTGCGTGTACGTCTAATCTATGACTGTCCCCCTCGGTAAAATTGTTGTATTTGGTAAACTTAGTGACCATAATCCTAGGGCTATACCTGAGGTGATGGCAGAAGGAAGGTCCTGCTTTACTTGGAACAGACGTTGACTAGACTCACTTGGACTTTTTGGAGGGTAATCTTTGCTTGAGATGGCATAAGCGAAGTTACTTGCATCAGATTGTTTCATTAAGTAGGTTGTCAGGGTAACTGGTTCCAAATGCCCATATCTATAAAACTTTTCACTTTGATCTCTATGACGTTAGATTTCATCACCAACTAGTAATTATTGATCTCTATGACAAGTCATTTTGTATGGTTTGAATCCCTATATTTTTAGCATGTGTTATCTTGTTTGTTTTTACTTTTTACAAGACCTTAGGTGTGGATTGTTAATATTATTTAATTTTAATAATAATAACTTATTTGGATTGAATCTAATGGAAACAATGTTGGAAGTTACCGATAAAAACTTCCCTTTTAACAGGAACCCTAATCCTCTCCCTAATTCTGCAAATGTCGGTCCTCCTTATATGGCTACATTGTCACTTCCCGAATTCATGATAGGTTTACATGTATGGTTGTTCTCAACTTATTTAATTCAAAATACTCCAATTGTACCATCTCACTCGAGTTTTTCACCTCAGTCGAGTTCACCATCTCAACATCACCAACATACTGTTGACCCTTTACCTTCTTCATCCAACATGTCCTCCTCCCTTTCTTCTTCTTTGTAAAATCCTTGATGCTAGTAACCAGGTGACTAAGAAGAAGAAGAAAGGGAAGAAGAAACCTTCCTTATAGGCTCCTCCACATGATCAATTGGAGGTTTACTTTCAAGTGACCCCAAGTACCTTTAGGTACCATTGTAAACCATGGCCGTACGTATTGGTAATGTTGAGGAAACTTCTACAATGCATCGTAAGCCCAAATACCCTTCTAAGCTTTGTAAGGGTGGCCACTTCCTTATCACTTGTCTTGGTATTCCTAAGGTTTTGGAAGTATGGTCAAATAATTCTCATCAACTTATTATTCATCCATCAACCAATGATTCTCAGATTCCAGGGACAAAGATTAAGGTCAGGTTTCCTTGTACGTTATGCAAAGGGGCTCATCATAGTCACCTTTTCCCTCACGTGGATGAAGCCTCATAATTGTTGGAAAAGCTTACTGTCTCACAACAACAACTTCCAACTAATTACTATAAACTTTCTCCCCATCTACCGTCATTTGATGAAGTGATTGATCTAAATCCAAGTGTCATCAATCCCACTCTTCCATGGGAGGGTGAAACATGTATCACTCAAGTCGATGGTCTATTTGTTGACCAAGTGGTCAAATCGATTCCATCTTCGGTCAATCGCACTCTCCCTTTAGAGAGTGAATTTCATACCACTTAGGTTCTTCATGTTACCTCATATTCTTCTACACATGAGGGCATTTCAATAGTTTCTTTTGAACCCCATCCAAGTAATGAGGCTATTTCTTTTGATTGGATTAGAATGATTGAACCTCATTTTCCTTCTTCCACCCCTTTCCAAATCATTATGAAGGCTTATGGTAAGAATGTGTGTCGCACAAATGTAGATGAAGGTGCTTATGTCAGTATTTTATCCTCGAATCCTTGGCAGGCTTTGGGTTCCCCTCAGCTCGTGCCCGTTACACAGAATCTATTAGCTTTTAAAAAAACCATTAGTGAACCTTTAGGGATCCTTCCTAAGTTACCTATTACCTTGGAAGGTAAAATTTTCTGTATTGATCTTATGGTAGTCCAAGGTCCCTTAGATTTCAATTTTATCCTTAGATGAGACTATGTTTATGCCATGAAAGTTGTCATATTGACACTCTTTCGCGTGATGTCCTTCCCTCACAATGGAAACATTGTGACGGTTGATCAACTTTCATACGTTGACCTTCCTCGTCTACCAGTCATCTGACACCCTTGAATGTTCCTTATATGGAAGTAGTACCTAACCTGCCATGGGTTAATTATGTGGCAAGCTATCCCATGTTTTTAGTTACCGATGCAAGCGAGCCTCTCAATGTATGCTCGACTTATTTTGACTTAGATCTGGTAACTGATGTGGTCAAAAAATCAACAGGGGACTTTGAATACGATTTTCTTATCCCTATTGTTGCCCTTGACATGTGTTCCTTCCAGAAACTATTCTTCCATATGATAAAGACCTTTTGGAAGCCATGATCAAGTGGTGTCCCTTGTCATGTGCTTCTTCCATATGAAATCCATGAATAAGGTTCTTTATGAGGATGGTTCTTTCACTGTTTCAACCTCGTTAAAAAATGAAAAAGATCTTTACGAGGACAGTTCTTTTCCTATGTCAACCTCATTAAAAAATGAAATAGGGTCTCATGAGGATGGTTCTTTTATTATTTCAACCTCGTTAAAAAATGAAATAAGTGCATGAGGGTAGTTTTTTTATTGTGTCAACCTCGGTAAAAAATGAAACAAGTGCATGAGGATAGTTCTTTTACTATGTCAACCTCATTAAAAAATGAAACAAATCCTTATGAGGATGGTTCTTTTCCTATGTCAACCCCGTTAAAAAATGAAATAGGTCTCCTGGGGATGCTTCTTTTACTGTGTCAACCTCATTAAAAAATGAAACAAGTGCATGAGGATAGTTATTTTACTATTTCAACCTTGTTAAAAAATGAAACAGTAACCATGAGCATAGTTCTTTACCTGTGTCAAGCTCGTTAAAAAATGAAACCACCCTCAATCACAATTTCTCTGTTTCAAGCTTGTGTAAAAATGAAACCACCCTCAAGCACAATTTTCTTTGTTTCAAGCTTATGTAAAAATGAAACCACCCTCAAGCGCAATTTTCTCTATTTCAAGCTTGTGTAAAAATGAAACCACCCTCAAGCACAATTTTCTCTGTTTCAAGCTTGTGTAAAAATGAAACTTATCTCGAGTCCATTTTGGTTATTATTTTCAAGATCTGTTAAACTCATGAAAATACTGAGCTTCTTTTGCTATTGTTTCATGCTCATAAAACACATGAAAATGTCGATTTTTTTTTTTTGTCTTTTACTGCTCGTTAATTAAATTGAAAGTTGGTAAGATGAGTATATTTTTATCAATTTTTCGAACTTGTTAAAACTTACAAAAAAGTGAAACCATAGTTTCCTCTTTTAAGCCCTTTTCAAACTCCTTAAAAATGAAAAGATCACTTATTTGTTCGAACTTGTAAAAGTAAATGAACAATAGTCCACTCAGTATAAGTTTAACCCTTTTATGGACTGAGCCAGGATTGTTTACGAAAAAGGTATATGTTGATCAAACATCGTCAATAGAGTTCTCTCTTGTATTATTTTATCTTTTTTTGGACCTAAGGGACTAAACTTACGAAAAAGAACCTGATGGAGTCTACTTATGTTTTTCTTCTGACTCTCTAAAACTAAAAAACACCGAGATTTACTTTCTCCGGGCTCGTTAAAATTTTATGGTAAAAGAACTAAATGAGTTTACTTTTTGTGTCTTTTTCAAACTCTTAAAATAAAACGACATCGAGTTACTCATTTACCGGACTCATAAAAAAAAACAGTATAGGACTCGTTAATCATAATGAGATTGAACCATTCCTTCCTAGGGTTCGTTAAAAACACTAGGACAGACTCAATCGAAGGATGAGGTTATAGGACAAGCATATGTTATCCTCCTCAATATTGCAAAAAATAAAGAGGTGCTTGCTAGTAATGTGGGGGGGGGTGGCGGGAATTGAGAAGAAAAGTTTGTTTCTTGTTTTTCAGGTAGTATCTCTCTCTTGAATATGAGACTCCATCACATATATGTTTGGGTTGGGGAATCCATTTGTATCACAGTTAATCGAACCTCATTGAAAGTATTTAGTTGGTTTTAGGTACTATCGTTGAGTCAAATGTTGCCAAGTCATTTTTTCGTGTCACTAATATGTTCAAGAGAAATCTAAACCTTAGTTTAAATTACCTTGCAATTTGTAGCCTTCAATCACATTGGCCATCCTTGAGTCAGTCCTTGAAAATTGTTCTTCAAAACTTTACATGAGTTTCATGTCGTAGGCCCTCCTACGACAAATCGCTTCCTGTCGACTTCAGCTCATTATCTAGGAAGTTGATCTAGAAACTTCAGTACCTTGAGGCCTGCTTGCCTTAATGGCAGGTTTCTCACCTTCGATAGCAGGTTCTCATCATTGGCCTTCGATCGAATGACTCTATGAGTGTTCGACTTCAAATCACCTATTCACACTTCATAGATTGTACATGGAGTACCTTGAGAGTCATTGCCATTATTGGTGGTTTCTCTCACACTTGTTAATGGTTCACATCATTGACTAGTAATATAGTGTATTGCCATGTTCGACTTCAAGACATTTACTCGTATGGTTAGAGTCGTACTATGGATTGAGAGATGGAGATCAAGGCCCTGGATATAGTTTCATCCATCCAAGTTGCGAGGATTTTTGTATTCATGATTATATAGAGAGTTTTATGTTTGATGGTTGCATCCATCCTATATCTATTTTGACATGATGTATTTTCATACTGTGCTTTAAGATTTTTATGTTCTAAGTATGGGAATGCCTACCTCAGTGATGATTATTATATTTTATTCTAATGCTTAATTGGTTTTTGCAAGTTTCCAACCATGATATTTGATCCAATCCTTGATATGATAAATTACTTCAGTCCTCAAACCTTTCTGACTTTTCACTTTAGGGGACAATCTGTTACACGTTATTTTGTCGCATTAGGAAACTAATAATCAAAATTAGATCTCTCACCATCCATCCAAGTGTCATGAAACACTCCCTTGCAAGTCAACAACTTATATACCTTGATTAAAGTGGAATTTCTGGATCTCATGGTACAAAACCTTGCTTTTGAGCATCTATGCAGTTTTTCTGAACAAAAACTGCACATGTTTAGTTTCTTCCACTGTAAACTGCACAGAACTGTGCTTTGTTTCTGAACAAAAACTGCATAGGTGAATAAAAAAAAGGTACAAACAAAAGTGAGATCTAGAAGCATTGTTGGGTGAATCATTCCCAACAGAAAGCCTCGAACTCATGTTTATTTGAGCCTAACCTCATTTTTTATGGAACTAATTCCCAGTCTTCAAGGAGCCCTTATCCCTCTTTTAGTTGATCTCATCCTTGGACTAAGGATCTCAAGCTAATTCCTTTTGGCCTATTAATCAAGCCATAGGTGGGGGAATTTAGGGAGGTTGTTGAGAGTAAGTTTATGCTGGAGTAATCAGATTGGAGAGCTTATCATTCTTGGAGATGATTGATATCAATGGGAGGAGCTTCACAACATCAAGGCATAGGTTTTGTAGCTCCTTTATGTTTCTGAAATTAATACAAACAATAATTTCTTCTCACTTCATTTTTTAATGGATTAATTGATCAATTTCATGAATGGTTTATGTTATTTATATTTTTTCCATTGGAATGATGTTTGTTACTAGTCTCCTTGATCACTAGTTTGAATTATTGAATCATTTATTTTGCATATGAATTTGATCCTTTGTTGTTTCCATGTGTACAAGTCTAGATTCAAGCATGGAGGAGTTGCACTAAAGAAAAAAGGGGGATCTTCATCAATCATGTCATAATAAGGCATGAATTTCATTTTCCCACCTTGTTAGCTTATGATTCAAGAAAATATAGATTCAGGGAAGGAACTAGCTTGATTGTCTGTTTGTTTTTAGTTTACTTTTAGGATCTAGGGAGATCGCTCTTATCAGCAAGAGGGATTTATCTGACTAACACTATGGTTTATTGACTACTGAGTGGCTAGTGAGTGAAGGAGAGAGTTCCTCTGGAGTCCCTGTTTCACCTAACAGTTGGCATTATCTCTAAAGAAAGACCCTCATTCTCTAGAATTCATCTCAAGGAAGACAACTGCAAGTAATATTGGTTGTATATGTCTATGATTATGCGGGGAGTCATTGTCCCAGACTCAATTTCCCAAGATATTCCAAGATAATTGTTTCATGTATTTTTTGTGTTAATGAATGTGTCTACATTTTTAGATTGAAATGGTGTTTATATCTGTAATGTGAATGTATTGCAAATATTTGAACGAAATAGAGTTTAACAACATGAGCAAGAGAGTTGTAACACATTGTGGCATGGAATGACTGTTATGAAATATTGTTTGTGCTAATAACACGCATATTTAGTAAGAAAGTAGAGCAGTAGACATTAGAAATGGCTCAGGAACCAAAGTCAAACATTATAACCTTATAACAGATAAATCCTTTACTACAAAATGACAGTTACAATAGAGATGACCTATTAAATAAGTTTGTGCTTTCATGTCTCAGTGGACTTATGCTTACATAAGAGTTATAAGTGGTAATCCAACTTGGGAAGTTGGTGACAACATCAAGGAAGATATCCTCGTCTAATTGTTGTAGCCCATACTTTGCTTGAGAGATGCAAGAAGCCTTGCATTTTTGGATGCCCGAGAGGTCTTTGACAAAGTCCTAGAGGACCACTGGCTACAACCTTGTGATCTTGAGTTTGTGCATTGGCCTGCAAATAAAGAAGTGGTGCCAATATCTTTAAGGTCCTTTTGGTATTCAACAACTACTGTGGACTCAAGAGGAGTTGTTCCAACCTAAGCTCATGAGGGTAGCGCCTATAAAGGTTAGCAACTCATAAGGGCCACACAGGGTCATTGGCCTAGATCATGTTGGCAGTAGAAGCTCTGCAACCAAGCCTAGAAGGAGTCCATAGTCATCAGTGGTGCCATGGAGTTACTTGAAGACATGATTTATAACCAAGTCATATGCATTGATATCATTGGCTAGTAGAAAGACCTAGACATGGCAGACCCCTATTAGATCTCGTATATCATGCCTTATCGTGAGTGGGTGCGGGGAGGGTATCTTGACTAGGAGCTTATCTTGGATCATCCATCATGGACCAATCAAAGGCAAAGGGGGCGAAGGAAGGCCCACCAATTCCACGTTGTGACGGACCGTCTCCATGACATCATCGAAAAATGTGGCGAGGTGGCACAGACCTCTTAAACTGTAGGATCTAGTAGAAGAGATGTGGATTTTTAGATTTGGGGATAGAACCATGAGTTGTAACCATGATTGTATCGTTCCCAATCAGGCTTAACGGGCATGCAAGTTATAGCAGGCGCAAATCGCAGATTAGGATGTTGAGGTACGAGATATGTCAGATCGATGGATATGCAACTAACTAGGGGTGGTGACGTGGAGGTAGGGATTGTCGGCACCAATGTAGGGATTTTTAATTACAGGATGGATAATCATAATCCATAATAATGTTAAGTGTAGTTAATTATATAATTAGTTACATAACTATAAATTCAATAATAATAATCATATATATATATATATATATATATATATATATATATATAAGGGGGGGAAATATGGATAATTTTATTGTGACTAGTACCCCACTCCTCTAAAAAAATTAGAGGATTTGGATCTTCAGTGACACCTTATCCCATCAACAGGATTAGTGGGAGAGGGTTGCTACAGATATTGATAAAAATCTTCCAAAATCCTTTTGTTGATCCTCCCTCCCAATACATCTCTCTAATGGAAATTGCACATATCTTTAACAAATGTCCCCTAATTTTATTGAATACATTTTTTGATACCCCTCAATACCTATAAATCCCCCTACCCCATGTAAATTTTTACTTGTAGATTCAACAACATATGTGACATGTTAAAACATAAGACAAGAATCTACTCTACTCATCAGCGGAAACCAAAATTGATCGATGGAAACACTAAGCAGAAAAGGAATAATTTCAATCGCATATAAAACAATATTTTTCTAGGGAAAGAAACTGCTCAAACCCCCGACTATCTATATTGCATTAACTAGAAGATATGAGAAGATAATTCAATGCTTGTTCAACCCAAACAATTCTTGCACAAGTACAATCTATCTCTATACTTCACAAACTAGCTTAAGCCAACACTTAGCCAAATTTGTTGCCTGCCAAGCGCCTACTTCATTACGCAATTCCTGAGGGAATTAGACCATATTTAATTGGGAAATTCCCCACTCATAACTGTGTAATCCATCATAGTCCTTCTATTGATTTCATGCACCATTTGTACAACTCATAAAATTATATAACTGATAGTACATTGTCCCTAGACTCTAATCTCAACTGGGTCTTCCTCTGAACTGACATGTATGAATTATTTATGAGTGAATCTTCAGTTAACTCGTGGAGCAGTGAAGCTACACTGAAGTTTCTTCCCACTACTAGACCTCCTACTAGTTCCTTCAACTATTTGAACTAGTTTAACTGACTTTAACTTAGTTAGATTGTGTTAATTAATTAAAACTCAAAAGAACTCAACCCGGATCCCTAAAATTTAGGAATCACTCTACCTGACTCTAGATAGACTTCCAACTCGAATTTACTGAGCCAACTAAGTCAAATTAACTTAGTTAACTATTATAAGATGTTATGAGAATAGAATTTCGATTTAATTCCTAATTTAATTCAAGGACAAATTAAATTAGGATTTGTTGTTGTTGTTTTTAACAACTCGACTCCCACCCTCCACAATACCTACAATACATTGACTCTATTTTTCATACTTTTAAAACCCCTTTTATGAATGAATGTGATAAGATATTGGTCAATACGGTGGAGCCCACATGGAATAATCCTTGGAGGAGTTAAACCCAGAGGAGATTCATCATGTCTAAGGTATAGTGGATTCCTAGGAGAATAATTGGCTAATTGTTAAGGTAAATTTGCACTTTGGAGTCTGGATTTGACATTTTAATTTAGTTGGCACCTATACTAAGTTCCCTAGTTTTTCCATGGTAATTGCCTAGAGGTTATTTTAATTTGGATAAAAAATTAAAAATAACCACAATTATTTTCATAATGTATGTTTCTTTTCATCTTGTAGTGCAAATTTGGCAATGCATGGTTGGCACAAGGAATATCACGTCAAAGTCTTGAATTGGAGAGTTTTCGGTAATTTCCATTGGTTAATTGGTAATATGGAATGCAAACATTATGCTAGTCAATGCACCCTTTGTGAAATTATTAAGTTCGTAATGTTATGCAACATTAAGAGGTTTTTATTATAGACAACAGACATTTCTCTTATAGTTATAGGAATAAATCACACTTAGGAGTAAAATGATAACAATGTGATGGCAATAATAATTGAAACTATGCTCCATCAAAATAAGCATATAGAGGATTTAGAATCTTATTGTATGCTCTAGTACACTAGGTTTCGAATCTAACTAGGTACCCTAAGTTGGCTACCTCTATATACAGATTGTCCATTGGCTTAGATGTGGGTGACAGTATTAAAGAGAAGACATTTAATTAGAATCCTAGAGAACAATATATGAATGGAATGGATCAAAAGCTCCATCCTTTTCCAATGGAATAAGAGGAAGCTTTCAAAAAACATGTTTTTAAATAGGGTGAAGTTCTCTTATGTTTTTCAAAGTTGGTATATTTTTAGATGCCTTTTAGACACTATACTAGTAGAACTTTTGGATATACTATTTAAATAATACTATCATCTTTATTATTATATCATCTATTATTATTACTATTATTATTATTGGTAATTTAGCTATATTTATATTGATATGTCACATTATATGATACAAAATAACCTATCTAAATCTTTTCATAGGGGAAACTATGTGTAGGATGGTCCAAAAAATACTAGAATTCTAAGTCATGGCATGCTATGCTAACTTAAAGCTTATATTTGCTTACATGGAATTGACTTCCAATAATAACAAACATACAAAGTATCAGTAGAGTTTATAGAGCCTAATTGTATTGATAGAATACATAATATAAGTGTATCAAAATAAATACATGGAAAATTGTAGAAGAGGCTATCATTTTTATATTGTTATGAAATCTTCATTGTCTCCATCCAACCTTATGGGATTGGATGGGATGCCCTCTAGAGCAGGGTCTTGATCAAATAAAATGATAGGAACATTATAGCCTTCAATATCATTTGGAACAATGATCTCCACATTGAAAACTACTTTGTAGATGCATTAATCAAAACAAGTTTAGTTTCTCAATATGGCTTGTTGTCGACGTCCCTTTTCTTTGATCACCTAAACAACCAAGGCTTTGTTAAAAAAAATATAATTCAATTAGTTTAAATACTTTGGTACCCTATGACCTATAAAAACTAATGTTTGGTACCTAATCCCTAAATTTCTCTACTAATTGATATTTAGAAATCTCTTTTCTTTTCTTATGAATGGTTTTCTCTGTGGCATCCATCTCTAGCTTTATAGGCTCTACAAATTACCATTGTTCATATTTTATTTCTTCATAACATCTATCTTAGCTCGAGTAAGCCATCAAAATATTTTTCCTTAGTGATATCTTTTGATAGGGTGTTTGGAAAAATTATAATGACCTCGCCTAGTGAGACCTATTCCATCCCCTAACTCTTATGTCTTCGTGACTAGCAATTTTCTTAAACTAGAATCAAAACAAAATTGATTGAGAATACCACTAACAAAGTAAACTAGTTTTTCAATGGAGTAAAATTATGTAGTGAGAGTTAATATACCTTACGGGATTCAATTGTCACCTTTCTAATCCTAGAAATTGTAGCAAACATAAGAATTGCAATCTTCCAAGTGTGACCTTTCTAATCCCAAAAATCCTAGCATACATAACAATTAGTGATGAAACAACCTCAAAAATATTGTATCCTTTGTGGATTAATATTGATAGGGAGATGATTTTGGAGTTACTACAATGGCGTTGTGGAGTTGTTGTGTGACATGGACTAGGGTTTGACCCTAGTTAGCCTTTTCCTTCTCCCCCCAAGCGATTGTAGGTGCGCATGTATATTGGTTTCCTACTTTGATTTACCCCCTTCCAATGCTTCTATTTGGATCACATTCAATATAGGAAAAATCTTCCCTCTAATCTCATCTACCTCGCCCTTAGTGTCAGTTAGTTCTAAGTCTTCGAACCTAGGATTAATCTATTCCTTCCTTTCATCAACTAGTCTCATGTATCCTTTGTACCCTCCGCTATCACAAGGGCCCTTTCCTCTACCCCCTTGGAATTTGTCTCTACATGTTCCTCTCTTGTGATGGGTGATATTGGTGTTGCCTCCTCTTCAACTAATTTGGTTCCCCATTCGACCTCTGAAAAGTCATTTTGTGACATTGTCAAATCCTCAAGTTACACCCTCGCTTCTGTCAAAGAATGTAACTAAGTTTGATATTCATAAATGTATTTGAGTCATTATGTAATTTACTTGTCAAAAGAATGAAAAAAAATAAAATTATTATTAGAAAGACTTATTCAATCATGGGTTTCAGGCTTGGGTCATCTTTTATTAGTCAAAGTCCCCATTATGGACTCCTAGGATTTATATTGAGTCACTAGAGTCATTGCACATTTTATGAGACCATTCTTGGGCTTTTGAATCACGTAACAAGTGAGTCAAATTAGGTATTTTATACCTCCACACCAAGTCGGCCTCAATGATATCAAGTCAGCCTCAAATAGGGCAATTCAACCTCACCTAAAGCCTATATATACGAGAAGTTCAAATTAATTTGCAGGAATCTCTCACACAAGTTCGATATCCAAGAGAAGAAGGCATAAAAGTGTGAAATTCCAAGAAAAGTGTGAAATTCCAAGAAGAAGAAGAATGAAAGGAACAAGGTTAAAGTTTTTGGGTATCTCTTTCTCTCTCTTGTGCAAAGTTACTGGGCCAATTGTTGGATCAAAGTTTTACTGCTAGAAGCATAGAAATTCTGAAAGTGTTGGGTTGACGATTCTACTACTAGAAGGCCGAAATTTTGGACTTGTCAGGTCGAAGTGTTGTTGCTTCAAGGTCGAAGTTCTAGGCTGGAGTTGATGGAAGACGAGGTTGACTTGGTGGTTGGATGAGGTCTTTGTCTAAGTTGAAGAGTCTCAAGAAAACTATTGAAGTAAGATATTTTCACTGCGTTTTCCCCTATCTAAGGGTTTCACCCTGGCATAGTGCCTACATCTTGTGTCTTATGTGTATATGATATTCATACACACATAATTTGGTAATTTCTTGATGAAAGATAATATAGCAAAGGAGTAAAAGAAGCCAACATAATTCACAAGTAATTATCAAGAAGAGAAATCTAACCCTAACTCTACTATAATTTATTTCTCAACATGGTACCAGAGGTAAGGTCAAGGAATATGTAAGATCACTATGTTGGATTGAAGGAAATTGGTTACTCCCTCTATGATAAGAATGGGATTCAATACTGCAGGAAGTTGCATCAAGAAGATCTTCTAATACTTATTCAAGAAGGTCAAAATTCAAGGGTTCTTAGTTGCACCTACATGTTCACTTAATGATGATAATGCATGGATTATTGACAGTGGAGCATCAAGGAATATGATAGGAGAAAGTAAACAACTTCACACTCTATCAAAGGAATCATCTTCTCATGTTGTAGAATTAGTAGACAACAAAAGCTATGATGTTAGATGCCTGGGATCAACAGCTTTGAAGCTAGAAAATGGAGCTAAGCTACATCTCAAAAATATACTATATGTTCCAAGTTTGAAAAATAATTTGCTTTCAATTTCTTTATTAGAAGATAAAGGGGATAGGGTTTCTTTTGTTGATGGAAATTTTTTGGTTTGGGTAAAATATTCAAGTATTGATAAAGCTAGGGTTGCTGGAGTTCCTGAAGGAAGCTTATATAGAGTCATAACACCACCTCCTCAAGCTATAGTTCATATGGAAATAAATCCCATTGAGCTATGGCATAGAAGATATAGTCGTCTACAATTAAAGGTCATTCCCACTCTAAATCAATTGGTTCATGGCATCCCCAATATCAAAGAAGATAGTGAAGGAGTTTGCAAGGGATGTTATTTGGGTAAACATACAAGAAATCCATTTACAAATGGTGAAACAAGGTCTAAACAAATATTAGACCTCATTCATTCTAATGTGTGTGGGCCTATGTCTTACAAATCACTTGGAGGTCATATTTACTATGTAACATTAATTAATGATCACTCTAGAAAGACATGGCTCTACCTTCTCAAGAAAAAGGATGAAGTCTTTGTGAAATTCAAGGAGTTTAGATCTAAAGTGGAAACCCTACCTAGAGAAAAATAAAGACTTTGAGATTTGACAATGGTGGGGAATACACTTCAAAAGAATTAATTTCATATTGTGAAGAAGTGGAAATTAAGAGGGAACTCATTATTCCCTACTATCCCGAAAAAAATGGAGTGGTCAAAAGAAAGAATAGGAAAATTGAAGAAGGTATATGAGCTCCTTGATCAAGACTTGCCAAAATCTCTATGGGGAGAAGCAACAATGGAAGCAGTATATATTCAAAATATAATTCCTCATAGAATTATTGAGAATATGACACCTAGGGAAGCATTCACAGGGATGAAACCTAGTGTGGGTCATCTCTGAATATTTAGGAGTCCTGCCTATATCCATGTTCAAAAGGAAAAATGAAAGAAGTTAGGTTCTACAAGTGCAAGGAAGATCCAAATGTGAACATTGTGCTTCAAAGTGGAATTATGACAGGATATGATAAAGGAAAATAGCCTGGAGATAGCACTTGGGTTCGCAAAGCTCCGGTGAAGGAAGCATAGTTTTATTTGGAGCGCGCTAAGGAAACCTTCATGGAAGCAAAGAAGAGCTTTGTTGATACCTCCACTTCAGAAAGCAAAGATAGACCGGAGCCAAAAATGGACCCATCTCTGCTTACAATGTTCCTGGAAACATGCATGAAGCTACTGCACGACAGTAAGGCTATAAAAGGATTGTAGGAACTTATTAACAGATGCACTGGGACCACACCAGGAGAACCGTGCATAGTCCACATCACCCCACCTCCTACTTGGAGGTATGGCTGCATACGATCCCTCAGCGCACCTAGCTCGAAGTTTCCCCCTACTGGAGGTCTCTGCATGAGTAGATGTCTCTACTTGATCTCCTCTTAGCTTCCCTTGTTGTGGTTGCTCCACAACCTCCTGAAGCTGCTACACCAATCGTGGCTCCTCCACAATCGTCTAAGACTTCTTCTGGCTCTACATGTTGAGAGGTAATATACGCTCCCTCTCAACCACCAAGTCTCCATCAGTTGCCTCACTGATTAAGGCTTTGCATGCATCTTGAACCTCAAGAGCGTACAGGTTCTTGACCTGTGAACCAATCTGCTTCACCTGTCTAGTGATGATGTGTCTAAGGAAAACCTTTCCCTTACTGAAGACTACACCATAGCCTCTGTCTTCCAGCATCGCGATCGACACCAAGTTTCTCTTCAGTCCTGGTACATAGTTGACATCGGTCAAGGTAAGGCGAGCTCCATGCTCCCTCTGAAAAATAACCGTGCCTACACCTGAGACACTATACTTCTCATCATTACCCATCGCTATGAGTATCTGGAGATATTTCTCCTCCAAAGTACTGAACCAACTCTTATCACCGGTCATGTGGAAAGAAGCTCCACTGTCAAGAAACCAACCACTTCCCATCATGGATGAAACCATGCATGCGAAGAGTGTGAAGTCCAAATCAAACTATGAAGCAAGTGAGGCTGCCTCATCTTCAGATCCTTCCCCGGATCCCTTCTTGGATTTCTTCTTTGGGCAGTTAGTAGCATAATGGCCCAACTCATGACAATGAAAGCATCACACCTTCGACTTGTCAACATTCTTCCCATCATTGGAAGAACTGGATTCAGAAAGATAAACCTTCCCCTTCCCCTTCTTCGCCTTACTCTCTAAGGCCTAGTTCTCCTCATCATGCATAGATGAAGAACTATCTCTGGTGCGCCGTCTAATCTCCTCTTGCACAAGATCTGACCAAAGTCTCTCCCATCCTGGTAATTTCTCCCTTCCATTCACCGAGTCCTGGTAGCTATCCCAACTCTTAGGAAGGCCAAGGAGTGCTAGACTCACCATATCCTCATCCTCAACAATTACCCCCACACTTCCCAGCTCATCCTGGCATTGGGTGAACTTCGTGAGATACTAGGGCATATTGTCTCCATTCTCACACCTAATGTTTCTGAGTTTATCCTTGAGCGCCAACTTCCTTTGGTCGCTCTTGATTTGGAATAATTATGTCAATGTTTTCCACATCAAATATGGAGAAGCCTTTCCATGGAGGCTGGACACAATGTGATCCCTCACACCCTCCAACAGAATCCTTCGACACTTTGCTGTCTTATTTTTCCAATCCTCGACTTGAGTAGCATCAGTAGGTTTTGGGACATCTGCATCTATGAACTCCTTCAACCCATTATCATCTAACACCGCCTCCATCCTGTCCTTCCATGCAATATAGTTCGAGCTTCCCTCAAGGGCATACTCCAATCGCAATCCGTTGAAATACATTGCAACGTTGACACCAAGAAAACACTGCTGCAAATTCGAATTCCACCAGCTCAAAAAAAAACTCAACCGCTTCTGATCTAAAATTCGTGAGAACAAAGTATTTCTCGTACAGAGATTGACTGTATGGGAATTTACCAGATATCTCACCTTCCAAAGGAAGGATGAATCCAGAGGCTACCTGGCCCGATTACAGACTCTGCCTGAAGAAATAAGATGTAAACACTTCCTGAATAGTAGAGCTAATGATCAACAGCTCCGATACCATGTAGAAATTTTTTCTACAAATCATCTATCTCTGATACCATGTAGAAATTTTGAATAATAACACATATTCAACAGAGATTATCCTGATCATGCACTATTGCGGAATACATGCACAATACATAAGCTCGTCTACATTGATCAACAATTTAGCAGCATCAAAAACAATGAAACATCAATCGCATGCACACATTAACACAGTATGTATCCCGGGGAAAGCATACAGCTGAAAAACCCACACTATCTGTATATTAATGATTGAGAACATGTAACATTACATAGTAAAATACTCCTCAAAAGTATCCAGCACTATCTCCACCTGTTACACACAATAAAGCTCAGATCTGATCTCCGAATCTCCTCCATTGCTTTCCCCGCCTCCACTGCATAATCCTGCAAGAGAATGAATGAATCCAAACTCGTTCCAAGTTCTATTTACCTTGGAGAATCACTCACACTGGAGATCACGTGACCACAGGCTATATCACTGGGCATATTCAATTCTCATGGGCATACTCAATCCTTTGATTGTGCAAGATCTCATGCACAACTATAGTTACAACTGATAGAAATCTCAACCTCTAACACCTGTCTCCACT
This sequence comes from Pinus tabuliformis, assembly GCA_031772625.1. Taxonomy (NCBI): domain Eukaryota; kingdom Viridiplantae; phylum Streptophyta; class Pinopsida; order Pinales; family Pinaceae; genus Pinus; species Pinus tabuliformis. The sequence continues at coordinate 827,366,967 of CM062815.1, forward strand.
GAACTATACATGCAGTGAGTTAACCGATGTATTCTTCAGTTGCATTATGAGTTAATAATTAGTGAATTAATTAATAACTAATTCACATAACTCATCACTTAGTCTATTGGCCAGTTAGACTAAATACAACTAGTTTAACCAAGTCAAACTGAACACAACTCCATCAACTCCACATCCAACTCCATAGAACTCACATGCATGAGTTCTAACTGATGTCCTGCATGTAATAGCTCAACTGACTCACAAGAAAAGTGTATTTCCTTCTGATAGCTGCATGTGCCACATCTGTAGCTCAAACTGAAGTGCTCCAAGAGGATAAGATAAAGTTTATAGTCTAAATATTATTATGAGACAATAATATTTGACTTTTCTCTTTTTGGCTAGCAGTCTAAAAATAGACTCTGATCACTCCTGCTGTGATCCAAAAATAGAAGTCCATCTATTTTTCCCAACATGACCAATCATCCATAAACAACAAACTGCAACTCATAGACCATGATCCATATGTCTAAAAATAGACTTTGCGCCAAAACTTGCCTGCAGGACCACTTAGTGAAGGCGACTCCTTTCCACTAAGCTCCATCATCTTGTTGCATTCTCAACAAGCATTTATTGTTGCACACTTTTCAATAAGGAGGCCTACGCTACAATGGTCTCCTATTTAGCTACGAATGGCGAACCAACAGAAGATAATACCCATGTGATGATTGCAAGGAATCACTGTGGATATTGAGGGAGCGAGCACACTAGTAGACTCTGAAGTGATATATATTGTTGATGACAGCAATCCCTACCCTATGTTTTTAGGAATTGATTGGGCCACTAACATGAACGGGTCAATCAATCTGAAGAAGTGCAAGATGATTTTTGAGAAAAAGTCTTTGTGCATAGTTATACCCTTGGACCTGTTATCGCCCAGGTTGTTCCCTATGACTCCCAAGGGAATACGACCGGGGTAACCACTAACCAATCTTTGGATCACAGCTTCTAGCCAAACTGTGATCAGAGAGGGCTCTCTCTTTATGATTTGTCTCTGTTATGATAGTGTTTTAGGCTAGCTATTATGCTCAGGTTTTGGTTTATGTTTTGGTTGAAGGATTTCTTTCAGGTCTTAAGATGTAGTGTTTAGAGAGTAAAGTGTCATTGGGCAATGGAGTCTGGAGTTTGTGAAAGCTTTGAAATGCAGGATTGGTGGTGCTCAAACTGCAGGGCCAATTTTGTATCTCAGACAAACAAATTTAGCTTGAGTGGTGATGTATGTCAACCAACAGAAAGCAATTAAGAATTTTCTATTAAGCTGGTGAGGTGAAAGTGAAACACGCTGCACAGGAGCAAACTTGAATTCCTGTGACAAAGGTCACTGTGAAAGATGGATTCTGAAAGTGCAGCAATTAAGAATTACACTTATCAAGATTGCATCTGAAGAAAACATCCATTAACAACACATATTGAACTCAGGGTATTCATTGAATAAATCCTGAAAGTTTGTCTTTTTCCTTGTTGCTAAGTATTTAAAGTTAGATAACATATATGGATTTTAACAAAACAAAATACATAACAGAGAGAGTTACAGAGACTTATTGTATGGTGAAATACACAGGAATCCAACAATTTTCAGCAGACACCAGAACGCATTCAACACTTCAGAAATCCGAGAAATTCCATCACTTTCTTTATTAAACTTCTGAAGGATTATAGCATAAGAACTTCTTCAGGAGAAATCAACAACAACCCTTGCAAGCTCATGCGAAGGGGACTTTATAGGAATGCTTATACAAAATATCTCAGGCATTGAGTCATCTGAGAGAGAAAATATCTTCATAAATTGCTACAGAAAGTAGAAAAGAAGTTATTACAACTTTGAATGCAGCATAAATGCTCTTTAAGCCTGTCAGAGGATAATTTGACCTTTGGGGTTCATTGAGTCGGTTGAACCGCTTTGTTTTAACGCTGAATAATGTGTCTTTACTTTTCGCTGCGCTGTATTTTCTCGGCTCTGCCAGCTGTGTTTTCCTATTCTTGCTGTGTTGGCCAAAATCTTTGCTGAGTTGGCCAAAATCTTTGCTGAGTTGGCTCAGCTTTAATCTTTAATGCATGCTGATTTTGTTTTAACTGTGCTTTGCATGACAATTGATATTTTAAAAAACAAAATTTGGTGAGTGGCTCCCTGTCTATAAAATTTTCTGTATTGTATTTGCCCACCAGTCTTGCGTAGGGAGTTGATGCCTGAGAATTGCATCCATAGTCTCCTCTGCCTCTGTATACTTGAAAAAATTGGGTGCCACATCAAACAGGTGATTGATCTCATTCATTATAAAAAACAGATTTTCTACCTTGTTGTAGACAGTCTGTCCTGTAGCTGGCCCTGTTTCTTCTGAGCTGCTGGGCTTCTCATTGATTTCATTTGTGGCAAACACATTCACCCTTTTGGCATACTGCTCATGAATGAGAAGTCTCCCTGCGCTGTTCAGTAAGCTAGGGAGTCCTCTGTTTTGCAGCACCAGGAATTTATCCATGAATCTTTTTACCTCAGTCTGCATGTCTTGGGTTCTTCTCTCCAGTGTCTGCACCAAATTTCTTAGTGTGAGAACCCTTTTGATTAACTGAATGGCCTCAGTCCTATTGGGAATTCCCATATTTTCCAGTTGAGTACTTGTTCTATTATTTAGCACATTGATCATTCTGGTGGCAATTTCAGGCATGTTGCCTAGAGCAGCCCTTGACTTGTGAATTTCAGCTTGTGCTTTTGGGATGAGCTCTACCTGCTCATGGATTGTCTCTATATACTGCCATTGGTCAGTAATAGACTGGCCAATATTGGCCCATAGCATTGCCTTAAGTCCAGCTATAACCTTATCTAATTTGAGCTCATTTTCTAGCTCTTTTATTCTGTCTTTGAGGGCTTTCACCTCCCTGCCCTTCTCTGCCACTGCTTGCTTGGATTTGTCATACCTGTCATTCACCTTGGCCAGTTTATCCCTGGTCTCATTTAACTCAGTCATTTGAGCTTCCAGGATTTGAATTTCATTCTTCAGCTTTTGCATATCCAGGCTTTGGGCCTGCTCTGTGGTCGTTGGTACTGCTGAAGTAGATGTTGTTTCCTGTTCAGTCTGTTGAGGAGGAGGAGCAGTGATAGGAGCAGTTTCTTCAAGATTGATGACCAGAGGAGGCTGAGAGGTCTGACCCTCTTCTCTTTGCTTCAGCACTGTTTGCAATGCTGCTTGTGCGGCCTCTGATTCTCCCAACTTTTCTTGTGCTTGAATCAGCTGCTTATAAAGGGAAATCATCAAGGCTGTGGCATCCTGCTCATGTCTTTGCTGAGCTACTTCATTTGTTTGAGGGTGAATGGTGGCTGGGAGTTTGATCTTTTTCCTTAAGGCAGCCATGTCAGCATCCCTCAACTTCAAAATCTCTTGTATTCCTTTGATGTCTTTGGGATCATGCCCAATCTCAATGATTATGTCTTCTAAGGACCTTATTCTGTTGTCCTTTGCCTGGGATGATGCCCTCTCCAACTCCAGTTGAGAGGCTGTATTATTGAGGCTGCTTTCTAGCTTGTAATTTTCTAATGTTTTGTCTGCTAAAGCGGCATACACCATCTCACCAGTCTGTTTGTGCAGTTCAATTTTATCCATTGGGTGTATGTCCTTGGCCAGGACCTCCAGATTGGTTTTGAGGTAATCTGAGGTAGATTGGGGCTGCAGTGCTGTTGGCATAAAATGGCTCATGATCATTTTGCCTTCCTGTACATCAAATGCAGACATCAGTCTTTGTTGATTGGTGGGAGCCATTTTCAATAAATGGTTGTACAGTTGTATCTTGATAGGGTCACTCCTTCTTTTGATGTCTATAAACTGCTGCTTGATGCTCCTTTCTCCTTCTCTTTGCTGGCTGGAGGAGCTGACCTCTCCTCCCATGGTTCTGTCCTGTTCCTGCTGGAAGGAACTGGCTGAAGCTTCTCTGCTGGGTGGGCCCATGCCCATTGCTTGCCTTACTGCTATGTCATCCTCAGAAAAGTCATTCAACCTTTGCCTTTTCTCTCCCTGGTTTATAGATGATGTCAGGGGAGTTTCTCTATCCCTTTTTCTGTTTATGTCCTCTTTCTGCGGAGTTTGGAGGACCAAGGCATCAAAGGTAGTTTCTGGCCTAGGAGGCACTATGTTTTGAGCCTGTTGCTCAGTGGAAGTTGGAGTATCAACTACTCTTTCTTGCTGTAAGGGTTGCTGTCCCTCATGTGGCCCTTCTTCTTGATGCAGTTCCTGTTGTTGTTGTTGTTTCTCTTTCTGCTGCTGCATTTCTTTATCCACCTGTTGCTGAGTCACTGGAGGTGGTTGCTCCTTGCCATGGAGTGATTGTTCAGTCTCCATTTCCTTTTCTTTGCCTTTGCTGGATATATTTTCAGTGGCCTTGGTAGTTTGCTGTTTGGCAGTTGAGGAGGATGCAGCTGCTCCCACTTGTGTGCTCGGAAGTGTGAATACCTGTGAACAAAGTTCAAGGTCAGCCATCTTCCTTAGATTCCTTAGTGCCCTCTGGTTTAGCTCTTCTTGTGACATGGGCTCTTCTAAGGTCCCTCTCCTCCATTTGTCTTGGTTTGCATATTTTTCAATTTGAGGGATACTATGGTGATCATAGGCAGATAACTTATATTTGAGCCTCCTCATAGTTATAAAATGATTAGGGTCATAGGGTGTCCATAGGAAACTGGCTTGCAGGCCAAGGGACTCAAGCATTCTATCTGCTTCCTTCCATCCTTGCTCCCTCTCGTTATAGATAAAATGGCCAAGTTGGCTTTTCACCTTCAACTGTGCTTTTTTGCCTTTTCCTGAAAAGTGAAGCACATCAACCCTGCCAAATTGCCTAAAGTACTCTAGGGCAAATAGCCTCATAGGCACATACTTAGGTAATCTGAATGGAGGCAAATCACACCCATATATCCTGATGACAGTGTGGTTTTGGTAGAAGTACCAATCCCCAATGCTGTAAGCTTTGGATAGCTGAAGAATTCTCTGCATGTCATCAGTGAGTCTCGGAGGAGGTGAGCTCATCAGCATTGCCATAGCTGGATGGATGAACAGATCTATGAATTCACAGTAAGTGTATGGAGACTCAGGTGTAGTGTGGAAGACAGAGGACCAATAGACCACTGATCTGGGATTGCCTTGGGCATCCATTCTTTTGATTGGAAAATGAAATCTCTCATGTTGATGGTACAAGATCAAATGGTAAATGTAGGAGGTGTATCTGAACATCTTTTCTCTGGATAAATTCATTAGCTTCTCATGCATTTTGTCGGAGATGTAGGTGGCATAATCATAGCAAACTGGAAGTCTGCCCGGAGCGAACATCAGCATCATTACCAGCACAGTTTGGTCTACCAATTCTATTGAGCTATAGCCCAAAATCGGACTAATCATATCTACCAAGTCCCTGCCCAACTGGTTAAGGTATACTTGATTTAGAGGAGGATATTGCACAGAATCAGAGTCAATGTATAACTGATTTAGCTTAGTGATTTGGGCATCTGTCAATCTATTCCCTTGTTTTATCAAGTCTACTAGTGACAAGGGGACCAATTTTTCCTGAGTTTTGAAGCAAAGCATGTTCCTGATGGCTTCAGGAGTGATGTAAAAGAGAGCAGAACCAGAAGGATCCAACACAGACCTCTAGGTAGGGTCATAGTATTCAGCACAAAGATGGATCAAATCAGGGAATTGATTGACTTGAGGCAACTTAAAAATAGGAAGAAAAGAATCCCATATACCCAACACATCTGCTCCAGTATCATGCTTGGCCTTAAGTTCATTGAGCAGGTGGATATGGAACTTGGTTCTCATCAACATCTCTTCTGAAATCTGATAATCCATATCTGCCAAGGCTTGCCATTCCAAGTTCCTTTGAGGGGCATTCAGAGGCTGGACATTTAGCACTACAGGTGTCTCCATTGCAAAAGAGGATTCTGAGTTAAGTGTAAAGTGGTTTCAATTGAGCAGGACAGTATAGAGGAGTGTCTCTTTACCTGGGAGGTGAATTTATAGGGGACAGAGAGTAGCTCTGATAAACAGCAATTGAAATATTGTTTAAAGCTAGAATTAGACCAATGCCTGGCCTCACTCTGTCTTTCTCAGCAGGTAAATTCAGTTTAAATGAGTCTTTCGCGAATGCGCGAACAGAGTATGGTTTTTGGTGAAAATGCGGGCAAACAAGGCTCAGCTAGTGTTTTTCGAGTTCACAACTGTAAATGGGGTGAGGCACAAGTGTTTCTGCCGGTCAATTATATGTTTTTTCACAATTTTAATTGTCCATGGCAATTTACAGACAAAACCAGGTGAAGGAAGGATTTTCAAGGATAAATACCTGGCTTTCAGAGAGCAATGGAGAGGAATGCAGGTGAAAATGGTGCGCTGGCGGTCTCCTGGTCGAGTTCTGCAGGTTGGTGCACTGTTGGACGTGGAAAAAACATGCAGGAGCAACAAACGTATTTGCAGAAAAAGAACCAAAAAATGCGAATTTTGGTTATAATATTGATTTTTCAGACTTTTGGCGCGCTTTTCTGGTGACGTCAGCATGACGTCATCAGTGGGGTCAGGGCCGGGTGACGTCAGCATGACATCATCAAGTGAGGTGGCAGGCTCTGAGTGGTCCACGGGGATGATGAAGTGGCAAGACACATTGGCAGAAGGTCGGGCGCAGTGGTTGACGTGATGGCCAGGTGGCGGTGACGTGGGATGACGTGGGAGTGACGATGGACAAGCGGGGTGACCGAAACCGGAAGCGGTTAGCGGTTTTATATCGCACCGCTTATGATACGGACGCGGTATTTGTCAGGCGTACCTCCGATGTGCTATGGGGAAGACGCGTGGCGACCACATGACGTAACCCTTCTGACAGATATCAGAAGGTATCTGTCCACCATCAAAGCCGCTCTGATATCAAGGAGGGCCGTCGGATCTCATGGGCCCGATCCGACAGTTGACGGGGGGGGAAAAGTGCTCGACCGGTACGGGGTAACTGGCGGACGTCGGAGCCGCTCCGACATGGATGAGAGCCGTTGGATTAGAGGCTCTCGATCGGACGGCTGTCGGATCAATGAAATGATCGGCCGATACGGAAGGGGCGGGGTTATTATAATATTCATTTCGGGATCTGTGCTCGGTCAGAAAACCTTAGGGTATGGCTTTTGTAAGGTTTTGCGGTGTATTTGGAAAATCACACATATGCGCCCGAACCATTGGCTAATCACAAAAATGGGTTTTTGTGTATTATTTGGCAATTTAGAGCGGGTAAGGGTAAAGCAAGGTTTTTACAAGGTTTATGTTTGCAAATGGGGTGCAATGGGTTAAAAATGGGTTCAGAAAGGGGGAGGAGGGTTAGAGTTAGGTTTATCAACATGACCAGGTGTCATTTGATCCCTGATATAGAACTTATTGGCTATAATGCCAAGGGGAGGGGATATTTATACAAAATTTGGGGTTTATACACCATGGTGTTTATACTAGTAGGGGAAAGGTGATATAGGGGATTTATATAGTAAAGTTAGAGTTAGTATGGATGAGGGGGGTGAATGAAGGGAGAAAATACTGAGCTTATTTGTGAAACACTTAGCTTAAAGAGTAGATCAAAATGAAAAGATTTTTACACAAGAAATGTGGCTTTTGAAGGAACAAGAACCACCATGAAACCATAATCTTCTTCCATGAATCTCAGCTGATGAGGGAGTGTTAGTAATGAAATGGAAAGGGGAAGAAGGGAGGTTAGTCATGCTTTCTGCTTGCTGCAACTTGATGAAGAAGAACACCTTCTCAATTGATTAACTTTGCTTTGGTAAACAAAGTTAACACACCTGCAATGGTAAAGATAACCTTTCTGCAACCCCAACTACTTACCCAGCTACTTGCCTAGCATTTTTTATTTCTTCTTGAAGGGTGCACTTGGACTTGCAAACCCTTACCTGCCTTTTCTTTTCTTTGGCTTTTTCTTTTGTTTTTCTATCTACTTCTACCCTTATTTCTTCCAGGGTCCCAGATTAAGCTGTTGGGAGCCTTTTCTTCTCTACCTGAACTATTTGTCTGCCAAGATTAAACAGTTTGGACAGACTCCTTTCTCTATTCTACAACTGAAAATTTAAACCATGGAATGATCTAGATTAGACTGTTGGAACATCCTCCAAAAGTTTAAGTCCATACCAAGCTATAAGCACAGATTGGATTCTCTTGGAAATATGTGATCTTTGAATCATCAAAGCAGAGCATATTTGGACCTTTCATAGCCAATCATGAAATATGAAACCTATTGGTATAGGTAGCTAACAGGACCCTGTTGAGGGATCACACTATACAGAGCTGGTGCATGACTATGAAAGCGATGATGATTTGGATTGCATCTACCAGATAACCACGAGAGAGCAAGACTGGATAAATCCTGTTGGCATTATGTTTCTGGTATGGCTATATGTTACAGATGTTGTACTTGATGGCAACTCCCGTGGCAAGGCTCTCAATTTGTTGGAAATTAAGAAGTACGCAGGAAATCAGTTCAGAAGGTGCGTACCCGCAGGTACACCATACAGGGACCGCGTCTAGATACGCAGGCCAGCCGTTCAGGAGGTGCGTCCCCCCAGTGCACACATTTCAAGGCAGAGAAAAGCACACGTGGGGTTTCTTATGTTTTACTCTTGGTATTTAGCCGACAGTATTGGGTTATTATGGTGTCGGCTCTTGGTATTGTTCCATGATTTTAGGAGGAGCTTGCCTATATAAAGCAAAGGAGATCACTTGGCTAAGCATCTTTTGCAATTGAATATCTTTAGATTTGAAATATTGGGTTATGGTCTTAAAAGCTTGATCTATATGAAAAGGAAGTTGAAGGTGAATCTGTGAAGGGTGATCTCTCGAGCGCATGATCAGATCTGAGCAACTGTGCCACTCTGGTGGACTGCCTACTTGGCCCTAATCAGAAGGCCGCAGGTGTTTAACAGAAGAACTGCGTGGGTACGCAGTGCAGAAACAGGAGATCTGCGTCGGTACGCAGAGCAGAAACAGGAGACCTGCGTCGGTACGCAGAGCAGAAGAAGGAGAGCTGCGTCGGTACGCAGAGCGACTAAGGTTCAGGTGCGTCCGCATAGTAAAAGTACGCGACGCGATAGTATTTTTGGGTGCGTCCCTGCAGTAACAGTACGCGGCGCGATAATGTCTCTGGGTGCGTACCTGCAGTAATAGTACGCAGCGCGGTTCAAGGAACAGTGCGTGGGCACGCAGTTCGGCAGAAGGATCCCTGCGGGTATACGCAGGAAAGCAGAAGGTGAACTGCGTAGCGACGCAGGGCACAGAAGGGAAAACTGCGTATCTGTCTTAAAATGTTTTGTTGACTGAATTTTTCTGTTGATAAGGTGTTCTGGGTTAGTTCTGTTATTGCTGATCTGATAACTGTAGTGGACTGTAACTTTTATGTACTTGATGATCATTTGATGCTTTATGAAAAGAAGTAGGGGGTTGTAGCTCCCTTCCAGGAGAGACTGGAAAACGAGAGAGAGAGAGTTGTAGCTCTCTGCAGGTTGCAGCCTGCGTACTGGTAAAGGACTGCACCAGTACAAAACCATTGTAAAAGGAGTTTCTAATTTGAAAGAAGATAGAGACATATTGCAGCAGGTGGTTTTCACCCACATTGGGTTTCCACCTTACATCTTGTGTTCTTTGGTGTGACTATCAGTTTTCTTTGTTCATGCTCATTATTTTATGGTACTGACATGCAAAACTAATTCAAAGAACAAATAAGGAAGATTTATTAAAAGAATTAGATAATACTGATTCACCCCCGCTCTCAGTATTATTTGCAACAATTGGTATCAGAGCAGGTCCTTCAGAGAAGCTTGATCGCTTGAAGGTAGATCGTTCATCATGAGCAACTACGAGAGAGAAGCATCAATCAGGCCACCGGTTTTTGATGGGACAAACTTCAATTATTGGAAGGAAAGAGTTACTGCCTATCTTCAATCTCTTGGTACAAAAGTTTGGGACATCGTAGAGACAGGCTACGCTTTTCCTTCAGCTACTCCTACAGATGCAGCCAAGAAAAAGAAGTATGAAACAAATGCGAAAGCAGTCAGTACTCTATTAGGATGTATATCTCAATCAGAATTCATGAAGGTAATGCACTATAAATCCGCAAAAGAGATATGGGACAAAATTGTCACGAGCTATGAAGGAGATGAACAGGTAAAGCGTGCCAAACTTCAAACTCTCAGAATTCAGTATGAGACTCTCAAAATGTATAATGATGAAAGTGTGGCTAACTATTTCTTCGGGTAGATGAGGTTGTTAATTGTATGAAAAATTTGGGTGAAGAAATAAAAGAGGCTATTGTGGTTGAAAAGGTTCTAAGATCATTGTCCCCCAAGTTTGAATCTAAAGTATCTGCAATAGAAGAAAAAGAAAATCTACGAATTCTTACTATGTCTCAGCTACATGGAATTCTAACTACTTATGAAATGAGAAAGGGAGGTCCATCAGATAGAAGAGAAGCTGCTTTCAAGGCATCAGGCAAAGGAGATTATTATGAAGCAAGCCACGTCCCAGAAGAAGAGGAAGAAGAATCAAATTTTGTCAGAAATCTTCAAAGGGGTTCTGGAAGGTTCAGAGGTAAGTTACCTTTTAAATGCTTTGCTTGTGGAAGAGTAGGTCATTATGCTGCAAAATGTCCTTATAAGGATAAAGGAAAGGAACCTGCTAGATGGAACAAGAAACAGAACGCAAATAAGAAAAGCTACTACACTCATGAAGATAGTGATGGTCTATCAAACAGTGATGAAGATGAACAAGGTAATGAATATAAGTTGTTAATGGCATTTGAAGATGATGATTATATGGATGCTATAGATGTGGATAACCTTTATGATGAAATTACTAGACTCAAGAGATGTATAGAAGAAAAGAACATGATCATTGATACTCTACAATTTCAAATTGATGAAAAGGAAAAACATCTTGAAAAATTAGAAGGTGAAATTGTTGGTCTTAGAAAAGAGATTGAGAAAACAAAAGCTATTAATCTCAAGTTTGTCAAAGGATCTGAAACTTTGGATGAGATTATCAATGTGCAGCGGTCTCCACTAAACAAGACAGGTCTGGGCTATAATGGAGAAACTTCTCAAGCATCCACCTCAAAAAGTTATCTTGATGCAGCAAGAAGAAATGAGCAAAAGCACAATGAAGATCATCAGGTAAAGCAGGGACGAATTACAAACAGAAACTATCAAGGGCAATCCATCTTAAGGGTGAACAAAAGCTACAACCAGCCACAGGTAAAATCTTCTCAATTTGGTTCAAGAATAGATGACAATAGAAATTATCAATTGGCTGGTATATTCGATAACCGCAGAAGTTTCTTCAATGGACAATGCTTTTCTTGCCATAACTTTGGTCACAAAGCAGCTCAATGTGTCGCATATAAAACAATCATGACTAGGGAAGCTCAAAAACAAAGAAGTATGACCGGGATTACAAAAAGGACCTATAACAACTTTTCGGTTCTTGAAAATGAAGTTGAATGTTCTATTTGCAATAACTTTGGTCATGAAGACTCTGAATGCAGGAGCAGGTTTCAACAGAAAAAGGAACAAGCCCCAAGCACCAAAACATGGAGAATAAAGGAACCACAAACAGAAAGATGTGGGATAGCATTTTATGCAGAGGGACAGGAAAATCTATGGTACATTGACAGTGGATGTTCGAAGCATATGACAGGTGATAAAGAAAAACTTGAGTCATATTCTGCTCTAGAAAAAGGAAAGAAAGTCTCTTTTGGAAATGATACTCCTGCAACTATAAAAGGAAAAGGCATTGCTCAGTTAAAAGAAAAGGTCAAGGCTGGAAATGTTTTGTATGTTGATGGATTGAAGCATAATCTTCTAAGTGTCAGCCAGATGTGTGATCAAAGAACCGAGGTCATATTCAGATCAAATGGATGTCTTGTTCGTGATCTTGATACAGGTAAAACAGTGATCAAAGGCAAAAGAACTCCAAATAATCTGTACATATTTGAAGAAGGACAACAACAATGCTATATGAGCAAGGATGATGAGCACTGGTTATGGCACCGGAGGTTGGGACATCTAAGCTTTTCACAAATAAGGAAAGCTTGCAAATATCAGGAAGTTCGCGATCTTCCAGATATCAAAATTCCTGACAACACCATATGCAAATCATGTCAGTTTGGAAAACAAGCCAGAACTAACTTTCCAGAGAAAGAAGGATCAGCTAGCATGCCTCTTGAGCTAGTACATACAGATACCTGCGGTCCTTTCAGGAAAAGAACACCTCGAGGAGAAGAATACTTGATATTATTCATTGACGATTTCTCCAGGTTTGTCTGGTTAGGACTTATGAAGCACAAAGATGAAGCATTCGAAAAATTCAAATCCTTCAAAGCCTTGGTTGAAAATGAATCAGGTCACAAAATCAAGTGCCTCAGATCCGACAGAGGTGGGGAATTTACTTCAAATGAATTTTTCGATTTCTGTGAAGAACATGGGATAAGAAGAGAATTCTCTACAGCAAGAACTCCTCAGCAAAATGGAGTTGTGGAAAGAATGAACAGAACAGTCCAACAAATGGCTCGTGCTATGCTTGATGAGTCAGGAACTCCCGCAACTTTCTGGGGTGAAGCTGCACATGTTGCGGTTGTTATTCTCAACAAAACAAATGTCCGGGTGAACAGCACTCAAACTCCTCATGAGCTCTGGAGTGGTAGGACTCCTTCGGTAAAGCACTTCAAAATCTTTGGGAGCAAATGCTATATCAAGAATACTGATGAGCAGCTTGGCAAACTTGAACCTGGAGCAGATGAAGGCATTCTTCTTGGTTACTCTCCACATAGCAAAGCATACAAATGCTACAATAAAAGACTTGGCAGAATTGTTGACAGCATTGATGTAGTGGTTGATGAGAAGGGATACATTCCTAGGCAAGTACGTCATGAAGACATCGAAGAAGATGAAGGCTACCCCCAACGACAGAATGATGAAGAAGAAGAACCTCAAGAAGAAACTCAAGAAGAACCAGAGGAGCAAACAAGAATAGAAGAAAAGACTCCATCCAGATATGTCCAGAAGAATCATCCAGAATCTCAGATTATGGGGCAGAAAGAAGCAGGTGTACAAACAAGAAGAACAGTTGCAGAAGCTTCAAGCTATTTGGCATTACTCTCCTCTACTGAACCACAAAATGTGAAAGAGGCATGCAAAGATGAATGTTGGGTGAAGGCAATGGATGAAGAACTTGAGCAGATCGAAAAGAACAACACTTGGGAGCTGGTTCCTAGACCAAAGGATAAGAATGTTATCGGAACAAAATGGGTCTTTAAAAATAAATTGAATGAAAATGGAGAAGTAATTAGAAACAAGGCCAGACTTGTTTGTAAAGGGTATGCGCAGCAAGAAGGAATAGACTTTGAAGAAACCTTTGCTCCTGTTGCAAGACTTGAGGCCATCCGAATATTCCTTGCTCTCTCAAGTTTTCAAAACTTCAAAGTATTTCAAATGGACGTGAAATCAGCCTTTCTGAATGGATATTTGGAAGAAGAAGTGTACATTGAACAGCCAGATGGGTTCATTCTTGGAAATGATCCAAATCTTGTATGCAGATTTAAAAAGGCTCTCTATGGTCTCAAACAAGCTCCAAGGGCTTGGTACTACCGTTTGGACAAATATCTTCATCAACAAGGTTTTTCAAAAGGATCGGCAGATAGCAATCTTTATATAAAAGTTGAAAATGACAAATTGCTAATACTTGTTGTGTATGTAGATGACATTATTTTTGGGAGCAATGAAGAAGCTATGAGTCAAAGTTTTGCCTTAGTCATGCAGAAAGAATTTGAAATGTCCTTGCTAGGAGAACTGACATATTTCCTTGGTTTGCAAATCCAACAAAAGGAAGGAGGAATCTTTTTATCTCAAACCAAGTATCTCAAACATATTTTGAAGAAATATGGTATGGAAGATGCAAAACCGGTATGTACACCCATGGTCACAGGATGTAGCCTTAGTGCAAATGATGAATCTACAGCAGTACATCAACCAACCTACAGATCTATGATTGGAAGTTTACTTTATTTGACAGGTACCCGACCGGACATCATGCATGCAGTTGGAATAGTTGGAAGATTTCAGGCAAATCCGAAGGAGACTCATCTTCAGGCAGTGAAGAGAATTTTCAAATATCTTCAAGGGGCTCAAAATTATGGCTTATGGTATCCTAGAGATATAGATCTTACACTTCATGCTTATACAGATGCAGATTGGGCCGGAAGCGTGGATGACAGGAAAAGCACAAGTGGTGGTGCGTTCTTTATGGGTCCCAGACTGGTATCTTGGTTCAGCAAGAAACAGAGTTCAATTGCCTTGTCTACAGCTGAAGCGGAATATGTTGCTGCTGCATCTTGTTGCACCCAACTTCTTTGGATGATGCAGACTTTGCAGGATTTTCAAATCACTTGTACACCACCAATTCCCATCTTATGTGATAACACAAGTGCAATCAGCATCTCAAAGAATCCTGTTATGCATTCGAAAACCAAGCACATACCAATCAAGTACCATTTTCTCCGGGAACAAGTACTTGAACAGAAGGTCAAGTTGGAGTATGTTCCTTGTAAGGAACAAGTTGTTGATATTCTCACCAAACCATTGCCCAGGGACACTTTTGAATACCTCAGGCAAAAGCTGGGGGTTGTTGATGCATCATCTTATTGTTGAACCTTTTCTAATTGATGGTACAGGTTCAGGGGGAGCATATAATGCATTGTTGGCATTATGGAGGATGGTCAAAAGGAGATCTTGGAAATAGCTGCAATATGTCTCTATCTCTTTCATGGTGGATTATGGTTCTTTATTGCAGATCTGGTTCATTTTCAGGGGGAGCATGATCTTAGGGGGAGCATACCCCTTTGCCCTTGATGTCAAAGGGGGAGAATGAAGCTGAAGTTTGTGAGGTTGCCATCAAGACCAAAGGGGGAGATTGTTGGCATTATGTTTCTGGTATGGCTATATGTTACAGATGTTGTACTTGATGGCAACTCCCGTGGCAAGGCTCTCAATTTGTTGGAAATTAAGAAGTACGCAGGAAATCAGTTCAGAAGGTGCGTACCCGCAGGTACACCATGCAGGGACCGCGTCCAGATACGCAGGCCAGCCGTTCAGGAGGTGCGTCCCCCCAGTGCACACATTTCAAGGCAGAGAAAAGCACACGTGGGGTTTCTTATGTTTTACTCTTGGTATTTAACCGACGGTATTGGGTTATTATGGTGTCGGCTCGTGGTATTGTTCCATGATTTTAGGAGGAGCTTGCTTATATAAAGCAAAGGAGATCACTTGGCTAAGCATCTTTTGCAATTGAATATCTTTAGATCTAAAATATTGGGTTATGGTCTTAAAAGCTTGATCTATATGAAAAGGAAGTTGAAGGCGAATCTATGAAGGGTGATCTCTCGAGCGCATGATCAGATCTGAGCAACTATGCCACTCTGGTGGACTGCCTACTTGGCCCTAATCAGAAGGCCGCAGGTGTTTAACAGAAGAACTGCGTGGGTACGCAGTGCAGAAACAGGAGATCTGCGTCGGTACGCAGAGCAGAAACAGGAGACCTGCGTCGGTACGCAGAGCAGAAGAAGGAGAGCTGCGTCGGTACGCAGAGCGACTAAGGTTCAGGTGCGTCCGCATAGTAAAAGTACGCGGCGCGATAGTATTTTTGGGTGCGTCCCTGCAGTAACAGTACGCGGCGCGATAATGTCTCTGGGTGCGTACCTGCAGTAATAGTACGCAGCGCGGTTCAAGGAACAGTGCGTGGGCACGCAGTTTGGCAGAAGGATCCCTGCGGGTATACGCAGGAAAGCAGAAGGTGAACTGCGTAGCGACGCAGGGCACAGAAGGGAAAATTGCGTATCTGTCTTAAAATGTTCTGTTGACTGAATTTTTCTATTGATAAGGTGTTCTGGGTTAGTTCTGTTATTGCTGATCTGATAACTGTAGTGGACTGTAACTTTTATGTACTTGATGATCATTTGATGCTTTATGAAAAGAAGTAGGGGGTTGTAGCTCCCTTCCAGGAGAGACTGGAAAACGAGAGAGAGAGAGTTGTAGCTCTCTGCAGGTTGCAGCCTGCGTACTGGTAAAGGATTGCACCAGTACAAAACCATTGTAAAAGGAGTTTCTAATTTGAAAGAAGATAGAGACATATTGCAGCAGGTGGTTTTCACCCACATTGGGTTTCCACCTTACATCTTGTGTTCTTTTGTGTGACTATCTGTTTTCTTTGTTCATGCTCATTATTTTATGGTACTGACATGCAAAACTAATTCAAAGAACAAATAAGGAAGATTTATTAAAAGAATTAGATAATACTTATTCACCCCCCCTCTCAGTATTATTTTCAACAAATCCCACCACAGATGGACGAATATCATGGAAGCGTGAAAGCTCGTGCACTTCAGATTCGGATGAGGAGATAGAATGATGGCAAAACCGGTTACACGAGGTAACCACGGTTAATTGTAACATAATGACAAGGTCACTGCGCTGCGTATCGATAGAAGTGAGGGATCTGCCTACTTATGATGGGTTAAGTGAGGTAGATACTTTCCTAGATAAGTTTTAAAGGGAGGTTCCAGAAAAGTAACGTTTTCAGGCCTTGAATTCGATACTGTGCGCTACGCCCACAAGGTGGTGGGGTATGCATAGGGGAAGCTTTGAAGACTGGCATGCATGTAGAAAAATGTTGCGCACATAGTTTGGGAATCCTAGAGTGCAATTGACATATAAATGCAATGGGCAAGATAAACCACGTGCATATCTAGCCAGGTGGATGCCGACATAAGGAAAACAACCTACGTGGATGCACATGAACTTCATGTTGGGAGATACGGTCAATAAGCATGTGTTGGGGGGGAATTTCACAAATGGCTCCTCAAGTTGGAATGACAAAACGTGGAGAGAACGATCGCGTAGAAGGTTATCCACGCGGAAGCATTTAATGAAGTGTGCGAAGCACTGAACAAGGTATGTAATGCGCAACGAAGTGATTGAAACCTCCGCGTACCAGCAGTGTTATGGGCTTATATGGAAACGTGCAAGAAACTAACGAAACATATGCCCTCTTGGCTGACCTATGGAGCAAACAATGTAATGCCAATGGAATACATCATACCTAGTTTGCGCATATTAGTGCTCATAGGTATGACAGACTGCAGAGCCCTGGAGGAAAGATTCACGCAGTTGGAGGAACTCGAGGAAGAATGATTTCTGGCTGGCTTTCACCAACAAGTACAAAAGTAGCGTGAAAATGCCTGGCACGATCGACATATTAAGTTATGTACCTTCAAGGTGAACGATTTGGTGTTCTATATGATAGTAAGTTTGATAAATTCCCAGGAAAATTCAAAATGCATTGGCTGCGACCGAATGTTATTAAGGAGGTCATAGATGGAGGCACGGTGCAGTTGGTAAAGTTAAATGGAGAACCTTTCCCAGGAAGAGTGAATGGCAATCCGTTGAAGCCATACACGGGTGGCCCGACTATCTGACTAGCCCATAGAAGCACAGTCTTACCGCTCCAGGTAGCTGAAAGGAGGCGCAGGACTATAAACAGATGCAGGGAATGCAAGAGCAGATGTAACGAAGCAGTTCAGATACAACAGTCTCTGAAAAGCGTGTGGAGGAGATACAACAGGCAGTTGCTCAGTGTGTTGTCGATATTGCAGTAGTTCAGACAGAGTTGGGAGGTCTCTGCACGAAGATCTCCGCACTGACAGAGTGACTCGAGGACGAGTCACAATGTTTGTGTTGGGGGCCTGTTTGCACGGGATCCCCCAAGGAAAGTTTTCGGGCTCAAAGCCCAGATTTTAACCAAATCTGATGTAAAGACTTTGTGTTTTGTGCGTGCGAAGAGTGAAGATTGTAAATGAGTCATAGGGTTGCCTGCCCTCATTTTTGTAATGTGATGTCAGCTTAAAAAATCTACCCATGGTCTGCGGACTATGGGATTGTATAAATAGAGTGAGGCTCTAAGTTGTAAATAAGTTAGAGAAAGGGAAGCAATAGATGGAGAATTGAGTCTTATCTAAGTGTAGAGTCAAGTCTTTGGGTCGTAGAGTAGGAGAAGGCTCTGCAACTGAGTGCGCAGAGGCCTAGTAGTCTGCAGCTGAGTGCGTGGACCCCTACAACTGAGTGCGTAGGGCGAGTCAAGTCTGTAACCTTTGGAGAAGTAATAAAGAGAAGTTTTACATCATTTATGTGTATCTTTTCCTGTTTTGTGCATTGAATGTATCGGATATAAATTGAATTTATATTATTTATATGATGCGCAAACTTATATGAATGTGTTGATAAAGTGAATATAAGATAAAGTATCTGTTTATGTGAAGTTAACTAACTGTTATAAGAAGATAAGTAAGATCTGCAGTATAACTTGGGGAACTAGCGCAAATCACTGCTAGGGTAGCATGAAATCACCTCAGACCCTAGTGAGGGCTACATGAAGGTGATTATAATAGATCGCGAAGGCCTCGCAGGTCAGGATAGTGTGCGAAGGTATTCACAGTTGGACTAAATGTACCCCTCAAACATCTCAAGGGTGCAGAAACTTGGTTCTAGCATCCCCCCATACTACTTCGGGTGAGACCTCAGTCCATGCTCCGCGGGTTGTTGCCAAAAGGGCCAGTAGTGTAGGGATTTGTTTGGCTAATTAACTCCGAACCTGGGTCAGGCCCCCTTAAGCCAACATATTACAATGACTTATTAAAGCATGGGTTTCATGCTTGGGTCATATTTTATTAGTCAAAGTCCCCATTGTGAAATCTTAGGATTTATATTGAGTTATTAGAGTCATTGTACATTTTATGAGACCCTTTTTAGGCTTTTGAATCATGTAAAAAGGTTTATTATTGAGTCAAATTAGGTATTTGACACCTCCACACCAAGTGAGCCTTAAGGAGATCAAGTCAGCCTCAAACAGGGCAATTCGACCTCACCTAAAGCCTATATATACAAGCAGTTTGAATTCATTTGGAGGCATCCCTCTCACAAGTTTGATATCTAAGAGAAGAAGGAAGAAAAATGTGAAATTCCAAGAAGAAGAAGAAGAAATGTTGGAAGGAAAAAGATCAATTTTTTTTGGGTATCTATTTCCCTCTCTTGTGCGAAGTTAGTGGGCCAATTGTTGGATCCAAGCTTTACTGCTGCAAGGGTTGAAATTATGAAAGTGTTGGGTCTAATATTCTACTGCTGGAAGGCGAAAATTCTGGATTTTTTGGGTCGAAGTGTTGTTTCTTCAAGGTTGAAGCTCCAGGTCAAAGTTGTTGGAAGAGAAGGCTGACTTGGTGGTTGGAGGAGGTATGTGTCTAGGTTGAAGAGTCTCAAGAAAACTATTGAAGGAAGATATTTTGACTGGGTTTTCCCCTAGAAAGGGGTTTTTCCGAGGCAAAGTCCCTACATCTTGTGTCTTGTGTTTTTGTGATCTTCATACACACATAATTTGGTAATTTCTTGATGAAAGATAATATAACAAAGAAGTAAAATAATCCAACATAATTCACAAGTAATTATCAAGAAAGAGAAATCTAACCCTAACTCTATTAGCATTGATTTATCAACACCTTCCTTTGGAATTCAAATATTTCCTATCGATGAGGCCCCTACAATTGATGTTTCCATTGGCCAAAGTTGGTGGATATTCACTCATGGATAAATGAACATTGGAATCCTATAATCTCTGCATATTTAAACATTTACCCTCTGGGTAGAGGGTTTTTTATTATTATCTTCAATAAATTTGGTGACAAGGTGTGGATACTTGATTTTGATACATGTTTTTGGGGAGTTACAAGTCTCCCAATATAGCCTTGGTTCCCCTCTTTTGACCTGCTGTCAGAATCAATCTCAACTGAACCAATTTAGGTAAGGCTTCCTAATATCCCTCTGCACTTATGGAACATTACAACTTTGACTTCAATTGGAAATGCCTTAAGCATATTCTATTTCCATAGAAAAGATACCAAATACTATCTTAAACCCATCTATGCTCACATTTATGTGGAAATGGACTTCCGCTTGGACTTCCCTATGAAAATAAAGCTCATTGACCCTGAATTTTTTTGGGTCCAATCTCTAGACTATGAAAATTTATCCTTTCACTACAAAGCCTACTATGAGATAGGCCACACTCTCAGGAATTGTCCCAATGTAGGGAATTCAAAGTCTAATTTCTCATATAAAAATCAAAAATGGTGGGTAGGTGGAACTTTTAATCATTATTCAATCTGATCATATGACTCTCTCTGCTTCCCGCAATGAGACTAGTGCCCAAAAGGGTTTAAAAAATTTAGAGCCAAAGACATTCAACTCAAGCGTTTATAGCTCCACCTAAATATCTAGAAAAGGTATTCAACAACAAGGCAATTTTAAGATTAGTTAATTCAATAGTCAACTCATCCATCTTCTCAAAATCCCCTCAAAATAAAATAACATCGTGAAAGAACAACCATATGTAGACAAGGGAAAAGAAGTTGTTATTTCCTTTGGTTTCACAACTCCACGAGATAACAACAGAAAGGCACTATCATTAGCCAACCAAATGAAGGTGTTCCTCCTTCCTCCGGATCAAAAGATGGATCATAAAATTCAAACTATCTCCTAGATGGATGACTTTACAAAATCAAAAGAAAATCGAGCTTGGACTCAAGTTAAAAAACAAAATTGAAAGGTAATTTCCCAAGAAAGGCGAATTCTCAATCAATTAAAAACCCTTAAGTTGAATGTGTTGTAAGTTCATCTAGATTTTAGGATTTTTTTTGGAAATTTTTCAAATGGAATGGATTCAATCCGCAAATAGAATGGTGTTATTATGCAATATTTTAGGTTATTATTACGTGTTTTAACTTGAACCTTCAAGAATTTTTAGTATTCCTAGTTCGCAGAAGCTTTGTAATGTTTTTTGTCAGACCCCATTTTTATTAATATAAATTGTTATATGTTTCTTTAAAAACAAAATATTGATTGGGAGATGAAAGACTAGATGGATAGAGCCCTTCTTGTCACTACTTTGTATCCATAAATCACAACTATCACTAGGACTAATAACTTGACAAACCAATAACAAAATCATAGAAACAAACTTAACCTCAATGGTGTAATCAAATTCCATACCATTAGAACGAAGTTCCAACTGCTATTAGGATCTGAGCATCCAACATTCACCATCCCCCTTAAGCTATGATTCTCCCCTAAATTTGGACTACATGTGGAATTAATGACGTAAGACTTCTGCTAAACCATTTTTTGATGGTGTTGGACCCGCTAACATGTCAGGGTATCTCCTCAATAAGAAGTCCCAACTAGACCTTAGACCGTTTGGTGTAGGTGTCCCAGCAGTGTGTCATATGGTATCACCTTAACCATGTTTGCACGCAAAGGAAAGTAATATGTCCATGTTGGTAGCAAGGGTGTGACATGTGCAGCAAGCCAAGGAAGGTGCATGAACGGTTCTAACACACGGAAAGTGGGGTGAGTGCGTCCCTTGGAAACTTGTGAAAGCATGCGGCTTGGAAGGGAACACAAAAGCGAAGATGAATCACAAATTGAAAAGCAAGTAAGCCAACAATCCAAAGTGATGGTTAAACCAACAACACATCTCAGTAAGATTCATACATACTTATACAGAAAGATTCCATACATGCATGCGTAAGAAAACAGATACATATATCATTAGAGTAACCAAGATAGTTGAAATACAATAACAACATATGCATGAAATGTGTTGGATCTGTTATATTAAAAGTGAAAGTTCCAATCATACAATACAACCATGACCAACCACTAGTCCTAGTAACAGAACGTTATAGTCACTACTACCTGCTCCTCCAAAGAGATGTACTAGCTCTGCACGGTGGAGAAGCCAAAGCTCGTTACAATACTCTCCAAGATTTCTCTAAGATACTCATATCGGAAGCTTGGCTGACCAAAAGCCTATACAATGAGTTATGAGTGATCCGAATAGAAAATGGCATCAACCCATGGTATTCATCCACCCATGGTATTCATCCACCTATGTTATTCATCCACCCATGGAATTTACCCATGGCGTTGTAAGTGGCATCCACCCATGGTATTGTAAGTGGCTTCCACCCATGGTATTCATTCACCTATGGTATTTTCCCATGGTATTGTGATATCCACCCATGGTATTCATTCACACATGGAATTGACCCGTGGTATTGTTACATCCACCCATGGTATTCATTAACCCATGGAATTGACCCATGGTATTAAAAATGATAATAACTACAAAGGCTACATTGTGGCAGACAATTTGTCCTTTTACACAAGTCCATTTTCTAGGTCGCACACTATTAGTATCATAGTTGGTCACAAGCATTACAGGGTATCTCTATCCTCGGATCTTCGTTCATCATGGTTATGGGTCATCCACAAACCCACACTTCATCGAAGTCCATTTTCTAGGCCGCACACTGTCAGTATCACAGTTGGTCATAAGCATTATAGGGTATCTCTATCCTCGGATCTTCGTTCATCATGGTTATGGGTTAACCACATAAAACCCTTCTCTTCAGTGGCTCTTCATATTCAACAAAGGCTTCGCAGGAGGGAACTTCATGCAATGGGGACCATTGCTTCTTAAGGAGGGAGGAATGATCCAAATAGAAAATGACATCAACCCATGGTATTCATCCACCCATGGAATCTACCCATGGTGTTGTAAGTGGCATCCACCCATGGTATTGTAAGTGACATCCACCCATGGTATTCATTCACCCATGGAATTGACCCATGGTATTGTAATTGAAAAATACTATAAGTAACAAGTCGCATTTTGTAAAAGGACAGATTGTCTGCCACAATGTAGCCTTTATAGTTATTATCGGTTTTAATAAAAAAATTCTTTGTGGTTTTATTTACTATGTGTTCCGTCATTTTCTTTCAAGCATTGCAATTCTTCGGATCTTTGCAGCCTCCCCCACAAGATCCATTTCAATCTTTTAGATCTTGGGGGCCTCCCCCGAAGATCTGAATCAATTAGGTACTATATATAACAAAGGGTGGGGTAACCCTTGACATTCCCCTTTGTGACTGTTCATCTACCCTCATGAATCTTCAACTACTCTATGACTCTTACATTCAGCTATCGACACTTGAACTTCCACTTGACAAGATATTACATACAATCTGCACATGTACCCATGTGAGACAAAATAGGCTTGAGAAAGCCATACAAGAAATCACTATGATTCAAACAACTGTGGGAAGACCAAATCTTCAACATCTTCATGATGGTTGACGGTGGCAAACTGATGTCAAGCTCGATAGGTTGCGATGGTGTCTGTGTACTCTGTGGTGACATCTTTCTGGAAATGAACTCTTGCCTCTGTTGTATCTGGGTACACTGCTTTGGCTCCTCTATCCAACTCGTTTGATAACATTCACATCATTTTCTTGAGTGCGGTCAGACCAATGGCATACGTATGCATAGTGTCTACACTGATCGCCAAATCTATATTGGTGGCTATGCGCATCAACTCGTCAAAGTACGAGTCTAGCTCCAGTCGGACTTGTGTCTTTGTCTTTGCCTCAGTGAGTATCCCAATAGATGGGATTGTATGTGCGTGCAGAACAACATCCACGCTTCTGAATACCTGTGCATGGGAAACCTGTAAACTAGTGATGAGCTGAGGGAGTTCTTCATAATTCTAGATCTGACTTCGGATACATGCCTTCAATTCAACCGCTTCGGGCTTCATGATCTTGGGCAAGTGTAATGGGGCTCCCTTGTATCTCATTGTCCAAGTTTGCATTTAATTGATAGTAGCATGGCAGTTTGACAAGATACGTGCTCTCCTAGCATAGCATTGTTGCCAATCATTGAGATGGACAACTGCCTTATGCACAATACCAAATCTAGAATACAACGCCCGCATCACTGTCTCAAGGGACAATACTTCATCCAATATCAAATTCTTCAACTCTGCTTGGGTGGATGTTGTAACCAGTTCTCCTCCCTGCTTTGTTGTCTGTAACTACTTAGCCATCTATTCATTCTCTGCTATCAAGAAGCGAACACTCGAGCTAGTGGCTTCGGCACATGCTCTGGTAGCATCAGCTAATGCTGCTAGATGATTGTGCACATCATATATGATCACTTGTTCCTCAAATTGCATGGGAGATGTGTGGTCATCCGGAGTATACATTCTGCGCCATTGCACAACTCTATGCTACGACTTGTCAAATGATATGTTGTGCATCTCTACTTCTGGATTGTCTTCAAGGATCTCAGTATCTCCTTAGTTGCTCAAGACTTTCTCTACTTTCAGATCTGGGGAAGAAGGTGGATCGACCTCTTGGTGTATAGACATTAGGTCGGTGTCTTGCTTGCACTCTGGCTGCTCCATCTTTGTATCCATCTTCTCAAGTGCTCATTCAATCTCTTGAGTGAATTCCTGCGACTGCGACTGCTCACCTTGTCTTCTTTGCGCTAGCTGCTCGGATGATTCTACTACCTATATGGGCACAATTTCATCAATCTTTGCATGTTCCACCCTCTGTTGTGTCTATCTCGTTTGTGCTTCCTTCTCTTGTCTCCGTAGCTCCTATTCCTTCCGGAGTTGCTCCTTCAATTCGTGCAACTCCTTCATTGTTTCCTCCATCCTCTATTTTTCTCTCTACCTTTGCGCAGTCCCCTTGTCGCATTTTTGCATCTTCTCCTCTATTTCTAAATGTTCTTTCTACACAAGTGGGTCTACTCTGAATTTGCATCTTTTTTCTGCCTCTTCATTATCGACAATCTTCCTCTTGCCTTTATCGTGCGCCAGTATGTTTACCTCTGTTGATGCTACTGGTGGTGCTCTCCTAGATGCTGCTTCACTAACCATTCCACATCGATGTCGACCGATTCATTGGGCCTGGAGAAGCTGTGACAATATCTCCATGGGTCTTCCTCAGCCCAATGACATGCCTCGTGGATCCATGGAAACTATACTCTCGCGTAGTGATCCTTCACAAAGCAATGCGGGTCGTACAGATTGAAGCTTCTGGTGTCAAAAGGAAATTTCTTGAACTCTTTTGTTCGACATCTGCATGCTTGAGATTATTTATCTCGTACAACCCGATCTGCAATAGAAGAGTGGGCCAAGGTGCCTTCTTCTTCTGGTGTAGCCTAGCTGACAGTCCTGCCAACATTTGGTATGACACTTCTTGTATGACGAGCTTGTCCATGGAAAACTTTAGCAAAACGTGCAGAGGCTTATCAACATTGTACATCCATATAAAGGTGCCAAATAATGAGGCATACCAATTTGCTATGTCGATCAGTGCCTCCATTGTTGCTTTTGACATGCAAGGTGGATCCTGCTCAAATATCATCTTGTACACCGAGGTGACAAAATGGTCTGACAATTGTGTTATGACTCCGCAGAAGCTACATTCGGAAAACAATTTACAATAAGTGTTCACAGAGGTTTCCGCTGATGTCCATGCCCACTTCAAGCTTGGGAACTCCTGATGGGCATATATTTCATCCAAGAAGTAAGAGGACATGTAGCTTTCTGCTTACTGGCCTTTGGGCAGTTGCTGAGATCTTGAAACCTATTCCTTCAGCCTATGAGCCAACATGTCAGACTAGTTGCATGGTTTGCCTTCATTGGCCAGTTGGTCCAATGCAATCACCCAACTCTATGGGAAGGTCTTCATGCTCTCTTGGCCATACAAGCAACATGCCAAGATGACCAAGTACTGATACGCCTTCTGCAATATCTTCATCTTATAAATTTGGTTGGGCGTTATCTTGAATTTGGCTGGCTCCTTCACCTAGTTCTCCTATATATCCATGGAGTTGGCATTGTTGTTGGGTATGTTGAAGGGTGCCTCCATGGTGATTACTAGGTTCAGCAAGTGGCCCATCTGCTAATAATCCTATGCCCCAAAGGTAGAAATATCTGTCCCGCTGACACTTCTTAACACCATCATCTCGTGATCAGTGTACGAGACGATCCAACGTATCATGCCCGTGCATGGGAACGCGGGATACGTGCATGCAATCTGGTACAAGCCAGACTTGTGAATGTTCACATAGACTTTGCAGTCTCTGATATCTTCGCCAAATGTTCCTGAGAATACATCATTGACCTCCTACCATTTCATCTTGATGTCTTTGTCTACGATCAGCTTGGTGTCTTTTTAAATCGGAAAACTTGTAGACACTCACTCAACCACTTCTAGAGTTATGCTTTCGTCGGTGTCCTTTGACCCTGCTCTCTTAGAGGCCATTGATCCTGAACTACTGAGAGATAGGTGAACACCTGATATATTTGTAGAAATGGTGACAATCATGGCAATAAATCTGTCAGTTAAAACCAAAAAAAACTTGAGGACTGACATGAAACATACCTGAGGAACTGCTGGGAAGGATTGCGCAACTTTCACTGGGAGGCCAAGAGATTGACTGCTGGAACTATGCAAAAGGAAGTCCGGACTGTCAGGAGGTTGGTTGACTGCTATAATTGTGCAATGCGCAATCCAGGGTGGTCTGTTGGGTGCTAAGATTGCGCAATGCGCAATTTTAGCTGGCAAGTGATGCAGGCCTAGGGATTGCATTGCATAATTTTCTAGGCCAACAAACACTCCTTCTTAGAATTGCTTAAAGAAAGACTGGAGGGCATTGACTGGCCAAATTTACACATTTTTTGGGAGGAAGGCAGAGCCTTCCCTCTTAGAATTATGCAATGTTGTCCAGGCAAGGCAAAGTTCGGACTAAGGTTGCCCAGACCCATCGACGGGCCACTGAGAGCATATGAAGATGTGAATGCATGGCAATACTGCATGTAAGCAGGAGTGAATGATCATGCATGAAAACAATGAATGCAAGATTTAGAAAACAGAAAAACATGCACATATGTGAAACGAGTCGCCGAATCAACGATCGTTCGTGCAAAACAGTGTCATGCGTGCGACAATAGTGAGATGCAAACAAAAATTGAAACAGTGCTTGTATAGGCTAACATACATGCAAACGGTAGCAAGCATTCATAGAAATTAAGTAGACAACACTCACACGAGCCAAAACACAAAAAGAAATAGAAATGTTGCAAAAGACAAAAAAGGTGGAATTACCCGGAAATAGCTGAGCTTGATGTACCGAAGACTCCTAGATGTGTTGTGGGATGTCAGAGAACCAAGATTGATGTGAATAATGAGCTCTGAAGTGCTAAATAAATAATTTTGAGGCTCATGACGCGCATGTCACAAATATAGGAAAAAACGACACTTAGAGGAAAGTTTCTGAAACGATCTTTGCATGTAACCTCCAGGTGCTAAAAATTGCTCCCTAAAATCTAGGGATTCTCTTTGCATGTTTCCTTTTTGCTAATTCAGGAAAAATTAGCCCATGCATGCAAATAAAGTTTTATGGGTCTCGGGTGGAACCAGTCAAACTAAAGGCACATGCAACAGCTTTCTTGACTGAGAGGGATTTTTGCACAATTTATGGGAGGAGATGGTCTGGCTATCTAGAGGAATTGTACAATTTTCCTGAGGAAGGTTGTTTGGTTATATTGCGCAATTTCTTAGCCTAGCATATTTGCACAATTTCTGGAAGGAAGGCTGGTTCCCTTCCAGAATTGCACAATTTTCAGAGGGCGCTGCTCAGCTAGTAGCTGGCCCAAGTCTGGAGTGGCAGCCTGTGAGGGGAGTGAAACAAACTATCATGCACAAGCTAGCAAGTTGCTGAAAAATCAGTGAAGCACATGTACTTGATAGTGTAAGACATGTTGCGAAGATGGTTGGTAGGGAGGCTCCAAAACAAAGCTAAGGCAAAATTTTGGAGGGTGGTTGTATCTTCTACAACACCATCATAATATAAAACCACATAACTAGAGCAATGTGGAGTAAAACCAGATACTAGAGCAATGTGGAGTAAAACCATATAACTAGAGCAATGTGGAGTAAAACCATATAACTAGAGCAATTTGGAGTAGTATCACAATAAGGGAGCCAATACATCACTTATTTTAGTATAATGTTGTTAACATGGAGGTGCTATAGTGTGGTGGTGTCTGGTTGACACCTATACTCCTACTCTAGTTATTGCACCCTCACCCTAAATGGGGAACCATCTTTATTATAGTTAATCTTCAAACTTTCTCCTTTCCAAACATTAGAATGTGGTATATATACTCTTTTAAAAATTTTATGCTATCCACCAATGTTGTGACACCCTTTTAGTGCAAAAATTAATCATTCTTGTTTTTTTGTAAACGGAACTAACTACTCTAATTATTGTTTTTCATTAACACCATTATTTATTATAAAATTCCATTAATAATAAATGAAATTGGAGAAGAAAATCACAAATAGTTTTAATTTTTTAATTCACTTAATGCATTGAAATTTATATCATTGAAAATTTAAAATAGGATATCGAAATTGTATATTGTAAAGCTTTGGAATTTTTTATATCATTAAATTCATTGTAAAACAAGGTTGATTTCAACTAATTTCTACATGTTTCAAATAAAGTATACCAATCCAAAAAATCCAAATGCGTCTATTAATTATCCAACATTTAACCACATTATTTATTTATAAAAAACAAGTGCTACTATAGTAGTGATGTCCCTATCAACTCTAAAAGTGTTTGCATTGATTCTTGAACCTAGCTCAATCAATTTGGCATGACACATTTTATTCATAGATGAAATGGTGTAGTGATATTATAGTAATCTGTTTGAAGTGTAGAGAATAGTTCCTTTGATCAATACATTGAATGTTAGTTGTTGATAGTGGTGTTTGATCAAATTATAAATAAAAAAGTATACATTGAATGTTAGTTGTTGATAGTGGTGTTTGATCAAATTATAAATAAAAAAGTATTCTTGTAAAGAAGTATTAGATGTCATCAAAGTATTTAGCTATGGATTTACAGACAAGTTTAATCTTAAAATTGGTACCTTAGAGCTAAAAATATCGATAATATATTGAACATTGAAACGAAGTGGTCGTGATATTTGTAACCCACCTAGTCCCTTCAAGGACTTTTTAGGGTACACAATGTACAAACCCAATCTCTAAGGTTAATTTATAAAAATGAGGCTATCAAAATTTGTCTTCTTTTAAACACATTAAACTTATTTTCTGAGATCATCAACATTTTCTACTCATCAAGAACTTTCCAATGATATTAATTCCATCAAATTCTGAGATCCATACACAAAATTATGACCTTTTAAAAAAATTTAGTTCTTAGCACCATGTCAGCATTTGTACCATTAACTTGTGGTAATCTTCAACACACACATCACCCTCGCACAATGTCACATCAATGAATGCTCAGTTGACATGTCGTATCCCCAACACACATGTAACAACTGCATGGGGCCACACTTGTAGCCAAGCACAACAGTCTGTCTATCCCACATATGAATTTCATGAGAAATATTAATATCCCCATTTACAAAAGATTTAGATCTCTTATTCTCTGTATCTTCATTTTTTTTAGATTCATCTTGAAATCTAATTCATCTAGATCTAGGCAAGTAGTTAGTTAACAATCAAAATCTAGATCTAGAAAACTTGAAAAGTACTTTTCTAATTGAAAAAAACTTTTTTTTTTGGATATTGAAATCTCCATCATTTTCTAGATTCATATGGATCAAGGCCCACGCTAAGAGAATTACCAACATTCAGATCTAGAAAAACTCAAAAGTCTCATTTAAATAAAATTCTAGATTTTCAGATTCCTAAATTCCATGTCACCTCCACCACAATGAATGCCACCTTCCCTTGCCTTAACATAATCATATTTCAATTTCCACATCAAATTATGCCACATCATATCAATTAGCATAGTCAAACTTCCACTCATCCATATATTATAATTTCTCCATTTCATTCGAAAAATCCAAATCTTCTTAATTTATCTAAATCTAGAGAAACCCAAAAAGGCCATTTTTACAAAACTTCAAATTTCTATATTTTTAGCTTCCATGTCTAATCTAGATTTATGAAGGAACAAAATGAAATACGTACATAAATATAAGCACAGAGATACAACGAAAAGAAAACTTTGATTCATCAATAACAAAGTATTGAAAACCGTTTACATGCAGTTTAGAAATAAGCTAGCTCATGCGATGGTAGCTTATCTTTAAGAAGAGATGTGGTGGATACATGCCTTCTAAATTGTGTTACAATGAGGCTTTGTTTTAGCTGCTACAACCACCCTCCAAAATTTTTCCCATGCTTTGATTCATATTTCTAGACTTTTAGCTTCCATGCCTAATCCAAATTTATGAAGGAACAAAATGAAATACATACATAAATAGAAGCACAAAGATACAACAAAAAGAAAACTTTAATTCATCAATAACAAAGTATTGAAAACCATTTACATGCAGTTTGGAAATAAACTAGCTCATGCGATGGTAGCTTATCTTTGAGAAGAGATGTGGCAGATACATTCCTTCTAAATTGTGTTACAATGTTGCTCTGTTTTAGCTAATACAACCACCCTCCAAAATTTTTCCCATGCTTTGTGATTTTGGAACCTACCTTCTGTCCATGGGAGCTTATCTTTTATTGTTGTCAAGTATTCATGCTATGATAAAAGACTTATCTTTTCATGCTTTGCTTGTGATGTATTGATCCTAGTTTGATATCTTTCAGACACAAGCAAGATTTTGACTTGACCTTGCAACATTGTTGAGCTTAAGCCCAGAAAATACACAATCTTGGAAGGCAAGCCAACCATGAAGATTGGAATTGTGCAATCCAAGATGGCAGGCCTACCTTGAGCTTAGAAATTTTGTAGTACTAGGTGGCAGCCTAGCCTTAAGCCTAGAAACTGCACAAGCTTTCCCTGAGCTCAAAAACTGGCATTGAGTCAAGAAGTTTCTCAATTCTTGGGAATTGTGCAATCCTTATTGGTAGTGTGCATGCCCGATTCTTGAAATAGAAAAATAAAAATAAAAATAAAAAAACATCAAAAGGCATCTCTAGAAAATAGGGAGCCATTAATTAGTTTCCCGAAGCTAGCACACTTACTATTTTTGGAACTTTCTGCCAAGTGTCTCTTTTTCCTTGATTTTAGTCATGTGTGTCATAAACCTTGATCGGTCTAAATATATATAATGGATGCCCCTAGAGCTCATTTTCACATTTGATCTTGGATCTATAGCATTCCCAAGGAGATCAAGGATCCTTCAGTGGACTTTGCGGCGCTTTTCTGGGTGATTTTTTCTTTTGTTGTCTTTTGTTTCCTTTTTTGTCGCTTTTTATTGTTTAGCTTATGTGAGTGTTGTTTTGCTTGTTTATTTTCATGGTTGTTGGAGCTACGATTTATATTAGCTTGTAAAAGTGTTGTTTTGGTTTTTCATTCGCCTTTCATAAGGGTCGCATCAGTTTTCTTGTTTTTTCACATTAGTGGTCGTCGTTCGGTGACTCTCCATGAATGTTTGTTTATCCTTTTGCATGTTGATCTTTTGCACTTGATTTGCACTGATCCATCTATCCTTAGTCATATTTTCACTATAAACTTGCACCATCACTCAAATTTGCCAGTTTCCCACACTTTTAACGAGCAAATCGGCTCATTCCTTGGTCAGTCTTTTCCTTGTCTAGCTAAGCAATGTGAAAGTCCAAGGATCAAGATATCATATTGGCCTCTGAGACAATGCAATGCACAGTACATGGCTGGCTCAATTGCGCATTGTCCATTTCTAGGGTTGAATCCCATCCCTTGGCCACGAAGATTGCACAATGCTTAGTCTCTACCCTAATCTTCCCAGGATTAACTATGCATTACGCAATCTCTAACCTCAACTTGCACCACTGGTTGATGAGACTGCGCAGTTCATGTAGACAGTCTCCCTCCACCTCAAGAATTGTGCAATTTTCCTTGACAGTCCACTAGTTTTTGTTGTGATCCTTCTTTGAGAGTTAATTTGTTGAAGCTAATTTATCTTTGCCATGAGTGTATTTTCCTCCTACAGGTATTGCAGTTGTTGAGTACTTCTCTTCATCAATCACTGACATCATGGCACCAAAGAGATTTGCTTCAAAGGATACCACAAAAAGCAGCACCATGGAGGCAATTGAGGATATGCCAATGAACTTGCCAATTTACTCAAATACTCATTTTTTCATAGAAAAAGAACCAGATATCACATGGCAAGAAGCTTCAAAGTAGACCTTGAAGACTAGCAGGTGTATATCAATGTCTAGAAGTCAAGGTTACATAAGGCTGCATGCAAGAATCTGGATTTCTGATGTGCAGAAGTTGCTAGCTGGATGGTTTCTCATTTAGAACCAAAGACTATGACTCTGAGCAATGCCAGTGGACAAAGGCTTGCTTCTTTTCTAACACCAAATTATCATCTCATGTATCAATTGTCGAAACCGAAATCGCTCATGGATTCTTACTTTTATGGTTCCACCAGCCACTTGAGCACCAAAGATATTGTTAAAATTTGGGTGAAAGGGCCAACAAATTTCTGTCAGACACCCACCAACACCTACAAGACAAAATCTCTCAGGAGGGCCTATCAACTCTTGGTAGTTCTATGTTGAAAAATATATGGTTATTAGAGCAATAAGACCTTCCCTGAAGGGTGGGAATTCTTACTGAACCAGGTTCTGAACAAAGGAAAATCATTCAACTGGTCATTCTTGTTGGCTCAATAGCTATAGATCCAAGTAGTTAATTCCCTCATTCCCCCAAAGGGAAAGCAAGCTATATTTTACATGTCTTCCTATCTACTAGATTCAATCTATGCACACAATTCATTCCTTGCCATGAATTGGACTTGGACACCACAAGAGCCTCTTGTGCACATATACCGCAAACTAATTTCGGAGTGCATCTATAGAGGAGTAATAAAAAATTTGATTCATCACTTCCTCATGATGTTGTACAAGTTGATATTTAAGGAAGAGCCACCTTGCATGTCACGTGGGGAAATGGAAATAGTGTCAGAGATATCAAATTGGTTTACCTCACCAAATGGCACTTTCCTTAGGGTGTTCGGTGGACAGAATTTGCCACATCTTTTACTGAGGTATGCCACTTATAAGTTATTCATGCAAGAAGTTGTGTATCATACCTCCAAAGGGTTGTCAGTAACTTTGCACATGAAGAAGAAAGCACCTTGGACAACTCTTCTTGTGAAAATCGGATTATACGAGGTCAAGAGTTTGAAAGTCGTGGGTACCGATGGAAAGACGATAGAAATATTTATATTCAGTACTCTAGACTTCAATTTGTACGATTCCCAGAATGTTTGTAGACACCATTGTGTGAGGATTCATTCCCAGTGGCTAAGCAAGACATTCTATAGGCCAGAGGAGGAACCATGGAAAATGGTTATAATGCCTCCAAGTCCCATGAGCTAGTCAGTTTACAAGAACTTCATAGGTTACTCTATAAAAAGAAGTCGCTCCAGAGGAAGTATCAGCAGAAGGGCACAACCCAGGGTGAAATAAGGAAAATAGGACATTTTTGCACATTCCAAGGGGAGAGTGAAGCCGCAAGAACAAAGTAGATCCAGTCATACTGAAAGTGGCCATAGTAGAAGAGAAGAAGAGGAAACGAAGGATGCAAGAAGTGGAACAAAAGCAGAGGGAAGAAAGAGAGAAAAATAGATTGGCGGAAGAAAGGAAGAAGTAGGAAGAAGAAGAAAGGTGAAGAGTAGAAGAAGAAGAAGTCGCACGAAGGCAAGTCGAAGAACAAGAACAAAACTAACAACTAGAGGAGGAGAGCAAGAAAATGCATGGCAAGGAGCTCACTCAAGAGATTGAGGAGTTGATCGAAATCCAAGACATGGAGGTGGAACTAGAGCCAAAGAATCAAGATTTCGACCTAATGCCAAGTACACAAAAGTTCACCATTTAGTCTCCCCACCCTCCAGTAGAGCAAGCTCCAAGAAAGGAAGAGGAAATTGTCCCTCTTGATGACAGTCCAGTTATGGACACATACAATTTGACTTATGACGAGCTTCAGAAAATTATTTTATAGGAAGAAAAATTTTCTAGGCAACCTCGCATCTCTCATATTCATTAGAGAATGGGTGATCATGACATACACCAAAAGAAATCCAAGTGTCATTGCCACAACCAACTTGGCCTTCGCAGGTGCTACAAAGTCAAACATAAACTATTTGATGGCTAAGAATAAGTAGCGGACAAAGAACTTGGAGGTTGCTAAACAAGAGGTTGAATAGCTCTAAGAAGAGTTACAGAACGCAACTCTCGCGCAAGTCTATCTAGATGAAATAA
Organism: Pinus tabuliformis; assembly: GCA_031772625.1. Lineage (NCBI taxonomy): Eukaryota > Viridiplantae > Streptophyta > Pinopsida > Pinales > Pinaceae > Pinus > Pinus tabuliformis. The sequence continues at coordinate 827,401,282 of CM062815.1, forward strand.
AGACAGTGATACTCGATGAAGTATCAACATTGGGAGAGACCATGTGGAATATTTATGAGGAGCTTGTTACCATGCATGAGGCAGATTTCCATTTGCATGGGTTGCAGTAGAAGCGTAAATATCATGTCAAAATTCTCAAGGTTGTACAATCAGTTATCATTGTCGTGCATGAATGGCCAATGCAATACAAATGGGCACCGCTTGAACTGGGAAAGAAGTCAAGGCAAGAAGCAGAGTTGGAAAAACAAAAGGTCTCAATGCTCAATCCATAATAAAAAAACAACTTACCTCGTTCATTGCCAACACTTAGGCCTCATATGCATGATTGTACAACAACTTGGAATTCTTGGTGAAATTGTATGGCATCCCATCAATTGGCTCACTCACTAAGACCATGCATAGAAATTAGGCCAGGCAGGAGTTTGAAGAATACTTGGAGTAGTTGAGACAGGTCACCATCAGGGAAGATCTTGAAGTAAATAGATAGAATATGTAGAAGTACATTGGTGGCCATGTCCAAATCAATACAATGTTTCTCCTGCTGGAGAAGAAAACACAGACCGGTTCCAAATCAATATACCCAAATTCCATGGAGGCTAGAGTCTGCTTCCAACTTAACACCAATGCATAATTTGTGGATGTCATCACACAGTACAAAGCTTAGCATTGTTACTTATGTAATAGCCCTGGTAAAAAATTCATGCTAAAAATATACATATATATAAGACCAAGGTCATGGGACCCGTATTCTAAGTTGAATGTTGGGAAAAGCATCCTAGTGGGTGTTCATTTGGTTTATAATGGCTAAGGAAATTGGCAAAGGGAATGGAAAAGGCTTTGGAAAGGCATGAGGCATTAATTGACATTTTATTTATGAAAATAAAAGAAATTAGGAGAAAAGGAAGGTTAAAGGTTACATGTTTCATGTGAGGAGGAAAATGAAGGAAAATAATGGAAACTGAAGAAAATAGAGGCCTCATTAATAAAAAGTCTTCTTAGGATCAGTTGGTAACCTTTTTCTAGTTCAGTTTTGGATCTCTCTCTCACACTCTTGGACACTTAGAGTTTTCTTGGATCACTTCAGCATTAGATCAAGAAAAGCAAAGAAGGAAAAGAAGAGAAAGAATCATGTAGGGAAGAGCAGGATCAAGCAACTATAGTGGGATTATTTGCAAGTATCGATTTTCATGTCTGATTTATTTGCTAGTTTTGGCATACATGGCTATGCATGTGTGTTCTTGGTTATCTTGTTGTCATTGGAATGGATTTTTCCAGGTGTGATAGTGTTTTTTAGCCTTTCCTTTCCATTTTCATATAGTCATGGTGTGATGGGGTTCTCATGTTTTGGTTGAGTTGGATTGTTAGAGGATTCAAAACTGAGTGAGGTGATCTCTGAAAGAATGAAAACATGACCTAGTGATCCCTTATTCAGACTATGGATTTTGGTAAATCCTTGGCCTAGTAACCCCTGAACCATATTGTGGGTTGCAGTAAAGCTTTGTGTTACCTCGGTGGGCCTAGGAATCCTCGACCAGTGAATGGAGGGATATATGTTAAAGCCTAGAGGTGGGTGACATCGATCAAGCCTAGGAATACTTGGTCAATGAATGGCAGGATATATGGTAAATCCTGGAGGGTGGAGTCTTGATTAGGCCTATGGATCCTCGACCGTTGCATGGTGGGATGTATAGTAAATCCTAGAAACTATGAGACAAGAAAATTCCTCATGGTGTAGGTGGAGAAATCCGGTGGCATCCATGCTTGTTTACGGCCTAGTGATCTGGTGGGGATTGCGGTAGAGCCTGGTTCTATTGATGAGGGTGAGGTGGTTTATCCTCGGGAAGCCTTGGTTGATTTTTGTTTATAAGTCCCACATTCATGCTTGGCACAGGGGTGACTGGTTGAAAGAAATATTTGGTTCAACCAATCTATGGTTGAGTGGCACATGGAAGTCCCAAACCTGGTTGTATTTTTCATTCATTAATAAGAGTTCCTTTCCTTGGTATTTTATGAGAAAATGTATTGGTTCATATGTGCCATTTATGTTTGTTGTATCCTTGTCATTTCTATGATTTATATGTTGGTTATGAGTATGTTTTATGAGAGTGATGATGTATGGTTCTCATCACTCTTTTATTTGTAAATGAATGAACAATGATATATGACCGAATAGATGGTAATGCAACTAATTTGATAAGGCATCGATGCTTCTTAGCAATTCTCAAATAAGTATGACACCCCTATGCTCAAATCCTTTGTTATGACCTTTAGAAAGCATATTTGTGACATGTTTGACAAAATGTCTATCATGGCTAGTAGGGGTTAGATAAAGGACTTGTTCAAGTATTTGCATTAGAATCATTGTTTCGATGTTAGTTTTCATTTCTGAAAGTTTCATGAAGTTCTGAGCAGTGGCTTCAGTCTTGGACCTAAAAAGTGGCACAAAATTTGGGGTCGCAGGCTCAGAACTAGTCGAAAAAGTCCCTAGTCACTTACATGGCCTTGCTATGAGAGTAACTAGAGAGTCCCAGTCACATGCATTCCCATGTCATGGAAGTGACTGAGGCTATAGGTCAATAAAATGCTAATTTTAATTAGGGATTGGTCACCTGGAAAGATTGGTTGGCTCCTCGAGGTTCTATAGCATGTGTGGAAGGTTATTTTGGTTTTGTTTTTCTAGTTCCACTTCCTTAAATATACATGGGGAGTTGAATCAAATCATATTATCCTCTCGTTACATGTTTACCTCAGTGGACTAGTTAACTCGGGTAAATGTGGGAGGAGAGTGGTTACAACGTGAACGAGAAACATCAAGTGGAAGTTTCTGAGCTGGAGTTTCCCCATACTCAAGCTTAAGTGTATTGTCTTATTAGGTTCTCTAGTTGGCTCTACCCAATTTTTTCCTATATGGGTATGAGTGTATTATAATATTCTTTTTTAATTAATTTGTAAGTGGAATTCCAAGTGTGAATTATGGAATGTGAAGAGTCATGATGTAATGAAGTTAAAGAGTCATCTTGTAAATAAGTTGAAGAGTCGTGAGGGAATTCCAAGAGTCACAAGGAGAAGTGAATAGTCAACCCCTTTATTACAAAAATAACCTCATAACTCATATAAAGGCGTTTTTGAAGCAAATATTTTGGCTAGGCTTTTAGCTTAGAATCAGGGGCTTAATAGTTTCTTGAGAGCCTTGGCTTCTCCGTAGCATAGAGGGAGTATCTTTTATTTGAGGAGCAGGTGTAGACTTCATGTTCCACTATTGGGTCTAGTAATCCATCAGTGGTATATGTGTGATTGGAACTTTCACTTTAATAAAATCTCAGAGTCGACATGTTTTCATGCATACGTTGTGAATATAGTAAGACTATTCTTGTTATGTTTGCAATGTATGTTATTTCACTTACGCTTATGATTATGAACTATTTCATTTGCATTGGTACGAATCTTATTGAATGTGTGTTGTTGTATATTTCCATCACAGTTAACTTGTGAACTATTTTGCAGGCTAGCTTGTGATGTCTTTATGCTCATGTATTCCTTCCAAGTTTCATATTATTATAGGCTTCTAACGAAATCACTCACTTTCCCTTCATTTGTTATAACCTTCATGTGTTTCACTTGAATTTCCGCAGAGTCACACACTTGCTCCCACCAAAGTCACCATACACCACTCTATGTGTTATTGCAGCCAAGGTGCATCATTAAAACCCACTACATTGGCAACTCGGTCGTATTCTAGATGGGACTCCTACACCAAATGGTGTGAGGTCTAATTGAGGCTTCATATCAAGGATATCCCCTAAATGTTGGTGGGTTCAGCACCATCAACATTTATGGCGCTAGAACAAGGGCTAGATGACAAGATGAGCCCATGCAGTTTGTTTTAACTTTCCATATCTTTAATGGCTTCTCCCCACATCTTAACCGCAACATGTTTTTCCAAAACCACAAATCTGAAAGTACCCGTGGGAATACTCAATGACTTGTCACATCTAAAATTTGATGGCAACGGTGAAATAACCATTCTCGAGCACACCACTCACTTTCTTGAATTTTTCACTAAACACAATATTCACTGTGGGGATGTTGCTTGTAGGTTGTTCATTCTCACATTCGTATCTTGCATCAAGGAATGGTGTTATACATCACTAGACTCTTCCATACACTCTTTTGAACATCTTGTCAAAGATCTATACCACACCTTTGATAGGTATGATTATAAATTTGTTTTCAAGAAAATAATGTGTTTGTGAAAAGAATCTGATGAATCTCTTAATGATTTTCACAATCATTTTATTCATTTATGTTTTGAATTTTCTGAAGATGATGTTGATTTGAATTTAATGAAAGAGAAGTTTGAATTTCTTGTTCATATTTGGATGAATCCAAAAGAATATGAATATTTTTAAAGTCTCCCAACATACACCGATTATGGAACTCCTAAATATACAACGAAGGACGTTTTTATTCCAAGTGAGTCTTCGTCTTCCCCTCATCAAATTGCTCCATTTACAAAGGTTGAGGTTGAATAACTTGAGATCCCATCAGTTGATCTACCACCATCTTCTCCCACCTCACATATTCAGAATTTAAACATAAGTTTGTACTGTGAATCTCATTTTTTTTATGATGTTCTTTCTCCTCGCCCCCCATTCGTTGGTTCTTTTGGTCCTCCTGATTGTGAGTTGTTGTGTTCACTTGTATCAACCAGTTTTTATGTTCATGAGGATTAAGCTTGGGATGGATTTAGTGTTGACCAGCCAACTTGCTATATAATTTACGATGAGTATGTGTGGGATTCTATTCCTGAACAAGAATATGCAATCAAGGTTGATCTTTCTCCTTCTTCTCCTCTCCCACATTATCATGGCATCTTCCGCGATTTTGTTATTCCTTTTGAATCTATCGCAAAATCAATTTCTAATGATCTTAATTCTGATCACACTCAGAACTCGTGGAATGTTAGTTTTTCATATAAACATGGAGAGGATGAATCTTCTCTTCTTGATCTTTCCAACCAGTCATCTAATCATTCTCAAGAAACAGAGGATGAAGTTTCTTATTTTCAATCCTCTCCTCTTTGATTCATCAAATCAAGAGGATGCCTCTGTTTATGATGACAAACTTTCTGATTATGGTTGTTATTTTCTATTCATTGATTCATATGGTCATGACTTAGATTTTTCCGATGTCGATCTTTCCAAGCCATCAGTTTTTGATGATCTAACTTTCAACTCCATGGAACATCTGTAAGATATCGAGGCACTTCAGCCTGAGTTTATGGTTATGTCAGGTTCTCTTAGTCTTAAGGCTAGTTCTAGTCCTTATTAGAATAGTTTTGTATCTTCGAAGGATCCTTATCATTCGATCACGAAAATTGAAAATCCTTTAGTATCTCAATTTTCGCATCATCCATTTGCTTTGCACAATCCTATCTCTAAATCATTGGAAGAATCATACCTAGCAAGCTCTGTTTCGAATTGTAATTTTTTCTCTTTCTTCATGTTTGCCACGTTCAGAAGTTTGAAAGAGCACTCTTGCATGTCTTGTTATTGTGATGTGCACAAGCACCATAATGCATCCGTAGAATGCCTTGCATGTGCTTTCTTTTCCTACTTTTTTGCATGCGTTTTCACTCTTCGAATGTCAAGGTATGTATCGATTCATCTTTCTCATATGTTGTTGTGCTTGTGTATCTTTCCTGATATGGATTCCCTCATCCATATAGGTCAACCTATGCATCGGTGGTGACACTGGAAGTTTCATTTTACATAAGTCGATCTATTCTTGGTTAGTTTAGGAGTATGAGTAATTTTCTTTGTTTATTTTGTTTTTGTTTACTTTTTTGACCTACCCTTTTTCTTTCCTTTTGTTTTAGGATAGCTTCCGCATGAGACCGTGTTTGGTTTCTGAAGCAAGCATGGTGAATATTTTGAGGAAATTGTGCTACTGTCAATGCTTGGTTATTTGTTTATTCCCTCTCTTTGTGTGAATCTTGCATCTTTCAATCGATGATACCCTAATGGAAAATATGTTATTTTCAGAGAAAACTATTGTGGAATCACAATGCTTAAATCTATAACTAGAAACACCTACTCTAATTGGTTTTGTGATTGTTTGATTTCATCTTGTCAACCAAGTTCAATAGAGTAAGGAGGGGAGGAAAATTTTTCAAGTGAATTATATTTCAGAGGTGTATAAATATCCTTATTTAAGGGGAAAACCTCTACTGCTCTCAATAAGTTAGGATCCCTCTTCCACATCATTAAATCAATAAGTGCATATGCACAATTCTTTGAAAAAAATACAAAAAATCAAATAATAATAAAAGGTGAAAGAAGAGAAAGTCTTCCTACGCAAAGAGGTGAAGCAAGAAACTCTGCCAAGGTATTGTCCAGGCTCACTGGTAGCAGAGCAATGTTTGTGTCCTTGAAGTGACTTTGTTGGGGTATTGTCCAGGCCTGGTAGAAGTGGAGCAACACCAAAGATGAAAACCAATACTCTAAAATATTGCTTCACTTGTGCATCTATATACTCCCCATCCCAAATTGAAACAACCAAGTTTGACTTGCCTTTGAAGTGTGTTGTCGATGAAGAGAATGGTAGGGACTACATATTTAACTTAAGCTAAGTAAAGAAGTTATGGTGATCAATGAACTAAACAATACTTCCTGAAGAGTTAAACCTATTTTACACGAGTTAAGATCCATATAGAGAGCTAGAGTTCTACCAGTGTGTCACCAAGTGTTGTAGCTACTATAACCACCCTCCAAAAATTTTCCCATGCTTTGATTTTGGAGCCTCCCTTCTATCCACAAGAGCTTATATTTTACTATCGTCAAGTATTCATAGTATGATAAAAGACTTATCTTTTCATGCTTTTCTTGTGATGTATTGATCACGGCTTGATATCTTTCAGACACAAGTAAGCTTCTGACTTAACCTTGCAGCATTGTTGAGCTTAAGCCCAGAAACTGCACAAGTTCAAAAGGTAGACCAACCTTGATGATTTAAATTGCACAATCCAAGATGGCAGGCTTTCCTTGAGCTTATAAATTTCAAAATACTAGATGGAAGCCTAGCCTTAAGCCTAGAAATTGTGCAAGCTTTCCTTGAGCTCAAAAACTACAAAATGGATTGAGTCAAGAAGTTCCCAGTCCTTGGGAATTGTGCAATCCTTCTTGGCAGTGTGCATGCCTGGTTCCGAAAAAAGAAAATCGACAAGCATCCCTATAAAATAAGAATTCATTAATTAGTTTCCCGAAAGTGGCACATTTACTATTTTTGGAACCTTCCCCAAGTGTCACCTTTTCCTTGATTTTAGGCATGCACGTCATAAACCCTAATTGGTCTAGATTTATATAATGGATGCCCCTAGAGCTCATTTTCACATTATATCTTGAATCTCTAACATTCCCAAGGAGATAAAGGAGCCTTCAATGGAGTTTGCAATGATTTTCTGAGTGAGTTTTGCTTTTGTTGTCTTTTGTCGCTTTTCTATTGCTTTTTGTCATTTGGCTTATGTGAGCTTTTTTTACTTATTTGTTTTCATGGTTGCTAGAATTTCGACTATATTAGCTTGTACAGGTGTTGATTTGGTCTTTCATTCGCCTTTTACAAGTGTCGCATCAGTTTTCTTGTTTTTTCCCATTAGTGTTCGTCATTTTGGCAACTCTCCATGCATGTTTGTTTTTTCTTTTGCATGTTGATCTTATGTACTTGATTTGCACTGATCCGTCTATCCTTAGTTAGATCTACACTTTAAAATTGCACCATCACTCAAATCTCTCAGTTTCCCACACTCTTATTAGGCATATTTGCCCATCCCTTGGTCAGTGTTTACCTTATCTAGGTGAGCATTGCACAAGTCCAAGGCTCAAATTGTGAGCTTGGCCTCTGAGACTACACAATGCACAGTACTTGGCTAGACCAACTGTGCATTATGTAGCTCTAGGGCTCAAGCCCATCCCTTGGCCATGTAGACATTGCATCTACCCCAGTCTTCCCATGCTGAACTATCCATTACCCAGTCTCTAACCTCAACTTGCACCATTGGATGTTGAGACTGTGCAATGCCTAGTTCAGGCAGCGAGTCCCCCTCCTTCACCTCAATAACTGCACAATTTTCCTTGTCATTCCACTGGTTTTTATTTTGATCTTGCTTTGAGAGTCAATTTGTTGAAGCTAATTTGTCTTTTCCATGAGTGTATTTTCCTCCTACAGGTATTTTAGTTGTTGAGAAACTATCTTCATCAATCACTGATGCCATGGCACCAAATAGATATCCTTCAAAGGATACCACAGAAAGAAGCACCGTGGAGGTAATTGAGAGTATGCTAATGGACTTTCCAGTTTACACAGATACTCAAATGTTCATAGAAAAATAATCAACTATCATATGGCAGAAAGTGAATGAAGCATTCTCAACAAGAAGCTTCAAAGCATACCTTGAAGATCGACAGGTGTATATCAATGTCCAGAATTCAGGGTTACATAAGGTTGTATGCAGTTATTTGGCTTTTACATGTGCAAACATTGTCAGCTAGATAGTTTCTCATATAGATCCAAAGACTATGACTCTGAACAATGCCAATAGACAAAGGCTTGCTTCTTTTCTAGCACCAAATTATCATCTCATGTATCATTTGTCGAAATCGGAATCACTCATGGATTCTTACTTTTATGCTACCATGAGCCACTTGATCACCAAGAATATTGTTAAAAGTTGGGTAAAAGAGCCAACAAAGTTCCGTTAGACACCCATCAACACCTACAAGACAAAATCTCTCAAGAGAGCCTATCAGCTCTTGAGTTCTATGTTGCAGAATCTATGGTCAGCAGGGCACTAAGACCTTCCCTTAAGGGTGGGCATTCTTATTGAACTAGGTTGTAAATGAAGAAAAACCATTCAACTGGTTACACTTGTTAGCTAAATAGTTGTGGATCCATGTAATTAATTCCCTTAGTCCCCCCAAGGGAAAGCAAGATAGATTTTACATGTATGCCTATCTACTGGATGCAATCTATGCACACAATTAATTCCATAGCATGAATTGGACTTGGACACTACGAGACCCTGCCATGCACATATACCAATTTGGTGTTTGGCTTGGCTGTGACCTTAAAAATAGGGGTCTCGTACATATACTGAAAATTGCTTTCAGAGTGCATCCATAGACGGGTAATGGAAATGTTGATTGATCACTTCCTATGATTTTGTTGTAATAGTTTATCTTTGAGGAAGTGCCACCTTGCATGTCACGGGGGACAATGGAAGCAATGTCAGAGATAGCAAATTTGTTTGCCTCACCAAATGGCAATTTTCCTCAGAGTGTTCGACAAGGAGAATTCGCCACATATTTTACCGATGTATGCCACTGATAAGTTAGTCATGCAAAAAGTTGTGTATCATATCTCCACAAGGTTGTCAACAACTTTGCACGGGAAGAAGAAAGCACATTGGCCAACTCTTCCTATGTAAATCAGATTATACGAGATCAAGAAGTTGAAAGTCACGGATACCAAAGGAAAGGCGATAGAAAAATTTTGATTCGGTACTCTAGACTTCAATCTATACAATCCCCTGAATTTTTGTAGTGACCATTGTGCGAGGATTCATTTCCAATGGCTAAGTGGGACATTCTACATGCCAGAGGAGGAACAATGGAAGAATGGTTATAATGCCTCCAAGTCCCACGAGTCATTCAGTTTTGTAGGAACTTCACAGGTTACTCCAGAGAAAGAAGTCACTCCATAGGCAGTACCGACGGAAGGGTGCAACCTAGTGTGCAAGAAGGGAAAGAGGAAAGTTGTGCATAGTCCAAGGGGAGAGCAAAGCTACAAGATGAAAGAAGATCCTGGCATACTGAAAGTGGTCATAACAGCAGAGAAGAAGAGGATACATATGATGCAGGAATTAGAACAGTAGAGAAGGGAAGAACGAGAGAAAAATAGATTAGAGGAAGAAAGGTGAAGAGTAGAAGAAGAAGAATCCACACGAAGACAAGACGAAGAACAAGAACATAACTGGCAACTAGAGGAGGAGAGAAATCATATGCAGGATAAGGAGCTCGCTCAAGAAATTGAGGAGTTGATCGAGATCCAAGACATGGAGGTGGAACTGGAGCCACATAATCAAGATGTCGACCTGATTGCAAGTACACAGCAGGTCACCATTTAGTCTTCCCGCCCTCTCGCAAAGTAAGCTCCAAGCATGGAAGAGGAAATTGTTCCTCTTGATGATGGTCTGAGTATGCACACGTACAATGTGACTTATGGCGCGCTTCAGAAAAAATAAATAAGAATAACAAAAAAATAAAATAAATAAATAAAATAAAAATAAATAAATAAATAAAATAAAATATAAATATAAATATAAATATAAATTAATTAATTAAAAAATATAAATATAAATAATATAAATAAATAATAAAAATAAGAAAATAAATAATAATAATAATAATAATTAATAGAAAAAAATAAAAAAATACAACAAAAAAATACAAAAATACAAAAAATAAAAAATCAATAAATAAATAAAAAATGTACAAGAAAGGAGGAAACATTTTTTGGATGACCTCACATCTCCCACATTCATCAGAGAAAGGGTGATCGTGACAGACACCAGAAGAAATTTAGGTGCCATTGTCGCAAGCAACTTGGCCTTCACAGGTGCTACAAAGTCAAACATGGACTATTGATGGTTGAGAACAAAGAACTAGCTAAAAACTTACAGGTTACTAGGCAAGAGGTTGAGAATCTCTGAGCAGAGTTACAGAATGTAGCTCTCGCACAAGTCTATCTAGAAGAATTGAAGACAATGATACTCAGTGAAGTATCGACACTGGGAGATACAATGAGGAATCTTTATGAGGAGCGTGTTTCAGTGCATAAGGAATTTTTCCACTTCATGGGTTGCAACATAAGTGTAAAGATCATGTCAAAACTCTCAAGGTTGTATAATCAACTATCTATGCCGTGCATGAATGGTCAATGCAATACAAAGGGGCATCGCTTGAACTAGGAAAGAAGACAAGTCAAGAGGAAGAGTTGGAGAAAGAAAAGGTTTGGATGCTCATCCGGAATAACAAAGAGCTTGCCTCATTCATTGCTAACACTCAGACCTCATAAGCACGATTGTACAACATCTTGGACTTCTTGGTGAAATTGCATGGGATCCCATCAGTTGGCTCACTCACTGAGGCCAAGCACAGAAATCAAGTCAGGCTGGAGATTGAAGAATACTTGGAGCAGTTGAGATAGATCGCCATTAGGGAAGTTCTTGAAGTAAATAGATAGAATATGTAACAGTACATTGGTGGCCCTATCCAAATCAATACAATGTTGCTCCTGCTTAAGAAGGAAACATAGACTAGTTCTAAATCAATGTACCTAGATGCCATGGAGGATAGAGTCTGCTTCCAGCCTAATACCATCACATAGTTTGGGGATGTCATAACACAATACAAATCTTGGCACCGTTATGTGATCGAGAAACATCAAGTGGAATTTTTTGAGATGGATTTTCAAACTCAAGCTTAATTATTTTGTCTTATTAGGTTGTCTAGTTGGCTCTACCCAAAAAAAATTGTCTTGTATGGGTACGAGTGTATTATAATATTCTTTTGTAATTAATGTGTAAGTGGAATTCCATGTGCCAATTGTGGAATGTGAAGAGTCATGATGTAATGAAGTTAAATACTCATCTTGTAAAGAAGTGGAAGAGTCATGAGGGAAGTCCAAGAGCCACAAGGGGAAGTGAATAGTCATCCCTTTTGTTATAAATATTGCCCTCATAACTCATGTAAAGGGATTTTGGGAACCAAGCTTTTGGTTAGGCTTTTATCTTAGAATCAAGAGCTTGGGAGTTGGTTGAGAGCCTTGGCTTCTCCATATCATAGAGGGAGTATATTTCTTTGGAGGAGTAGGTGTAGACTTCATGTTCCACTATTGGGGCTAGTGTTTCGTCAATGGTATACGTATGATTGGAACTTTCACTTTAATAAAAGCTTAGTGCTGACATGTTTTTGTGCATGTGTTGTGAATATCGTAGGACTATTCTTGTTATGTTTTCAATGTATGTCATTTCACTTACGCTTATGCTTATGAACTATTTCGTTTGCATTGGTACGAATCTTGTTGAATGTGTTTTGTTGTATATTTCCATCATAGTTGACTTCTAAACTATTTTGCAGGCTATCTTGTGATGCCTTTATGCTCATGTGATCCTTCCAAGAAACGTACTATTACAAGCTCCTAAGGGACTCACTTACTTTCCCTTCTTGTGTTAGAACCGTCATGCATTGCACTTGAATTTCCGCAAAGTCACACACTTTTTCCCACCAAAGTCACCATGCACCACTCTATGCATTATTGCAACCAAGGTGCATCATTAAAACCCACTTCATTGGCAACTGGGTTGTGTTCCAAATGGAAATCCTACACCAAACGATGTGAGGTCTAATTGAGACTTCATATCGGGGATATCCCCTAAATGTTGGCAGGTCTAGCACTGTCAACAGGCTTGAAGGCCTATTTATTATTGAGAAACAATTGAAAACTCTAAAAATACAAAAACCTAACCCTAGAGATGAAGTGTTAAAATTCTATGGGCCCCATTGGGGTAAATTGGTACATCAACTACCTGAGGTCGTAACTTTGGCATATGATCCCCATTTGACATGTAGATTACCTCATTAGAAATATCTATCTGAGGACTATAACTTCCAACCACAAACACCTGTCACAAGCTATGGGTTTGCCCATTTTCCAAAAAAATGTCGATTAGGGCCTCAAAACAGCTTCAGAAGTTCAGGACCCAATAACTGCCAAAAATAGTAAATTATGTTACAATTAAGGAAACTGAAAGAAACAATGTTAGGGGTCCAAGTGGAATAGGCAGGTGGCCCCCAATATCCACCCAGATCAGTCCTCCCCCTTTAGGAAGCAATGGTCCCCATTGCATTGAGTGCCTCCATGAGATGGGGAAACTTTTATCGAACTTGGTCCCTAGTGAGCCACTTGCCTTGATGCCAGAGTTGGCCAAATTTAACAACTTGGTACATTTGGACCTTATATTGGTAGGTGTTCTTGATCTATGTGTCCATGATCTGATCAGTTGTGGCATTTTCCATGCAGTTTAGGATGATCAGTTGTGGCATTTTCCATGCAGTTTAGGATGATCAGTTGTGGCATTTTCCATGCAGTTTAGGATTAGCTCTATTGGTGTGAGTTGTTTTGCAATATCTAATGTATCCAATAATGGTGGCAATTATGGTTGAAGGTGGTCCAGATTTAACATTGGGTGCAGGCCAAGGAATGGGAAATGTTGAGCTCAAATGCACTATCTCCCACAGCCTTGGTGATGGTGTAAGGTCCATATCGGAGTGTTCTAAGCTTCTGATGGACTCTGGTAATGCGTTCTTTCTAAAAATGCAATAAAACTTTGTCGTCGACCTAAAACTTGTGTGGAACCCAATGTTGATCATGCCACTACTTGTACTTGGCATTGAACTTATCCAAGATGTCGTGCACCTGTTGGTGGATGTGTTGAATGCATTCAATATACTAGGTTGCTTTATCAATCTCAGACTGTACGTGTGTGGATTTTTTCTGTGTAGTCACATGAGGCTTGGCAACATCAATCAGACACAATGGTTGAAAACCCACACCCACTTGAAAAGGTCTGCGGCTAGTCGAGCTATGGAGAGCTCTATTGTAACTGTGTTGCACATAAGGAAGGCTCTCATCCCAAGTTTGTGGATGCTTGGAGTTATACATACATAGTATGTGCACTATAATCTTGTTGACGACCTTCATTTGACCATCATTATATGGATGTAATGCAGTCGAATCAGTGATCTTAGTGTCCAATAATGTCCAAAGGCTCGACCAGAATGTGCTTGGGAACCTATTATCCTAATATGATATGATGGTATATGTGATACCAAAATGTACCCACGCTCGATCAAAGAAGATTTTAGCAATTTCCTTTGTTGTCATACTCTTCTTGCAAGTTGACAATATAGTCATCTTAGAAAATATGTCCACGACCACAAATACAAAGTCATTTCCATGCTTGGTAGAAGGGGGGCCCAACATATATTCCATGGAGATGGATTCTCAAGGCTGGCTAGGGTAGGAAGAGGAGTGTGTGGGCCTTTCTTCTTAATGGTTATCTTGGCGATGGCATGGACAATGCAGGATATGATATATTTTCCAATGTCCTATTGGAGCTTTGGCCAATAAAAATACTTCTCTAGTACAACCACCGTTTTACCCACACTGAAGTGTCCTATGACCTGACTATAGTGTCCCTCCCAAATCAATTTGGCAAGCTCACTTGAAGGAACATAAAGGTGGCCTAGGTATCATAATAATGCATCTTGGAGGTGGAAATATAGAACTTTCTCGCCATCCACTAGCATCTAGTATGTGGTGGGGAACTCTAGATCATTCTTGTACAATTGCGGCCATCCAGAGGTATCGTGGCCACAAGACTTGAGAACAGTAGTTAGTGCTACAATTATGGGCCAACTAAGGAAATCTACAACATGATTGGTGTTTCCCTTCTTGTATTTAATTTTCAAGTGGAATTGTTGCAAATATGTAGACCACTTTTGATGGTGATCATTCTAAATCTTCCCTTGTGTATGTATAAACTGAAGCGTTTAGTGATATGTGTGGATGACTATCTCCTTCCTCAAAACGTAATGTTTCAATTGTCGACAAGCCTACATGATAGAATGCATCTCTTTATCATAGGTTGAGTACTTCCAAATTGTATCGGAAAGTGTCTCACTATGATAGGCCGCCAGATGCCCTTGTTGGGTTGCAAAATGCCCATGCAACTTTTATGAAGTTGATTGATGACATCTCGTGACCCTTCACGAACTCATTCATGGATATATATCTAGACGACATCCTTATCTTCAAAAATAGTTGGGAAGAGCACTTGCAACACATTCGCCAGGTCCTTCAAACCCTGACACAACATAAACTATGTGCCAAACTGGAGAAATGAACCTTTGGCATGAGTCAGGTCCAATATCTAGGTAGATGAACAAACATGCATATAGATCCAACTAGGATCCAATTCATTCAGGATTGGCTAGCCCCGACCACTCTAATAGAGCTTTGCAACTTTTTGGTCCTTTGTCAATTTTTATGGGAGATTTAGGCAAACCCGTAGCCTGCAGCATGGGTTTGCAGTCAAAAGTTGTTGTCCTTGGATAAATATTTCCCACAAGATATTATGTGCATCAAATGGAGATCGTATTCCAAAGTTACGACCCCAGGAAGTTGATGTACCATTTTACCTCACCAGGGACCACAAACTTTTACCACTTCATCTCCTAGGATTATGTTTTTGGATGTTTAGGGATTTTCATTATTTCTCAATAATAAATAAGTCTTCAAGCCTCATTGTAACACAACTTAGAAGGCATGTAGCGACCACATCTCTTCTCAAAGATAAGCCACCATTGTCTGAGCTAGTTTATTTCCATACTGCATGTAAACAATTGTTTTTAGGATATTCCAACACATAGGAAATAGTTAAGTATAACTTGGTCTGGTGTAGAGTTAGGTAAAGTGTGTTTCTTTTCTATATACATTTGTAACTTACAATCTGACGGTCACGATATGTACTAGACATGAATTGATCTGATAGTTCATTCTCTCCTCAGTATTACCGACACTTGATATATGGCTTAACACCCAATTGGTCCATGATCTCTATTTAAAGATCATGGAGGGTCATTTGTAGGGTAACCGTTCATGAGAGAAACTTATGTAAATTTTATTTATTTTCTTAATAAATTGCTTGAAGTGGCTACATTGGCTCAGGCCGTGGATTGTTTCACTCTCTGCGAGTTTTAACCACATCAGGAACACTAATGTACTGGTCTATGATCTATTTGTGAGTGATGTCCTTTGGTGTTTTGTCTAAGGAACTTACCCTGTAAATTCCAACATGGTATCAGAGCTATTTGAGGGCCACATCCATTGGTGATCCAAATTTGAAGCCGGTACAACTGCATCAGACTATCGTTTCCTAGATCTACTGTTTCTGACTACTTTCGGGTCGATATGACTGCTCTATTGTGTTAGGAGCATCTGCTCCAGTGAGAAACCCCTTTCGTTTCACACGAAAAGGTTTCTGGTAGCCCTAGCTACGTCATTTTTAAGATTTTGAGGTATTTAGTGTTTATTTGCAATTTTTATTTATTTTCTCTGTTTATTTCGGTTTATTTGTTTTTTATTACCGTATCTATACCTTTCATTCCTATGTATGCTCTTGGCACCGCGACTCTGTGCGATCTGGGAAAATTAGAAACAGAAAGGAAGGATTTTTCTCATGCGTATCCTCTTTTTCGTCACGCCTTAGTGTGATCTCAAAAAATTAGAAACATTGAGGAAAATATTTAGTTTTTGGGTAAAGGTAACTTCAAGCCATAAGTTTTTTTTTTTTAATGTCCGTGTTGGGTTTTGTGGTTTTTGTTTTATAGCCAAAAAAGAAAACTTTTTCAAGTAAGCATGCACCCCAAAGCTTCATTGACTAAAACAAAACAAAACAAAATTCTTCCTCTTTTCCAAAAATTACTAACCTTTTAAACTAGCTCACTTGGTCCAAAGTTACTTTATGAGAATAGAGGTCTTGGGTTCAAGTCTCTCTTTTTGTTGAGTTACTTTTTCAAAAGCACATGTAACTTATGTTTTAAAATTACTTTATGTAAAATTGTTCTCACCCATTATAAAAAGTGAGTCACTTATAATTCTAAAGTATCTTTTTCTTTTATTTAAGTTACAATTTAGTGAGTATCTCATAAAGTACCATTGTAAAAGTGACTTTCACTTATTTATAAAAGTGGGTCACATAATTTTTTTTTTAAGTGAGCTAATTAGATTAATTTTGGAAAGGGGGTGATTTTTTTTAAAATATAACATTATCATTCATTTCCGCACATTCACGCACTTTATCGGAATCTTCAACAACTTTTCTTCAAAAATCCATAACTTCTTCATCTGGAAACCATTTTCACAGCCGTTTTGTTTTAATCAACCTAATTTTCAAGATCTTTTCATTGGAACACTTAGTTTCAGCATATATAGCTTCAGTTTATGTCAAAATGGAAAGTCCATGCCAAATTATTCTTGATAGCACCAACTACTTCCAATGGTGGTCTTACATTGTGGATTTACTTATAAGTAAAGGTCTTTATAGAATAACCTCAGGCCAAGAAGATAAACCTACAGATGAAGATAAGGCAGCCAAATGGGAAAATAGGCAAGACCAAGCATGTGGGTTAATAGGGATGTCTATTTCTCCAAAACTTAGATTCCATATTGCAGAACTTGATACCCCTAATGAAGCAATGAAACAGCTTACTAAAGTTTTTGGAATTAAAAATGAGATTAGAGCCCATCAAATTGAAAATGATTTGCTTATGTTGGACCCCAATAATTTTTCTTCCATTGAAGATTTTTTGTCCAAGTTCAAGACCCTTAGACTTCTCTTGGAAGGTGTTAAGGTTAAGAAAGAAGATGGTATCCTTATCTATTCCATTCTTAATGAATTGGGACCGACCTACTCTATGTTTGTTTCCACCTTCCATTCTACTACAGAAGCATTTATTTCTCAAGGACAAGACTACAAGTCCCCCTCTTTTGATGCATTTTGTGATTCTTTAATAAGAGAACAAGAAAAACTCTTACATCTTGGTCTTTTTAATATTGGAAACTCTTTTAAGAAAGCCTTAGCCGCCCAGCAGCAACCAAATTCAAAGAATCATAAGAAGCAGTATCCTAAAAAGAATGGTCCTAAACCAAACAAGGGTCCTAAGCAATTTCACTCTCAAAATGAAAAATCATTTCAACAAAATGATAAGGCAAATAGAAACAAAGGGAAGAAGACTGATAGACATTGCCACTTTTGTAATCGAGATGGCCACTTAGAATCGAAATTATTTAAGAAGATGGAAGCCTTGGAAGCGGAAATGAAGAAGCATAACATCCATTTGGAGCACTCTTCAACTTAAACTTCATCTTGAGGAATTGCACTTTCTGCATGTGGTTGTCAATCATCTCGATCTGGTTATGCACTAAATGTATCTCCTTCTTCTCATTCTCATGAGTGGCTCATTGATTCTGGAGCTTCTTGTCACATGGCCAAAAACAAAGCCATGTTTTCTTCATTAAATGATTCTAACACCAAAAATATATATGTTGGTGATGATAGATCTCTTAGTGTTGTAGAGACTGGAACTATTCATCTAGACAATGGTCAATTTAATGATGTATTATGTGCTCCAACCTTATCCTGCAACCTTCTATCTGTATATCAAATAAATCATTCAGGTGAAGGTAAAATCATTGAATTCTCACCTCATCATGTTGTAATTAAGGACCTAAGAGATCCTAGATAGATTTTAGCTACTGGAATTGCTGATGATTCTACAAGGTTGTATAATTTTAACAACTTTGGGTCGTCAACTCTTCCCTCGGGATTTGATGCTCATAATGATAAAGTAAGAAAACTTTGGCATGAGCAATTTGGTCACTTAAACTATCGCTCCCTTCAAAATCTATGTAAAGAAAATATGGTGGCAGGTCTTCCTATGGTATCTTGCAGAGCCCCTTTACAGCTTGTGCATAGTGATTTATGTGGTCCACTTCCAGTTGTTTCATTCTCTGGCTACAAGTATTTCTTAACTTTCATTGATGATTTCTCCAAAAGCACTTGGGTATACTTCTTAAAACTCAAGAGTGAAGTATTTAACATGTTCTTGACCTTTAAGGTCTTTGTTGAAAAACAATCTGGACATCAAATTCTTAAGCTAAGATCTGATAATGGCAAAGAATATGTTAACAACAAATTCGTCAACTTTTACACTGAGAATGGAATTCAAATGCAACATATTGTTCCATATACTCCACAACAAAATGGTGTAGCTGAAAGGAAGAATCACACCTTAAAAGAAATGGCTAATTGTATGCTTCAATCTAAAGGACTTAGTCTTAATTTCTGGGCAGAAGCAATTAACTGTGCAAAATACATATTAAATCACACTCCTACTAAGGTTTTAAAGAATATCACTCCAGAAGAAGCATGGAGCTCAATTAAAGCAGATGTATGTCACTTTCGTGTTTTTGGAAGTGAAGCATGGGCCCATATTCCAGATGAGAAACATAAAACTTTAGAACCTAAGAGTGAAAAATGTATTTTTTTTTGGATATTCTAAAGATGTCAAAGGATATAGACTTATTCCACTTAAGTCCAAAAATGTTATCATTAGAAGAGATGTAAAGTTATGAGCCTAATTCGCCGGATGTGCCACCTCTCTCTATCCCTTCTACTTCTGAAAATATTTCTTCTTCAGATGATGACAGCAAGGATGACAATCCTCCCCCACCTTCTCAAGATCCTCCTTTAGCTCAGCTTCCAAAAGGGGTTTGTGCTACTCAGGATGCAGTAGGTGCTCTTGCAGGTGATCCTACAGACCAGTGACGTACACATTCTTAGTTCGATAGAGCCTCTTATTTACTGGCTCAAGCTTCAGCAATTATGATCCTGACACCTTTGCAGAAGCTTCAGTCCATCCAGATTGGGATGCAGCTACAAATGAAGAATTTCATTCATTATTGGAAAATGATACATGGATCTTTTTCCTCTTCCAAATGGAAGAAAACTTGTTAGATGCAAATGGGTTTACAGAACCAAGTTTGGACCAGATGGAAAAATTGATAAACATAAAGCTCATCTTGTTGTTAAGGGTTTTTCACAAGTTTAAGGCATTGACTATACTGAAACCTTCTCCCTTGTTTCCAAAATGAACTCTATCTGCCTTGTTCTTTCCCTTGTTGCCTCTTTCAAATGGGAAGTCCATCAGATGATGTTAAATCTTCCTTCTTGCATGGGGACTTGCATGAAGAAATCTATATGGAACAACCTGCTGGCTTTATAAAAATAGACTCTGGCCTTGTATGTCAGCTTAAGAAATTCCTTTATGGTCTCAAGCAAGCCCCTCGGGCTTGGTATGCCAAAATGGATAGATTTCTTTTAGACACTGGCTTTTCTAGGTGTCACTCTGACAATATTGTCTACATCAAGAAAGTGGGTAAGTCCCTTATCATTCTTGTTATGTTGATGATCTTATCCTTACTAGTAGTGATCCCAACCTTATAAGCTATGTGAAGTCCAGCCTTAAAAAGAAGTTTGAAATGACAAACATAGGACACTTGCATTATTTTCTTGGTCTTCTAGTCTTACAAACCAAGGAAGGTATTTCCCTTTCCTAGTCCAAGTATGCATGTGATCTTCTACGCCACTTTCACATGGAAGACTGTAACCCAACCCCTTCTCCCTTTTAGTCTGGAGCCAAACTTTCAATCACTTGTACTTCCCCTGAAGTTGATGTTACCTTATACTACCAACTTGTATGAAAACTTTTGTATATGACCCATACTCGTCCTAACCTTTCCTTTGTTGTTGGACTTATTGCTCAGTTTATGCAAAAAGCACATGAAAGTCATAGGAAATCAGCGAAAAGAATACTTCATTATGTTCAAGGTATAGTTCAGTTTGGGATTCATTATAGTGTAGAAGCATCTTCTCTATTGGTTGGTTTCACTTATTCTGATTGGGTTGGTGACCCTGATGATCGTAAATCTACTACAGGTTATGTTTTCACTCTTGGTTCTGGACCTATTACATGGGCTTATAAGAAACGAAGTGCCATTTCTCTTTCTTCAGTAGAAACATAGTATCGTGGTGTCGTAGAAGCTAGTAAGGAAGCCCTATGGCTTCATCAGATCCTGTCATAGTTTGTCTTTCAGCAGCAACATCCGACTACACTTTGGTGTGATAATCAAAGTGCCATTCAACTATGCAAATATCCAATCCATCATCAGCACAGAAAACACATTGAACTACACATGCACTTCATCAGAAAGCTCATTCATGACCATGTTCTTGAAGTGCAATATTGTTCAACCGACGATCAAGTTGCAGACATCTTTACAAAGGCTCTCACATAAGCGAAGTTTACTAAACTTCGATTTATGGTTGGAGTTTAGGAAGTTTTCACTAAGGAGGGATAGGCTCTAATTCCTCCTTCCTTCTCCTATTGTGTCATATTTGTATATCCTTCAATCCTATCCCAAGTTGTTCTTAAGGGGGGATGTTAGGATATTCCGACACATAGGAAATAGTTAAGTATAACTTGGTCTAGTGTAGAGTTAGGCAAAGTGTGTTTCTTTTCTATGTACATTTGTAACTTACAATCCGACGGTCATGATATGTTCTAGACATGAAGTGATCCGACGATTCATTCTCTCCTTGGTATTAGTGACACTTGATCCGTGGCTTAACACCTGATTGGTCCATGATCTCTATTTAAAGAGCATGGAGGGTCATTTGTAGGGTAATCGTTCATGAGAGAAACTTATGTAAATTTTATTTATTTTATTAATAAATTTCCTAAATTGGCCACGTTGGCTCAGGTCGTGGACTATTTCCCTCTTTGAGGGTTTTAACCATGTCAAGAATACTGGTGTATTGATCTATGATCTGTTTGTGAGCGGTGTCCTTTGGTGTCATGTCTGAGGAACTTACCCTGTAAATTCCTACATTTTTAGTACTTTATTATTAAATAATTGAAGTTTTTTTTCATTGCATCTTTGTGTTTATGTTTATATCTATATTCCATTTTGTTCCTTCATAATTCTCGATCAATCCTCCCCCCTTAGGAAGCAATGGTTCATTGAGTGACTGCATGAGATGGGGAAACTTCTGCTAAAGTTAGTCCATGGTGAGCCACTTGCCTTGGTGTAGGAGTTGGCCAACTTTGAAAACCTGATATAGTTGGATCTTTTGTTGGCAAGTGTTTTTGATTTGCATGTCCATGATTGGATCAATTGTGGCCTGTTCCATGGAGTCTAGGTTTAGCTCTAATACAATTGATCCAAATTTATGAAGGAACGAAATTAAATACAGATATAAACAGAAACACAAAGATGCTTTGAAAACATAACTTTGATTCATTGATAAAAAAAATACTAAAAATTGTTTACATATAGTATGGAAATAAACTAGCTAAGGTGACGGTATCTTATCTCTGAGAAGAGATGTGGCGGCTACATGCCTTCTGAACTATGTTACAACGAGGCTTGAGGGCCTTTTTATTATTGAGGAAAAATTGAAAACCCTAAACATAAAAAAAAAACACCTAACCCTAGGAGATGAAGCACCAAAAATTTATGGGCCTCGTTAGGGTAAATTGATACATCAACTTCCGAGGGTCGTGACTTTGGCATACAATCTCCATTTGACACATACAATACCTCATTAAAAATATTTATCTGAGGACTATAACTTTCAACTACAAATTGGTATCGCAAGCCTTTTATTTGCCCTTTTTCCAAAAAAAAAACATCGTTTAGGGCCTCAAAATGGCTCTGTAAGTTCAATAACCAAAAAACTGCCAAAAATAGTAAATTATGATACAATTAAGGAAATTAAAAGAAACAATGATTAGGGTCCTAGTGGAATAGATGGGTGGCCCCCAATATTTACCTGGACCAATGTCACTTACCATAATGGGTGCCACATTAAATTCCATACCAATTATTTTGCACTACATTGACATAGAATCATGCCACATCATTCAATCATATCATGTGTGCCATGTCAACATGCCATGAAACCAACACAACTTGCAGTTCATCCTTGCAAACTCCACATAAACATTATGTGGTTTGTCTAGTTGGCATTTGGATATGGATTTTTAAAAAGGTTGGAATTCATGTTAGTTTTCATAACCCAACAACTTTCATTTAATTCCTAATATCAAAAAATTATTCAATAATCACATAGCTAGGTTCCTAACAAAATAATCAATGGAATAAAATATAACGATCTCTGTTGAGAAATGGCAACAAGAAATTCTATTTTATACTTGTCCTTGAATTTAAACTGTCAATTAAAATCGAATTCTATTCTCATAGCAACTTGTAAATAGTTAATTAAGTTCAATTAACTTAATTAGCTTAGACATTTCGAGTTGGAAGTCTTTTTGAAGTCATGTATATGTTCTCCCTAATTTTTACAGGTCCAGGATGAGTTTAATTGTGAGTTGTTATTAGATAACTCAGTTTACTGAGTTATGTTCAGTTAAATTAGTTCCAAATTGTTTGAGAAACTAATAGAGAGTTAACAGTCAGTTGGTGCACTAGTGCATCCACAAGTGTCACTCTAGTTAATTGAAGATTCCCTCATCAAAAACTCATGCATGGTTATTCTGAGAAAGGCCCTGTTGAGACTAGAGTGTAAGGACAGTGTATTATTAGTTGTATGATTTACTGAGTTGTATAGATCATGCATGCAATCAGGAAGTCAACCTAGATTGGATTGTGTAGTTTTGGAAGCACTGGATTCCCATTAATATGGGCTATTCAGCCATAGGAATTGTGCAAGGAAATAAGGGCCTGGAGGGAATCTGAATTGGCTAATTTTTTGCCAAGAGCTTGGCACTTGCGAGCTGATAGAGTTGAGCATACTTGTGCAGAATTGTCCTAGTGAGAAAAAGCTTTGTATCTTCACTCGTATTTCTGATTTAATGCAATTTAGATAGTGGGGGTTTTTAGCTAAGGATTTCCCCAGATACTTATTGTGTTACGTGTCATTGATTTATCTTCTTCTTGTTCGTATTGTTTACATCGATGTATTGGCTTCTACTAGTTGAAAGTAGAAGTATATTCTTGTCATGTGCTTTAGTAAATTGCATGAGCTTGTGAATCTACAAGATATTCTACATGGTATCAGAGCTGAGAATAGTATACTAGAGGAGATTTCAAAGTTTTGAGTTTTGGGTTACAAGTGAAATTCGAATTTGCAATACATACTTCAGAATCGGTAGATGGTGTTCTACAGTTTGCGGCTCGAGTATGCCTTGGAAGGCAGCTCGAATTTTATAGACTGGAGGAGCAGAATAGAGGATGTGCTAGAGGATATTGGCTTGAAGGAATTCATTGATCGAGAAGTTCCTAAGCCAGTAGCATCGGATGGACATAATTTGGCCAAATGGAAGAAGAGTGTGGCGAAGGCGAGGCAGATAATCCTTGAGGGAATTCAAGACCACATTGTCTCAAGTCTCCATTAAAAATAAACTCCATATGTTATGTGGAAAGCATTGACAGACTTGTATCAAAACAGTAGTCACCAAAGGAAATTGGCACTGAAGGATAAACTTCGAAAAATCAAAACGGAAAAAGGCGAGATTATTCCAAAATACTTGACCAAGTTCACTCAGTGTCGTGATGAACTTGGAAGTGTTAGAATAACGATTTTCGAGGATGATATGGTGAGTCTTACTCTTCTAGGACTCCTAAAGAGTTGGTATAGTTATTAGGACTCTATCTATGGTTGGGAGAAGTTGCCAGATTGGGAACGATTGTGGTCAGATTTGATGTAGGAGGAGATCAGGAGAAACATCAAGGATGGCTCTTCATCAAGGACTGATAATGAAGAGAATTGTGCCTTAGAGATTAAGGCGAAGAATGGGAAAGGTAAAGATTCCAATACCAAATCGGATTGTTATCATGGAGGTAAGAATAAAGACATGACGAAATTTAAGTGCTTTCATTGTCATGAGCTGGGCCATTTTTCTACAAATTATCCACTCAAGAAGTCCAAGAAGAAGTCCTCAGGAGGAGTGGGGGTGAGGCTTTGGCCTCTCAATTCGAATTAGATTTTTCCCTCATTGCATGCATGTTGTTATCAATGATGGGAAGTGTATGGTACTCAGATAGTGGAGTTTCATTCCACATGACTAGCGACAAAGAGTTATTTAGTGACCTGGAGGAGAAAGATCTCCATATGCATATCGATATGGGTGACAACGAGAAGTATAGTGTTACTGGATTGGGCATGATTACTTTTCAAAGGGAGCATGAGGCTCCACTCACCTTGAATAATCTTATATATGTGCCCAGGCTAAAGAATAACTTGGTATCCATTGCCATGCTTGAGGATAGATGCAATGATGTGATCTTCTCGAAAGGAAAAGCATTCCTTCAACACATCTATCGGTCAAGTAAATAAGATAGGGATTCAGGTGAAGAATATATATAAGCTAGAGGTAGAGGAGTGTGGTGATTTGAGCACAAAATAAAAAATGTTACAGAGCCGAGACGTTGGCGAGTTGTGGCACAGGAAATTGGGCGACTTGCATCATGGGGCTTTGAAGATATTGCAGCAGATCTCTACCGGTCTTCCCAAAGGTACGCTTGATCAAGTTTATACATGCAAGGGGTGTACTTTGGGAAAATACACCAAATATTCCTTTCACAATAGAGACAGTCGAGCAGAGGCTATTATAGAGCGAGTCCATTCAAATGTGTGTGGACCATTCTCGATAGCATCCACAACCAAACACACATATTATGTTATATTTGTTGATGACTTTCTCAAAAATGTTGGATATTTTTCATGTAGAAAAAGGATCAAACCTTCACAAAGTTTTGTGAGTTTAAATCATTGGTGGAGAAAGAGTCAGGAAAGAACTTTAAATCTCTACAGAGTGATAACGGTGGTGAGTATGTCTCAAACGAGTTTAAGAAATTATGTGTAGTAGAAGGGATTAAATGGGAGTTGACGGCACCCCATAAACCTTAGTAGAATGGGGTGGTTGAGAGGAAGAACAAAAGCATAGTAGGGTAAGCAAGGGAAATGTTACATGATCAAGGCCTACCACTACACTTGTGGGTTGAGGCATGCAAAACATCAGTTTATGTTCAGAACTATAGCCCACATCGGATACTTGAGATGAATACACTAGAGGAGGATTATTCCGGTAAGAGGCCAGATGTTGGCCACTTCAGGATTTTTGGGTCATAGGTATATTTCCATGTGACCAAAGATGCACGAAAGAAGCTTAAGCCGATAGCGGAGTTGAGGATTTTTGTGGGGTACACTGATACACCTCACAACTATAAGGTGTACTTGTCGACCAGCAAGATGATAGTGGTTCGTAGGGATGTCAAATTCGATGAGGAGAAGGCCATGTAATTTTCCCTTGAGAGGGAGCGTGAGCTACATGCGGATGAGGATCTTTTAGCTCCTAAGGTTGAGGAGCTTCAAATTGATGTGGATCAACCACCTACAAAGGATCTGGGAGTGGAGACATCCATTCAAGAAAAGTCTTCCAGAGAGGGAAGAAAGTGCACCAGAGAGTGTGACAGATTGTTGGATGATGCATAGAAGAATGTAGGAGCACCCACTTCTTAGCGCAAAAAGAGGAGGTCACCTGAGAAGTACACTAGATATATGGCTCTTATGGGAAAATGTGTTGTGACAAAGCCATCTTCCTTTAAGGAAGAAGTGCAGCAGCTAGTTTGGTTGATGTGATGGTGGAGGAGTATGGCTCCATAGTTCATAACATTGTTTGGGATGTGGTCCTGAGACTAGAAGACAAGTCAGTGGTGAGCTCCCATTGCCCTTACAAGGTAAATCAAGCTACAAATGGTAGTGTGGAGAATCATAAGGCTAGATATGTGGCCTATGGATTTTCACAAGTAGAGGGAATTGACTATTATGAGTCATTTTCTCTTCTTGCAAGGTACTCGTCAATCAAATCTATATCAGCACTATCAGCATAGATGGGTTGGAAGATACATCATATGGATGTAAAGACAACTTTTCTAATGGCATGATTGAGGAAGAGGTATACATAGAGCATCCTAAAGGTTTTAAGACCTTTGATCGTGATTCGCATGTGTTCTGACTCAAGAGAACGTTGTATGGGCTGAATTAAGCACCCCGTGCTTGGTACACCAGGATAGATAGCTACTTCACCAGGTTGGGCTTCACGGAGAGTGAAGTGGATGTAAACCTGTACCACATAGTGGTGGAAGGTAAACTATTTATCATTGTACTTTATGTCGATCATCTCATATTCACATGTGATGAGCAGTTGATCAAGTCTTGCAAGGAGAACCTTGCAAGAGAGTTTGAGATGAAGGAAATGGGGCTCGTGCATTACTTTCTTGGCATGGAGGTATGGCGGGGTGATGGGGAGTTTTTTGTGTCTCAGGGAAAGTATTCCAATGAGATACTTAGGAGATTCCGCATGGAGAGAAGCAACCCATGGAGACTCCTCTAGCAGGTAACTGGAGGAAGGAGGATGTTACTTCAAGGTAAGTAGTGAAAAATATTATTTACAGGAATCTTGTGGGCTCACTTATGCACTTGGTGAACACACTACCTTATATGTGCTATGCAATTAACCAGCTTACTCAAGCGATGGTTAGGCCTACCAAGATGTATTGGAAGGTGGAAAAGCATGTGTTGAGATACCTCAAGGGAACTTCTTAGTACGGATTATGGTACAGACGGACAAAGGGAGTGAATCTTCAAAGCATCACCAATGTAGATTGGGAAAGGAGTCCATCCGACTAGAAAAGCACATTAGGAGGGATCTTTAGTATTGGGTCAACAGTAGTTTCTTGGTACAGCAGGAAACAGAGATCGGTTGCACTCAGTTCGGCAGAGGAAGAGTACATGGATGCAATTCAAGCAGCATGTGAGGCCATCTGGATGAGGAAGATCTTGGTTGGTTTGTTTGGTCAGCAGATGGATCCGACTTTGATTTACTGCAATAATCAGAGTTGTATCAAACTCTCTAAAATTTCAGTTTTTCATGATCGGTCCAAGCATATTGATATCTGATATCATCATCTCAGAGATTGTGTATTGTGGCTAATTATGTTGTTAAAGTACATTCCCACGGAGAAGCAAGATGCTGACATTTTGACAAAGGCATTGTCAAGATCTAAATTCAAGTTTCACAGAGACAGGATCAAGGTAGTTGATAATCCCTTTCTTGTTGAAAAGGAGTGTCGAGAAATGGAAACAAGAAATTCTAGTTTAAATTTGTCCTTGAATTTAAATTGTGAATTAAAATCAAATTTTATTCTCATAGCAACTTGTAAATAGTCAATTAATTTTAATTAACTTAATTAGCCTAATAATTGCAATTGGAAGTCTTTATGAAGCGATGTATATGTTCTGCCTAAGTTTTAGGGGTCCAGGATGAGTTTAATTATAAGTTGTAATTAGATAACTCATTTTATTGAGTTATGTTCAGTTAAATTAGTTCCAAACTATTTGAGGAACTAATAGAGAGTTAATAGTCAGCCAGTGCACTAGTGCATCCACAAGTGTCACTCTAGTTAACTGGATATTTCCTCATCATAAAATCATGCATGTCGATTCTAAGAAAGACCTAGTTGAGACTAGAGTGTAGGGACAGTGCACAATCAGTTGAGTTGTATAGATCATGCATGCAATCAGGAAGTCAACCTAGATTGGATTGTGTAGTTTTGGAATCACTGGATTCCCATTAATATGGACTATTAAGCCATAGTAATTGTGCAAGGAAATAGGGGCTTAGAGGGTAGCTGAATTGGCTAAGTGTTGGCCAAGAGTTTGCTTGTGAGATGAGAGAGATGAGCATACTTGTGTGGAATTGTTCTAGTGACAACAAGCTTTATATCTTCACTCATATTTCTGATTTAATGCAATATAGATAGTGGGGGTTTTCAACCGAGGCTTTCCTCTGATACTTATTGTGTTATGTGCCATTGATTTATCTTCTTCTTTTTCATATTGTTTTCATCGATCTATTGGCTTCCATTGGTTGAAAGTAGAAGTAGATTCTTTTCGTGTGCTTTAGTAAATTGCATGAACTTGTGAATCTATAGGATATTCTACAATCTCAATCACAATGATACACACAAATTTATGCCCAACAAGTTTTTCATTAACAAATCCAAACTTACATGGGTTCTCGTCATGGGATAATGGCCCACCTAAGAAAATATAGATACATAGAATGGATTTGATCTAGTATATTTTCCCTATATCGATGCTCGATCTCTCCTATATATCTAAATCTCTAGCCTCTCTACACTCCCTCGAACCCAACACACCACTAGATGAGATGTCGCTCTTAATCTTGTGTTGTTGTCATATGTCTTTCTCCCTCTCCCTATACTTTGTTTTATAAATTTACATTGAACCCAAACCCTAATCCTAGTCGTAATCTCAAAGTGATTAACAATAGAGGTTAGATCTCAACTCACTTGAGATAATTGGCTAAGGTTAAAAGTTATTCACTAAAGTAAATTACATTACTTTTCCTAAGTTTTTATTAGCTCACAAGCCAACGTTTTAATGTGTTCTTTTTGCTAAGATAGGCTTAGTCTAAATTAGATTATCAACTTGCTCGATCTATAGCAAGAGTTCTAAGGAGAATGTGGGCAACTTATGCACGCCTAGACGCAAGGGCTATTTAGAAGTACATACCCAAGATATAAAAATAAGCACTCCCATTTAGCGAGGGAGTTACTTCTAGAAGAACCTACTCCACCTGGATCTATCTCTGATTCCACCACATCATTTGTTCTTGTAGTTTCTCCCTCTAAACTAGAAGACTTCCCTATTACATGTTTTAGAATCTAATCAGAAGACTTGTTTCTTCCAAACATGATCCTAGGAAATTTCTCCTGAGAATCCATTAATGTCAAATCATAAAAATTGATCCTAACAAATCTACAAGAGGATGTATCCCATCTTCTAGATTATAAAACTGAGTCCCTAGTCTCAAGTTAGCCTTTAAATCCTCCCTCTCAATCTTTGTCACTAGAATTGATCCTCAATCCAAGATCCCCTTGGATTTTCTTATAGGATTCCCTTGCAAACTATACAACTTACCCTTCCAGACATCAATCCTAATCGTTGTGTCCTAGATAGCTCACTCTGAACATATGAATACTTGTCCTTTTTGAAACTGAACGTCAAACCCTTCATCCTCTAAATATGAGACTGAGAGCAAGTTCATCTCCAACATTGGGACATATAAAGCCTCTTCCACCTGTAAATATCCTCCTAATTATAGTTGCAATAACATTTTTCCAACCCTTTTCACAACATGTATGGTACTCATACCAAATTTCAAATTGCATGTCTAAATCTATGAAACACTAAGGAACAATTCCCACATTCCCATCATATGGAAATATGTTCCACTATCCATAAACCATGCATCATTTTCCACAAATTGAGCACTCCTAACACTAGTGTTAGAAAGAGAAGAAACCACTAATGAGAACTCCTCCTCTATCTCTTTTGAAAAATATTTGATCTTTACTAACACTACAACTTGTGTTTTTCCTTTATCTTTATTTCTATTTGGAAATTGGCTCGCATATTGTCCTAGGTTGTGACATGAAAATAACTTAAATTTTCTCATGTCCTTCTTCTTCCCATCATGAGAGGATCCTCCCTCTCCTTTGTTAATCTTCGCAACCCCCTTGCCCTTTATTACATGACTTGAAAGAATAATGTTCTCCTCATCCTTTTCACCTTTTACATGGTTTCCATGTATATCCTCCTTACGATGCTCCTCCTAGGTGAATCAATCCCACAACCTATCTCAGGTTGGGATATTCTCCCAAGCCACATCTCCTTTAAGGAAGGTGCCCCACCACCCTGTGAACCTAGTCAAAGTTGTCCTTACCAATTCTGATTTTGGCACTGTCTCCCCTATTGAAATCATCTCCTTCTAGATGTTATAGTTAGAAAACCCATCCAATCAATCTTCAAACCTAACATCGATCTCCATCCCTATATTATTAATCAAACCCTGCCAAAAACAATTTTCCTTAATGAATAATTGTGATCCTCGCCCTCTCTATCAATGTTTTGTGTCTCTACATGTGACACACTACAGTTGTGTCTCAACAACTTCTGCAAGCCTCTATTGACTCCTCAAAAATCTCAGCTCTCGACTTAGCCCAATCCTATTAGCTCCCTTCTCTAAATAATTTCCTATGTGCACAGTTAACTTCTCATTTTGATGTTTGTGTTATTGGTTCGTTGACCCCCCCTGACATGACCCGATCTGCTGGGGATTGGAGGTTCTCTTGTGGCCACTACCTCCATTATTTCTCTGCATAGGCCCAACTCCTAATTGAAGCTATCCTCTCTTTCACCTTTTTGTGACTCAAACTACAACTTGATTAATAATTGACAGCACTATCAACTACTAAACTTTGTGTTTGGGCACAATACAATGGTTGATCACTTTAAGGAATTCTTTACTTGTTTCATGGCTAGTAAATTATTGGTTGGCTAGGGAGTCTATTTGTTTTCTTATTTAAGTTGTTTCATGTCCTCAATGTGCCACACCCTCGTTACCTCACTACCTGTCACACACCTACTTCACCCTTCTCATGCTCAATTGTTGTCTAGCCTTTTTTATAATTGTCATGACCTGTTTTCAGTTGTTTGTCTACCACTGTTACAACACCTCTACCTTAACCCACACTGATCTAGTCTGCCAACAAATAATTTCTATCTACCATAGCAATGCTTTTCTCATCTAGTGACAGTGGAAACCTGGATTTCTAGCTGCTAGTGTTTCCGCAACACTTTGTACAATGTTTCTTCTATGGGTCATTTGGCCTGGCAGTTACAACAACTAGGTGGGATTTTAGGATTGTCATCAAACCCCCATGTTTCATCTTTTGTTTATTTATTTTTTTAAATGTGCCTTCAAAATGAAAATATATCCTTTCTTAAAAAAAATCATCTTCGGTCATTCAAAAAATTTACTTCAACCCTAAAAAAATCTCTCATAGGATCATGGTTGAACCTGGCACCTTTGATTTTGAAATCAATTTACTTCAAATTTACAACTCGGATACCATGTTAGTTTCATAACCTAGCACCTAAACTTTAATTACTACCATAAAAAACTTACTAAATAAACACACATATAGGTTCCTAAAAAAATAATTAGTGGAAAGAAATATAATGATCTCAACCACAATGAAACACACAAACTTATGCCCAAATTTTTTCATTAACAAATCCAAACTTATGTGGTCTCCCATCCTAAGAGAATGGCGCACCCGAGAAAATATAGATACAATAACGTTGATCTAATCCTGCAAATCTTCCCTATATTGATTCTCAATCTCTCTTGTGGATCTAAATATCTAGCCTCTCTTCACACACTTGGACCTAGCACACCACTAACTCAGATGTCACTCTTAATCTTTTGCTTCAATTGTGTGTCTTTCTCCCTCTCCCCGACATTTCTTTTATAACATTACATTGAGCCAAAACCCTAATTCTAACCCTAATCCCAAAGTGGTTAATGTTCGATATTAGACCTTGCCTAACTTGAGATCAATGGTGAAGATTAAAACTTACTCACTAAAGTAAATTCCTTTACTTTTCCTAATTTTCTATTAGCTCAATAAGCCAACATATTAATCTTTTCTTTTTCCTATGTTAAACTTAGGGTAAGTTATGTCAACAACTTACTCAACCTACAAAAATTGTTTTAACGGGAATGTGGGTGACTTTTGACAATAGGCTTGTGCATAAATACTTTCTCAAGCTACAAAAATAAACAATTCAAACTTTTTATAGACTCCATAACTCTTCACAACCACGACGTCAAGGTTCCACTAGCTTTGGGTTCCATCATCATTGGTTTCACCCATCCGATTTTTTCATAAAAGACCATTCATTAAAATTCTAAATGCTAGGATATAGAACTATTTGAATACCTATAATATCCAACCGTCATTAGTTTATCATGATTGAAAAGACTATGAATGCTTAGATATTTAGATATATTGGACTTTCCAAATTACACATTAACACGGCTCATCAAAATCCCAAATATCCAAAACATCCAAATTTTGTTAGACTTCCACCCTTTGCCCCTTTCTACTAAGCCCGTGGTCACGGACCTGCCATCCCATGGGACCAGGGGATGGGGATTAAAAATTTAATTCTCAAATTCAAACTTCTGATGGGTCCTTTTCAACTTGCTTCCAAAAATAAAATTGATTTTGATGAGGAAAAAACTTACCCATAAAACTTATGAATATATAGTAGTCCTCACCAACCCCATCCATTATCCTTTATTCCATAGCCATTAACCAAGGTTTTCCTCCAATGAATTCAAAGGGAGGCCTGGTGCCCAAATCCCTAGTTTTAGCCCAACTAAGTGAGATACTACTCCTTCCTGTGAAGCTAAAATCTTCAAACACTTACACTCAAAAAGATTGATATTCTAATCTATCACTTAAGGAACCAAAATATCCCTACTAAGTTGTTCCGAGAATCCTATAATATTTCCAATAAAATTTCATAGTTATCCAAGCCAATGTGTTTATCATAACCTTCTAATTCTATACTAAAGGAAGACTCCTAAGTCTCCTCATCCCTAAATAGTGACACAACACAGTCGTTGAAACATGCAATTGGCCTAGTAAATGCCATTCACATTTATAGACAGTTATGAAGCCTCGAAGCTCCATTAAACTTTCCACTAGTCAATACCATACATATTAAGACTATTATAAATAACATACTTTAATGAATGCCTCTATGTACAGAGCTCATTCCCATGATAAATTACAGCTAGTAAGAAAGAATAATTAAATAATTCTCTATCTCATAACTACATACATACTCAAAAACCCAGTATAGTAACATTCATGAAACTTCGAACAAATATTCTCATTTCATTGAAGAGAAATAAAAGCACTTATCGTAGTCAATTTAAGATTTGTTGGAAACCAAATAAGGGAGAACCAATCTCCACCCAACCATAGGCTCAACTACATTGTAGTTCTCTTGCATCTAGTCACCCCCAATCAAGATCTAATGCCATAAGAGGAAGACTCTCCGAGATTTAACAAGGTTCATTATAGGGAAGATTCATGAAGGAAACTCTCCTTCATACACATACATTAGTATATAGTATTTCAATCTATTGAGTCAAGGTTTGTTATCATTTGAAGGGTGAGACAAGAAGTAAGGAAGAAAAGGTAGTGGGAAAGGAAAGTAGGATGGTAAATGCAGTAGGGTTGCCATTGTAGCCTCGCACAACATAAGGGATTCCCTTCCTGATCTAAAAAATCCTTGATACATCCCCCTTCTTGGTACTTTTATGCTTAAATCAAACAAATTACTCAACGATTCCTGGGCCTCTAGCTCATGTTCAAAACTTCAACACCAACTTCCTTTACCAAATTGGGTAAATCATGGTTCCACACAAGTTGCTAAACCTTAGAAGGTTTTTTGCCACATTGTATTCAAAGTCACGATCTCAAAACCCTCATGTGTTTATGTCTCTCTTTTCATGGGTTTGCCTCTTGTTCATATGCATGCACTTCTCTTGATCACGCAGCTATCACTCACAATCCTCAACAAAAACAAAAAGAACTCCAACCACTACTCTACATGAGGATTTGGGGTCCAATATAGGGGTACATGGTCAATCTAGAAACTTCTAGAAGTGTATGTTGCTTATACCTCTGGATAATTTATATACCACTCTCATTCTTTCTCATAACTATTGGATGTTGTTCGTTTAGTTACTAATATGATTTATGGGCAGAAGGGATATTGTGCATTTAATTTAATGTGAAACATGGAATTTCCTAATTCCCCCTCACGACTTCTCTTAGGCATCGAAATCTATGTAGGCTTCTCTCTTCTTAATATTTTAGCAATATATTTAAATAAAATGCATTAAAACAAATAAAAATGTTAATTTTCCATTATTCTATGTTGTTACAATTACTTTAGCCAAAAAAAAATCAATTAGCAACCATTCAAAACAGTTTATTCTTCCAATTATAAAGAGAAATTGTATATAGAACAGTCAATGCAATAGGAAATAGACAATCAAGAGCAATAACAAGAGACAAAAGGATTTAGTCAAAGACTAGGGAAAAACCCCACAAGGGGGAAAACCCTTTAAAATTCTTTGTCTTATTAAATTTTCCTAAAATGTTCAACAAAGAGAGAGTAAAATGTTCCAATTCACCAATCAAAAGACTATCCAACAAAACCAACCAAACAATATCCAAGAGATGAGCCTAGTAAACAATATTGATCAGAATCAAATTTCCCAAGGATGTAGTCAACGGTTAAATTTTGTGGTTAACTATCAAAAATACCCTACGTCACAACCACATGGAGCTAGTAACCATCAGTGTGGTTGCAATGCTCCAGTTTTGGGGAGCACCCCTTCATGCGTGTGGCTACAACCGAAAATTCTTGTTCCAACCCTACAGTCCCAAATCAAATTTTCCTTTTCACATGTGCAAGCTCGGACCCTTCAATTTTGAACCTTTATGAAACAATTTCAAAAAACAATCTCAGAGAAGAAGAAGATTATTGATGATGATGTCCAAATGAGTCCAACTTGACTTGTATGTATATGCTTCCAAGGGTGCCCAATTTCTCTTTAAAGTCGACCTGAACTGTGTGCACATGTAGGTTTCCATATTAAAAATAATTTTTTGCTTAACCAAATTAAATTATTCCAAGGGATAGCAGGGATCTTTCTTAATGAGGAAGGTTGTCCAAAGGATGGAATTTGTCCCTAAGCTACCAAATTAACAAAAAATTTAGCAACATATCCATGTTGGCAATTTCAACAATACCAGCATAGATCCATCTTAATTATGGATCTACTAAGTATCAAGAGGGATCAAATCTCTTTTCATTTTAAAATATGTTTTTATCTCGAGAAATTTGATCCCTCTCGGCGCTTGGTAGATCCGGAGTTAAGATGGATCTAGGCTGGTTTAATTATTAAATATAATTAATTATAATTTTATAAATATAAATGTAATTATTAACTTTATGTTTTTTATTTTATTTCTACCAAGTCAAAATGTTAAAGATTACAACATCTCTACCAAATGTTTACATAGGACTTTAGTTTACTTATGAACCTCAAATATAAAGAAACTTTTTGATAAAAAGTGAATTGGGTGAGGGGAA
Organism: Pinus tabuliformis; assembly: GCA_031772625.1. Taxonomy (NCBI): domain Eukaryota; kingdom Viridiplantae; phylum Streptophyta; class Pinopsida; order Pinales; family Pinaceae; genus Pinus; species Pinus tabuliformis. The sequence continues at coordinate 827,437,160 of CM062815.1, forward strand.
ATCTTCGATAAAATATAATATTGCAATATTAAATACCACTCCCACCCAATATTATTACATTTTACCTAATATTTATAATCACACCTCATCCTAAATATTACATTTTACTCAATATTTCCCCTCACTCCTGCTAATTTTATAGTTGAGTTTGTTTACTTTCAAATTTCAAATACAAAGAAAAATTACAATAAGAAGTGGACTAATTGAAGGTAATAATTGGGTAAAATATAATATTATAATATTATATTTTACCCAATATAACCTAGTAAAAAATGGATGGAGCTAGGAAAAAATATTAGATAAAATTTAATTATTACATTTTTCCTAATATTTCCCCCACCTCTGAATATATCTAGACAAATTCCTACGTGAACATATCAATAAAAAAGTTTTACCTTTACAGGCTACATGGATTCAATGTCATCATTTTCTATAGCTAATTATAAATATAACATCAAACTAAGATGGATCTAGGCTAGTTTAATTTCCCCCTTAAATAGGTTATATTCCACATGAATGCCATGGATTCTTTAAAAAATGGGTCAATACCATGGGCAATTTTTATTTAATTTTTGTAGGGTTATTTTTATTTTATTTTTATAGAGATTTATAGCATATTATAGGCATTAAATGTCGGCTCAATGAAAGAATTACATATAGCCCTCATACTAAAAAGTTTTTTTTTCAATTACTTTATATCACTATATAAAGATTGATGTAAAATAAAGGTGAAAATTGAAGTATTTTATTTATGGACGACATTGATTTTTAAAGTAACATTATTTTTATTTTTTTTAAGTGACCCTACACAACATCTTTCACATATGCATAATATTATCTGACACATATATGCACAACAAAGAAAAATGGGTATGCCATTTTCATAGCATCCTCCAATTCCCATGTGACCTCATCCATCCCAAAATGCTTCCACTGCACCTTAGTCTTTGTGATAGCTTGATTCTGGAGTAGGGTCTCCTTCTTTTCTAGGATGCAATTAGGCCGATTGGAATTTTCCTTCAAGTTGTTAGGATATTCTGACACATAGGAAATAGTTAAGTATAACTTGGTCTAGTGTAGAGTTAGGTAAAGTGTGTTTCTTTACTATGTGCTTTTGTAACATACAATCCAATGGTCACGATATGTTCTAGACATGAAGTGATCTGACAATTCATTCTCTCCTCGATATTACCGACACTTGATCTGTGGCTTAACACCTAATGGGTCCATGATCTGTATTTAAAGAGCATGGAGGGTCATTTGTAGGGTAACCGTTCATGAGAGAAGCTTGTGTAAATTTTCATTCTTTAATTAATAAATTTCCTGAAGTGGTCGTGTTGGCTCAGGCCGTGGACTGTTTCCCACTTTGATGGTTTTAACCACGTCAAGATTAGTGGTGTATTGATCTGTGATCTTTTTGTGAGCGGTGTCCTTTGGTGTTCTATCTGAGGAACTTACCCTATAAATTCCTACATGGTATTGAAGCTATTTGAGGGCCACATCCGTTGGTGATCCAAATCAGAAGCCAGTACAACTGCATCTGACTGTCGTTTCCTAGATCTATTATTTATGATTGCTTTCGGGCCAAGAGGAATGCTTTATTGTGTTAAGAGCATCTGTTCCAGTGAGGAACCCATTTCGTTTCACGCGAAAATATTTCCGGTAGCCCTAGCTGCATCATTTTTAAGATCTAAAGGTATATAGTCTTTTTCACAGTTTTAGCTATTCATCTCTCTATTTATTTCGGCTTATTTAGCTCTCTGTTTTTTATTACCGGGTCTATACATTTCGTTTATGCGTATGCTCTTTGCCCCATGACTCTGTTCGATCTAGGCAAATCAGAAACAGAAAGGAAAAAAAATTTCTCATGTGTATGCTCTTTTCCGCCGCGCCTTAGTGTGATCTCGGAAAATCAGAAACATTGAGGAAAATATTTAGTTTCTGAAAAAACTAACTTCAAGCCATAAGGTTTGGTTTTTTTTTTTGCATGTTCGTGTTGGGTTGTGTGGTTTTTTGTTTTGTAGGCATAAAGAGCTTTTTCAAGTAAGCACACACCCCAAAGCTTCAGTGACTAATAAAAAAATTAAAAATAAAAACCCCCTTCCTCTTTTCCAAAAATTACTAACCTTTTAAACTAGCTCACTTGGTCCAAAGTTACTTTATGAGAATAGAGGTCTTAGGTTCAAGTCTTTATTTTTGTTGAGTTACTTTTTCAAAAACCACATGTAACTTATGTTTTAAAGTTAATTTACGTAAAAGTGTTCTCACCCATTATAAAAAGTGAGTCACTTATAATTCTAAAGTCTCTTTATCTTTTATTTAAGATACAATTTAGTGGGTAACTCATAAAGTACCATTATAAAAGTGACTTTCACTTTATTATAAAAGTGAGTCACATAAAATTTATCTTTTAAAATGAGCTAATTAGATTAAGTTTAGAAAGGGAGGTGGGGAGAAGAGGAATTTTTTTAAATATAACATTATCATTCATTTCCGCACATTCACGCACTTCGTCAGCATCTTCAACAACTTTTCTTCAAAAATTCATAACTTCTTCATCCGGAAGTCATTTTCAAAGCTGTTTTTTTAATCAGCCTAATTTTTCGAGCTCTTTCCATTAGAAAACTTAGTTTCAGCATCTACAACTTCAGTTTCTATTAATATGGAACGTCCATGTCAAGTTATTCTTGACAGTGCCAACTACTTCCAATGGTGGTCCTACATTGTGGATTTAATTAGAAGCAAAGGTCTTTACCGAATAGCCTTGGACCAAGAAACTAAACCTAAAGATGAAGATAAGGCAACCAAATGGGAATAGAGGCAAGGTCAAGCATGTGGGTTGATAGGGATGTCTATTTCTCCAGATCTTAGATTCCATATCGCAAAACTTGATACTCCTAATGAAGCAATGAAACAAATCACTAAAGTTTTTGGAATTAAAAATGAAATTAGAGCACATCAACTCGAAAAAGAGTTGCTTACATGGACCCCAATAATTTTTCTTCAATTGAAGTTTTTTTTTCCAAGTTCAAGACCCTTAGACTTCTCTTGGAAGGTGTTAAGGTTAAGAAATAAGATGGTGACCTTATCTATTCCATTTTTACTAAGTTGGGACCAACCTACTCTGTGTTTGTTTCCACCTTCCATTCTACTAAAGAAGCCTTTATCTCTCAAGGACAAGACTACAAGTCCCCCTCTTTTGATGCCTTCTGTGATTCATTAATAAGAGAACAAGAAAAGCTCTTATATCTTGGTCTTCTTAATCTTGGAAACTCTTCTAAGAAATCCTTAGCTACCCAGCAGCAACCAAATTCAAAGAATCCTAAGAAGTAGTATACTAAAAAGAATGGTCCTAAACCAAACAAGGGTCCTAAGAAATTACAGTCTCAAAATCAAAAATCATTTCAATAAAATGTTAAAGCAAATAAAAACAAAGGGAAGAAGACTAATAGACATTGCCACTTTTGTAATCGAGATGGCCACTTAGAATCGAAATGCCTTAAGAAGATGGAAGCCTTGGAAGCAGCAATGAAGAAGCATAACATCCATTTGGAGCACTCTTCAACTTCAACTTCATCTTCAGGAACAGCACTTTCTGCATGTGGTTTTCAAGAATCTTGGTCTGGTTATGCACTAAATGTATCTTCTTCTTCTCATTCTTATGAGTGCCTCATTGATACTGGAGCTTCTTATCACATGGCCAAAAACAAAGCCATGTTTTCTTCTTTAAATGATTCTAACACCAAAAATATATATGTTGGTGATGATAGATCTCTTAGTATTGTAGGGACTGGAACTGTTCATCTAGACAATGGTCAATTTAATGATGTATTATGTGTTCCAACCTTATCATGAAACCTTACATTTGTATATAAGATAACTCATTCAGGTCATTGAAGGTAAAATCATTGAATTTTCACCTCACGACATTGTAAAAAAGGACCTAAGAGATCCTAGACAATTTTAGCTACTGGCATTACTGATGATTCTACAAGGTTGTATAAGTTTAACAACTTTGGGTCATCAAATCTTCCCTCGGTATTTGTTGCTCATAATGATGAAGTGATCAAACTTTGGCATGAGCGATTTGGTCACTTAAACTATCACTCCCTTCAAAATCTATGTAAATAAAATATGGTGATAGGTCTTCCAATGGTATCTTATAGAGATGGTGTTTGTTCTAGATGTGTACTCGGAAAACATCATCGGGATATTTTTGAAAAACGTGCCTCTTGGCACTCCTCAACCCCTTTACAGCTTGTGCATAGTGATTTATGTGGTCCACTTCCAGTTGTTTCATTCTCTGGCTACAAGTATTTCCTAACTTTCATTGATGATTTCTCCAGACGCACATGGGTATACTTCTTAAAACTCAAGAGTGAAGTATTTAACATGTTCTTGGCCTTTAAGGTCTTTGTTGAAAAACAATTTGGACATAAAATTCTTAAGCTAAAATATGATAATGGTGGAGAATATGTTAACAACAAATTCATCAAATTTTGCAATGAAAATGGAATTTAAATGCAACATATTGTTCCATATACTCCAAAACAAAATGGTGTAGCTGAAAGGAAGAGTCACACCTTAAAGGAAATGGCTAATTGTATGCTTCAATATAAAGGACTTAGTCTTAATTTTTGGGCAGAAGCAATTAACTGTGAAAATTACATAATTAATCACACTCCTACTAAGGTTTTAAAGAATATCACTCCAGAAGAAGCATGGAGCTCAATTAAACCAGATGTAAGTCACTTTCATGTTTTTGGAAGTGAAGCATGGGCCCATATTCCAAATGAGAAACATAAAGCTTTAGAACGTAAGAGTGAAAAATGTATTTTTGTTGGATATTCTGAAGATGTCAAAGGATATAGACTTATTCCACTTAATTCCAAAAATGTTATCATTAGAAGAGATGTAAAGTTTGTTGAAAATATATCGGCCTACGAGCCTAGTTCGGCGGATGTGCCACCTCTCTCTATCCCTTCTATTTCTGAAAATATTTCTTCTGCAGATGATGAAAGTGAGGATGAAAATCTTCCCCCACCTTCTCAGGATCCTCCTTCAGCTACTCAGCTTCCAAAATGGGTCCATGCTACTCAAGATGCAGCAGGTGCTCTTGTTAGTGATCCTACAAATCAGCGACGTACATGTTCTCAGTTCGATAGAGCCTCTTCTTTACTGGCTCAAGCTTCAGCGAATTATGATCCTGACACCTTTGTAGAAGCTTCAGGCCATCTATATTGGGATGCAGCTATGAATGAAGAATATCATTCATTATTGGAAAATGATACATGGAATCTTGTTCCTCTTCCAAAGGGACAAAAAATTGTTATATGCAAATGGTTTTACAGAACCAAGTATGGACCAGATGGAAAAGTTGATAAACATAAAGCTCGTCTTGTTTTTAAGGATTTTTCACAAGTTGAAGGCATTGACTATACTGAAACCTTCTCCCTTGTTTCCAAAATGAACTATATCCTTCGTGTTCTTTCCCTTGCTGACTCTTTCAAATGGGAAGTCCATCATATGGATGTTAAATCTGCCTTCTTACATGGGGACTTGCATGAATAAATCTATATGGAACAACCTACTGGCTTTATACAAACAGACTCCAGCTTTGTATTTCGGCTTAAGAAATCCATTTATGGTCTCAAGCAAGCCCCTTGGGCTTGGTATGCCAAAATGGATAGCTTTCTTTTAGATATTGGCTTTTCTAGGTGTCATTCTGATAATAATGTGTACACCAAGAAAGTGGGCAAGTCGCTTATCATTCGTGTTCTTTAGGTTGATGATCTTATCCTTACTGGTAGTGATCCCAACCTTATAAACCATGTGAAGTCAAACCTTAAAAATAAGTTTGAAATGACAGACTTAGGACGCTTGCATTATTTTCTTGGTCTTCAAGTCTTGCAATAAAAGGAAGGTGTTTCCCTTTCCCAGTCCAAGTATGCCTACAATCTTCTATGCCATTTTCACATGGAATACTATAAGCCAACCCCTACTCCCTTTCAGTCTGGAGCCAAACTTTCAGTCACTTGTACTTCCCCTAAAGTTGATGCTACCTTATACCGTCAACTTGTAGGAAAACTTTTGTATATGACCCATACTCGTCCTAACCTTTCCTTTGTTGTCGGCCTTATTTCTCGGTTTATGAAAAACCCACATGAAAGTCATTGGAAAGCAGCTAAAATAATACTTCGTTATGTTCAAGGTATAGTTCAGTTTGGGATTCATTACAGTGTAGAAGCATCTCCTCTATTGGTTGGTTTCACTAATTCCGATTGGGCTGGTGACCCTCATGATTGGAAGTCTACTACCGATTATGTCTTCACTCTTGGTTCTAGACCTATTACATGGGCTTGCGATAAACAAAGTGCCATCTCTCTTTCTTCATCAGAAGCAGAGTATCGTGGCACCGTAGAAGCTAATAAGGAAGCCATGTGGCTTCATTAGATCCTGTCAGAGTTTAGTTTTCAGCAGCAGCATCCAACTACACTTTGGTGTGATAATAAAAGTTCCATTCAACTATGCAAAGATCCAGTACAACATCATCATAGAAAACACATTGAACTACACATGCACTTCATCAGAAAGCTCATTCATGACCATGTTCTTAAAGCGAAATATTGTTCAATAGATGATCAAGTTACAGACATCTTTACAAAAGCTCTCACAAAGGCGAAGTTTACTAAACTTCGATTTATGGTTGGAGTTCAGGAAGTTGTCACTAAGGGAGGATAGGCTCTAATGCCTCCTTCCTTATCCTATTGTGTCATATTTGTACATCCTTCAATCCTATCCCAATTTGTTCTTAAGGGGGGATGTTAAGATATTCCGAAACATAGGAAATAATTAAGTATAACTTGGTCTAGTGTAGAGTTAGGTAAATTGTGTTTCTTTACTATGTACTTTTGTAACTTACAATCCAATGGTCATGATATGTTCTAGTCATGAAGCGATCTGACAGTTCATTCTCTCCTCAGTATTACAACACTTGATCTATGGCTTAAAACCCGATTGGTCCATGATCTCTATTTAAAGAGCATGGAGGGTCATTTGTAGGGTAACTTTTCATGAGAGAAGCTTATGTAAATTTTTATTCTTTTATTGATAAATTTCCTGAAGTGGCCGCGTTGGCTTAGGTAGTGGACTGTTTCCCTCTTTGAGAGTTTTAACCATGTCAAGAATACCAGTGTATTGATCTGTGATCTGTTTGTGAGCGGTGTCCTTTGGTATTCTATCTGAGGAACTTACCCTATAAATTCCTACACAAGTTCCACCGAAATCATATTCCAATAGATTATATGGCTAGCATCATGTATATATTTTTTAAGTAAAGACAAATGAAATACATTATGTGCTTTCACAGTATGAGGTAAGGAAATCTTGTATGTCATTGGTCCTACTCCTTCAAAGATCTTGAAGGTCCATAATAATGTGGTGCCAACTTCACACAAGCTCCCATTCTCAAAGAAACTCTCTAGGGTTTAATATTGAGATATGTGTGTTCTCCTACTTTAAACTCCTCATGAGTTATATTCCTATCTACATATATTTTATGTTGATTTGGTGCTAATTTCCAATTCTACCTAATGTTTATCACATTCTTTTCCATTTATTTTAGCATGTCTAATCCTAGAGTGATCCGATCCACTAGATTATCACATTTGATTGAGATATAACATCTTCTACCATGATTGGAGAAGATGTGGGGAGGGAGGATGGAGGCTCGCACACATAGCCTGCCTAGCAAACATAGCATCCCGTAGTCTCTCGATGACTATCGACATCCGTCTCCCTGCATCGTTGTCAACCTGCTTCCGGCGATCTCGGTGTCAGTTCCTTGTCTCAACATGGAGGATAGCATGGATTTCGAAGAAGTCAATTATTCCCTAGACCCGTTTTCTAGTTAGGCCATATTTAGTAACCCTAACCCTATCTTATTGAACGCTTTTGCGTCTCCACCTTCCACCATTTTTCACACTTGCTTTGCTCCGATGGTCTCCCTACCTGGCCATACCACATCTACTCTACAGTTTGGCTCACTTTCCATTGATTCTCCTGGCCTTGACTGTCCTCTGCTCTCACCTGGGACACTGAATCTGCTCACTGCCATCAACCCACCATCTTCTTCATTTAAGTCATGCCCTCTGGGCGTTCAGTTGTACCAGTCTTTCCCTCTGCAAACAAAGGATTTGGCATCCGGAGGCCCTCAGAGTACCAGCCAGCCAAACCCTAGCCTTCCACCTTCAGGGTGTTTTGAAACCCCTATGATCATGGTCAAATCAGCAACTTAACGCCAACAAGAGGGAGGGTCTACCACTAATCCGTTGCAGGGACATCCATTAGCTCCATGGACCGGGAAACAAAAGGTCAAGTGTGTAAAGGCCTCAGCAAAGGACTTCACAATTTCCTTCAGGGAAGACATCCCAATGGGCGAAGTCGTGAACAAGGCCAGATCAGTCCTGGTTTGGCATGTCCGAGGAAGGGCTTACACAGTGGAGAGACTAACCCTCTGGGAAAAGGAAATTTGGGGCAATACCCTCAAATAATTGTCGGAGGTCCAGATCCTTCCAAAGGGATGATTCGCGCTACATTTTTCCAAGGAGGACTATACAGACCTGGTTCTAGTGAAATACTAGCATATTGAGATGGTGTCGATTCTCCTAAAGCAATGGAGTCCATTGTTTTACCCGGAAAGGGAGCAAATAGGAGCTGGACCTATTTGGGTTCGATTACCAAGTCTCCCACTCTAGTATTGCTCTAAAGAAGTTTTTGTTAGAATCGAGAACACGCTTGGCACCTACCTCGACTACAATAAGACCTATGTCTAGACCAAAAATCGAACCTTGGCCCGTATCTTGGTGCATTTGGATACACGAGAGGGCTTGGAGGAGAAAATTACATTAAAATGGAGGCATTACACTTGAATTCAGATCTTGGACTATGAAGGCGTCCCTTTTCGTTGCAGAAGATGCCACAAGGTAGGGCATATCTACAAGGAATGTCCATTAATTATGAAATCAATTGATCCTCGAGTACATCGGCTATCTCTAAGGGTAAAGTAGTAGCCAACCAGGCCAGCACTCTGGTTTCGGCACACCAAGCACCTGATAGGGTCAGTACCTCCATGGCTGCGGAAGGATCGCACAGGACTCCATCGCCACCGATGACTCGTGCACGAGCTACTGCTGCCGAGGCCGCAAGAAAAGCAGGTACTCCTCTTTCCTCCCTCCCTATCTCATCTGTATCATCTGTATCTCTTACATGTTGTGCATCATTGGATACTACATCTTCAAGGTTCATTTCTCCCTCCACTCCATGTACACTTTGCACGCCACCTCCCACCATTTCCACCACATCTCCATCTGTTCCTACTCCCCCCTCCCATCTTCCATGAATTGAATGGAGACAACTCACCCATACAACCTTCACTCTCGATCACTCCCGGAGATCCTTACTCCCTCCTACTCAGGGCTAGGTCTCACTTTCCCTAGTCCAACTATCTCGTGGACGAAATTCCAATCTCACGAAAGCCATTCAGAAGGTCGTGGCAGAAGTGGTCTCGGGTAGACAATCCACTCTAGAAGGGGTTCTTAGAGCTATGAACACCCCTAGGAGGGTTCCCCCATGAAATGGCTTTCTTTTAACTGCAGAGGCATGGCTAGTGCCTCCAAAAAACTAGCCCTACGTAGGTTATTTGAAGTTGAGCCTATGGATATCATCATGCTACAAGAAACTCTGGGGGGCACTAATCTCATCAATCAATCCTTAGCATATTTAAAACCTATTTTGCTATTCTACTCCCTTGATGTTGCGGGTCGATCGAGGGGATTAGCCATTGGATATAACCCGCGCACTATAAAGGTTTCAGCATCCTGGGGAGGATTAGGGTTCATAGGTATGGATATTTTTTCTGCCGATCTGGGTATGAATATCTGGGTTATAAATGTTTATGGACTTTGTCAACAGCGAGAAGATTTCTGGCAGCATTTCCTCAACTTGGAAATCACTTCATTTGATCATCTGGTCATCGGAGGTGATCTTAATTTCTCCATAGGATTTGGGGAATCCTGGGGATCCCAAGCACAAGTAGATCCTCTGTCTGGTTACTTTAGGGATTCTTTGGAGCAGCACAACCTCACGGACGTCCCCATGAACAAGCCCTTACCCACATGGAGAAATAGAAGGGTAGGGGATGTAGCTTTGGCTAGGAAGCTCGATAGATTCCTGATTAAGGTGCCCTTTGTTAGCGCTTGGAATTCACCTAGGCTGAGATAGACAAACTTTCAAGGCTACATCAAACCATTTCACCTTGTAGCTAGCCCTACGAGGTATGAGAAGGCTCTCTCGGGTCAGATTCGATAGATCTTTCAATATGATTAGGCTGACCAATTAATAATAAAGATTTTAGGCTAGTAAATTGATAAGGGGGTTGATTTAATGATTTTTTGGGGTTTTTGGTGGCAATTGGTGGAAGTGCAATTCAAGGTGCGGGGATTGAGCACAGTTTTCACAGGGGGATCTAAGGGGCAAGGTAGGAATGAGTGCTGATGCCTTAATTTGAGATGGATGATCAGAGATGATAGAGGAGAAGCTAAAGAGGGCAAACACACAATTCGAATCCTCTCTAGACAGTAGAAAACATTAAAATTGAACAAACTAAAAAGCTGAGCATGTCAAAACATGAGTTCAAACTTTACCACTTCATCTGTCCAATTTAGAAGCATAAGAGAGATGTGAAACACATAAACAAACTTACAAGAACATGTAGAGAACACACCATCAACAATCAGATCCACAAGAATCCTCAAAGATGTCTGTAAAACCCTGGCTTTCCTTGCCTTCAATTGCAGAAATAGATGCACAATATACAATAAAGCTTCCTTACACAAGAGTCCAACCACCAAAATGAGAAGGAGAGAGCATAATATAGACCATCTAACTCCTTTCCCCACCTCTAGGGGTCGAGCTCAGCTTTCTAGGAGCAGTTTGAACAAATTCTAAACTAAGAACTAGAAAATAGGCAGCCAAACAACTTGCCTCTATTACTTAGCTAACTCATCCATGCATTAATTTTTTTTTTACATCATGAAAGCTTCTAGAAGGATAAAGAAAGATAAAATCTACCAAAGTGCCATGAAAATATTACATTTATCCATCATCTACAAGTAATAATAGTCAACCATAGTCAAAACAGTGTTTTTTGACTGAAAATGTGAATTCTGGCAAATCTGGAAGTTCTGGTCGCGCCCCTGGAAGTTCTGGTCGCGCCCCTTCACAGCTGTTTTTGAGTGGGTTCCACTGGTCCAAATCATGTGCAAGATGGCTCATTGGAAAGCTTGGCTTGTCTACTTTCCATCCCAAGTGGAATTTCTGAATTTAGTGTTGATTTGACCCCTCAAAAACCATTTCTCCCAAGGTCACTTTCTGCAACTCAAAAAGTGGGCAGAAAGTCATTTTTTTGATGTATTTTGAGCTTTTGGAGGCTCAAATCTCAAAATCAGGCTTCTCCCAAGTATTGGTAATTTTTCTCTTTGCATGCCCTTTCCAAAAATGCCAAGTTTTCAAAATTCCGAGCAATCCTCCAGAATGGTCGCGTGCGGTGCGCGACCATTTCATGGGCAAAAACCTGTAATTTTACCAAAAATTTGCAAAATGCTCCAAAATTCTCAAAATTTTCAGATTTTGATGCTAGATCAAGGCTGATCAGTACCGTGATGAGTGAGGGATGCCTCAACCAAAATGCGGAGTGGATTTGTCCTTTTCTTCTTCTTCTGGGCCTCTGATAGCTTCATTTGGAGAATTTTCATTTTTGCCTTGCAAACGTGCAACCTTGCCCAATAGTGTGTTTTCATGTTGCGTAGCAGCTCTTTGTCACGATTTGCTTTCTCCAACAATCTCTCCAAGTGTGCATTCACACTGATAAGTATAGACTCCCGGTCAGCAGGCAATGGGTCACCGGGCCTCCTACGGTTCAAAGTTCGATCATTGCGATCCTCCATAGCTCATCAAGTTCTTTTTCTTCTTCTAATTGTTTGGTGCGCTGTTCTAGATAAGTGATGGTCCATTGAGCCATTTCGAGCTTCTGCTGCAACACGAGGTTCTCCTCCTCTCTCTGTCTGATAATCTCATAAAAATCTGAAGGAGGAGAGCGGGCATCACGACCAATGAAATCATCATGTGCCTCGCCAACTGCCTCATCCTCAACCATGGGCTGCTTGCCCTCTCGTACTGCCTGTGCCGATGAAGAAAGCGAGGCCCCTTCCACCTGGTGTGGAGATAACACTCGCTGCTCTGAAGATGATGACGAGACCCCTTCCACCTGTTGTGGAGAAAGTACTCGTCGAGCTCCTGCAAATAAGGTCCTATGACCTCTCTGATATGTGACCCTAGGAGAAGAAGCCATGTGTCTCGGAATACTAACCTCAGGCTGATGTAATGGCCCTCCCTCCTCATGAACTGCCTCTGGCTCTAGCTGTGTGAAGAACTCATGGGAGATAAAATCTGCCCAGGAAATGCCCTGCTGGCTCAGCTGATGGGAAACTACTAGCTGAATAAGACCATGATGGCATAGGCTCCGAAGCTGCTGTACTGGGGTCTGTCTCTGAAAGGTAGTGGCCATCCTCTGAATGTCGTGAAATAAGTATGCTGAGATGTTCATCATCCTTACTCTGGTGAAGTGCATCATTATGCGGATATGACAAGAAAATACTCATGAGAATCTCCCCTCGCATGTAAGATAGTGCATAATGAGTCTCATGATGTCTATATACTCTGCTCGGAGGAACTTAATAGGAAAGTTCCTTGACAAGTGGTGCACATATGTAGGCCTGACATATGGCTCATAGTATACTAGGTCCAGCCACTTGCACTTCGGCCACACCTCACCCACATTAGGTATCCCGGTAGCATCTGTGATAGCCTCTGGAGAAAACACAAAATTCACCCCTGCAAGGGTGACCTGCCTGTCATGGAGATGGAGGACAAACAACCGGGCCAAGTCTCTGTGATGCTGGATGTGTGATAGCCTCTCACAAAACTGAAAACAAGCCATATGCTGAAAGCAAGATACTGCCAATGGGCAAGCCTGCAACTTTGCCAATGATGTGGGCTCTTCTCTCCTGTGGTGACCACTTTTGCCTCCCCTACGAGGCCTCTGCTGTGTCTCAATCTCAGTGGATGAAGATCGATCATCACCTTGCTCATTAGTCTCAGTGGTTGAGATGGTGTTATTGAGAAAGGTGGAATAAATAAGTCAAGATGACTGCTGCCCTGCCTGCAAAATGTTGTGAAGTGTGCTGTTTTCAAGGGGAAAATTCATGAGGGACATGTTAGGGGGGGGGAATTTACATAAGGAAAGGGAAAAAATATATATATAAACAACAGGGAATTTTGAAGGAAACAATCACACAATGTTAAACATGTCATTCTATCTTTCATCATTTGCAAATCAATACTTTATTAGGGAAAATGTGTTATGATCACCAAGGGAAAGGACAATGAAAATTATCATGATGGAGGGGAGGATGTCATAAGCATAGGGGGATAAGGCAGCATCATCTATATACAAGTAACAGGCAGCTCATTTCAATTTGTTTTGAATGTCATTGAGGAGTATACTCTGTTTTTCATAATTTCAAAATGAACATTTGATGCTTTGGGAAACAGGGATTTAGGGTTTCTGATTGTAAGAGGAAGGGAAGGGGTTGTTGTGATCATTTTACAGTGGAAGGGAGAGGGGATTGTATCATAGGAATGAGGGAAAATAGAGGATATTAGGGATTAGGTTTAGGGGGGATAATGGAACCCATCAACAAAGTCTGCTACCAATCAATTTTTGTATCAGCAATTCATTTAAAACAGAGGCAGCCTTATTTTTTCATTTGCCATGAGTAATTAGGGTTTCACTGTGTGATTTGATCATAGGGAGGGATATTCAATTGCCTAGGGAGTTTAACTGAAGGGACAAGCAATTGAATTAGGGTTTACATAGGGAATTAGGTAGGGGAAAAAACAGAGTTTTGAGGAGGGGAAAAAGATACCATGTTACTGCAAACCCTAACCACAGCAAGTCTAATTTCTTTGATGTCTATGCAAATGAAATTTTGTCATGACCTTATTGAGCTTTGAAGTCTTTGACATATACACGAGATGACCCTTTTCCTTTGTTTTTTCTGAAGCTATGCAAAATGGCAAATTTCATTGTTTTTACAATTTTTTGAGTGCATGCCTTGTCATCACTTTTTATTTGTTTTTTATAATGTTTCTTTTCATTCTTTTGTTGTACATTTACATAGGCATTTTGCTGTGTTACTAGTGCTTAGGGTTTGATCATTATACATGGGGAAAAGGTAGGGTTTATTGGGTTTGAAAGGACTAGGGTTTGCAAATGATTTAGGGGTAGGATTTGTATAATTGACTTGCAAATGAGATCAATAAGTTTGACATGTTAACACATGTAATTTGTATGGGAAAATAAATGGAGGGATAAAGGAAAAATTGCCTTGAAAAATAACAAACTGTCACACATATTGCTTGCAAAAAACAACTATCATTTAACCTATCTTTTTATGGATTTCTTGCATATAACCATGGCCATAATCTTCTTTTGCAACCCTAACACCATCACCAAACATGCGAAATAGGCATACCTTAACAATTTGAGAGAATTTGAGGGTGATTTTGGCGTTTGAGTGAGTTTTACGGCAGACAGAGTTTTTGGTCGCGCACGCTCTGAGAATGGTCGCGCTCCTCCGTTTGGTCGCGCCCGTGTTATTTAACACTGTGCGTTGGCCTCCGTTTGGTCGCGCCCACCCAGGTGGTCGCGCACACCTGTGGTTTGGTCGCGCACCAGTTTAACCCTTGTAATTTGCAGAAACTTGCCCGAATTGCCTCCTCTTGCCTCTAACACGAATTTTTGACTTTCATTTGCACAATAAGAGTGACTAGAGAGGGAAAATAGCTTTTATAGGTTCATTTAAAAAAAAAAAAATTAACTTTAGAACCCACTTTCTAATGTTTTGAACTTGCTTTTCTCTTTAACACTGTTTAGAGTCTTTTTGTCCTGAAATAAGCTCTTTGGATGCGTTTGACTCCGTTCTTTTTGCAGGTTGACCGCCTGATGGACTGTAGTGAAGGAACCAGGGTTGTTGCCGGCACTTTTACAAATTTTTGAAAATTTCTTTATTTTTACAAATTCATCATGACCTTGGATTTAAAAACAGGGTTTTTAAATCCAAGGCATAAGGTGAGCTGTAGCTGAAGAAAATGATAATGAAACATATGTACAAAATTCCTTCCGGCTTGCTGGGCACTTACTGACCATGACTCATTACCTTGAAATGATTTGGACTCAAAACCCTAGACCTAAGACCATGGGATCTCAAGACAAAAAATAAGAACAAGCATGACTCAATTACATTGTTGTATGACCTGATCCAGCAAAGCCAAGAAGGGAACAAAGACCAGCTCCTCCATTCAGTGTTATGGCATGCCTAGTGGGATGCAAAATTGATGCTGATGAGACACCTACATATGCATATGCAAAGAGCTGTTGATCACCGATGGAGGGCTCAAGACCGACACTAACACCCTTGATGCAACAACTATATAGATATAGAAAATGGGTGGGTTCTGGGGGCATATCAAACCACTCCCCTATATACTTGGAGATCCTGGGCCTTGAATCCAAGCCTAAACCCCCCTACAAATTCAATCATGTCTAGTTACAGGATTCGGAATACATCAAGATGGTCACTGACTTTTGGAGATCACATCCAATATCAAGACACAGATCTTTGGTTGAGGGCTTCTACCACAATCTTTCACATCTTAAGCACCTATCCATTTCCTGGGCCAAGGAGAAAAAACTGAGGGATGATCAGACCCTATCTTTGATTGAATCTGAATTGAATGCCCTTATGGATGACAGCAATAAGGGATTTGCATCTGCTAATGAAAAACTGCATCTCATTGATCTTGAGAAATAGAAGGACAAAATTCTGAAGGAAAGAGAAGAAACCTGGAGACTTAAGAGCAGGGCATTATGGCTACAAGCGGGAGATGATAACACAAAGTTTTTTCAGAACTTTGTAAAGGGAAGAAAGGTCGCCAACACAATCTGGAAAATGCCCCTTCAGGATGGAGGCATGGCTGACACCTTCAAAAAGCTATCACTTCTGGGTACCTCACATTTCTAGAACCTTTACAAATCTCCCTGAGAGACCAATCTAGTGGATATTATTCAAGTGGCTAGCTATTTCCCTAGGTTTGTAGGTGATGAGGAGGCAAAGGAGCTAAATTCACCAATATCACTTGCTGATCTTGAGGGGATGCTGAAGTGGTTTAAAAAAGATAAAAGTCCCAGGCCGGATGGGTGGACTATTGAGTTTTATCTAGCATTCTATGATCTCTTGGGACAAGACCTGCTCAATGTGGTGGAGGAGTGCAGGACTTCAGGAAAGCTGTATGATGCCATCAATTCCACCTTCATTTCCCTTATACCCAAGTCTGATTCTCCATCATCCTTCAATAACTTTCACCCTATCTCCCTCTGCAATTTTCTGTACAAAATCATCTCCGAGATAATTGCCAACCGAATGAGACCCATCCTATCTCACCATATTTCACCTGAATAGTTTGCTTTTCTCAAAGACCGATAGATCCACGAAGCCATTGGTACTGCTCAAGAGGCTATACACTCTATTAGATCAAGAAAGCTTAAAGGCATCATACTAAAGATCGACCTGGAAAAAGCTTTCGACCATGTTAGTTGGTTATACATCAAAATTCTCCTTATTCACCTAGGATTCCCGCATCTTTTCACCACCTGGATTATGTCTTGCATATCATCTGCCTCCTTCAGTGTACTCATAAACGGCTCTGCTTCCCATTTCTTTCATGCTGAAAGGGGACTCAGACAAGGATGCCCTCTATCCCCACTCCTATTCCTCATTGTCATGGAAGGACTCAGTCGGTTAATAGCACATGAAAAACGAAATGGCAGACTTTTCAGTCTGAAAATCAATGATCATTGCTATCTCACACACCTCCTATTTGTCGATGATGTCCTTATTTTTCTGGATGGTAGCATTCGAGACTCTATATCCTTTGATAAGCTTCTATCCTCTTTCTCGCGGGCTACAGGTATGATGGCCAACCATGGGAAATCTACCATTACTCTGGCCCACACATCCATCCATGAATCTAGATTTTCTCATCAGTGCTTCCCTTATTGTATTCGCCCTCTTGACCATGGATTCAAATACCTCGGTTTTTGGATCAAACCCATACGCCAAAAAATTGCAAATTGGATATGTTTGGTCATCAAATTGGAGAAGAGGCTAACAAATTGGTGTCATCGCTTCTTGTTCTAAGCTGGAATATTAGTGTTAATAAAATCAGTCTTGGAGGCTACCCTTGTTTTCTTGATGGCTTTAGCTTGGATACCTAGAAGTATACTTGCCCGCCTCCAACAGATTTGCAGCTGATATCTTTGGAATGGTCAACAAGATAAGAGAACATTTCCCTGAGTTAGTTGGAACACAATTGCCATGCCCAAAAAATGGGGAGGGTGGGGACTCAAATATTTAACCCTTTTCGCAAAAGCTCTTGCAGCAAAAATGGGTTGGATACTCCTCAACAAACAGAACCTTTGGACCTCTATTTCATATCACAAATATGTTTGGCCTCTCTAAATCATGGAATGGGTTAGGCTGCCACAATGGATAAGGATCAGTATCTCATCAATCTGGAAAGCACTGCTCCACTCCCTCCCGAACATCCGCAATCATTTGGCATGGAGGATAAATGATGGCACTAAAGTGTGCATTGGTCTAGACCCCTAGACAGGGGGAGGTGGTCGATTCCAGATTTCGCAAGAGTTAATCCTCCACTTAAATCAGAGAGATATCAGTGTGATTGCCCATATTGCAGACCAAGTTAACTCCTCCATTTATGCACAGGCCTGGAAATCTGCAAATCAATTAAACATTCCACTTCATTGGCACCGAATTTGGAATAATTACACTGCTTCTTTGACAGAGTCTCACATCAGAATAAAAGAGGGATCGGATGAAATTATGTGGTGCCTGGCGGAAAATGGAGCATACACCCCAAAGGTTGGTTACCTTGCACTAATTAATAACAAAAAACCAAAGATTACACATGAATGGTGGTAGGCTATCTGGAAATTAAAGACCCTACCTCATACCAAGCTCTTCTTTTGGTGTGTACTTAGCAATAAAGTCCCCACTGGGGGATCCCTAACACATATAGCCATCCACAGACCTCACTGGTGTGTGTTTTGCAAGCAAGCTTCCGAATCGACTGAGCATCTATTTCTAAAGTGCGAAACTATGTCAATCTCTGGAGATCCATCACAACAGAGATTCATTATTCTGGCAAGTGGGAAGGGGACAACATCATCCAAGCATGGAACACCTGGCTCAGCTCGCACTCGGGAACCAACCTGATCTGCCTCCCTCTGATTATATGCTGGTCTATTTGGCTGGCTCAAAACAGAATGATTTTTGAAAACTGTGCAGTCAGATGGCAGTTTATCACTGCAAAAATAATCTCCACATATCATGAGCTCCCTGAATTCACTAAGCCGAGACCCCGCAGACCACTAGCACCCGATCCTATAGACCACTCCATCCCATGGGATTTTTTCGACGGTGCCGCACAGGAACATGGGTGTGGGGGTGGATTTCTTTTGTACCTCTCTGATCAACATCATTACAGGGTCAAGATGGGACTTGGTGAAGGAACAAACAATTTTGCAGAACTAATTACCCTTCGCCATTTATTACATTTCTCTCTAAGCCATGATTGCAGCAATCTTCAGATTTTTGGAGACTCCAAAATCATTATTAACTGGTTCAATAATATCATGATCTGCCATGCACACACACTTAGAAATATTTTGGATGAAGTGAACATTTTCAAATCACATTTTAATTCCATCATATGACATCATATTTATAGGGAGCACAATGATAGCGCTGACAAGATTTCCAAGGAGGCCACGCTACTTCCCAGAGGTCAGTGGATGATACAAGAGTAGAGGGGTACTACACAGTACCAATATTATCACAAGCCTTATATAGATCAGGCATATCAACGGGTTTATGGACCTTAAATTTTGCTGGAAGTTCTCGGTTATAATTTATACTGTATATATCATAGTTCTTTTGCAAATTATATCATATGAGATCACCCTGCGTGGTGTATATATTATAGATCTCATGGATTTTGAACATACATATTAGACATTCTCCAGCTATCACCTTGTGTGGTGAATGTTTTGATTTTTCCAGCCATTACAGGAATGGTTTTTGATGGAATTTTCTTACTAAATGGACAAAGAGACAATGATGCATATGTTGTCAAGCATCTACTATATGTAATTTTTCAAAATTAATGAAAGATTATGATTTTTCCTTGGGAAAAAAAAAATAACATTTTCTACCATAAATTCCTCAAGATGACTTATCTTTAAATACTCCTAATATCCATTATTATAAAAATAAACCTACCAGAGGAAATAATCTTCCCACTTCTTCGGTTGATGCATACCATACATTCATAACATATCTTCATCATCCTATGTTCCCATCTATCCAAGTGAATTTAGCATCCTGATATTGGGCATGTCGTGTAATTTCAAACCTTCTTTCATGAAAATGTTAGCTATTTCGATTAATTTACGATTGTACTTTGCAAGAGTGATGCTTGGTTGTTTTTGGTAATCCTTTGATGAAGTCCATGAATATGAATTCCCACTTTCATTATAAAATTGATATTAGATGTAACTATCCTACTAGATGTTTATGCTTAATTTTGGCATATTGACATTCCAAATATTTAACAATGTAATTAATCCTTTATTTCTTCATCCAAGACTATAACTTCCTTGTGGTTGTTATCATTTTATAATAATGTAGGTAGCCTAAGTAAGGCCTCTTATAGATTTCACCTATTCTGAACCTCTTTAAGTCTATTGAATTTGGTATGTATAATTCATTCTCGTATATCAATAGGTTTTCCTCTATTAACTCGTAATTTTCACACCATGGTCCCTTGGGTTCTTGCTCCAAACAACCTTTTATATATTTGAAGTGTTCATAACCTTGTAGGGCATTTTGAATTCTTTATTTTATATCTAGTTCACAAATTGTAATCATTTCCATATGTATCACTTGCATACTTTAGCTAAGTGCACTTACTACTCAATTCTATTTTCCTTTAATGCACTAGATCTCAAAATCAAACTTACTAATGAGATCCATCCACTAAGCTTGTTTAACATTCAAATGAAGTTGATCAAACAAATATATCAGCTTATGATCTGTCAATAATACAAATATTCTTCCCAACAAGTAGTTCCTTCGTGTCTTCAAGGCATGTACAATGGTTCAAGCTTCATGTCGTGTGTCACATAGCACTTTTCATGTTCATTAGTTTTTTGCATTCATGATTGATGACATGTCCTTAAATGAGAACTTTTTCTAGCCCTTCCTTGCAAGAATCTACGCAACCTAAGAAGTCTTTGTTGGGCTATTAAATTCTTAAAATAGGTGCATTAGTCAAGAGATGCTTCAACAATTGAAATCGCATTTCACACTCTACTTCCAATACAAATTACACCCCTTTCTTATACAATTAAGTGATTGGATTACCAATACTTGAAAATCCTTAAATGACCTCATCTATGACACATTTTGAGGTCCTGGCCAATCCATTATGTTTTAGTGTTTTTAGGTACCATTACAATTCCTTCCTTTGATATTACATGACCCAAATAGTGCATTTGTTTCTAAAACAAGTCATGCTTACTGAACTTATATAGTTGGTGTTCTCTCAGTACCTGCAATAATTGTTTTAAAGTCCTCCAAATGCTCCTCTTTGGCCTTTGAACACACTAGAATGTGATCAATAAAAACTAAAATAAACGTGTCCAAGTATTTGTTATGGATAGTCATAATTGGTGCATGGGTAAGCCCAAATGGCACCACCACAAACTTGTAATAACCATACCTAGTCCTGAAAGATAATTTATAGATTTCCTCATTCTTGAATTGAGCATGATGGTATCTAGGCCTCAAGTAAATTTTTTAGAGCATTATGGATTCTCTTAGCTAATAAAAGAGCTCATTGATCCTGGGCAATGGATATTTATTCTTGACGTTCATTTTACTCAGTGGCCTATAGTCGATACATAATCTATGGTACCATATTTCTTCTTAACAAATAATGTTGGTGCCTTGTAAGAGGACACAATAGGCATGATATACCCTTTGTCCATCATCTCTTTCAGCTGCATTTTTTTTCCAATAGTACAGGTATGCTCGCTTTGTAGGGTGATTTAGACACAATCACTACTCCAAGCATAAGCTCTATCAAAAAATCAATATCCCTCTTAGCAGGAAATCTCAGTATCTCCTTTGGAAATATATCCTTGTACTCCTATGGCACTTTATGTTTTTTGTTAAAATTAGCAACAAGAAATTCCAATTTAATTTGTCCTTGAATGAAATTGTGAATTGAAATTGTAATTCTTTTCTCATAGTAACTTGTAATAATTAACTAAGTTAAGTGGACTTAGTTAGCTTAGGAGATTTGAGTTGGAAGTCTATCTAGAGTCACGTAAAGTGATCCCTAAATTTTAGGGTCCCGGGTTGAGTTATTTGTAGTTGTAATTAGATAACTCATTCTAACTAAGTTATAGTCAGTTAAACTAGTTCTCACTGTTGGAGGAACTAATAGAGGTCTAGTAGTCGATTAGTGCACCAGTGCATCAACCATTACCACACCAGTTAAATGAAGATTCACTCACAAATAATTCATACATGTCAGTTCAGAGGAAGACCCAGTTGAGATTAGAGTGCAGGGACAATGTACTATCAGTTGTCTAATTTACAGAGTTGTAAAGATGGTGCATGCAATCAGTTGAGGACCTAAGTTTGGATTGTGCAGTTATGGAGGAAGGATTTCCCAATTAAATATGGGTTGATTCTCTCAAGAATTGTGAAAGAAAGTAGGGGCTTGGTAGGCAATAGTATTGGCTAAGTGTTGGCTAGAGGAGGCTTGCGAGGTAGTGAGTTGGATCATACTTTTGAAGGGATTTTTTTAGTGAGAACAAGCACTTTATTTTCTTCTCAAATGTTCTGGTTAATGCAATATCGATAGTCGGGGTTTTAAGTAGTTGCTTTCCCTGGAGAAATATTGTGTTATGTGAGATTGATATTCTTCATCTTTCTGATTATTGTTTTCATCGATCACAATTGGTTTCCGTTATAAAGCGTAGAGTATATTTTTGTCTTATGTTTTAGTATATCACATCAGTTGTTGAATCTACAAAAAAATCTACATGGTATCGAAGCTGAAGACAGTATAAAAGAGGATATTTCGAGTTTGTTGTGTAGGTGAAAATTGAATTTACAGTTCATACTTCAGATCAGCAATATGTCTTTCTACGGGTTGGGACTTGAGTATGACTTGGAAAGCAACTCTAATTACATAGCATGGAAGGACATGATGGAAGCAGTGTTGGAAGACAATGGCCTCAAGGAATTCATTGATTAATACATTCCTAAGCCTTCTGCATTGGATGCTCAAGATTTGGCTGAATGGAGAAAGTGTGTGGCAAAGGCCAGGCAGATTATTCTTGAGGGATTTCGAGACCACATTGTCTCGAGTCAAAGCAAGGAAACACCATAATCAATGTGGAAGGCATTGATGGACCTATTTCAAAATAGTAGTGACCATAGGAAGCTAACACTAAAGGACAAACTCAGAAATATCAAGATGGAGAAGGGAAACTCTATTCTGAAATACTTTACCAAGTTCACTCATTATCGTGATGAGCTTGGAAGTGTTGGGATTACAGTTGTCGAGGATGATATGGTGAGCCTAGCTCTTCTAGGACTCCCCAAGAGTTGGCATAGTTATCAGGACTCTGTCAATGGGAGGGAGAAGTTACCAGATTGGGAACGACTGTGGTCGGATTTGGTACAGGAAGAGATTCAGAGGAACACCAGAGATGGATCCTCATCAAAGACTGATGATGAGGAAAATTGTGCCTTAGCGGGTAAGGCAAATAAAGGGAAGGGGAAGGCATCCCATTCCAAATCAGATTCTTGTCATGGAGGAAAGAAGAAGGATATGTTGAAATTTAAGTGCTTTCATTGTCACAAGCTGTGACATTTTACTACAAATTGTCCACTCAAGAAGTCCAAGAAGAAGTCCTCAGGAGGAGGAGTACGTGAGGCTCTTATCTCACAATCTGAATTGGACTTTACCGTCATCACATGCATGGTATTATCAATGATGGGTAGTATATGGTACCTATGCAGTGGAGCTTCTTTCCACATGACCGGTAACAGGGAGCTCTTCAGTGACTTGGAGGAGATGGATCTCCAAATGCATATCGAGATGGGTGATGATGGGAGGTATAGTGCTACCAGATTGGGTACAGTTACCTTTCAAAGGGAGTCAGGTGCTCCCCTAACTTTGTGAGATGTTATGTATGTTTCTGGTTTGAAGAAGAACTTGGTATATGTTGTCATGTTGGAGGATAGAGGCTATGATGTGATCTTTAGTAAGGGAAAGGCGTTCCTTCACCACACAGCCACGGGACAGGTTCGCAGAGAAGGTGTGGAGCTGAGACATCTGTGATTTGTGGCGCAGGTGGTTGTGTCACTTGCATCATGGCACTTTGAAAATCATACAACAAATTTATATCGGTCTTCCCAAAGGTACACTAGAGCAAGTTGATACATGCAAAGGGTGTAGTTTGGGGAAATTCACCAAATCTTCCTTTCATGAAAAAGACAGTTGAGCACACGTGATCCTTGATCGATTCCATTCATATGTGTGTGGATCATTCTCGATAGCATCCACGGCCAAGCACAGGTATTATGTTATATTTCTTAACGATTTTTCTCTTAAATGATGGATCTTTTTCATGCAGAAGAAATATCATACTTTTGCAAAGTTTTGTGAATTTAAGGCATTGATCAAGAAAGATACGAGCATGAAGGTTAAATCTCTCAAGAGTGATAACAGTGGAGAGTATGTGTCAAATGAGTTTAAAAAAATTTGTGCGGCAAAAGGCATTAAATGAGAGTTGATAGCACCTCATAACCCACATTAGAATGGGGTGGATGAAAGGAAGAATAGAAGCATTGTAGGGGCAGGATGGGCAATGTTGCATGATCAAGGCCTACCACTACACTTTTGGGCCGAGGCATGCAACACAGTTGTTTATTTGCAGAACAAAATCCCTTGTTGAATTCTTCAGATGAGTACACCAAAGGAGGATTTCTCAGGAAAGAGACCAGATGTGGGTCAGTTCTAGATTTTTGGCTCATCGGTATATTTCCATGTGACCAAAGATGCATGGAAGAAGCTTGAGCCAATAGCAAAGTTGGGGATATTTGTGGTGTACACTAATACACCTCACAACTATCAGGTGTACCTGCCGACCAGCAGGATGACAGTGGTTCGCAGGGATGTCACATTCGATCAAGAGAAGGCCATGTGATGTTCGACTAAGAGGGAGCTTTAGCTACATGCTATTGAGGAGCTTTTAGCTCCTAAGGAGGAGCCTTAGATTGAATTGGAGAAACTGCATTCATAGGATCTAGAAGTGGAGACATCCACTCAAGCATAGTCTTTCAGAGATGGGAGAAAGCGCACCAGAGAGGCTAATAGGTTATTGCAGGATGCGAGAGAGAATGTGGGAGCACCCACATCACAACGCAGGCAGAGGAGGTCACCCAAGAGGTACACTAGATACATGGCTCTTATGAGCGGATGTGTTGAGATAGAGCCATCTTCTTTTGAGGAGGCAGTGCAGCAACTTATTTGGGTTGATGCCATGGTGGAGGAGTATCACTCCATTGTTCATAACAGTGTTTGGGATGTGGTCCCAAGACTGGCAGACAAGTCAGCGGTGAGTTCCTGATGGACTTAAAAGGTAGAGAAAGCAGTGGATGGTAGTGTGGAGAAACATAAGGCGAAGTTCGTGACCCGAGACTATTCTTAGGTTGAGGGAATTGATTATGATGAGACCTTTTCTCTTGTTGCAAGGTACTCCTAATTAAGATCCATTTTGGCACTGTTAATGCAGATGGGTTGGAATATACATCAAATGGATGTAAAGACAACATTCCTCAATGGCATGATTGAGGAAGAGGTGTATATTGAACAACCTGAATATTTTGAGACCTTTGACCGTGAGTGGCATGTGTGCTGACTCAAGCCATCATTATATGGGTTGAAGCAAGCACCCCGTGCTTCGTACACCATGCTCAATAGCTACGTCACTGGGTTGAGCTTCACCAAAAGTGAAGCAGATGTGAACCTATACCATATTGTGGTGGAAGGTAAATTGTTGATTATTGTTTTATATGTCAACGATTTGATTCTGAGAGGTGATGATAAGTTGAACAAGTCTTGCAAAGAGGATCTTGCAAGAGAGTTCTAAATGAAGGACTTGTGGACCATGCACTACTTTATGGGCATGGAAGTATGGCATGGTGATGGGGAAATTTTTGTCTCTTAGGGAAAGTATGCCAACGAGATATTGAAAAGGTTCCACATGGAGAGAAGTAAACCCATGGAGACTCTAGCAGGTAGCTGGAGGAAGGAGGATGCTACTTTGGGTGTAGTGGAAGCTACTTTTTACAGACATCTTGTGGGTTCACTCGTGTATTTGGTGAACACATGACCGGACATTTTCTATGTATTTAACCAGCTTAGTCAAGAGATGGTTAGGTTGACCAAGACGTATTGGAAGGAGGCCAAGCATGTGATGAGATACCCTAGAGGCACTACTCAGTATGGATTGATCTATTTTTCGATGATTAGTTTTGTTGTGCTAATAACAATAACATATTTATAAATATGTTCATGCTTATTGCTCCTTGTGTTGAGGTTTCATTAGCTGTTTGTGCATACAATCAGGTAAATTTCCTTAAGTTTGTAAAAGACATTCATGAGAAAAATAGCTTCAAAAACAGATACTAAACAACAAACATGTATAGTGTAACAAACCATCTGTTATCACTCAGGTTGTCCTTCTGGTCAGCTCAAAAGGATACGGCCGAGGTAACCACAGACCAATATTTGGACTGCAGGTTCTAGCCCACCTGCAATCAGAGAGGGCTCTCTCTTTCTAATTTAGCTTTGTTGATAAGGTTTTTATGCTAGTTATTGAGTTCAAGGGGTTTTGTTTTGATTTGTGGTGGGAAGGATGATTCTTTCAAGTAAAGAGGTAGGGATAGCATGAAATTTTTAGAACCATTGGGCGTGGAGTCAAGGAGTAGGACTGCTGGTGCATTTTCTTGGTCACAAGAAGGAATATGGAGCAAGCTAGCTGCATATGAAACAATCTTTCAAGGTAAAAGAGATGGATTAAAGGCTAAGGAATGAGGGGCAATTAAGAATCTCTCATTCAGGTTAGCAGAAAGAAGATAAATGAGCCCAATCTGGGAGCAGTTAAGAATTCCTAGATAATAGTCATTCATATGTGAAATAGGTCAAACATGAGCCATAACAGAATTCATATTTATGCCTAATTCAAGAGGAAAACATTAAGAAGTCACAGAAACTGAGCATAGAGTGCAGCTAAGAAAATTCTAAACCAATCCTTTGTTCTGTGACTTGAGCATATGTGAAATCGAAATAACAGAGGTAAGGAACACTTATTGATTCATATTGCAGCACAAGAATTCCGCATTCAATTCTTCAAAACATTAGACACAAAGCAAACAGTCATTCCTCCAAAGCTTTTCAGCAATCTTTGATTAAGTAAAACATCTCAGATATCCAGTGCGAGTCTCTAATGAAGATTATCAACCAACAAACCCTTTAAACAATACAGAGGGTTGGTATAAATAGGGAAAATTATCCAAAAATTAATCTATTACAGCCGACCTAAACAGGTCTGAAAGGAAATGATTACTTTAACCTAATCTTATCCAGAAATAAATGCATGAAAATATCTTTGAGCTGCGCTGAGGGCAGCTGTATCAAACTGAGTTAATGTCTGTCCTGGGTGGCTCGGTGCAGTCCTTCTGTAATAACTGTGATTTGTCTTTTACCTCCACCTCTAACTTGATTCTGCTGCTGCTCGGTGCCATTAATGTGCACTAATCCCGACCAGATAAGCTTTTAAATGGCCTTAATTGCTTTGCTGACTTCGATGAAGGTTTTTAATTTTCACCTGCTTTGATGTTGCTGAACTGATACTCTTTGCTGCTTCCTGATACTCTTTGGCGCTGAACCTGGCCTCTTTAATGTCTTTTGAGTGGCTTAAATTGTCCCATCGACCTTTCATGTCAGCTGCTCAGCCCTCTGTTGCTTTGAAAATTGTGTTCGCCCCTTTCTGAATGCTTCGCAAAGAAAATCTGGTCATTTTGCACCTTTCGGGCCTGTTGGAAGCTGAGCGATGAGGGGCTTTCCATTTCGGCCTATTTTCCGTAGCCAGGCGCTAATCGAGCATGAAAAACTGCCTCAGATTCTGATTCTAGGCTTCCTAGGCTGCGATTTGTGCCTTTCGCACTTTTTAACTGTGACGTCAGCAGGCGAGTCCCAGTACGGCGGTGACATGGCAATGTGACGTCAGCGAGGTGACGTTAGCAGTATGGCCGGATGAGGTGGTGGTGTGGCGGAGGAGGTGATGTGGTAGTACGGTGGCAGCTACCTGGCAAGGACACGGTGGCAGGAGGCCAACGCGGGATGGTGATGTCAGCGGTAACGTGGTGCTGACGCAGGAGGGGGGAAAGCGGTTTACTATTTCGGGCGCACCGCCTTAGAGCAGAAGTGGTTTCAGAGGAGGGGGCTCCGCCACAGCCAAGGAGGTGACGCGTGGTGGGAGTACAACAGCAAAACCGCCCATCTCCTGGGTGCTAACCATCGGAAGATCGGCGGATAGAAATACCCACCCACCGTTGATCTGCAGTGCGGGAAATCGGACGGCTGGTGGAACAAACAAGGCGGCGGAGGAATAAGGGACCGGGCCCGCGGCGAATATTCGAATTTTTATACAGTGCTACGGGGGGTTTAAAACTTAGGAAATGTGGGTTTTATGGATTTATGAGCGAGCGGGTTAAATATTTTACATTTGAGACTTTGGAATAAGGGCGAAACATGGGTTTTGTAGGGCTAGGTTTAGGGGAAAAGGTTGTTAGTCTAACCAGATATCAGACTAACTCCAGCTAGGACACGGATGGGCTAAAAACAGCCCCAGATGGACTGTTATTTCCCAGACTTAGGAAAATATGGCTATAATGCCGGGAAGGGGGTATTTATTATTTTTTGGGGATTTTTTATATCTTTTTACATATTAGGGGATAGGGAAATGATTTAGGGAGCTAAATAATATAGTTAGGAGTTAATGTGAAAATGACAAGAAAGCGCTAAGGTTAGGGACCTTAGGCTATTTGAAGCAGAACAGGACTCTCAGAGTGAAACAACAGTGCTCCTAAGAAAAGAGGACCTTTACTTAGGCAAATATAATGGGAGATGATGAACTCAAGAGTTATCAAGTAGACCTTGACCTCTTCAGGGAAGTTAGTAAGTGATTTGGGGGAAGAGGAAGAAGGGGAGGTTAGAGATGTCCAGTTTGAGCTCCTCCAAATGAAAAACTGCCTCCAACTTGTGATCTGAAGTAAAATATCACTTTAAAACACAAAATTGATCACATATCAACATTCTGCAACCTCAAAAACTACCTACCCAGCCTACTTACCTAGCATTTTTTCTTCTTTTTGGTTTGGGTGCACTTAGACTTGCAGACCCTACTTTACAATTTTTCTTTTGACTGCCCTCCTATCTAAATATACACTTATTTCTGCCAAGGGCCCAGATTAAGTAGTTGGGCTCCTTTGTTTCTCTACCTATCTACAAGCCTGCCAAGGTTAAGCTGTTTGGACAGATAATGATTCTCTATATTCTAAAACAAGAAATTGAAACCTAGGGAAGCCAAGATTAAGCTGTTTGGACTTCCCTTAACAGAACATTCTTCAAAAATGGTTAAGTCATCAAAATTGGAATACAACAGTGGCATTTAGACTAGCACACTCTCATGGCTTCTTCTTTGGCCCTTTTCTAGAAATATGGAGCATTGCAGCATGCAAAGTATGACATATTTGGCATGTAAATTGTCAATCATGAAAGATGAACACGTGTTGCAACAGGAGGCATTACAGTGGCTCCACTTGGGGATGGCTTTTCCTTGTGAAAAGCCAAGAACAGCAGGTCATACTGCCTTGATCTTCTATTGTTGCTGTAGATTGAAACTTTTCTTTGTACTGGCTGCTAGAAGTGTGAAATTTTGAAATATAGACAGCGTTCTCCTCAACTGAATTGTTTATGAAAAGTGAAACACTGCCTGCTTTCTTCTGCATGCTTAATATTATATACAATGTTGCATGAGCATCTGCCTTTGAAAGACATAAGATCAAACTGATGCATTTCCTTTAGCTCTAGTCTAGCAACAGTTGCTGAAAAATTGCTCCTCTCCTATTGATATTGTTTGACTGAAGACTGCAAGCTGCAAACGGTTTCTTTTTACCATGAATTACTATGATATGACAACGCTACTATTGTTGTTTTGCTGAGATTAATGCAGAGACAGAGCTTTAAAAAATGGAATACTGTCATTGGTTGTGTCTTCACAAATTTTGTTGATGCTTCTCTAACAATCAGACTGCTTCCACAGAAAAATAAAAACAAAGTGTTGATATATACAAATATCAATATACAACAAGATATATATAGAGCTGCATTGTATCCCTTAAAAGGGATCATGGTAGTGTTTTAACATTCGGCCATTAACAGGGCCTTCTTCAGCAGTGCTTCCCTCTACAGATTTGAGAAAATATGTGTTATTTCCCTGAACAGCAGAAATAACGAATGGCCCTTTCCATAAAAAATCAAACTTTACATGTTTGCCCTTGTCTTTTCTTCATGAGTCCCACCTTAGAACTTTGTCGCCAATATAGAAATCCTCTGCCTTAGCTCTTTTATCAAACATCTTTTTGAGCTTTTCTTGCAAACTTTGAGCTCTGTCATAGACCTGCTCTTTGGTTTGCTGAAGATGAATTCTCTGATTGATTCTTCGTTGAATGTTATTTGGTTCAGCCTGGATCTCCTATAACAGTTTGATAGTAGGGATGCCCAAAGATGAAGGAAATCTGCCCTCCAAGCCATATACTAGCTCATAAGGGCTCATCCCAATGGATTTCTTGGTTGAAAGTCTGTCTGCCCATAGGGCATTTGTGAGCTTTTTGTGCTAGTTCTTCTTGTTTTCTTCTAAGATCTTCTTGATAATATTAATGAGACTTTTATTTGAGGATTCAGCCAAGCCATTACCTTGAGGGTAATAGGCTGTGGAATGCCCCAAGGTAATGTGAAATTTATACAAAAATTGATCATTTTTTTGGATTTAAAAGCAGTGACATTGTCGGTAATGATCTTCTCAGGACAGCCAAATCTAGAAAGGATATTGCACTCAAGGAATTGGATAATGATGGTGTCATTGGCTTGCCTGCATGGAATGGATTCAACCCACTTAGTGAAATAGTCAGTGGTTGTTAGGATCCACTTGTGCTGGCCTGAGGAAGAGGGATGGATTTCTTCAATGAAGTCAAGACCCCATTGTTGAAAAGGCTTTTCAGTTGAGATGGGTTTAAGAGGCAGGGGCAACAGCTTTCTTTTGCCCTCAAATATTTGGCATTTGTGACATGACATGGCAAACTTCTTTACATCTAAAAAAAGAGAGGGCCAATAGAAACCAGCCCTTAAAATTTTATCAGCAGTGGACTTCCAATATAGATGTCCTCCACAGTCACCTGCATGGAATTCTTTCATGACGTTGTTAGTTTCATTCATGGTTAAACAATTAAGAAATATACCTTCATGATTTTTCCAAAATAAAGCACCATCTATGACACAAAACTCTGAA
This sequence comes from Pinus tabuliformis, assembly GCA_031772625.1. Lineage (NCBI taxonomy): Eukaryota > Viridiplantae > Streptophyta > Pinopsida > Pinales > Pinaceae > Pinus > Pinus tabuliformis. The sequence goes on from CM062815.1 coordinate 827,468,139, forward strand.
GCCTTCATTCTTAAAAATCTTTTCTTAGTTCTGGACAATCCTGGGGGAGCAAACAGGTTTAACAATACAAAGTATATATCAGCATACCATGGGGATTGCAAAAAGGTTTCACTGATCTGTGGAGTCGCCAGCTCCTATTCATTGTCCAATTGGTTAATGTCTAAGGCTTGAAAGTTTGTTTCGGACATCAGTTTGGCTAAACCTTGTCCCTTTATGAGCTTGGTTGGTTTTATTTCTATGTCATACTCAAGGATGTTTGCAATCCATTTGCCTCTTTTGCCCTCTAATCCCTCTTGGGTTAATATGTCTTTTACAACAGCATTTGGGACATAGGCAATCACATGTGAATATAAAATGTAAATTTGTAAATCCTTGATGGCCTTAACAAGTGCATAGGCCTGCTTCTCCATGATTGGGTACTTCAAAGGGGCATCTCTTAAGGCTCGGCTGAAAAATGCAATTGGCTTTTCATTTCCCTGATCATCCTTTTGCAAAAGGACAGCAGCTATGGTGTGATCAGATGCAAAAGAAAATATGATAAAATCTTTGTCAAATTGTGGACTGGTGAGGACAGGGGCTTGCGTTAAGGCAGATTTTATGCCCTCAAAGGCTTGCTTGGTCTCAAGAGACCATCTTACCTTGGCATCCTTTTTTAACATGTTGCTTAACAGTCTTATCAGCTCAGCTAGATTTGGAATAAATCTCCTTAGGAAGTTGATCTTCCCAAGGAATGCTTGCAACTCTTTTATGTTTCTTGGATATGGGATTTAGAGGATGGCTTGGATTCTTTCAGGATCAATTCTAATCCCGTCCTTTGATATGATATGGCCAAGGATTTTTCCCTCTTCAAGGCCAAAGAGGGATTTCTTGGGGTTCAAGGAAATGCCATATCTCCTACATGTCATGAATATTTGCCTCAAATGTTTTAGGTGCTCTTGATCAAATTTGGAGAAAGGGGTTAGATCATCAAGATATACAACTAGGAAATCATGTATTTCTTTGGAAAATGCAATATCCATTGCCCTTTGAAAGGTAGCACCAACGTTTTTAAGTCCGAATGGCATCTTCACATACTTAAATGTTCCCCACGGTGTGGTAAAGGCTGTCTTGTCTTGGTCATCCTGGTGAACCAGTATTTGATTAAAACCTGAAAAGCCATCTAGCAAAGAAATTCTAGATGACCCCACTACTCTTTGCAGAATATGATCCATTTTGGGCAATGGGTAGTGGTCTTTTAGGGAGACTTGGTTAAAATTTCTTAGGTCTACACATAGCCTAATCTCACCTGTCTTTTTTCTCGTGGGAACAAGATTGGATACCCATTCAGAAAATCTGATGGGTGCTATGATACCTGCTACAAACATTCTTTTCACTTCCTTTTCAATCAAAGGGGGAAGCATAGGATTGATTCTCCTCAGTTTCTGTTTGAATGGCTTTTGGTTTGGTTTTAAGGGAATGGTGTGTTGGATTACTGAGGTGTCATAGGACTTTAAGTCCTCATAACTCCAAGCAAATACATCTTGGAATTCTTTGAACAAATCAACATATTTAGGCTTTTGATCGGGTGGCAAATTTTTGGATAATTTGATCATTTTGGGCTGCTCTGCTGTTCCGATGTTATGTTCCTCTACAGCAGCGTTTAAGGGTTGCATTTTTGGTTTTTTGGGAACATCATTTGCATCAAACATGTCTTCCAAAAAAGTGAGGCCAGCAGGGAGAAAGTTATCCTTTAGATCAACGATCGCGGCCTTTGTTTCGGCTATTTCCTCCAAATTCATCAGTTTCAGCTCTTCTATATTTGTATTATCAAAGACAGTTGGGTTTAACATTTGTTTGGCAGTTACAGCCTGCTGATTTTCATTCGTTTGTTGTTGTTCATCCATCATAGCATCCATGTCAATGTTAATATTTGAAAACTCATGCTCAAGAGTGAGGAAATTGTTAATCTGGGCATCATTTTCGAACACTTGCCAATCTTTAACATTATTTGGGATAACAGGCCTATGTTTTATCTCAGCAGTAAAGTGGTGATTTGGCTCAAAGGGAAGCTTGCATGTACTAGCAAAAGTGGCTAGGCTGTGCGCATGAATGTTATGCTCTCTTGAAATCTTGGCGAGCTTGGATTCCGTGAATGCATTGAGTATACTAGTAGCAGCAGTCCTATAGGCCCTCATTCTATTGTCATTGGTAACAAAGTTACCTTTCATTTGTTGTAAGATTAAATCAGAGTCACCTAGGATGGACACCTTTGCAGCTCCTAGAACTTTGAGCAGTTTAAGGCCTAGGAGGAGAGCCTCATACTCTGCCATGTTATTGGTGCATTTGAAATTTAGTCTGTAGGCATGGCGTTCTGCATGATTGTTATGTGTATTGTGAATCCATACACCTGCCCCTGCTCCTAACTTGTTGACAGAGCCATCAAACTCTAAATACCATGTGATTTCTTGCTTATGGTTAGTGTCAAAAGTTTCAGTCATTCTTGCAGTGGACAGGTTTGAATTTTCTGTTTGGGTAGGTTCTTCTTGTATGCTAGTTGCAACTGTTGTTTTGACAGTTTCATCAGTATGAGCAACCGATTCTTCATTGATGTGTGTGTTCAGTTCTAAAGCCAACGGCTTATCATCCATAAGAGGATTTGTTTCATCATTAAATAGAATAAAAGAATCCATATCAGAATGGATTGAGTAAATGGGAAAATTTTCAGGCCTGCTCTCACTAGTTACCACATACTTCATCAGTGTTTCTTTATACAATCTCTTTGGTTGCCCAAAGACAGATATAGTGGCATAAGAGAGGTCTAATTGGAGGGACCCTTGGAGTTTTTCTCCCCAAGATCTTGACAATAGCATGCCATACTTTGGTGGAATGTCAGCAACCACCACATCCATGAGGATTGTCTTGTTAGGAAATTGGACTAAGGAGACACACAAGTCTTTGATGAGGCCTAAACACCTGACTTGACTTGAGTCAAAGGAGAATAGATCTTTGTAGGGTCTTGTAACATCAAGGTTCAGTTTTTCCATTACAGCTTTGGGCATAACGTTGTTTGAGGCACCTGAGTCAAACATGGCATTGTGCAAGACTTTGTCATGTATGTGCAAACTAACATAAAATGGTAAGACATATCCATATGTTGATTTTCCATTAACTTCTGGACCGAACAGCAGCTCAGGCTGATCATCAAGAACATTCACATCATCCTTAACCTCCGGCATTTGAAGTGACCTTTGAATTTGTTGCCTATACACATCATGTTTGGCCAGTTCGGATAAGGGGATGGATATCTTCAATTTTCCTATTTCAGCCTCTAAGTCAAATGATTTTTCAGATTGGGTTTTAGTATTGTGAGAGGTAGGTTTCCCTTTTTCCATTGGAGTATCAACAATTTGGTCTTGTTTATCCGCGTTAAGGGAAGTAATTGCTTGCAGTTTTTCAGTTTTAGGAGGGCTTTTTGGAACGTTGTTCGAGTTCTTTTCCGAGGAAGGAGGTGGCAGAGGCTGATCAATAGAAGACTGCACTTCTGTTATGTCCTCTACAGTCACTTGATGCGGGTTTGGGACAGGTATATCAGCTGGTTCTGTTATGACAGCCTTGCCTTTAATCTTGTTGGGCTGTTTGCCATCCTTTGGTTTGCTAGGTTCAAGAATGTCAATGGTCCTAGTTCTCAGCTTATATTGTTTGTGGACCTCATACACAGCAGTATCATAACCTTGTTTAAAATAAAAAGACTCACCAGATTTAGTCTGAAATTGATTAAAGTCATGCTCATCTTGGTCTTGTTGAGTTAGGAAAATTTGTTGCTTAGCCCTCGAATCCACCAAGTTCATATGAGTGTCCTCTGTAGGCTCACTAGATGTAGATGCTTCTGCATAATTTTCATGAAAAGGGGGTCTTATATCATGGTCTGGGCTAGACCTGCCAGCATTTGCGTTTTGAGTTTTCCTGAGATTTGGGTTCCTTATGGAATTAGGTTGTTGTGCTTCCCATGATGATTTCCTCTCAACACTTTCTACCCTGTCTCCCAACCTTTGCATGCCAGTGATAATAGCATCAAGTTTCTGATCTAAGGCTGAGGGTTCTTCTTTGAAGGTGGTTCTTCTCTCCATTCTAGCTCTGTTTCTTTTGGAAATTAGATTGGCCTCTACGCTGACAACAACATTTTGCATGTCTGCAAGGGTATGAGGGGCTCTTTCTTTTAACTGGTAGGCCATATCTGGGTTGAATCCATCAGGGAATTTATACAAGGCAAGGTCAGGTGGAGGTCTTAGGTTCTGTGGTATTGCATTATAGACATTGTTGAATCTTGCACAGTAATCTAGGACAGACTCTTGAGGGCCTCTTTTTATTGTATCATATTCATCTAGTATGTGCAAGGGGTCTTTCTTTTTCTCCCATCTGTTGGTAAAGGATTGGTAAAGCTCATCCAGATTGGTTATGGAATTTGCAGCAAGTGATCTGAACTAAGTTCTTACGTCACCTGTTAGACTTTGGACAAAAAATTTCATTCTCACGCTATCATCATCTATTTCGTAGTTCTCAAAATGTTCTTACATCTTCTTTGTATGCTGAAGGGCTGTGAAAGTACCAGTTCCATCAAAATATGTGATTTTAGTTTGATAATCCTGAGGCATAGCCCCATGGTTTGCAGGTAATTACAGGGGTGCATATCTATTGGCCATGTTTACAGGGACAACAGGAACAATAGGGACAACAGGAACAACAGGGACAACAGGGACAACTGTAACAACAGTAGTGGTAATGGGAGTATATGCAGTGAATGGAGGTGTGGAAGGAGTGCTTTGGGAAGTAGATGATGAACAAGGGGAAGCAGGGGTTGAATGAAATAAAACTTTGACAGGGGTTGGAACACTGCTTGGGTGAACTGCTTCAGGACTATTATCAGCAAAATCTCCTCTTTGTTCTTGCTTCCTAAGGATCTTTGGGATTAAGTTCGGATTTTCAAAAGCAGCTGGGGGATTTGGGTCTGGATTTGACCTAGTATAACGAAAATTCTTTTTGGGAGCCAGATTTTGAATTTGTTTTGGTATTTTCTGGGAATGTTTTTAGAATTAGCAAGGAACTGATCAAATTTTTGGAACAGCTGTCTGCAACTTAAAACTAACATGAATATTGACTAAGGTAGCATTTATTTACTCCTGTAAATGCAAAGCAAGAACAGTTTCAAAGGCTTCATGGCCGACATTCAGACTTCATCTGTAGTTTTAAGGAATAGACAGCACTGATTTTTGTTCCTATGGAGTTTTCCAACTTGATTTGTGAAAATAACTGAGGATGTCCCCAGTGGAGTCGCCATTATGTTATCACTCAGGTTGTCCTTATGGTCAGCTCAAAAGGATACGGCCGAGGTAACCATAGACCAATCTTTGGACTGCAGGTTCTAGCCCACCTGCAATCAGAGAGGGCTCTCTCTTTCTAATTTAGCTTTGTTGATAAGGTTTTTAGGCTAGTTATTGAGTTCAAGGGGTTTTGTTTTGATTTGTGGTGGGAAGGATGATGCTTTCAAGTAAAGAGGCAAGGATAGCATGAAAGTTTTAGAACCATTGGGCGTGGAGTCAAGGAGTAGGACTGCTAGTGCGTTTTCTTGGTCACAAGAAGGAATATGGAGTAAGCTATTTGCATATGAAACAATCTTTCAAGGTAAAAGAGATGGATTAAAGGCTAAGGAATGAGGGGCAATTAAGAATCTCTCATTCAGGTTAGCAGAAAGAAGATAAATAAGCCCTATCTAGGAGCAGTTAAGAATTCCTAGATAACAATCATTCATATGTGAAATAGGTCAAACATGAGCCATAACATAATTCATATTTATGCCTAATTCAAGAGGAAAACATTAAGAAGTCACAGAAACTGAGCATAGAGTGCAGCTAAGCAAATTCTAAACCAATCCTTTGTTCTGTGACTTGAGAATATGTGAAATCGAAATAACAAAGGTAAGGAACACTTATTGATTCATATTGCAGCACAAGAATTCCACATTCAATTCTTCAAACCATTAGACACAGAGCAGACAGTCATTCCTCCAAAGTTTTTCAACAATCTTTGATTAAGTAAAACATCTCAGATATCCAGTGCGAGTCTCTAATGAAGATTATCAACCAACCAACCCTTTAAACAATATAGAGGGTTGGTATAAATAGGGAAAATTATCCAAAAATTAATCTATTACAGCCGACCTAAACAGGTCTGAAAGGAAACGATTACTTTAACCTAATCTTATCCAGAAATAAATGCATGAAAATATCTTTGAGTTGCGGTGAGGGCAGCTGTATCAAACTGAGTTAATGTCTGTCCTGGGTGGCTCAGTGCAGTCCTTCTGTAATAACTGTGATTTGTCTTTTACCTCCACCTCTAGCTTGATTCTGCTGCTGCTCGGTGCCATTAATGTGCACTAATCCCGACCAGATAAGCTTTTAAATGGCCTTAATTACTTTGCTGACTTCGATGAAGGTTTTTAATTTTCACCTGCTTTGATGTTGTTGAACTGATACTCTTTGCCGCTTCCTGATACTCTTTGGCGCTGAACCTGGCCTCTTTGATGTCTTCTGAGTGGCTTAGACTGTCCCATCGACCTTTCATGGCAGTTGATCGGCCCTCTGTTGCTTTGAAAACTGTGTTCTCCCCTTTCTAAATGCTTCGTGAAGAAAATCTGGTCATTTTGTGCCTTTCGGGCCTGCTGGAAGCTGAGCAATGAGGGGCTTTCCATTTCGGCCTATTTCCCGTAGCTAATCGCGCTTGAAAAACTACCTCAGATTCTGATTCCAGGATTCCTAGGCTATGATTTGCGCATTTCGCACTTTTTGACGGTGACGTCAGCAGGCGGGTCCCAATACGGCGGTGATGTGACAGGGTGACATCAGCGGGTGACATCAGCAGTACGGCCGGATGATGTGGCGGTACGGTGGAGGAGGTGACGTGGTAGTACGGTGGTAGCTACGTGGCAAGGACATAGTGGCAGGAGGCCGATGCGGGATGGTGACGTCAGCAATGACGTGGTGCTGACACAGGAGGGGGGAAAGCGGTTTACGGTTTCGGGCGCACCGCCTTAGAGCAGAAGTGGTTTCGGAGGAGGGGGCTTCGCCACCGCTGAGGAGGTGACGCGTGGTGGGAGTACGACGGCAAAACCGCCCATCTCCCGGGCGCTAACCATTGGCAGATCGGCGGATGGAAAGACCCACCCACCGTTGATCTGCAGCGCAGGCAATCGGACAGTTGGCGGAACAAACAAGGCGGCAAAGGAATAAGGGACCGAGCCCGCGGCGAATATTCGAATTTTTATACAGCGCTGCGGGGGGTTTAAAACTTAGGAAATGTGGGTTTTATGGATTTATGAGCGAGCGGGTTAAATATTTTACATTTGAGCCTTTGGAATAAGGGCGAAACATGGGTTTTGTAGGGCCAGGGTTAGGGGAAAAGGTTGTTAGTCTGAGCAGATATCAGACTAACTCCAGCTAGGACACGGATGGGCTAAAAACATTCCCAGATGGACTGTTATTTCCTGGATTTAGGAAAATATGGCTATAATGCTGGGAAGGGGGTATTTATTATTTTTTTGGGATTTTTTATATCTTTTTACATATTAGGGGATAGGGAGTTGATGTGAAAATGAAAAGAAAGCGCTAAGGTGAGGGACCTTAGGCTATTTGAAGGGGAACAGGACTCTCATAGTGAAACAACAATGCTCCTAAGCAAAGAGGACCTTTACTTAGGCAAATATAATGGGAGATGATGAACTCAAGAGTTATCAAGTAGATCTTGACCTCTTCAGGGAAGTTAGTAAGTGATTTGGGGGAAGAGGAAGAAGGGGAGGTTAGATATGTCCAGTTTGAGCTCCTCCAAATGGAAAATTGCCTCCAACTTGTGATCTGAAGTAAAATATCACTTTAAAACACAAAATTGATCACATATCAACATTCTGCAACCTCAAAAACTACCTACCCAGCCTACTTACCTAGCATTTTTTCTTCTTTTCGGTTTGGGTGCACTTAGACTTGCAGACCCTACTTTACAATTTTCCTTTTGACTGCCCTCCTATCTAAATCTACACTTATTTCTTCCAAGGGCCCAGATTAAGCAGTTGGGCTCCTTTGTTTCTCTACCTATCTACAAGTCTGCCAAGGTTAAGCTGTTTGGACAGATAATGATTCTCTATATTCTAAAACAAGAAATTGAAACCTAGGGAAGCCAAGATTAAGCTGTTTGGACTTCCCTTAACAGAACATTCTTCAAAAATGGTTAAGTCATCAAAATTGGAATACAACAGTGGCATTTAGACTAGCACACTCTCATGGCTTCTTCTTTGGCCCTTTTTTGGAAATATGGAGCATTGCAGCATGCAAAGTATGACATATTTGGCATGTAAATTGTCAATCATGAAAGATGAACACCTGTTGCAACAGGAGGCTAACACCATCAAAGAGACACATTAACACAGTTTTTTGATGAAGGAGTTCACCCCTCTTGGGCCACATCTCCTTGGTCCAACTTCCATGTCTTGGGCCTCTGTATTAGCTCAATGTGGAAAAAATGTTGTTTATAAAGCTTTATGGCTCCTGATACCTGCACTAATGTGTTCAGAATTTCTAAATTAGTCAAGAACACCTCTTTCTAAGCTCATTTTGGTCGAAAATTTTTCAAGATATACTTCATTCAATTTTTCCCTAGGAAACCTAGCTAAAACTAGAGAAGCCTCCAGTTAACACTGCCAAATTTGGAAATCCCGCTAAATTTGGCGTGCCTCCAAAACTAACGCCATCTTTAAATTCGGATTAATTAATTTAAACAGGATTAGTGGTGTCTTAAGCATGCTTAACCTTAGCATTGGCCCATGTTTTTATACCGTAGTCATATGGAGAGGGGGTTGGCCCACAGGGTTGGCTCTCTTCGCTCCCATCGTCGGCATTACTGTATGCTTTAAATAACGTATCATGGACAACCATTTACAAACTTGTCGATGGTCCAGCGGTAACGTAATGGAGTTGGGAGGGGGAGGTCACGGGTTTGACCCGCCCTTTGCCCATCCCTTAATATATTTTTCCATTATATACATTCGAACTTTGGACATACCATAAAATGCACCATTTGAATATTTTCGAAACCTTTGATATAGTGTGGAAATTTGTATATCTATATATATATATATATATATATATATATATATATATATATATATATATATATATATATATATTTTCATGCCATCATATTTTCAGGGAACGAAATGCAGTTGCCGATTGATTATCCAAAGAATCTACGGACAGGCCTCTCGACACTTGGATGATTCAGGAACACAGGGAAGGAGCCCATTATCAGTTCTATCATCGGCCCTTTATGGACATACTGTATAGCAAGCTCATAGGGAGCCTGGCTATATGTTTTTTTGCTTATTACCTTCCATCTATAAATATACATATGCCTTTTAAAATCAAGAATAGTGATGTACTCTACATGTATAGAGTATTTCTTTTATATAACTTATGCTGAACTCAACTGAGAATGGTGCCTCCCTGCGTGGACATAAGGCATCAAATTTTGATCTATACTAGAGAACTTATATTTTTTTTACAGACAATGCCTCTCTTACAGCATATGCATCATGCATATACAACATGTAATTTTCTTACTTCATCGAAATTATGATTTTTCCAAGGGGAAATATATATATATATATAGATATATATATATATATATATATGTGTGTGTGTGTGTGTGTGTGTGTGTGTATGTATGTATATATGTATATATATATAATTTAAATCATATAAAATATTGATATATAATATATATCAATATTTCTAAAAAACAAAATCCACATAATATTAAACATGAACCATAATTCACCTTGGAGGACATTTGGAAATTTCACCTTCACACAACCAAACTAGTGAATCCTGAAGTGACACTTATCATAGCATCATTGGAAAAAAACTGAAGAAGATTCTCATCATGCTTATTGTACTGCCATGTCATCATTCTCTCATGTTCTGCAATTTTTTTAGTTGTTTAAGAAAACAAACAGCAGGTATTTTCTCCTTCATCCAGATTCAGTTTTAAGTGAAACGAATTATGTTGCGATCATCTTGATGAGACAAATGCAATTGTTCAGGTTTCGAGCCAATATGATAACTTTGATTTTTGAGCTAAATACTAAGCACCTGATCATTCCTCCCCACTAGAATCCTTTTTGACCCCAAAAGATCACTATTATTTGACAAGTAGATGAGGGTACAACCCCCTCACCTTTCCAAGCTCGATCCAATTGGCTTTTGATGAATTTGTTTCCTTGAGCTCCTCTCTAAGGAAAAAAACATTCACTTGCCTTGAGGACCCCGTTCTTCTATCACGAATGGCGTCTTGTTGAAACTGATTCAAAAATTCTGTAGGAATGCATTCAGAATGTGAAATCTAAATATTCTCTCCCTTTCAACAACTTGAAGCCTCTTTTTTCAAAACTGACACCAACTTGCACTGTCGACTTGAAACTTGTGATTGACATAATACCTGTACTTGTCTTTTCCCTTTCCAAGCTGCACTATTTGTTGGACCATTTTCAATCGTTCATAGAAACTCATGGTTTTGTCCATGTCACCATCAAATTCAACATCCTTCTTACCAAGATGACATAACAAAATGTAATGCAAATTGATTACAAATTTCACTACTTGGTTTACGTGACTCAAGCTCAATTGTACATCTTGATAGTATGAAATTTTCTGAACATAAATTTCATATAAAACATAATGACACCTGAATATAATATTTACATAACCAATAGGCCTAAAAGGCATAACAATGAACTTGTTCCTTATACCTTTTTTGTACCTTCGAACCAAGTGAAATTTTTGACAAGTATACATCCAATGAAAGTGCATGGATCATTGCAACTTAATCTTTAATCCATGAAAATATTTTGAATGAAATAAGATGGTGAATTTTCTTGCATAAACCTAAAACTCAACTGAACCTTTCAAGTTTGAAAGAGCATAAATAAGAATTGAACTGAACTTTTGGTTTGAAGCAACACATGCCTCTTGATGTTTGTCTCCCCACTGGAAGACTTTGCACACACATGAAAATGCATGCCAAGGAGCTTCGAAATAAGAAATGTCAACAACAACTCTCCTCCAACATTAGGCTACTCCCAACGAACCTCTTATCAAAATGATGATCTTGGGCGTTGACCAATCAACAATGGCATCCAACTTGGGGAGGCCTGCCTTCAACTTACCTCCTCCAATATCATGGTCCAAATGCATGAAAGAAGTGAAACCCAACTTGTACTTTGATATCTTCAAAATATCAAAAAAATTCCTTCATAGATGACATGTGCATAAGAAAATTTTCTAAACATGTTTATGTCACCCAAGTGGACAACTTCTTCAATAAAGGACTCTTTTTTTCCATAATTCAAATACATGTATGTAATAGAAGTGCTACAAAGAACATACAACATTAAAAGCCATACAAACCATTCTTGTTTGGTGTTATGTATATTCTTGCACTAACCTCTTTTTACAACTTTGCTTTGGCAAAAACTACTCATTTTGTCCTCTTTCTTGAAATTCTTACCATTCATGTTTGGCACCATAACCATCGGTGCACAACATGGCATAAGGGATGATTGAATGAACCCATTGTTCAAAAAACTTTTGCATTGCATTGGTCTCTCTACACTTTGCAATTTTGCCAACCCTTGCATGCTCACATCACAAAGAGAAACATCTTGCTACAAAGATATTTCATGTAAAGTTTCTTTCTCTTTGAAGGACGATTCTTTCACAACCTGAAATACTTCATCACTTTGATGAACTGAACCAACCAAATCAGAATTGAAACTTGCATTACATGCAACAACATTTTCATAAACAATATCATCATTTGGCTTGAACATGAGAAGTACTAAACTTTTACTTGAATTCACTAGTCTTTTTTCCTGCCCTGTATTAACAACTGATATGTTTGTGATGGTCTCTCACTATATACTCCACACCATCCTTGAACAAGTGATACGTGTTTTCATGGTGGTAAAAGACTACTTTCCAATCATGCAAATATGGACTACCCAACACCACACCTAAAATATCAAGTGGTACCACATCTAACTCTACTTCGTCAACAAAATTTGCAGTGATTGCAAACTTAAACAAACATTTTCTTGTAACCAGTAAAGTGGTGTCTCTTGTTATCCATCCCAAAGGGTATGGTTTATGGTGAGGTACAGTTTCAAGATTCAATATGCTAACTAAGTCTTCAGAGATTAGATTCGATTGTGACCCACTGTCGAAGAGTGTGTCAATCTTGGTGTGTTTAGATATGACCCTAACATGAAATAACTCAATTCGTCTATTTTCATCTGGAGTAGTAGTAGTGTTACAGTTTTGTGAACTAGTGCTTGCAATATCTTGTTTTCCTTTGATTCCCATGACAGTGATTTTGTTTTCATCACCTGATTCAGAACCTAAATCTTCTTGAGTGATAGCAATGGTTTTCTGTTTCCCTTTATTGTTGAACTTATTTGGTCTCATTTCTAGTTGGATTTTCGAGCAATGATCCTCATTATGTCCCTCTTTTGAACAGTGTTTACAGATAACTTTCTCCCCTTCTTTCTTCACACTTGCATTTTTCTTCCCTTTCCATTTTCCTCCTTTCTCTTTCTCCTTACCCTTAGGTGGTTTTTTATTACTACTCTCTTCATAAGTGTTCTTTCCTCTAGATTCAAGATGCATGGGTTACAGACATACTTCATCCAAATTAGTTGGATTAAACATAAGGATAGTATGTTTCAGTTAGGAATGTAAACCCCCAATATATTTCAACAATGTATCTTGGGAATTCAAATTAAATCCTAATAACAACGCCCTTTTCCTAAACTCTTGTGTATAATCTTGGACTATTTGGCCTTTAAGATGCCTAAAATTTTGCCAACTCATAATGGCTTTTTGCATATAGGCTAAAGGATAAAATTGTCTTTTAATTGCAGAAACAAATTCAACCCAACTGATGGATATCTTACCATGGATTCTCAATTCCTCTTAAGTCTTTCCCGCAAAACTAGTGCAGCTCCTTCTAACCTTAGTGAAGCCAACTGGATCTTTATGTCATCTTCTTCAAGGTTATGAATTCTACAGTATACCTCCAATTGTCCAACTTTTCTGCATTCACCTCTCCATTATACATGGGAAGTTCGAATTTTATGTCCAATTTCAGTAATGGACTCTTTCCTTTTCAAGTTTTGGAATGATTATGGGCAGTTTCAGTAGAGGTACTGGAAGATGATGTCGTGTGAGATGATGGAGATGATGAGGAAGATGATGAGGATGGTGGAGATGGAGTTGGATTTCCACTGTTCCCTTTGGAATCCTTCTTCTCATCTTTTTTGTCCTCTGAGCTTCCTTCTCCATCTGGAGGTTTATAACTCTCTCTAACCATTCTAGTGTTCCTCTCTTCATAGAGGACTTTAACCATCTCAATCAAAGTATAGAAATCTTTCTTGAATTCTTCCTCTTCTGAAGAGGGACCTTCAGGCTCTCTTTCTCCAGACATAATGGTTATGGATTTAGGCTCAGAAATTGGTACTGATTATACCTCTTCAATCTCAGTTGAAGATAAAACTTGAGGAGTTTCAAGTGTAGCTGAAATTGGAATCTTGGGTGGTGGAGATTGTGGCCTTGTGGCTCTCCTTCTTCTGGGCATTACCTCAGGAGTTGAGACCAATAGCTTCCATTCTCCTTTTTGCAACTTTAACATTGTAAGCATCACAATTTTTCAACCATTAAAACCCTAATTTCACAAACTCAAGAAATCAAGAAATTCAACCTTTTCTCTGATACCAACTTGATCTATTTTCGTATGATTAGTTTTGTTGTGCTAATAACAATTACATATTTATAAATATGTGCATGCTTATTTCTCCTTGTGTTGAGGTTTCATTAGCTGTTTGTGCATACAATCAAGTAAATTTCCTTAAGCTTTTAAAAGACATTCCAGAGAAAAATAGCTTCATAAACAAATAGTGAACAACAAACATGTACAGTGTAGAAAACAATCAAAGAGACACATTAACACAGTGTTTTGATGAAGGAGTTCACCCCTCCTAGGCTACATCTCCTTGGTCCAGCGTCGATGGCTTAGGCCTCTATATTAGTTCAATGTGGAAAAAATGTTGTTTACAAAGCTCTATGGCTCCTGATACCGACAAGAATGTGTTTAGAATTTCCAAATTAGCCAAGAACACCTCTTTCTGAGCTCAATTTGGTCGAAAATTGCTCAAGATATGCTTTATTCAATTTTTCCCTAGGAAACCCCACTAAAACTGGAGAAGACTCCAGTTAGCACCGCCAAATTTGGCATGCCTCCAAAATTGTTGCCATCTTTAAATTAGTATTAATTAATTTAGACAAGATTAGTGTAACCTTAAGTGCGCTTAACCTTAGCATTGTCCCATGGTTTTATAGCATAGTCGTATGGAGAGGGGTTTGGCCCACAGGCCTGGCTCCCTCCGCTCCCACCGTCAACATTACTGTATGCTTTAAATAACGTATCATGGGCCACTGTTTACAAACCAGTTGATGGTTCAACAATAACATAATGGAGTTGGGAGGGGGAGGTCACGGGTTTGACCCACCCTCTGCCCGTCCCTTAATATATTTTTCCATTATATACATTCGGACTTTGGACATACCATAAAATGCGTCATTTGAATATTTTCGGAGCCTTTGATATAGTTTGGAAATTTGTAATATATATATATATATATATATATATCTAGAGAGAGAGAGATTACAATATAATATATGATTTAAATCATATATATATATATATATATATATATATATATATATATATATATATATATATATTTCTAAAAAAAAATCCACATAATATTAATCATGAACCATAATTCCACCTTGGAGGACATTAGGCAATTTCACCTTCACACAACCAAACTCGCGAATCCTGAAGTGACACTTGTCACAACCTCATTGGGAAAAAACTAAAGAAGATTCCCATCATGCTAACTGTACTTCCATGTCATCATTCTACCATATTCTGCATTTTTTTTAGATGTTTATGAAAACGAACAACATGCCTCTTCTCCTTCATCCGGACTTGGTTTTTAGTGAAATAAATTGTGTTGTGATCATCTTGAAGAGACGAACGTAGTCGTTTATGTTTCAAGCCGATCTAAGGACTTTTATTTTTGAGCTAAATACTGAGCACCTTATCATGGATTGTGGTATAGACGGATATAGGGAGTAAATATTTAAGGATTCACCAATGAATATTGGGCAGGGAGTCCATTCGAAAAGAAGAGCACATCAGGAGTGATCTTTACTATTGGGTCAGCAGTTGTTTCTTGGTACAGTAGGAAACAAAGATCAGTTGCACTCATTTCAGCAAAGGCAGTGTACATGGTTTCTAGTCAAATAGATTGTGAGGCCATCTAGATGAGGAAGATTTTGGTTGGTTTGTTTGGTCAGCATATGGATCCAACTGTTATTTACCATGACAATCAGAGTTATATCAAACTCTTCAAAAACCCATTTTTTCATGATCAATCCAAACATATTGATATCTGGTATCATCATCTTCGAGATTGTGTGCAAAGGCGGATTATGTTGTTGGAGTACATTCCCATAGAGGAGCAGGATGCATATATTTTGACAAAGGCATTGTCAATATGTAAATTTGAGTTTCATAGAGACAGGATTGAGGTAGCTGATAATCCCTTTCTTGTTGAGATGGAGTGTTGAAAATAGCAATAAGAAATTCCAATTTAATTTGTCCTTGAATTAAATTGTGAATTAAAATTGTAGTTATTTTCTCATAGTAACTTGTAGTAGTTAACTAAGTTAAGTTGACTTAGTTAGCTTAGGAAAATCAAGTTGGAATTCTATTTAGAGTCATGTAAAGTGATTCCTAAATTTTAGGGGCCAAGGTTGAGTTCTTTGGAGTTGTAATTAGATAACTCAGTCTAACTGAGTTATAGTCAATTAAACTAGTTCTAACTGTTGGAGGAACTAGTAGAGGTCTAGTAGCCGATTAGTGCACCAATGCATCAACCAGTACCACACCAATTAAATAAATATTCACTCACAAATAATTCATGCATGTCATTTCAGAGGAAGACATAATTAATATTAGAGTTCAAGGACAATGTACTATCAGTTGTATACTTTTCCGAGTTGTACATATGGTGCATGCAATCAGTTGAGGACCTAAGTTTGGATTGTACAGTTATGGAGGAAGGCTTTCCCAATTAAATATGGGTTGATTCTTTCAGGAATTGTTCAAGGAAGTAGGGGCTTAGCAAGCAGCATAATTGGCTAAGTGTTGGCTAGAGCGGGCTTGTGAGGCGGTGAGTTAGATCATACTTGTGAAGGGATTGTTCTAGTGAGAACAAGCATTGTATTTTCTTCTCAGATCTTCTGGTTAATGCAATATGATAGTCAGGGTTTTCAGTAGTTTTTTTCCTTAGACAAATATTGTGTTATGTGAGATTGATATTCTTCATCTTTCTTATTATTATTTTCATCGATCATTATTAGTTTCCGCTGTAAAGAGTAGAGTATATTCTTGTCTTATGTTTTAGTATATCACGAGTTGTTGAATCTATAGAAAAATCTACAGTCTTTTATTTTAACTTATTGTCTTCATTTGAATTAAACGCATGTATAACACAAAAAAGGCATCCCTTTTGCAATGTTTCTTTAGTTGTAGAACTAATTCTACCTAAGTGATGCAATATTTTACACGCTCTATAAGGTTCTTTGAGCTCTTCTTCATTTTCATAGTCAAATATTTTATTTAAATAGTCTAGTTTTGCTTTATGTGCTACCAACGAATACATGTAAATCAACATACCATATGACCCCAATAGAAGAACATTCAAGGTTTCTTTTGAGTGCAATCCACTTATTTCAAATTGACATTCTTGAATAGCTTCAGTCACCTTTAGCTAGGTTCTTATACTTTACTAAGCCAAGCATGACTTGCTTTGATTCTTTCTTTGTAAAAATAATGCCTCAACAATTTGTGGTGCAATATAACTAAGGTTAGAACATGGATCAATTATAATTCAAATAAAATGATTGGCTATTATACCTTCCATCTCCACCATTGATGCTTAGAGGTCTATTAATTGTCGATTTTCAATGGCTACATAAATTTGAGATATTATTTTGTCTAAATAATTTACAATAGCATTCTCTTGGACATTGTATACACATTTGTTATCATTCTACCTAGAGGGGAAATCTTGTGTTATGTTCTCCTCCCCACACCCCTAGCATTTTATCGGTCCTTTATTCTATTCTTTTATCTTTACCTTTGATGGCATAATTGGTTTATCCCCATTTTGAGCAGGATAATTCTACAGCTGTAACATTTTGTTAGGAAACTAATCTAGACAATTTTTCTTGCCTATTTTTATTGCGATGATTTGGTTCCCTTCTTGAATATGGTTTTATCTTTATTTTTCTACATTATATTCATAATTTTACTAGAAGTTTCGTCATTCATGTAATTTTATTAAATTAGAAAAGAATCATTATATAAGGGGAGGAAGGCATATCATATATATAACCTCACTAGTCTCGTCTCGACATGCCATGCTTCCTTGATCAACAATTCAAGGATGATCACCACAACAAGGTTGTTTCAAGGCCAATCTATCAACTAGGAAATACAACACTTCTATAATTCATGTTATTATTCAAGAATAACTTTATTAATCTAGAAAATTAATTAATTAAATAAATAATTAAGGAAAATCCACTTTTCCTGCAAGCTCTAAACTCTACTTCTAGGATGTCAATGCACTACTGACATAAGGGTGTTCATGCACCTTTTCATCACTAAATATTGAATTTCCTCTAATCCTTACACGGGATCTACCCATTTACATGATAGATTAATACACCAAATCATCATTACTTTCAAATTTTACACAGATGTTGAAACTCTTCTAAGTCTAGATATTCCTAGACTAGAATTCTTCTATTGATCGCATAGATACATAGAGACAATTCATGAACACAATAGAAGTATCAACTCTATTTCATTATTCAAATTTGTACATACATCTACCCAAAACATCTCCTACTTCTCTATGGTCTGATCTCACATTCATTTGGTCATCCTCCTTTCCTCACACTTACCCTCTTTTTTATTTCCCATAGGCTTACAATAGATAGAATTTAGAAAATCACAAATTTTTCTAGATCCTAAAATCACTCCAAAAATCACCAATAAATCAATCATCTAAGATCACTCAATATATCCTTAAATCCATCATGATTTACAAGGCATATTTTCTTTTAACTTATCGAAAAAAATCCTACCTATCCAAACAACTTCTAGACTATGTCTTATCCTCTCTAGAAATTCATTTATCAATTTAAAAAATATAATTATTTAAATCAAGGAATTAGAATTCCTTCTCAAATGTCCAAATGACTCTAAAACTGAGATGCTCCTAAAGAGAAAAAAAAAATAGGATTATGAGGTTAACATTCCCCCCCTTTGCTCTTGAAGTTTATTTTTACAAATTCATGGCTCTTCCGTGAACTTGGTATATTTTATTTTCCTAGTGGTTTCATAAAAATGTCTGAAATTTGATATTCATATGGACACTATTATGGTTGGATGGAGTTTTTATTGATGAGATTCCATATGAAATAATGTTTGGTGTCGATATGCTTGTTTTAATTATAAAAAAAATAGATTCTTGGCCATTTTGATCGATGATTGATTGTCAATGAATAATGTAGTCAATGATTTCTTAATAGCAAAAGGATCTTTCCAGATTCGACATAGCCAAACAATTTCACATGTTTCTTCCCAAGCTAGGATGTATTTTTCCTTTGTTAAATAATTTTCCGTTTATGTCTATCTTTTACAACTCTAGGGAACTATCATTGAACCCAATTTCATTAGATAACCTAATGTTGATGTTTTTTCATCGATATTACCTACATAATCTGCATTTTAATATGAAACTAGTGTAAAGTTGTTGTTTTTCTTGCAGAGAAACCAAAAATATTGTGTTCCCTATATGTATCTAAGGAACCTTTTTGTTTTGTTTTGGTTACTTTCTCTAGGTCCATACATAAATTTGGAAAAATTGCTTATTGTATATGACAAATCTAGACAAGTGGTAGTCAAGTAAATGAGTCTCCCAATCAATTATCAATAGGTTGTATTGTTTACTAATTTCCCTCTCCAAAAATTTTAAGTTTGAGGTTTTTCTCCGTAGGAGCAAGAGAGAGTTTACAGTCTGCCATGTCAAACTTCTTCAACAATTTTGTAGCATACTTGGTTCAACTAAGGAAGATTTGATGATGTTGTTGTGAAACTTTTACTCCAAGATAATACCAAAGTGGCCCTAAGTCTGCCATTTTGAATCCCTTTTTAAGTTCTTATTTCACTTGCTTAATATGATCTTCATGATTTCCTGTAATAATCAAGTCATCAACATAAATAACGATGATGACCAACTTTTGACATTTCATCCTTAAATATACAGTAGCATCAAAATCATTGCAATGAAAGCTAATGTGCCCAAGGTATTCATGCATTTTGGCATATCATGCCCTGAGTGATTTCTTCAAGCCATATAAAGTTTTGATAAGTTTACAAACTTTATGCTCCTTCCATTCAACTTCAAATCCTATGGGTTGAGCCATGTAAACTTCTTCTTTCAAATCACCATTGACAAAGAAAATTTTCACATCCATTTGATAATGTGTCCAATCATATTGTGCAACCAAATTTATCACCATTTTTATTGTGTTCCATTTTGATGTCAGGGAAAATGTTTCTTCATAGTCAATCCCTTCCTTTCAAGAATATTCTTTAGCCACGAGTCTTTTTTTCTACTTAGTGTGGTAAACCCATTTCTGACCAATGGGTTTAACATTTGTTGGACAATCTACAAGTTTCCATTTTCCATTTGCAATTATTCAATCATATTCATGCCCCATTTCTTGTTTCCATTCCTTATGCTTCACTACTTCTACAAAAAAATTTGTTTCAATGGAGTCATAAGTGAGTAAGGCAAAATTTGATTGAGTGGAACTTCTAGCCCCTATCTTATTTTGTTCATCTTCATGAATATTTTTTAGTAATTATGTGAGCCATTTTGGTTTTCCATGTTGTCCCTGTGGGGAAGTTATTGCAATAGATCTATTATGTGTTGAAGAACCTTCATATGGAGAAGAGTGATCTACCTCATGAATTTTCATACTGGGGGCTAAATATTTCTCAATCCAATTTGATTTTCTTTGAGGAATTGTTTTGTATTCTTTATTTTCCAAGTGATTGAGGTGATTATCAAGCCCTTACACTGCTCTAATTTTTGTTTCACCAAAGATAAAATCCAAACTAATAATATAATTATCATGTAATAACAACCTATAGCCTTTATTTTCATATAAATAGCCAAAAAGAATGCATTTCATGTTGTGATTTTCTAGCTTAGTCGTTATTTCCTTAGGAACTCAGGCATAGCAAGTGGAACCAAAAACTCAAATATGATTCACTAAAGGCTTAGCACCATACAAAGCTCCATATGGAGTAATTCCATGCAAGGCTTATGCGTCGAATTAATTCCTTATATAAATTGTTATGAAATGATTTTTCCAAATACTTTGTGTTTAACCCCTTTAAATGCATAATAAATTTCTCCATTCCCATCAATAAGTGATTCATTCTTTCTATGACTCCATTTTGTTTTGGAGAATAAGAATTGGTCGATTATCTTTTTGTTCCATTTCTTCAATAATGATCACTGAATTCATTTGAAGTGAATTCACCCCCATTATTCGTTCTAAAAGTAGCAATCTTTTCCTTGGTGGCATTTTCAACTAATTGTTGAAATTGTATAAATTTGTCAAATGCTTCTTATTTATTTTTGAGAAAATACACCCAAGTCATCCTTGTAAAATCATATATGAAAAGAATAAAGTATTTGCATCTACTAATAGAGGATTCTATAGGACCACATATGTCACTATGGATTACTTGTAAACATATGTTTTCTCATCATGTATTTTTGGGGAAAGGGTCCCTCTTTTTCAAATGGAAAGGAACACTTAGCAATCTCCTTTTTCAAATATGGCAATCCTTTAACCATCCCATATACTTTAATTTTATTAAGGCTATCAAAATTCCAATGGTCAAATATGTAATGCCATAATCTTAGAGAGCTAGGAGATAAATCCACTATTGTTTGTGAAGAACCATTGTTCCTTGTAGCCTTAAAAGTCTTCCAACTTCGTAGACCTTCATTATTGTCTTAATTGTTTTTTTTTTATTGAATTTATTATGATCCATCCATCTTTCGCAATGTTATTATGATTTCCTTGTCCAATGAGCATGGTGGATAGCATTTTTTCTTACATGTTGTAACATACCATACATTGGAAAGTAACACTTTTCCAATTGTTGGAAGAGAAACGCAGACTTATCCTTTTCCTTTAAGGGCATGGGTTTTGTCATCTGCCCAATAGATTTCATTTAGCTCCATATATTTATAGGTCTAGAGATAATCTTTTCTATAGCACATATGTTGAGTAGCTCATGTATCAAATATCCAATCATCTTCATATTCCTTTCTTGGAAATTTGTCAGTGATCATTAAATTTGCAAATTCATTTTTCTGAGTTGTTATGAACACATAATCATCTTCATTTTCTGCGCACTATACTGATGTTCATGCATCAGACTTAGATTGTTATTGGAAATTTTGTTTATTCTTTGACGGAGTCTCATTTCTTGTCCTATAGTCTTCTACCACATGACCAATGCAAAGACATATTTTGCATTTAGGTTGATTGATTTCTTCACCTTGTTGGATCTCCTAAAGTATTGTTGGTTTTGATCATTTCTTCTGCATCCTTAACTTCTTCCATGACCACTATCATAATCTTGAATTCTTCCTCTTCCTATATACTTATCATTGGACTGACCATTTACTCTTCGTGTTTACATTATAATTACTTCTTCATCATGTATTATATGAGATTTTTCCTCAGGTACTTTCATTATAAGTAGATTTTCCTCTTGTATTTTCATTGGATGAGCTTCTCCCTCTTGATATTTTTCCTTTATTTGAGTTGGAAAAGAGAATATTTTCCCTTAAGTCCTCATGTCATAATCTTGAATTCTTCCTCTTCCTCTATAATTATCATTGGACAATATTTTTCTCTTTGTATTTCCATTATAATTACATCTTCCTCTTGTATTCTATGAGATTATTCAGCTGGTATTTTCATTATAAGTACATTTTCCTCTTGTATTTTCATTGGATGAGCCTCTCCCTCTTGAGCTTTTATTTTTATTTGAGTTGGAAAAGAGAATATCTTCCCTTGAGTCCTTATGTAATAATCTTTACCTCTTCCTCTTCCTTTATAGTTATCATTGGACCAACCTTTTCTCTTTGTATTTCCATTATAAATACTTATTCCTTTTGTATTGTATGATATTTTCCTCTTGTACTTTCATTATAAGTACCTTTTCCTCTTGTATTTTCATTAGATAAGCCTCCCCATCTTAATCTTTTTCCTTTATTTGAGTTGGAAAATAGAATATATTCCCCTTAGTCCTTCCTTTTACCAAATGTCTTATCATTTTGAACCAATAATTAACTAAGGGAATCAAAAGTTGGATTCACTAAAAGGAAAAGACCTTCTAGCCGAGGTTTTTGTGGAAGCCTCTATAAAAATAACCCAAAAAATCGTTTGTAGCGGAGGTGGGAGGGAAGATGTTTTAGCGGATGTTATTTGGACGATGCGTATAAAATATACAAATGCATCGGTGATTCATATACAGATGGTGCACCGTGGAAAATTTATTTTTATACAACGCATCGGTGCTTTAACAGTAGATAGCACAAGTGTCCTTCATGTAGCAAAACGACCCGGTGCATACCACTAAGGAGCACCGCTGTAGTTTTAAATTTCAGAAAAATGTGGTGTTATTTTCCAATGACGCTCTGGTGTGGTAAATGTAGTGAAATTCCCCAGGTCTTCTTCTAAAGAGTACCACTAAGCATTTTTAAATTTCTCAAAAATAGAGCGGTGCTAACGTAAAACCACCACCCTCATGTAGTAAATGTATAGAAATGTCCTGGGGCGTCTTGCGAAATGAACCGTTATATTTTTTAATAATAATAAAAATGTGGTACTTCGGATATATCTCACCTCGGTGTGGTTAGCTAATGCACTGAAGGAGGGTTAAATAAAAAAACCCTCCCAGTTGTAATTTTCAGTTTTACCATCTACAGTGCGGGAGATATATGAAGCACCAGTGCCACTCTTTCCACACGTAAGCACCCTGACGTCGGTGCTTCTCTTGCTCGCCATCTGTCTATACCATGCTCACTATTTGAGTTTCCAATTTTTTGAAACGGTGTTAAATTTTATTTTTCTCCATTACGTTTCCACAATGCCTCCTTGACAAAAAAATGTGTAGGTAATGTTTATGTTTCTTTGTAATTTAAGTTTTTATAGGGTTATAATTGCAACTTAGGTTAATTTTCCCATTGTTTTTGAAAACAAAAAAATTCACCGCGTGGTGCGCTCGATATGTTCGAGTTGCATTGGGCGCAGTGCACCCAGTAAATTTGCAGGGTGCACCTCATGTCGGTGCGTGAACATAACACACCACAATTTTTGCAGTGCATTTTGTAAATGAAAACACACTGGGAAAGATACAACAAATTGTACGTCGATGCATCACACCCAATGCGTTTATATTTACCAAACGTACCACAAATATAATATTTAAAAATATAGTTGTAGCTCGGTGTGTTCGATAACCTGAACGTTCTAAACCGGTGCGAAAAGTTTATATGTGCGCACCAATGCACAATTGTGTCGCACCACTATTAAAAGTTAAAATTGTGAACAA
Source organism: Pinus tabuliformis (assembly GCA_031772625.1). Lineage (NCBI taxonomy): Eukaryota > Viridiplantae > Streptophyta > Pinopsida > Pinales > Pinaceae > Pinus > Pinus tabuliformis. Next base: position 827,492,067 of record CM062815.1, read on the forward strand.
AAAAATGGTGTGTCATACTTATGTGTGCACCAATAGCATTGTGGTTATAGTTGAAAGCGCACCAGCGCAAATGCATGATTGTGTTTCGTGCGCACCAGTGATTTTTTTTGAATTGAAAGTTATGTTTCCATATTTATAAAAACATGTTTCATTTAATAAATAAAAAATTTGTATTTTATGTATGAGGCTAATGTATTTTATATGTCAATCATATAATAGAGACGTCAGCAGATGGAGCAGCAGCGGGAGCAGGAGCAGCAGGCATACCCATACAATATGGTATGAACATGGCAAGCAAAAGAGAGGGAGAGGGATTATACCCTTGTCCTATTACTGCAGTGACCCGAGCACTCTTGTGGAATGTATACATCCTCAAGTACTATGAAGAAGCTACATCCCTGAAGGTGCACTTTGTTTTATTGGCACATCTGATCCGCCGAAGAGCAGGATATATGTATCAGTCATACAGCGTGGTTTAGGCCCTTTGAGGAGGACATATACTTTATCATTAGCCTATCCATGAGAGGGGATGATTTTCCCTAATTCTCTAATGTCCCCCATGGTGTTGCAACTAAGAGTCAGCTTGCATACACTCAGAGATATGTTAGGCCTCATGTGGTATGTCCATCAGATTTTCAGGTCCATGGTGGACAGCTAAAGATTTCTTCTTTTGCTGTAGAGGAGGCTAGCTTCCTCTCTTTATTAGTCACAACCATTGAATACTCTAGAAGTGATGGGAAATTCATTAGTTGGCCTCTTTTTTATTATGTTGATTCTTTGATTCAGATGTCACATTGCATCAGATGGCCTGCAATTTTTTTGAGGCAATTTTGCATAGCTTTAGATAGATTTCGTGCATTGATACCTGGGAGGGAGACCATCCATTTCGCTTCCAAGCTTATTCTTTTTTTTTGGAGGTTTCCAGAGACGAGCCATACATTTGACCGTCAGCCTCCTAGGATTATCACTAATGTTTGGATGCACATGTGGGGACAAATGATGCCCAAGAGGGGCTTGTTGGAGTTTCTAGCTAGGATTTCTCTTGAGGCACTACAACTATTGGGCAGTGAGGATGACCATGTGTTTCTCATGTTGGAATTTATGTACGTAGTGATTGATTGGAGAGGGTGTCCCAACATCTTCTTCATAGCGGCTAAACCTCCAGATGATAGAGGTAATATTAGTGTTTTTTTTAATTAATCTAGTTTCATTTTCTTATTTTAATGAATTAGAATAAAATTTATTATATCATGTTCTTTAACTTTTTTTATTAATTTTTTTAATGAAATGTCCAATTATTTTTTTGTACTATATATTTTGTAAACATCGACACATTTGATGGGGACATGCCTCCTCCCCACCAGATGTCAGAGGAGATAATGACATGGGCAAGGCCCAAGAGGGTGAGGCACATCCTTAGGGGGGCATGGGAATCCGGGGCTGTAGGGATGGTCTACAAGTTCGGATGGACTACTACAACATAATGGCCAAAGTTTTGTTTGATGCGGGAATCTGCCCTACTAGCACTCGAGATATCACCATGGATCCTAGTTTCGTGGGTTTGTATAGAGACTGTCTGCAGGAGATGATGTCTCTTATGCGACATATCATCAGAGCTATTAGAGTACTAACAATGATGAGGGATGCAGGCCAACATCATGAAACAACAGATACCTTAAATGAGGGTGGTGATGATGTTGATCAAGGTGATGGTAATGATCATGATCATGAGGGTGGCGATCATGACTCTTCTGGTAGTGTCACCCCATCAGAGCATGGTTGTCAGGGTGTTAGTGATCCATCTGTAAGTACACATCTTCAGTTTCATGATGATGAGATGCCAGAGCTAGAGGATGTGCCTCATGTTTCTCCTGACATATTAGACCAAACACCTCCTCCTCCACCTCAGAGTTCGCCAGACCTCGTTTAGGGCATAGACATAGTTCACCATCCATTGTCTTCTACTCATGCAGACCGGCCACCTCCTCCTCCACCTCAGCTGAGTTCAATAGAAGTTGATCATGCAGTAGTTAACCATCCATCGCCTTCCACTGCAGACCAGCCTGGCACTACGTCTGTTTTATCGGATATTTGATTACCCTTATTTGACTTGAGGTAGTTATTTGACTTGTATATAGATATATATATATATAGATATATATATATCCTTTTTTTGTTCATATTTATGTACTTAATTTATATGTTACTATTGTTGATTTATAGTAGCATCGGATGTGCTCTAAGTCTCAAATTTTGTAGGGAGGTTTGGGAACATGTATTCTAAAGAACCCAGAAATTGTTTTGGGAAATTCCACCCGAAGTCAGTTTTATTAAAATAATTAATTATTTTTAATGGGTCCCTAAGTTCAAACTTAGGAAATTAAAATAATTAATGGGTATTAATCTAACTATGGGTTCTAGAAGAAGACAAGGATCAAGCAAAAATGACCTTGGACATTGATTAGATTATAATCTGGTCCATAGAAACTCAACGATAAGATTATTTAAGGGGGCTTGAAGATCATTTGGAAAACACACCGAGAGAGATCAAGAAGATCGAATTTCTCTGAGAGGGCAGCGCAACAGTTTCTAGAGGAGTGATCAAAGTGATATTTTATAGTGAGGGACAGAGATAGTATCTGGAAGAAGGAATTTTCCTAGGCCGAAGAGTACAAGGCAGACATGGTAGAACGACGTCTAGAGAGAGGTAGAAGTTGGCCCACAAGGAGCTGATGCAGCGGTAGCATAGGCCTTACTGGGAGATCGAATTCCTGCTAAGGAAATCAAGTTTCAGAAGCTGGGAACCGAGGTGTGAGACTAGGAGGCAAAAATTTAGAATTTCTAGCCAGTAGATGGTTAGAAGGAGGAGCAATGTGATTCCAAGCAGGGGTGACTTAGAGACTGCGCGAGGCTTACGCAGTTCTGCGTAGAGGCCACATAGAGGGGATGTATAGGCTCCAATCCAGCGTGATCAAACTCATATTATTCCAGTGACAGGGTGAAAGCATCTCACTATTTGTTTTGTCCAGTTTCTCTCTATATCAGATTGCTAGTTGAGCATCCAAGGAATTTTACTCAGACTTACTACTGCATAATAATAAAACCCTAAGATCTGATGCACCAGTTTTCCTGCATTGGGTTTTTCTGGGGACATCTATCCAAAAATAACGGTGTCATTGTGTTGTATTTTCTTTCTTGCTCAGTTTCTTGTTTCTGTATTATATTAAATTAAGTGAAGGCTTCAGTGTATGTATTTCGATATTTTCCGTAGGAAACTACATGTAATTTGTTTAAAGGAATCTAACAAATAGGATAAATATCATCAGTTGTTGAAGTAGGGATTTTGGTTTAGGAATTTTCACATGGTATTAGAGGAGTGTAGACGAAGCAAGAAGAACAGTGCCAAAGAACCCAGTGTTGAGCAAAGAAGGAGGTCGAATAGTTGTAAGAGGCAGCAGTTCGAATCCCGAGAGAGTTTTGTGCAGTCGAAGATAGGAGGGCTGAATTTTTTAGGAAAGTCTCTCTCTAAGCGAGTTGACATAGAGGAATGGCTTCTAGATTGAAATTTTGACGTGACAGAGGGAGAAGCGCAACAAATCAGAGTGAGGAAGAATTGGTGGGACGCAGTTTTTCAACAGGCAGATTGCTAGGCTAAAAGACATTAGAAGAGAAAGGAGGAGCACTGTGAGGGAATTTTTCCTTAGTAGAGTTCCTGTCAAGAAGTATGTTTTCTTATTGCCTGGGAAGCAACAGTTAGAAAAAGAGAGGAGCAGTTTAACACTTTCGTGCCACATATGGGAGCCAATGGACTAAGAGATCAGGATAGGTTGGATGGTGCATCCAACTATGTTATCTGGAAGGAAAGGATGTCATGCATTCTGAATGAACATTTTCTCAAGGTCTATGTTGACAACATGGTGGCTGAGCCCATGGATCCATATCATCTTAAGAAGTACAAGGGATAAATAGTGAAGGCCAAGAGGATGATCCTTGAGCAGTAAAGGATCATGTATTTTGTCACATCGCTAATAGAGGTACTGTGAAGGAGATGTGGGATGCCTTGTAAATGTTGTATCAAGCATCCTCCAACTAGTGGAAGATGTACTTAGAGAAGAAACTAAGATCTACACAGATGCAGAAGCAAGAGCGCATAGATTTGTTCCTCACGAAGCTTCAGGAGACCCAGGACAAGTTAGCAGTTGTAGGGTCTACACCTCAAGGGTCCAAGATGGTCATATTGGCCCTAAAATCAGTCTCATAAGAGTGGAAAGTCTTTGTCTAGAGCATCCTAGGCAAGGCAACTTTTCCAGACTGGGATAGTATGTGGGCTATAGGAATTTATAGGGTAAGTTCCTCAGACAGAACACCAAAGGACATCGCTCACAAACAGATCACAGATCAATACACTAGTATTCTTGACATGGTTAAAACCCTCAAACAGGGAAACAGTCCACGACTTGAGTCAATGCAGCCACTTCAGGAAACTTATTAATAAAAGAATAAAAATTCACATAAGCTTCTCTCATGAACGATTACCCTACAAATGACCCTCCATGCTCTTTAAATAGAGATCATGGACCAATCGAGTGTTAAGCCATGGATCAAGTGTCAATAATACCGAGGAGAGAATGATCCGTCGGATCACTTCATGTCTAGAACATATTGTGACTGTCGGATTGTAAGTTACAAAGGTACATAGTAAAGAAACACACTTTTCCTAACTCTACACTAGACCAAGTTATACTTGACTATTTCCTATGTGTCGGAATATCATAACATCCCCCCTTAAGAACAACTTGGGATAGGATTGAAGGATGTACAAATATGACACAATAGGAGAAGGAAGGAGGCATTAGAGCCTATCCTCCCTTAGTGACAACTTCCTAAACTCCAACCATAAATCGAAGTTTAGTAAACTTCACCTCTATGAGAGCCTTTGTAAAGATGTTTGCAACTTGATAATCTGTTGAACAATATTGCACTTCAAGAACATGGTCATGAATGAGCTTTCCAATGAAGTGCATGTGTAGTTCAATGTGTTTGTTGCGCTGATCTTGGACTAGATCTTTGCATAGTTGAATGGCACTTTCATTATCACACCAAAGTGTAGTCGGATGCTACTGCTGAAAGCCAAGCTTTGACAGGATCTAACGAAGCCACAGGGCTTCCTTACTAGCTTCTACAACACCATGATATTCTTCTTCTACTGAAGAAAGAAAAATGGCACTTTGTTTCTTGCAAGCCCGTGTAATAGGTCTTGAACCAAGAGTGAACACATAACCTGCAGTAGACTTCCGATCATCAGGGTCACCAGCCCAATCAAAATCAGTGAAACCAACCAATAGAGGAGATGCTTCTGCACTGTAATGAATCCCAAACTGAACTATACCTTGAACATAACAAAGTATTCTTTTAGCTGCTTTTCAATGAATTTCATGTCGGTTTTGCATAAACTGAGAAACAAGGCCAATAGCAAAGGAAAGGTCAGGGCGAGTATGGGTCAAATACAAAATTTTTCCTACAAGTTGACAGTATAAGGTAGCATCAACTTCAGGGGAAGTACAAGTGACTGAAAGTTTGGCTCCAGACTGAAAGGGAGAAGGGGCTGGCTTATAGTCTTCCATTTGAAAATGGCGTAGAAGATCACAGGCATACTTGGACTCGGAAAGGGAAATACCTTCCTTGGATTGCAAGACTTCAAGACCAAGAAAATAATGCAAGTGTCCTAAGTCTGTCATTTCAAACTTCTTTTTAAGGCTGGACTTCACATGGTTTATAAGGTTGGGATCACTACCAGTAAGGAGAAGATCATCAACATAAAGAACAAGAATGATAAGGGACTTGCCCACTTTCTTGGTGTAGACAGTATTGTCAGAATGACACCTAGAAAAGCCAGTTTTTAAAAGAAAGCTATCCATTTTGGCATACCAAGCCCGAGGGACTTGCTTAAGACCATAAAGGGATTTCTTAAGCCGACATACAAGGCTAGAGTCTATTTGTATAAATCCAGTAGGTTGTTCCATATAGATTTATTCATGCAAGTCCCCATGCAAGAAGGCAGATTTAACATCCATCTGATGGACTTCCCATTTGAAAGAGGCTGCAAGGGAAAGAACAAGGTGGATAGAGTTCATTTTGGCAATAGGGGAGAAGGTTTCATTATATTCAATGCCTTCAACTTGTGAAAAACCCTTAGCAACAACACGAGCTTTATGTTTATCAACTTTTCCATCTGGTCCATACTTGGTTCTGTAAACCCATTTGCATCTAACAAGGTTTCTTCCCTTTGGAAGAGGAACAAGATCCCATGTATCATTTTCCAATAATGAACGATATTCTTAATTCATAGCTGCATCCCAATCTGGATGGCCTGAAGCTTCTATAAAGGTTTCAAGATCATAATTGCCTGAAGCTTGAGCCAGTAAATAAGATGCTCTATCGAACTGAGAACGTGTACATCGTTGATCTGTAGGATCACTGACAAGAGCACCTATTTCATCCCGAGTAGCATGGACCCATTTTGGAAGCTAAGGAGATGAAGGAGGATCCTGAGAAGGTGGGGGGGGATTATCATCCTCGCTGGCATCATCTGAAGAAGAAATATTTTCAGAAGTATAAGGGACAGAGAGAGGTGGCACATCCGCCGAACTAGGCTCGTAGGCCGATATATTTTCAACAAACTTTACATCTCTTCTAATGATAAAATTTTTGGACTTAAGTGGAATAAGTCTATATCCTTTGACAACTTCAGAATATCTAGCAAAAATACATTTTTCACTCTTAGGTTCTAAAGCTTTATGTTTCTCATTTGGAATATGGCCCCATGCTTCACTTCCAAAAACACGAAAGTGACTTACATCTGGTTTAATTGAGCTCCATGCTTCTTCTGGAGTGAAATTCTTTAAAACATTAGTAGGAGTGCGATTTACTATGTAATTTGCACAGTTAATTGCTTCCAACCAAAAATTAAGACAAGTCCTTTAGATTGAAGCATACAATTAGTCATTTTCTTTAAAGTGTGATTCTTCCTTTTAGCTACACCATTTTGTTGTGAAGTATATGGAATAATATGTTGCATTTGAATTCCATTCTCAGTGCAAAATTTGATGAATTTGTTGTTAACATATTCTCCGCCATTATCAGATCTCAGCTTAAGAATTTGATGTCTAGATTGTTTTTCAACAAAGGCCTTGAAGGCCAAGAACATGTAAAATAATTCACTCTTGAGTTTAAGAAGTATACCCAAGTGTGTCTGGAGAAATCATCAATGAAAGTTAAGAAATAATTGTAGGCAGAGAATGAAACAACTGGAAGTTGACCACATAAATCACTATGCACAAGTAGTAAAGGGGTTGAGGCGTGCCAATAGGCACGTTTTTCAAAACTATCCCAATGATGTTTTCCAAGTACACATCCGGAACAAAGACCATCTCTACAAGATACCATTGGAAGACCTGTCACCATATTTTCTTTACATAGATTCTGAAGGGAGAAATTGTTTAAGTGACCAAATCGCTCATGACAAAGTTTGCTCACTTCATCATTATGAGTAGCAAACACCGAGGGAAGATTTGATGACCCAAAGTTGTTAAACTTATACAACCTTGTAGAATCATCAGCAATGTCAGTAGCTAAAATCTATCTAGGATCTCTTAAGTCCTTCATTACAACATCGTGAGGTGAAAATTCAACGATTTTACCTTCACCTGAATGAGTTATCTAGTATGCAGATAGAAGGTTTCAGGATAAGGTTGGAACACATAATACATCATTAAATTGACCATTGTCTAGATGAACAGTTCCAGTCCCTAGAACACTGAGAAATCTATCATCACCAACATATATATTTTTGGGGTTACAATCATTTAAAGAAGAAAACATGGCTTTGTTTTTGGCCATGTGATAAGAAGCTCCAAAATCAATGAGCCACTCATGAGAATGAGAAGAAGAAGATACATTTAGTGCATAACCAGACTGAGATGCTTGACAACCACATACAAAAAGTGTTATTCCTGAAAATGAATTTGAAGTTGAAGATTGCTCCAAATGGATGTTATGATTCTTCATTGTTGCTTCCAAGGCTTCCAACTTCTTAAAGCATTTGTATTCTAAGTGGCCATCTCGATTACAAAAGTGGCAATGTCTATCAGTATTCTTCCCTTTGTTTTTATTTGCCTTATCATTTCATTGAAATGATTTTTCATTTTGAGATTGAAATTTCTTAGGACCCTTGTTTGGTTTAAGACCATTCCTTTTAGGATATTTCTTCTTAGGATTCTTTGAATTTGGTTGTTGTTGAGCGGTTAAGGCTTTCTTAAAATATTTTCCAAGATTAAGGAGACCAAGATATAAGAGCTTTTCTTGTTCTCTTATTAAATAATCACAAAAGGCATCAAAAGAGGGGGACTTGTAATCTTGTCCTTGAGAAATAAAGGCTTCTATAATAGAATGGAAGGTGGAAACAAACACATAGTAGGCTGGTCCCAACTTAGTAAGAATGGAATAGATAAGGCTACCATCTTCTTTCTTAACCTTAACACCTTCCAAGAGAAGTCTAAGGGTATTGTACTTGGACAAAAAATCTTCAATGGAAGAAAAATTATTGGGGTCCAATGTAAGCAACTCATTTTCAAGTTGATGGGCTCTAATTTCATTTTTAATTCCAAAAATTTTAGTGAGTTGTTTCATTGTTTCATTATGAGTATCAAGTTCTGCGATATGGAATCTAAGGTCTGGAGAAATAGACATCCCTATCAACCCATGTGCTTGATCTTGCCTATTTTCCCATTTTGCTACCTTATCTTCATCTTGAGGTTTGGTTTCTTGGCCTGAGGTTATTCTATAAATACCTTTACTTCTAAGTAAATCCACAATATAGGACCACCATTGGAAGTAGTTGGAACTATCAAGAATAACTTGGCATGGACTTTCGATTTTAACAAAAACTGAAGTTGTAGATGCTGAAACTAAGTGTTCCAATAAAACGATCTCGAAAAATTAGGCTGATTCAAAAAAAACAGCTCTGACAACGGCTTCTGGGTGAAGAAGTTATGGCTTTTTAAAGAAAAGTTGTTGAAGATGCTGACGAAGTGCGTGAATGTGCGGAAATGAATGATAATGTTATATTTAAAAAAATCCCCCCCCCCCCTCTTCCAAACTTAATCTAATTATCTTACTTAATATATATATATATATATATATATATATATATATATATATATATTATGTGACTCACTTTTATAAATAAGTGAAAGTCACTTTTTCAAAGATACTTTATGAGCTACCCACTAAATTGTAACTTAAATAAAAGAGAAAGAGACTTTAGAATTATAAGTGACTAATTTTTTATAATGGGTGAGAACACTTTTACATCAAGTAACTTTAAAACATAAGTTACATGTGTTTTTTAAAAAAGTAACTCAACAAAAAGAAAGACTTGAACTCAAGACCTCTATTCTCATAAAGTAACTTTCGACCAAGTGAGCCAGTTTAAAAGGTTAATAATTTTTGGAAAAGAGGAAGGGAGGTTTTCTCTTTTTTAGTCTCTGAATCTTTCGGATGCGTGCTTGCTTGAAAAAGCTCTTTTTTGCCTACAAAACAAAAACCACAAAACCCAACACAGACATAAAAAAAAAAACAAAACTTGCGGCTTGTTTCTGATTTTCCAAGATTACACTAAGGCACGGTGGAAAAGAGCATATGCATGAGAAAAATCCTTCTTTTCTATTTCTTATTTTCCAAAATCGTATAGAGTCGAGGGGAAAAGAGCATACGCAGAAATGAAAGTTATAAATCTGGTAATAAAAAACAGAGAGCTAAATAAACCAAAATAAACAGAGAGATGAATAGCTAGAACTGCAAATAAAGATTGTATACCTCTAGATCTTAAAAATGACGTAGCTAGGGCTACTGGAAAACTTTTCGCATGAAACGAAAGGGGTTCCTCACTGGAACAGATGCTTCTAACATAATAGAGCAGTCCTCTCGGCTCGAAAGTAGTCAGAAACAGTGTATCTAGGAAACGACAGTCGGATGCAGTTGTACCAGCTTCAGATTTGGATCACCAACGGATGCGGCCCTCAAATAGCTTTGATACCATGTAACAATTTACAGGGTAATTTCCTCAAATAGAACACCAAAGGACACCACTCACAAACAGATCACAGAACAATACACCAGTATTCTTGACGTGGTTAAAACCGTCAAAGAGGGAAACAGTCCACGGCCTGAGCCAACGCGGCCACTTCAGGCAATTTATTAATAAAAGAATGAAAATTTATGTAAGCTTCTCTCGTGAACGGTTACCCTACAAATGACCCTCCATGCTCTTTAAATAGAGATTATGGACCAATCGGGTGTTAAGCCATGGATCAAGTGTCGGTAATACCGAGGAGAGAATGAACCGTCGGATTGTAAGTTGCAAAAGTACATAGTAAAGAAACACACTTTACCTAACTCTACACTAGACCAAGTTATACTTAACTATTTCTTATGTGTTGGAATATCCTAACATGGGCAGCTCTCAAGCAGGAAAAGTTGAGGAGAGATCTAGTCAAGTGTAAGCTTGGCGGAAGCAGCAGCAGTGGGTCAAAGCCCAAGGAGGAGGAAGAGAATGCAGCCCTTGCATCCAAGGGATAGCAAGAGTAGTGGAAGAGGACAACTCGAAGATCAAATTGTTCAGGTGTGGTGAAGTGGGTCACTATGCAACACAATGTCCTCTCAGGAAGAAGGACAAAGATGAGAAGCACGATCCCAAGGTTGCACCCGTGAAGATTAAGGAGGAGGATTTTTGCATGACAATCGAGATACCTCCAAGATGGAGGTGGTATGACTTAGAACAATAACACATTGGAACAAAGAGAAATCCACATGAATGATATCTTTAAACTTTCCAACGTAACCTAATGTCCCCTACATTAGGTTTTGATCATGGTGGCTAGCACGACTAGATTGGTCAAACTCCATTTCCACTCCATTTTCTTGTGTCATACATCCATCATAGGCATTCTCCATGTGAAAATCATGTCCATAAGCCCACATAGATGGAAACAAATTCACCTATAAAAAAGTGAAAAAATCACAGTGCCATGTGTCTAATAACCCAAACATAATTAAAACTAAATATATATATGGGTGTTACAATTCAAATGTGTGGTATGAAGTTAAAACTATATAGAAAGATAATATATTTATCGATTTGTTGCACCCAAACACTATTTTTAATGCATCCTCTTTAGCACATGGGTAACGCCCAGATGCACTGTATTTCTCTCTGACTTGATCAACAACCCAACTGTTAGGGCATGTCATTGGCATATTTTGTTTTAAATTATCAGGATAAGGCAAGCTTCTACCATTCAATTGTTTGAATTATTTCCTGTCACTGCCCATTTTCTCCTATTCTCTTCATACAATGCAACCCACAGTTGTGTTGTTGCAATATTGTAAAGAATGAATTTTTATGGCTTCAATTTCTGAATTCGCTGATGATCAAATCAAACCAACATATATTTATTTAGTACATATGAGATCAAAATATGCATTAATATGAAGTTCAATGTGAATAGTTATTGTGTAATAATATGACAAATGATAAACTTGCACTTACTCTTTATCATGTGCCTCTTTCCATTCATTTCAAGAAGCTCCCATTCTCTTTTTTTTTATCCCTTTCTTGATCCCAAATCACCACAGTTGCTGTGTTGTTGATCTGCTTGATGTACTCACTGGCATAATAGAAAGACTCATATGATATATACCCCTCTGGCATATACCCCTCAGAATTTTCCCTTTGTCGAACAAAATCTTTCAATTTCTTCATGTACCTCTCTAAGAAGAACGTCCAACGACAAGAAATGACCCCAACTAATTCAACATGATCTACTAGGTGAATTGGAAGATGAACCTACTAATCCATGAAACTCGTTGGCAGCTCCTTCTCAAACATACAAACAATCCAAGCTATCTCTTGACGCCACTGTGGAATTCTACCCATATGAATCTCCTTTGATGTGATCCAACGTACAAATGCAGATAATTTAGATATGGCATGTCATAAGTCTTGGGGGAAGTAATGGTTAACACATCCATGCACAAGCAAAGGATAATGACACTACACAGTAGATAGTACATTATACAAAAATTAATTATAAAATGTCCCATTACATAAAAATAGAAAAAAATAATAAAATCATGTTTTTGACATACATACTCTTAGAAGGTTCAAATGGTCATGTGATTTCAACCCCAAGAAATGATCTTCCACAGTGAAGAAAAATTGTAGTGAAGACCCATTTAAACAAGGCACCCTCACACTCATTATAACTTCCTTTGCCAAATAAAGATCATATTTCTTTAAAATCCATGGGACATCACCTTCTTTGAAAGACCAAGAGCGACTAGCCTCTCCTCTAGTTTCTTGTCTTAGCCAATGTTTAATTTTATTTTTTGAAGAAATATGATCTCTCATAATAGCCAATATGTCACTTTCTCTCAATGACATGTGCCTCCATAAATAATATGAAACATTGTTAAATATCTGCATGGGATCTAGTAAGTGGAAAATCTTAAGATGCTCCCAATATGGGAGCTCGTAAAAGACATATTTCATTTTCATCCCGACGGGCAATTTCTCAACATAGGTGTTGAAAAATTCTGGATTGTCGAACATATGATCCTCAATTGAATATAACATTTTATCTGCAAACTCCTTCTCCTTATCTCTCTCATATTCTATAAGCCATTCAGTTGGTGTCATTATTGCAAGCCTTTGGGTTCTCTCTAGTTTACCATTGAAACCGGATGTTACTCTTCTGTAAGGGTGTTCTTATCGGAGGAATACCCTAGAGCATTCATACATTGACTTTCGTAGGTGGTCGTACCACCTAGCCTTCATAGAAGGTCCACAACATTTACATCCATGATACCCTTTTGTTACAAGACCTGAGAAATTATTGTATGCAGGCCGACACGTTAGCGACCATGAATATTTGAACAATTCCAGCAAATTAAATTAATATGTGAAACAATATTGTTACTAAACGAATCAATAAGAATGTAATTTACCAAAGAAAACTCCTACGTTTGGATAATCACATATGGTGTATGCACATATGCCATACAATGTAAAACTCCTCTCTGTTGTGATGGGCCTTGATATATCATACACATGTACCCATTCCCATAATTCCTTCAATTCATCTATGATGGTTGTAAGTAGACATCCATATTCTTCACTTGTCTTCTACTATGGACTATGATAGCCAACATAAGATGTTCATTCTTCATGGAAAACCATGGGGGGTTATTGTTATTGATCACTACTACAAGCGAAATAAAATAGTTGGTGTTTTGGAGGGAATATGGATTGGCGACATCCATGGCTATGCTGAGTCGTAGACTTCGTACTTCATCCTTGAATTTGTTTGGCCATGTATCCTCTATATGCTTCATGGTTATTGAATTTGTTGGGATTCACATAACTCCTTACTCACTTCTGTGTGAGGCATGCCATCCTTGCAACATAGCTAATTCTTTGCAATGAAAGAGTTTTTGAATCCTTGGGATTATAAGCATGTGCCTCAATATCTTATGAGGAGGACCATGTGATTTACCCTTTTTTTTAAATTACGGTACCTGTCATGCCCACATTTTGGACATATCTATTTCTCTATGTATTCTCCTCTATATAGTATACAATCATTTCAACATGCATGATATGATATGTAGTCAACACCAAACATTTTCAACAACTAATTTTCCTCTTCGCAACTACCTGGAAAGATATTATCACTCGGAAGAACCTTATTTTTGAATATTTTTGCAGTCAGTGGGGAATACAATTGTATAATGTCAATATTTAACATTCATAAAATTGACCCTTTTTAAATTTGATTGTGTGACAAAATATAAAGAACTTGATTGATCATGCAAGTCAATTACGTCAATATTGTCGGTAAACTTGCATTTGACATGCCAAACTTTTCTTTCATGTTGTACAGAAACATCATTTTCCCCAGCTTAGTAGACTTTGACTTGCCGCTAGGTCCAAAGAGAGGGGTGGTGGAAGCGGATTTCAGGCTTTCGAATAAGGTATCAGTGATATAAGCATCATCCCCTAGCTAATAATTCTGTAATGAATCTAACAATATTGTCTCCATGATATTCATATCCCGTAAGTAATCATCCACACAAACCTCCATTTGATTTCCTCCATTTCCAACTTGTGATGAAGGACTACTATTGTTGTAGGCATTCCTAATTAGTGAATCTAGATGTAGTGGGAATTGAATAGGTGGTTGATTCAACCATTCTTTGTATGCTTCCTCTTCAATTCTTTCTCTTAATGCAGCCTTCTCTCGAGTTTACATTGTAGTGGGGTGCTCTGGAAGATGGTAGGCGGGTCGCTCATCATCACTAGAATCCTAATTTCAAAAAAATATTGAACGTCATTAGTACAATATCAATGATATTAGTAAGCATTTCAATGCAATTGGTTTGTTGAAATTACATTATACCAAACAATTATTACCATCGTCGATCCAAGATTGTGGCTGGAAGACGTCATTTTCCAATTGGCAGGGTGAAGTCTGGATAAATTTTTATTCAAATTAACATGGATTAAAAGAATTCCAATTAGCTAATTGAAATATAAATAAAATCTGAACTTACAAGAGATGGAAAGGGAGAACTCCATGAAGGACTTTGATCATTAATATGGAACAAGCTGGAATTTAAAGAAATGGCCATTTGATATTATTGAGATTTTGTCCCTACATTTGAGAAAAATCAGAAATAAAAATTTGTATGCATCTCCAAACTTAATCTCAACAACCATATAACCACAATCTGAATTTCACTATAGTTTTCAAACCATTTTTCAAGAATAAGGTGACTTTGATTGGAAAATGTATACTATGAGCTATTGTATTTCACGTGGAAGCATTTTAAAGGATAATATGAGATTAATATTCCATTTTATGTGAAATTAAAATTTCAGATAGCTTTTAGACCAAATCGATGTGCTTATACAAACAAAGCACACTAGTGCGTTTAAAGCATTAACATCACCGGGACATTCAAATAATATTCACATCAGTTTCTGGCATTTTGAAAAAAATATGTTATCATATCGGTGCTCTTCTACAAAAACACACTGATGCGTTTAAAAAAAAATAGCATCGCTACGCCCTGTTTCCCGATTTTAAAAAATAAAAAATGAATTCAACCAACTCGGTGCTCTTATAGCCATTAGAGAATCGATGCTTTTAAATAGAGACCACACCATTGTGTTAAAAAAATTAATCACATGGTTTCGGGATTTCGAAAATTTAAAATAAAAAAATGTATCATGTCAGTGCGTTAAAAAAATTTAGCGCCCTAGGAATGTCGGTGAGCTTTTTTTATAAACACAGAGGTGCGCTTGACTCTCGAACTCACCAATGTGCAGAAAATTTGAAAAAAGAAAAACACGATTTTTTTTCTTTTTTAAAATTCAAAAAAAAGTGGCAATTGATTCTTTGAAATCTAATGTCATAAAATCTTTTAAATAGTAAAAATTTATTCACCATTTCATTATTTTACCCAAACTTTCAAGTGAGTGATTTGCAAGAGAGACATACCAGGAGCACTGTGCAGCAGCAGAATACTTTGGAGCAGCATAATTATTTAGAAGATAAGAAGCTAAAAGGTATGGTGATTTAATCAAAAACCTGCATGGTAAAAAATTTAAATTTTTTTGTTTATTTTACTAATAAACTTTTTACAATTTATGTTAGGGTTTATTTAAAAGAGAGATCATTTGCAAGAGATACATAATGGGAGCAATGTGGAGTTGCAAAATATTTTGGATCCGCCGAAAGATCATGCGTTGAAAGGTATGGTGATTCACTCAAAACACTAAATAGAAAAAATCTTAAATTTTACTGTTAAAATATTTTACAATTTCTATTAGATTTGTTCACAATTCAGAAAATAATAATAATAATAATAATAATTAATTAAAAACCCTGTATAATAAAAAATTTACTATAGATTTTACTAGTAATTTTTTTACGATTTACTTTCCTATTTAAACTTAATTAAAATTCAGACAAAAAACAAAAAAAAATCAATACTCACCTTAAACCCTTGCTTCCTCCTGCAAAATTTCACCTGAATGTTTAACTTCCTCTACCACTTCACAATTAGAGTTTTTCAATATAGGGATTTTAGATTTAATGGGTTTGTGTATTTACTATATATAGGGTGTTTGACATGTAAAGTAGGGGAATCAATATTGAATTAGATCTAAACCCTCTCAGTCGTCTCCGTTTTTTTTTTTTAAATGACTATATGTTTTTGGTGCACCCTCTATAATATAATGCACCGCTGATCCAGATGTAATACAATGCACCAACATTTTAGAACACTCTCTATTCTTCCTAATATGTTAATCATTTCTCCCTCTGTAATATAACACATCGGCGTGCCTCTTCCAAATAGCACCGTTAAATCATTCTAGTGCATTTATCCTTACAAATTGCACTATAATAATTTAAAATTAATTTTCCATGACGATGTTGAACAATTAAACTCCTGGTACGTTTAATGTTCTAAATGCATTGATGTATTAATTTAGATAAATGTATCGGTGTGTTTATTTAAATAAATGCACCGATGTGTTTACCTAAATAAACACTTCGGTTACTAGAGTTTTTTTTTGCTGAAAATTATTTTATTTATTTGTAAAATATATTTAATGACTTCTATATTGAATGCTACAGGTTGTATATTGATAATAAAAATATGTCTTTGAATGTCTTAAGTAACAAAAATATTGATCGACACAATGATAGCACATCAAAAAACAACAGAGAAGGCAACTTCTCTGTAAATTCTTTAAAAAATTAATATGTTTGAGCTATATGTAAGTTTAAATAATATGTATTGGTTGGTGTATGTCATGCAAAGCCGCAAAATGAACAAAGTTGATAATAGTATTTCTAATCTAAGTGCGGAAGAGTGTAAAATCCTAATAAAAAATTTGCAGAATGATGAATCAGGTGAATGAAAAAATACTAGTATTCAATACGAGATTTTTTTTTTGAATTTTCATTAATAATATACTTAAGAAAATTAGATAACATGTTTCAAACAATCTATTAATTCATATATGTTTAATGTTATACAGAGAGAAATAGCGAAGGAAAATATCAATGTCCTTCTAAGAAAAGAAAAATTATAGAAAATGTACATGATGATGAATTGGTCCTTAGCTCATCTGGAGTGGCGTTGGAGGTTAATGAAAGAGGAATTTTTTTTTTACAGAACTATGAGAGATCTAGTGGAACGAACTTATAAATATACTTCCCACTTACAATACAAAAATTAATCCAATGATTCTAAGA
The DNA here is from genome assembly GCA_031772625.1 of Pinus tabuliformis. Taxonomy (NCBI): domain Eukaryota; kingdom Viridiplantae; phylum Streptophyta; class Pinopsida; order Pinales; family Pinaceae; genus Pinus; species Pinus tabuliformis. The sequence goes on from CM062815.1 coordinate 827,509,454, forward strand.
ATCAAATTATATCTACACTATGAGATGTGTTTCTAGAGCAATGGTCAATGAGACATGTCACACTTGCAATAGAAAAAACATACAACAACAAAAAATAATCATTCAAAAGGTAATATTCCTAATTGTATAAAATGATTTTCTAGAGTTATATGTATATATTACTACAAACATTTTAATTTATTAATATCAATTTTGTTATATTTAGTTTTTATATATCATTATAAAAATATTTTATTACCTTTTTTTAGAAGTTTACGAAAATCTCAAATGATCAATGCGTTGATATGTGAAACATGCCAATAGGAATGTCCAAAAAAATGTATAAGGAGATGGTCAAAGAAATGGACATAATTGCATCACAGGAGGAGCCATCTCAACAACAATGTGCTTCAAATGTATGTAATCATGATTGACTTTGTACATATAAAAATTAATTTAGCATTAAATATTAATTTTCAAGTTTTTTTGCAAAAAAGAAAACAAGATGGAACTCAGTTAGCACATAAAACAAGACAAGGAAGAAAATGGTTGATTTCAAAGTTTGTGAGTAATTGTTAATATTTCCTTATAACAACTCAAGGTTTCATTTTTGTATATTTTAAGTTGTTTTAAAGCAACCATCCTTGAATGTCTTAAAATATGTGCTAACATACAAAGAAGAGCCATCAGAAGAATTGATTGACATTGGGTTAAATAAGGGTTGTGAGTATATGTTAGCATATCAAAAATTAATTGTGGAATCTATAAGTATCTATGTTGTTTTACTTCTCTAAGTTTATAATTAATAGAACAAAAAAATCATTTTTATTAAATATATGAGTTATAATGGGGTTTAAAACATGCAGGAAACAAAGTATGGAACTACGCCAGCAAAAGACTTGTTGCAACAAGGCATGATACTTGGTTTTGAAACCATTTGCACAGCATATGAGTCACTTCTTGTTATGGTACATTACTATTCGATTTACATTGATGTATATTATTTATTTCAATTTTCATTATTCTCACTAATGTAGATACATTCATTACGCTTTATTTTTATGTTTCCAGATGGAACATGAGCAAGAAGAGGAAAGTAATCGATGAAATCAATAAAAAATTTGTCTATATAACCCAATTCATGGAAGTAGCTTGAGCCCTGACAACAGTTCTAGTGAAGAATGATGATCTGTTTGAATATCAATGCAAGTTGTCATATTTTTTTAAATAATTATCTGTGAAAATCAAACATTTTATTTAATGTAATGGACATAGTATCCCAATGGAAATAAAAGGGGTCACCAATAACATTCCCATTTTGTATGACAAAGAGCCTCTTATTGATATATAATAAAATATATTTTAATTTACTCTATTGTGTTGTCCAATGTCGATGTGAAATGTTACACCATTGATTAAATATATGGATGATTAAATATTATAATGAAGAAATGTGAAATATGATAATATAACAAATTAATCCAAACATCGTATGTAAATGCACTAATCAAATTTTAATTTATATGAATATTGTTATAAGATATATGTCGATTTTTCAATGAATAACGGATTAAAAATTTTATAATAATTGCACTATAAGAGGTTGACGTTTCCCAAAAAGAGAAAATCTCATTCAAAAAACCAGTGCGTCAATAACATATAAAAGCATCAGTGTGTTGTGTTATATAAAAGAACTACGATGACATATTTTTTCATGCCTAGTGCCTCTTAATAAAATGAGAGCATCGATGTGTTTATCAGTTCAATCATTGGTCAGTGCCTCTTAATAAAACGAGATCATTAGTGTGTTTATTAGTTCAAACATCGGTCATCTTTGATATTAATGCTCCAGTGCATTATAATTCTTAACGTACCAGTGCTTTCATATAACTAACTCCTCTGTCCTGCAAAATATTATTTCTAGCTCGGTGCTTTATGAAAATTGATAACACTGGTCCTTTTATATGGCTAACACACTGGGGCCTTTGTACTAACGATATGCATCGACGTCGCAACTTTAAAAAACATCGACACAACAATTATTTTTTGTGTTCCCCAGTGTCATTCCTTAGAAGAAATCCCCAGGGATTTTTTATCTCTTAGCACCAGTGTGGTATATAATACGCATCGTATTATTTCCATTCAATGCCTTGGTGCTTTCAGTTATGTATGAAGCCTTGTGCTTTTATGTATGTAGTGCATCGGTGCTACTTGTTCCATTAAGTGCACCAGGAAAAAAAAGTATCTGCTAAAACCTATGTTATCCCAAACGGATGTTTTAGCAGATGTTTTTTGACAACTTTTTCCAATTTTATAACACTAAAAACCTTCGTTATAAGGTCTTTTCCTTATAGTGATTCATCAATTTATAAAAAAATTGTAAAGTTTCTTGAAAATGATTATATGAAGATGGAAAACCTTAAATTAGAGTGATAGTCATTAAACTTTCTTTCACGTCTTTAAAACAATATTTTAAGAGTTCACGCCAAATATTTTTGAAATGAGACATGTACTCCAAAACATCTCCCCCTTTAGCCACCTTTGATTGAGGAATCATCGGTTGACATGTTCGTAATAGCCAAAAAATGTTTTGAAGACAGGGTTTTGAATTAGTATCATTTTAATTGGTGAAAATTGAGTATCATTGTATTGTTAAAACAAATTCTACAGACAATCTTTTCCTTTCTTGGGGATTTTTTTAATGAGAGAATAAAAATAGGGTTCAAAATATTCTACACACAACATTTTAATTAGGGTTCAACTTGTCCAAATTCGCCATTTCATAAGCGAATTATAGTGGCAACCATTACTCAAAGAGAGCGAGGGTATGAATCCATGCAAGTTTTGCATGTACTTCATTGTTGCTTTTCATTTTCCTTGAAAACCCTTTAAATAATTAAATTGTGCCTCTAACACAATTGCCAAGTGTTGAAGCAAACAATGGAAGCTAGGGAAGATCTGACTGGGGTATCATTTATGAAGGCTAAGCCTTCCTTGGGTTAAGGCTGAAAGGGCTTCTCAACTTTGATTCGTTGAAGCGCTTAAAGAGCACTGAGTTCTTTATTATCTTTCATTGGGGTTTTGAATTTGGGTTCCTTGTTATGAAACCTGTAATGTAGCACAATGGTTCAAGGTCGTTAGAGGCCATGATGGTGCCCTTCATAAGAATCTTGGATTTATCCCACAGTAAAACATTCACTAGGGTAGGTAAAACTATTGGTCATGCAATCAATCACAAATTCAAATAATGGCACTGATGTCAACAATAGAGGAAAACAACTAGATCAATATTATTTTTTCTATTGTGGGAAGGTGTTGGCAGAGAACTATAGATTGATAGATATGGAGTGGTGTAGGAAGAAGTAGAGATGGTGGAGCTATTTGTGCCAAGTCCATGGATTGTTATTTAAAAGTGTATCTTGAAAAAAAATAAAATAATAAATATAAATATAGAAAAAGTTGACCCCAATTAATCTAGGAGGATCCTGTAGTTTCTCTAAGATCACAGGTTTCAGTTGTTTCCATAAATAATGCCAAGCAGTAAAGCCCGTCACTCTGAATCTAGCAGTAACTTCAGTTTCTCATTTTGTCTCTAGATGAAGCAGAAATCGTCTGTTGAGGTTTGTCGTGAACAGGTGAAAAGGGGCCTTGCTGCCCATGTGGCGTTCACGCAATTTGACATGTGGAAATGGTCTAGTCAACAGGTCAAAGTTCATCTCCGGTGCATATCTCTGGGGAATGGTGAGATTTTGGGTTTTGGTTGGTTAAAGATTCATATTATAAGGCATGGGTGCATTAATAAGTTTATGGCGCAGTTGCAAACCTATGGTTTCTAAACCATATGACATACCATATATGAAAACAATGGTGCATATTTTTTTAATGAAAACATGCCTAAGGTTCAAACTATGTGTAAAAACCATGGTGGGTGCAAGGGATAGATATGTTTTACAAACCATATAACTATATGGTGGGTGGGCGCAAAGACTTATGTTATCAAATAATGGTGGCGGAATATGTAATGAACCTATGGGGAATATGAAATATGGCGAAGTAAATCAAAACCTATGGAAAAAGGTTATAAACTATGGTGTGAAATTATAACAAAGTATAAGCAGGTTCATACATGGTGGATCCCAGTCCAGCCACATGGTGGTGAAGTTAATGGCCATGACCACTTTAGGATGTGAGTCAGCTTGCCAACAAATTGTCAAAGATATGGTGTTAATCACCGGAACATGGAGGAATCTAGTCAGCATTGCCACAAGGTATGCAGTTACTACAGGCACGAGTCACGTCGATAGCTGGGAACTGGCAGAGAATTTAGCACAGAGGTGGCAAGTATTGTGGCACAGTTGAATTTCCATGGAGAAGTGATTGTCGGAGTAGTTTCGAAGCCTGTAAAATACACTACCATGTTGGTAAATAGTCTTGCCACATGTCCAATTGATATTTTCCATGAATTACTTTGGTTATATGTGGATAGAACTAAACAACGAAGCGCGGAGTTTGAAAACCCCATGTATTAAATTATATGAAAATGTGTTAGTTTAATGTTCTATCATTATATTGTATTTATGATATAATCTGCACCAAAAAAAAGGCATGTATTAAAAGTTATATGGTTTAGTTAAATGTGATAACCTAAGGTGTAGTATGGTGTTGGAACATGATTGCACCGAGACTAGTTTTTTCGCCTAACCAAAACCAATTTCCATGTATAGCCCAGGAGGTTCGACCCTGGAACCTTCCCGAGGTCTTATAAAACCTTAGCCATTGCACCAGTGCAGTTAGGAGTGAACAGTGAGTTTCAGAACAAGGTATTGTATGTGACTGTTTTTCTTCATGTAAGCATATCTTGGCCATCCTTGAGCCATTTTGAGAATGGAGACAGGTGTTGGAAAGCTAATATAGAGGGATTATTTTTGAAATTAACCAATAATGCCTGCATGCATAGTTCAGCTAGTGAAACTCCATGTAAATAACCTTTTTGGTGCATTCCTAATATAACGGACACCCATTGGAAGCGGACTTGGAGATGTAGTCCAGGAGGGACAAAATTCGTCAACAATGTTTGTTGTGTTTGTGCCTTTTATTGTTGTTGTTTATTCTTCATTTCAGTTCTCAAATTTTGATGTTTAAGGAATATTAACAGCTTAATTTCCCTCTTGCATTCACACATATGAAACCTTAGTTAATGTTGGTGAAAATGCGCAAATAATCAATCCTGTAGATTTCAGATCACCAATAAAATCAAAATTTGAAAATGGAGTATCTAGGCTTTGTCTCCTAGACTCCCACATGAATTTAAAAAATTATGAGTAATCGGTTCTAGATTTTTCTAGTGGCAGACACCAAAAACACTGCATTATACTACAAAAGTACGAATAAACTTGATTGCAAATATTACAAAAACCTTATAAAGCATGATGGCCTTTTAACTTCACATGGAGGTCTTTTTTATGATGCATGGACCCAAAAGATTATGAAAGTAATCAAGGATTATTAGTTCACATCCTTCTTTCAATTGGCCATATCTGCCATAAAAACGAGCTGGTTGGGTGACCTCATAGGCATGGTGTAAAAACCCTGGTTAAAAATCCATGTAAAAATATATAAGACCATGGTGATGGGACACGTATTCCAAGCTGAATGGTGGGTAAAACATCCTAGTGTGTGTTCATTCAGGTTATTACGGCTAAGGAAATTGGCAAAGGCAATGGAAAAATCTTTAAAAAGGCAAAGAGGCATTAATTGGCATTTTATTTATGAAAATGATGGAAATTACGGGAAAAGGAAGGTGAACAGTCATAGGTTGCATGTGAGGAGGAAATTGAAGGAACATAATGGAAAATGAAGAAAATAGAGGCCTCATTAATAAAAATTCTTCTGAGGATCAGTGGGTAAGCTTGATCAGTTTAATTTTTGAGCTCTCTCTATTCTCTCTCTCTCTCAAACTCTTGGATACTTATATTTTTCTTGGAGCACTCTTAGAGAGTGTGGCATACTTGGATTTTGGAACAAGAAGGCAAGGGAAGAGCAGGAAAGTGCAAAAGGACATCGAGATCATCAGCTATAGCGGGTTTTTCTTGCAGGTACCAAGTTGCATGTATATTTTCCTCACTAGTTTTGGCATGCATGGCGCATGCATGTGGTTTATTGGTCATGATCTGTCATTGGAATGTAGGATTACCTGGATTGACAGTGGATTTGCCTACCCTTTCCATTTCCTGGATATCCATGGATATTGTGGGTTTATTTCTTTGTTTTGTTTTGGTTGGTTCTCATGTTTCCTTTAGCTTGGGTTGAGTTACTAGTTCCTGGAAGCCCTAGTTGGAAAAACGCTCTGGAAGCCCTATAACATCTTGGGTTGAGTTACTAGTCCTGGAAGCCTTGGTTGGAAAAACGCTCTAGAAACCTTGGTTGGAACAAGCACTCTGGAGCCCTGGAAGGCTTGGGTAGAGACCAATATGATGATGGTTTTGCGATGTCTGGCTGTGAGGTGGAATCATTATTTGAAGGGTTGATGCGGTTGGCCTCTGGAAGCTCTAGATGGTTTTGGATTGATGTGTTTTATGATATCCCACATTCATGCTTGGAATATGGCATGAGGGTGACTCGCTGAAGAGAGTTTTAGTGCGGCCATGTCTACAGTTGGGCGGTAAGTGGAAGTCCCAAACCTTGTTGGATTTGCCTATGTTCGATAAAATCTAAGTTCTCTTGATTTTTTACTTATTTATATGTGTATTTAATGGTTGTTATCTCACAGTTATTTTCATGGTTTTATGTTGGTTATAAGCATGGTTAATTGATTAGTTCTTGTCATGGTTATTTCATGTATTTACTTTTAATTGTTAAAATGATGGATGCAAGACCTAATTGATGTCATAACAGTTCAAGGGAGAAGGTGGTGATCCTTCTTGTTATGTCTCATAAGAGTTTTCAGTCATTCATGCTCTGTCTTGTATCCTAGACCTGTAGATTACATTGATTCCAAGTGTTTGACAGAATTTCAGTCCCAGTTGGGGATGGTCAGGCCTAGTCCTAGAGTTAGTTTTTGGTTTATTAGTATTTTCATCGTGTGTTTAATGGATTCTAAAAGTTACAGCAAGTTCTAGGAAGTGGTCAGAATTATGGGCTTAAAAAGTGCCTTAAATCCGGGGACTCTGGCACAGGTCTTCTGGAAGTAGTCCCTAGACGCACGCATGCAGGGTTGTGGGAGCATCCAGAGCTCTCTAGACATTGGCATGCCCATAGCATGGGAGAATCCATAGTTTAATAGCTTAAAAACTCAGTGGGACCCAAGGGTTGGTTACCTGAGAGGTTGGGATGGTTCCTAAGAGTCTTGTTGCTGATGTAGAAGGTCTATATGGTGTGTTTCCATCAGTTCCACTTCCTTAACATGACTTAGGAGGTCGAATCATATCATAGTAACTTCTCGTCACATGTTTACTCTAGTTGTCGGTTACTTGGGTAGATGTTGGAAGAGGGGGTTACACATAGAGAAAGAGATTAGGGTGAATTGCTCGAAATCCAATTATATAGAGCCAATTCCAATTCGATAGATAGAATGAAAAAAAAACACTTCAAACTACTTGGAAAAAAAAGTAATAATTTCTAGATTTATAATATGCAGGTAATTTTACAATACAAAGGCCTTCCTTTCATGATCTAGGTGGATATTGATGGCTATCCACCTACTCCACTAGCTCAAAGCACAATTCTCCATCTTGGAAGTTTTTTTACAAATTTCAAGTCCTAAAATTTCGAGGCCATTTTGAGACCTTAAACGACATATGTTTGACATAGTGGGGCCCCTAGTCAGAATGTATGTAAAAGTTATCAAGCACGCCAATTAGAGATTGTATGCAAAATTTATGACATTGGGAAGCTGATGTACTAACTAACCCATCAGAGCCCGCAGATATTTTAGTGTTTCATCTTCTAGAGTTAGGTTTTTGGACCTCTAAGGTTCTTGCTCTATGTTAAAATGCCATTCTCTTGGCCTCCTATAATAGCTTTTATAAATGTGTGTAGTTTCCTTCTCTTTCTATTCAAAAATAAATACCACCATTCTAGCGCCCTGACATGGCAGAGAAAAAAGAGATGAAGAACTTGGATATCCTATCAAGTTGTTACTCAAGGAAGTGCTCATGCAACAAAAAAAATGAGACGATGGAAAATTTCGCTTAGATCCTTCGACGACTACCAACAACAGTCAAGGAACCTTCAACAAGTGTCAATTTTGGAGGCACAAAACCATTCAAGGCACAAGTTAACTTTGATATCACTTTATTTGAAGGCTAAATAGATGCATGTGCCTTAGAGAAATAGTTAAATCTATTAGAGGGATATTACTCTGTCCAAAAATTTTCTAACAATGAAAAGAATTCCTTCACACTACTAAAAGTCATTCCCCGAGTCAAAAATTATTGGAAAGGTTACTAAGAAAAACACAATGAAGATGAGTTTCCAATGTTCAATGTAGGGCCAACTTGGGCCACATTTCTTGATGCCCTTATGGAGGAATTATACCCTGTAGGTGTAACAACCCTTGGTTGATTTTCCATGTAAATAAAATAAGACCAAGGTCATGGGACGTGTATTCCAAGACAAATGGTGGGCAAACATTATAGTGGCCATCACTTGTAGTTTATTAATGGATATATAAATTGGGAAAGGCAATAAATGGAAGTTAATTAAAAGAAATGAAGGAAAATATGAGAAAAGGGAGATGAAGAGGCAAGAATATGCATGCAAGGGAAAATGAAGGAAAAGGAAAAGGAAATAAATGGAGAGAGAAATCATTTTATGCCTCTCTTGGTTACTCTTAGCACTCATAGCTACTTTTAGTCACTCTTACACTCTTACACACTTAGAGCATTCTTGGAGAATTCTAGCATTCATTTGGACATCCAAGCATTCTCAATTAGACTTGGATAAAGAGAACACTTGAACAAAAGAAAGCACCCTAGCAAGGAATTCAAGGGAAACAAAGAAGAAGTTTGGAAAAGTAGCTACAATAGTAGAATATTGCATAATATGTGTGATCTCATTATTGGGATGTGAATGCATGGTGCATGCATATAGTTATTTGGTTACTTTGTTGTCATTGGCATGGGATTTTCCTAGATTGACAATGGTTTCAACCTTGCCTTGCCATTTCCTGTGTAGCCTTGATGTATTGGGTTCTCTGCTTTTATTAAGCTTTGGATGGCTAGTAAAATTTGGATCCTGGTTGAGATGGTCTCAGGAAAATTCTCAAGGGTTAAGGGTTGAGATGGTGTTTCTCCTGGAACTTTTAACGTATAGGTGATGACAGGAAAAATCCTCTAGGTATGGTGAAGAAATTCGTAGGCTTCCAAGCTTGTTTTGGTATTAATGATTTCTGGACCAGTTGAGGCGAAATTATTGTGTCTGGGGAATGAGGTGGTGTGGCCTCTAGATTCCCTGGTTGTTTTTGTTTTGGTTTATCCCATGTGATCCCACATTCATGCTTGGAATATGGCATGGGGGTGATTGGCTGAAAGAAGATTTGGTTCAACCCAATATATGGTTAGGTGGTTCGTGGAAGTCCCTAACTTGGTTGGCTTTATGCATATGTTATTATGTGTTATATTCCTATTGAGATCAATGAGCACATGTGTTGGTTATTGTGTTGATTTTATGATTGGTATGTCCTGAATTCATTCTGGTTAAATGCTAGTTATAAGTATGCCATATTCTTATTGTATAATGTGCTCTTGTTATGGATCTTTCTTATGGCTTGATAAGTTATTAAATGGTTATATGAATGCATGGGCTAACTAGTGTTTTATGTAGCTAGCTTGAGAGGGCATTGAGCCTTCTTGATGATTCTCTAGAGAACTTATTGAATCAGTGAACAAATATGTACTTATGATCCACAGGTACTATGTACACAAAGTGTTTGTATAAAGGAATAATTTGGACCTCCAACTTCCTAGGGTCGTAACTTTGGCATACAATCTTCATTTGGCTATCATAACACTTCATTTCGAAGATCTCATTAAGGAAGCCAAAAATAGAAACTGTGAAATGGATTTTGACACTTTTTTGGTCTCTCCACTTTCCCTGAAAATGTCAAAGTTAGGCCCTCAAAATGGCCTCAGAAGTTTAGAACCCGGAAAACTACAAAAAATAGAAAGTTGTGTTAAATTTAAGGGAAAAATTGAAAATAAATGGTGTTGGGTCAAGTAGGATGATAACAATGTGATCGTGCATCACAAGGTGTTTACAGTTAGTTCTAAACATGTGGACCCCCTTCTCCATAAGTGCATCTTGGAAATCGGGTAGTGCATAGTAACTCTCATCTCATGTTTGCCCTGGTGAGAAGGTTAAAGTGGGTAAATTTTGGGTGGGGTGTTATAGTAGGTAACCATGATTACTAATACATGAGATAGAAAACTTCGTGACAACAAAGAGGCTAAATAGTGCCATATTACACCAATAATTTCCATACCTTGTGTTCAAAGTTGGGCATCAAAGACTTTGAGCAGCACTTGTTCTTGAAGTACCATAGTGGCCTACACAAGTACATCCAAGTAAAGATGGATTTCTTAAACATCTCCTCATTTGGGAGGTACCTACTAATATGTTCTCAAAATCAAACAAAAATTGAAGTAGCAAAATAAGTGGGAGTTTGGGCCTACAAATATGTTGCAACAAAAGCCTAGAAAAGGAAACCCTAACTCACAAAACAAGGGACATGGCAAGGAGAGTTGGCCTTAAAACAACATACAAAAGTTGTAGGCAAAGAAGGGTGATGGGAAGTAAAGGAATGGCCCTAAAAAGTGGTGTTATTTCCACAAAAGCACCTATCACAACACTAATGAATGTCACTCGAAATAATCATTGATAGAGGAGCTAAAAGAAAATGAAATATGCTTTTGGATATAATTCTAAATTTAAACAATATAAAGGGAAGTAGATCATTGACATAGAACCTAGTGCTACCATCATGTCCATAAAGATCCAACCAAACGAGTCAGAGGAGCTTGAAAAGGGCGAGCACTTCTTTGTTATGTAACCAGATCACAAAAAAAGAAGAAAAGATAGATCAACGGCTTGAAAATAATCCTCTTCAAGGGGGAAATATCATTTTACATCACATAAATGAACAATTATTGGATGATTCAAATGACAAGACCTCCTTGGTATATATATGAGTCTAAGGGGCCAAAATATAATTAGGGCCTACATAATAATATAATGTAAGGGAACAACAACAACAATAGTGGAATTATATGGGGTACAACAATAAGTATATGGGGGCTTCACTAGTATTATAGGGACCTAACATGCCCCTCTCCTTCAAAAAATTGTTGTCCTCAATGTTTAAGTAGTTCTAGATGCTTTTTATTAAAATAATCATCCTCCCATGTGGAGTCTTTAGCAGGTAAGTTCTTCCACTAAATGAGATACTCTGAAATTGCTCTATTTCGTAGTTGTCATATTATTGTTTATTTGATTGCTTCAGGCTCCAATATCATTTTCCTTTCTCATCAAGTTCTCGCAATATAGTTTGAACTAGGAGCTTGCCACCTATAACCTTCTTTAAGAATGAAACATGGAAAACTGGGTGTACTCGCGAAGATACATGCAACTTCAATTTGTATGACATAGCACCAATATTTTACAACACCTTGTAAGGACCATTGGTACTTGAGTGATAATTTATTATCCTTATTAGCTTGCTTGAGGGACATTTGTTTGTATGGTTGTAGTCATAAAAGTACCCAATCACCCACATCAAAACTTCTTTCACTATGATGTTGATTTTCCTATTGTTTCATTCTATGTTGCACTAGATCTAGGTTATCCTTTAAGAGTTGGAGACTTTTTGTTGATGTTCAGTGTGTTCTTCCAGTGCTTGAACCATAGAATTGTCTCTTAAAGATGATGTGATGGACAGTGGATGATATCCATAAAGTCCCATAAATGGGTCATTTTTGTTGTGGCATGGAAGGAAGTGTTATACCACCATTATATTAGGGGTAACCACTTGATCCATTGTTTTTGTTTATCATATACAAAGAAATGAAGATATATTTCCAAACATTTCTTTGTTATCTCAGTTTTCCCATCAGATTAAGGATTACAAGATTAGTTATGGGCTAATTGAGTAACAAGATAAGAAAATAATTTTGTCAAAAAAATTCTATTAAAAATGGGATCTCTATCACTTACAATAATATTTGGGTTTCCATGTAGCTTTTGAATTGTTTCCAAAAACATTGTATCAACTATACTAGCTTTAAAAGGTTGAGATAGTGCAAAAATGTGTGCATACTTGTGTTGTGTTATTCAACAACCCCCCGTTTATTTATATATAAATCTCTTAGGAAATTATTATATAAATAATGGGGACCCTTTAAATTTTTAAAACATAAAAATATAAAATATTTTAGTGTTTTAAAAGGAAATATTTGAGTTTATTTGAATAAAAAATCCTAATTTCATTGGCCCAAACAACTCAAATGAGCTGGTCTCAAAGAAATCCCGACATTATCGCACTTCGCAAGTCCTAATGAGAAACTCCCTATTTTATCCTTTTGAAATGATGTGATGCGATAAAGTATATTGTAATCACATATCCCAATGTGTATAGCCCCCGAGAACAAAAACATACTTCAGCTTTTAAAGCCTTAAGTATTGTTAAATATTCACTCTATAATGGGGCTTACCCACATCGCAAAACTTATAACAAGCGTGATTTTAAAAATCCCCGAGGACCACTCCGGTTGCAATATGTGATAAACCTTCCAGACCCAATATAACAGTTAATGTAACCCTATAAATATGTCGCATCCAGATGAATCCCAAATTGGAAAAAGGTAGATCGCTCCAATCACTTTTGATCTCTCGACTGCAATAAAACTCTTTATTAAAGCGTGACTTTAATAAATCATAAGAATCAATCAAATAAAGGTAAAGCGCGTTAAAATATAATAGTAAGCCATCGGTCAAGCCCGCTCCACGGCCACATCATTCCTCATGATTTCGAAATCGCAAAAGGCTTTTGGTCATTTCGATTGTCCTATGCTCCAAACACTCGATTGTGATATTACGATCATCACATCACATACTTCCGATACTCAAACCGCCGACATAATGGTATCGCAATCGCATATCGGGAAAACAAATTGAGACATGTTTTGGAAGGTTTTTGTGATATGATCTATTAATGGAATAATAAATTATCACTGAAGCCATGATTTCGATTAATAAGCACTTATAATGGTATTTATGATTTAAAGCCCCAAGGTGATTTAATGGTCTGTATGTAGATATTTCATATTTCTTCGCATTTAAACTATATTCACCATCATTTCAAACCTTGTATGTTCAACGCTCCCACATTTCAAACCTATTGTCCTTTATTCCTCTATGTTTCCAATTGCAAGCTAATCCCGAAAAGTAGCAGTGTAACAAAATGACCAAAGCAAAGAAAGGAGGGAAAACCATGGCAGCTTCGCAACCCACACCTCTTGTTTCCAAAGTAATAGAAATGCCCACTTTTCTTGGACATTGTTAGAGTCTGTCTGGTCAGCCCTCCGTCAGAGATCAAAACTCTTTGTGCATTTCAATTTTAGGTGTCCCGCTCCATTCACTCAGCTGCATTTTGCTAGGGACATGCCATGATTTGACGGAGAAAGTCATGCTAGTCATTTTCCCTCATGTCTGGCCCCTGCTCGTTCAGGTCTTGGTCCATAATCTCTGAAATTCATGATAGTCAAGGTCTGGTCATATTACAAGACAAAGTCATCTTTTATGTTTGGGTTTAGGAAATCATCAATGTGGTCTTTGAAAGCATGTCCAGAATAAGCCATGCAGGCCAGAGGGAGACCTTATACATCTAGGTTCAGAAAGCTTCATCATCACTTGAAGAGACATCGACTCTTCTTCAAAACTCTGTTTTGAAGAAAAGTCAAACAAGGTCAATTATGAAAAAAATTTCCAAAAAATCGCCAGTTGACTTTTTCAGATGCAGTCATGGTTTCCATGGCCAAATGCCCAGTCACACAATCCCTGCAAAGAAATGCCGAAAATTTCATTATTTGAGCCAAAATTTCAAAGAAAAAATGAAAATCAGGGTGTTTTAAAGTCAATGAAAAAAGTGCAAAACGCAAACATTAGAAAGTGGGTTTTCAAGGAAGAAAAAATCAAACCCATCTCTCCCAAGCCTATATATACTTGTTGTGGCCCAAAGAAAATCCATTTGTTCTCTTGCAAGCTTGGGAGAGACATTGCTAAGGTAATAGAGCGAAGTTTGAGGAAGTTGAGTGAGTGAGAGCCGGTTTCAAGGAGCGCGGCGCATACACCAGGGAGCGCGGTGCACACAAAGGGCGCGGCGCACACGCAGCCTGCCCGCCATTCAGCTTTTGCAAGGGCGCGATGGACACCCAACACGCAGTGCACTGGGCTTGGCGCGCGACGCACACAACCAGGGGCATAAAAACAGTGCTAATCATTCCAAATCTCGGTGAAGGCTAGAAAATCAAGAGGTAGGCCCTGTTGACACCTCTCCTCTCTCAAATTTGTCAATGATTTATTGTGCATAAGATATTTAAATGGTACCCCAAAAGCACAACATCGACCATGAAAAAATCATTAAGAAAAACAAGAAACGGGGTTGTGTTATGCTCCACAACAACCCCCCATTTCATAACATTTTATTTACAAAATTATTATGTGAAATGGGTCCCTTTAGAAGTCAATTGGTATCAATATTGCATTATTTCTAAAAGGTCCGCAAACCAAATGAAGGCATTATATAAAACCTTTTGAAAAACCCATATTGAATCAAATATAACAATCTTTTATCGTTGCGATAAAGCGATCGCAAGATCGCATATCGCAATGACATAGAAGACGCAAATAAGTGACATATGGGATCCCGCCGATGCGATATCGCTATCGGCTATCGGCAAAACTCCATGCAAATCATAAAGCACCCCATGCCATTAGTCCCGACGCGATGCGCAATCGGCAATCGGGGATACTTTATATATAAGATAAGCACCTTAAGTCATTCACCCCGTTCCAATGCAATTTCGCAATCGGCAATCGGCGATATCCCATGTATAATAATAAGGCGCCTAGATTCTACCCCCGATGTGATGCGATTTCGCTATCGGCGGTCGGGGGTATGCTATCCGTATGTTTATATAACACCTATTCTCCCGATGCGATGCGATATCGCTATCGGTGATCGGCGTTTCAAAATAGCCAACATAAAGATTTAAAGTATTCCCGATGCCCGATTGCGATATAGCGCGGATTTCGAAAAAGTCGTTAAATGGAGGGATATTATGATACATTCGTATTTAAAGTTTGATCTCTTAAATGATCCATCACCTACACTCAACTGCCAAAATATCCATAGCGCGATTAAGCGATTCATTCAGCCGAATAATGGTGTAATGAGCATTTAAGGGATGGCAGGCCTTAAACGGCCATTTAATGTATCTGTAAGATCTTCCCATGGATTGGATCCGCAACCATTTTTAAGAGTTAATCTCTCAGCACGCTTCGATTGATATATCTTTCCCGTATTGGATTTTCATTAGCATATCTCTGTGTTACGTTTATTCTCGCTGCTGTGCAGAATTCATCCATAGAAGGAAGCTCAAACAAGATGGGGAAGAAATCTAAGAAGACCGCAGGCGCTTCCACTACACTAGCTGCAGGACAAGCTCTCGTGGACAAGAATAAGAGCTTAATATCTGATACTACATGCACGGGTCTCACCAGAGTTACTTGGCAAGGCACTTACAACCTAATTGAAGTCGAAGAACCAGTAAAGACAGTAACAGAAGCTACTGCGGATCCTACTCGGAAGTCTGAATGTACGCTCAAGGATTTAGCGACTCTTTCCTTCACAGAATAGCGGCCAGGGAGCAAATTCTCCCATACACAGACGTAGTGCGGTGGGCGATTCAAGAAATCCCAATCTTGGATAGAACTCTCAGCACTAGAGATGGAAGAATCTTCAGATCGTTCAGGCCGGATGATCTAAGGCAAATGTATCATTTGCCCGAGCCGGAGAAGATATATAATAAAGCGTTCCTGGAGAAGTTTGCAAGCGAAAATGAAGTTGAATCCGAACCCATCCGGGATTGGAGATAAAATCCAGCCAAACACAAACACGGATCTTCCGGTAAGTACTCGGTTGATTCTCTTGCTTCTCCTTATTGCTATGCGGGAATAATGATGTGTAGATTATGGGGATTGCATGACTCTGCTAATTTTACCATAGAGATGGTTCCTCTACTAGAGGTAGCTGTAAACGGTATAATTATGGATTGGGCCACCATCCTTTCTGACAAATTAGCACAAGCTGTGCGTGATTTTAGACATCAGACTGTCGTCACTGAAAGGAAAATTCCCCCATTCTATTACAGTGCATATATCTTAGATACACTATCTTTCAATTCTGAATTTCCCATGCTCAGCTGGAGGTGGACGCCACAAGATCCCACGGCTATCCACATATACCATCAGAAACTATGGAAGTCCTCTTACAAGCACCATCTGTACCAAATCTGCAATGGCTTTATGGTGCCTATTCATTATTCTATTTTTGATAAACCCATTCCCAAGATTTCCTATCAAGCTTCGTTTGATATAACAGCGGTAGCAAGTTGGTTTGGAGAGGAGAGATTTACCTACATAAGAGTTTTCGGCAGCCAAGCCAACCCACATGTTCTCCCTTTGTATATACCAGATAAACTACTAGCAAGAGAAATCGCTTATCAAATTATGGCTGAGAGTGTTACACAGACTCTCAAGAAAGAAAAGAAGAGGGGCTGGCCCTCTTTTCCCTTGAGGTGTGGTGTCTATACTCTACATGATCTCAAACATGCAGAAAAGGAAGCCACAAAGATTCAATCCTTAACTCTGGCGACTATCCCAAATAGGCCATATGATCCAAAGAAAGTTGCCTACAATGCACTAGAACAGGCCAAATTGACAAAATTTGAGCACAAAGAAGATATGTTTGACGACCTATTCGTTGCAGCCGAAACAATAGGTCAGGCTAAAGAACTCGCTCGAATGAAATATAATGATGAAGGGCTGACTGAGTTTAATAAGCTTAGGGAACAGAGGTTGCAAACTCTGCCTCTAGATTTACTAGCAACAACCCCGCGACATCATCAAGCGAGCCTGTTTGGCAACAGTCAAAGGAACCTCCGGTTGTAACAAAGGATCATAAAAAGGAACAGGAGGAAAGGCAGAGAAAAGAAAAAGAAGAAAGGCAGAAGAGAGAACACGAGGAGAAACAGAGGAAAGAGAAAGAGGAACAACAAAAGAAAGAGCAAGAGGAAATGCAGAAGAAAGAACAAGAGGAACAGCAGAAAAGAGAGCAGGAAAAGGTGCGGAAGGAGTCCCAAGATGAAAAGGAAAAACAAACCACCACTGATGTCAATATAGATACTACTATTGACCCTAATTTGCTTCAAGAGTGGAAGCAATTTGACTCTATCATCAGTGGGTTGGAATGTTCCAAGGATACGGACACTTCTAAGACAAACGATATACAGGACATCACTTCACCTCAGGTTCTAAGTGGAACCAGCGGCCAACCATTTCCAAGGATGTTGAAATAATACCGAAAGACCCCTCCGACCAAATCATTCTCCAGGTAGAAGATATTCCTCCCCTGGATGTTTTCTACAGCCCGAGGCATAAGGCAGTGCTAAAAAGACAAAGGAAAAGGAGGAAGATTGATCAACCTCCCCTTTTTCCAGAACAAACTATAACAGACAGCGTGGTTTGGAAGGAGGAATTCGACCCCTCCGATGACCTAACAAAACTATCACAGTATGCGGGAGCCTATTCGGTAGCAACAATCGACAAGGCATCGGAGGTAAGTCTTCTACTAAAGACTAAGGACCAAGAAATTTTCGCATTACAGGCAGAGTTGGCTGAATCAAAGCAGAAGGCAGAACAGGCGGAGCAGCAGTTGTCGGCACAACAACAATTGAACAGTCAATTAAATCAGCAATTGCAGGCAGAAAAGCAAAGGGTCGACCAAAACGCAATCCAGAAATAGAAGGAATTATCGGAGGCAGTGGCACAATTAAGGGCAGCAAACGAGCAAATGATGAAAACAAAAGATGAGCAAATCGCTCAATTGTCATCGCAGCTCGAAAAGATAAAGGGCGCTCAACAGGTGGGTGAATTCAAAGCAGAAGCAGTGCAAATAAACACTGCATTAATATCCCAAATTAGGCTCCTGTATCAACAAATCGCTCAGGCAGAGCCATTGTGTGAGCTAACGACATCCATAAATCAGCAGGTAGAGAAGGCCAGGAATGAGTTAGACCAGGCCGAAGAGATCATAACCGGATATCTTGACTGGAAAGATTCTGATCAAGGAAGGCAAGCAAATTTGCCCAAGATTTCAAAAACATATAAAGACATACTTTTCACAGAATGGCACACTCAGGTGATGAAAGCAGAAAGGGAAGCTTCAAGATGTAAATCAACTTCCAGCAATCTGGTTGATCTAGTTAACAACACTCTCTACTTAGCAGATATGATTTCCCAATGTACACCAGGAAAGATGACAACAACAAATACATTGGAACAATCATGCTATCCTGATTTAGAGGAGAAAGGGATATTAATCGCTGGGATTAATAGTTTAACTATGGAAGCATATTGGTTCTTCCTGGTAAAGCCGCATACAGAGAGAGCCGCCCTTAAGTGCCTAACAGATGCAATCGGGTGTATAATTCCTTATATTCAAGATGCCACCTATGCCGCCCAGCTCAGTTCGCGCCTCAAAAAACCTCCTGAAGTAGAGCCAATGCTTGCGATAAGTCAGCTCAGATTTAAAGGCAAGCAGCCTACCTGATGAATCATGCCGCCGATTGCCAGATCGCTGAGGAAAATAGGATCAAAATTTATTGATACCGATTTAGTTGCATTTCAGTTTAATAGATATTTAGATTAATTTAGTATTTATAGACCCTTTCATTGTTTTGGAAAGGGTCGTAAAGTTTTGTACCAGACTTAAAGACTGAAGTTTGCACTATTGTGCTTCAGTCAATATTCTTTTATGAAACTGGACCAGTTTTTCTTAATTCAACAAGGAGGCTTTTTATGCAATTGTGCACTATTGTCGTTGTTGTGAATGTTTCTACGTTGAAGAAAGAATTACAAGTAGCGATTGATATCGGGAGTGTCAAAGCAGCTCATATGGTATTTCTATCTATGTCTGAATTCATTCCTATTATGTGGATTGTTATTTGATTATCCTTGCTATTGTTGATTATATGCATGCGCTGTAACAGCAGACCTACATTCATACCACTATTGTATGTTTTATGATATGCTTTCCTTTTAATCATGTATATGTCGATAATATAAATGATGAGTGCGGTAATATTGTTGTAATCGTTGGGCTTAACTATTTAGGCACAGTAATCTTGAATGAATTAATATATATGTCTGACCGATGGAGTCATCTATATTCCTGTCCTTAGACACAGACCATTAAACGTTGCACTTTAAAGTTCAATAGATTCCCGGGATAGGTTATAATTCTTGTATTCTTGTGAAATATTTTAGTTATCCGCCCATCGCTAGCTTAGTTTTATAAATCATCCATTCATCCCAATTATCTACTTTTGGGAAACTGGTCCCATTATCCCCAATCGGAGCCACTATTCCAAACGGAAAAGGAGTTGTACTAAGGTCCGGATCGGGTGGTTATCCCAGATGTTGTTGCAGTGATTTTTGAGGCATCAACATTTTTGGCGCTAGAAGGAGGGCCAACGACTGTGAATGGCACATAAGCCAAAACCTATAAGCCATTCTAAGAGTAATCCTCCCTCCGAATCTCCTCGGTCTTCCTATTTTCATACTGGTTCCCCAGTACCCAAACAAGAAGAAGAGGAATCAACTACCACTGCTCAAACCCATCATACTCCAGAACAATTAAGTCTTGAATCACCTGAAGTCCAGTCTCTTATTCACAAACTTCAGAGCTTCTCGATTTCACCACAGAAATCTGAGGTATCACAAAGCAGTGCGACTTCGCAGTTCAATTTAACTCATCCTCTCACCAGAATTCAGAGCGAAAAGCTTGGTATTGAACCCACTGAGTTCCCTTTACCCAAAAGGAAAAAGGCGAAGAAAAATACTGAAGGATCTGATAGTGAAGAGCTTTCATCCACATCCTCCATTGCATCTTCCCCTCTGCCAAGTCAACCATCCACTCCCCCATTACATATTGTCGTTCACCAGGGATTAGAAGCTTCAACATCTCAACCTGCCCACTCCTCAGTATTATTTCCTTCTCATACATCTGGAATTCCAACAGTAGTATCAACCACTGTTGCTATTACAATGGCAGATCCATGGACCAGACCTGGTGCAGTCAACATGCCTGCGCCATTGCATCCATTACCAGATTATCCAGAAAAATGGCTACCTAAGTTTAATCCAGATGATGGAACCCAAGCTGAGGAACACATCAATAATTTCATGTTAGCAATTAACTTGAAAGGAGTAACAGAATAAGATGTTGTTGTTAGACTCTTCCCTTACACCTTGCAAGGATCGGCAGGATCCTGGTATTTTTCTTTACCCTATGGTTCCATTACCAGTTGGAACACTTGCCAAGAGCAGTTTCTTACCAAATATGGAGATGATAGGTCTTTGGCTACTTTAATAAACGATCTCTCCAATCTGAGAATAGAACATAGGGAACCAATTAAGGAATTTAATGCACGCTTCAATAAACTCCTAAATAAAATCCCTACAGCCTCCAAACCAAGCTAACAAATTCGGAGCGAATGGTATATAACAGCTATGCCTGCCAATATAGCCACCTTTGTAGATAGAGCAGGGAAACCTACCTTAGCCGAAAATATGAAAGAAGCGCTTGCTGTGGAAAAACGCATCAATGTCGTGGAAAAGAAAGCTGCCTTGGAAGACAGAAAAGCCAAAAAAGTCTCTTTCAAAGATGACTCAAAGAAGAAGACCCCAAAAGATCCATACAACATGGAAGGTTTGCAAAAGGTCTTAAAAACGTTATCAAATGAAATGGTCGAAATAAAGAAACAAGTGGTCGAAACCTCAACCAAAAGACCCTTTAGAACTTTTAAGAGAAATGAGTCAAAGCCCCCAAATGTCATATCTAACGCAGACTCAAAGCAAGAAGAAGAAGAGGAAGAGGAAACAATCGCATCGACTGATGATGAAGAAGAAGTAGTAGAATGTCATGGAATGTGGGATTTTATACTCCCCAACTCCGATACTAATAATGAAGAAGAGGCGTTCCCAGTTACTACTAGGAGCAAAAGTACTTCTGAACCTGTTCAGGTATCATCAAAGAAGAGGAGTGCAGGTGCCACTACAACCAAAGGAAAAACACCTGCAAACAAATCACCTGCAGCAGTTCCCCAAAACCAGCCTTCAACTCCTAATACTCCTTCAACATCCAAAACATTAGTCGTATCCGATTCAATGGAGTATAATATTGTTGATGACATGAAGAAAACTAAAGCAAACATCACTATGTTTGAGCTTAGTAAATTAAAGCATCAGCAGAAATTACTTCTTAAGGAATTGAATGTTGTTCCCTCTACACCACTCCCCAGTGCAAAATCCGCTAACGATTCAATCCAACCTCCTCCAGGTATGGTTGAAGCTATTGATTCAGTCCTAATTGGAGATAGATCAAATTCTCATACTCCACCCTTCCTGCTAACATATGAGATTTATAACAGAAACCTGCACAACTGTTTAATTGACTCAGGGACATCATCTAACATAATGCCAGCTTCAGTTTGCTCTAAACTGAACTTTGAACCCCAAAAATCTGTTATTCATATTGTACAGTTGGACAGGACCAAAGTGCAGGTTGTGGGAGAAATTAATTCCGTAACTATCAGGTTGTCTGCTGATCCCAGAGTAGTACAAAGGATTGACATCCTAATAGCCGATATACCTGAGTTTTACGGTTTAATTCTGAGTAGGTACTGGTCCGAAAAATTGCATGGGTATATTTCCACTGATTGGTCACATATGTGGCTTCCCTACAAAGGCAAGCCAAATCAAATAAGGATCGATCGAGAGAAACATATGACCCACACAGTTACTGAATTTGAGCAAGAAAACCAACCTATGGCGTTCAACAACAACATTTTGGGGAATTATTCGTCAGAGTCATTCTTTGGCAATTTTGTTGCCCAACCATCTCCTTTTTCAGTCAATCATTTTACATCTCAGATTGAAAATTTTTCACAAACTGTTAAGTCTAGATGTTTCAATGATGTTGAGAAAACTGTAAATACTTTTGTTAATACCTCTTTATTTTGGTCTTTATATTTTGATGGCTCCAAGTCCAGCAAGGGCTCAGGAGCAGGTTGCATTTTGGTTAGTCCACAAGGAGAAAAGACAATGCTGTCCTGCAGGCTGGAATTTGAATGCACTAACAATACAGCAGAATATGAAGCCTTAGTCCAGGGACTGTATAAAGCGATTGGTCTTAAAGTGCAATATTTGAAAGTATTTGGCGATTCTGAAATTATTGTTAAACAGGTGAGGAATGCAATTCATTGTCTTTCAAATCACCTCAAGCACTATCAATCGCTAGTACAAGAACTTACTTCGCACTTTTCCACGTTCAACATTTCCTCCATCCCCAGGTCCCAAAACTCGGCAACCGATCTCCTAGCTAATGTAGCTTCCAAGCTTCTACCTTCTGAAGACTACAGCGTAGATAGATTTTCCGTAGAATTTCTTTTTAGGCCTTCAATTCCCGACAATGTCACTAATTGGAGAGTATTCAACCATGATGAGGATATTTTACAATTTCTAACTTCTGAAAAGTCCTATGATGATCAAATTATTGAGGAAAATGACCATGATCTACAAATGAAAGAAATACCTCAGGAAAATGCAATTCCTAATCCTATGGTAAAGCTGGAAGATCTTTATGATATCAAAGACAGGTTTAAACCTGTAATTAATGCAAAGCTCCAAAGTTCTACCCTTAGGTTCGAATTGATAAATCTAGGTACTGAGCATGCCCCTCAAAATATTAATTTAGGATTAGGACTTTCCTTAGAAGAGAAGGAGGCATTCATCAAACTGTTAAGAAAAAATAAACAGGTTTTTGCTTGGAAATATGATGATTTGAAGACTTATGATACATCCATTATCCAGCATACCATTCCTATGCTTCCCGATCAGAAACCGATTCAACAGAAGTTAAGAAAAATAAATCCAAATTTGGAGAGCCAGATTAAATCGGAACTTAACAAACTCTAGAAGGCCAAGATTATTTTTCCTGTCCGACACTCAAACTGGGTCTCTAATATGGTGCCAGTCAGAAAGAAAAATGGTGACATTCGAATTTGTATTGATTTCAGAAATTTGAACAAAGCGAGCTTGAAAGACAATTTCCCATTACCTACTATGGAGCAAATACTCCAATCGGTAGCAGGCTCTGAATTGATGTCCTTTCTTGATGGTTTTTCAGGATATAACCAAGTTCTGGTTCATCCTGATGACCAGCTTAAAACCACATTCAAAACAAAGTGGGGAATGTATGCATATTAGAAAATGCCTTTCGGACTTATAAATGCAGGAGCGAAATTCCAAAGAGCTATGGATATAGATTTTAGAGGGTTAATTAATAAAACATTAGTCGTCTATCTAGACGATATTATTGTATTCTCTAAGGAGAGGTATAATCATTTACATGAACTAAATCAAATCTTTCAGCGTTGCAAAAGATATGGTATTTCTCTTGACCCTAAAAAGTCTTTCTTTGCTCTTGATCAAGGAAAACTCTTGGGTTTTATTATGTCCAAATATGGCATTTATATCGATCCTGATCGGATCAAAGAAATCTCTGAAATCCCTTTCCCACACAATAAAAAGTCGATGCAGTCATTTTTAGGCCAGATCAATTTTGTTAAAAGATTTGTTCCAGATTTTTCTCAAATTATTTTGCCACTTCAGACAATGATTAAGAAGAATGCAGTCTTTAAGTGGGGATCAGTAGAGAAGGAAGCTTTTGATCTAATCAAGCAATCAATAATCAATGCCCCAGCCTTGAATACTCCAAATTTTTCTAATCATTTTACATTGTATACGATTGCATCCGACTTGTCTTATGCTGCAGTAATCACGCAACTAAATGATCACAATTTGGAAGCACCCATTTCGTTTTTTAGCTCGAATCTTCAGGGTGCTGAATTGAATTAATCCGATGTAGAAAAACAAGCCTTTGCTGTATTTAAAGCAGTCAAGCATTATAGACCCTTCCTTTTGAAAACTCACACAAAAATTATAGTTCCTTTCCCACCAGTTAGGCAACTATTAATCCAAAAAGAACTAGGTGAAAAAAGGGCAAATTGGGTCACAGCGCTTCAAGAGTATGACTTAGAAATTAGGCCAGCAAAGATTGTTAGGGGCCAAGGTTTTTGCAGGATATTAGCAAGAGCATCCAACATTCCAGAATCAAGCGATACAAAGCAAACTGAAGAAATCAATCAGATAAGTGTTACTGATTCTGAATCACAATATGCAGATTTAATCTTTTATTTAAAGAATGGTTATGCACCTCCAAACTTATCTTACAAGAACAAAAGGGCCATTAGGTTAAAAGCAAAGAATTTTACAATTATCGATGACGTGCTTTTTAAGCAGAATTATGATTCTATCTTGTTAAGATGCCTTGAGAAACCTGAAGCCCAAAAGGTTTTGCAGGAGTTACATGATGGACCAGCGGGAGGACATTTTGGAGCTGATACAATAGCTCACAAAATTATTTATGTTGGTTACTATTGGCCTACTCTATTTAAAGATGCCCACGAGTATGTAAGGAAATGTCTCAATTGTCAAACTGCTAGTGGAAGACAACATAAATCAGCTTTCCCTCTGCAACCAGTCAACATTGAACAACCATTTGAGCAATGGGGATTGGACATCATTGGGGAGATTACTCCACCATCTTCCAAACAGCATAAGTATATCCATACTGCTACCGATTATTTTACTAAGTGGGTTGAGGAAATCCCTTTAAAGACAGCAAATTCTGAAGCAATCATTGAATTCATAGATCAATTCATCATTACCAGGTTTGGTGTCCCAAATGCTCTTGTTTTTTATAATGCATCTTACTTTTCAGGCAATGCTATGTTTGATTTCGCTATTAAAAGAGGATTTAAATTAAAATATTCTGCTAATTACTATCCCCAGGGTAATGGTTTAGCAGAGTCTACTAATAAAAATCTGATCAAAATCATTAAGCGAACTATCGAACAGAATCATAAAAACTGGCACAAATCTTTAGTGTTTGCATTATGGGCTGATAGGATAACACAGAAAGCTTCTATAGGATCTTCTCCGTTCAATCTTGTGTATGGAAAAGAAGCAGTACTACCCACAAATCGTGTTCTTCCTTCTTTAGCCCTAGTACAGTTCATTGAGGAAAGTCCTTCCTCTTCTGTTCAGCTTAGACATGACCAAATTCTAAAATTAGAAGAGGAAAGAGAAAAAGCCAGGGTTATTCATGCCAAACATCAGCAAGTCATTAAGGCAGCTTTTGATTCAGTCTCATCCGGTTCAAAACAATTCCAAGTCGGTGATTTAGTTCTGAAATGGGACAAAGCCCATGAGGATAAAGGTAAACATACCAAGTTCCAGAAAATGTGGCTTGGACCGTTTCAGATCTGTGAAAAGATAGGCCATTCGACCTTTATATTACAAGACTTATCAGGGTTGAGAGATTCTCTACCTGTTAATGGCCTTATCTTGAAGAAATTCTTTAATTGAGGAGGTAACCCCTTCTCCTTCTAGTTTGATAGATTTTTATAGTTTGTAGGATTCATAGAAAATAATGTTGTAAGGTACCTACTATTGACCTTTGTTGTGTTTGAAAATTTGATCTATAGGAGTGCAGCGACATTTGCTTTTAAAATAATAGAACTCTTAACCAAATGGGATAATTTCTAGGAAATTAGGTATCATTGTATTCTGAAACTACAGTTCAAGTTTTGTGAACTCCTTTCAAAGTTTAAAATTATTGTAAATCATTCTCTGTTTTCAAATTCGTCTCAAAAGGTTATCAATATCAAGATAGAAGCCAATCCAACTTCAGCATCTTCAACTCTTACCCTGTCATCCATTAACTCTTAAGGAGAAGATTGTTCATCCCATTCACTAAAGTTTATGATTACTCAGAGTGTAATTCTAAAATATCTGATATTAAAGATAAGAGGTCTTATTGCAAGCCTGCTTACCATGTTCATAGGGAAATAGTTTAACTGACATTACCAATACTGCATACCAAAACAGGGTAATGGCTTGAAATTACAAGACAAGGGGTCTCATCACGAGCCAGCTTGTTCAGTTAGACTACTACCATTGAATGGAATTGTCAACAGCTG
Source organism: Pinus tabuliformis (assembly GCA_031772625.1). NCBI lineage: Eukaryota > Viridiplantae > Streptophyta > Pinopsida > Pinales > Pinaceae > Pinus > Pinus tabuliformis. The sequence continues at coordinate 827,535,871 of CM062815.1, forward strand.
GCCAACAAACCAGGCCAATGGCTTTTTATCTTATCAACAACAGAAAAGGAAATGAAATACAAAATGTGAAAACATGTTTTGAATTCATTCTGTTAATCGCACTCTTAATTGAATGGAACAATGGACAATAACATGGTTAAAAGGTATCCCTGTCAAAACTATAAACGTTTGCTGGCAGCAGAGGCTCTACCTATGATAGAGGAGTTCTCTTTAAAAGCTGATTTGGAGAAGTTTTTTGTTTTACCATTATAAACCCATAGAGACTCATTTAAAAACTTAGAATGTATCTATTTTCTTAAACAAGAGAGGAAATTAGCAAAAATAGATTCATTTCACTTGGAATGCATATATACCTAGTTATGTTAGAATTTTCCCCTTTGATTAGAATTCTATTTTTGAAAAAGTTTAAGTATTTCTATACTTTTCAGAGATAACTGTTTCTTCCAGTGAATCGCCAATTGTTGTGCTCCACAACAACCCCCCATTTCATAACATTTTATTTACAAAATTATTATGTGAAATGGGTCCCTTTAGAAGTCAATTGGTATCAATATTGCATTATTTGTAAAAGGTCTGCAAACCAAATGAAGGCATTATATAAAACCTTTTGAAAAACCCATATTGAATCAAATATAACAATCTTTTATCATTGCGATAAAGCGATCGCAAGATCGCATATCACAATGACATAGAAGACGCAAATAAGTGACATATGGGATCCCGCTGATGCGATATCGCTATCGGCTATCGGCAAAACTCCATGCACATCATAAAGCACCCCATGCCATTAGTCCCGACGCGATGCGCAATCGGCAATCGGGGATACTTTATATACAAGATAAGCACCTTAAGTAATTCACCCCGTTCCGATGCAATTTCGCAATCGGCAATCGGCGATATCCCATGTATAATAATAAGGCGCCTAGATTCTACCCCCGATGCGATGCGATTTCGCTATCGGCGGTCGAGGGTATGTTATCCGTATGTTTATATAACACCTATTCTCCTGATGCGATGCGATATCGCTATCGGTGATCGGCGTTTCAAAATAGCCAACATAAAGATTTAAAGTATTCCCGATGCCCGATTGCGATATAGCGCGGATTTCGAAAAATCCGTTAAATGGAGTGATATTATGATATTTAAAGTTTGATCTCTTAAATGATCCATCACCTGCACTCAACTGCCAAAATATCCATAGCACGCTTAAGCGAGTCATTCAGCCGAATAATGGTGTAATGAGCATTTAAGGGATGGCAGGCCTTAAACGGCCATTTAATGTATCTGTAAGATCTTCCCATGGATTGGATCCGCAGCCATTTTTAAGAGTTAATCTCTTAGCACGCTTCAATTGATATATCTTTCCCGTATTGGATTTTCATTAGCATATCTTTGTGTTACGTTTATTCTCACCGCTGTGCAGAATTCATCCATAGAAGGAAGTTCAAACAAGATGGGGAAGAAATCTAAGAAGACCGCAAGCGCTTCCACTACACCAGCTGCAGGACAAGCTCTCGTGGACAAGAAGAAGGGCTTAATATCTGATACTACATGCACGGGTCTCACCAGAGTTACTTGGCAAGGCACTTACAACCTAATTGAAGCCGAAGAACCAGTAAAGACAGTAACAGAAGCTACTGCGGATCCTACTCGGAAGTCTGAATGTACTCTCAAGGATTTAGCCAACTCTTTCCTTCACAGAATAGCGACCAGGGAGAAAATTCTCCCATACACAGACGTAGTGTAGTGGGCGATTCAAGAAATCCCAGTCTTGGATAGAACTCTAAGCACTAGAGATGGAAGAATCTTCGGATCGTTCAGGCCGGATGATCTAAGGCAAATGTATCATTTGCCCGAGCCGGAGAAGATATATAATAAAGCGTTCCTGGAGAAGTTTGCAAGCGAAAATGAAGTTGAATCCGAACCCATCCGGGATTGGAGATAAAATCCAGCCAAACACAAACACGAATCTTCTGGTAAGTACTCGGTTGATTCTCTTGCTTTTCCTTATTGCTATGCGGGAATAATGATGTGTAGATTATGGGGATTGCATGACTCTGCTAATTTTACCATAGAGATGGTTCCTCTAATGGAGGCAGTTGTAAACGGTATAATTATGGATTGGGCCACCATCCTTTCTGACAAATTAGCACAAGTTGTGCGTGATTTTAGACATCAGACTGTCGTCACTGAAAGGAAAATTCCCCCATTCTATTACAGTGCATATATCTTAGATACACTATGTTTCAATTCTGAATTTCCCGTGCTCGGTTGGAGGTGGACGCCACAAGATCCCACGGCTATCCACATATACCATCAGAAACTATGGAAGTCCTCTTACAAGCACCATCTGTACCAAATCTGCAATGGCTTTATGGTGCCTATTCAATATTCTATTTTTGATAAACCCATTCCCAAGATTTCCTATCAAGCTTCGTTTGATATAACAGCGGTAGCAAGTTGGTTTGGAGAGGAGAGATTTACCTACATAAGAGTTTTTGGCAGCCAAGCCAACCCACATGTTCTCCCTTTGTATATACCAAATAAACTACTAGCAAGAGAAATCGCTTATCAAATTATGGCTGAGAGTGTTACACAGACTCTCAAGAAAGAAAAGAAGAGGGTCTGGCCCTCTTTTCCCTTGAGGTGTGGTGTCTATACTCTACATGATCTCAAACATGCAGAAAAGGAAGCCACAAAGATTCAATCCTTAACTCTGGCGACTATCCCAAATAGGCCATATGATCCAAAGAAAGTTGCCTACAATGCACTAGAACAGGCCAAATTGACAAAATTTGAGCACAAAGAAGATATGTTTGACGACCTATTCGTTGCAGCCGAAACAATAGGTCAGGCTAAAGAACTCGCTCGAATGAAATATAATGATGAAGGGCTGACTGAGTTTAATAAGCTTAGGGAACAGAGGTTGCAAACTCTGCCTCTAGATTTACTAGCAACAACCCCGGCGACATCATCAAGCGAGCCTGTTCGGCAACAGTCAAAGGAACCTCCGGTTGTAACTAAGGATCATAAAAAGGAACAGGAGGAAAGGCAGAGAAAAGAAAAAGAAGAAAGGCAGAAGGGGGGTCCTTCACATCAGTTTGAGAGCCATGAGACTGCCACCATGCCAGTATACATCACATACCAGAAGGGCAGTAGACTGTTGTTCGCAGCAGCAAAGCGAGTGTTATCTCCACCCGGGGTGGAAGGGGCCTCACTTCCTACATCAACACCACGGGAGCAGGGTAAGGGCAAGGAGTCAGTGCAGGAGGAAGGGCCATCAAGTGAGCAAGAGACCGAGTTCATTCTCCTCCAGGATGATGAGACAGATGCAGAACCTACAAATGCTGAGCTGGGAGAGATCATTCAGGAGCAGCAATCAGTGATTGAGAACCTGTCCCTCAACTTGGAGAGGGCCAAGTGGAACTTGCAGTATCTGGAGCAGAGGAACAATCAACTTGAGGATCAGCTAGCTGAGATAGAGTTGCAAATGATCAAGGAAAACTGGTGGCACATCCTGGCAGCACAAGGAAGACCGATGGAGCAAAGAGACGAGGACCGGGAGTATGTGTTAGAGAAAGTGAACGTTCACTTGGAGAAATGGTTAGATAAGGCTAACAGGGAGAAAGACATGCTGAGGCGCATGACCCACCACTATATGGCCCGAAACATGAGCTCCAAAGCAAGAATCAAGAGCCTAAAGGCAAGATTGAGCAAAGCGACAAAAGAGGAAAAGGAGGCAAAGGAGCAATATCAGCTTTGAATCTTGGCTGAGGCTTCCTTGGCACAGCATAGAACTTCATAGGGAACCTCCAACCCAAATTTCAAAAAAATTGGGCAAATTTTGGTCACAGGCAAATTTTTTGGACAAAAAACAGGAAATTCCTCCTGCTAAAATTATAGGGCTCTAATCGAGGAACGGCTTCCATATTTGGATTCAGCATCAAAAATTACAACTACTGGTGTCCGGGCAAGAAATTTTGACAAGATCTGGGTCTCCTAAAGGTCCAAAAACACCCAAAAATGGCCTCTCTGCCACTTTTTTGACACACAGAAAGCAGTCTTGGGAGAATGAAGATTTGGAGGGAAAATGAGCACCAAATTTGGAAATTCTAGTGGGGTTAGAAAGTAGACAGGATAGGATTTCCAATAAGCCCACTTGGGCACATTTTGGACAGCTGCAAGTGCCCCAAAACAGGCTCCAAAGTAGCGCGACGCACAGAGAATTTGGCACGGCGCACAGAGGAAAAAATTGCCAATTTGCTCCCGTTTCACGAAATTTCAGGTCGCGACTTCTCCAAGTGGGCCCGATCATCTACACTTCGGTTTTTTGGCACCAAAGGCGGCATTTAAATAGTTTTCTCTCCAGATGGGCATCTATCCAAGTGGCAAAGGAATGCAAAGGGTCACCCCAGCCAAATGTCATGCTTGAGAGTGCTGCACCTGTAGCTGATGGTTGGCTCTCCATCTCCATTTCGTAATGATTTGAGTAACTTCCCAACCCCTGGGTGTTCTATCTCTTCCTCACACATTCTATATATTGTATGCAAGTTATTTGCAAAGGGTTGGCTGGCTTGTAACTTCTGGGAGACTGTGGGAAAGAAACTTTGTTTCTGCACTGTGTATTTTTGACAGAGAATTAATGAAAGGCAGCGGCTCTGTTTCATGAGATTCTTGTGGTTGTGAGTGTAGAAAATGTGTTCTTATGTTCCATATGTATCTTGTTATGTTTCATAATTCAATTCACGTTTCATTTCAGTGAAATTTTCTAAGTGAGATTAGGTAGAATTCAATTTATATTGCTCTGCCTGTGGGAAAATTTCATGTGCAGTGTTATTCTTCTGTTGAAAAGGATTCATGCGACTATGGCCTTTTCACTTTCTTCAGCAATCTTTCCATTCCGCGTTACTTAAACCGAAATTTCTGCTCTTTCCGCCTACCTTGCCTCACGGAATAATCTGTGCCTTCATATTCAATTCTCTGTTCTTTGTTGAGTGCCAGTCCCATATACATACCAGAAGCTCGGTCATTCATAAAATTGTTTTCAAAATCCCTTTTCACTTACTAGTCTAAGGTAAATATTGCATTGTAAGTCATCTCAGACCATTTTGCTTATCCAGTCACTGAGCGTGACTCGGAGAGAGCCCTCTCCTGCTCTGGTAGGGCTAGCTACCAGACTAAGCGTGGTTTGTGGTTACCCTAATTTTTGCAGGCAGATTTAGGTGCTAACAGACACTATGTGCACGATAGGCAGTGGATCATCCTCATGGGAATCTATATATCAATTGCTTGAAAGTGAAGGACCCAAGATAATTCAAAGAGTGGTAACAACGGATGCTACTTCATCTTCTGAAGCCTCCAACTATGAAGTCACCAACTCTTTTCTTCACAGGATCATTGCTCGACCCAATATCCTTCCTTATAATGATATGGTGAAATGGATAATTGAGAACATCAATATCATTGATAGGACATTCTTGACTTCAAGAAAAACAGTCATCGGGTCTTTTACAGCTCAAGATTTGAAGAAAATGTACCATATACCTGACCCACAGAAGGTATATGGCAAAGATTTCCTCAAACAGTTTGCAAGCGAGAATAAGGTGGAATCAGATCCAATTAGATGATGGATATCCTACCCAAACAAACACAAACATGAAAATTCAGGTATGTACTCTTTATCTTCTCTTGCCTCTCCCTATTGTTATTTCACAACTATGATGTGTAGGTTATTCAAGTACCCTAATACAGCTAAATTCTCAATCGAATGGGTTCCTCTTATTGAGGCAATAATAGATTCTTATATAATGGATTGAGGCACTATCCTTCCAAATAATATTGCATCCCAAATCCGAGAATACAGACAAAATCAATATGTTATTACCAGAGTAGTTCCACCATTCTTTATTAGCACATATATCATCCATGCAGTCTGTTTCAATTCATATTTCCCAATAATGGGATGGAAATGGACCATTCAAGACCCCACTCCTATCCATGTATATCATAAAATCATGTGGGAGTCCAATTTCCATGCCCATTTTTATAAAATTTCCCAAGGAGTCATTTTGCCAATACACCAAGTCGTTTTTTATCAAAGAACCCCAAGACTGTCCGAAGACACCAAAATTGATTTCATACCTATAGCAGGTGGTTTGGTAAAGAACATTTACCTATGTTATAGCCCATGGAGGTCTAGCATCTCCTCATGTTCTCCCATTATATATCCCTCATAAACTACTGGTCAGGGAGATTGCCTATCAAATTGTAGGGGATGGATTGACAAAAACCCTAAAGGAAGCCAAGAAATATTTATGGACTTCATTCCCTATCCAATGTGGTGTATATGCTCTACGTGATTTCAAGCATGCTTCGTTTGAAATTGATAAAATAAAATGTTTGAATCTTGCTACTGTGTCTGGCAGATAGTTTGGTCCAAACAAAGTAGCACTGGATGTTACTGCTCAAGTAAAAATCAAGTAATTCAATCATGAAGATGATGACTATTATGACCTATTTGAGTCTGCCGATATATTTTCACAAGCATAACACCTTGCTACATTGCAACCTAATCTAGAAAAGCCAGCACAATTCAAAGAATATAGAAAAAAAAATACTACAGAACATCCCTTTAGATCTGTTGAGGATTTCTCAACCGATTTCCCAAGAAGAGCAGAATTCAGGAAAGAATTCAAAACAGGACTTAGAGCAGGTTTCTAAAGATATTTAAGTGGAAGATAAATCCACAGAAATCCATATTGATAAAAAAACCCTTCAATAATGAATTGGATGAAGCCTGGAAACAGATTGATCAACAATTAAAAGGACAACAAGGGGCATAGAATACTGAGTTGGAGAAAACAGTGAGCACACCCTAGAACACTGTAGAGAGCTTGTTTACTGATAGGGCTTCTAATAAGGTTGTCATTACAGATGAAATTGAAATCATCTTGTCATTCCCTTCATCTGAAATTGTCCTTAAAGTGGAAGAAATCCCTCCTCTCGACGTCCTTTACAGTCTCAAACATCGGCCTGTGGTGAAAATGCATAGGAAAAGGACAAGAATGGAGAAATAATCAGCAGTCATTCCCGATGATATACCAATGGACATAGTGTGGAAGGATACACAAACTAATCCTTCAAAGAATTTAACAAAGTTTTCATAGTTTGCAGGTGCTTATGCATCTGCCACGATTGATAAAGCAGCAGAAGTTTGACAACTGATCAGGGAAAAGGAAGAAAGGATTCAACAGTTGGAACAACAATTGGTAGAGGAAAAACAAAGTATTGATCAACAAGTGAAGACACAATTGTCTCAACTCCAGCAGAGCTTTGATCAATTAAAGCTCCAACATCAGGCAAAGATCAGTACTAAGGATACTCAAATCTGATAGCTCCAGTTTTCACTTGATCAGCTGAAGGACAATCCTAAAGTGGAAGACTTTATAAAGGAAACACTGGAACTAAACACTCTGGTATCACAACAAAAAATGATATTCTGTCAAAAGCGATTCACTGATGAATCAATCATCCGATCTAAGGGTGACTTTCGATGACATTGATGATAAAATATTAGGATTTATAACGTGGCAGGATACACCAGAAGGGAGAGCAGTAGACCTTCCCAGAATAGAGGAATCTCACAAGGAAATCCTCTTTACTGATTGGGAAATTTAGTTGAAACAGGCAAAAAAAGTAGTCTCTAGGGAAAATGATTTTGCCAAGAACATCATTGAAACTATCAATGACAACCTTCATAATGCCAACGTGATTCAAGAACACCCACTTGGTAATATTCCTGATATTAAAGTTCTGGAAAGGCAATGACAGGAAATTTCAAAATCAATGGAAGAAGCAATTAAAAATTTGACAAAACTTGACTGGGAGATGTATTGGAAATATCTTGTGAAGCCACACAGTCAGTGGCTAATACTCTGCTACCTTGTTGACTCATCCACTCATATGCTTCCTGTGCTTTCAGATGTAGTGGACAACTACACATGAGGACAAGTCATCCCCCTGAAGTTAAGCCAATGTTAGATATTTATGAGCTCAAGGATCGAATGGAAGAATAGACATAATTACATTCATGAGCTCGTCATTTCAATAATTTCTATGTTTGTCTTATTGTCTATTATTTTAAGGAGAGTTGTTTCAACCTCCTCGGCACTTTTTATGTATTTTTCTATTTTTACATTTTAGTTTTTTTATATAAACCCTTTCATATCTACAAAGAAAGGGTCCCCAAATTTTATAAGGAAAGGATTTGGAAGCATTCACTTCTGTATTTTCAAGCTTATCTTAGTATAATTTTATGAAACCAGCTCAAGAAAAGATAGAAAAGATAGATCAACGCCTTAGAATTCAGCCTCTTCGAGGGGGCAACCTCCTTTACATTACATAAATGAAGAATTCTTCGATGATTCAAATGACAAAACCTCCTTTCTATATATAGGAGTCTAAGGAGTCACAATATAATCCAGCCGACCTAACAATAATAATATAAAGCCACAAAAATAACAATAGAGGGATTCTATGGGGCACATAAATAACAACATGGGGGTAATAGGGGCACAACAATATAAATAAGGGGTATAACTACAATATTAATGGGGTAATCACTAGTATTATAGGGACCCAACATGCCCCTCTCCTTCAAAAAAGTGTTGTCCTCAACGCTTGAGTAGTTTTGGATACTTCTGCATAAAATTCTCATCCTCCCATGTGGAATCTTCAGCGGATAAGTTCTTCCACTTGATAAGATACTCTGAAATTGATCGATTTCGTAGCTGTCGAGTTCTTGTTTCTGTGACTGCTTCCGGTTCCAATATAATTTTTCCTTCCTCGTCAAGTTCTGGCAATATTGTTTGAACTGGGAGCTTGTCGCCTATAACCTTCTTTAAACATGAAACATGGAAAACTGGGTGCAATCGAGAAGCTGCAGGAAGCTCCAATTTGTATGCCATAGTACCAATCTTTTGCAACACCTTGTACGGACCATAATACTTTGGTGATAATTTATTATCCTTCTTAGCTTGCTTTAGGGACATTTTCTTATATGGTTGTAGCCGTAGGAATACCCAATCACCTACATCAAAACTTCTTTCACTGCGATGTTGATCTGCCTGTTGTTTCATTCTATTTTGTGCCAACACGAGGTTATCCTTTAAGAGTTGGAGGACTTGTTGTTGATGTTCGATGTGATGTTCCACTGCCTGAACCTTAGAATTTTCTCTTAAATATGATGTGATGGATGGTGGTTGATACCCATAAAGTGCCATAAATGGGGTCATTTTTGTTGCTGTATGGAAGGAAGTGTTATACCACCATTCAGCCTAGAGGCAACCATTTGACCCATTGTGTTTGTTTATCAGATACAAAGCAACGAAGATATCCTTCCAAACATTTGTTTACTATCTCAGTTTTCCCATCAGATTGAGGATGATAAGATGAGCTATGAGCTAACTGAGTACCAAGACAAGAAAATATTTCTGTCCAAAAATTTCCAGTGAAAATGGGATCTCTGTCACTTACAATAATCTTTGGGTTTCCATGTAGCTTTTGAATTGTTTCCATAAATGCAGTAGAAACTGTACTGGCTTTAAATGGATGTGATAATGCACAAAAGTGTGCATACTTGGTAAGTCTGTCAACTACCACCATGATGACACTCTTTCCCTCAGACTTGGGTAAACCTGTGATAAAATCCATTGAAACCTCCTCCCAACGTTGGCTTGGAATGGATAAAGGTTGTAATAGACCCGGTGTCTTAATTGTTTCAACTTTATTTTGTTGGCAAACCAAACATTCCGCCACAAACTTTTGAATATCTGATTTAAGGCCATCCCAAAAAAATTCCTTCTTAACCCTGTGGTAAGTTTTTAAAAATCCTGAGTGCCCTCCTAAGGGAGAAGTGTGCAATTCCATAAGAATCTTTTGTTTTAGTTGGGAATTCTTACAGAGGTATAAGCGATCTTTGTACCATAACGAATCATTTTTCCAGCTAAATGTATCAGACGTACTGGAATCTTGTTGTAGCTTTCGAATAAGTGCCCACACTTCTTCATCATTCTTCCATTCCTCCCTTGCTTCGTTTATCCAATCTGGTTGGATAATAGAAATGGCGCACAACAATGCTTCCACATCCTCATCCTTTCTTGAGAGTGCATCTGCCACCACATTTTGCTTCCCTTTTTTGTAGATGATTTCAAAGTCATAACCCAACATCTTTGTGACCCACTTTTGTTGCTCTTCAGAGGATAATCTTTGTTCTAAAAAGTATTTAAGGCTATCATGATCCGTTTTTACCTTGAAGTGTCTTCCCATTAGGTAGGGTCGCCATTTCTTAAGTGCATGGAGTATTGCCAACATTTCCTTCTCATAAATAGCTTTGCTTAAAAACTTTCCCTTGATTGGACGACTTTCAAAAGCAATGGGTCTTTCATCTTGCATTAGAACAGCACCAATTCCATTTCCTGAAGCATCACATTCCACAATAAAGGTTTTTGTGAAGTCCGGTGTAGCTAAGACCGGTGCTTGGCACATTGCCTCTTTAAGATGTTCAAAGGCCTTTGTTGCTTCTGGAGTCCATGAAAATGCATCTTTCTTCAATAATGTTGTTAGAGGTGCTGCTATTCTCCCATAATTCTTAACAAACTTGCGATAATACCCTGTCAACCAAGAAATCCTCGCAGATGCTTTATGGATGTGGGGATTTTCCATTCCTTAATGGCTTTAATTTTGCTAGGGTCTACCTTAACTCCTTCATGAGATACAATATGACCCAAATATTCCACCTCCTGGACTCCAAAGAAACATTTGGATCTTTTTGCATATAATTGTTTCTCCTCCAATAGTTGTAGCACCTTGTCAACATGTTCAACATGATCCTTCCAAGACTTGTTGTAGATTAGTATATCATCAAAAAATACTAACACAAATTTTCTAAGGAATGGTTTGAAAATTGAATTCATCAAACCTTGAAATGTTGAAGGTGCATTGGTAAGGCCAAAAGGCATGACCAAAAATTCATAATGACCCTCATGAGTTCTAAATGTTGTTTTCGGAATGTCTTCAATCTTCATTCTGATTTGATGATATCCCGAACGAAGATCCAACTTGGTGAAGTAAATTGATCCATGCAATTCATCCAGTAATTCATCAATGACAGGAATGGGGAACTTATCTTTAATAGTGAGCTTGTTGAGCTCCCTATAATCCGGACACATGCGCCATGATCCATCCTTCTTGTGCACCAATACTACTGGAGCAGAGAAAGAACTTTGACTTGGTTGAATTATACCAGCCTCTAGCATTTCTGCAACCATACGTTCAATTTCACTTTTTTGGACATAGGGATATCTGTACGGCCTGATGTTTGGAGGAACACTTCCTGGAATCAGATGAATAGCATGATCATGATCACGCATAGGTGGGAGACCTTTGGGAGTCTCAAATACCTTGGAATGATTGTCCAGGACTTTTTGGAGATCTGGAGAAATAGATGATTCCGATGTGGAAACATCTAGCGAACATAATTGTGCAATTACACCTCTTTGCTCCTTTTTTAGAAGCTTTGTCATACCATTAGAGCTGATTATCTTTCCTGGTTTCCCTGCAATACCCCTTAATTCAACTTCCTTTCCTTCCGTAGAAAATTTGATGAAAAGTTCTTGAAAATTAAAAGCTATTGTACCCAAGGATTGTAGCCATTGGACTCCTAGTACAACATCAGCACCTCCCATTGGAATGGAAAGCATTGGGCTAGTCAATACATATTCTCCCATGGATAGCTTGATATTATGGCACTTTCCAGAGCAATTTATTGTTCCTCCATTTGCAATCATCACTTGACACTCTGGTGCTGGATATAGGAAGCAATTCAATTCTTTTGCTACCCTACAATGAATAAAATTGTGGGTGCTTCCTGAATCAATCAACACTATTACCTTTTTCTTCTTGATTTGTCCTTCTATCTTGATGGTTTGAGGAGTGGTAATTCCTGCCAATGCATTACAAGATATGGTCGGATTTTTTTTCTTCATCTAGGCTTTGTTCCTGGAGTATATCTTCTTCTTTTGACCTTTCTTGCTCCTTTTCTTCTTCCTCTTCACAATCTATGTAGAATAATTTCTTCTCAGCACACTTATGACCTTTAGTGTATTTGCTATCACAACTGTAACAAAGCCCTTTTGCTCTTTTTTCTTCCAATTGTTGTGGTGTCAACCTTATAGGTTGTGGAAGACTAGGGGCAACAACACTTCCGTCTTTATAGTTGTGAGTGGTATGCTTCCTGGTTGCCATAATTTTGCTTTCCATTTTTCTTGCTAACCTGAATGCCTTCTCTAATGAATCAGGTTCCCAAAGGCGAACATCATGTTGGATATTATCCTTTAAAGACCTATGAACACATCAATCCTATGCTCCTCTGGAATATCTTTTACCCTTATGTTCAATTTTTGGAACTCCTCAATGTGCTCCATTACTGAACCCTTTTGTTTGAGACTTATCAATTGGCTAAAAAAAGTGTTGCTTTTTGTATCTTCATAATGTGCTATCAATTCTTCCGTAAAAATTGCCCAAGTGATAAATTGTTTACGAGAGCAAAGCCATTGATACCATACAAACTGATTTGGTTCCAAATATACAGTTGCCATACGTACCTTTTGTGTGTTTTGCACATTATTGAGATCAAAGAATTGCTCCATCTGTAATATCCATGTGGCGGGATCCTTGCCATCAAACTTCCTCATATCGATTTTTGGAATATGGTGAGTCTTCAATCCAACATTAGCATCTATGGAATCATGATTAACATTTCTTTTGTTCTCATCATGAGTTTCCTTTAGTACCCTTTCACCCTTAGGGACTATTTCTTGTAGCAACTTATTCATATTTATCTTCAATTCTTCCATGTTTGTCTTCAAATATATCTTCAAATCATCCATCTTAGCTTCCACGTCAATCATCTTAGCTTCTACGCCTTTCTTTAAACAGTCTATCTTAACTTCTACACCTTTCTTTAAACCATCCATCTTAGCTTCTACATCTTTCTTTAAACCATCCATCTTAGATTCTGTTCCTTTTTGTGCAAGGGACAGTTGTTGCACTTGGTCTTGTAATTTTGATATATCATGTTGCATTTCTTCCTCTTCTTCATGAGTCATGCTAGAGCTTTCAGGTTCCTTAATAGGTGTTTGCATTTTCTTTCCTCAGGGCATCAGTTACCGATAATAATTCTCTACTATGCCCTTTGAATTCCTTCAAAATAAATTTTCAAACCAAACTTAAGCAAAAATTTAAGAAATTCTACACACCTTTTTTCACTTTGTAGGAGCTCGATATTGCCTCTGATGTATCTCTGTACTTTCCAATCATCTACTTCTGATTTTGTGAGCTGTAGTAGCCCTCTGTGTCCTCTTTCCAATGCCACAAGTCTGACCCCAATTGGATTCTCCACGGAAGAGTTATGTGAAATCTCCCACAGTGACTTGCTTATAGACTAGTTCAGTAGATTAAACTTTTACGACGTGCCACGAGTAACTGTTTTGACCTTTGGATCTGAAAGATGCATACAAGAAACTACAGTCTGTCCTCTTTCTGTACCTTTTTACGAAATTTCAATCCGATCCTCAGAGAGAAAGTTATGACGATTTTCCCCAGGTCACCTGTTTTGAATGTAATTCAGGTGTCTTCAAAAAGACCAACTTCCTCAGATCATATCTCCAAAAATATCACGCAAAAAGCTCTGAAATTCGGACCCAAGGTTCAGCGCCAATTCTTCTCAAATGGGTTTTTTTTGTGACTTCTGAAACGTCACAAAAAAAAGTTATAGCGAAAATGCCACGATGACCTGTTTGGAGCAGTGAAACCCTAGAATCCAAAGCTCTGATACCAAATGTTATGAAACCAGCTCAAGAAAAGATAGAAAAGATAGATCAACGCCTTAGAATTCAGCCTCTTCGAGGGGGAAACCTCCTTTACATTACATAAATGAACAATTCTTTGATGATTCAAATGACAAAACCTCCTTTCTATATATAGGAGTCTAAGGAGTCACAATATAATCCAGACGACCTAACAATAATAATATAAAGCCACAAAAATAACAATAGAGGGATTCCATGGGGCACATAAATAACAACATGGGGGTAATAGGGGAACAACAATATAAATAAGGGGTATAACTACAATATTAATGGGGTAATCACTAGTATTATAGGGACCCAACATAGAATGACCGGATCAGGGTCCTAAAGTTTTGTAGAGAAGGCTTTGAGAGCTTGCACTTTTGTATTCTTGAAACCATCTTAATGAGAAATACTGGACCATAACTATTTCTTTCATGAGAAGAGTAACATGCATTGGGTACTTTTATCATTGTATTTTTTTTGTTTATGAATTGATAGTCATTCCTCTTTATATTGTTTATTATATGTATATTTTCTAACACAGTTTTGCATTAATTCATTTCCAAACATGCTAGAATTGTCATGTTTAATACATATATAATTTATCTGATTATGATATGAGTTTCATCAATTATTTTGATTAATTATTTAATCGAAATAATTATCTTAAATTCTTTTCATTTCTACAAGTGTTGATTAAAATCTTTATTATCATGCACTAAGGAAAATTATTTTAAATTGCATAAACATAAGTAACCCTCGGTAATAGATAGATTAATATATGTATTACAGTTTAAAATCACTTCCATTTATCACCTAGATTCGGTTATAAGCACTCTAAATCCATTCTATCACATTTTATTGGGAAACTGGTCCCATTATATCCAGTTGGATCCACTATTCCAAACATAAAAGGGATGGTATTCAAGTCCCTGACTGGGTGGTTATCCCCACTGTTGTTGCAGCGATTTTCGAGGCATCAACATTTTTGGCGCCAGAAGGAGGGATTCCGACTATGAATGGAAAAAAGGACTGAATCTAAATTAAAAAGCATTCCAAGAGTCAGTCCCCCTCAAGATCACCCCCAACTTCTAGATCTTCATCCAAAGCTCCTATTTCTAGATCAGAAGTTGAGAAATCACCTCCTAAATCTCCTAGCACATTTCCTAAAGTAACCTCTTCAAATTATAATCTTGAATCACCTGAAGTCCAGACTTTAATAGAGAAATTGGGAGAAATTTCTATTTCCGCAGAAAAGCTTGTTCCATATAAAGCTGCTAAAGGAAGTGTAACATCTACTTTACAACCCACTCAGATTTTAACTCGTTCTCAAAGCGAGAAGCTTGGGGTTCCTCCATTTGAATTTCCTCTTCCTTATTTTTGGAAAAATACTAAGAAATCTAAGTCACAAACATATACTAGTGAGATTTTGTCAAACTCGCCTCCACAAACTCCTTCATTCCCTCCAATCAATTCTGTTAATACCCCTTCTTCTCAAAGTATTGGTGCCAGTTCATCTAGCACCAATACACAACTTGCCTCTTCTTCCACACAATCACCCTCAACATCCACCTCTTCCCAAACTCCAATAATGGCAGGAAGACAACAAAATCCACCCCCACCACCAGTTAGACCATGGGCCAATCCTAGAGCTGTGCAAATTCCAGCACCTCTCCATGATCTACCTAAACATCCTGAAATATGGCTACCAAATCCAAATGACGGATTACCTGTTGAAGGGAATCTCCACAATTATATGTTAACCATTAATCTTAATGGAGTAGTTGAAGAAGACTGTGTACTAAGATTGTTTCCCTACACTCTTCAAGGATCGGCAGGTTCATGGTATTTTTCATTACCACTAGGGTCTATTACTAATTGGGACATGTTTGAAGAACAATTTGTAGATAAATTCAGTGATGACCGCACAATTGCATCCCTTATTAATGATATTTCTAATTTAAAAGAAAAATCGGGTGAAAAGATAAAAGATTTTAATTCCAGATTTAATAAATTGCTAAACAAAATCCCAGTTACATCAAGCCCTGGTGTTGATGTACAGATCAAATGGTATATTTCCTCTCTTCCTTCCAATATAGCGATTTTTGTGGATAGAGCCAATAAGGATACTTTAGTAGAAAACATGAAAGAAGTTGTATCTATAGAAAAGAGAATACTTGCATTAGAAAAGAAGACTGCCCAGGAAGAAAGAAAGACAAAAAATGTTACATTTAAGGATGAATCAAAGAATAAATCCCCTAAGGATCCCTTCGATCTTGAAGGTTTACAAAAGGTCCTTAAAACCATGTCAAATGAGATGGTAGAAATTAAAAAATAGGTAGTTCAGTCCTCTTCTAAAAATTCTTTTAGATCCTTCAAGAGAAATAAAGTTTCTAATCCTCAACCTCAAAATACAATATCTAACACTGAGTCTGATTTGGATGAAGATAATGAAGAACCATCATTATCTGTTGATGAACCTGAAGATGAAGAATTGGTTGAAGCGCATGGGATATGGGATTTTATCCTACCTACTTTTGATAATGAAGATGAGCAAGAAGATTTACTTGTTAGCACTAGGAGTAAAGGCCCTACTAATTTTCTACAATCAACCCAAAAGCAAAAGCCTTCAACCTCTGCTGCTAAAGATAAAGAGGTCAATTAAAATTCTTCTTCCACATCTCCTCAACCAACCCCATCCTCATCTAATCCTCCATCCTCATCCAAAAACTTGTTAGTTGCAGATACTATGGAATATAACATAGTGGAGGACATGAAGAAAGCCAGAGAAAATATCTCTCTCCATGAGCTCAGTAAGCTTAAACAATAGCAGAATCTTTTACTCAAAGAATTGAATGCAGTTCCTGCTTCTCCTCTTCCTATTGTTGTTATATCCAAAGCTTCTAGAGGAATGGGTAAGCCTCCTAATGATTCATCAAACAAGGTTGATTCCACTGATGTTATCTTAATTGGTGATATATCTAACTCACACACTCCCCCTTTCCTCTTGACTTATGAAATCTTTAATAAAAATGTGCACAATTGCTTAATAGACTCAAGGGCCTCTTCAAAAATAATGCCAAGATCAATCTGCATGAAATTAAATGTTTCACCCAAAAAGTCTACAGTTCACATTGTCTAACTTGATAGAACAAAAGTCGAGGTTTTAGGGGAAATGAATTCAGTTAGCATTAAACTTTCTTCTAATCCAAAAGTTTGCCAAGTAATTGACATACTAGTTGCTGATATTCCTGAATTATGGTTTAATTCTTAGCCAGGATTGGTCTGAGAAACTTCATGGTTGTTTTGCAACAGATTGGTCTCATATGTGGCTCCCTTACAATGGAAAGCCAAATCAAATCACAATTGACCGAGAAAAACATTTGAAGTATTTAGTAACTGATTTCGAAGATGAAAATGAACCTGTAGATTTTAATAATAACATCATTGGAAACTAATCTTCTGAGTCATTTTTAGGAAATTTCAATGCACATAAGTCACCTTTTTTGGATAATTCTGTTACTTCTCAGATTGAGAACTTTTCACAAACAGATTATTCCAAATGTATAAATCTTTTAGATAAACCATTAGTTAAATCTTTATTTTTGGCATTATATTTTGATGGATCTAAATCCAATGATGATGTAGGGGTCGGTTTTATATTAATTAGTCAAGAAGGAGAAAAAAAATGCTAACATGTAGGTTGGAATTTGAATGCACAAACAATATTGCTAAATATGAGGCACTGATCCAGGGTTTGTATAAAGTAATAGGTCTTGATATCAAATATCTTCAAGTATTTGGAGATTCTAAAATTGTTATCAAACAAGTGAGAAACACCATTCATTGTCTCTCTAGACATTTAAAACATTATCAATCATTGGTTCAAACCCTTACTTCACATTTTTTAGCATTCAACATTTCTCTTATTCCTAGACTTCAAAATGCAAGTGTTGACCTTCTAGCTAATGTAGCATCCAATCTTATACCATCAGAAGACTACAGCCCAGATAGGATTTCTATAGAATTAATTTTTCAACCATCAATTCCTGATAATGTGTCCAATTGGTGAGTGTTTAATGATGATGAAGATATCCTAAGCTTTTCAATATCTGAAGGATCATATGATGATCAGATAATTGATGAAAACAAACATGACAATCAGTTGAAACAAAAATCCAATGAAAATCCTATACCTAAACCTGTGGTGAATCTTGAATATCTTTATGTTGTAAAAGACAGTTTAAGAAGGTTACTAATTCTAAACTCCAAAGTTCAACCTTAAGGTTTGAACTAGTAAACCGTGGAACTGATCTCAAACCCCAAAACGTCAATTTAGGACTTCATCTCTCACCTGATGAGAGATTAACCTTCATTCATTTATTAAAAAAGTATAAATGTGTGTTTGCTTGGAGGTACAGCGATCTTAAAACATATGATACCTACATCATACAACACACTATTCTAATGATATCCAACGACAAACCAATACAACAAAAATTGAGGAAAATTCACCCCAATCTAGAAAGCCAAATCAAGTTTGAGTTGAATAAACTCCTTAAAGCCAAGATTATCTTTCATGTTAGGCATTCAAAATGGGTTTCAAACTTAGTACCTATCAGGAAGAAAAATGGTGATGTTTGTATTTGCATAGATTTTAGGAATTTGAATAAAGCTTCTCAAAAGGACAATTTCCCATTAATGACCATGGAACAAATATTGCAACCAGCAGCTAGTTCTGAACTAATGTCTTTCCTTGATAATTTTTCGGGGTATAATTAAATCTTGGTCCACCCAGATGATAGGATAAAGACTACGTTTAGGACTAAATGGGGAATATATACCTACCAGAAAATTCATTTTGGTTTAATAAACGCAGGGGCAACCTTCCAAAGAGCCATGGACATAACCTTCAAGGGTCTGATAAACAAAACTGTTGTTGTTTATTTGGATGACATAATTGTTTACTCAAAGAACATAAGCAACCATTTCCATGACTTGAAACAAATCTTTGAACACTGCAAGAAGAATGGAATTTCATTAAATCCAAAGAAATCTTATTTCGCTCTAAATGAAGACAAGCTTCTAGGGTTTATTATATCCAAAAAAGGCATCTATATTGATCATGATAGAATAAAAGAAATTTTTGAAATTCCTTTGCTCCGCAATAAAAAAAATCTATGCAGTCTTTTTAGGTCAAATAAATTTTGTTATGAGGTTTGTCCCTTACTTTTCCCAAATTGTTTTACCATTACAAAACCATGATTAAGAAAAATTTAGTCTTTAAGTGGGGACATGACTAAAGGGAAGCTTTTGATTTAATCAAACAAGTCGTTATGAACGCTCCCTCTTTAACTACTCCAAATTTTTCTAATCAATTCATTTTGTACACTTTTGCTTCTCAAACATCTTATGTTGTTGTTCTAACACAACTTAATGATCAACAAATTGAAGCACCCATCTCTTTCTTTAGTTCTAATTTTCAAGGTGCTGAAATAAATTATTCAGAGGTGGAGAAGCAAGCTTTTGCTATTTTTAAATATGTAAAGCACTTCAGGCCTTTTCTCCTAAAACACACACACTAAAGTAATAGTCCCATTCTCAGCAGTGAGACAATTGTTTATGCAAAGGGAATTAGGAGAAAAGAGAGAAAATTGGGTAACAGCCTTGCAAGAATATGATATTGACATTAAACTAGCTAAAATTGTCAAAGGGAAAGGTTTTTGCAGGTTGCTTACAGGAGCTTCCAATCTACCAGCTGATGAGGAAGTAATACTGTACACATATCTGAGGTAAGCCTAAATGAATCTGAGTCCTAATATGTTGATCTTATTTTCTATTAAAAAATGGATATGCTCCCCTTGAAATCAATCACAAAAGGAAAATGGATTTAAGATTAAAATCCAATCAATATGAGATCATTGATGACATGTTATTCATAAGAAATTATGATTTTGTATTATTAAGATGCCTAGAAAATTCTGAAGCACAGATAGTTTTGCAGGAACTCCATGACAGACCAGCTGGTGGAAATTTTGGAGGAGATAATACTGCACTACTACTAGAAGACAATGAAAACTAGCCTTACCTCTACAACCGGTCAACATTGAACAACCTTTTGAACAATAGGGACCGGACATCATAGATGAGAATGTTCCTCATTCTTCTAAGAAACATAAGTATATCCTTACAGTTATAGACTATTTTACTAAGTGGGTGGAAGCAATTCCACTAAAGGTAGTTAATTCTGATGCCATCAATGAATTCATTGATCAAAACATTATTACTAGGCTTGGCTTACCAACCACACTTATGTTTGATCATGCATCTTAATTTTTAGGAAATAATATGGTTGAACTTGCTCTTAAGAGGGGTTTTAAACTTAAATACTTTGTTAACTACTATTCCCAAGGAAATAGTCTAGCATAATCGACCAATAAAAACCTCATAAGAATTATTAAAGGAACCGTTGATCAGAGCCAAAAGAATTGGCACAAATCTTTGACATTTGCTCTATGGGCAGATCGAATAACCCAGAAGGCCTCAATATGCAGTTCTCCCTTCAATCTACTAAATGGGAAAGAGGCTACCATTCCTCCAGACTTAGCCCTTTCCTCATTAGCCCTAGTCCAATTTATAAAAGAAACACCTTCCTCTTCTTTATAGTTAAGAATGTCTCAAATCCCTAAATTAGAAGAAGAAAGAGAAAAATCCAAGCTTACATATGCTCGCCATCAATAGATAGTCAAATCTTATTTTGATGCAACTTTTGTTACCCCAAAGCCTCTTCCAATTGGAGGTCTCATCCTTAAATGGGACAAGGCACATGAGAAAAAAGGAAAGCATACTAAATTCCAGAAAATAGTGGCTTGGACCATTTCAAATTGTTGAACAAATAGGCCCATCAACATTCATATTGCAAGATTTATCAAGAAAGACAGATTCTCTTCCTATCAATGGGCTTATTTTGAAAAAATTATTTTCTTAAAAGATAATATCTTCTACTATAACATTGTCACATTTACATTTTTAGTTCTATTAGAAAATAATGTTAAATAGAATACTTTTGGCTTTACATTAGAATATCTTAAAACATTTTATGATCTTTCACTTTGAAAGTAGGAATTCTTAAGGAAATGATCACAACATTGAAAATTAGATAAAGAATCATAAAACTCTGAAATTTTATTTTTCCATTGAAGTTGTAAATTCTTCGAAACCTCAAACTTCATAAAATATTTTTATTCTATTATCAATCAAGAAAGGTTATCTTTAACAAAGTAAAGATTATTTACGGTTGTTAGGATATTTGACACATAGGAAATAGTTAAGTATAACTTGGTCTAGTGTAGAGTTAGGTAAAGTGTGTTTCTTTACAATGTACTTTTGTAACTTACAATCCAACAATCACGATATGTTCTAGACATGAAGTGATCTGACAGTTCATTCTCTCCTCGGTATTACCGACACTTGATTCGTGGTTTAACAGTCGATTGGTCCATGATCTCTATTTAAAGAGCATGGAGGGTCATTTGTAGGGTGACCGTTCATGAGAGAAGCTGATGTAAATTTTCTTTCTTTTATTAATAAATTGCCTGAAGTGGCCTCGTTGGCTCAGGCCGTGGAATGTTTCCCTCTTTGAGGGTTTTAACCACGTCAAGAATATTGATGTATTGATTTGTGATCTGTTTCTGAGCGGTGTCCTTTGGTGTTCTATCTTAGGAACTTACCCTGTAAATTCCTACATGGTATCAGAGCTATTTGAGGGTCGCATCCTTGGTGATCCAAATCGGAAGCCGGTACAACTGCATCCAACTATCGTTTCTTAGATCTACTGTTTCTGACCACTTTTGGGCTGAGAGGGCTACTTTATTGTGTTAGGAGCATTTGTTCCAGTGAGGAAACCCTTTCGTTTCACGCGAAAAGGTTTCTAGCAGCCCTAACTACGTCATTTTTAATATCTGGAGGTATACAGTCTTTATTTGTAGTTTTAGTTATTTATCTCTTTGTTTATTTTGGTTTATTTATCTCTATGTTTTTTATTACCTGATCTATACCTTTCATTTTTGCGTATGCTCTTTGACCAACGACTCTGTGCGATCTAGGCAAATCAAAAACAAAAAGGAAGGATTTTTCTCATGCGTATGCTCTTTTCCGCCACACGTTAGTGTGATCTCAGAAAATCAAAAACATTGAGGAAAATATTTAGTTTCAAGCGAAAGCTAACTTCAGGCCACAAGGTTTGGTTTTTCTTTGTATGTCCGTGTTGGGTTGTCTGGTTTTCTGTTTTGTAGGCAAAAAGGGATTTTTCAAGTAAGCATGCACCCCAAAGTTTCAGTAACTAAAAAAAAAACTTCTTCCTCTTTTCCAAAAATTACTAACCTTTTAAACTACCTCACTTGGTCCAAAGTTACTCTATGAGAATAGAGGTCTTGAGTTCAAGTCTTTCTTTTTATTGAGTTACTTTTTCAAAAAGCACATGTAACTTATGTTTTAAAGTTACTTTATGTAAAAGTGTTCTCACCCATTATAAAAAGTGAGTCACTTATAATTCTAAAGTCTCTTTCTCTTTTATTTAATTACAATTTAGTGAGTAGCTCATAAAGTACCATTGTAAGAGTGACTTTCACTTATTTATAAAAGTGGATTACATAAAATCTTTTTTTTTTAAGTGAACTAATTAGATTAAGTTTGGAAATTGGGGGAGATTTTTTTTAAATATAACATTATCAATCACTTCCCCACATTCACGCACTTCATCACATCTTCAATAACTTTTCTTCAAAAATCCATAACTTCTTCATCCAAAAGCCATTTTTAGAGCCGTTTTTTTTTTAATTGGCCTAATTTTTCGAGAACTTTCCATTGGAACACTAATTTCAGCATCTACAGCTTCAGTTTTTGTTAAAATGGAAATTCCATGCCAAGTTATACTTGATAGCACTAAGTACTTCCAATGGTGGTCTACATTGTGGATTTACTTAGAGGTAAAGGTCTTTACATAATAGACTCAGGCCAAGAAACTAAACCTAAATATGAAGATAAGGTAGCCAAATGGGAAAATAGGCAATATCAAGCACGTGGGTTGATAGGGATGTCTATTTCTCCAGACCTTAGATTCCATATCACAGAACGTGATAACCCTAATGAAGCAATGAAACATCTCACTAAAGTTTTTGGAAATAAAAATGAAATTAGAGCCTATCAACTCGAAAATGAGTTGCTAATGTTGGACCACAATATTTTTTCTTCCATTGAAGATTTTTTGTCAGAGTTCAAGAACCTTAGACTTCTCTTGGAAGGTGTTAAGGTTAAGAAAGAAGATGGCAACCTTATCTATTCCATTCTTACTAAGTTGTAACCAGCATATTCCGTGTTTCTTTCCACCTTCCATTCTACTAGAAAAGCCTTTATTTCTCAAGGACAAGACTACAAGTCCCCCTCTTTTGATGTCTTTTATGATTCTTTAATAAGAGAACAAGAAAACATCTTACATCTTGGTCTTCTTAATCTTGGAAACTCTTCGAAGAAAGCCTTAGCTGCCCAACAACAACCAAATTCAAAGAATCCTAAGAAGCAGTATCCTAAAAAGAATGGTCATAAACCAAACAAGGGTCATAAGCAATTTCAGTCTTAAAATGAAAAGGAAAATAAAAACAAATGGGAGAAGATTGATAGACATTGCAACTTTTGTAATCGAGATAGCCACTTAGAATCCAAATGCTTTAAGAAGATGGAAGCCTTGGAAGTAGCAATGAAGAAGCATAACATCCATTTGGAGCACTCTTCAACTTCAACTTCATCTTTAGGAATAGCACTTTCTACATGTGGTTGTCAAGCATCTTAGTCTGGTTATGCACTAAATTTATCTTCTTCGTCTCATTCTCATGAGTGGCTCATTGATTCTGGAGCTTCTTATCACATGGCCAAAAACAAAGCCATGTTTTCTTCTTTAAATTATTGTAACACCAAAAATATATATGTTGGTGATGATATATCTCTTAGTGTTGTAGGGACTGGAACTATTCATCTAGAAAATGGTCAACTTAATGATGTATTATGTGTTCCAATCTTATCCTGCAACCTTCTATCTATATATCAGATAACTCATTCAGGTGAAGGTAAAACCGTTGAATTTTCAACGATGTTGTAATTAAGGACCTAAGAGATCCTAAATAGATTTTAGCTACTGGCATTGCTAATGATTCTACAAGGTTGTATAAGTTTAACAACTTTTGGTCATCAACTCTTCCCTTGGTATTTGTTTCTCATAATGATGAAGTGAGCAAACTTTGGCATGAGCGATTTGGTCACTTACACTATTGCTCCCTTCAAAATCTATGTAAAGGAAATATGGTGACAGGTCTTCTTATGGTATCTTGTAGAGATGGTGTTGTTCCGTATGTGTACTCGAAAAACATCATCGAGATAGTTTTGAAAAACATGCCTCTTAGCATGCATCAACCCCTTTACAGCTTGTGCATAATGATTTATGTGGTCCACTTCTAGTTGATTCATTCTCTGGCTACAAGTATTTCTTAAATTTCATTGATGATTTCTCCAGACGCGCTTGGGTATACTTCTTAAAACTCAAGAGTGAAGTATTTAACATGTTCTTGGCCTTTAAGGCCTTTGTTGAAAAAGAATCTGGACATCAAATTCTTAAGCTAAGATCTAATAAAGGCAGAGAATATGTTAACAAAAAATTCATAAACTTTTGCACTAAGCATGGAATTCAAATGCAACATATTGTTCCATATACTCCACAAAAAAAATGGTGTAGCTGAAAGGAAGAATTGCACCTTAAAGGAAATGGCTAATTGTATACTTCAATCTAAAGGACTTAGTCTTACTTTTTGGGAAGAAGCAATTAACTATGCAAATTACATAGTAAATCTCACTCCTACTAAGGTTTTAAAGAATATCACTCCAAAAGAAGCATGGAGCTCAATTAAACCAGATGTAAGTCACTTTCGTGTTTTTGGAAGTGAAGCATGGGCCCATATTCCATATGAGAAACATAAAGCTTTAGAACCTAAGAGTGAAAAATGTATTTTTGTTGGATATTCTGAAAATTTCAAAGGATATAGACTTCTTTCATCTAAGTACAAAAATATTATCATTAGAAGAGATGTAAATTTTGTCGAAAATATATCGGCCTACGAGCCTAGTTCGGTGGATGTGCCACCTCTCTCTATCCCTTCTACTTCTGAAAATATTTCTTCTTCAAATGATGACAGGGAGGATGAAAATCCTCCCCCACCTTCTCAGGATCCTCCTTCAACTCCTCAGCTTCCAAAATGGGTTTGTGCTACTCGGGATGCATCAGGTGCTCTTGCAGGTGATCTTACATATCAACGACCTACACATTCTCATTTCGATAGAGCCTCTTCTTTACTGGCTCAACCTTCTGCGGATTATGATCTTGACACCTTTGCAGAAGCTACAGGCCATCCAGATTGGGACACAACTATGAATGAAGAATATCGTTCATCTTTAGCAAATGATCCATGGGCTCTTGTTCCTCTTCCAAAGGGACGAAAACTTGTTCGATGAAAATGAGTTTACAGAACCAAGTTTGGACCAAATGGAAAAGTTGATAAACATAAAGCTTGTCTTGTTGCTAAGGGTTTTTCACAAGTTGAAGGCATTGACTATACTGAAACCTTCTCCCCTGTTGCCAAAATGAACTCTATCTACCTTTTTCTTTCCCTTATTGCCTCTTTCAAATGGGAATTCCATCAGATGGATGTTAAATATGCCTTCTTGCATGGGGACTTGCATGAAGAAATATATATGGAGCAACCTCATGGCTTTATACAAATAGACTCTAGCCTTGTATGTTGGCTTAAAAAATCCCTTTATGGTCTCAAGCAAGTCCCTCGGGCTTGGTACGCCAAAATGGATAGCTTTCTTTTAGATATTGGCTTTTATAGGTGTCATGCTGACAATATTGTCTACACCAAGAAAGTGGGTAAGTCCCTTATCATTCTTGTTCTTTATGTTGATGATCTTATCCTTACTGGTAGTGATCCCCACCTTATAAACCATGTGAAGACCAGCATTAAAAAGCAGTTTGCAATGACAGACTTAGGACACTAGCATTATTTTCTTCGTCTTAAAGTCCTCCAATTGAAGGAAGGTATTTCCCTTTCCCAGTCCAAGTATGCTTGTGATCTTCTACGCCACTTTCACATGGAAGATTGTAATCCAGCCCCTTCTCCCTTTCAGTCTGGAGCCAAACTTTCAGTCACTTGTACTTCCCCTGAAGTTGATGCTACCTTATACCATCAACTTGTAGGAAAACTTTTGTATCTAACCCATACCCATCCTAACCTTTCCTTTGTTGTTAGCCTTATTGCTCGGTTTATGCAAAACCCACATGAAATTCATTGGAAAACAGCTAAAAGAATACTTAATTATGTTTGAGGTACAGTTCAGTTTGGGATTCATTATAGTTCAAGAGCATCGCCTCTATTGGTTGGTTTCACTGATTCCGATTGGGCTGGTGACCCTGATGATCGAAAGTCTACTGCAGGTTATGTGTTCACTCTTGGTTCTGGACCTATTACATGGGATTGCAAGAAACAAAGTGCCATTTCTCTTTCTTCAGCAGAAGCAGAGTATCGTGGTGTCGTAGAAGCTAATGAGGAAGCTCTATGGCTTCTTCAGATCCTGTCAGAGTTTGGCTTTCAGCAGTAGCATCTGACTACACTTTGGTGTGATAATTAAAGTGTTATTCAACTATGAAAAGATCCAATCCAACATCAGTGCAAAAAATACAATAAACTACACATGAACTTCATTAGAAAGCTCATTCATGACCATGTTCTTGAAGTGAAATATTATTCAACCGATGATCAAGTTGCAGACATCTTTACAAAGGCTATCACAGAGGAAAAGTTTACTAAACTTCGATTTATGGTTGGAGTTCAGGAAGTTGTCACTAAGGGGGGATAGGTTCTAATGCCTCCTTCCTTCTCCTATTGTGTAATATTTGTACATCCTTCAATCCTATCCCAAGTTTCTCTTAAGGGGGGATGTTAGGATATTCCGACACATAGGAAATAGTTAAGTATAACTTGGTCTACTGTAGAGTTAGGTAAAGTGTGTTACTTTACTATGTACTTTTGTAACTTGCAATCCGATGGTCACGATATGTTCTAGACATGAAGTGATCTGACGGTTCATTGTCTCCTTGGTATTACCGACACTTAATCCATGGCTTAAATTCCTCGGTATTACCCTGTAAATTCCTACAATAGCTAAGCATCTCTAACTCTAAAATTGTCATCCAAAACTCTTAAGAGTCAACGATTCTCTCCGTCCATTAACTTTACTTTTTTTAGAGTGTAATTCAAAAATATATTAAACTTAAAAGATAAGGGGTCTCATCATGAGCCTTCTTACCATGATCATAGGGAAATGATAGACTGATATTAACAATACTGAATATAATATCAAAATAGGGTAATATCTTATGATTATTTTAATTATAAGACAAGGGGTCTCATCACGAGCCAGCTTGTTCACTTCAATCACAACAGTGAATGACATTGTCACTTTCTGGTCACCAAACTAGGACAATGGCTTTTAGGTATTGCTAAAAAATTATCAAAAGAAAAGTAAACAAATAAAAAATGAAGTATATATATACTTTTGAAATTATCTCTAAATATTGCACTCTAAAATTAGTGGGATTCTGAATCATTGATGGTTAAAAGGTAACCCTGTCGAGGCTATGAACGCTTGCTGGCAACAATGGCTCTACCTATGATAAATGAGTATACTAAAAGGATAAGTTGTAGAAGCCACCTACTTTATCTTTACAACCAATTAAGGAATGATATACACAAAAAGTACTTTCATCTATAAGAGGATTTAAAAGGACTTATGATTAAGTGAGTTTTTTTTTTTATTCAGAGTAATTTTACTTATCTAAATATTTCAAAAATAGTTTTCCTATCCTGCATTATTTTTACTTAGTAAAGTTTTAGAAATTTCATTATTATAAATCAGAGATAACTGGTTCTTCCAATGAATCAACAATTTTTGTGCTAGCTAACAACCCCCCATATATATATATATATATCGTAGGAAATTATTGTTGGAAACCTAATCCTCTAAGGGTTGGTGTGGAAGTTGAACAACCAAAGGGAGTCCAAGGCACCACTTGGAATATGAAACCAAGGATCACTCCTATGTATTATAAATATGTATCATTGTGAATAAGATATGCAATTCATTGATTTATCATTCAGATTCTGTTCACATTCCATGTATGTCTGACATGGTATCAGAGCTGCAGGTGTATTCCTACCCTGCATAATTACTGTGAGCCTAATTTTACATATCTGTTGTTTGCCATTTCCAATCTGTCAGAACTATCCTTTTGTAGTTCTGCAACACTGAACAATTTTAAATCTTCTTAATTTAGCGTTTTTGTGTCCACAAACACTGCATATTCTCTGGGTTAAGCACTTTCCTCAATTTTGTTGAATTATGATTGTGGCTGGTGCCTCCAGGCAGGAACGAACTATGGTACATCGTTGGATGATGGCTCCATCAAATGGTATGACATTTGTGTGTTAAAATAACCAAAAACATCATGTGCATTGAAGTTTTAAATTGACTGTGTATTGAATTATCTTCGTTCTCTGTTGGAGTGACCGGTTTTCTCAATACTCAATCCACTCTAGTATATGGCTCTGTGTGATATATGTGATTTTGTTAAATTATATTCCATATTCTCCTCTATGAGATTTGACCCCCGACTAGAGACAACTTGCATTACAGTTTGCCCTTTTGGTATTTCAAAGCAGCCTTAAGCGCTTCTTTCTTCGAGTTTTCCTGCAAACGTCTTCATATGCAATGCAAGCTCCTCATTTTGACATCTTGTATTTGTATCTTTTCCACAATCAGTTGTCCCCATTGAGTTCAATGCCAACCATGCAATAGTTTCCGCCCTCTCTTTTAGAGACAAGAAGAAAACCACTAGTCCTTCAACATAGCTAGCCACAGAATTTTATCATGAATATACCCGTGTAAATAAATACATGAAAAAATTTGTGTCATTCCGAGAGGACAAGGATCAGGTTTCTAGTTTAATTGCTCGATGACCCATTTCTACCGCAAAAATCCAACCATGCCATCACTTTAATGTGATATTGTATGCATGTTCAACGTCCTACTTCAGACTCCAGTCCGGCTGCTCCAAAAGATCGCACAACAGTACGATAGTAAAATCCATGGCCCTTGTTAACCAGAGTATGGCTCTTGTGCAGCTCAATGGCTTTTTTTCCGTTCCTTCTACAAATTCTTTGCGGACAATTTCGTATAAGAATTTGTATTCATAGTTTCAAGACCCGCAGATTTCCTCCTGTCATTGAATATTTCCCTCAATATCTGATCTTATAACAGCCATAGAAGGTCCAAATTTATCAAGAACAAGCACTAATGTTTGACAAGTTTCAATGAAATAATTGCTCAGGATTTCTCCTTCCATGGACTTTTAGGTTGTAGTTTCTTCAGGTGTTGCTTGTTGAACAGAAGGTACATGTGCAGGTTGCGCCATCAGATTTATGTTTCTTTTCTTGTTCAGTTGTACATACATCATGTTGATATGTTGGATCTTTCATTGCATACATCAACTCCTGGTTCCTATTCTGTAAATCATCAACCATCGAAGCTTTTTCCAGAGAAAACTGCTTTGTCCCTTCAAATTCTTAAGATTCTTCATATCCAACACTCGAATCGATCTGATTTCTTCAATTGTGAAGCTCAGCACAGAAAATCTGCAACCAACCAATAGCAGAGAAGATGGTGATTGCAGATCCAAAGGTAGTGAATCTTGAATTTTACAAGACAAGAAAAGGAGGTCATCCCACTTATCTTAAAGGGAACGCAAACGGAAGCATATAAAGGTATCTCAAATTTATTTTAATATAACAACGATTGATTTAGATCCAAACAATGCTCGAAATCATTTGTTTGCATGAAAAGATGAGACTGAGAGGAGCAGAAGAGCAAGGAGTGGGACAATATTACCCTCGAGTCGAACTTGGTATGTGAGAATGCGTGGTATACACACGGTTAATTTTATATGTGTGCTACTTCATTCTCTATGTGTTGTTTATATTGTTGTTATGGTTTATAAAGTTGCATTTCTTATAGCGCTGCCATATACCAATATAATTGATTTGTTATCCACTAGTTGTTAAGAAGAGATGTGAAGGTTTTCATAAGAGGAATGTGCACTTTAAAAGGTAACTTTTAAAGAATCAAAAGAAGGTTATCTTTCACTAGTCTTAACTAAATTTTTGGCTAGCATTGCCTTTATCAGCATTAGCACTATCACATGTAATGAATTATGTTCAATATATGCACCATTGAGAAGTTGAGACCCCTCATTTCATAAGCTTGAGCTGTTAAAAAAAGGGCCAAAATTATTAAAGTATTAAAGCTCTTGAAAACTCTGATACATTCCACTAATCATGATACGGTGAAAATTAGCAAGAACACTCGTTGTGATATTAAAACCTATCTATAGAATACACAAGAAAATATATACTTTTTGGAGCTTGAATCTTAGCTTTAGCAAGTAGAATTACAACAGTGGAGTCATCATTCTCAACTTTTCTCTGTTCAGAACATTGAAACAGACTCCCATCAACAGAAAATCAATAATGATCCAGTGCCCAATGAAGCAGTGAAAGTTCAGTCTCCACTTCCCAATTCGGTCATTAGACCTTGGGAAGAGTTTGTCCATAACAAGCACAAAATTGGTCTTGGATATGACAAGCATGTGTCCTTTCATATTCCAGACTATTCCAAGCCCATCAAATTTCAGAGTACAAGATTTCTTCATGAGACTTCACCTTCCCCTGTTCCAGATTCTTCTCCTTCACATTCGCAATCAAAAGTTGTTAAATGTCAACATTGCCATATGAAAGATCATTGTTTGATATTCATCCATGTAAGCATTGTCATAAAACCAATCATTCTTCAAACAGACTCTTCAGAACAAAGCTCCTCCAAGAACAAAGATTCATCTTGGATGGATCGCTTCTTGGCAGTGGGCTTCAATAGCAAAGAAGATATTTCGCTCATACAACAGGATTTGTTCTCGAATATTGAAAAGTCTTGCAGTTGAGATCTCTTCATCTTCTCACCTTGTATCTAACAGGGGAGGAAATGATGTTCATCTACAAGCTTCAAAGCCACATCAAGCGAGCTTGAGCCACAACTGTCATACCAAATTCAAAGTTGTAGCCAGAGACAAAGATGCCCCTGAGCATGCCTTCAGTTGGTGATGCCTCTTCAAAAAATTTAGGACACTTCCGCTAGAAGAAGACTTTATATTCTTGCCAGCTTTGGAAGAGTTCCTAGAATTGCATTAAGCATTCTAGAGTTGGTGGTAATCCTTAAACCATCATAGGTTGAAACCTCCCTTTTTAGGTTGAGGTTCTCCCTTTTATGCGGGGTGGGAGCTCCCTTTCATGGTTGAACGTTTCCCTTTTCAAAACATCAAGAGCACTTCCTCTAGCAGAAGACCTCAACTTCTTGCCAGACCTAGAAGAGTTTTGGGAACTACACTAAGCATTCCAGTGTTGGTGGTCATCCTTAAACCACCTCCCTTTATACCAACATTTCAGAGAGCACATTCAGCCTAGTGTTGCCATGCATTTTTTCATGTTTTGTATTACAACTCTCTTCTTGGACTCATACATAACCCTTCGAATTAAGGGGGGGAATTTTGGACACCTAATCCTCTAAGGGTTGGTGTGGAAGTTGAATAGCCAAAGGGAGTCCAAGGGGCCACTTGGAATATGAAACCAAGGGTCACTCCTATGTATTATAAATATATATCATTGTGAATAAGATATGCAATTCATTGATTTATTATTTAGATTCTATTCACATTCCATGTATGTCTGACAATTATTATATAAATAATGGGGACCATTTAAAATTTTTAAATCATAGAAAAATAAAACATTTCAATGTTTTAAAAGGACAAATTTGAGTTTATTTGAATAAAAAGTCCAAATTTCATTGGCCCAAACAACTCAAATGAGTTGGTCTCAAATAAACCCTAACCTTATCGCACTTCACAAGTCCTAATGAGAAACTCCCCATTTTATCCTTTTGAAATGATGTGATGCAATAAAGTATATTACAATCACATATCCCAATGCGTATAGCCCCTGAGAACAAAAACATACTTAATATTTTAAAGCCTTAAGTATTGTTAAATATCCGCTCTATATCAGAGCTTACCCGTATCATAAAACTTATAATGAGCGGGATTTTTAAAAGCCCCGAGGACCACTCTAATTGTGATATGTGATAAACCTTCCAAACCCGATATAACAATTAACACAACCACGTCCGGATGAATCACAAATTGGCAAAAGGCAGGTTGCTTCGTTCACTTCCGATCTCTCGACTACGATAAAGCTCTTTATTAAAGCGCGACTTTAATAAAATCATAAGAATGAATAAAACAAAGGAAAATCATGTTAAAAGATAATAGTAAGTCATCGGTCATGCCTACTCCACTGCCACATCATTCCTCGCAATTTCGTAATTGCAAAAGGCTTTTGGTCATTTCCATTATCCTCCACTCCAAACCCCCGATTGTGATATTACGATCATCGCATCACGGACTTCCGATACCCAAACTGCCGATATAATGGTATCGCAATTGCATATTGGGAAAACACATTGAGACATGTTTACGATTATTGTTTGAAAGGTTTTTTGCAATACGATCTATTAATGGAATAATAAATTATCATGTGAATCCATGATTTCGATTATTAAGGACTTGTAACGGTATTTATGATTTAAAGCCCCAAGGTGATTTGATGGTCTGTATGTAGATATTTCAGATTTTTTCACATTTAAACTATATTCGCCATCATTTCAAACCTTGTATGTTCAACACTCCCACATTTCAAACCTATTGTTCTTCATTCCTCTGTGTTTCCAATTGCAGGATAATCCCAAAAAGCAGCAGTGTAACAGAATGACCAAAGCAAAGAAAGGAAAGAAAACCATGGTAGCTTCACAACCCACACCTCCTGTTTCCGAAGTAACAAAAATGCCCCCACTTTTCTCGGACACTACATGCATGATAGACAGTGGATCATCCTCATGGGAATATATGTATCAATTGCTTGAAAGTGAAGGACCCAAGGTAATTCAAAGAGTGGTAACAACGGATGCTACTTCATCTTCTGAAGCCTCCAACTATGAAGTCACCAGCTCTTTTCTTCACAGGATTGTTGCTCGACCCAAGATCCTTCCTTATACCGATATGGTGAAATGGATAATTGAGAACATCAATATCGCTGATAGGACATTCTTGACTTCAAGAAAAATAATCATCGAGTCTTTTACAGCTCAATATTTAAAGAAAATGTACCATATACCCGACCCACAGAAGGTATATGGAAAAGCTTTCCTCGAACATTTTGCAAGCGATAATAAGGTGGAATCAAATCCAATTAGACGACGGATATCATACCCAAACAAATACAAACATGAAAAGTCGGGTACTCTTTATCTTTATCTTCTCTTGCCTCTCCCTATTGTTATGTCGCAACTATGATGTGTAGGCTATTCGGGTACCCTAATACAGCTAAATTCTCAATCGAATAGGTTACTCTTATTGAGTCAGCATCATATTCCTATATAATGAATTAGGGAACTATCCTTTCAAATAATATTGCCTCCCAAATCCAAGAATACATACAAAATCGGTATTTTACTACCAGAGTAGTTCCACCATTCTTTATGAGTGCATATATCATGGATGCAGTCTGTTTCACTTCAGATTTCCCAATCATGGGATGGAAATGGACCATTCAAGACCCCACTCCTATCCATGTATATCATAAAATCTTGTGGGAGTCTAATTCCACACCCATTTTTATCAAAATTTCCAAGGAGTCATTCTTCTAATACACCAAGCCATTCTCTATAAAAGAGCCCCAAGACTGTCCAAAGACGCCAAAATTGATTTCATACCTAAGGCAGGTGGTTTGGTGAAGAACTATTTACCTATGTTAGAGTCTATGGACTTCTAGTAGCTCCTCATGTTCTCCCATTATTTGTCCCTAATAAACTATTGCCCAAGGAGATTGCCTATGAAACTGTAGGGGGTGGATTGACAAAAGCCTTAAAGGAAGCCAAGAAATCTTTATGGACTTCATTCCCTATCCAATGTGGTGTATATGCTCTACATGATTTCAAGCATGCTTCGCTTGAAATCGATGACATAAAATGTTTAAATCTTGCTATTGTGCCTAGCATATGATTTGATCCAAACAAAGTAGCACTGAATGTTATTGCTCAAGTAAAAATCAGGAAATTCAGTCATGAAGATTATGACTATGATGACCTATATGAGTCTGTCGAGATATTTTCACAAGCACAGCTCCTTGCTACATTGAAACTTAATCCAGAAAAGCTAGTGCAATTCAAAGAATATAGGGAAAAAGACCCTAGAACATCCCATTGGATCTATTGAGGATTTCTCAAGCAATTTCCCAAGAAGAGGAGAATTCAGAGAAAAATTTAGAGCAGAATTCAGAACAGGACTCAGTGTAGGTTTCTAAATATATTTAAGTGGAAGATAAATCCGCAGAAATCCATACTGATAAAACACCCTTCAATAATGAACTGGATGAAGCCTGGAAATAGCGTGATCAGCAGTTAAAAGGACGGAAAGGAGCAGAGAATATTGAGTTGGAGAAAACAGTTAGCACACCCCAAAACACTGGACAAAGCTTGTTTACATGTAGGGCTTCTGATAAAGTTGTCAGTACAGATGAAATTGAAATCATCTTCACATTCCCCTCATCCGAAATTGTCCTTAAAGTGGAAGAAATCCCTCCTATCGACGTCTTTTACAGCCCCAAACATCGGGTTATGGTGAAAAGACAGAGGAAAAGGAGAATAGAGCAATCATCAGAAGTCATTTGTTATGAAACTAGCTCACAAAAAGATAGAAAATATAGATCAACGCCTTAGAAATAAGCCTCTTCGAGGGGGAAACCTCCTTTACATTACACAAATGAACAATTCTTGGATGATACAAATGACAAGACCTCCTTTCTATATATAGGAGTCTAAGGGGTCATAATATAATCAGAGCCGGCATAACAATAATAATGTAAGGGCACAATAATAACAATAGTGGGCTTCTATTGGGCACAATAATAACAATATGGGGACTACATGGGCACAAAAATATAATAAGGGGGTTGTACTAATAACAATAAAGGGTTACACTAGTAGTATAGAGACCTAACATGCCCCTCTCCTTCAAAAAGTGTTGTCCTCAACACTTGAGTAGTTCTTGGTGCTTCTTTATAAAATTCTTGTCCTCCCATGTGGAACCTTCAGTGGGTAAGTTCTTCCACTTGATGAGATACTCTGAAATTAATCTATTTCGTAGCTGTCGAGTTCTTATTTCTGTGACTACTCCAGGTTCCAATATGATTTTTCCTTCCTCGTCAAGTTCTAGCAATATTGTTTGAACTAGGATCTTCTGCAATTTTGACCGTGCTTTGTCATTCTTCCATTCATCTCTTGCTTTGTTTATCAAATTTGGTTGGATAACTATACCAACCTCTAGCATTTATGCAACCATACGTTCAATTTCACTCCCTTGGGCATATGGATATCTGTAAGGCATGATGTTTGGAGGAACACTTCTTGGAATCAAATGAATAGCATTGTCATGATCATGAATAGGTGGGAGGCCTGTGGGAGTCTCAAATACCTTGGAATGATTGTCCAAGACTTTTTGGAGATCTGGAGAAATAGATGATTTCGATGTGGGAACCTCTAGCGAACATAATTATGCAATTACACCTCGTCATTCTTTCTTTAGAAGCTTTGTCATTTTGTTAGGGTTGATTATCTTTCCTTGTTTCCCTATGATACCCATTAATTCAACTTCCTTTCCTTCCGAAGAAAATTTCATGAAAAGTTCTTGAAAATTAAAAGCTATTATACCCAAGGATTGTAGCCATTGGACTCCTAGTACAACATCAGCACCACCCATTGGAATGGAAAGCATTGGGCTATTAAATACATATTCTTCTATGGATATCTTGATAATATGGCACTTTCCAGAGCAATTATGGTTCCTCCACTTTGCAACCATCACTTGGAACTCTGGTGTTGGATATAGGAAGCAATTCAATTCCTTGGCTATATTACAATGAATAAAATTATGGGTACTGCCTGAATCAATCAACACTATTACCTTTTTCTTCTTGATATGCCCTTCTATCTTAAGAGTTTGAGGAGTGGTAATTCCTGTCAATGCATTACAAGATATGGTTGGATTCATTTCATCTTTCTCTGGGATTGGTTCCTAGTGTATATCCTCTTCTTTCGACGTTTCTTGTTCATTTTCTTGCTCCTCTTCCCCATCTATGTAAATTAATTTCTTCTCAGCACACTTATGACCTTTAGTGTATTTTCTGTCACAATTGTAAAGCCCTTTTGCTCTTTTTTCTTCCAATTTTTTTGGCGTCAACCTTGTATGTGGTGAACGGATAAGAGCAACAACAGTTCTATCTTTATCATTATGAGTGGTAGGCTTCCTTGTTGCCATAATTTTGCTTTCAATTTTTCTTGCCAACCTGTATGCCTTCTCCAATGAATCAAATTCCCAAATGCAAACCTCATGTTGGATATTATCATTTAAAGTCCCTATGAAGACTTCAATCCTATGCTTCTCTGGAATATCATTTACCCTTATATTCAATCTTTGGAAGTCCTCAATGTGCTCTGTCATTGAACCCTTTTGTTTTAGATTTATCATTTGGCTAAAGAAGGTGTTGCTCTTTGTATCCTCGTATTGTGCTATCATTTCCTCCATGAAAAATGACTAGGTGACAAGTTGTTTACGAGAACAAATACCTCTATAACATACAAATTGATCTGGTTCTAAATATAAAGATACAATATGTACCTTTTGTGTGTTTTGCACATTATGTAGATCAAAATATTTCTCCATCTGTAGTATCCATGTTACGGGATCCTTGCCATCAAACTTCCTCATATCTAACTTTGGAATATGTTGGGTCTTCAATCCAATGTTAGATTCTATGAAATCATTATTAACATTACTTTTTTTCTCATCATGAGTTTCCTCTACCACCTTTTCGCCATTAGGAGGCCTTCCTTATAGCAGTTGTGTCCCACCTTCCTTCAAACCTTCCATGTCTTTCTTCAAATCTTCCCTGCATTTCTTCCAATATGCTTTCATATCATCGATATCAGCTTCCATGGAATAGATAAAACTATTTATCTTAGCTTCGATCGCATTCTTCAAATCATCCATCCAATTTTGATTACTAGGTGTTTCTATTTTCTTGATTCGAGTCATTCTTTTTCGTGCTTTTAGGACCTCGATCTTGAATCTATTGTATCTCTAAAACTGCGATCTCCAAGGTCTGAAATTATGACCTGTGGTAGCCCTCTGAGTCCTCTTTCTAACCCCGTAAGTTTGATCAAGATTTGATTCTCCAAGGAAGAGTTATGTCAAATCTCCCATGATGACCTGATTATAGACTTGTTCAGTAGAGCGAACTTGTACGAAGTGTCACGTGTCATTGTTTAACCTTAGGTTCTAAAAATGATACCCAACAAACTACAGTCCATCTAATTTCTTTCCTTTTTACGAAATTTGAATCAGATGCTCAGAGAGAGAGTTATGCCGATTTTTCCAAGGTCACCTATTTGGGATGTAATTTGGGGGCTTGCAGAAACCCTAAATGTCTTGGACCGTATCTCAGACAATATAGGGAAGAAAACTCTAAAATTTGGGTTTGAGCTTCACCAAGATTTCGGCTCAAATGGGTTTTAATTTCAGAATTTGAACCTTCGTAGAAAAAAAAAAATATAGCGAAAATTCCACGATGACTTGTTTGAGATGAAATTTTGGAGCTTGCAAAAACCCTAACTTCCTCAGATCATATCTCTGAAACTATAGCACGACAAGATCTAAAATTTAGAACCGAGGTTCATATTGATTTCTTCTCAAATGAGTTTTTTTCTTTAGCTTCTGAAACTTCGTAGCGAAACAATTATAGCGAAAATTCCATGATGACCTGTTTGGAGTAGCGAAACCCTAGAATCCAAAGCTCTGATGTCAAATGTTATGAAACCAACTCACAAAAAGATAGAAAAGATAGATCAATGCCTTAGAAATAATCCTCTTCAAGGGGGAAACCTCCTTTACATTACACAAATGAACAATTCTTGGATGATACAAATGACAAGACCTCCTTTATATATATAGGAGTCTAAGGGGTCATAATATAATCAAAGCTGACATAACAATAATAATGTAAGGGAACAATAATAACAATAGTGGCCTTCTATTGGGCACAATAATAACAATATGGGGACTACATGGGCACAACAATATAATAAGGAGGTTGTACTAATAACAATAAGGGGTTACACTAGTAATATAGAGACCTAACACCATTCCTAGTGATATACCAATGGACATAGTGTGGAAGGGTACACAAACTGATCCTTCAGAGAATTTAACAAATTTTTCACAATTTGCAGGTGCTTCTACATCTGCCACGATTGATAAAGCAAAACAAGTTCGACAACTGATCAGGGAAAAGGAAGAAAGGATTCAACATTTGGAACAGCAATTGGTAGAGGGAAAAAAAGTATTGATCAACAAGTGAAGACACAGTTGTCTCAACTCCAATAGAGATTTGATCAATTAAAGCTCCAACATCAGGCAGAGACCAGTACTAAGGATACTCAAATCTGACAGCTCTAGTTTTCACTCGATCAGCTGAAGGACAATCCTAAAGTTGAAGACTTTATAAAGGAATCATTGGAACTAAGCACTATGTTATCACATCAACAAGCGATATTCTGTCAAAATTTGCCAGTCATCAATCCACTGTGTCAAAATTGATCCACTGATGAATCAATCATCCGATATGAGGGTGACTTTCAATGACATTGATGATAAAATCTCGGTATTTATAACATGGTAGGATACACTAGAAGGAAAAGCAGTAGACCTTCCCATAATAGAGGAATCTCACAAGGAAATCCTCTTTACTGATTGGGACATTCAGTTGAAATAGGAAGAAAGAGTAGTCTCCAAGGAAAATGATGTTGCCAAGAACATCATTGAAACTATCAATGATAACCTACATAATGCCAACCTAATTCAAGAATGCCCACTTGGTAATCTTCCTGATATTAAAGTTATGGAAAGGAAATGGCAGGAAATTTCAAAAGAAAGGAAGAAGCAATTAAAAAGTTGACAAAACTTGACTGGGAGATGTACTAGAAATATCTTGTGAAGCCACACAGTTAGTGGCTAATGCTCTGCTGCCTTGCTGACTCATCCACTCATATGCTTCTTGTGCTTTCAGATGCAGTGTACACTAGACAACTACACATGAGGACAGATCATCCCCTTGAAACTAAGCCAATGTTAGATATTTACGAGCTCAAGCAGTGAATGGAAGAATATACATAATTACATTCATGAGCTCGTCATTTCAACAACTTTTATTTATGTCTTATTATCTCTTATTTTAAGGAGAGTTGTTTCAACCTCATCAACACTTTTTATGTATTTTTCTATTTTTACATTTTAATTTTGTTATATAAACCCTTTCATGTCTACAAAGAAAGGGTCCCCAAATTTTATAAGGAAAGGCTTTGGAAGCTTGCATTTTGTACTTTCAAGCTTATCTTAGTAGAATGACCGGATCAGGGTCCTAAAGTTTTGTAGAGAAGGCTTTGAGAGCTTGCACTTTTGTATTCTTGAAACCATCTTAATGAGAAAGACTGGACCATAACTATTTCTTTCATGAGCAGAGTAACATACATCGAGTACTTTTATCATTGTATTTATGTTTTGTTTATGAATTGATAGTCATTCCTCTTTATATTGTTTATTATATGCATATTTTCTAACGCAGTTCTGCATTAATTCAGTTCTGAGCATGCTAGAATTGTCATCTTTAATACATATGTAAACGATTTTTTAAGTTATTTGATTGTGATACAAGTTTCATCAATTATTTTGATTAACTAGTTAATCAAAATAATTATCTTAAATGCTTTTCATTTCTGAAAGTGTTTGATTAATCTTTATTATCATGCACTAAGGACAATAATTTTAGATCGCATAAACATAAGTAACCCCAGGTAGTAGATAGATTAATACATGTATTTCAGTTTATAATCACTTCCGTTTATCACCTAGATTAGGTTATAAGCACTCTACATCCTTTCTATCACATTTTATTGGGAAACTAGTCCTATTATATCCAGTCGGAGCCACTATTCCAAACGGAAAAGGGACAGTATTCAAGTCCCTAGCTGGGTGGTTATCCCCAATGTTGTTGCAGCAATTTTCGAGGCATCAACAACTTGGTAAGTCTATCGACTACCACCATGATGACAATCTTTCCTTTGAACTTGGGTAAAATTGTGATAAAATCTATGGATACATCTTCCCAACATTGAATTGGAATGGCTAATGGTTATAAAAGACCTAGGGTCTTAATTGTCTCAACTTTATTTTGTTGGAAAACCAAACATTCTACCACAAACTTTTGAATATCAGATTTAAGGCCCTCCCAAAAAAACCCTTCTTGACCCTAAGGTAAGTTTTTAAAAATCTTGAGTGCCCTCTTATAGAAGAGGTGTGCAAATCCTAAAGATTTTATTTTTTAATTGGGAGTTCATACATAGATATAAGTGATCTTTGTACAACAATGAATCATTTTTCCAAATAAATGAATTAGATGCATTGGTAACTTACTACAAATTTTGAATGAGTGTCCATAACTTTTCAGAATTCTTCCATTCATCCCTTGCTTCAGTTATCTAATCAGGTTGGATAATAGAAATGGCACAAAGCAATGCCTCCACATCCTCATCCCTTCTTGAAAGTGCATCTGCAACAACATTTTTCTTCCCATTTTTGTAGATGATTTCAAAGTCATAACCCAACATCTTTGTGACCCATTTGTGTTTCTTTTGTGAAGATAATATTTGTTCCAAGAATTATTTAAGACTATAATGATATATTTTTAACTTGAAGTGTCTTTCCATTAGGTAGGGGCATCATTTATTTAGTGCATGTAGTATTGCCAACATTTCCTTCTCATAAATAGGTTTCTATAAATACTTTCCCTTGATTAGATGACTTTCAAAAGAAATGGGTCTTCCTTATTGCATTAAAACAACACCAATGCCATTTCCTGAGGCATCACATTCCACAATAAAGGTTTTTATGAAGTCTCGTGTAGCTAATTCTTGAGCTTGACACATTACCTCTTTAAGATGTTAAAAGGCCTTAGTTTCTTCTGCAGTCAAAAAATACATCTTTCTTCAATAATGTTGTTAGAGGTATTTCTATCTTCCCATAATGCTTAACAAACTTGCGATAATACCCTATAAACCCTATAAATCCTCGAAGATGCCTTAATGTTGTGGGGATTTTCCATTCCTTGATGGCTTTAATTTTGTTAGGGTTTGCCTTGACACCCTTATGGGATACAATATGACCCAAATATTCCACTTCGTGTACCCAAAGAAACATTTGGAGGGTTTTGCATGCAACTGTGTCTCCTCCAATAGTTTGAGCACCCTGTCAACATGTTGAACATGATCTTTCCAAGTCTTGTTGTAAATTAGTATATCATCAAAAAATACTAACACAAATTCTTTAAGGAAGGGTTTGAAATTGCAATTCATCAAACCTTGAAATGTGGAAGGTGCATTAGTGAGGGCAAAAGGCATGACGAAAAATTCATAATGACCTTCATAAGTTCTAAATGTTGATTTTATAATGTCTTTTGTCTTTATTCTAATTCGATGATATCTTGAATGAAGATCCAGCTTAGTGAAGTAAATGTCTCTGTGTGGTTCATCCAACAATTCATCAATGACATGAATGGGAAACTTATCTTTAATAGTGAGTTTTGTTGTGCTCTCTACAATCTGGACACATATGCCATGATCCATCCTTATTGTGCACCAATAGTACTAGAGAAGAGAAAGAACTTTGGCAAGGTTGAATTATATGTTGGAAATAATACTGAGAGGGGGGGGGGTGAATCAGTATTATCAGATCAATAAAACTTTTTCATTTCATACTTAGAAATATATACGCTACTTCAATGAAGTGAACCCGCGTGTACACGCTACTGTTTTTATTGCAACTAGCGTATATCAAGAGATCTTATGATTCAGTTAGCTTATCTTCAGTAAATGCATCAGAACATTATTAACCATATTAACAGTAAACAGGTGCAGTATAACAGAACAGATCATCACATGAAAGCCACACACATGAACACCATGATGTAAGGTGGAAACCCAATGTGGGTGAAAACCACCTGCTGCAATTCGTCTCTTTCTTCTTTAATAAGAAACTTCTTTTACATTGTACTGGTGCAGTCCTTTACCAGCACGCAGGCTACAACCTGCAGAGGGCTACAATCCTCTTAGCTCTTGTACTAGCCGATTCATTTACTAGTACGTAGGTGCCTACCTACAGAATGCTCCAACCTTTACTCCCCTTGCTCTTGTACTAGCTGATATGTTTACCAGTACGTAGGTGCCGGCCTACGATCTACCCGGGACCACGTTTCATACATTTTCATACTGGATCCATAAGACAATCACCTTGTAGTACAACCTGCATCATTAATCACTGAAACATTGAAACTCTGTCAACAACACAGTCACCAGAACACAGAGCAGACACAGAACTTTGCAATAACCATCAAACCCATCTGCAACTTCAAATATCAAGATTTACAATGTACACACTACTTGGATGAACCCAACCTGCGTGTATACGCTCTTTTTCCAAGGTTAACCCGCGTATAGATCTAAAAATATTTCCTTATAACTTTGCAGCCGTACCAGACATCAATCATACTATAACACTTATAGAACATTATTTGCGTCAGTATGCAGATCTAGAATAAGCATAATCAACCATATAAAGATAGTTCATTTCAAACCATTTGATCCCGATCTCTCCTTAGATCTTGTTCTCTATCAACTAGTGAGATCTCTCCTTAGCTCAAATCAAGCAATGCATCATCAACCCATAACCTGCATACTGGATCTAATACTTCATCAGATATTCAAGACTTTTCAGATGCATTTGCCTAATGATCTTCTTCTCCTTATATAGCCTTAGGCCTTTCTCAATACCATGGGCCAAAACCATAGAAATCCAATACCATCAACTTCAAAACTAGGGATCAACACGTCCGTCGAGACACCATGGTCCAAAACCATAGGCACAACTTCCAAGAAATAACCGCCACGGACCAAAGATAAGTTT
Organism: Pinus tabuliformis; assembly: GCA_031772625.1. Lineage (NCBI taxonomy): Eukaryota > Viridiplantae > Streptophyta > Pinopsida > Pinales > Pinaceae > Pinus > Pinus tabuliformis. The sequence goes on from CM062815.1 coordinate 827,579,170, forward strand.
TCCACATACACGCTCTTTTACTGAAGCCAACCTGCGTGTACACGCGACTTGGTATATAGCGAACCTGCGTATACGCGACTTGGTATATAGTGAACCTGCTTGTATACGCGACTTGGTATATAGTGAACCAGCGTGTATATATTTTCTCTTCATACTTGTAGTCTAATTATCAATTCCTTGCTACTATCCTTCTGCACTATGATTTGTCATCAGTGTGATTTGCCATCAAGGCCAACACTTGTCTCATAATGCCAACAATCTCCCCCTTTGGACTTGATGGCAAAGCTAACTTGTTACACTTAGAACTATCATCTGATTCCTTTGAGCTGTCCTCCATCAGTCACATCTGACATCTTTTCTGAAGATTCATCGAGTTATACATAAGTGAGATGTTCTTCTATGAGAGGGTTGCCATCAAGTACAACACATGCATCATAATGCCAACAATCTCCCCCTTTGGACTTGATGGCAACAACACCAAATCACTCTCCCCCTTTGACATCAAGGGCAAAGGGTGGACCAAGATGTTCTCTTCCTTTGCTGAACATTTCGCTGTCCATACTCCCCCTGAGTATCTGTTAAAATATCTGAATGATCTCCCCCTTTGTATATGCCAAAGTGTACCAATCTGTCAATGCTCCCCTTGAGTACATGCCAAGTCTCTGTACTACTGAAGTGTGTTGTTCATGCTCTTCCTGACTGTAGGCAAGATCTGCAAAAGATGTTCTTCAAGAAGAACATGACTCTATACATCCTAAAAGACCTTCCTATCACCAAAGACTCATACATACATCCATCTCTCAACTAAGTGAGGATATACAAAAATTGACTCATCCACCCAACCAAGTGGGGATACATCAAAAGTTTACATATGACAACCAATCATATTGCATCAATCATCCCAGGCATAGTGGGGAAACCAAAATAGGTCGTTACATGACCTTGACACCATGAAAGAGATACCACAAAAGAGATATATGACATAGAGACGAAAGAACTAGACCAAGACTTATGAAAGTCACCAGCAGCATCTGATAATCACCATTCAGATCAGCAACCAAGAGATCCTTCTGTTCTCCTTTCGCCTTTGTTCCACCTGAAACCAAGAACAAATGTGAACCAGAACCAAAAGCTTTAAGATAATGCCAACAATGCATCATTGGAAGATTATCTGCTCCCCCTGAACCTGTGCCAGATGATCTCTGTCAGACCCATATCAGACTTTCTGCAACCAACATCTGTCCCTGCTGATTTCCTTCAAAACTCCATATACGCGTCTGCATCCACATAAACAAGCGTATATACGCGGATAGGCCTTATGAAACTCGCGTACAACCATTTTCATATCAACAACCTGTAAATGTCCTACAGCAAGGTATGTCTGAACATAGATGTCAACTCCTCCTTTTAAACATCATCATGAAATCATTCACATTACATGTGAAACCACCATAGCCATTACATCAACGTCAAGATCTACATGATCCAAGTATCATTACTTGAGAACATCTGCATCAATCAACATATGTAAGTATCAACCTATCATCATATAGATAAGAACTCATCACCATGTCTCCAACAAAGCAACTTTGAGTAGTCATCCATGTATCAGCACTATGTATCTTGAGCTCAAGCTCATTTGACAAAACTTCTTGATATCATCAACAGCAACAATCCTTATCCACAAGAGTGCCTGCATCATAACTGTATGATCTTTATGCATATGACAACAGCAGTATATGAGTGACTCATCATCAAGTGAGGAAGATGTGTATTCAAGCTTTGTACTTCTTCTTATCCTTATGAAGATCACCATGTAAGCATAATCAAAGGATCAACCATAAATCTGATCTGAACATCTACTATGTAACTTCAAGAATCATATGAGAGTTTACCATAGACAACTCACAACATCATATCATAGCAAGATATATCATTTAGCCATATAAGAATCATCACCAAGGATTATTAACCATAATGCCAACAATGAATTACTAAAGGCATATGCTCCCCCTCAACCAGTGCCATCTGTTAGATCTGATCATGCATATATCAGCAATAAGCATCAAAACATCATCATCCTCAAGTTAGGATCAAAACACTTCTAGACATCATACAAGTAACAAAACATTTCCACACATCCTCAGAAGACTGTAACCAATAGAGCAAATAATAGACTGAATCATATCAGATCCTTTTTCTGATCCTTTCCCCACTGCTTTTCCTCAGACTGACATATACGCGACTTTGCAGTGTCTAACTCGCGTATGTACGCGACTTCCCTTTAAGGAACTTGCGTATGAGATTCAGAACGCTGAAGTTTTACACTTTCAGCTCCCCCTGAGTCTGATATGTCTGTGTTGTGCTGTGTCTCAGTACATTGTGCTAATTGTACTTCCTTCTTCCTCCATATCTTCAAGTGTGATGAGGTTTTCTCCTTTTGGTGTGATGTCCATCCTTTGTTCCTGCATTCCTTTGCTATATGTCCAAGCTTGTTACATGCATAACATCTTACATGTTTCATATTCCTCCTGTAGCAATCAGCAGCTTTGTGACCAAACATATTGCAAGCAAAGCAATATCCATTAAAGTACCTTGAGTGTGATGATATTTCTGCATGATGGTCTTGAACCCTTCTTCTTCTACATCTACCTGCAACATGTCCAAGATTATGACATACATAACATTCAACATTATTCATAGGAGGAGTAAAAGATTTTCTTTGAGGAGTCTCTTTCCTTGATTGTTGATGGGGTTGACCTTTCATCTCCTTGTTGATCATTTTAGATTTCTCTTTAGAGTTCCTTGCCTCACCTTGTGAACTAGATTCACCTTCAACAGATTCATGAAAACCAAGACCAGTCTTGATAGCAGGAGACCTTTGACTACTAAGAATATCATCCAAGACTTTAGAGCTATCTTGAAATCGTAACAGCTTATCCTTTTCTTCTATTTTACCTTTCAAGATATTTACCTCAACCTGAAGCTGTTCTTCCTTTTCAAGAGATTGCTTTTTCCAATTTTCTTCAGCTTTTCTTCCTTCTTCCATTTTCTCCCTTAGTTTGAGAATCTCCTTTTCTTGTTCTTCATTCAGATCCTGCTGCATTTGACGAACTCGGAAAGCACATTCCAACTGGGATTTTAAGCTGATGACTTCATTTTCTTGTTTTTCAATTTCTTGATGTAGATCTTCATTCTGCTTCCTTGATTCTTCAAGATCTCCCTTTAGTGAGAGGATTGTAGCTTCAAGATTTTCATAGTAGTTGGATCTATCTTTGAGTTTCTTGATGGTTGTGTTCTTGTCATTGACTTCATTTCTTAGACATGTTGCTTCAACCTGCAACTTTTGATATTTCTCCTTGAATAACTCTCGTTGAGCCTTAGCAGTACTATCCTTTATGTTCAAAAGATCTTCTTGAGCTCTAATTTTGCTTCTCAATCTTCTAAATTCTGCTTCTATCTCATTTCCTTCTTGTTCACCCATAAGAGCAAGTTCAGTAGTTTCACTATCATTTCCATCTCTTTCACAAGGAAATATAGTTGGAACATCAGAGGATAACACATTCATACCTGATAGTGATTCTGAATCTGATTCTGAATCTGAAGAGCTTCTTATACCTAATCCCCAATCGATTCTCCCACTGTCATAGTCCTTCTGAGATGTCTTCTTCTTCTTATGAGCTTTCTTCTTAAGCTTCTTTCCCATTGTTCCACGGATCTCCTTCAAGCGATCAAGCTTTTACCAAAGGACCTGCTCCGATACCAATTGTTGGAAATAATACTGAGAGGGGGGGGGGGGTGTGAATCAGTATTATCAGATCAATAAAACTTTTTCATTTCATACTTAGAAATATATACGCTACTTCAGTGAAGTGAACCCGCATGTACACGCTACTGTGTTTATTGCAACTAGCGTATATCAAGAGACCTTATGATTCAGTTAGCTTATCTTCAGTAAATGCATCAGAACATTATTAACCATATTAACAGTAAACAGGTGCAGTATAACAGAACATATCATCACACAAAAGCCACACACATGAACACCATGATGTAAGGTGGAAACCCAATGTGGGTGAAAACCACCTGCTGCAATTCGTCTCTTTCTTCTTTAATAAGAAACTTCTTTTACAATGTACTGGTGCAGTCCTTTACCAGCACGCAGGCTACAACCTGCAGAGGGCTACAATCCTCTTAGCTCTTGTACTAGCCGATCCATTTACTAGTACGTAGGTGCCTACCTACAGAATGCTCCAACCTTTACTCCCCTTGCTCTTGTACTGGCTGATATGTTTACCAGTACGTAGGTGCCGGCCTACGATCTACCCGGGACCACGTTCCATACATTTTCATACTGGATCCATAATACAATCACCTTGTAGTACAACCTGCATCATTAATCACTGAAACTCTGTCAACAACACAGTCACCAGAACACAGAGCAGACACAGAACTTTGCAATAACCATCAGACCCATCTGCAACTTCAAATATCAAGCTTTACAATGTACACGCTACTTGGATGAACCCAACCTGCGTGTATACGCTCTTTTTCCAAGGTCAACCCGCGTACAGATCTAAAAATATTTCCTTATAACTTTGCAGCCGTACCAGACATCAATCATACTATAACACTTATAGAACATTATTTGCGTTAGTATGCAGATCTAGAATAAGCATAATCAACCATATAAAGATAGTTCATTTCAAACCATTTGATCCCGATCTCTCCTTAGATCTTGTTCTCTATCAACTGGTGAGATCTCTCCTTAGCTCAAATCAAGCAATGCATCATCAACCCATAACCTGCATACTGGATCTAATACTTCATCAGATATTCAAGACTTTTCAGATGCATTTGCCTAATGATCTTCTTCTCCTTATATAGCCTTAGGCCTTGCTCAATACCACGGGCCAAAACCATAGAAATCCAATACCGTCAACTTCAAAACTAGGGATCAACACGTCCGTCGAGACACCATGGTCCAAAACCATAGGCACAACTTCTAAGAAATAACCGCCACGGACCAAAGATAAGTTTTCCACATACACGCTCTTCTACTGAAGCCAACCTGCGTGTACATGCGACTTGGTATATAGAGAACCTGCATATACGCGACTTGGTATATAGTGAACCTGCTTGTATACGCGACTTGGTATATAGTGAACCAGCGTGTATATATTTTCTCTTCATACTTGTAGTCTGATCATCAATTCCTTGCTGCTATCCTTCTGCACTATGATTTGTCATCAGTGTGATTTGCCATCAAGGCCAACACTTGTCTCATAATGCCAACATTATACCTCTCTAACATTTTTGTAACCATGTGTTCAATTTCACTCTTCTTGGCATAATGATATTTGTAAGGTCTAATGTTTGGAGGAACACATCCTGGAATCAAGTGAATAGCATGATCATGGTAGAAAATAGGTGGGAGACCTTTGGGAGTGTAAAATGCCTTGGAATGATTGTCAAGGACTCTTTGGATATTCAGAGAAATGGATCACTTAGATGTTTGAACATCTAGTGAACATAATTGTGTAATTACCCCTTGTTGTTCTTTCTTCAAAATCTTTGTCATGCCACTAGAGACAATTATCTTCCCAGGTTTCCCTGTGATGCCCCTTAATTCAATTTCCTTTCCTTCTGTGAAATATTTCAAGAAAAGTTCTCAAAAATTAAAAGTTATTGTCCCTAAATATTGTAACCATTGTACTCCTAATACAATGTCCACACCACCCATTGGAATGACAAGCATTGGAATATTCAATACATATTCCCCCATGGCTAGATTGATATTATGGAACTTCATTGAGCAATTTGTAGTTCCTTCGTTTACAACCATCACTTGACATTTTGGTGCTAGATATAGATGGAAATTCAAATCCTTGGTTATCTTACAATGAATAAAATTATGAGTGTTACCTTAATCAATCAACACTATTACCTTTTTCTTCTTGATATACCCTTCTATCTTGAGAGTTTGAGGAGTGATAATTCCCGCCAATGCATTATAAGATATGGTTGGATTCATTTCTTATTTTTCATCCAATAGGGTTGGTTCCTGGCATATATCTTCTTCTTCGATGTTTCTTGTTCTTTTTCTTCCTCCTATTCACAATCTATGTAAAATAATTTCTTCTCAGCACACTTATGATTTTTAATGTATTTTATATCACAACTATAACAAATCCCTTTTTCTCATTTTTCCTCTGGTTTTTTTGTTTCTACATTGTTGGTAATGGGAATCTAGGAGTAGCAAGACTTCCATCTTTGTATTTTTTAGTGGTAGACCTCCTTATTTCCATAGTTTTTCTTTCAACTTTTCTTGCCACCCTCAATGCATTCTCCAATGACTTAGGTTCCAAAAGGTGAACCTCATGTTGGATGTTATCCTTTAAAGTCATTATGAAGACACCAATCAGATGCTCCTCTAAAATATTAGTTACCTTGATATTCAATCTTTGGAAATCCTCAATGTGCTCCCCAACTGAACCCTCTTGTTTGAGATTTATCATTTGAATAAAGAAGGTATTGTTCTTTGTATCCTCAATATTAGTTACCTTGATATTCAATCTTTGGAAATCCTCAATGTGCTCCCCAACTGAATCCTCTTGTTTGAGATTTATCATTTCGATAAAAAAGGTATTGTTCTCTGTATCCTCATAATGTGTTATCAATTCCTCCATAAAAAATTTCCAAGTGACAAGTTCTTTACGAGAACAAAGCCATCAATACCATACATATTGATTGGGTTCTAAATATAAATATGCAATTCTCACCTTTTGTGTGTGTTGTGCATCATGTAGATCAAAGAACTGCTCCATATGTAGTATTTGTAGTATCGAAGTTTTTGGATGCTTGCCATCAAACTTCCTCATATTGATCTTTGGAATATGGTTGGTCTTCAGCTTGGAGTTAGAGTCTCTAAAATCATGAGTCACATTCCTTTTGTTTTCATCATGAGTTTCGTGGAATACCTTGTCACCAATAGGAATCCTTTCTTGTAGCAACTTACTCAAACCTTCCATGTCTTCTTTTAAACCTTCCATGTGTCCTTTTAAACCATCCATGTCCCCTTTCATTTCTGATTTTATGTCTACTTTGAAGCTCTTCATCATCACTTCCATTTCATCTTTATTTGATCTTTGTGATAGTGAAATTTGTTGCACTTGGTCCTATAATTTTGATATATCATGTTACGTTTCTTCTTATTCATGTGTGTTGGGTTGTGTTGGTAAGAGGGCGAAACAGATATTAGAGCTTGTGCACGGCGATGTGTTTGGACCTATGTCGATTCCATCACTCTATTTACTATGTATCATTTATAGATGGCTTCTCACGGAATACAAGGATATATTTCCTTAGGAAGAAATCTGAAGTCTTTGACAGGTTTAAAGAATTTAAGGCTCTGGTGGAAAACCTGACAGAGAATAAGATAAAGGTGCTGAGGACAGATAACGTTGGAGATTTTTGCAAGAAAGAATTTGAATAGTTCTGTAAGAAGTGTGGTATAGCACAATAGAAGACTAGTCCATACACATCTGAGCAAAATGAAGTTGCAAAAAGAATGAACAAGACGTTGATGGAAATGGCAAGAAGCATGCTCAGTTGTGCCAGGTTAGGACAGGAATTTTGGGTAGAGGCGGTGGAGACTTCATGTTTCCTAGTCAACATATCACCTTCATCAGCGTTGGAGGATAAGACTCCACAAGAGGTATGGACTGGTAAGAAACCTTCTCTTTCACATTTGAGGGTATTTGGATGTGATACATATGTACATGTTCCAAAGGAGAAAAGAACAAAGCTGGATAGTAAATCTGAAAAGTGCATATTTGTTGGGTATAAGGATGGTTTAAAATGCTATAAACTTTGGAACCCAAACACAAGGAAGGTTGTGTATAGCCGAGATGTGGTGTTTAGAGAGGTGAAAGATGTTATTAAACATGAAGTCCTATCAAAGGAACTTGAGAAGATATAGTTTGAGCTAAAGGAGGAAGAATCAAACTCTACAGCGGAAGAGGAATCAAAAGATGAAGAGCCACAAACTCCAGCTGTGAGAAGATCAGTTCAAGAAAGAAGTCAGCCAGAAAGGTACAGTCCATTTGCTTTCTGCTCAAATTTTTCTTTATCTATTACTGATGATGATCCCAAAACTGTGAGGGAAGTAGTGGATTTAGAGGATGGAAAACTCCAAAAAGAGTCCATGGTTGATGAAATGGCATCTTTGCAAAAAAATGAGACTTGGGATCTGGTGGAGTTGTCTGCTAGAAGAAAACCCATTGGCAACAAATGGGTGTTTAAGAAGAAGATGAATACAAAAGGAAAGGTGGAGAAATACAAAGCTCGATTGGTAGCAAAAGGTTATTCCGAGGTGTCGAGAATTGATTTTGGTGATATTTTTTCTCCTATTTACAAGGTAGCTTCTATTAGATTACTTTTATCTATTGTTGCTACTTTTGATTTTGAGGTAGAGCAAATGGATGTGAAGACAACATTTCTTCACGGGGATTTAGAAGAAGAGATCTACATGAAGCAACCTGAAGGCTTTTTGGTGAAGGGTAAGAAATAACCGGTATGCAAGTTAAAAAAGTCTTTATATGGGTTAAAAAAGTCACCAAGGATGTGGTATCAGAAATTTGATACATTTATATGGGGACTTGACTTCACCAGAAGAAAAGCAGATCATTGTGTGTATTTTAAAGTAATTGGTGACCGTGTTATTTATCTGGTCTTGTATGTGGATGATATGTCGCTGGTTGGAAATGACAAAGAAATTATCCAAGATTTGAAGACCCAATTGTCCTCCAAATTCGACATGAAAGATCTTGGTGCTGCAAACTATATTTTGGGCAACAAAGAGGAAGCTCTGGTTAAACCAGAGGAATTATGTCGAGACAATACTATAGAGGTTTAATACGAAGGATAGTAAACCGGTGAAGGTTCATATTCCTATAGGTGTAAAGTTATCTGTTGAACAATGTCCCAAGGCAGAAGAAGAGGAAGAGGACATATCTCGTGTTCCATATGAAATTGTAGTCAGTAGCCTGATGTATGCAATGGTCTGTACTATACCAGACATTGCACATGCAGTGGGAGTATTGAGCAGGTTTATGTCAAAATCAGGGAAGGAGCATTAGACAACAGTGAAGTGATTTTTCAGGTATTTGTGTGGCACTAGTGATTGTGGTTTGTGCTACCACGGAAGACCAGGATTGGACAGGGTTTTAGACATCTCTAGATTTGTTGACGCAGACTGGGTGGGAGATCTAGATCAGAGAAGATCTACAAGTGGTTATGTGTTTAACCTATTTTTAGGTGCATTTAGTTGGATGAGTAAGAGACAATATGTAGTGGCACTTTCAACTACAGAGGCAGAATACATGACATCCACTTATGCAAGAAAGGAAGAAATTTGGTTGCAAAGATTTTGTTTAAGTATGGGGTTAGTATAACAAGCTATAAGGATATACTGTGACAACCAAAGTGAGATTTTATTTTCAAAGAACCCTGCTTATCATTCAAAGACAAAGCACATTGATGTTTAGTATCACTTTGTGAGGGATATGCTTGAGGACAAAAAGGTGTTGTTGATAAAGGTGGAAACTTTGAAGAATACTGCAGATGCATTGACAAAGTTTGTGAGCACTAAGAAGTTCTCTTGGTGTATAGAAACAATGGGCATTGCAGGGCTGGATCAATGACTAAGCTCTCCTGTGGCCCCCTATGGAAAGAAAACAACAAGTGTGAGAATGTTGGGTTGTGTTATATTCTTTCCACGACTACCCCAGATTAGGTGGACCCTATATTAGGTGGGCAGACCTACCTATGGTTTTGCGCATAGATTTCGCACATGGTTTTGGGCATGATGGCTTTCTATCGAGGGTATTTTGTAGATCTGGTCAAAGGGAACTACGGTTATGTTCTAATCCAGGGTTAATGGATTGGGGTTTATGGATGCTTCGACATGTATATACATGTATTGTAACATTGAAAGGAACATAGTGAAAAATCAATTTGGTAGTCCCGATTTTGGGATCCAGGGGAAAACCTTTGTGTATATATGTTTTATGTTTTATGCTCTCGCCATTGTTTATTTTCTATTTTTTTAGAATTCGTATGCAGGTAATTTATGTACGGGATTAAAACCTACAATGTGTAATAGTAGAGCTTTCTAAGGGCTTGATGGGTGTGGAATTTTTTTGTTTAGGAGGAATTTTGGAATCAATTAATGATATATATGCTTCATTATTCCCTTTGAATCACTTCAACTGATTTTTCAAACAAAAATTATGCGGATTTAGAAATCCACACCTTTTAAGAGCTCAATTTTGAGCTTGCGATAAGGCTAACCTTGAAATTGTTGTATCTCTAAGATTTCAGCCTCCTAAGGTCTGAAATTTTGCCCTAAGGTAGCCCTCTATGTCTTATTTCCAACCCCACTAGTTAAACTAAGATTGGATTCTTCAAGATAAATTTATGCCAAATATCCCACGATGACCTGATTATGGATTGGTCCACTAGAGTGAAATTGTACGGTATGCCACATGTCACTATTTCACCTTCAGCCCTTAAATTGATATACAAAAAACTAAAATCTATGCACTTTTAGCCACTTTTTATGAAATTTAAATTTGATGCATGAAGAGAAATTTATGATGATTTTCCCAAGAACACCTGTTTGAGACTGAATTCTAGAGCATGTAGAAACCATAACTTCATTGGACCATATTTCCGAAAATATAGTGAACCAAGCTATGAATTCCTTACACAATGTTCATTCAAAATTTCATCTTTTGAAGCCTCATATAAAAAAAGAGGTATAGCGTAAATTCCAAGATGACCTATTTGAAGTATAGAAATCCTTGTATCTAGATCTCTAATATCAAATGTTATGTAACCAAATCACAAAATAGAATAAAAGATCGATTAACGACTTGAAAATAAGCCTCTTTGAGGGGGAAACCTCCTTTTACATCACATAAATGAATAATTCTTGGATGATTCAAATGACACGACCTCCTTGGTATATATAGGAGTCTAAGGGGTCAAAATATAATTAGAGTCTATATAAAAATAATAATGTAAGGGCACAACAATAACAATATGGGAGCTAAACTAGTATTATAGGGACCTGACACTCTTCCACTCTTATATATAAGTGAATGGGACCCCACTCCACTTAGTTTTTAATAGCGGGAGCCAAAAAAACCTGATATCAGTCAATATCATCAAGAGATTGAAGCTTTTGACAATGCCACACCCCCAACCATACACCCCTGGTTGGTTGATCCATGGATGAGACATTCATGTTAGCCAATAGTGTCTCTTATCCTATGACATCAAGCCCTTCAAAGATGAGGTATTGTGTGATGTTGTCCCACTTTAAGTTTTTGATGTTCTTTTAGAACAACCTTATCTGTGGAAACTTCATGTTGTTTATGAGTCTCATCCTCGTAGTGTTATTATTACTATCAAAGCTCAACACTTCACGATACCAAAGGTAGTCCCAATTACTAAAATTACATTTACCTCCACAAAACATAACCAAAAGGTAATATATCAGAATATAAAGTTTTTCCTATTTATGGTTCGATCAAAAGGTGAAAGGAAGGTCACTGCAACCACCACAACCTCTACATGAGGCCTCTATACACAACAAAAGTAGGTGGACAATATTGTAGAAACATACAGAGATATCTTTACTCCACATATTAGGGGTGCCTCTACACTGTCAGTCAAACGCTCAATTTAATTGATACCTGGTGCTCCTTTATCTAAGGGACTAATATATAGATGATCTCTCTTATAGAATGAGGAAATAAAACAACAAATCCATGAACTCATCCAACAGGGCCACATTTGATCAAGCTCCTCACCCTACAGGAGTCCAATTATATTGTTGTAGATGAAGGATGGGACATGGAGACTCTATATTGATTATTGAGCCCTAAACAAGATAATTGTTAAGAACATATACGTAATCCCCGGGATTTACGATCTTCTTGACCAACTTAAGGGTACCAAGTTCTTTAGTAACACTGATCTGAATTCAAGCTACCAACAGGTTCTAATTGAAAAAATTGATGTATGGAAGACAACATTCAAATCTAAATAATTCCCTTTCGAGTGATTGGTCGTGCCCTTCGGCTAAATCAATGTTCCAAAAATGTTCATAAAGGATGATGGATGTTATCCTATGACCACTCACAAACTCTTTTATGGTTGTATTCTTGGATGACATCCTCATATTTAGCCGAACTTGGGAAAAACATTTGCAGCACATTCAACAACTCTTGAGCACCCTGTGGCAACACAAGTTTCATGGAAATTTAGAGAAATGATCATTTGGCATGCAAAGGATACTTTTGCTACATTGTGGATGAGCATAAGGTGCATGTGGAATTAGCCAAAATCCATGTCATTTGGGATTTCCTAGCCTAGACAACTTTAACAGAGCTTTGTAGCCTCTTGGGCCTTGCTAACTTCTACTAAAGATTCATGTTGGGGTTCTCTTATATCTCTTGGGTTTTGAGTCAAGTGACCAACAGAGTAACAAAAGCAAAGTTTTTATGTAGAGGCAGATATGGCAACCAAATTCGTTGAGTAGATATAGCTTCTCCAATAACGAGTCCATGGTATCCTACAAAAACCCAATGCTAAGTATAAGTAGTGACATGACTAGCATAATGTTCCACATAAGTTACAGGTTGGTGATAAGGTGTGGTTACATTAAAAGAGTGCATCATGGGACCTAATAATAAGCTTAAACCACTCTGATATGGTCCTTACATAATCACAAAGGTAGTCGGTGATAATGCTTTTGAATTAAGCATTCCCACTTTCCTTAGCTTGCACCTAATGTTTAATGCGGAGTTGCTTTGACCATATTTTCCACCTCTATTGGACACCTCAAAGGCAACCAAGAAATTTGCCCCCATAGAACTCAATAATGACTACATTGAAAAGACTACAATGGATTAGATCATGGAGTCCAAGATAAAATATACTCACCAACAACACCTACACCTTTACTGAGTTGTGAAAGTCAAGCAACTTCTTCACCAAGGAAAATGGCTCACTAAGATAAAAATTTAGCTAAATTTTCCCCATTTGATGGGGGGACTCAACACAATGGACATGATTTCTTCCAAAGGGGAGGAAGGATGATCCAAGTGGATATTGATGGCCATACACCTACTCCACTAGCTCAAAGCACACTTCTCCATCTTGGTAATTTTTCTATAGTTTTTGGGTCCTAAAATTCTTGGGTCATTTTGAGGCCCTAAACAACATTTTTTTGATGTGAATGTGATTAGAATATGTAATTCTCGATTGTACCTATCCAACGAAATACTGAGCATGTGAAACATAGATCGTATGCAGAATTTACAACCTCAGGAAGTTGATGTACCAACTAACCCCATCAAGGCCCACAAACCTTTTGGTGTTTCATTTTCTAGGGTTATGTTTTTAGACCTTTAGGGTTCCTATTTTATGTTAAAATTCCATTATCTCAGCCTCTTGTAATAGCTTTTATGAATGCACAAAGTTTCCATCTCTTCCCGTTTAGAGATAGCTACCACCATTCTAGCGAGCATGTCTTTTACAATATTTTATATTTCATTTATTAATAGAAGACCACATTATTGTAATACCTATTATATTTTTCTATGTTTGTTTCATTTATTTTCCTGCATTTCATTTCATTCCTTGTACGACCAAAATCATTTCAGACCTTAGATCTACAAATTTATTTCAGACGAAAAAAAATTCTTTGCCTATATTATATAGAATTGTAGATCTAAATTTAGAACTTCAAAACAATTTTCTTGAATCAATAAAGTACCTCCCTGACAAGAATTAGTTTTTTGATGAAGAAACCAAGCTAAGGCATTAGAGTCCTCTTCTTCATTAATCCATCATATCCTTCTCCTCGCCATGATATTCTCATAATATCACACTCACTTTACTGTGGCTCTAATAGAATGATAATTTTAGAAAAAGTGTCCTTAGACACGTAATTTTATTAATTAGGAAAAAAATTACATAATGGGTGAGAGGCATAGCAGATATATAACCTATCTAGCCTTATCTCAACATGTCATGTGTCCTTGATCAACAAATCAAGGATAATCACTATGACAAGTTTGTGACAAGGCTAATCTATCATCTAAGAAACACAACACTTCTAAAATTCAGTTTATTATTCTAGAAATAAAACATTCTATAATAACTTTATTAATCTAGGAAAACTAATTAACTAGTTAACTAAATGAACTTTAGGATTATGAGGTTAACACATATTGGATTATAATTTATGCTTTGAATACGCATAACAACACTTAACCTTTTGGATGGTTTCATCAAGTGTCTTGGGCTCATCAAACTCAATTCATTCTTGAAATTACTATGGAATCTTGCTAAGAAGGCATTGCATCTTCAATTTCTCCTCCTTGATGTATGGTACATACCATGGAAACTTTGAAAATCTATTTGCATTGGCCTCCATAGTTAGTTGTCCCAATCTATGCTTATGGAATTATTTGATTTTTCTATCATAATATTTTTCTCACAAGGATTTTTTTCTTAATGTATCTCTCAAAGTGTCTCCATGTCAGCTTGCTTTCCTTCATGCCCTTGATATTCCTAAGATCTTCCCACCATAATGCCATCTTTTCCCATCATGTTGAATATGGTCACCCTGGATTTCATGTTTTCAAAGTAATTATGCACCTTCAATTGCTTTTTTAGTCCTAGCATTCATGCCCATACTGCCTCATGTTTCTTAATCTCTCCATCAAAAGCAAGTGGGTTTTCCTTTTTGAATTCCTCGGGTAGGGAACTCTTTGAAGATTTTTTCTTCCTTTTCTTGTGTAAGCCTACTCTAGTTACATTGTTTGATAGTTTGTTTCAACTATTTATATACTCACCAGAGGTATCTACTAAGGTTTCATTATTGATGCATTTGTCTTGGCTCTCTTATGCCTCTTTCTTGAATTTTTCTTTATCACTAGTAGCTAGCCCATGTTTTGGAATTACTAGCAATCAATCCATGCTGCATATGTCTCTATATATCAAATAGAATCTATAGAAAGCTTTGCATTTATCTTATTTTTCCTCTCTTTGGCTCGAATGAGCCTCTTACTATCAACTTTTCAACTCTTAAGTATAACCCCAATAATTCTCATTCTTTTTACCAAATCTGGAGGGGTTTCAACAACCTTTATCTCATCTATTTCATCATTCCTAATGTTTGAAGTCTCCCCCTCAATCATTGCATTGCACCAATATGCTAATAATTTCTTTCTTTACTACTAAATGCCTTCTTATGTCTTAAAACAACATACCACAATTAGTTTAATAAAAGAATTAAGTTTCAGAATCACTTATTACCTTGGCAATATATTCATTTGCCTATAATGGTCTGAAATTGAAAATTTTCTATAGCTACAAGTGACACTCAGATATTTGTTACTATTCCAATTGGCAACAAGTATCAAAACCAATTAAATTCTAAGTTCAATAATTCATTACAACAAACTTGTATAAAAGAACATTTCTCAATATTAATAACTAATTCACTCTCTTGCATAAGTCCATTCAACCAAAGTGCTGAAATTTAGCTTTAATACCACTTTATAACCCACCCAGTCCCCTCAAGGCATTTTTTAGGGTATAAGTATATAGACCCAATATCCAAGATTACTTTACGGAGAAGGGGCTATCAAAATTCCCATTTTTTAGACACCTTAAACTTCTTTTCTAAGATCATTATTGTCTTATGCTTGTTGAGAGCTTTTCGATGATATAAATTCTATCAAATCCTGAGCTTTAAACATAATTTTTGGCCCTCTAAAGATTTACCCTCCATAACTCCATATCAGCATCCATACCATGGACATGTGGAAGTAGTCTACCCATGTATCACCATCACGTAGGGACATCCATAGTTGAACATGTCGACCTACCCAAATTACATTTAGGTTTGGGAAAATCATAATATCCCATTTACTAAAGTTCTAGATCTTTGGTTTTCCAGATTTCTAACTTTTCTAAATTAATCCAAAAATCGAATTTTTCTCATTAGGATATTCCGAAAATAGTTAAGTATAACTTGGTCTAGTGTAGAGTTAGGTAAAGTGTGTTTCTTTATTATGTACTTTTGTCACTTACAATCTAACGGTCACGATATGTTCTAGACATGAAGTGATCTGACGATTCATTCTCTCCTCAGTATTACCGACACTTGATCCGAGTCTTAACACCCGATTAGTCCATGATCTCTATTTAAAGAGCATGGAGGGTCATTTGTAGGGTGACCGTTCATGAGAGAAGCTTATGTAAATTTTCATTCTTTTTTTTTTTAAATTCCTGAAGTGGTTGCATTGGCTCAGGCCATGGACTGTTTCCCTCCTTGAGGGTTTTAACCACATCAAGAATACTGGTGTATTGATCTGTGATTAGTATGTGAGCGGTGTCCTTTGGTGTTATGTTTGAGGAACTTACCCTGTAAATTTCTACATGATATTGGAGCTATTTGAGGGCCGCATCCGTTGGTGATCCAAATCTGAAGCCAGTACAACTGCATCCGACTATCATGTCATAGATCTATTATTTATGACTGCTTTCGGGCCAAGAGGACTGCTCTATTGTGTTAAGAGCATCATTTCCAGTGAGTAACCCCTTTTTTTTCATGTGAAAAGGTTTCTGGTAGCCCTAGCTACGTCATTTTTAAGATCTTGAGGTATACAATATTTTTTGCAGTTTAGTTATTCATCTCTCTATTTATTTCGGTTTATTTAGCTCTCTGTTTTTTATTACCAGAACTATACCTTTCATTTTTGCGTATGCTCTTTGCCCCACGACTCTGTGTGATCTGAACAAATCAAAAACAGAAAGGAAAGATTTTTCTCATGCATATGCTCTTTTCTGTCGCGCCTTAGTGTGATCTCGGAAAATCAGAAACATTAAGGAAAATATTTAGTTTCCGGCGAAAGCTAACTTCGAGCCATAAGGTTTGGTTTTTTTTGCATGTCCGTGTTGGGTTGTGTGGTTTTTTGTTTTGTAGGAAAAAAGAGTTTTTCAAGTAAGCATGAACCCCAAAGCTTCAGTGAAAAAAAAAAAACAAAAACGTGAAACTTCCTCTTTTCCAAAAAATTACTAACTTTTTAAACTAGCCCACTTGGTCCAAAGTTACTTTATGAGAATAGAGGTCTTCACTTAAAGTATTTCTTTTTGTTGAGTTACTTTTTCAAAAAGCACATGTAATTTATGTTTTAAAGTTACTTTATGTAAAAGTGTTCTCACCCATTATAAAAGGTGAGTCACTTATAATTCTAAAGTCTCTTTCTCTTTTATTTAAGTTACAATTTAGTGAGTAGCTCATAAAGTACCATTGTAAAAGTGACCTTCACTTATTTATAAAAGTGTGTCACATAAAATATTTTTTAAAGTGAGCTAATTAGATTAAGTTTGGAAAGTGGAGGGATTTCTTTTTAAATATAACATTATCATTCATTTCCGCACATTTGCGCACTTCGTCGGCATCTTCAACAACTTTTCTTCAAAAAGTCATAACTTCTTCATCCGGAAGTCGTTTTCAGAGTTTTTTTTGTTGGGTTGTGTTGTATTCTTTCCACGACTAGCCCACGTAGTTAACTGGGGGGTTAGAGGGGGGGCGGAGCCCCCCCTTCGTTGCATCAATTGCATAGCGGGGGGGTCACAAGGGGTTTTAGGGGTGCAGGTAACCCTACTCTATGGGGTCCGGGGCAGCGCCCCAGAAAATTTTGGTTTTGGAACCTATGTTAGGTTTGGTGGACCCTACTATGGTTTTGTGCATGATTTTAACACATGTTTTTGGACGCAATGGTTTTCGGTCCATGGTATTGGATGCTTCGGCATGTATAAATATGTATTATAACATTAAAAGGAACATAATGAAAAATCAAGCTAGTAGCCCTGGTTTTGGGATATAGGGGAAAATCTCTGTGTATATGTGTTTTATGTGTTATGCTATCGTATTGTTTATTTTATGTGTTTTAGAATTCATATGCAGGTAATTTATGTACAGGGTTAAAACCTACATTTGGTATCGGAGTTGTTTTGGCTTCAAGGGGATGCCTTTGTTGCTGAGGGGTTTCGCTCGGGCCTGTGGTAGACCCTATTCAGTGGGAGATCTGCGAGATCGATTCTGGTGGTGAAAGAAGATGGCAAGCAGTGGAAAGATAGAGATTGATAAATTTAATGGTCAGAGTTTTGTGTTGTGGAAACTCAAGATGGAGGATCAGTGGATTGCGGTAGATCTGGGTACTAAACCAACAGGGGTGTCCGATGAAGAATCGAAGAAGTTGGATCGGAAGGCAAAGAGCACAATACGATTGTGTGTCTCAGATTCAGTATTGCTAAATGTATCAGGGGAAGCTACGACAAAGGCTTTGTGGGACAAGTTAGGGACTTTGTACCAATATAAGTCTCTGGTGAATAAACTATTCCTATGGAAAAAGTTGTATAACCTAAGGATGAAAGATGGAGACTCCGTGACAGAGCATCTAAACGCATTTATTATTGTGGTAAATCAGTTAGCATCTATTGATATTAAAATTTCAGATGAAGATAAGTGCATCAGTTTTTTGTGTTCTCTACCAGATCCGTGGGATAGTCTGGTTATTGCAATAGGTAGCAATGCAACTGCCTTGCAGTTTGATGAAATAGTCTCATCCTTGCTGACAAAGGATATGAGACGGAAAAATATGGAGAGCCAGAATGGCGATGCCGTGTTTGTATGAGGACAGTCCCAGAACAGAAACAAAAATAAGTCATCGAGTAGGAGATATAAATCTCCATGAAAACCTGTAAACGTGATGTGCTGGAAATGCAGAAAGGAAGGGCGTTATAAAAGGGACTGTAAATCTAAATCTCCTGATAAAGGAAAGGGATCTGATGATGCTCCTTTTACAGAGGCGAAAACCACCTTAGATGAAGGTGCGGATGTGTACTTGGCTTCTTCAAGTACACATGTATATCATGAGTCATGGTTGACTGAATCAGGTGCATCCTTTCACTTCACTCGCCATAGAGAGTGGTTCTGCGAGTATGAGAAATACGATGGTGGTGATGTCTTCTTAGGGGATGATAGGAAGGCTAGAATCATTGGTCGCCGAAAATTAAAGTTGAAGTTGCAAGGTCGAAGGGTTAGAACATTTCTGGGTGTTCTGCATATTCCTGCATTGGCCAGAAATTTGATTTATGTAAGCAAGTTGGATGATGCATGTGTAAAAATAGTGTTCGAGAAGGATACCTGCAAGATGGTTCGGGGAGCACTGGTATTGATGCGGGGAGTTCGGATTGGAACTCTGTACAAGCTGCAAGGTAGCATGGTTGTTGATGGGTGCAACAGTTTTGTGGTTCCTGAAAGTGGAGCAGAAAATATAGTGGTCTCTGGAGAGAAGACCATGATGTGGCATCAAAGGCTTGGACATATTGGAGAGAAGGGTCTTCAAATACTTCATGGTAAAGGTATGGTAGAAGGTATGAATAATAGCTCTCTATATTTTGATTTCTGTGAAAATTGTGTATATGGGAAGTAGAATCGGGTGAGTTTCCCCTCTGTTGGTAAGAGGGCGAAACATATATTAGAGCTTGTGCATATTCATGTGTTTGGACATGTGAAGGTTCCATCACTGGGTAAGTCTGTGTACTATGTATCATTTATAGATGACTTCTCAAGGAATACATGGATATGTTTCCTTAAGAAGAAATCTGAAGTCTTTGACAGGTTTAAAGAATTCAAGGCTCTAGTGGAAAACCAGATAGAGAAGAAGATAAAGGTGCTGAGGACAGATAACGGTGGAGAGTTTTGCAATAAGGAATTTGAAGCATTATGTAAGAAGTGTGGTATAGCATGGTAGAAGACTACTACATATACACCTCAACAAAATGGAGTTGCAAAAAGAATGAACAAGACGTTGATGGAAAGGGCAAGAAGCATGCTCAGTGGTGCTGAGTTAGGACAGGAATTCTGGGCAAAGGCAATGGAGACAGCATGTTACCTGGTCAACAGATCACCTTCATCACCGTTGGAGGATAAAACTCCACAAGAAGTATGGACTGGTAAGAAATCCTCTATTTCACATTATATGGTATTTGGATGTGATGCATATGTACATGTTCCAAAGGAGAAATGAAACAAGTTGGATAGTAAATCTGAAAAGTGCATCTTTATTGGGTATAACGATAGTTTAAAGGGTTATAAGATTTGGAACCCAGTAACAAGGAAGGTAGTGTACAGTCGAGATGTGGTGTTCAAAGAGGTGAAAGATGTTATTGAACATGAAGTCCAACCAAAGGAACCTGAAAAGATAGAGTTTGAGCTAAAGGAGGAAGAATCAGACTCTACAACAGAGGAGGAATCATAAGATGAAGAGCCATAAACTTCGGGTGTGAGAAGATCAGTTCGAGAAAGAAGGCAACCAAAAAGGTATAGTCCATCTGCTTTCTGTTCAAATTTTGCTTTATCTATTACTGATGATGATCCCAGAACTGTGAAGGAAGCAATAGATTCGAAGGATGGAAAACTCTAGAAAGAGGCCATGGTTGATGAAATGGCATCTTTGCACAAAAATGAGGTCTGGGATCTGATGGAGTTGTCGGCTGGAAGGAAACCCATTGGCAGCAAATGGGTGTTCAAGAAGAAGACAAATGCATAATGAAAGGTGGAGAAATACAAAGCTCGGTTGGTAGCAAAAGGTTATTCCTAGGTGTCGGGAATTGATTTTAGTGATATTTTTTCTCCTATTACCCCTAATACCTAATACCCCTAATGAAGCAATAAAATATCTCACAAAAGTTTTTGGAATTAAAAATTAAATTAGAGCCCATCAACTCGAAAATGAGTTACTTACGTTGGACCCCAATAATTTTTCTTCCATTAAATATTTTTTGTCCAATTTCAAGACCCTTAGACTTCTCTTGGAAGGTGTTAATGTTAAGAAAGAAGATGGTAGCCTTATTTATTCCATTCTTACTAAGTTGGGACCATCCTACTCTGTGTTTGTTTCCACCTTCCATTCTACTAGAGAAGCCTATATTTCTCAAGGACAAGACTACAAGTCCCCCTATTTTAATGCCTTTTGTGATTCTTTAATAAGAGAACAAGAAAAACTCTTACATCTTGGTCTTCTTAATCTTGGAAACTCTTCTAAGAAAGCCTTAGTCACCCAGCAACAACCAAATTCAAAGAATCCTAAGTAGTATCCTAAAAAGAATAGTCATAAACCAAACAAGGGTCCTAAGCAATTTCAGTCTCAAAATGAAAAATCATTTCAAAAAAATGATGAGGAAAATAAAAGCAAAGGGAAGAAGACTAATAGACATTTCCACTTTTGTAATCGAGATGGCCACTTAGAATCGAAATGATTTAAGAAGATGGAAGCCTTAGAAGCAACAATGAATAAGCATAGCATCCATTTGGAGCACTCTTCATCTTCAACTTCATCTTCAGGAATAACACTTTTTGCATGTGGTTTTCAAGCATCTCGGTCTAGTTATGCACTAAATGTCTCTTCTTCTTCTCATTCTCATGAGTGGCTCATTGATTATGGAGCTTCTTATCACATGGCCAAAAACAAATCCATGTTTTCTTCTTTAAATGATTGTAACACCAAAAATATATATGTTGGTGATGATAGATCTCTTAGTGTTGTAGGGATTGGAACTATTCATCTAGACAATGATCAATTTAATGATGTATTATGTGTTCCAACCTTATCCTGCAACATTTTATCTCTATATCAGATAACTCATTCAGGTGAATGTAAAATTGTTGAATTCTCACCTCATGATGTTGTAATTAAGGACCTAAGAGATCCTAGACATATTTTAGCTACTGGCATTTCTGATGATTCTACAAGGTTGTATAAGTTTAACAACTTTGGGTCATCAACTCTTCCCTTGGTATTTGTTGCTCATAATGATGAAGTGGGCAAACTTTGGCATGAGTGATTTGGTCACTTAAACTCTCGCTCCCTTCAAAATCTATGTAAAGAAAATATGGTGATAGGTCTTCCAATGGTATCTTGCAGAGATGGTGTTTGTTCCGAATGTGTACTCAGAAAACATCATTGGGATATTTTTGAAAAATGTGCCTCTTGGCACACCTCAGCCCCTTTACAGCTTCTGCATAGTGATTTATGTGGTCCACCTCCAATTATTTCATTCTCTCGCTACAAGTATTTCTTAACTTTCATTGATGATTTCTCCATAGGCACTTGGTTATACTTCTTAAAAATCAAGAGTGAAGTATTTAACATGTTCTTGGCCTTTAAGGCCTTCGTTGAGAAACAATATGGACATCAAGTTCTTAAGCTAAGATTTGATAATGGCAGAGAATATGTTAACAACATGTTGGGTAGCAGAGGTCCTGCGTAACAGTTTTGGGGCTTAGAGGCTATAAATTAGGATGAGAATATTGTAAAAACTCTGAAATATGCGGAGCGTGAAATGTAATAGATCGATTCAAATGGTTATCCACCCAAGAAATAATATAGAATAACAGGAAGTAAGTCGGCTTGCCCATGGACCGCGGACCATGGGAATTTATAAATAGAGCGAGGCTCTATGGGTAGAAAGTAGTTTTCGAGTATCTACTTTTGGATCTGGAATGTAATGGGTTCTTGAAGAGTGAATTCTTGAAGTGTCTGTAAGTCCGAGCCAAGGGTGTTGGTAGGTTGATAGAGGCTCTGCAACTGTGTGCGCAGAGGCCTAGTAGAGTATGCAGCTGTGTGCGCGGACCCCTGTAGCTGAGTGAGCAGGGCAGATCTGGATGTATTGGTGGAAGAATTGAATAAGGATAAGTTGATTTGGAGTTTCTGTGTTAAATCTGAATTGTTATGGATCTGACTAATTTATGAAATAAATAATTGTTTTGATCTATGTGCATATGCTTATGTTGTGAGTTTCTACAAATCTATATCTGTCTAGGTGAGCGAATTGGTTATTTCTGTTAAAATGTTTGCTTAAAGGCCATAAAAAGTAGATCTAATTTACAACAGCGCATTAATAAGTATTAAGGAGTCTCCTGGGTTCGGATCTACGTGAAGCAGAGTGGCGCGAAGCCACAGAACGGTGCGCGAACCTTCCAGACCACATCAAGACATCCCAAGGGTGCAGAAACTTGGTTCCAGCACCCTCCCCTGCTACCTCGGGTGAGACCTCAGTCCGCACTCCGCGGGCTGTTGCCGAAAGGGCCGGTAGCTGCGGGATTTATTTGGCTAAATAACTCTTCCGAACCTAGGTCAGGCCCATATAAGCCAACAAATGGTTCCATTGCCGAGACCGTGATCTGCCTAAGGGGTGTCTGACGTCAGAACACTAGAATCCTACAAGGAAAGAGCTTGAAGATTGATTGGATCAGGAGCAGGACGAGTTTATAGAACACCGACGCGCAAGCCAAAGGTTAAGAATGACGAGCACGATCCAACTACCGATATTCAAAGGAGCAGGAAGCGAAGATCCAGAACAATTTTGGTTCGTGGTAGCAGTGGTATGGGAAGTGCATGGAGTTACGGATGATAAAATCAAGAAGGCTACCTTAGTTAGTGCGTTGCAGGACCGAGCACTGACATGGTATATAAAGTACTCAAACGATAACCTGAACACGGGAACGGCGGAGATCCGGACTGAATTAAAAAAAAAAGAGTTTAGCCGGCCGAATTCAGAAATGCAGTCAATCATAGGGTTCAAGGAAATCATGATGATGCTTGGTGAAACTCCGTGGGATCTAGATCAGAGATTGAAAAGTACAATCCATGAGGCGAACATGATGTTGTCAGATGCACAGCACTGCGCGTGGTTTGTGGCGTCACTGACACCACATTTGAGGATGGCTCTGTCACAGCAAAAGATCTCAACCCAGGCTGAAGCATTAGAGACAGCAATGAGGTTGCACAAAACTCTGATACAGGATCCGGGGTTGGGAGTTCAGCAAATCCACGCGCAAATACAAAACCTGTGTTTAGAAATGTAGAAGTTAAAACAAGAACAGGCACCCCGCCCAGGAGCCCGGGAAGAAGTATGGTGTATAAAGTGTAGAAGCCAAGGTCATGATAAAGATCATTGTCCAGTCTTTGCAAACTATGTGGCAGCGGGGGGACCAACGCCATTGCGACAAGAGGCACAGTGTTATAGACATATTTGTGCACATCAACCCCAAACTTATATGTCGATAAACTAGGGCTCTTTTACCCCTAAAAGAGTTGTTTCATACCCTAAACAAGCTTAGTCATCTGATTACATCATTGCCCAAAAGTTCCACCTGAGAAACCATCCAGAAATGGCCTAAAATGAACCATACTGACTGATCCACAAGCAGGGTGCGATGCATACTGAGTGGTACACTACCCAGGTGCAATGCATACTGATTAGGCCTTCTACAGTTTGCGATGGACGAGGATGGACAAATGTCCGAGATAGTTTTCTAGGTGGTTGCTCATGGAATCTTCTAGAAACTTCTCTTATGCCACTTGCCTCTTTGAATTTGCCCAAGGATGAGTAAGAGATCCATGAAATCTCCAAGTGGAACCAATTGTAATAAGTGCAATGACACTAATCAAAACCCAGAGATGACTCACACCCTTACACACATCTATAAATGGATCCCTCATCTAAGAGATCCAAAGGCTAGAATGTTGTGAATTGCAAGGAAGTGTTGATAGTTTGTATTTGAGGAAAAGAGCATTGTATTTTTGGTTTGATCTTGCTATTTCATGAGGTGAAGAGGGATTGAAGCTGGGAGGATGATGCTGGATTAGACAACTGGGTTGTAATTCTCCCTTCTATTTAATAAAGTTCTTCAAGTTTTCTTCCATATTATTGTGCAATTGTGAATGTTATCATTTGAGAATGTTGTCATTTGTTCATTATATATCTGATTCTGTAATGCTTATGTTGTAATAGATCAAGATGCTTTGACGGTGCTTTGTTGTTATGTTTCTGCAGGAACTCTCCAAGTGGGTTAAGTACGGGGAGGAGTTACAAATTCTGTCAAGGGGGAGAGAGATCAAGCAAGGGATTAAGAGGAAGTTCCAGGTTGGTTCTATTGTCTTTCTCTTATCTATTACACATGGAACAAATCGTTGAATTGCTTTAAACTGTTGTTTCTAGGGTAGTTGCCAAACCTAGAGGGCTAGTCGTTCGACACGACACTAGTTTTCCCTGAAACAAATTGGCGACTCCACTAGGGAATGAATAGATGTTTGTTTTTTGTTATTGTTTATTTTATAAACTATAGACAGAGCCTAAAGTTAGCCAGGTAGCCTTCAAACTACTCTTGCTTTGCAATTGCATAGTAGATGAATGTTGCTTCAGTCAATCTCTGGTTTAGTTTATGAATTAAACATTTGACTTGCTAGCATTCTAGATGCCCTTTTGGTAGCTCAGTAACCTCTCAAGACCTCCCTCTATACTTTGCTCTTTACTGTTCATCATAGCTTATCCTAACTCATTGAAATCACATCTGAGCCAAAACCCACTTCAGTTGCGCTCCCTGGCCCATCGCATTGTTTGTCACTGTAACCCAGTATGCATCGCACCTCCCGAGTGTAGTAAGTGTGATGCGTCCCTGTTTCTGTGAAGCCCAGGTGCGATGACTGACTGAACCTTTTTCCATTCTAGAAATTAGGGGTTTTTCACCTTGTTTTCAGTTTTGTTTAGTTGTTTTGCTGCTTATGAACAGTACCTCCTTACTGAAGCCTACTTGCATCACATAGATCAGCCTCCATTAGATTGGGATTAGTGAATTTTTTTTGTATTTGTTCATCATTTACAATCCTTTGTCGAAAATTTATTTAAATCGATCTATCGCTTTGATACAAAAAGTGTCGTTTTGTGTCGAAAAGAGAAGTTCCATCGATTCTTCCTTCCCTGGAGAGTCAATTGAACTTTTCGTCATGTATTTGGTTTGATTTGTTTTTATTCGAAGTGTCAAAAGCATTTTTTTATTCGAAATTGAAAAGTGTCATTTAGTCTTCCTTTCTCTTTTGAAGAAGAAATTGTCAAAAATGTCGCTTTGAGTAAAATATTTCAAATCTTTGCTACATTTAGTTTTCCTTTTTGGCATTTTTCACATTAAGGGGAACGAAAAACAAATAAATGCATTTGCATTTAGCAATTTGTAGTTTGTGTGTGAAAAATGATTTAGGAAAATGCACTAGTGTGTGCTCTTTGCTCTTTGTTTGAAAGAATTGTAATCTTCTTTCCCTAGTAGCTAGGATTTTGATTGCTCAAAATAAACAAAGATTGTTTATCATTGTAGATTGCATTTTAGGAATTTCAAAATCAACATCACACGGTGAACCATTGAAAAGCAAACTTTAAACAAGATCAACTTTAAAATAAATTTCAATGAACCTAACGATGCTTTGGAACTTAACGCAACACATCTAGAGGTCTAGGATCGAGACGTGTTCCGGCGTCATTAGTAACTATCATTTTCATTAAAGGTTGGGTGATTCCTCCTCCTTAATACGACAAGTGCTAGCACGGACTTGTGCTCCCTGTACCGTCGCGTATATATTGGGAGATCACAATAGGGTTATATCCTTTATCCATAGGAAGCCGAACCTTATTGATCGCAACGCACTAAACACAGCATTCGGAAAGATTGACTGTCGTACATAAGTCCTTGGTAATTTTTCTTTAATTTATCACCAAGGTGTATATTATAGTTTTGTGATTGGTTTGGTAATCCCTCTATCTAGATTTTCTAGAGTAGTCACTTTCATTCCTTTTCGACTCTTTAAAAGAAAAGGTCCATCTGAGCACTTGTCACTTCAGGCTCATTACAAATCGAAGGACACCAGAGTCATCTTTAGCTTTTTCTCGACTCTTAAAAACTGAAAAAGAAAAGTTGTGTCAAAGCGTCATTAAAATTAATTGAATTCGGAATAACATCATTTTCCCCTTAATTTTGAGTTGATCAAGTAATCTGCAATCGTGGAGTTCGCGGAGACTAGCGAGTCAACCGTCTTTGACTCTGGAAGTGAAGCCAATCCGGGAAAAACTGTCTTGTTTAACTGAGTCCAATTCATCTGGTTTATTTGAAACTTTTGTTTCAACATCATCAGAGACTACAGTTACTCCGATCATTTCTGGTACATCTGCCTTTAGAGAAGAAGTTCCGCAATTACAAGAGGACATTAGAACTAATCCTACTGTAATGGTAGACACTTCTATCCCTGAAACAACTCCATCTAGAGTTGATCCAGAACCCATCTCAGTTCAAACCAAGGCTACATTTGAACAAGTAGTTGTTCAAGAACCTCCCTTTGAGACTGAAGTTCACTTACCTGAACATCTAGAAGTTGAGTTTCAGAATTCAGAAGGTGTCACCCCTCCAGTGTCTGTCACTGCAGAAGTTATACCTTCTTCGGCTCTAGAAATTTTTTACAGACCTGACAATTTACCTCTTCCACCTAGTCTAATTGCTATAGAGGAGATAGTAGGGGATCCTCCATCTAGTACCCCGTTACGTTTTGGAACTGGGATTCATTTGTATCCTTCTACTCCTGAGTTTGGTTCTTTTAATATTTCTTCATCACAAGTTCCTGTCCAATCGCTAGGAAATATTTCGGATAGACTAAACATGTCTGAGCAACCATCAACATCTAAGAATGTGTCATCTGATGCAGCTACGGCAGAACTTCCCGCTGCCATTCCTACAACGTTTGCTGGTATAGCATCTGTTCTGAATAGTTATCAATCACTCGCTGGATTCCACTAAGGGGATGCTTCAGCAACATGATCTGCTCCTATTTATTCATCCGAAGTCCCATCTGGTATTTCTTATGTTGAAACTCAGCAATTTGATCCTGCATGCTAGTATAAATTTGGGTAGACCAGTCTTCAAAGACCAATATATCCTTTGAACACTAGACTACCGCCATATGGAGGGCAGTATTATTTTTCATTGTTCCCTCTTGGGGAAAAACCATGTGAGAGTTTCCAACAAAATTCAGGTCAAACTGGAATTACATCCAACGGTTGGGTACCAATACTTCCACAACAACCAAGGGTTGTATATTCAATGCAACAAATCCAACCTGTGTCGAATGTTCCCACTACACCTGCTATTATGACTGTGTCACAAGTACAAACACTACCTGTTGTGTCTCAACCTCAAGTCTCTCAGGTTTTGATACAACAGCCACTTGTCTCTACGGATCAATCGCAACCTCAGGTTAGTACTTCCTTATCTGGAACAACTCAGGCACAAACGGGTGTTGTCAATCCGCATCTTGGTCAATCTCCAAGTATTGGGCAATAGAAAATGGTACAACAACCATGGCTGGTACAATACCAACAACCACAATTCCAGCAAACCCAACCTCAGTTTGGGCTTGGTTTACAAGCTCAAACTGGATTTGGTCAATATCAAGCCTACCGAGGACCTGAGCAACAAGGCTTTGTAGGTAATGGACAGCTGCATTTTCAAAATGGTTATCAACAACCACACTATACTGATTATGTCCAACAACCTTATCAAAGTTACCAGCATCAAATACATTATGATGGTATGCAAAGACCTACTACTCAGGCAATTCCATCTTATCATGGGTATGCTTCACCTAACCTGAATCAACAGTTGCATTTTGTAGCAGCTCTAGAATTACCAGATTTGAACCGGCTGACGAATGATCCAATTGCATACACCCTTTGGTGACCAGCGATTCCTCATAAACTTCCCTCCGACATTCCTAAATTCAATGGAAATCCAGGTGAAGATCTGTCGAATCATGTAATGACTTTTCATTTGTGGTGCTCATCTAACACGCTAAATGATGATTTCATTAGGTTTCGCCTTTTTCAGAGAACGCTCATTGGTTCAGCAACGAAATGGTATATTGAATTGCCTAGAGCTTCGTTTGATAACTTCAGCATCCTTGCCACTACTTTTCTAACCCACTTTCAGTTACCCATTAGGTACGAAACAGGAACATAACTCCTTACCAATTTTAAACAAACCACGGCCACTCACATATCTGATCATATTCATGAGTGGCGACGTCATCATCGAATGGTAAAGACATATGTTCCTAATCAGCTTTTAGCTTAGTGGTTTATTAAGTCCTTATTTCCATCTATCACTGAGGACGTGGCGAAAGGAGGAGTTGTCACTAAAGAGCAAGTCATTTCTCATGCCCAATATTTATACTTGATCTATACTCAATCTGGCACACTCTACGACAAAATTCCTAACGCTCCTAGACCAGAATTTTTCGTTCCACCTCCTCCTAAATCAAATAGGGACTCTCATGCTGGTGACAGCGTGATCGGTGCCTCAACCACGCAAACCGCAAGGGCTCCATCTGGTAAAGCTCTTGTTGTTTCTAATCAGAATGCAAATGACAAACCTCTTGCCTCGAAGATTAATGTTGTGTCATCTGACAAGGGCAAGAATCCAAAGCAACCAGGGGGCAAGAAGAAAGGGAAAAATAATAAGAAGAAACAGGAAAATTCAACTCCTGAAAAAATATTCTCAAAACCCTACCGGGCCAAAGAAACCTCCTCGTTTTCCATGTTTGATATGTAACGAGGAGAATTATACAAAATATTGTCCACATCAATCTGAAATTTTGAAACTTTTAAAGGCTTTGAATACATCAGTGGTATTGACTGAGTTATTTCCAAACCCAGAAACTAATCTAGTTGCTATCGATCATGCTTCCACATCCCAAGTGCTTATGCTATCCATATCAAACAAGCAAAATGATGCTTTGATATCGACAAGGAACAAAGATTATGGGAATCCATCATCGTCAAACAACCAGGCTATAGATCAACCTAGTGGTTCGACAATGACTTCGCCAGAAGTTGTTCCACCCATTATTCCTGAATTAACTTTAAAGCTACCAAAGGGAGTCCTACATAAATCGACATTTAATCCTCGTGCTCGAGCTGCTGTGGAGGATCTGGCTCAATCGCCATCCGCTATGTCGACACTGGAGGTATTGCAAAATTGTCCCTCCCAAAAGCAGGCTTTGTTATCAGCAATAGCTGGGATTGATCCAACAGATTCCAATCTTATGGCCTTTAATCATAAAGGATATACACCTTAGTTACCAGCTCAACTCGCTTTCCTTATACAGGTAAAACCCTCAATAAAAATGTTCATCGAACCATAACTGATGAGGGGGCATCTACCTGTATTATGTCGATCAATTACTGGAAAACTCTTGGTTCACCACCCTTGTCACGATCATCAACAACATTAAAAGCGTTCGATGGAAGAACGTACACTCCATATGGGATTTTAAGTAAATTACAAGTTGAACTGGGGGGCAAGATAGTGGAGATTGAAGTCGAGACTCGAGGTCATCGATGGAAACCTTGATTACAATATCTTACTGGGAAGGCCCTGGATTTATGCTATGGCTGCTGTTGTCTCTACATATTTTAGAAAGATTTCATTTCCCTTCCAAGGTGGAATCACAATCGTTGACCAACTAGCCTTTTTTCCTAACAGTTCACAAGCTACTGGAAGCATTCCATTGATCCATGGAAGTTCTCAATCGCCTCAAAATGTTGGAGTAGGTCTCCTAAAAGATCCTTCCTTAATGGGAACTTTTTCCCTCCCGCCCCCATCTAGTTTCGCGGAGGTGGCCACAGTGGAAACCTGTCAAATGATCTCTTCTACATCATCTGAGTTTAAGAAGAGTTCCGACCATTTTGATAGTGAGGATCATTGTGAGGCATTGCCACCAAGCCCCATCAAATCTCTGTAGCAATCAATTTTTTGGGCTTGGGCGGCAAACCTGAATCAACACTCAACAAGTGTTTGGATAGATAGGTCCTTAGAATATGGTACCTCTTCCAACCCTTGGTCTTGTATACATTCTACAGATGAAGGAATCATCCAATCAATGATGATAGGAGAGACACCATGGGAAGATTACCACCATTGTTCCCACCTTCAAGATGACAATGAAGATTATTGAAGCGACCTCAATCATCCTTCAGTTTTTGATTTTTTATTAAATTCTGTAAATACAGTAGATTCCAAACAAAATCTGTCCAACATTGAAGAAACTATTGCCATTAATATTTTGACCAAACCTAATATTGTAGAGAATATTCACGTTGGCAAATCTTGTTCTCCATCAGAACTAGAAATTTACTGCGCTCTATTTCGTGAATTTAGAGATGTCTTTGCATGGTCATACGAAGAAATGCCAGGCATTGACTCGAGAATTTTTGAACATGAAATCAAGATGTATCCAGATGTCAAACCAGTACGACAATGGCTTCGACCTGTCCATCCGAAGAAAGCTGCTACCATTAAAGCAGAAGTTGAAAAACTTTTGCATGCTGGCTTCATTTACTCGGTTCCTCTCACGGATTGGGTATCGAATATTGTTCCTGTAATGAAAAACAAGGAACGATTAGAGTGTGCGTCGATTATAGGGATGTAAATCAAGCATGTCCAAAGGACAACTATCCTACACCCTTCATCGACCAGATTATTGATGAATGTGCCGGATGCGAAATCTTTTCATTCATGGATGGATTTTCCGGATACAATCAAATCAATATTCGCCCACAGGACCAGTCAAAAACTTCATTCATATGTCCATGGGGCACATTCGCATATCGTAAATTACCTTTTGGTTTGAAGAACACAGGGGAAACTTTTCAGAGGGCAATGAATTACGCCTTCCATGACATCAAACACATCATTCAACCATATCTCGACGATCTGCCAGCTCATTTGTGAAAACAGACTGATCATCCGCAACATTTGAGAGCCATATTTCTACGTTGCCGACACTACAAGATACGACTCAATCCGCACAAATGTGTGTTTTGTGTTGGTTCCAGTCGATTGCTTGGTTTTGTAGTTTCTAAGGACGGAATTTGACTCGGCCCTTTTAAGGTTCAGGCAATCCTTGACATGCCTCCACCTTCAAATTTACTTGAGATTCAGAGATTCCAAGGGAAAGCTAACTTTTTGAGGAGGTTCATTCCACATTATGCTGAACTCGCTAAAGGTTATACATGTCTTTTGAAAAAAGGAGTACCCTTCCACTAGGATCAGGTTGCGCAAGCTTCCTTTGATGCTTTAAAAGATTCCCTGATAAAAGCATCATTAATGTACGCTCCTGACTATCAAAAAGACTTCAACCTGTATCTCACCGCTGCAGATACAACCATCGCCATGGTTTTAGTGCAAGAAGATAATGGAATTGAACATCCTATATATTATTTAAGTCACAATCTTAATGATACAGAAAGCAAGTACTCTTATGTTGAAAAGTTGGCTTCAGCAATCATTCAAGCAGTATAGAGATTTCGACATTATGTTCTCTTTCTCAAAACTACCATTGTGTCAGATTGCAACCCTATGACCTACATTCTGTCGTGTCAATTACTGGGGGGAAATATTCCAAATGGATAGCCATTTTGCAAGAGTTTGATCTGGAATTCACCAAATCCAAATCAAAGAAATCTCTCGTCTTTGCAGAGTTACTTTGTGACCTTCCCTCGTCATCCAACGATTTAACATCCAAAGCATCAATCGTGGATGAGACTCTATTTCTGATATCATCAAGTGATCCGTGGTATGGGGATATACTAGTCTATCTCCAAACCCAAAATTTTAGGCCTAACACCTCTCGCTCTGAACAGCGATGTACTCGATACCAAGCCAAGGACTATCTTATCGTTGGTGATACACTTTACCGTCATGGTGTCAATACAGTTCTACGAAGGTGCCTCACGCATGAGGAGGCCGAAAAAGTTTTAAATGATTGTCATTCAGGTACTTGTGGCGGGCATCTATTTGGTTATGCTACTACACAATAGATCTTACGAGATGGTTACTTCTGGCCAACCATATTCAAATATTGCAGTCAGAATTTGCCGTGCTTGTTAGATTTTTTATCACAAATCCAGATTACCACCTGCACCACTACATCCAGTAGTTGTTGTTGGGCCATTCGCTAAATGGGGCATTGATTTCATGACATGTAACTCCACCTCAGCCGGGGGAATGGGTATATTATAGTCGCTGTCGACTATTTTACAAAATGGGCTGAGGCGATGCCTACATTAAACAACAGCGGCGAAACAACTGCTCTTTTCTTTTTCAATCATGTAGTTTCTAGATTTGGTGTACCACAAGCTATAGTCACAGATCATGGGTCGCATTTTCACAATCACATGGTGATCGAATTGACTTTCAAATTAGGACTGTCCCATGATAGTTCTACTCCATATTATCCGCAGGCTAACGAACAAGTTGAGGCGATCAATAAAGTCCTTAAGCGCATGCTGCAAAGAATGATTGGAGTCCACAAACAGAATTGGCATTTAATCTTGTACTCAGCTCTGTGGACATATAGGACTTCGCTGAGAAATGCGACTGGATTTACGTCCTTTCAGTTGGTGTCTTACCAATTCAGTGCGAAATCTCATCCCTCAAGCTTGCAATTGATCTGCTTCCCAAAACTTCTGAAGAAGAGGCTCGTTTCTTGGAATTAATCCATCTGGATGAAACCCGTCATGACGCCGCGTTGGCTAACGAAGCACATAAGAAACACGTCAAGGCGCAATATGACAAAAATGTCAAGCCTCGTGTCTTCCCAGAAGGTGACCTCGTCTTACTTTATGATCAAGACTTTGACAAATTAGGAGCAGGTAAATTCGAACCATTATGGATGGGCCCTTACATTGTTAAACGAGTATTGACAAAAGGAGCCTATGAGCTAGTCAATTATGATGTGATTCCACTATCACGCCCTGAAACGGGTTGTATCTTAAATGTTACTATGCTTGATTAAGTGTAGTAAATTCATTGTACATATGCTTTTATTGCATTTTCAAGTGTTTTCTTTTAGAGTTGTCATTTTAGTTAGGTAATACACTTCGCATTTGTTGCAGATGTCAGACTTTTTGGAACCGTTTGTTGGGTATGCCGACAGAGCTAGTTGTAGTACGCAGAACCTATCTTCTGCGGCCTAGGCCATTTTCGCTCCAAGCTACAAGTTAGTGAGTTTCAGGGGGATATTTATTGTTCGATCGATGAACAACATCGCTGAGTATAGCGCGTTGATCAAACTTCTCTCTAATGATATTTCACATGGTATACGTCGACTCATTGTCAGGCTAGATTCATAACTCGTCATTCTACAGCTTACTGGTGTTTATTCCGTTCGGAACCCAACTATTTATCCCCTGTTCCTAAGAGTCATAATTTTGGAAAGACATTTTGATTCCATTCAATATCAACACATGTCCATAAACTTAAACACATTCACTGATTCATTAGCAAACTATGTGTTAAATAGACATTTGCAGCATTTGTAAAGAAATGATTTCACATCAACATTTGCATCAAGATTGCATCACTTAACCAAAATAAAACTCCCAAAAATCAAAAGTAGATAGTTGTTTATAGTTTTTACAAAATGTTTTGTGTCCAAGGCATGTTAGAAAATTATATATTACAGAGCAATGGAACACATAAAATATTGCAGAAATATAAACACAGAAAACGCACAAAACAAGAGAGACACAGATATACGTGGTTCACCCAGTTTGGGCTACGTCCACCCCGAACAGCCAGTCCTTCCTTTCTATTATCCAGCAAAATGAAGAGATACAACCTACAGCAAAACCGCTGTAATATCCTTTGTTTTCTCTCACAGTCTCACCTCTATGTTTCTCGCTCACCGAATACACATATATATCACAGCCTCAAATACAATGCCCTCATATAAAGAGAGGGGTTGCCTTCTAGGGCAAAAAACCCTAAACTAAACATAAGTTCTACCGTCAGATCATCCGCCTAATGAACGGCCCAGATTGACTAGAAATTACTATACTTTTACAAGGCAATTTTACAGTTGTTTTTAGCTTCGGGGGCGCTGCCCCCGAAACCCCCTGCCAGGGGGGGGCTCCATAAAGTCGCTACCGACCCCCCTGGACCCCCCACGGCAGCGATCATTTTACGGGCGGCGTTGCCGCCCCATTTTGAACTGGGGTCCAAAATGCCGGTACTATAGAAGATAATCAGGCTCCACACCCAACAATCTCCCACTTGGAGACTGATTGTAGCAACTCCACCGCTGCTCCATTTGCTGGACAATGACTCCTCTTTGGACCTGGCTGTTTCTCATCTTCATCGTCATCCTTGAAGACCAACTGAAACTGAGCATATTCTCAGTTTCTCCCTGGTTACAACTTTTGTTAGCATATCTGCAGGGTTCTGGCTAGTGTGTATCTTTTCCAGCTTCAACTCTCCATCTTCCAACACTGATCGTATGAAATGGTACTTGAGCTGTATGTGTTTTGTCCTGGAATGAAATGCTGAGTTCTTTGCAAGATGAATGGCACTTTGACTATCACTGTATAACGTGCCCATATCATGCTCCTCACCCAATTCACCCATAAACCTTTGTAACCAAATCATTTCTTTACTAGCCTCTGTAGCAGCAACATACTCTGCTTCTGTTGTTGAGAGTGCAACAACACTTTGGATTTTTGAAACCCAACTGACAGTTGTTCCTTCGACAGTAAATACATATCCTGTAGTGCTCCTCCTATTATCTCTGTCACCTGCCATATCTGCATCAACATATCCTTGTAGGGATATGTTTGAACCACCAAAGCATAATGCCTAATTTGTGGTACCTCTCAAATATCTGAGAATCCATTTCACTGCCATCCAATGTTCCTTTCCTGGATTGTTCATGTACCTGCTTACAACTCCCACTGCATGTGCAATATCAGGCCTTGTGCAGACCATTGCATACATTAAACTTCCAACTGCTGATGCATATGGAACTTTAGACATATAATCCATGTCTTCTTGGGTCTTTGGGCACATTTCTTTGCTAAGTTTGAAATGGCTAGCAAAAGGTGTACTAACTGGTTTTGCATTTTGCATGTTAAATCTTTTCAACACCTTTTGTATGTACTCATTCTGAGACAATGTTAATTTTCTATTTTTCCTGTCTCTAGTTATTCTCATACCAAGGATTTGTTTTGCAGCACCCAAATCCTTCATTGCAAATGAATTTGCCAATTTTCTTTTGAGCACATTTATTTCCTGCATGTCAGATCCTGCAACAAGCATGTCATCTACATACAATAACAATATAATATAGCTGCCATCATTTTGCTTTTTCAGATAAACACAATGATCAGAGTGACATCTAGTATAACCTTGTTCAGACATAAACTTGTCAAATTTTAGATACCACTGCCTTGGAGCCTGTTTTAAACCATACAAGCTCTTCTTCAACCTGCACACAAGTTTCTCCTTCCCTTTCACCTCATATCCTTGTGGCTGCTGCATATATATCTCTTCCTCCAAATCCCCATGGAGAAAGGTTGTCTTTACATCTAACTGCTCAAGATGCAAATCTTCAGCTGCTACAAGACTTAAAATAGTTCTGATTGAAGTCATTTTAACAACAGGAGAAAATATTTCATCAAAATCAATACCTTTCTTCTGTGCAAACCCCTTCACCACAAGTCTAGCTTTGTACCTTTGCTTTCCTCCATCTTCTTCCTTCAGCCTGTAAACCCATTTATTCTTCAATGTAGTTTTTCCTGCAGGCAACCTGACTAAATCCCAAGTCTGGTTATGCATTAAGGAGTCCATCTCTTCTTCCATGGCTACCTCCCACTTCTTCTTATTTTCAACCTGCATTGCTTCTATCCTGGTAGATCTTCTAACACCACTTTCAGGTGTTTGGGGTGCCTGTTGCTGTTGTGGTGGTTGCTGTTGTTGTGGTTGTTGATTATTATTATTTTCAGGCACTTTTACTTTTTCAGTGATTTCATCAAGGATTGCGTATTCCTTGTTTTCCTTTTCCTGCAACTGATTCTTATACGAGATCTTTTCATTGAATATTACATCTCTGCTCCTAATGATTTTGTGATTTTCGTAATCATATAAGCGATAACCAAAATCATTAACACCATATCCAATAAAGGTACATTTCTTTGACTTTGCCTCAAGCTTTGTTCTATTTTCTTTATCAATATGGACAAAGGCCTCACAACCAAAAGGCTTTAAAATAGAGTAGTTTACCTTTTTACCTATCCATGCTTCCTCTGGAACACCACCATCCAAGGAACTTGAAGGCCCTCTGTTTATTAGATAAACAGCAGTATCTACAGCATCTGCCCAAAACTGTAAAGGCAATCTTGCATGCAATCTCATGCACCTTGCACGCTCCATGATTGTTCTGTTCATCCTTTCTGACACACCATTTTCTTGTGGTGTTCTTGGAACTGTCTTCTCTCTGCGAATTCCATGCTCTGAACAGTACCTATCAAACTCTTTGCTGCAATATTCACCTCCATTGTCTGATCTAAGACACTTCAATTTCTTTCCTGTCTCAATCTCAACCAAAGCTTTCCATTTCTTGAAAGTATCAAATACATCAGATTTATTCTTAATACAATAAATCCAAGTTTTTCTAGTTGCATCATCAATAAAAGTAACATAATAACGAGAGCCTCCAAGAGATGATACCTGAGCAGGTCCCCATACGTCTGTATGCACAAGCTCTAATTTTTCGTTCTTCTTTTCTTTCCCAACTCTGAGAAATCTGACTCTCTTCTGTTTTCCATAAATGCAGTTCTCACAGAAGTCCAAATCAACATTCTTCAAACCTGGCAACAAATTCCTTGAGTGAAGAATCTTCATCTCTTTTTCACTCATGTGTCCGAGCCTATGATGCCATAATGCTGCATCTGCTCCTTTGGAAGTCAAAGCATTAACAGAGTTAGAAATACCATTGCATAAATACAATGTACCAACCTTTTCACCTTTTGCTATTACCAGGGCTCCTTTTGTGACCTTCCAAGCTTTATCTGTGAAAATTGTCACACAACCTTCACTGCCTAACTGCCCTGTTGAAATCAGATTTTTCTTTAGATCTGGAACATGCCTTACCTCCTTTAGTAGCCATTGGTTTCCATTCTGCTGTTTTACAAGAACCTTACCCATTCCAACAATTTTACAGGGTTTGTCATCACCCAGACGAACTTGTCCAAAATCTCCTTGAACATAGTCATAAAAGTATTTCTTTTCAGGTGTGGCATGGAATGAGGCCCCTGAATCTACCACCCAGGAATCAGTAATATTTTCGAAAGAAAGAATCAAAGCATCTTGTAACACCTCACCTGTCACATTTGCTTCATGATTGTTTTCTTGTTGTGCATCTCCTTCTTTTCCCTTCCAAGATCTACAGTCTTTCTTTAGGTGTCCTTTCTTTCCACATTTCCAGCACACTATCCCCGATCTGGACTTGGATCTGCCTTTCCTTGATTTACTGCGATATCCTGAGCTCTTTCCTCTTTCCATTTTTCTTCCTCTAGACTCTGCACTCAAAGCATTTCCTGATGTCTCACCGGAGCTTTTCCGTCGCATTTCCTCGCTAAGGATAGCACCGACAACATCATCAAACTTTAAAGTACTAGATCCAGAAACGGAGTTACTAATGGCCATTACCAAACCATTCCAACTTTCTGGTAATGAGCACAAGAATAACAGAGCTCTAACTTCATCATCAAAGTTTACCCCTACAGAACTTAACTGGCTTGTAACTGTATTAAAATCATTTAAATGGTTTGCAACAGATCCACCTTCCGACATATTCATATTAAATAACCGTTTCATAAGAAATACCTTGTTTGAGGCCGAGGGTTTTTCATATAGTTTCGACAACGTCTGCATCAAACCCTCTGTCGTGGTTTCCTTCGAAATGTTGAAGGCGACTGATGCAGCAAGACACAACCGTATTGTTCCGAGTGCCTTTCTATCGAGAAGGTTCCATTCTTCGTCTTTCATACCCGTCGGCATCTTTGTTTTTCCGCCCAATGGTAGGTATAGATCTTTCTGATACAGATAATCTTCCATCTGCATCTTCCACAGCAAAAAGTTTTGGCCATTAAATTTCTCGACCCTAAACTTACCATCTTCTGCCATTGCTCCCACTCGAACCAGGAACCCTTCTTTCCTGCGAGTTTATCAGCCAAATAGACCTTCGGCTCTGATACCAGTTGTTAGAAAATTATATATTACAGAGCAATGGAACACATAAAATATTGCAGAAATATAAACACAGAAAACGCACAAAACAAGAGAGACACAGATATACGTGGTTCACCCAGTTTGGGCTACGTCCACCCCGAACAGCCAGTCCTTCCTTTCTATTATCCAGCAAAATGAAGAGATACAACCTACAGCAAAACCACTGTAATATCCTTTGTTTTCTCTCACAGTCTCACCTCTATGTTTCTCGCTCACCGAATACACATATATATCACAGCCTCAAATACATATAAAGAGAGGGGTTGCCTTCTAGGGAAAAAAACCCTAAACTAAACATAAGTTCTACCGTCAGATCATCCGCCTAATGAACGGCCCAGATTGACTAGAAATTACTATACTTTTACAAGGCAATTTTACAGTTGTTTTTAGCTTCGGGGGGGGGCTCCATAAAGTCGCTGCCGCCCCCCCCTGGACCCCCCACGGCAGCGATCATTTTACGGGCGGCGTTGCCGCCCCATTTTGAACTGGGGTCCAAAATGCCGGTACTATAGAAGATAATCAGGCTCCACACCCAACAAGGCAAAATCAGTCATTTGACCAAGAAACTCAAAATGAATGCAGAAAAACATCCTAGACTAGTGGTGCTGGTGATAACATGTCACCGCCTGTGCTATCATGTCCAGGAGCCTAGTCCAGCAACTCGGCACGCTAGTAGTATGGCGTTGTAACCTCAAAGATAACTCATCAGCCCTGACATCCTGAATGTCGAGAGTGGGACCCTTGATCTGATCCTGCAACACTGTCAGGGTCTTCGATATGTCCATATCCCGAAGGATGGCCCTCTCTTCAGCCTCTCCTACTAGAGCGTCATCTGCTGCCCGTGGGCGTCGCACTGGTCCAATATCTGCACACACATGTAAGTTTGATTAGTCTTGGTAACATCAAAAACATTAGAAAACTGAAAAATAAAGATATGGTCGAATCATTTTACCTATAGCACTGCACTGCTCACCAGCTGGTAATGCCAAATCCGAGTCGCCTCGGAAATCCATCCCAATGTATGGATACTCTGCAAATACCATCTCCTAGCGGTTGAACCACTAGAAAAAGGCATCAGAGAATGAAATCTGTGACTGGCCAGCATGTCTGGCCATAATATCAACCCATCTCTACCTCTGTGGTTCCCTTGGTGCTGGCAATCCTAGTGAAATGTTCTGAGGCTACATCAGTGGAATCCTCTCCAAAGCAAAAGTAGTCAATATGGATCCATAGCCAAAATTCTTGGTTCTTCCATTCTTTACTTTGGAGAGTTGTTCTTTTATGACAGGAAGTATCACCTCACACCAGTTGAACACCTTCGGTTCCAGGCATTCCAGGGCATACTGCATGTAAGATCTGTTTGACAAATGTAAGCCGCGCTACCAGCCAATCTAGCAAAGGTAAATAAAATGGTCCTCAATGGTCCACCAGTGACATCCCAGATATTAATCTTACCATCTCTACTGGGCTGAGATCCATCCCTGCAAAACTGATGAATGTAATCTTTCACGGATTCGCCCCACAAGCAAATCCTGATAGTGAAAGAGGGGCACCATGCCTCGACAACCCCGTTAGGAAGTAAATATCCTCGACCGTGAGAGGAATGGATTTACCTCTGATCTGGAATACCTGGTCAATAGGATCCCAAGCATCGAGGAAATATTACAAAAAATTGATCTGTTGCCTCATGCTAGATATGCGGAAGAACTTCAACAAACCACAGTTTCTTAATGCATCAACTGTGCCCTGGCCATGTAAAGAAATCATGTCCTCCTCTTCATGTTCTCATTCACTCCATGTGACAACCATCTTGATCCAACAAATATCTAAAATGCAGACAAAATATGAGTTAGGATCCAAATTTGAGCAAAAACAGGCAAAAAAATGATGAAAAAAAATTGTTTAAAGTTGTCTTTCTGCGCCCATCGCACCCTGCCTTTGAGCAAGGTTAGATGCATACTGACTGGCCAGTGTACAGCTTAGTATGCATCGCACCTTTCGATATAGGCTAGGTGCGATGATTGGGGAACGAATTTTTCAAACCCCAGGGGCCCAGAAAAGTGGAAAAACTAGCTCAGAATCAAGAAAAGATAGAATGAAAATGAAGAGCTCAGGGTTAGCTCCTACCTGAACCTGACGGCGCAGAAAATGGTCCACAGGATCTCTCGAAATCGACTGGTGAAATTTGAGGGGGGAAATCACTCCAGAGCTCCAAAATCCCAAATTTGAAATGAAATGATGAAAGTGAATGGTAAAACTACTTTGTATATTTACTATTCACGTACTTCAAGTAAAATGTTAGTTTTAGCTCATTTTTCGTACATATATATGTATTTCTAATCAATTCGATGGAGCGATGGAGTAGGTTGAACGACTGATGAAAGAATCTGATGTGCTAAATAGTGAATTGAACATCTTTGACCA
This sequence comes from Pinus tabuliformis, assembly GCA_031772625.1. Taxonomy (NCBI): domain Eukaryota; kingdom Viridiplantae; phylum Streptophyta; class Pinopsida; order Pinales; family Pinaceae; genus Pinus; species Pinus tabuliformis. The sequence continues at coordinate 827,620,697 of CM062815.1, forward strand.
CTTATTCAAGCATAGTTTGTTCGTTTCAAGCTTGTGGAAAAATGAAACCGAATCCAAGCATAGTTCCCCCATGGTTCAAGCTTGTCAAAAAATGAACCCACCTTCAACTAAATAACCTTTGTGATTACCATTTTATCAAGATTTTGAACCTTGGTTGTGTACCTCTCATCACCACCATCCTTTTGGCCGATCATATGCTTCTACTTGGTTGTTTTACCCCTTTTTGAGGAATAGTTGCGATGAGTGGTCTTATTAGCCAGCCTCTTCACAGAATTCACCATGTTTTGAGAAGTTCCAAATTCACCGAAACCAGTTGCTATCCTAGACACCATTCATTCCTCAAAAATCGAGTCTCCTTTAAACCCTTTTCAGACTCGTTAAATATGAAAAGATTTTCGAGAAATTGGCCTTTCTAGCTCGTTAAAGTGATTGGAAATGTCATCCCTCCTGTATGATTTTATACTTTTTTGGACCCGAGGGATTATCCTACGAAAAAGTCAAGCGCTTGTCTTTTTCAGCTCGTTAAAGTGATCCGAAAAGTCATCCCTTTGGTATTATTTTATCCTTTTTCAGACCTAAGGGATTATTTTATGAAAAAGAATTTCTGGAGTTTTCTTTTTGCCCCTTTTCAAACTCTCTAAACATGAAAAGGACCGAGTTATCCTTATCATTAAACTCTTTAAAAAAAATAGCGACAAACTTGTCCATTCTAGACAAGACCGAGTTTCACTGTCACTAGACTCGTTAAAACATAGCGATAGGTTTTCCCGAAGGGCAAATTATAGAACAAGCATATGTTATCCTCCTCAAGCTTGACAAAAATAAAGAGGTACTGGTCAGCAATGACTAGGAAAAAGGGAAGAAACTTGAAGAATTTATGGTAGCAGGTCGCTCTTGAACATGACACTTTCACTCCATCACCATGATTGAGTCGGGTTGGGTTATTCCATTCATTGGTCATCTCACCATTGGTCTTTCACACCATCCATCTTTTGGGGTTAACGCTACCAATCCATCTCAGTGTCGCCAACATGTTCAAGAGAAGTCATTCAGTTGAGAAACCACAATCTAGTTAATGTCTCATCCACTGCAATACCTCCAACCTTCATTTTTTCATGACCTCCATTCCCGAACCTTGTGTCATCAGTCCGTTTTCACCTCCAGAAATCATTTGCTTCGTTTAGTGTCGTAGATGTGGGATACATTAAGGCCCTCCTCCTACGAGTCACTTCTTGTCGACATCAGCTCATTACCCAAGAAGTTGACTTAGAAACACCCCTTTCAGTGCTTTGAAGCTTGCATTCCTCGATGGCAAGTTTCTCACTTCTGGCGACAAGTTGACATCTGGTGTTCGACATCGGATCATATATTCACACCACGTGAATTGTACTGTAGTACCTTGAGGGTCATTTTCATTATCGGTGATTCCTCTCGTGCCTGTTAACAGCTCACATTATTGGCTGGTAATCAGGCGATGTATTTCCATGTTCGACCTCAGAACATCTCTTCACATGAATTGACTTGCACATCGGGCGAAGATTGAATGAGTTTGAAGACCCCGGATCTAGTTTCATCCATCCGGGCTGCGATATATTCAGGGATATAAAAACATCAAATGTACAAAGGTGTTGCACAAATGGTCATCCGAACCACGAATGATGACTCTACATCTAAAGAATCACCAGTCTGCATCTATAGACGACTATCTGATCTTTGTACATGAAATGAATTTATAAAGCTGAGCATAGGAATGCCTACCTTAGCTAGATCATGAAAATTATATTATGATGATGTATTATATTGTAACTTATGCAGGTTACCTTCCAGTTCGAAACCTCAGATCCTCATGATAAATCATTTCACCCGACATCAAAGTTTACGACTTCATGCTTTAGGGGGCAACTATTATAGACATATTTGGGCATATTAACCCCAAACTTATATGTCGATAAACTAGGGCTCTTTGACCCCTAAAAGAGTTGTTTCATACCCTAAAATAGCTTAGTCATCTGATTACATCATTCCCCAAAAGTTCCACCTAAGAAACCATCCAGAAATGGCCTAAACTAAACCATACTGACTGCTCCACAAGCAGGGTGCGATGCATACTGAGTGGTACACTGCCCAGGTGTGATGCATACTGATTAGGCCTTCTATAGGGTACGATGGACGAGGATGGACAAACGTCCGAGATAGTTTGCTAGGTGGTTGCTCATGGAATCTTCTAGAAACTTCTCCTATGCCACTTGCCTATCTGAATTCTCCTAGGGATGAGTAAGAGATCCAAAAAATCTCCAAGTGGAACCAATTGTAACAAGTGGAATGACACTAATCAAAACCTAGATATGACTCACACCCTTGCACTATCATCTATAAATGGATCCCTCATCTAAGAGATCCAAAGGCCGGAATGTTGTGAATTGCAAGGAAGTGCTGACAGTTTGTATTTGAGGAAAAGATCAATGTATTCTTGGTGTGATCTTGCTATTTCATGAGGTGAAGAGGGATTGAAGTTGGGAGGATGTTGTTGGATCAGACAACTGGGTTGTAATTCTCCCTTCTATTAATTAAGTTCTTCAAGTTTTCATCCATATGATTGTGCAATTGTGAATGTTATCATTTGTGAATGTTGTCATTTGTTCATTATATATCTGATTATGTAATGCTTATGTTGTAATAGATCAAGATGCTTTGACGGTTTTTTGTTGCTGTGTTTCTGCAGGTACTCTCCAAGCAGGTTAAGTACAAGGAGGAGTTACAAGTTCTGTCAAGGGGGAGAGAGATCAAGCAAGGGATTAAGCGGAAGTTCCAGGTTGGTTCTATTGTCTTTCTCTTATTTGTTACACATAGAAGAAATCGTTGAATTCCCTTAAACTGTTGTTTCTAGGGCAGCTACCAAACCTAGAGGGCTAGTCGTTCAACAAGACACTAGTTTTCCCCGAAACACATAGGTAGGGCCAAGCGCGGCGCCCGCACTCTGGTGTGCGATATGTCAGGAGGGAGGAAAGCATGCCACTGACAACTGTCATCTATTACAGAACATGAGACAACCCTCCCCCCCTAGTGGCTATTTTGCAAATTTTGTAGATCGATGGGCCACGAGGAACGAGACTGCCATAGTTATCAATTATTGGTGGACCAGTCACCCACGTATAGAATGTAGACTAAAGTGCGAGGCGAGGATCCAGCTGCGGTGATAGCGCGCGGTGGGTTCCAAGGACGTGGACAAGGACGGGGAGGAATGGGCCAGAAAGGGGTCACGGGTAGCGCATATGTTACAATTGTGGAGGACTAGGCCACTATGCGCGGGACTGTACCAATATGACCAGAATATCGTGCCCTTACTACGAACAATTCGATCATGAACTGATAGATTTCCCCACACTGATAGCGCAAATTCATGATAAAATGGCAGCACAACCTACGACGACCCAAAACGTCCAGATGGTGAGGGCTGAACCACGCGAGGAAGAGCCCCACGTAAATATGGTGCTCAGAAGTGGTACGGCCACAGGAAAGAAACCATCCAAGTAGGACGCAGGAGTCTGTAAGGAGACAGGTATGGAAGCTAGGGAGAGCTTTGCGGAGGTCTCTACCCCATGTAGTAGGGATCAACCCGAGCTAGAAAAGGATCCCTCGATGTTGACTACCTTTTTAGAGACATGCATGAAATTGCTTTGCGACAACAGAGCCGTTAAGGGCTTGCATGAATTGATAAATAGGTGCGCAGGGTCAAATGAACCTTGCGTGATCCGAAAATTGGGAAAGCATGCATCACTGACTGGGCGGGAAATGCGGTTAACAGCACAAATTGGAGATTATGAGATGGATCAAATCATTCTAGACCTGGGCTCAGATGCAAATGTACTACCTAGACAGACGTGGGAATGCATAGGCAAGCCCACGTTCCAATGGTCTCCTATTCAATTGAGGATGGCGAATCAACAGAAGATCTTGCCCATGGGAAGACTGCAAGGGATTACGGTAGATATAGAAGGCGCGAGCACCTAAACGGACTTCGAGGTAATCGAAATTGTGGATGAAAGTAGCCCTTACCCTGCGTTATTAGGAGTAGACTGGGCCATTGACATGAATGGAGTTATTAATTTAAAGAAGAGGAAAATGATCTTTGAGACGAAATCACTCCGCGTAATCATTCCGTTAGACTCGGCTAAAGGACCGTGTTACCCTAAACCCGTGCGCGATGAAGGAAGTGATGATGAATTAGATTGTATTTGCAAAATCACTACACAACATCAAGTGGAGGACAATCCGACGGCGGGAGGAAGAATACCATGGGAGCATGTAGACTCCTGCACCAAAGATTCAGATGAAGAAGATGAACGATGGCATACCGGCTTAATGGGGTAACGACATTAAACTGCAATATGGTGACTAAATCGTTGTATTGCATTAAAGCTGAGGATCGAGAGCTACCGATGTATGATGGGCTAACAGTAGTAGATGAATTCTTGATAAAATTTGAAAGCACAGTACCAAAGCACCAGCAGTTCGATGCGTTGAAATGGGCATTACACGCGACGCCTACGCGTTGGTGGGGCACACATGAAGGAACCTTCAAAAATTGGCGTGATTGTAGGCGCATGATGCAGATACGATTTGGGAGGCCGGAACTATGCATAATAGAGAAATACAATGGACGTGGTGATCCGCGCATGCACCTGACCAGATGGGTCCAAGCTTATGGAGAAGAGCCTCAACAAGAGTGGGTACACCTATTTTATCATACCCTGGACGTCATCCTAGAGAATTGGTATACTGAAACTGAGCTCCGACATGGCACAGACGAATGGGATATCTTGCGCGAAGGATTTCTGTCAACATTCCTCTTTGAGGATCAATGGATGGATACTGTGGATGACACGTTGTAGGTGGTAAAGGCCACTATCTTCAAAATACCATCGGAACCAGAAGAAATCGTGCAACCAGACTGGTCGCAACAGTTGAGCCAGGCCCTAGAATGTTACAATGTGCAGATAGAAGATGATGAGGATGACCCTAGAAACATCAATATTCCAGAAACAGAGGGGAGTCGCGAGGTGCGTGGACCAGCAATCGAGGATCCATACATCACCGCGCCACTGAAAACGAAACAAGTAAACATCAGAACAGATGAAGAGCCAAAGTATGCAATGCTGGGAGACTATTATGATGATGCCACAGTGGAAAAGGTGGTCGAGTTGCTTCAAGAATATCAAGACTTATTCCCCACAAAAATCACGGAGTTAAAAGGGATCCTTGGTGACCTGGGAATGATGAAGATAACCTTGAAGCCAGATGCAAAGCCAGTTAAGCAGCGGCCTTACCAGTTGAATCCAAAATACAAAGCAAAGGTCCACGAAGAGTTGGATAAGATGCTTGCAACAGGAATAATTGAACCGGTAGAAGATTCCGACTGGGTAAGTCCTATGGTTGTGCAGGAGAAGAAACAAAAGGGTGAAATTCACATCTGCATCGATCTCAGAAAGCTCAATGATGCATGTGTCAACGATCCCTTTCCGATGCCATTTACAGACGAGGTACTGGAGAATGTGGGAGGACAGGAAGCCTACTCCTTCATGGATGATTTCTCGGGTTACCACCAGATCAAGATCATGCTAGAGGACAGAAGTAAGACAACTTTCACCACCGAATGGGGATGTTTTCAGTATACGGTGATGCCCTTTGGACTAAAGAACGCGCCGGCGATATTCTCCCGCGTTGTGGTAGCTGCATTCAAGGAATTTATACACAAGTTCTTAGAGGTATATCTTGATGACTGGACCGTATTTGGGCTAGTTAAGAAACATACCACGAGCTTACGATTAATGTTGGATACTTGCTGATAGCACCAGATTGCACTAAACCTGAAGAAGTGTACTTTCCTCGTCCCCTTCGGGAACCTACTCAGCCATGTGGTTTGTAAGCAAGGTCTGATGGTGGATCCGATGAAGATCGCAGTCATACTCAATCTATAAGCACAGTGAAGTGTCAAACAACTGCGCGCCACACAGGGACACACTAGTTACTACTGGAAGTTCATAAAAAGCTACGTACAGATCACGGCACCAATGGAACACTTGCTGAAGAAGGATGCTACTTATTGCTGGAATGAGGAATACAACAGAAGTCTGGAAACGCTTAAGGAAAAGATGGCATTAGCCCCTATTTTGGTCTTTCTGAAATGGGACATCAAATTTCATGTGCACGTTGATGTGTCGTGTATCGCATTGGGCATGGTACTCACTCAAGAAGGAGCGAAGGGAATTGATCATCTGATCGCGTTCGCAAGTCGACGATTGTCAAAAGCTAAGAAGAACTACTCCACCACTGAGCGAGAAGGATTGGCGATGGTATACGTGCTCCAGAAATACCGCCACTATATGCTTGGCGGACACTTTAAGATGTATACTAACCACTCAGCTCTAAAATACCTAGTGAATAAGCCTGTGTTGGGGGGGCACATTTGAAGGTGGCTGTTATTATTTCAAGAATATGACTTTGAAATTGTCGTAAATCCAGGACGTCTAAACGCAGGCCCAGACCACCTATCTCAAATTGAGAACGGTGAATATCCCACAAACTTGGAGGAAGGACTACCGAATGCACAGCTGTATGCAGTGCGTGTCACGGATGGCCATTTTGAGGAAATAATCCACTTCTTAACCACAGGAACCATGCCGCAAGGATATTCCGTTTAGCAGAAGAAAGAATTGGTGATGCACGCAGCAGACTTTACTATTATTGCAGGACACCTGTACAAAATGGGCAACAACAAAATATTACGTAGATATGTACCTAAATTCGAGCGAGGACAAATCCTGGCCAAAGCACATGGAGGGGTTGTCGGAGGACATTATGCAGGTTGTGCCACAGCACAGAAGATTCTTCATGCAGGACTATGGTGGCCAACTCTACATCAAGACTCGAAAGCATACTATCGAGCTTGTGACGTATGTCAACGGACTGGGAAACCATCGCGAAGGGATGAAATGCCACTCAATCCACAGATGACGCTACAACCATTCGAGAAGTGGGAAATCAACTTCGTGGGACCTATTGCACCTCAAGGGAAGATGAGAGCGTGCTATATCATCACCGCGACAGAATATTTGACACGGTGGGCAGAAGCACAACCAGTTAAGGACTACACGGCTGCTACAGCAGTGAAATTTTTGTTCGAGAACGTGTTGACATGGTTTGGATGTCCCAAAATTCTAATGAGTGACCGGGGAATGCACTTTCTGAATGAAACAATCAACGCACTCACTAAGGAATTCCAGATATATCATCAACAGAGTACACCATACCATCCGCAAGCGAATGGGACTGTCGAAGCATTCAACAAAATTTTGGAGACTGCATTGACTAAGGTCTATAATGCGTAGCAAAATGATTGGGACTTATGCATCCTGCTGTGCTATGGGCTTACCAAACCACATACAAGAAGTTGACGGGCCAGACACCTTTGCGGTTATTCTATGGTAAGGAAGTCGTTATGCCCATGGAATATATTGTACCCAGTTTGCAAATCACAGTAATAACAGGCATGGCCGACCGCGGGGCTTTGGAGGAATGGTTCACACAACTGGAGGAACTTGAGGAGGAATGGTTTTTGGTCAGATTCCATCAACAAGTACAAAAATAGCGAGAGAAAGTGTGGCATGATCAACATATCAAGGTGCACACTTTCGAGAGAAAGTGTGGCATGATCACCACAGCAAGTTCGAGAAATTCCCTGGTAAGCTCCGAATGCATTGGTTGGGTCCCTATATGGTAAAAGAAGTTACAGATGGAGGCGCAGTCTAGCTTTCTAATCTCAATGGAGACCCCTTCCCAGGAAGAGAAATGGCAATCACCTAAAGCTCTACATGGGTGGGTCGACCGCCTGACTAACCGACCGAAGGACAGTCTCACCACTCCAGCCAGTTGAAAGAGAGCGCGAGACGATAAAGCAGTCTGGGGGGAAGCTGCGCGACTAGCGGGGTGCGTGTGGATATGGTCTATCACAAGGGTCGCGGTTACGTGGAAAAGGATGCGCTGCTGCATTGACAAGCAAAGAGGTGACTGTTTCTGTCACTATTCATGACACGATGTCTAAGTTATGGCAAAAGGTTGCGGCCGGTGGGGAATTAAGAGACAAGGTACAAACTCGATCTGGAACGATCTGCTGCAGGCTTACAATGAGGACACCAGAAAAGGCGGGAGCCAATGAATTTGAATTTCGAAACACTTATAAATTACAGGGAGGCCTTCACTGAACAAGTTGCACTTCTAAGAACCTTAAGCTATTGTGCTTTCCCGCGCTATGGAACTCTTCATTACCTATGCTCAAGGAGTTAGGCCGAGAGTTTTGATATGGCCAAAGAGGTCGGGCTTTCTGCAGAATATGATGTGGACAGTTGTGGGCACCACGCAGAGTTCAGCATCGACGGGAGGGGATGTGCCCGCAGTTTATAGACACGAAGCAGAACTGGTCCAGATTCCGTCGCCTTTCCCATGGGTTGGTCGGCAAACCATAAAGGATAAAGGAAAAGTTGTGAAGACGGAGCTAATTGGTGGAACTGCAGTTAACAAGTCGTCTTTGGTGTATCTTGAAGATTGGGATCTCGCGGATAGTAGCAATGATCTTGCAAAATTGCAACACAAGCTTCAGCAAACAGTGCGAAGGGAAGACACAAACTTAGAAATTGGTTGCGTTGGTACGAGGTGGTCCCGTATGCGGCACCCCAACTAAAACTAAAATCCTATGCGGGGGTGTTATGTGTTAACCGAGCAGAGCAGAATGAGCATTATCAGTTGCGAGAATTGGTTGAAACCACGAAGCAAGAGCTGGAAGAAGCATTGCAGGAGACGAAGAAGGAGCAGCAGAATGAAGGACGTCACTCATGGGGAGGTGAACCGCGGAGCCTAGGCAGCGCGTCTCGCCGCACCGATGAGTGACTCGGGATGAGTCGCGATGATTATGTTGGGGGCCTGTTAGGTAGCGGAGGTCCCGCGTAACAGTTTTGGTGCTTAGAGATTATAAATTTGGATGAGAATATTGTAAAAACTCTAAAATATGCAGAGCACAAAATGTAATAGATCAAGTCAAAGGGTTGTCCACCCAAGAAATAATATAGAATAATAGGAAGTAAGTTGGCTTGCCCATGGACCGTGGACCATGGGAATGTATAAATAGAGCGAGGCTCTATGGGTAGAAAGTAGTTTTTGGGTATGTACTTTTGGATTTGGAATGTAATGGGTTTTTGAAGAGTGAAGTCTTGAAGCGTCTGTAAGTCCAAGTCAAGGGTGTTGGTAGGTAGATAGAGGCTTTGCAGCTGTGTGCGCAGAGGCCTAGTAGAGTCCGCAGCTGTGTGCGCGGACCCCTGTAGCTAAGTGCGCAAGGTGGATCTGGATGTATTGGTGGAAGAATTGAATAAGGATAAGTTGATTCGGAATTTCTGTGTTAAATCTGAATTGTTGTGGATCTGGCTAATTTATGATTGAAATAACTGTTTTGATCTATGCGCATATGCTTATGTTGTGAGTTTATGCAAATCTATATCTGTCTGGGTGCGCGAACTGGTTATTTCTGTTAAATGTTTGCTTAAAGACCATAAAAGGTAGATCTAATTTACAACAGTGCATTAATAAGTATTAAGGAGTCTCCCAGGTTCAGATCTACGTGAAGCAGAGTGGCGCGAAGCCACAGAACGGTGCGCAAACCTTCCAGACCACATGAAGACATCCCAAGGGTACGGAAGCCTGGTTCCAGCACCCTCCCCTGCTACCTCGGGTGAGACCTCAGTCCGCGCTCCACGGGCTGTTGCCAAAAGGGTCGTAGCTGCGGGATTTGTTTGGCTAGATAACTCTTCCGACCCTGGGTCAAGCCCATATAAGCCAACACAACAAATTCATCAACTTTTGCACTAAGCATGGAATTCAAAATGCAACATAATGTTCCATATACTCCACAACAAAATGGTGTAGCTAAAAGGAAGAATCACACCTTAAAGGAAATGGATAATTGTATGCTTCAATCTAAAGGACTTAGTCTTAATTTTTGGGTAGAAGCAATTAACTGTGAAAATTACATAGTAAATCGCACTCCTACTAATATTTTAAAGAATATCACTCCAGAAGAAGCATGGAGCTCAATTAAACCAGATGTAAGTCACTTTCGTGTTTTTGGAAGTGAAGCATGGGCCCATATTCTAGATGAAAAACATAAAGCCTTAGAACCTAAGAGTGAAAAATGTATTTTTGTTGGATATTCTGAAGATGTCAAAGGATATAGAATTATTCCACTTAAGTCCAAAAATGTTATCATTGGAAGAGATGTAAAGTTTTCTGAAAATATATCGGCCTACGAGCCTAATTTGGCAGATGTGCCACCTCTCTATATCCCTTCTACTTCTAAAAATATTTCTTCTTCAGATGATGACAGTGAGGATGAAAATCCTCCCCCACCTTCTCAGGATTCTCCTTCTGCTCCTCAGCTTCCAAAATCGGTCCATGCTACTTGGGATGCAACAGGTGCTCTTGCAGGTGATTCTACAGATCAACGACGTACACGTTCTCAGTTCGATAGAGCCTCTTCTTTATTAGCTCAAGCTTCAGCAAATTGTGATCCTAACACCTTTACAGAAGCTTCAGGCCATCCAGATTGGGACGCAGCTATAAATGAAGAATATCATTCATTATTGGAAAATGATACATGGGATCTTGTTCCTCTTCCAAAGGGATGAAGACTTGTTAGATGCAAATGGGTTTAGAGAACCAAGTTTGGACCAGATGGAAAAGTTGATAAACATAAATCTTGTCTTGTTGCTAAGGGATTTTCACAAGTTGAAGGCACTTACTATACTGAAACCTTCTCCCCTGTTGCCAAAATGAACTCTATCTGCCTTGTTCTTTCCCTTGTTGCCTCTTTCAAATGGGAAGTCCATCATATGGATGTTAAATCTACCTTCTTGTATGGGGACTTGCATGAATAAATCTATATGGAACAACCTCCTGGCTTTATATAAACAGACTCCAACCTTGTATGTCAGCTTAAGAAATCCCTTTATGGTCTCAAGCAAGCCCCTCGGGATAACTTTCTTTTAGATACTGGCTTTTCTAGATGTCACTCTAACCATACTGTCTACACCAAGAAAGTGGGCAAGTCTCTTATCATTCTTGTTCTTTATGTTGATGATCTTATCCTTACTGGTAGTGATCCAGACCTTATAAACCATGTGAAATCTAGCCTTAAAAAGAAGTTTGAAATGATAGACTTAGGACACTTGCATTATTTTCTTGGTCTTCAAGTCTTGCAATCCAAGGAAGGTATTTCCCTTTCCCAGTCCAAGTATGCCTATGATCTTCTACGCCATTTTCACATGGAATATTGTAAGCCAGCCCCTTCTCCCTTTCAGTCTGGAGTCAAACTTTCAGTCACTTGTACTTCCCCTGAAGTTGATGCTACCTTATACCGTCAACTTGTAGGAAACATTTTGTATCTGACCCATACTCGTCCTGACCTTTCCTTTGTTGTTGGCCTTATTGCTCGGTTTATGCAAAACCCACATGAAAGTCATTGGAAAGTAGCTAAAAGAATACTTCGTTATGTTCGAGGTATAGTTCAGTTTGGGATTCATTACAGTGCACAAGCATCTCCTCTATTGGTTGGTTTCACTGATTCCGATTGGGCTGGTGACCCTCATGATCGGAAGTTTACTACCGGTTATTGTAGAGTCTCTACTTTACACTTGGTTATCCATCATTTCCTACAGTTTTCCCTCACTCATCTCTCCCTTTTGCTCTATTTTGTTACATAAACTCACCCAGATCATTACATATGATGGCATTAAGCATGATTTAGGGATTTTGCTAATGTGTGACTGTTTTGTTTAGATTTTGACATATTTACAGGCATTCCGCAGCCATCTGCTGATTCCGCAGCCATCTGATGATCCCGCAGCCTTTTTGTTAATCTCAAGGTTCCACGTGTCATTTTGCCAAATGAGCCACATGGGCACTTAGGAATCAAGGTGCTCGAGGTTCCTGTGCTATCTGTTCAGCCATCCACGTCATCTGTACCTCCGGTCAACGAGGGTCAAGTTACGGTCAATAAAGGCAGCTTAACGGTGATACGTAAGCTGTTGGGTCACGTCAGTTTAAAAGGTGACTTGTCCGTCTTATGCAGGCCGTGGGGGACATAATCCAACCCTGGATTCAATGCCCATAACGACCAGAACCTCCAGCTCATCCACGCAGACTTATGACGTGTTTTGATCCTTAATTACGCATGACAGTTAGTTAGTTTTCCAGTTTTAGTTGTACGCATTAGGCCGTCTTTCAGATGCCTATAAAAACTAGCGTTTGCATACGCTGAATTTTAATTTTTAGTTGCTGCATTTTATAAACTTGTTGTTATTTTAGAGCATTCGAAGACTCTGTTTTTATAGTGCTGTTCTAGCACTCTGGACTGTATTTTTCTGCACATGGAGTAATAGAAACAGTGTTGTTTTGAAGTTTACAATTCCTTGAGTCTCTTTTGGATGATATGAATGGAGGGCCCCTGTTCATGTTAGCCTTGTAAAGTATTTTATGTATTTTATGTGCAGCATTTCCTTATTTCTATTCAGCATTTCTTTTAGTTGAAACATGTACAGCTTGCTTTACTTTCTTGTTATTTCATTTCCAGCCTTTATTTTACGCTGATCAGCATTGTTCTTTTGCAGGTTTTTAAGCCCGGGATTGATTTTGTGTTTGTGTATTTGCTTAAATATCTAGTGGTAGTTTCAGTTGACAGATTCAAGTTGCTGCCTTTACTTATTTTTCATAGCTGATTTTTTAGTATTTATTTCTCAAAGTGGTTTGCTAACATATGAATGATCTCTTTATCATAAATTGTCTATCTCTTAGAGATCAGAATACTAATAACTTGCAGCTGGCTTTGGGTGCTTTTTAGACTAATCTTTAACTACTTTCTAATCGTGTCTTACATAGTACTATGTGTTAGAGGCAGAGAGTTAGAGAGAGCTGAACATCATAACTAGTCTTTAAAGTAGATTTTTCTCATTTTTATCATTTCTTAGACTTATCTTTAGCTACTTCCTAATCGTGTCTTACACAGTACTATGTGTTAGAGGCAGAGAGTTAGGAAGAGATAAACTTTATCATTGGTCTTTTAAGTGATTTTCTTACCTTTTATTTGCAGCAGCATGAATGGTGTCTAATGCCATTAGAAAGTGGTTCTTTGCTTTCAAGTCATTTCAAGTTATTTATTTCATTCAAGCTTTTACTTTTCAGCAAGTAGTTAGAAACCACTTACACACACTCTCACTCATCTAGAATTCACCTTACACACACCATCACTCATATGTTCATAAAAACATCACTCCATCCTATGAATATAAATTAACCACAAACAACACCCCAAACGACAAAAGCTCTAAGAGGTTGCTTAAGTACATATAGTACACCTTCACTTCATCAGCTTACGAGCCCCGGGTTGACAATTAATGACATCAATTTAGAAACACTAAATTGACTAAACATTTTGGCGCCGTTGTCGGGGAAGTGAAATTAAGTAGCCATATTCTTAGAAAAAAAAACATAAAAAAAAGATTTCAAGGAAAGAAGTTGATAACCTATCAAAGTATGCTCTCCTCTTGCACTGCAAGGTGATCTGGAGGATCAGAAAAGAGAAAGTTATTGATTTGATAGTTTCTTGAGTATGCTCTCTTCTTGCACCTAGAGTGAACTGGAAGATCAGAAAAAGAACTATTAACTTGACTTGAAGAAAAAATAAAAAATGACATGCATAGAGCTAGAGATTCTAGAGGAAGGTTTTTAGCTAGAGCTCGAAGTTCAATTTTTACAAGTCCATCTGCTTCAAGCGAAAGACAAGAGACACCCCCCTTATCTCCAACCGAAACTCCTAGTCCTAGAATTCTTGGAATTCAAGAGCCAAGAGTTGACTCTCCTACACCTTCTATTGAGTTTGAACTAGGAAGAGACTCTTCTCTTTCTCCTACAGGAAGACCAATTGTCATTGAGGAATTGGAATCATCTGAAGAAGAAGGAGAAATATCTTCTCATTCACCTTTTGTAGAGGAACCAGAAGATTTTGAAATCCCTAAGAGAATCATCATGGCAGAGGAAGAAGGAGGAGGTAGAGGTAGAGGTAGAGGAGGAGGAGGAAACAACAATAACAATAATAATGGAGGTAGAGGTCCCCTTGGAGGAGGAAATAGAGATGGGGATAATTCATTTGGGTTTCCCATTGTTAATGAGGATTCCCGAGCCACCATGAAAAACATATCACCATCTGTCCTCCCTAACTTCCATGGGTTAAGGACTGAGGACCCTGAAACATTTTTATTTGAGTTTGAAGTGGTATGTCGAACTTATGACTACCTGGATGACTCTCAGAAACTCAAGTTGTTCCCTTCAACACTGAAGGATCAAGCCTTGAAATGGTTCATGGGGTTACTCACTCAATCCATTAGGACTTGGGATGAAATGAAACAGACATTTTTGGATAGGTATATGGACTATTGTATGCCTACTAATCACAAGGACGAGGTTTTTAAAATGATGCAAAGAGAAGATGAGAGCTTAGAAGATTTACTTGAAAGATTTCAGTATAACTTAAAAAGAGCAAAAATGAATACCTTGGATGAAGAGACCTTAAAAGCCCTCTTATTAAAAGCCATTAGGGATGAATGGATAGATATCCTAAACATGATGGGGAAAGGGGATATTTCTCAACTTTCACTCAATGATATAGCAGAACTCTGTATCCATCTCTCGAGAGGCAAATCAAAAACTCAAAAAGGGCCTAGAGATCCTTCTCTCCTTAGGGCAAATAAATCTGCAACGGGATCAGTAAGTAGGGATGAAATCGGCAATATGCTTGATGAATTTAAAACTGACATCTTAGGGAGTCTTAGTGAACAACTTGATACCCTTAAGATTCACAATAAACAACAAGCAGAAGCTGAGGCTTTGGCTATCTTTTGCCCGAAATGTAGAAAAAAACATGCTTTAAGGGAATGTCCCTTAGAGGCACACGTTGTAGAAACATGTGTAATTTGCTCAGAAACTCATGAGACTAAGGATTGTCCTTCAATACCTGGCCTCAAAGCAGTCTTTCAAGAGGATCCAAGTACACTTGAATCTCTCTGTTTCATTGCAAGGAGACCTTGGCAAGGGCAACAGAATCAAGGGTTTAACAACTCTATGAATTCTCAATCCCAACCAAATTGGAATCCTTGGCAACAACCTTGGCCTCAACCTCAAAATGCTTTCCAAGCATGGATGCAAAGCATGCAAAATCCTTATGGGAGATTTGCTCAATTCTATCAATATCCTCCATCATTTCAGAATCAGCAAGCTCCACAACTTCCAAACCAAGGTCAACAACTATCATTGCCATACCCTCAACAACAACAACCTCCTCCACAAAATCAAAATTCTCAACTCTCGCTTCAATCCCAGCAGAAATCAAATCAACTTCCCTCTCAGCCATTACCAAATCCAAATAATAGGAACCCTCAAAATGCTTACATGATGGAAGGTCAACCATTCCCTACCTATATGGTTGTTCCTCTTAATGAAGTACAACTCAGATCAGGTAGAATCTTAGATCAACCTTCTACAAGTGTTCAACAACCAAGCATTTCTGAGGAGGAATCTCTCAAAGTCAATAAAGGTTCTGAAGTATCACTTCAAAACCAAAATATCCAAAAAGAAAAAGAAAAAGAATCAACCTTTACAACTCCCATAGTTGAGCAACCTACACCTGTAGCTACACCTCCTTTCCCTGAAAGACTACAAATCGACAAAGGAGTGGAAAAGCAGATATGGATGCCTGACTATAGCTTCCTAGATGAATTGAAGAATGTATGTATCAAGATCCCCTTGTTACAGGCCATTAAGGAAATTCCCATTCTAGCGAAGACAATAAAGGAGTTGAGTTTGAAGAAAACAGGAAAGAGAACCAGAGATACCAAAAGAATACATCTAGTTGGAAAAATTGCAGACATTATGATGGGTAAGATTACCATGCAAAAATATGTAGATCCCGGTAGCCCTATTGTCAAAACTCATATTAATGGGGTTGAAATCCCAAATACTCTGATTAACTTAGGAGCCGCGATCAACATCATGAGTAGACAGACCATGGATCAGTTAAAACTTCCTAACCTTCTCTTTACACCTACTTTGCTGCAGCTTGCAGATAGATCAATCATTAAACCTGATGGTGTATTGGAAGATATTCCAGTCTCTCTAGATTCTTGGGAATATCCAGTTGATTTTATGATTTTAACTCCCAAGAACAATCTAGGAGGACATCCTCTTATTTTAGGAAGACCTTGGCTGGCCACAGCTGATGCTTTCATAAGCTGTAGGTCTGGAGACATGTATATATCAGATGGTAATTCCACCAAGAAATTCAACTTGTATCCCCCAGCAAAAGCTATAACAGAAATAGGAGAAGATGAATGGGTAGAGGATGAAGATACTATTCAACCTGTTCTAACCATCTCTGAGATTAGTGAAGACAGTCAAATTCTAAATACATTAGAAAATTTTGAAGTATCTCTAGAATATGACTCTACACATTTTCAGATAGATGCAGATATTGAATATCTCTCCTCTAGACAGATGTCTCTCTTCTCAATGGAAGAGTTTGGTAGTTCTACAGTTGAAATACTTCCAGGAAAAACATTAAACATTAACAAAAACTTGGGAAGACCACAACAAGAAGAATTAACTAAACTGTTGCAAAAACATTCCACTGCCTTTGCATGGGAATACACTGACATGAAAGGAATCGATCCTAAGACTTGTATTCATCACATTTATATTGAAGAAAACAGCAGACCTATTAGGCAACCACAAAGAAGGATGAATCCAAACCTTAGGGAAATCGTGAAAGAAGAACTCCAGAAATTGCTCAAGGTAAACTTCATTTACCCCATTTCAGATAGCCAATGGGTTTCTCCCTTGGTTATAGTGCCCAAAAAGAATGGTAAATGGAGAGTTTGCATTGATTATCGAGAATTGAACAAGGCAACCTTAAAGGATCATTTCCCTCTACCTTTTATTGATCAGGTCCTAGACACTTTAGCAGGAAAAAAGTATTTCTCATTCTTGGATGGTTTTAGTGGGTACAATCAAATTCAGGTAGCACCTGAAGATCAAGACAAAACCACATTCACTTGTCCTTGGGGAACTTTTGCCTACCGAGTACTCCCTTTTGGATTGTGCAATGCACCTGCTACATTTCAAAGGGTTGTACTAGGAATCTTTTCAGATCTGATTCATGATTTTGTAGAGGTATACATGGACGATTTCACAGTTTATGGTAATACATTTGAAGAAGCTTTGGAAAATTTGGAAAAAGTACTGGTAAGATGTAAGGAAACAAATCTTTCTTTAAGTCATGAAAAGTGTTTTATGATGTTTACTGAAGGGATTGTTTTAGGACATCATATTTCAGGAGATGGGATTAAGGTTGATAGATCCAAAGTTGAAGTCATCTCTAAGTTACCTATTCCAAATTGCCAGAAAGATGTTAGAAGTTTTCTTGGGTTTACGGGATATTACAGAAGATTTATTGAAAACTTCACTAGGATAGCATCTCCTCTTTTTAAATTGCTTACCAAAGACTGTGAGTTTAAATGGGATCCTGAGTGTCAATCTGCCTTTGAAGCTTTAAAGACTAGAATATCTGAAGCACCCATCTTAAGGGGGCCAAATTGGAAACTCCCTTTCCACATTTCTACTGATGCTTCAGATACAGCTCTAGGAGCTGTTTTGGGACAAAAGGATTTGATCCCTTATGCCATTTATTACACAAGTAAGAATTTGACTCCCACTGAGTTAAATTATACTGTTACAGAAAAAGAGTTCTTAGCTGTGGTACATGCGATCAACAAGTTTAGACACTACATAACCGGCTATGAAACCTTTGTCCATACTGATCACTCTGCCATAAGATATTTAATGAACAAACCTGTCACTAATGGTAGAGTTACAAGATGGCTTTTACTCTTGCAAGAATTCAACATTACTGTGTTAGATAGACCTGGAAAACAAAACACAGTAGCTGATTTCTTGTCTAGAATCCAAAACACTAATGAGGATTCTCCAGTAGAAGATAAGTTTCCAAATGAATACTTGTTTGCAGTGACTACCAAGACTCCTTGGTATGCAGATATGGCTAATTATCTTGTTACAGGGAAGCTTCCTCTACACTTATTTCCTAATGAGAAAAGGAAAATCATTCAGGAGAGTGCACATTATTCTTGGATTTCTAATGAATTGTTCAAAACAGGGCCAGATTGTATAATCAGAAGGTGTGTTCGGGAAGATGAAATGCCTGACATCCTTAAGGCATGTCATGATGAACCATGCGGCGGGCACTTTGCGGATAAGAGGACAGCTTATAAAATCCTTTCTTTAGGATATCATTGGCCTTCTCTCTTTAAAGATGCAAAGCAGTATGTTAAAAGGTGTGACAGCTGCCAAAGAGTTGGGAGACCAACTCCTTCAAATGAAATGCCACTACAGCCTCAGGTATGCATCGAACCCTTTGAGAAATGGGCTCTAGATTTCGTTGGACCAATTAATCCTCCATCAAAGCAAAAGAAGTATATACTGGTTTGTACTGATTATGTTACTAAGTGGGTAGAGGCGAAAGCATTGCCTTCTGCCACTGAAAATTCAGTTGTTCAATTTCTTTTTGAGGATATTTTCACTCGTTTTGGTGTCCCAAGGGAAATTGTGACAGATCAGGGCAGCCAGTTTACATCTAGATTGATGGAGAAGCTGATGGAGGAATATAAGATCAAGCACAGAACATCCACTCCCTACCATCCGCAATCCAATGGCCAAGTGGAATCTACCAATAAAGTTCTTGAAGGCATTATCACCAAGACTCTTCATCTTCATAGAAGAGATTGGGCAGAAAGGCTCCCTGAAGCCTTATGGGCCTATAGGACTACATGGAAGAACACAACAGGACATTCTCCCTATGAACTTGTTTATGGGAAGGAAGTCCTGCTCCCCATTGAGTTCCAAATCAAGACCTTCAAGATGGCAGTCCAATTGGGAATGAGCCTCTCAGAAGCCCAAAGACACAGAATGGACCAGCTAAATGAGCTAGATGAAATAAGACAAGATGCAATTCTAAGGACCGATCTAGTTCAGCACCAAAGATCTAAATGGCATGATCGTCATATCAAAGAAAGAAAGTTTCAGAGAGGAGATTGGGCTCTATTGTTTGATTCAAAGTTCAAAGACTTCAAAGGAAAGTTTCAAACTCATTGGCTTGGGCCATATGAGATTGATGAAGTCTTTAGCAATGGAGCAGTTCGAGTGAAAACTATCAATGAATTTCATACTCCTCTTATTGTGAATGGCCATCGCTTGAAAATCTACCAAAAGCCATTCTCAAAAGAAGAGTTTGTCAAATTGTTCAAAGAAGATTCTGCAATCAGGTTGGTGGAGAAGGATTCTTCTCCTCCATCAGCCTAATCTTTGGTTTTTGAAAAAAAAAAAAAAAAAAAAATAAAGAAAAATAAATAAATAAATGTATGAGCCTGAAAACCAATCTCTGATTGGCAGTCTCATGCAGAAAACCTGAGGTGAAAATCAGGGTCACCTGACACCTCATGTTTTCCAACAAAAAAAAAAAAAAAAATCTCTCTCTCTTCCATCTCATTTCGCCATTTCATCCACCTCATTCACCATCTCATCACTTTCACTTCACCTCATCCCTTTCCATCCATCCATCCATTCATTACATTTCATTCCATCAATAAAGTATTTTTTTTTAGACAACTAAAGTTATTTTGTGCAGCCGGAGGGTACTACTGCAGATTCCGCAGCCATCTGAAGATTCTGCAGCCATCTAACGATTCCGCAGCTCTCTGTACCTGCATAAAAAAAAAACACAGTCTGTTTGAAAAGAAATTTACAGTTCAGAAGTCATCAACAATAAGTGGAAAAGGGTCATGCAAAAGCAATAACACAATGAAGGGTTAGTGGAAAATAATCAAAGGCAATTCAAACGCGAATCTGAGGTATGATCTAAAATCTTAAACTTACGGTTATCTCATTTTGCAAAATTTCCGGGGTTATGTTTTTTGCCATTTAATGTAATGATTACCAGTTTTTCCCATCATACGACCAAAAATCCACGTATTCTTCCCACTCATCGGTCATGATTCATCACGATTTTGAAATTCAGTTGCGGCTGCTCTTCCATTAAGGGTTTCGTACCTAAGTGACGTAGACTACTGTACTACGTCTCTCTGTGCCATAATTCCCGCAGCCAAGTGTAAACCCATGACCGAAACCTAAGGACCTAACCGTTTATACCCATCATTTCATAACCCTCATACGCTCATATCATTCCATTCACGCTGTTTCATTTCCATATTTCCCTTATTCCGCTGTGCTCACTACGCTGCTACCTTGGCCATACTCTGTTTTACATCTCCCTCTCTGCTAATTCTGGTTATCAGTGTTACGGCTGTTACATTAGAGCCGTAATTTTACGGTGTTAAGGCCACTGTTGAAGCCGTGTAGCCTTTTGATTTAGAACAGAGCCGTAAATTCACTGTGTTAAGGCCACTGTTGAAGCCGTGTAACCTCCCTTTTCCAAAAGTTTTAAGAACAGAGCCGTAGAGCCAATGGGTAAACTCTTGAGAGTAGAACCCGAGGGTTCAAAATTTCTGGAGGGATATCCTCAAGTTAAAGAAGCGTTGCAGAAAGCAAACTGGCTCCAATGCATCCAGAAATTCAAAGGTTACCACAGAGAGGTTACGAAGGCCTTTGCACGTTCCTTCAGAGATAAAGACAATCAAGTGGAGATAGGGGACCTGAAGTTTACAGTCACTGAGAGCAGCATAGCACAAGCCACTTCACTTCCACAAACTGGAGAAAGATGGTTTAAAAACCGGTCAGTACAAGACCAACAGTGGAAGCAAATCTTGAAGAACCCAGGTATGGATACCAGCATTTTTACAAAAGGGATTCCTGTTACTTATGTCAAGGAAGAATGGACAACTTTACTGTTATTAGTGCAAAAATTCTTTACTTGTGAGGGAAGGTTTGGAGTCTTATATGTTTACCATGCCAAAGTCATGATGCATTTCTTAGGAGATGATATTAACCTTCCATATTTTCTACTCTCAAGTCTTAGAAAAATGTGTTCAATTGCCCAAAGGAACCCAACAAACATTGAATCACATCTATGTCATCATGGTCTTGTTAAAATGCTAGTTGAGGAACATTTGAAAGCAAAAAGAGATACCTGGGAGAAATTTCTTGTGAGAAACCATTTTGAAGAAGCAGGAGAAACCTCTGTGCCTAGAAAGAGTAGAAGAAAACGAAAGGAGGCTACCCCTGAAACTGTTGACCAAGAGGAAACTGTTGTCCAAGAGGAAACTGTTGTCCAAGAGGAAACTGTTCAAGAGCATATTGTAGAAGAAACTGATGTACATCATTCTGAACATGAGATTGACCCTGAGCCTGTTGTGGACATTGGTCAAACAGCTCAAGGAATTATCACAGAAACTCTTTCAGAACTTGCCCAAGAAATTGCTCAAAAGAGAAAAGAGAGTAAGAAGAAACAAAAGAAAGATAAAGGGAAATCCATAGCTCAAGAGACTTACCTCACTCCTGAGAATTCTAGTGAGGAAGACACTCAGCCCTTAGCACAAAGATTGGCTCAACTCCATGAAACTGCCCTTTCCAAAAAGGTGGAAAAACAAAAGCAAAAAGCACAAAAAGAAAAACAGAGTACCACCTCCGTGAGAAGGAGCAGCAGATTACAAAACAGAAAAGTAGGGGCCACAAAGGGTAAACAGTCATTCTTTATTGACTTGAGCACACCTCAAAAAGGTGCTACAAGTCCTGACATGGAGAAAAGTCCTTCACACGCTGAGTATGTAGAGACCAGTCCTCCACGTGAGGAAAGTCCATTTGAGCATGAGCCTGAATTTGAGCATGAGCCTGAATTTGAACAAGGATCCGAATTTCAGTATGAGCATAGCCCAAGGCGGTCACCTGAGGTTGACCCTGATCAACAAAAAGTTTATAATTACCTGGAGACGCTAGAACAAGCAGTGGTTGGGCCAAGCACTGCTCAACCCTTGGAGCAGCAAGTCCAATCACTGAAGCAGGAAATATTTGAGCTAGAGGTACTAAATTGCCACATCAAACAAGAAAATGAAAAACTGAAGATACAGGGCAATGTGGACAAGATGGTCCAAGATAACACCATGCTTCATATGGGCTTGTGGCAAAAGGAAAACAAAAAGCTCAAGAAGAGATGTAGAAAATTAAACAGAGCTTTAATCAATCTGAAATTCAGGTGTTTGATGAAAAGACCAAGGGTCAATATGGCCACACAGAGAAAGAAGAGAAGGCTGGATGTCCTAGCAGAGGCATCCCAGCAGGTGGACTGAACCATGTTTTGATTGCATGAGGACATGCAATACCCTCGTAGTGGGGGTATGTAGAGTCTCTACTTTACACTTGGTTATCCATCATTTCCTACAGTTTTCCCTCACTCATCTCTCCCTTTTGCTCTATTTTGCTGCATAAACTCACCCAGATCATTACATATGATGGCATTAAGCATGATTTAGGGATTTTGCTAATGTGTGACTATTTTGTTTAGATTTTGACATATTTACAGGCATTCCGCAGCCATCTGCTGATTCCGCAGCCATCTGATGATCCCGCAGCCTTTTTGTTAATCTCAAGGTTCCACGTGTCATTTTGCCAAATGAGCCACATGGGCACTTAGGAATCAAGGTGCTCGAGGTTCCTGTGCTATCTGTTCAGCCATCCATGTCATCTGTACCTCCGGTCAACGAGGGTCAAGTTACGGTCAATAAAGGCAGCTTAACGGTGATACGTAAGCTGTTGGGTCACGTCAGTTTAAAAGGTGACTTGTCCGTCTTATGCAGGCCGTGGGGGACATAATCCAACCCTGGATTCAATGCCCATAACGACCAGAACCTCCAGCTCATCCACGCAGACTTATGACGTGTTTTGATCCTTAATTACGCATGACAGTTAGTTAGTTTTCCAGTTTTAGTTGTACGCATTAGGCCGTCTTTCAGATGCCTATAAAAACTAGCATTTGCATACGCTGAATTTTACTTTTTAGTTGCTGCATTTTATAAACTTGTTGTTATTTTAGAGCATTCGAAGACTCTGTTTTTATAGTGCTGTTCTAGCACTATGGACTGTATTTTTCTGCACATGGAGTAATAGAAACAGTGTTGTTTTGAAGTTTACAATTCCTTGAGTCTCTTTTGGATGATATGAATGGAGGGCCCCTGTTCATGTTAGCCTTGTAAAGTATTTTATGTATTTTATGTGCAGCATTTCCTTATTTCTATTCAGCATTTCTTTTAGTTGAAACATGTACAGCTTGCTTTACTTTCTTGTTATTTCATTTCCAGCCTTTATTTTACGCTGATCAGCATTGTTCTTTTGCAGGTTTTTAAGCCCGGGATTGATTTTGTGTTTGTGTATTTGCTTAAATATCTAGTGGCAGTTTCAGTTGACAGATTCAAGTTGCTGCCTTTACTTATTTTTCATAGCTGATTTTTTAGTATTTATTTCTCAAAGTGGTTTGCTAACATATGAATGATCTCTTTATCATAAATTGTCTATCTCTTAGAGATCAGAATACTAATAACTTGCAGCTGGCTTTGGGTGCTTTTTAGACTAATCTTTAACTACTTTCTAATCGTGTCTTACACAGTACTATGTGTTAGAGGCAGAGAGTTAGAGAGAGCTGAACATCATAACTAGTCTTTAAAGTAGATTTTTCTCATTTTTATCATTTCTTAGACTTATCTTTAGCTACTTCCTAATCGTGTCTTACACAGTACTATGTGTTAGAGGCAGAGAGTTAGGAAGAGATAAACTTTATCATTGGTATTTTAAGTGATTTTCTTACCTTTTACTTGCAGCAGCATGAATGGTGTCTAATGCCATTAGAAAGTGGTTCTTTGCTTTCAAGTCATTTCAAGTTATTTATTTCATTCAAGCTTTTCCTTTTCAGCAAGTAGTTAGAAACCACTTACACACACTCTCACTCATCTAGAATTCACCTTACACACACCATCACTCATATGTTCATAAAAACATCACTCCATCCTAGGAATATAAATTAACCACAAACAACACCCCAAACGACAAAAGCTCTAAGAGGTTGCTTAAGTACATATAGTACACCTTCACTTCATCAACTTACGAGCCCCGGGTTGACAATTAATGACATCAACTTAGAAACACTAAATTGACTAAACAGTTATGTCTTCACTCTTGGTTCTAGACCTATTACATGGGCTTGCAAGAAACAAAGTGTCATTTCTCTTTCTTCAGCAGAAGCAAAGTATCATGGTGCCATAGAAGCTAGTAAGGAAGCCCTGTGGCTTCGTCAGATCCTGTCAGAGTTTGGCTTTCAGCAGCAACATCTGGCTACACTTTGGTGTGATAATCAATTTCCATTCAACTATGCAAATATCCATTCCGACATCAGCGCAACAAACACATTGAACTACACATGCACTTCATCAGAAAGCTCATTCATGACCATGTTCTTGAAGTGCAATATTGTTCAACCGATGATCAAGCTGCAGACATCTTCACAAAGGCTCTCACAGAGACGAAGTTTAGTAAACTTAGATTTATGGTTGGAGTTGAGGAAGTTGTCACTAAGGGGGGATAGGCTCTAATGCCTCCTTCCTTCTCCTATTGTGTCATATTTTTATATCCTTCAATCCTATCCCAAGTTGTTCTTAAGGGGGGATGTTAGGATATTCCAACACATAGGAAATAGTTAAGTATAACTTAGTCTAGTGTAGAGTTAGGTAAAGTGTGTTTCTTTACTATGTACCTTTGTAACTTACAATCTAACGGTCACGATATGTTCTAGACATGAAGTGATCCGACGGTTCATTCTCTCCTCGGTATTACTGACACTTGATCTGTGGCTTAACACCCGATAGGTCCATGATCTCTATTTAAAGAGCATGGAAAGTCATCTGTAGGGTGACCATTCATGAGAGAAGCTTATGTAAATTTTCATTCTTTTATTAATAAATTGCTTGAAGTGGCTACGTTGGCTTAAGCTGTGGATTGTTTCCTCTTTGAGGGTTTAACCACGTCAAGAATAATGGTCTATTGATCTGTGATCTGTTTGTGAGATGTGTCCTTTGGTGTTCTATCTGAGGAACTTACCCTGTAAATTCTTACACTTCTAGATACATCTAGATCCAGGAAAGTGCTCTATCAATGGTCAACATCTAGATCAAAAAAAATCAAAAGATCTATGTTCTATAAAAATAGTTCCAAATATTTGGGTTTCCAACTTTTTCTAGATTGATATAAAAATCCAATTCTTCCATTTTCACTTGATTCTAGGCTAATGATTAGTCAATGACTAACATGCGGATTCGAAAAAACTTAAAAGCCATATTTAGTTAAAACTCTAGATTTTTGGATTCCTATATTTCGCACCACCTCTACCATAATGATTACTACTTGGCCTTTGCTTTAGCACAACTATATTATGATATTCATGTTAACGTTATGCCATGTTAGATTAGCTAATGCAGTAAAACTTCTGCTCACTTGGATATCCAAAATTTTCCACTTTCTGGATTCGTCCATATTTGAAAAACCAAAAATGCCATTTGTACAAAATTAAAAAAATTCTAGACTTTAAAATTCCAAATCACTTGCAATAATGGATACCACATTTGTAACAGCCTCCTCTCACATTTACCCAAGTTACCAACCCACTGGGGTAAACATGTGACAAAGAGTTACTATGTGATCAGGTGATCAAAATTTGCTCAAAATTCAAAGTTGTTGGATTGGTGTGGAACCTGAGCGACCGTGTAGTGCTCGTCGTCCTGAATCTGGCGCAACTCATTTCGTGCGAAACAGACTCTGTATGCTCCCAGAAACATGTTCTATCATTTTCCTAAACAGACAAATTTGGCAAAAAAAAATGCAGCACTGCACAGTCAACATTATGTACTATTGACGTGGCAGGCTTATTGAGATGCCTATGTGGCAGGTTGACTGTGCAGTTGACTGGGCTCCTTTGTCGAATCATGCGGTGATAAGTGGAAGTTGACATGAGAAATTTTCATTGGTTTTGGGTGGTCAATCACAGACTTCCATGTGGCACAGCCAGGGGCTACCACATGGCAACCCGAGGGCCACCAAAATTTGTCAAGGGCCAAATGGACTGAGCGGGGATCGAACACCAGCAACAAACATTTCCAACTACCATTGCACCACTATGTTAGTTATTATATTATGTCATGCAAAATGTATTTAAACTTTAAGTTTGCGCCAATCGAAAAAGGGGCCAACCCTTGGGTGCGTGCAACCTAATAGCATTGTGGGTGGAGCGGAGTGAGGGCCCAGCCGGCGGGGGAGAGCTATTGGCCTTAACCCCGGAGTGGGGACCTAGCCGGCGGCGGTGAGATTTTGGTCTTAACCCCGAGAAGTGGCCCCCCATGTGGCCTAGATTTTCGGAAATAAGGCCTCATTGGGCATTTAATCACTCCGACAATTTCGCCCGGAGTTTGGCGAAATTGGCGCTCTGTTAGCGGATTTTGGGGTAAAATTGTAGGACCGGTGCCACATTTTGGGGAAATTGATGTGCGATTAGTAGGAAGACTTGGTGAAAACATAATTTCTTCAGTTTTTGTCCAATTTTGGAGTAGGAAGAGGCGAGACATGCATTTTTGGGTCTGCTGAAGCCATTGGAACATGTTTCGGAGCCATTTGAGCACTGTAAATGTATGTATTCACACTTTTGAGAATAATTGAATAGGGACAAGCCATTAGAAGCTGGACCAAGGAAACGTAGCCCAAGAGGGGTGAACTCCTTCACCATGTGTTGTTATGTTACTGTTTATGGTGATGTTTATGTCTGATATATGTTGTTGTTCAGTGTTTTACTTATCATTGTCAATTTGCTCATGAAATTTACATAAAACACACATAAAAACTCATAGCAAACACTAAATTTCCCATTCAGATCAAGTTTGATATCAAAGCTCTTGATTTTCTTTGTGCAATGAGGATTTAACTGTTTGAAAGTGAATGTGATACTTACAAGGTTGAAGTTCAAAAGAGGAGAAGGAAAGTTTGTGGTTGAAGGTCCTGAAGTTGGGACAAGGAGAAGGAGATCAAGATTGACACAATCTCCACCATGAGTTCTACCTCAAATTGCAGTTGAAGCTTCAGCAAGCATGTCACATGAAGGAGAGGCTGCAAATGTGTTAGAGGATGAGAAGGTTTTTAGGAAGGCTTTCTTTGACATGACAGAGATGGTAAAAGTCCTCTATGAAGAGAGGAATAAAAGACTACAAGGTGAAATCTCCAAGCCTCCATAAGGAGAAGGTTCTTTGGGAAGAGGAGGTAATGGAAATGGAGGTAAACCTCCACCATCTCCACAATCATCTTCATCTTTATCTTCACAGGCATCTTCATCCTCTTCCACTAATACAACCCTTACTCATACTCATCAACATACCTCCAAAGGAATTGGTAAAACACCCCTCAGTAAACTTGATATTAAATTTGAGTTACCTATGTATAATGGTGAAGTGAATGCAGAGAAGATTGACAATTGGGTTCGTCAGTTGGAGGTCTATTACAGAATTCAAAACCTTCAAGATGATGACACAAAGATTCAGCTAGCTTCCTTGAGACTGGAGGGTGCAACACTAATATGGTGGGAAGCCAAGACACAAGAAGAGATTAAAAAAACATGGTAAGATCTCAATTTCTTGGTCTAATTTCATTGTTGCAATTAAAAGACAGTTTTACCCTCTAGCATATATGCAGAAATCCATCATGAATTGGTAGAACTTTAGACAACTTAAAGGTCAAAATGTGCAAGATTACACCCAAGAATTTAGAAAAATGTCTCTAATGTTAGGTGTAGATTTGCAATCACAAGACATATTTGAAAGGATAACTTCGGCGTAAATCACATGTAGACAGACATTTGTCGACGTGTTTCGAACCAACTAGTGTGGTTCATCGTCAGGACAAGTTGAAGTATATAGGGGTTTACACAACTACCTAAGGCATACTATCCTTATGTTTAATCCCACTAGTATATATGAGGTTTGTGTGTAAACCACCCATCTAGAAGAAAGAGGGAAAAATATTCTAGAAGAGGGTAGAAAAAAGCCATTCAAGGTTAAAGAAAAATAAAAGGGTTTCAAAAGGAAAGGAAAGAAAAATGCATCCATTAAAAAGGAAGGAGAGAAAACAATATGTAAACATTGTTCCAAAGAGGGTCCCAATGAAGACCATTGTTGGAAGCTTCATCCAGAAATGAGTCCCAAGAAATTCAATAACAAAGGGAAAGAAAAGACAACTGCAAACATTCAAGAGGACATGGGATCTAAATCAGGGGATGAAACAAAAATTACATTCATGGGTATAAAATGAAAAGAATCCATTGCTAGCACTAGTACATCAAATTGTCACACTAGCACTCCAAATGAAGAAGAAAGGATTGAATTATTTCATGTGAGGGTTATTGAAAAACATACAAAAATTGACACACTATTTGATAGTGGGTCTCAAGCCAACTTGATATCTGAAGGCTTAGTCAAGAAACTTAATCTTGAAACCATTCCACATCCCAAGCTATATCCATTGCGTTGGATATGCAAGGACACAAACTTACAGGTTACAAGGAAATGTATTCTTCGGTTTGAAATCACAACAAACTTCATTGACGAAGTTGAATTAGATGTTGTATCGCTTGATATTTCAAGAATTGTTTTGGGCAGTCCTTACCTCTATGATAGAAAGCAATATTCTATCGCCATGAAAACAAGTACCACTTGTTCAAAGATGGTGTGGAGTATATTGTGAGAGCTCATCATAAGAAACTAAATCTTTCGTTAGTTATTGCAGGGAAAATGAAAAGGCTACTGAATTCAAGCAAGAATCTAGTGCTTCTTATGATCAAACCAAAGAATGATGTTGACTATGAAGTGTTTGAAGGTTGTGATACAAAATTGAAATCTGATTTTGTTGATGTAGTTAACCAATATGATGATATGTTTCAGGAACCAAAGGGATTGCCTCCCAAAAGGGGAATCCAACATGAAATATCATTGCAACAATATTGTCATCTTTCTAACATTGGCATGTACAGGATGTCAATAATGGAAAATGCAGAAATACAAATGCAAACCCAAGATTTGTTGAACAAAGGGATAATCTGACCATCTCCTTCGCCATACAGGTCACCTATTGTTTTGGTGCCCAAGAATAATGGAAAGCAAGTCACTAAGTGGAACTTAAGGAGTGGTTATCATCAAAGTAGAATTGTTGAAAGGGACACATGGAAGACAACATTAAAAACAAATCAAGGTTTGTTTGAATGGATAGTTATTCTTTTTGGTCTTTGACATGCTCCTACTACCTTCATGTGTATGATGAATGATGTATTGAAGCTATTTCTAGATGAGATAGTCTATTTAGATGACATCTTAATTGTCAGAAAATCTCTTAATGAACATGTCATGCATGTGAGAAAAGTACTTGATGTCTTGAAGAAAGAATAATTGTTTTTGAGATGTCAAAGTGTGAATTCGGTAAAACTTCTTTGGTGTGCTTGAGGCATATTGTTGGAGGAGGTGAGTTGAAGATATACCCCTCCAAGGTCGATGTCATGATGAATTGGCCAACACCTAAGACAGTCATTGGAGTAAGAATTTTTTTGGGAGCAACCCAATATTGGAGAAAGTTTATTGCTAACTTTTCTTCTATAGCAGCTCATTTGCATGCATTGACTAGTGTGGAAAAGCTCTTCTAGTGGGGAGGCAAGAAACAAAAGGAATTTGATGTCTTGAAAGAAAAGATTGGTTCAACTCATGTACTTGCAAGCGACTATTACATGGGCATAATCCTCATGCAATATGGTAAGCCCATTTCATGTCATTAAGAAATTTTTAATGGTGCAATGACAAAGTTGCAGCAATCAAGGCACTTTCGACGGATGGGATCCTTACAACAATTCCACTTGGTCAGTAGGTATAAGAAATATATATACAACAAGGTTGATGATATGTTTTCTAGGCCTATTGTTAGTGCAACTAATTTACTCAAGCATAATTCTGTTTTGCATGAATGTTATGTTTAGCAATATCCCTACTTTCAAAATGTACATTTAAGCTTGAGTCAAGAGAACCGAGTAGGGGAATTTGATTACCATTTGTGTCATAATTTGTTGTACCATCTTGGTAAGAAGGATGTTGCTATTGATGGTGACATGGACAAAGCCAAGAAGTTAATTGAATGATTCCAAATGGTACCTCAAACAATTCAAGATCAACTTGAAAACAGCCAAGGCAAGTACAAAGCAGGGCATGACAAGCATCGGGTAGGTCACAAGTTCCAAGTCAATGATGAAGTTTGGCTTCACATTAGCAAAGAGAGGCTTCCAGGAGAAGGTAAAAATTTGAAACCAATTCGATATGGTCCATTCAGAATTCTGGAAAAGATTGGTGACAATGCCTTCAGGTTGGATTTGCCTTCATATATGCAAATTTATGTTATTGTTAATGTGGAAAATTTAAGGTTGTATAAGCCTCATTTGATTGAAGATCAAGGAGAGAATGTTCAAATTCCTTCCATTGAAGATTTCTATCCCGAATACCTTGATGAACTACATCAAGACACCATTCTTGACAGAAAAACAAGGTCTTCAAAACGAGGGAGTGTGGACTACCTTCGAATGGCGCTCAAAGGAGAAAATCCTTCCAAGGCCAAATGGATCGAGATTGGAAAGGGGAGGGAACAGTACCCTCACCTGCTGAACAACTGAAAGTTATATTTTGGGGTCCAAAAGCTTCCAGTGGGGAGGAGTGATCAGGTGCTCAAAAATTTGCTCAAAATTCAAGGTTGTTGGATCGATGTGGAACCTAAATGACTGTGTAGTGCTCGTTGTCCTGAATCTGGTGCAACTCGTTTCACGTGAAACGGACTCCGTATGCTCCCACAAACATGTTCTATTTGTTTTCTTAAACAGGTGAATTTGGCGAAAAAATGCAACATTGCATAGTCAGCAGTTTGTACTGTTGACATGGCAGGTTGATTGGGATGCCTACATGGCAGGTTAATTGTGCAGTTGAATGGGCTCCTCCGTTGAATAATGTGGTGACAAGTGGTAGCTGACATGGGCAATTTTCATTCGTTTTGGGCGGCCAATCATAGGTTGTTACATGGCACAGCCAG
Organism: Pinus tabuliformis; assembly: GCA_031772625.1. Classification (NCBI taxonomy): domain Eukaryota; kingdom Viridiplantae; phylum Streptophyta; class Pinopsida; order Pinales; family Pinaceae; genus Pinus; species Pinus tabuliformis. The sequence goes on from CM062815.1 coordinate 827,652,002, forward strand.
GGGCAGCCCGAGGACCACCAAAATTTGTTAAGGGTCGAATGGTCTGGGCAGGGGTCAAACACCAGACCTTCGTCCAACAAACATTGCCAACTATTGTTGCGCCATTATGTTACTTATTATATTATGTCATGAAAAATGTATTTAAACTTTAAGTTTGCACCAATCGGAAAAGGGGCCAGCCCTTAGGCCCATGCAACCCACTAGCACCATAGGCGGAGCAAAGTGGGGGCCTGGTCGGCGAGGGTAGGCCGTTAGCCTTAGCCCCGGGCATGTGGCCCCCTATGTGGCCTGGATTTTTGGAAATAAGACCTCATTGGGCATTTAATCACTCCGACAATTTCGCTCGGAGTTTGGCGGAATTGGCGCTCCATTAGTGGATTTTGGGGCGAAATTGTAGGACCGGTGCCGGATTTTGGGGAAATTGAGGTGCGATTAGCAGGAAGACTTGGGGAAAACATAACTTCTTCAATTTTTGTCCAATTTGGGAGCAAGAAGAGGCTAAACATGCATTTTTGGGTCTTTTGAAGCCATTGGAACAAGTTTCAGAGCCATTTGAGCATTGTAAATGTATGTATTCACACTTTTGAGCATAATTGAAGAGGGCCAAGCCATTGGAAGCTAGACCAAGGAGATGTAGCCCAGGAGGGGTGAACTCCTTCATCATGTGTTGTTGTGTTACTATTTATGGTGATGTTTATGTCTGATATATGTTGTTGTTCAGTGTTTTACTTATGTTAATTTTCTCATGAAATTTACATAAAAACTCATGGTTAACTTTCAATTTAACTCATAAATCCTCAAGCACTTGTTTATAATTCTGAATTGGAATTTAGCACAGCAAACACTAACTTTCCCATTTATATCACTATGATATGATTCAACCTCCTAGATCACCTTAAGGAAGTAGAATCGACAAACCAAAGACCTTAACGACTTCCCTATTAGATGCTACAGGACCCCCAAGGGCTAAACCACCCTTCAAGGTGCCCAAACCCTGAATTAAACCTCTTTTTTCAGTGCCCTGGTCTCCCAGATTTTGGCACAAAATTGCCTGATTTCGACTCAAACCCTCCAGTCGCACACATCATTCCTAGAAGGGAGAGACTGCAGTCTTTTTTGCCCAGTTCTGTGCCTGCGACCACGAGATTTAAGCCACTTTTTCAAGATAGGATCCATACCTATGCCCATAACTTATTGAAATTTTCTAGAACCATGAATGACACAAAGACAAATCCAGCCATACAATTCTTAGACAAATACTTGACCTAACAATTCCTAGCCATGACAGACATTCTGTCAAACATATCATAAATAAGAAATCTATAGGTCATAAATACACATATGAACATAAGGGTCTCATACTTATCTAAGAATCGTCAAGAAGGTATAATACCCTCTCATATTAGCTACAACAACATCTATTATGTCATGCATTCGATAACCAACCACATATTCATCAAACATGTCAAGATCCATAAACAATATACATCATATAACCAGCTAATAACCAACATATAAAACAAAAATAACCAACATATAAACCATGGCAACTCAACCATAATATCACCATCATAATCAAACAATATGCTCATAGAATAGAAAATATCTCTTATTACCATATGAAAATGCCAACCAAGTCAGAGGCTTCCACATACCACCCAACCATATATTGGGTTGAACCAAATCTCTCTTTTAGCCAATCACCCCCGTGTCATATTCTAAGCATGAATGTGGGATCTCATGAAATAAATCAAACCAAACCAAACTAGGGATTCCAAAGGCCAAACCACCTCAACCCTCAACCAATGATTCCACCTCACGGTCAGACATCACTAACCATCACCATATTGGTCTCTACCCAATTTGTCCAGGGCTCCAAAGTGTTTTTTCCAACCAGGGCTTCCAGGACTAGTAACTCAACCCACAGTTGAAGTCGAGCTTCCAAATCATTGGACGTTTTTCCAACCAAGGCTTCCAGGATTAGTAACTCGACCCAAGTTGTTACAGGGCTTCTAATGCGTTTGTCAAACCAAGGTTTTCAGGAACTACTAACTCAACCCATAGCCATAAGGAACATGAGAACCAACCAGAAAACAAAAGGAAAGACACCCACAACACCATGGTTATCCGGGAAATGGAAAGTCTAGGCAAATCTGCCGTCAATCATGAAAATCCTCCATGCCAATGACAAATCATAACCAATAAAGCACATTCATGTGTCATGCATGCCAAAACTAGCAAGGAAATAATACATGCAACTCGATACCTGCAAGCAAAACTCATTGTAGTTGTTGACCCCAATGTCCTCTTGCACTTTCATGCTCTTCCTTTTTCTTCTTAATCCAATCCCAAGTATGCCACACTCCTCCAAGAGTGCTCCAATAAAAATATAAATGTCCAAGAGTATGAGAGAGAGAGAGTAGAAAATGAGAGCTCCAAACCTTAACGGGCCAAAAGCTATGAATTGATCCTCATAAGCTTGTTTATCATTGAGGCCTCTATTTTCTTCATTTTTTCATTATTTTCCTTCAATTTCCTCCTCACATGCAACTTGTGACCTTTCAATTTCCTTTTCTCCTATTTTCCATTTTTCATAAATAAAATGTCAATTAATGCCTTTTTGCCTTTCCATTTACCTTTGCCAACTTCCTCTTAGTCTTAATAAACCAAATGAAAACCCACTAAGATGTTTTTTACACCATTCAGATTGGAATACATGTTCCATAACCTTGGTCTTATATATTTTTTTACATGGATTTTTAACTAGGGTTGTTACAGAACCCTCCCCCTTGGGGGAACACCGTCCTCGATGTTCAATGACACCTACAACTAGAAATATTGCTAACAACCAAAAAATATTTCCCATGGAGCTTTATAACACAACTCATTGCATTATTTATAATTACATACACATAAATACATAGGCACATTTGCTCAACCAACAAATAAAAGGATACGATGCCTACATCCGCAACAAGGGAATCCAGAAGCTCACACCTCCACCCTCAAAGTAGTACCAGGATTCACCTCCTTCCCAAGAAGTCCAAAATCCACTACCAAAGTCAAAGTTGCATCCAATTTCCATTGCTACAATCCTACACCACTTGTTCCAGGGCCCACTCCCAATGTGCATCTGATTCCATCTGGCAATGTTAATTACCAAAACAAATCCATCCCCGACCTTCCCTTCTCTGCTATACAATCCCTCGAGATATCCATTCACCCCCTTCCGTGCAGTCACACACCTTCCAATTTCAACGAGCTTCCCATTCTCTGCTACATAGTCCCTCGGCTGACACCTCCCTTGGCAACGTTTCCTTGCATTGGAAGGTCAAAAAACAAAGCATATCCCTGCCTCAAAACCATCATACCAGTCATAGCATGCTCATGGAAATTAATGGACACTATTAGATACCAGTGTCCCACAATGACCCTTCTCCTGAAGTGATTTACCAACATACCACTGCCTGTTCCAAATCCTTTTTGTTGTTGTTTCCAATCCTTGCAATCAGTTTCATCCACCCAACTAGGCATTTTCATGCTTTCCTATACCAATCATATAAATTCCATTAGACTCAAAACGTGAAATAAACTCAAATCATACCTCATTTGTAGCTCACCTATAAGGCACACTTGCAATTTTGTTCACTTCTTGTCACAACAAGTCAAACTAGTTGTTTGATCAAATCATCATGAATAAATATATCGCATTCAGTTAGCTCAAAACATAATCATCATAGATCAAAATCATGAATCACATGTAACTATCATAAACTAAAGTCACAGATCACATGTAATCATCATAAACCATATTCATAGATCACATGCATAACAAAACCGAAATAAAATATCAATAGTTATCCTTTAATCGGTCCTTTTCTTCTACCTTTTTCCATTCCATACACAGATCGGATTAGTTGCCACACACAATGCCTTTTGCTTTTCTTCAATCATGTACACGTACACACAACATACAACATCACGCAATACATGCACCTACACCCGACATACAACAAAACACATACACCTACATCTGGTGTACAACACAACACATACACCTATACCCGGTATACGTCATAACACAATACATATACGTACACAGAGTACAACACAATGAACACACATGTCATGACACCACGACTACACAATGCACATACGTAGTACCGCATGTGCACAACACAACATGTACAACATGCACACAATACCACATGTACACTAGTACCACATGTATAACATGTACACAGTACCACATGTACACAGCATCACATGCATAACATGTACACAACATCACATGTACATGGCACCACATGTACAATGTGTACATAGTGCCACACGTACACCACACCATGTGTACATCGTGTACACAATAATAGATGTACACAACACCACATGCACGACATGTACATGACACCACATGTACATGGCACCACATGCACAACATGTACACAACACCACGTACACACAACACCCCATGTATAACATGTGTACGACACCACATGCACACAACACCACATGTATAATCATACACACAACATAACATGTACATAGCACCATATGTACAGCATGCATGCAATGCCATATGTACATAACACCACATATCCAACATGTGCACAACACCATCTGCACACAACACTGCATATCCAACATGCCCACAACACCATTTGTACACAACATTGCATAAATGACATGTACACAACACCATATATACACAACACCGCATGTGTACAAAAATACAAGTACAACATGTACAATAGCATGTACAGCATATACACAATATTAGTAGTGCACATACAGATACCACACTGTCTCTACCAGAAAATCTTACTTCTAGTGCCTTTCCACCATCCATGCTTGCCCCAGCATACCGCAGATCACACTACTTTCATTCCGTTGATGTGTCCCTTAGCATTCCCTGTCATAACATAGACATAGTATAATCACATGATATTTATTCATATCCACATGATACTGACCTCATAGATTTGTCAGGGCTACTCTTCCCACTTGATTCCTCATAAGACCAAGAACCTCTTCATCATTCACCTGCATAAGAAATCATTCATCCACACGCATGATCCCTGACAACCCTATCAAACAATGACATACATATATACATACATACATGCATACATATAAACATTAGCCTAAAACAATCATGATCTTTGACAACCCTGTCAGAGAACGACATACATACATACATGTATACATATAGAGAGTACATCAGCATAATCATGATCACAACATACTTACCATATATCATAAGGTTAAGGTGAAGGCATCCCCAAACCAAAGAAAAAAGGACAGAGCCAAGGTGGGGTGACCCAGGACAATCCATAGAAGCCACAAGCAAAGAACAACACCATGAAGGCAAATAAGGACACAAGAAAGTGGTGTGAGTTCCACAAGAGCCCCACTCGCAACACAAGTGAGAGCCATACCAAGCAATCACTGGTGGCCAAGCTAAAGGCTTCATAATCAGATGGATGTTCTAACTTTGAGTCAGAACTCGATAAGGGGAATGACAAGCTGCCATGCGGAGGAGCCCTGTCTGGAGTTCATGGCCACAATCTTCTTCTTTCCTTGACGAACCATAAGGAAAACAAATTTCTTGATTTGGGAAATGATCTTACAACATTGCTTCACAGTGATCAAAGAAATAGCGGTAAGCGATGCTACCTCGGGTATCCTGTACAACTTATTTCCCAAAGTAATAATAACAATGTGAGGCCTAGACCCATACACAACATGTCTCTTCCACAAGTATGGTTGGCCTAATAATACATCACAAACTTTAAGAGGAGAAACATCTCACAATACCTCATCTATGAAGGGCTTGATGTTGTAGGGAAGGTGGCATTGTTGGCTGACACAAAGATCTCACCCTTAGTGAAGCCACCCAATGGTGTATAGTTACGGGTGTGGTCTAGTGGGTAGGCCCAACTACTTCATGACCTCTACTAAAATGAGGTTCTTTTGGCTCCCGCTGTCAACAATGAACTGTAGCAGAGAACCCTTCACCCACATCTCTGAGCAAAAGAATCGCTCCCCCTCCTCTGGATGTAGGCTCATCCTTCTGGATCTTGGTGGTGGCAATGGTGGAACTAGGATCCACATCAATAATATTCTTCCCTTTGCCATTCCCCTTGCCGGTTTCTGACTCAGAGTCAGAACATGCATCTGATTCGGAAGCCTTTAGCTCGGTCACCAGTGACTACTTGGCTCGACACTTACTTGTGTTGTGAGTGGCGCTCTTATGGAACTCACACCATTTCCCTGTGTCCTTCTTTGTCTTCATGGTGTTTTTCTTTGTTTGTGGCTTCGGCGGGTTGTCCTGGGTCACCCCTCCTTGGCTTTATCCTTTGTTCTATGGTTTGGGGGCGCCTTTCCCTTACTTTAGATTCACAGATCCAAAGTCTCACTTCTTCTATTTAAATTTTTACTCCATCTTGAGAGCATATCAATAGGCGGCACCAAGCGAGGAGATGTCCAAGAAATCCATCTCATCTTAAATGTACTTGTATAGACAATCGTGGTACTTGAGTACCGAATTCCGCTCATAATCCTTGATACCCAGCTTTATGCGAAGTGTATGGAAAACATTTGTGAAGTTCGGCACATCTTATTCCCTTCCCTGCTGCAGCGTGGTCCACTTTATGTATTTATCTTCATAGCTCCCGATAGGGTAATATTTTTCCTTGATGGCATCTCAGCAAGAATTCCAAGTGGGTGCAGCTTAAAACAATGAGGATTCCCTCTCGTCCTTCTGTTCACAATAGGTTTCCCACCAGTCCTTGACATGTGGGGTGACTTTGAGGAGTGCAAAAGTAATATTTTCCCACTTGGAAAAGTCATGAACTGAAAAATATCCTTCCAACAGATTTAACCATCTATCTATGGTGTTTGCATCTATCTAGATTTCAAATATGGGACTGTCAAAGTTAACTTGTACCTTAAAAGGAGTGGCGCCTCTAGAGTGGTCGTTGGATGAATATGTGTCATCTGTGGGTAGTTTCCAAAGGATTTGAGGAAAGTTATCCATCATCACGTTTCTTTGTCACTCGAGGGCTTCCTTGAGCAATATTTTGAAAATCCTGCCCCCTCGTCATTCTTTTCTTCTGCCATGGGAGGTCGTCGAGGTTTGCGAGGTTGGTCTTGCAAAGGTTCAACCAGTTCGAGCCCTAACTCCTTATACCCTGACTTCATTGGGGACATGCAAAGAAAAACATCGAAAGAGAAGGCTTCTCTGATACCATTGATCCAAAATTATGCAAGAACGCAAAAAAATACAATATACACATAAACACAACGATGCAGCAGAAATAAAAATCCATTTCATTCATATCGAAGAACTGAAATATGCTTACATACATAAATGGAAATAAACTAGCCCGGGTGATGGTAGTTTATCTTTGAGAAGAGATGTGGCAACTACATGCCTATGAATTGTGTTGCAATGAGTCTCAAGGGCCTTTTTATTATTGAACAACAACGGAAAAACTTAAACAACCAAAACCCTAACCCCACGATAGGAATGCCAAGAGTTTGTGGGCCATGTTTGGGTTAGTTGGGCAGCCAATTTCTTGGGGTCGTAACTTGGTCATATTATTTATGTTTGGTGCGGACGATACCTCATTCGAAAGATATATCCGAGTACTACAGGATTTGCTACAGGCCCTTACCTATGGAAATGGACCTGCTGCAGACTTCAAAAAAATGTCGTTTAGGGGGTCAAAACTGCTCTGAAATTTCAAGACCTGAAAAACTGCTAAAAATGGCAAATGCTGCTATAAAAAAGGAAACTGATGAAACCGATTAGAGGTCTAGGTGGAGTAAGCGGGTGGGCACCAATATCCACCTAGATAAAAGATGATCATGCACATACTATACATGTACAACTCCAAGCATACACAAACATGGGATGAGAGCCATCCCTATGTGCAACACAACTATAGCAAAGCTCTACATAGCTCGACAGGCCACAACCCCTTCCAAGTGGCTCTAGGTTTTCAACCATTGTGCCCGATTGATGTTGCCATGCCTCATGCGACTACATAGACAAAATTTGCACGTATAGTCTAAGGTTGATAAAGCAACCAGGTTTATTGAACACATCCAACACATCTACTAGTAGGTTCACGACACCTTGGATAAATCCAATGCCAAGTACAAACAACATCATGATCAACATCACATGCCACATAAGTTTCAAGTGGGCGACAAATTTTGGCTACATTTTCAAAAATAACGCCTTGTTGAAGCCCATCGGAAGCTCTAACCACTTTGATATGACCCTTACACCATCACCAAGTCTATGGGAGACAACTCTGCTAAGATCAACATTCCCCCATTTGTTGGCCTACACCCAATGTTCAATGTGGACCGCCTTTAGCCATACTTTCCACCATTTTGGACACATCAAACGCTGTTGAATAACTAACATCGGCATAGCTCAACACATACTACATGGAACAAGCCATGATTGATCATATCATGGACACACAAATCAAGAACACTTGCCAACAAAGGATTCAACTATATCGGGTTGTCAAAACTGGCCAACTCCTACACCAAGGCAAGTGGCTTACTAGGGACCAAGTTCAGCAGAAGTTTCCCCATCTCATGGAGGCACTCAATGTAATGGGGACCATTGATTCCTAAAGGGGGAGGACTAATCCAGGTGGAAATCGGTGGCCACCCGCCTATTCCACTTGGACCCCCAACACTGTTTCTTTTAGTTTCCTTAATTGTAGCATAGTTTACTACTTTTGGCAATTTTTCGGGTCCTAAACTTCCGGAGTCATTCTGAGGCCCTAAACAACTTTTTTTTTTAAACGAGCAAACTCATAGTTTGTGGCAAGGGTTTGTAGTCGGAATTTGTAGTCCTTGGATATTTCTTTCTAATGAGGTATAATACACGTCAAACGGAGATTATATGCCAAATTTACGACCTTGGGAAGTTGATGTACCAACTAACCCCGGCCCACAAAATTGTGGCACTTCATCTCCTACGGTTAGGTTTTTAGATGTTTAGGGTTTTCCCTTATTTCTCAATAATAAAAAGGCCTTGGAACCTCATTGTAACATAGTTCGAAGGCATGTAGCCACCACATCTCTTCTCAGAGATAAATTACCATCGCTTAAGCTACTTTATTTCCATTATGAATGTAAACATTTTTCATTATTTGTTATTAATGAATTGAAGTTCAGTTTTTATTATAGCTCTGTGTTTTTGTTTGACATTGTGTTTCATTTTTTTCCTACAAAAATCTTGTAATATACCTAGGGGGATATTATGGCATATTATGGGCTACAGAGGGAGGTACCCAAGGTAATAATGAGATGTAAGGATGATAAATAATTGAGCCATAGCTAATAAATAAAGTGGTTAAGCCACATCATGTAAGGGACCACAAGTAGTTAAGAATAATGTGATAAGCCCATTGTATTAGATATATGGTATTGACAGATCCATGACAATGACCCATAGTATTGTATGTATGAAGCCAATATAGAGGCTAAAGACTCCCCATTGATATATGTGAAGGATTATTGTATTGACAAGCATTTGCCTTGTGGAGTGTTCTCCTTCCTTAAGGAGTAGTTGTATGGTGTTGCCCTACCTCAAGGGTTTGATCAATAAAGAAGCAATTTCATGTTATATTATTGGATTGATCTTGTTATTTCTAGGCATATTTTCTATTTTCATATATTTGTAGGTCATATCTATTACAAGTGGTATCAGAGCACTTTCTTGGGCAAAGTAGAGAGATTTCTTTTTCTTTTTCTGTAGGAATTTTTGGGGTGGAGAGTTTGCAGATAAGATCTGAACCTTCTGGTTCAAAATTTGCAGAAAAATTTGTATACCTGGAGTCTTTGCAAAAAATTCCCAAATTCAAAAAAAAATCGGCCGAACCGGAGTACGGATGAGGGAGATATCACTGATTTAAAAATCAACTGTGTTGTAGAAAATTTTCTGACGACAATTTGTGGATGGCGGATCTCCAATCAATTGTTGCAGTTTTTGTGGGAAATTTTGAGAAACTAATTTCAGATATGAGATCCTTTTGAAAAATTACCCAATTTGAAAAAAAAAATAAAAAAAATCGATTGATCGGAGTCTGGATGACGGAGATATCGCTAATTTAAATCAGCTCTTTTTTCATAACTTTTTTGTGACGACAGGACAATTGCAATGCGAATCTGAAATTCCATAGTGCCCAAATCGGGATTTCTATCACACAAGAAGATGCAAAATGACAGTTCCATTTTAGAAAACATGCTATAATAAGGATTCTAAACCATATTGACCGAGTTGTGGCCATTTTAAATTTTACGCATAAAGTAGGTAATTTTGTTTTCTTTCAAAACCCTCATTATACTTCATGGCTTCTATTGAGATTAATTTTATAGGTCGTGATGATGGTCCCACTATTGAAGAAATTATAAAATATCACAAGTCTCGATCCAACCAATTTTGGACAAGTTGCCTAATATTTAATATAAAAGATGAGGTTGTTAAATGGTTGTACTCACTTGACGATTCAGTGTGGCGACTTCCTCATGAAAAAATAGAAGAAATTCTTTTAGAAAAATGGTCTCATGCTAGAAAACAGGAGAATGAGACATGTAATGGGTTATTTTCTTATGGTATCTCCTTATTACAGGTTCATGGATGGATTCAGAAGGAGAAGATCATTGTGTTTATAAATCCTAGTTGCAATCATAATTTTATCAATGTTAATTTGGCAAAAAAATTGCAAGTTCCAGCAAAACACATTGAAAACACACAGGTTGATAATGAGGATGTTCAAGTTTATAAAGATTTGAAGATTTCTATGGACAAGTATGCATTACATTCTGATTTTTATGCTTCAGATATAGCTAATGTGGATGTTGTTTTGGGATACCCTTGGATGGAATCAGTTGGTACTATCATTATTAATGTGCAGAAGAAATTCCTAAAGCTCTGGTATAAAACGAATAAAATTACATTACAGGATATTTCCATCAATAAACAGGTAGAGTCCAAGGATGTTGAAGCAGAAAATGTTGCAGGTACTAACACATCAGATGAGGAGTCAATGGTTGAAGTAATACTGGAAGGTAAGAAACAACCACAGACACCACAACATGTACCAAATACCAATCAGGGTCCATTAGTTGGCGAATTAAAGAAAGATACACCATTGTTTGAAACTTCAACATATCACCACCCACATCACCCAGCAAGAAAACAACCAACAAGATGGCAATTAATTAGCAACAAGGACAACAACCCCTGCATGACAGATAGTGAGGTGCGACGATCCACCCACATCACATCAACATAAAGGAACCACTAGGATCGACTTCCATCTCAAGCAAGCGAGGCACTAGCTAGATCGAGGGTTCACCTTTCTCTTAGATGGATAGATGCACGTGCATGGTACCAGTGGACTACTCTTTTGAGTAGATCTTATTATTTGTGTTCTTCTTATGTTTCAGTGATGAAACATGTTTAAGGGGGGTGGAATGTAGTATACCTAGGGGGGATATTATGGGCTACAGAGGGAGGTACCTAAAGTAATAATGAGATGTAAGGATAATAAATAAATGGGCCATAGTTAATAAATAAAGTGGTTAAGCCACATCATGTAAGGGACCACAAGTAGTTAGGAATAATGTGATAAGCCCATTGTATTAGATATATGGTATTGAGAAATCCATGGTAATGACCCATGGTATTGTATGTATGAATCCTATATAGAGGCTAGAGACTCCCCATTGATATATGTGAAGGATTATTGTATTGAAAAGCGTTTGGCTTGTGGAGTGTTCTCCTTCCTTAAGGAGTATTTGTATGGTGTTGCCCTACCTCAAGGGTTTGATCAATAAAGAAGCATTTTCATGTTATATTATTAGATTGATCTTGTTATTTCTGGGCATATTTTCTATTTTCATGTATTTGCAGGTCAGATCTATTACAAATTTGGATCACCAAACTCGACAAACAACAATGGAGGACGAGCATGTATCCTCACCTCCCTTCTTGAACAATCTACCACCATATCCTCCCATCTTTGTAATCTAGTACATTAATACACCTTACACAACACCTCTTGGCACACTAATAAAGGTACCAACATTAACTATCATTTGCCACCCACCCCCAAGAATGAACCAAGTGTTCATCAGGTGCTCCGCCAATGGGATCATAATGGCACTACTTTCAACTTATTTTCTTATTTAGTTTAGCTCATTGGTCAGATGGGGAGGAACAATCCCAGCAAGCCCAACATGTGGGAAGGATGCATACTGGGGTATACTCAGTAGGGGGATATACACACTTACCATGAGGTAAGGATAAAACACACCCTGAGATGACAATAGGGGAGACACACACTTACTATGAGGTAAGGATCAGGCACACCTATTGTCCACTACTTCCCTCAACCCATGGAGCTCTTCGGATCAATTCACCCTAGGAGCTTAGACCTGATGGAAGATCATAGCTCAGTGTCCTCAATTAGTTGATACCCTTACCTAGGAGGTTCACTTCCATCAGTCCAAGTTGCTCTCTAAAGACCAAGGACTTCCCTTTCGATAAAGCCTTGGTGAGTATTTCTACAATCTGCTCATTAGTTGAAATATGACAGAGTCTCATGGCTCATCTCTGCACCATGTCACGTATGTAATGATATCTGATCTCAATATTCTTGGACTTGTCATGAAATGTGGGATTATCTGCCAATCAGATCCCACTCTTGGTGTCACAATATATCATTGTCGTATCCAGTACCTGCTCAAACAACTCCAAAGAGCTTCCTCAACCAAATTTCCTCACATCTGGCCATGTTAGCAACAATATACTCTGCCTATGTTGTATCCAAAGCCACATAATTTTGTTTCTTTCTCATCCAAGATATCATGGAAGATCCCAAGATAAAGCAATAGCCAGATTTGCTCTTCTTATCAATAATGTTTCTATCCCAGTCAACATTGGTGTATCCATCGAGTCATACATATCCTATAGCATATCTTACACCAATATTGATAGTCCCATGCAAATACCTCATAATGTGTTTAGAAGCAACCCAATGTACATGAAGTGGCTTGTTCATGAATTAATTCAAGGTGTTCACTGCAAAACATATGTCTAGATAGGTGTTCACAAGAAACATCAATGCCCCAATCAATTGACAATACTCAGAAGGGTTATCCAAGTCAGGTCCATCAACATCTCCACATAACTTCTTGAAATTCATCTCCATCGGGGTGGCTAAGGATTTGCATTTTTTCATTCCAAATCTTTCCAATAACTTCACGACATATTTTCCTTGAGAAAGGAAAATCTCTCTGGGTTTCTACTAAACTTCTAATCCTAGGAAGTAACGCATCATACCAAGATCCTTCATCTTGAACTCAGAGGTCAACTCCCTCTTACACTCGATCATTAAAGGATCACTAACTGTCAATAATATATCGTCAACATATAAAACCAAAATCAAAGGCATACCTTGGACCACCTTGAAGTAAAGGTTGGAGTCATCACTGCTTCTCGTGAATCCAAAAATTCACCAGGTAACTATCAATGTAGACATACCAGGTTGAGGGAGCTTGCTTCAAACCATATAATGCTTTCTTCAACCTATAAACATGAGTCTTCATGTCATTTACTTCAAATCCCTAAGTTTTTCCAACATATACTTCTTTTTGTAGCATTCCATGAATATATTTCATCTTTACATCCATCTAGTGAAGGGTCCATCCTTGACTAGGAGCAAGGGCAACAATCAATCTAATAGTGGTGTAGTGGGAAATCGGTGCAGATATTTCATCGCAATCTTCTCCCTCTTTCTGGGAGAATCCTCTAGCAACAAACCTTGCCTTGTACTTTTCAATGCTTCCATCAACTCCATGTTTGATCTTGAATAACTAATTCGAGGTTACAACGAACTTCCCTTTAGGTGCCAGAACAATATCCCATACATAATTCTTCATAATGGATTCATATTCTTTGACAATAACATCCTTCCAAACTTGTTCTTTCACTACTTATTTGAATGTGGAAGGATCAGCCCGGATCATAGTGCTCATATCTATGCCATATCCTTGATATTGACATGACTTCTTCCTTTCTCTAAAGGTCCTTTTGGAAAGAACATATCTCTCAACATCCTATAAAGTATCACGAAGCCATAATGGTCTCTTCCTAGCAAGGGGATCACTTAGAGGAGAATCCAAGGGGTTTATAGGCTCCATGGGATCATCAACAATGTCTTCTCAGATTCCAGCACAAGAGGACCTTATAATATATCTATATCATCATCTTTCTTCAGAGGAGGTGGAGGAATGTCTCTAGATTTTCCAAGGGAAACATCTTCACCAAAGGTTAGGAACCTGCTAAGCTCGATCTTCCTTTGTCCTGAAATATTTATTATAAATGCTTTAGATTTTTCACAATACCCAACAAACATACCTTTATTTTCAGTGGCTTCCAACTTGTTCCTCTTATCCTTTGGCTCATGAAAGTATACGAGGCAACCAAATATCCTGAGATGACCAACATCGGGCTTCGTACCTCTAAACATTTCTTTGGGAGTCTTGTTATCCAATGCTTGACGAGGAACTTTTTTTTGTACATAGACTGTTGTATATGTTTCTTCTCCCCGAGATAACTTTTGATCATGCAACATGGCTCGAGAAACTTTCTTAATGGATCTGTTCTTTCTTTCAGCCACTCGATTTTGCTCGGGATTGTAGGGTACAATATTTTCCTTTTTATTACTTTCCTTCTTGCAGAAGTGAATGAACTCATTTGAAATGTACTCTCCACTATTGTCAGAACCAAAGACCTTAATTTTCTTCCCTATTTGATTCTCTATCAGCACCTTGAATTCCTTGAACATATCAAGAGCCTCATCCTTATGCTTCAAATAATAAATCCATGTTTTCATGGAGAAGTCATCAATGAATATGATATAATAGAGATGGGCACCAAGATAATGCACTTACAGGGGTACACAAAGGTCAAAATGAATGAGTTGAAGAATATCATCAGTCTTATTCATGTTAGAGGGGAATGGCTCCCTTGTCTTCTTTCCATTGACGCATCCTAGACAGACTCCATCACGACTTGCTTAAACATCAAGCATCCAAAAGACTAGCTTCATCAACTTTGGTAGGGATTCATAATATAGATGTGCCAACCTGTAGTGCCATAGCTCACTTTGGTGATTGATATCATGGACCATTTCTAATGGAGGTCTCCCATTAACTCTATAGAGTCCTTCAACTCTGGATCCCAATGTGAATGCATCCATCATGTGGGGTTCCACGTGCCAAGTGATGAATTTACCTCTTATGAAGGCTACTCTCATCCCTTTGTCTTCTAAGGCAGAAATAGATAACAAATTCTTCTTTAGTCCCGGAACATACATTACTTCATGAAGAAGAACGAATTCCCCAGAGTCCAAATCAAATTTGACAGAACCAAATCCCTTTCACTTGATATGTAGAGTTGTCTCCAAGAATGATTGCCAAACTTGTCTCCCTCTTAACCAGATTTGAGAGGACTTCCTTATATCTAGAGAAGTATCTAGAAGCCCCACTATCTATCAATCATCTATCATACGAATCTGAAGGAGAAGAACTAGAGAGATCGAAAGTAATAATATATTCAAATTGGCTAACAACTACATTATTTTCATACCTGGAATTTTTTGTTTTCTTTTGAGGACGATAACTTCCTTCTTAATCATCAGGTGTGTCTCTTCTTCTTCTATCATCTCTCCTTCTTCTATCATCACCTTTGCTTCTATCATTTCTTCCTCTTCTATCATTGTAGCCATTGTTGTTGTAGCTTTGATTTGATCTTGGATCATCTCTCTTTCTCGGAAAGTCTTGGGCATAGTGACCATACTTGTGGCAGTTGAAGAATTCAACTTGATGTCTGTCTTTTTCCCAGTTCCCCTGAAAATATCCATTGACCACAGTTTTGATGGAAGGCTTGACAACCTCAACCACATGGGGGCACTATCAAGTCTC
The DNA here is from genome assembly GCA_031772625.1 of Pinus tabuliformis. Lineage (NCBI taxonomy): Eukaryota > Viridiplantae > Streptophyta > Pinopsida > Pinales > Pinaceae > Pinus > Pinus tabuliformis. The sequence goes on from CM062815.1 coordinate 827,668,028, forward strand.
GCACGGCTCATATCAAATAAATGGTTCCACTGTTTCAGAAGCATCAGGGAAGAGTCTATACATTAAGTCTTTCCTAGGGACCAAATTGCATCTTCCACTGAAATGAAGTTTAACATGAACCAAACCTGAGTGACAATGCTAATATTCGAGAGGACATTCAATGTTACTCCCCATTCTTTTTCCACCCATTCATGCAGAATATTCACCAAAAAGAGAGGTCCTCTAGCTCGAGCCACCCCCACCTTCTCTGACATCTCAATAATTCACCAAGCTAATCATAATATCCTCAATTCCATAATGTTTATAATATTTTCTAGGTTATGGTGATCAATCTTTAGCTTATTGGAGAAAGTTGTGTTAGTTCCCAAAAATGTTTTGCATAATGTGTTGATTTGATATGCCTTGTTGTCTTTCCTTTTACTTCTAGAGCGAGTAGTTATGAGGAAGTCAAATGAGTATGATCACATGGATCAACTTCCAAGTGTCAGAATCATTCTTGCTGATGTGGATTTTTTACAGGAATCATGCTGGTTAAATTCCTATGATGATAGGATTTGACTATTTGACTCATCAGTAGCTAAAATAAATGTATTTTATAAACATTTATAAATTAAAAAGAGAAAAGCAATTCTACAAATGATTTTAGATTTAAATTTATCCTTTGAACACTCTCTCTCTCTCTCTCTCTCTCTCTCTCTCTCTCTCTCTCTTTATATATATATATATATATATATATATATATATATATATATATATCTATATATATATATATATATATATATATATATATAAGAGAGAGACAAAGAGAGGTGCAAGTGCTTACATAGATAAATTGAGGCCGAATATTAGAGTGAGGAAATATTTCGATGCTACTACTTCTATTCTTGTCTCTATTTATGTCCCTCGGTTGGTGGACATATCCTTGAACATGACTCATATGGTTGGTGCTCAACCTCGCTTGTTGATTTCCTACAAAATCTTATGCTTACACTAGCCCCTTTGGTACTTACCTTCTAGTCATTCACTCTACTTTCAATAAGTCTGGTGTAGATTGTCGCATCTCATTTTATCATCGATGAAGTCCTCATGCAAGAGGGTCATCTAGTTCCATTTAAGCCAAGGAAATTGAAGTAGAACATCACACATTAGAAGGAGACAAGAACTTGGTGGCATGGGTTGTTTCAAGTGAAGAGGGGCAATATTTATAATACTTTCTTCAAGACTTAGATCGAACTAATATCAAAGCAGTGGTAAGAGCCTAACAACACAGATAAGGAAGAATCCAAAGAGGGAAAACTTTCACTTTAACTATATTAGTTTCTACCAACCAACATATGCTCATAAAAATTATAGATTACATTCATTTATTTTGAATAATAGCAAGCAATTATAACATGCATATATTTTGAATAATAGCAAGCAATTATATGTAAAAACGAACTCCCTATCGATTGAAAGAGGAAACAAAGGTAAATGACTCGATTATTTAGGTCATTTCGTTATTGTGGTGGGTCCCTTCCTATCATTATATCAATGTGGATTACCCTAACAAATACCAACATAACCATTTCATGCATTTGTAATTCATAGTTTTCTAGACTGTATATCACTCTCAACCCAAGAGTTAATAAAAGTGTGATATGAGATAAGCGATCATTGTAAGGGAAGTACTTCTCTCATCTTTCCTTTTATTCCCAAAACATGAGAGGGAGAGAAGCATGGTGTTAACATTAATAAGAGGGTCGGTTGCAAAGTTATATAAATTAGTCACTAAATCTAATAATGGAACTGAAATTTGTCATTTTCTTATTTTTCCTATATTTTTCTTCATTCATTGCATGTTCAAACTAACCCCCTCGAAGTAAGGAAAACCCTCATAAATGTGATAGGCTCGTATGTGTTTAGTTGAGAATCAACATTTGGCATATTCCTCTAACAATGTTGCATTTCAATGAAAACTTTAAAAGACTTTTCTCTTCATGATCCAAATGCCTTATTTCAACATAACTTTAAATGGTAGGCCTTGAAAAGAAATTTGTACTTTGTCCTAATGATAATAGTTATTATTTTTGGATTCATATCTCCCTCATTGAAAAATTCATATAAGTTGACTCTTATTTTTTAATTGAAAAAAATGATATATTTTTTTTCCATGAAAAATTATATATGGTCTATATTTGAAAGAGAATTAGAATATACATTTACTAGTATTATCAACTTCTTTCTAAGCCTAGTGGCTCTATCACCCACTATCCAAAATATGACTAATAGACCTGAATTAACTTTTAAACTATAATACTTTGAAATTCTAGTATATTGTGCCATAATATAGTGTGTTGGGAGCCATCAAAGGAAGGTGGTCTAGTTATGTAAAAAACATCAAACAAGGCTAAATATGAAGTACACTAGATGAATATAATTGCCTACAAGGTGCTGAAGCCCCGAAAATCAGGTCGACAACAAGGGGGATACCCACCCGGTCCGAACCTTGGTTGGCAGCTCCTTATCCGTTTGGTATAGCGGGTCCGACTGGGGATAATGGGACCAGTTTCCCAATCTAAGGGGTGTGTGTGTGTGTAGAGTTGGATGATGCTGATCTAGGAGTATTTTAAGCTAATTTAATTCAAACTTCTAAACTAACTCTATGCTACTGTAATCTAATAAGAAAACAACACATCTAATCTACGCTAACCCGGGGTGTATTTCTTCTATTATGCGATCTAAAGAGATTTCGAACAATAACTGGTAATAAAGATCATTCAGCTATCATAAGAATAGAAATCAATTAAGATAAACCACTCTGCATAAAAAGTTAAGCAAAACAGTTGTGAACAGCATATCGCATAATAAGTTATTCATATGTCAAGCACAAATAAATGACTCCACCGTACAGAAGTGCCAAATGGTAACCCACACATTCATGCATTAACATATAAACAACTGAAAACTGCATATCACTTTAAGAATATAAGCAGAAATTGGTCAAGAGATAAAAGTACCATTTATGACTGGTTCCACTCATAAGCTTCAAGCAATAACGATTTATCTCTACTTGTTCTAACATCTACTAAGAGTACAAAAGTGAAACATCAGTAGAAGACATTAAATGCAAACATTGATAAATCTCGATCCATCCATTCATCAAAAACCCCCTCCGAGGGTGCAAAAGTGCATGTTCTAAGGACAAGTTTTTTTGACAAATTTCCGGACCCTTCTCCAAATGCCTGAGAAGGGTTTAAATACTGCTAACTAATTAATCTTAATTACATAAATTTAGGAAACGGTTTCAAATGACCGCCCTTCTACTAAAGCAAATTTATTTCTAAAAATTGAATCTAATTTCTAACCGTTTCTATATTTGCTCCTTAGTGCTGTAAGCGATGCAACATTCGCCTGGGAAGAGTCGGCTGGTCGTCTTCTCCTTTCGTTTGAGCTATGAAAATAGAAATAACAAGAGCTGGCACCGCTTTCTGACAAACTAGAAGATATTTTCGAAAATCTTCCTCTGGTTTGGCGTATTCACTGTGTGTATACTTGGTAATAACCCAATTTCTCTCAAATTGATTGTGCTGTTGCTATTTCGGTTTCCGGCCGTGCGAATGACTGAATAAGTTAGGGACTTTTCTCTCTGAACAATTTTCTGTATTGAAAACTGCTTCCGTTCTTTGTTCCAGGCTTTTCTGGAGCGTTTTCCCTCTTTAGCGTTTTTCTTTTTGCTTTACCCAGTCTAAGCTTCAGGATCTTTTGTAAACATGCTGCTTTTGTGCGCCTTTGACTCTGAGTCTTGGATAGTCTATTTCCATCAGTATCTGTTGAGTGATACTCTGGAATCCGCGGTCCTACTGCATGCGGCATCCGTTTGCGAAGGCATCTCTTCTCTGTTCTCCGAGTATTGACGCTTTCCCCTTTTCCTTAGATGTTTCCTGCACATTGATTTATATTAGTTGTTGTCTTACAGTTTACGCAAAGGAAAAGAGTAATGACGAAAAGATTGACATGAAAGGTTTAAGCTCTAATGAATGCATAATCATGACACTCATAATGAACTGACTCTTCGAAAAACACAACACAATCCTTCTTGGATACTTTGGCGTACAATCATTAATTTCTTTTAAGGTGCGCGCCCAATTTTGGTCTACAGACAGCTTTCCTTGAACACTATGTCAAGGAAATTTCGCGATGAGTGATTTCTGCGACTCATATCGCAGTATCGAGGATTGTGATGTCAAGATGTGTCATCGCAGGAATTGATGGTCACATTCATCGCAGATCGCAAGATCGCAACATTGCAAATCGCAAATCGCAAATCGCGCTTAGTCATTCAATCATTGGGTGCTGCTTATGCGATGTTGCGATATGCGACGTCGCATATCGGCCGTCGGCGATTCCTTAATTCTTCATTTAAGAGCGCTTCACAATATATGCGATGCGATAAATTTCTCGTCGCTTCTTCGCAGCTTATTATGCGCATAGGAAAACGCTTGACTCTCTTCTCGCGATGCGATACAACTTTAGGGAGTTAAAATACAAAAATTTTGATAAAATGTTTTTTGGATTTTTTTATAAGGGTCCCCATTTGCTTGGTGTTATTGCTAATACCAAACGAAGAGGGGGGTTGTTGGTGACCACAACACAAGGGTGCTTTGGGGTATGGATATAGCTTAGTTAAGGACAAAAATAAATATAAGAAGGACAACCTAGACTTTTCAATAGAAGGATCTTTAATCCCATTGGATAATAATGTACATAAAAATTCATTTAGAAAATAATTGAATTACTTCGAAGAAAGCTCTTCCTTCATTATGCATTTTTCTAACAATATTCCTTCTTGCAAAGAAAGTGTTTCTTTTGATAATTCATACTATTCTTCATTGAATTCCCTATAAATGTGAGAAAAGGATGTACCTGAAAATCTATGTTTTACTTGCATTATCATTTCCATGGTTCCAATTCCCTGCATTCTTAGAGATCCTTGGCACACTCCATCAAAGAAGCCCCATGTTGACTCTCTCTCTCTCTCTCTCTCAATATCTCCAATTCCTTAGAGATCCTTGGCACACTCCATCAAAGAAGCCCCATGTTGACTCTCTCTCTCTCTCTCTCTCTCTCTCTCTCTCTCTCTCTCTCTCTCTCTCTCTCTCTCTCTCTGTATATATATATAAGAGAGAGAGAGGTGCAAGTGCTTACATAGACAAATCTCTCTCTCTCTGTCTCTATTTATGTCCCTTGGTCGATGGAAATTTCCTTGAAATTGACTCATATGGCTGGTGCTCAACCTCACTTGTTGTTTTCCTACAAAATCTTATGCTTACACTAGCTCCTTTTGTACTTACCTTCTAGTCATTCACTCTGCTTTCAGTAAGGTTGGTGTAGATTGTCGCATCTCATTTTATCATCGATGAAGTCCTCATGCAAGAGGATCATCTAGTTCCATTTAAGCCAAGGAAATTGAAGTAGAACATCACACATTAGAAGGAGACAAGAACTTGGTGGCATGGGTTGTTTCAAGTGAAGAGGGGCAATATCTATAATACTTTCTTTGAGACTTAGATCAAACTGATATCAAAGCAGTGGTAAGAGCCTAACAACACAGATAAGGAAGAATCCAAAGAGGGAAAACTTTCACTTTAACTATTTTAGTTTCTACCAACCAACATATGCTCATAAAAATTATAGATTACATTCATATATTTTGAATAATAGCAAGCAATTATAACATGTATATATTTTGAATAATAGCAAGCAATTATAAGTAAAATAGAACTCCCTATTGATTGAAAGAGGAAACAAAGGTAAATGACTTGGTTATTTAGGTCATTTCGTTATTGTGGTGGGTCCATTTCTATCATTATATCAATGTGGATTACCCTAAAAAATACCAACATAACCATTTCATGCATTTGTAATTCATAGTTTTCTAGACTATATGTCACTCTCAACCTAAGAGTTAATAAAAGTGTGATATGAGATAAGGGATCCATTGTAAGGGAAGTACTTCTCTCATCTTTCCTTTTATTCCCAAAACATGAGAGGGAGAGAAGCATGGTGTTAACATTAATAAGAGGGTCGGTTACAAAGTTATATAAATTAGTCACTAAATCTAATAATGGAACTGAAATTTGTCATTTTCTTATTTTTCCTATATTTTTCTTCATTCATTGCATGTTCAAACTAACCCCCTCGAAGTAAGGAAAACCCTCATAAATGTGATAGGCTCATATGTGTTTAGTTGAGAATCAACATTTGGCATATTCCTCTAACAATGTTGCATTTCAATGAAAACTTTAAAAGACTTTTCTCTTCATGATTCAAATGCCTTATTTCAACATAACTTTAAATGGTAGGCCTTAAAAAGAAATTTATACTTTTTCCTAATGATAATAGTTATTATTTTTGGATTCTTATCTCCCTCATTGAAAAATTCATATAAGTTGACTCTTATTTTTTAATTGAAAAAATGATATTTTTTTTCCAAGAAAAATTATATATAGTCTATATTTGAAAGAGAATTAGAATATACATTTACTAGTATTATCAACTTCTTTCTAAGCCTAGTGGCTCTATCACCCACTATCCAAAATATGACTAATAGACCTGAATTAAATTTTAAACTATAATACTTTGAAGTTCTAGTAGATTGTGCCATAATATAGTGTGTTGGGAGCCATCAAAGGAAGGTGATCTAGTTATGTAAAAAACATCAAACAAGGCTAAATATGAAGTACACTAGATGAATATAATTGCCTACAAGGGTGCTTTGGGGGTATGGATATAGCTTAGTTAAGGACAAAAATAAATATAACAAGGACAACATAGACTTTTCAATAGAAGGATCTTTAATCCTGTTGGATAATAATGTACATAAAAATTCATTTAGAAAATCAGTAGGTGCTGGGTCCCAGCGCTTTCTTCTTAGTCGTTTTTTCTGTCTCTTTTATTATTTATACTTTTATTATTAGTACTTTTATTTACTATTATTTAGTAGACAAATACCATTAAATATACAAATTAAAACAATTACTTTATTTATTATACAGTTACTATTATAGTAATCGTTGCTCGTATCTCTGAATTTTTTATATTTATTTATTTGATTATTTATTTTTAATAGCTTTTTCTATTATTTTTTTGAATATTATTTTAGTATTTATTTACTTAGTAACTTAATTATTTATTACATTTTTAATTATTATTTATTTATTTATTTATAAACTATTATTTATAAATATACCATTTCTATTTTCATTTATAGAAATTAAATAAATAATTTATTTACTATTTTATTTATTAATTTTGTATATTTACTCCTTTATTTAATAAATAAATAAATAATTTATTATTATTTCTAATTCTTCATTTATATTTTTATTTAATAAATAAATAATTTATTATTAGTTTTATAATTCTTCAATTGTTTGGTTATCTTACACCTAATATAACTAAATTTATGTATTTACCTTACTAATGATACCATTTATTTATAGAAATTAAATAAATAATTTATTTTTACTATTATATTTATTTATATTTTCATAAATAAATAGTTTATTATTATTCTTCATTTATATATTTATTAATAAATAAATAATTTATTATTATTTTATATTTCTTCATTTATATATTTATATTTCTATATATAAATTTATATATTTTTATTTATCTTTATTATTATATTATAATTTATCATTTATATATTTAGATATTTATTTGTATTTTTCATTTATATAAATTTAAATAAATAATTTATTTTTGCTATTATATTTATTAATTTATATTTTCATAGTTTATTATTATTCTTCATTTATATATTTTTAATAAATAAATAATTTATTATTATTTTATATTTCTTCATGTATATATTTATATATTTATGTATGTATCTTACACCCGATATAACTAAATTTATATTTCTATATATATAAATTTATATATTTTTATTTATTTTTATTATTATATTATAATTTATCATGTATATATTTAGATATTTATTTATTTATTTTTACCTAATATAACTAAATTTGACCTTGCTCCTTGAGTCAACCTTTTGCCCAGGTAACCGTTGGTGTCTCTGCTCTAGCTATTTAAACAGGCGAAGCTGGATCTGTTCTTCAACTTGTCCTGACGATGAACCACACTGGTTGGTTCGAAACGCGTCGACAAATGGTTTCTCATGTGATTTTCGCCGAAAAATCTATCATAAACTTGTTATGGATCACAGAAGCCTCAACTCTACAATAATTGGATTACTTCGAAGAAATCTCTTCCTTCATTATGCATTTTTACGAACAATATTCCTTCTTGCAAAGAAAGTGTTTCTTTTGATAACTCATATTATTCTTCATTGGATTCCCTATAAATGTGAGAAAAGGATGTGCCTAAAAATCTATGTTTTACTTGCATTATCAGTTCCATGGTGCGATTCAAAGAAATATTTTTTACTTTAATTTTCCCATTAGCCTATTCTATAATCACTTCATAATCCCTCATGACTTTAATTTTCCATAGACCTAAGTATACAACAATTTTTAAGAGAAACTAGAAAGCATAGAACTATGCTATAGAATTTGTTCCTTGTCTTTTTGCATGTTTAAAGGAGAATAAATGTGTGCCATTTTGATAAACAATATCTCCAATTCCATGCATTCTTAGAGATCCTTGGCACACTCCATCAAAGAAGCCCCATGCCCCATGTTGCCTCACTCTCTCTCTCTCTCTCTATAAGAGAGAGAGGGGTGCAAGTGCTTACATAGACAAATTGAGGCCTAATATTAGAGCGAGGCAATATTTCGATGCTACTACTTCTATTCTTGTCTCTATTTATGTCCCTCGGTCGGTGGACATATCCTTGAACATGACTCATATGCTTGGTGCTCAACCTCGCTTGTTGTTTTCCTACAATATCTTATGCTTACACTAGCTCCTCTGGTACTTACCTTCTAGTCGTTCACTCTGCTTTCAGTAAGTCTGGTGTAGATTGTCGCATCTCATTTTATCATTGATGAAGTCCTCATGCAAGAGGGTCATCTAGTTCCATTTAAGCCAAGGAAATTGTAGAACATCACACATTAGAAGGAGACAAGAACTTGGTGGCATGGGTTGTTTCAAGTGAAGAGGAGCAATATCTATAATACTTTATTCAAGACTTAGATCACACTGATATCAAAGCAGTGGTAAGAGCCTAGCAACATAGATAAGGAAGAATCCAAAGAGGGAAAACTTTCACTTTAACTATTTTAGTTTCTACCTACCAACATATGCTCATAAAAATTATAGATTACATTCATATATTTTGAATAATATCAAGCAATTGTATGTAAAAAGAACTCCCTATAGATTGAAAGAGGAAACAAAGGTAAATGACTTGATTATTTAGGTCATTTCGTTATTGTGGTGGGTCCCTTTCTATCATTATATCAATGTGGATTACCCTAAAAAATACCAACATAACCATTTTATGCATTTGTAATTCATAGTTTTCTAGACTATATATCACTCTCAACCCAAAAGTAAATAAAAGTGTGATATGAGATAAGGGATCCATTGTTAGGGAAGTACTTCTCTCATCTTTCCTTTTATTCCCAAAACATGAGAGGGAGAGAAGCATGGTGTTAACATTAATAAGAGGGTCGGTTACAAAGTTATATAAATTAGTCATTAAATCTAATAATGGAACTGAAATTTGTCATTTTCTTATTTTTCCTATATTTTCCTTCATTCATTGCATGTTCAAACTAACCCCCTCGAAGTAAGGAAAACCCTCATAAATGTGATAGGGTCGTATGTGTTTAGTTGAGAATCAACATTTGGCATATTCCTCTAACAATGTTGCATTTCAATGAAAACTTTAAAAGACTTTTCTATTCATGATTCAAATGCCTTATTTCAACATAACTTTAAATGATAGGCCTTGAAAAAAAAATTATACTTTGTCTTAATGATAATAGTTATTATTTTTTAATTCTTATCTCCCTCATTGAAAAATTCATATAAGTTGACTATTATATTTTAATTGAAAAAATGATATTTTTTTCCATGAAAAATTATATATAGTCTATATTTGAAAGAGAATTAGAATATACATTTACTAGTATTATCAACTTCTTTCTAAGCCTAGTGGCTCTATCACCCACTATCCAAAATATGACTAATAGACCTGAATTAACTTTTAAACTATAATACTTTGAAATTCTAGTAGATTGTGCCATAATATAATGTGTTGGGAGCCATCAAAGGAAGGTGGTCTAGTTATGTAAAAAACATCAAACAAGGATAAATATGAAGTACACTAGATGAATATAATTGCCTACAAGGGTTCTTTAGGGTATGGTTATAGCTTAGTTAAGGACAAAAATAAATATAACAAGGACAAGCTAGACTTTTCAACAGAAGGATCTTTAATCCAATTGGAAAATAATCAGATTACTTCGAAGAAAGCTCTTCCTTCATTATGCATTTTTACTAACAATATTCCTTCTTACAAAGAAAGTGTTTCTTTTGATAATTCATACTATTCTTCATTGAAATCCCTATAAATGTGAGAAAAGGATGTACCTAAAAATCTATGTTTTACTTGCATTATCATTTCCATGGTGTGATTCAAAGAAATATTTTTTACTTGAATTTTCCCATTAACCTAGTCTATAATCACTTTATAATCCCTCATGACTTTAATTTTCCATAGACCTAAGTATACAACAATTTTTAAGAGAAACTAGAAAGCATAGAACCATGCTATAGAATTTGTTCCTTGTCTTTTTGCTTGTTTAAAGGAGAATAAATGTTTGCCATTTTGATAAACAATATCTCCAATTCCACGCATTCTTAGAGATCCTTGGCACACTCCATCAAAGAAGCCCCATGTTGCCTCTTTAGAGAATATTGGATCCTTATTTTTGTTGGTTTCCAAGGGCCTTCACATCATATCTAGTTTGATGGATGACTTGAAAGGAGGAAACAAATATATAATTCCTCATATTTATGTTTATTAATTATTATTATTATTATTATTGCTAGTACCTTTGAGATAAATAAAAAATATATTCATTTTAATTAGCAATTAATAAGCAGATAGGGAAAATTGTCTTTTTTTTTCTTCACATTAAAAATTGTTGTTTATATTAAAAAAAAATAGCTAGACTTGTTTTGTATTCATTCATTTTAAATTTACGCCCCCTTGTCAGCATAGGAGAAACCACAAAAACAATAATCCAAACCAACCTAAATATCGTACATAAAGACCCGTAGGTACATTGTAACAACCCTGGTTAAAAATTCATGTGAAAAAATATAAGACCACAGTCATGGGACATGTATTCCAAGCTGAATGGTGGGAAAAACATTTGAGTGGTGTTCATTTTGGTTATTATGGCTAAAGGAATTTGGAAAAGGTAATGGCAAAGGCTTTGGAAGGGAAAGAGGCATTATTTGACACTTATTTATGAAAATAATGGAAATTAGGAGAAAATGAAGGTGAAAGGTCACAGGTTGCATGTGAGGAGGAAATTGAAGGAAAATAATGGAAAATGAAAACAACAGAGGCCCCATTGACAAAAAGTCTTTTGAGGATTAGTTGGAAAGCTTTTGCTGAAGCCTTTAGCTCAAATCTTTTGTCAGATCAATTTTGGAGCTCTCTCATTATTCTCTCTCTCTCTTACTCACTCTCGAACACTTAGGGTTTTCTTGGAGCACTTTGGCATTGGATCAAGAAAGGCAAAGAAGGCAAGAGGAAGGAAGGAGAAAGCAAGGAAGAGAAGGATCAAGTAGCTACATTAGGATTCTTTGCAGGTATCGATTTGCATGTATTATTTCCTTGCCAGATTTGGCATGCATGGTACTACATGCACTGGTTTTTTTACTGTCATGGCATGGGTTTTGCCAGGTGTGACAGTGTTTTTAGCCTATCCTTACCATTTTCGGATAACCATGGTGTGATGGGGTTATCATGTTTTGGTTGAATTGTATTGCTGGATGGGTTCGAAGCTAAGTAACGTGGATCTCCAAAAGGAAGAACACATGGCTTAGTGATCCCTAAACCAAACTGTGGATTGCGGTAAAGCCACTGGCCTAGTAACCCCTGAACTGGACTGTGGGTTGCGGTAAAGCCAGGTATTGTGTGCCTCGGTGAGCATAGGGATCCTCGACCGATTAATGGTGGGATATACAGTAAATCCTAGAAGTGGTTTCCCTTGATTAGGCCTAGGAATCCTTGCTGTGAATGGAAGAATATAGAGTAAAACCTAAAGGGTGGAGTCTCGGTTTAGGACCTAGTGATCTAGTGTGGATTGCGGTAAATCCTGAGAGACTATGAGACAAAAAAATTCCTCACGGTGTAGGTGGAGAAATCTGGTGGCATCCATGCTTGTTTTGGCCTAGTGATCTGGTGGAGATCGTGGTAAAGTATGTTATTACATGTTTATTGTTTTGGCCTAGTGATCTGGTGTGGACTATGATAGAGCCTGGTTTCTATTGATGAGGGTGAGGTGTTTTAGCCTTAAGAGGCCCTGGTTGGTTCTTTTGGTTTGAGTCTCACATTCATGCTTGGAATATGGCATTGGGGTGATTGGCTGAAGAGAGATTTGTCTTAACCAATCTATGGTTTGGTGGAACGTGGTAGTCCCATACCAGGTTGGATTTTGCATTCATTAATAAGTGGTTCTTTCCTTGGTATCTTATGTGTAAATTTAATAGTTTATATGTGGATTCTATGGTTGATGTATTCTTGATATTTCTGTTGTTATTATGTTGGTTATAAGCATGTATTATGACAATGATGATGTATGGCTCTCCTTATGTTTTTATTTGTAAATGAATGGACAATGTATCTATGACCTAATAGATGATAAAACAACTAATGGTATAAGGGAATAATTCTTCTTAGCAATTCTCAAATAATTATGAGACCTCTATGCTTATATCTGTTGTGTAAACTTGTAGATTTCATATTTATGACATGTTTAACGAAATGCATGCCATGGCTAGTAGGGGTCTAGTCTAGTCATTGTTGATGTTTTTGAAAAAGTATCTTTGTTTTGTTGTGAAACTTCGCTTTTGAACGTGTCATTAAGTTCTGGGAAGTGACCTAGGCTCTAGGCCTGAAAAGGTGGCACAAATCCCAAAGTCGCAAGCATAGGACCAAGGAGAAAAGTACATGGACGCTCACTTGCCCTTGTTGTGGGAGCATCTGGAGCCTCCTAGACACACCCTGGTCCATATCGAGGGAGCATCCAGGGGTTTGATGCACTAAAACTTCAGTTAGCCTCAGGGGATGGCTATCTGAGTGGTTGGGATGTCTCCTGGGAGTTCTGTTGCTGATGTGGAAGGTCTGTTTGGTGTGTTTCCATCGATTCCTCTTCCTTAAGGTGACTTAGGAGGTTGAATCCCATCATAGTGGCCTCTCGTCGCATATTGACCCTGGTTGGTTGGTTACTTGGGTAGATGCGGGATAAGGGTGTTTCAGAGTGGTATCAGAGCGGGTTGTGCTCTCTTTGGGTCATATCTAATACCACATAGTGGTATCAAAGCATGGTTCACCCCTCGGACTACATGGCGGTGTGTTGGTAATGCATTCATGTCAGTTGGATGTGTTCTTTATACTTGTGGTCTATGTGCTTGTTGCATTTGCATGGTGTTGATCATTGTTGTAGTGATGTCACCATGTGAAGGTTGATGGTGTTGTTATGGAATGTGTCATCATGAGTGTATTGTTGTATATGCAATTGTCAACGTATATATGTTGTTATGCATGAATTTCCATGGTGAAGGTTGTTGTACATGAGGTCATTGTATGCAATTAGGTCATCATGATGCTATTGGTATGTTATGATGCTAATGTGTTGGCTGAGATCGAGCAAGAGATGCAGATCATCATAGTGAGATTGCAACACTAGACTTTGGGGTAAGAGAAGATCGCCATATAGATGATCATGGTTATGACATTCAAGTATGATTTAATATATTATGATATTATGTCATACTAATCTAGACTGATGGTGTGTATGTGATTATTATGCATGAATGCAAATTGCTTATGAGTTTATGATGTGAACATGTTAGCTAGTTATTGTCATGGATATCATGACCTTATTTATGGTTGAATTGATATGTTGTGAAGTTATATCATGCTAATCTAGCTTGATTGTGCAAACAAGATAGCCTCCCCTGAGATACATTAAGGTATGAGTTTGCTTATGTCGTATATTTGGTGCTTGACTATTTGATTATGTCGTCTATTTGGTGTTTGAGTGTTTGGTGTCTATTATGTCGTCTAGTTGATTTATCTAACATGGTACATTTATAGTTTGTTTAAATGTTTGATTAATTGCATGATATGAGTATGTGTCTGTAAAATTGCATCAAAAAATGATCTTGTTTTAAGATGATTGTACTAACACGTATGTGTTGAGATAGTTGACATGTACTTGAGAGTAATAAGTGACAGTTGTAGCATTATGTCTAATGACTATGAGTTGACTATGGATTATGACATAATTGTTAATCTTGGCAAAGGTTGATTTCAAGTTAGTAGATATGTTGCCTTGATCCTTGGAACATGTGGTCGACATGTGTGAGCAGTTGTAGGAAACCTGCTTGGTATTAGCATGGAAAGGTAATAGTTGATTTGTTTATATAACTATCCATTGGGTGATGTGACAGTGCATAGTAAGACTTAGTTGCAGCAAGGTAAAGGTAAAATAAAGGAATCGGGTGAGAATTCCTTTGGCTATGATTGGAAACCGCAATTCCAAATGAATGAGTGCTTTGCATATAGGGAGTCTTCTTAACCCTAATTTGTATGAATTTATGTGGATACGTGCTATATTCATGGACATGTATTTGACAAGTATAACAACGGGTGTCTAGTTGTAACTAGATCTGTCAAGGGAATTGGAGTCCCTTGAGACGTGGCACAAATGTGTTCAGCTACAAGGCAACATGCTTGACATAACAAGGTAAGCTAATTGGTATATTGTTATATTTATTTATACACTAACAATTATGTGTTTATGGTAGTGTGATGCAGGAAGTTGCATGGAAAAAGAGGTTGCCATGAAGTTGTGAAGAAGGCTCAGTTTGGGCTTTCCCTTTGAGACTTTGGGAACCATGGGGATTGAGTCATGGTGTTTGTTGCTAGTCTTGTGCTTGAGGTCTTTTGTGACTTTTTGTACTTGATTACGGCTTTGTTTACATCTGGTGTATGGCCATACCACTTTGTTTGTGGTGTCGTATTGCTATTGGTTTTCATGGTTTTCTCTTGCTTGCTTCTTGGTATTTCCTTTTATGTTTTGAGTCTTGGGAATTGGTTTTGGGAAAGAGGAAAGCTAATGGAGTTCAGGGAGAGTTGTGTGGTACCCAACAAGTGACATAAGGCCTAAATGAAGCTTAGTGCATGTATAAGGCCAATTGAAGGCAAGCATATGACAGTCAGTTGAGTTGGTTGGGTCCATTGGGATAAATGAATGATAGCAGAACAATCATGAGAAAGGTAATAGGAAATGTAAAGTAAATGGACTTGAGGTGTCAGATGCCTTGGCTATGTTGGGAATCGTTATTCTTAATGTTGTGCATGCTATGAACAGATAAAGGGAGTTCTCTTAACCTTAGCCTTATGATATCTAATAATTATGTTGTGATCATGATTATGTTGATGTCTATATATGTGTACATGTATGTATGTATGTATGTCATGTCTGACAGGGTCATCATGGATCATGATTATTTTTATGCTAATGTTTATATGTATATATGTATGTATTTATGTCGTTGTCTTACATGATCATGATTGTTTAATGCTAATATTTATATGTATATATATGTATGTATGTATGTTGCTGTCTAACAGGGTCATTAGGAATCATTCTTGTGGAGGAATGATTGCTTATGTAGGTGAATGACATGAAGAGGTTCTTGGTTTATGAGGAATCAAGTGGGAAGAGTAGTCTTGACAAATCTACGAGGTCAATATCATGTGGTTATGAGTTGATATTATGTGATTATATTATGTCTATGTTATGGACATGTTATGCTAAGAGATAAATCAGTGGAATGAAAACAACATGATCCGCAACATGCTAGGATAAGCATGGATGATAGAGAGACACTGGAAGCAAGGTTGCTTGGTAGAGGCAGTATGGTTTTGGATGTGCAGTGCTATTGTTGTGTATATGTTGTGCATGTTGTATATTCAGTGATTGTACCTATGGTGATGTGTAATGTTGTATATGTAGTATTGTGTACATATGATGTTGTATGCATGTTATATATATGGTGTTGTGTGTATATTACATATGCAGTGCTAGGTATAGATGGTGTTATGTACATGTTGGATATGCGTTTTTGTGTACATATCGTACTGTGCGCATGTTGGATATGCGATGTTGTGTGCATATGATGTTGTGCGCATGTTGGATATGTGGTGCTATGTACATATGATGCTATGCATATGTTGTATATGCAATACTATGTACATATGGTGTTGTGTGCTTGTTATACATATGGTACTATGTACATATGGTGTTGTGCACATGATTGTACATGTGGTGTTGTGTGCATGTGGTGTTGTGTACATGTTGTACATGTGGTGTTGTGTGCAGGTGGTGTGTGTATGTGGCGTTGTGTACATGTGGTGTCGTGTACATGTGATGTTGTGCACATATTGTGCAGGTGGAGTGGTGTACTAGTGGTATTGTGTACATGTTGTACATATGGTGCTAGTGTACATGTGGTATTGTGTACATGTCATATATGTTGTGTTGTGGGCATGCGGTTGTTATGAGGAATTTTGCATCTATGGATAAATACTAATTCCCTAGGTAGGTAGCTATACCTAGAACAAATTATTTAAAGCGCTTATCCTTTCTCTATAGACGATAAATAAGACAAAGGGAATCAAAGGACCTACTTGTTCTTTCTCTTTCCTTTTGTCTCCTTTGTATGACTCCCATCACTCCTTTGGTCATAAATGAAGGTATTGAATGGCCTTCCAAACTTAGAGTTAGTTTCCATGGAGGAAGGGATGAGAGGATAGGAGGTTACTTAACTCATTCCCTATCCAATTTCGAGCTCATAGGAGATGATAAGTGTGGGAATCTTCTAGATGGCTTCAAAAGATAAGAATATTCCCAGAACCCTATGTGAATTTCACTCAATCTCGCCCAGTGCAGGTCAAAGTGGGCCTAGGTGCTTTGCAGAGCACCCTAACATGGGCCTACCTGCACTAAAGTGCACTTACCCTTGTCCAAGTCTGCGCTGGTCCCTTAAGAGGCTTTTTTGGAGGGGTTCAGGCTAAGAAACTCTCAGGTAAGGAGGCTTTCAAAATGGTGACTTGTCTAGGGCATGTAGCAACTGAATTAGGGTTTGATGAGCCCTAATGGTATTGATCAGAATAATGGGAGTGATGTGCCCAAATGGATTTGTAACAGCTACCCCCTAAAGCATGAATTCAAAAATAATGATGTCGAGTGATATGCTTTACGATGTGATGAGGAGGTTCGGAAGTGGTTGGTGACCTGCATCGATTACAATACATAATATCATGATATCTTGATTTTTTCTCATGAATCGCTGAGGGAAGGCATACCCATGCTCATCATATAAAATTTCATTACAAGTACATAGATAGTCATCTATAGATATAGACCCATGATAGGATGACTATCAATGTAAAGCCATTGTACAGATGATATGGTACATTTCCTGAAATCGCAGCCCGGATGGATGAAACTAGATCCGGGGTCTTCTATCTTGTTCAATCGTTCGCTCAAGTATGAGTCTAACCATGCGAATATGTGATCTGAAGTCGAACATGGGAAGACACTGTCTGATTACCAGCCAATGATGTAAGTCGTTAACAGATGCTAGAGAAATCACCGATAATGATAATGATCCTCAAGGTACTACAGTACATTCTACATGGTGTGAATGGATGTTTCGATGTCGAAAACCATACAAAGTCTTTCGGTTGAAGGCTAGTTATGTCAACCTATCACCAGAAGCGAGAAACCTGTCGTTGATGTATGCAAGCTTCAAGGTACTGGAAGGGTGTTTCTAAATCAACTTCTTGGATAATGTGCTGATGTCAACAATAAGCGACTCGTCGCAGGAGGGCTTTGATGTATCCCACATCAATGACACAAAACAAGTGTAATGATTTTAGAGATGGAATTTGACTGATGAAACAAGGTTCAGGAATGGCGGTCATGAAAATGAAGGTTTATGGGTATTGTAAAGGATGAACTTTAAATTGAGTGACTTCTCTTGAACATGTCGGCGACACTGAATGGATTGGCAGCATTGACCCAAAACAAAAGTAATGGATGGTATGATAGACCAAGGTATGATGACCATCAAGCAGATAACCCAACCCAAATAGTCACAATGATGAAGTGAAAGTGTCATGTTCAAGAGCGACCTGTTGCCATAAAGTGGTTTACCCCTTTTCCCATTTTCCCCAGTCATTGTTGACTAGTACCTCTTTATTTTTATCAAGCTTGAGGAGGATAACATATGCTTGTTGTATAATTCCACCCTTCGGGTGAATCCATCGCTATGTGATGTTTTAACGAGTCTAGCGAAGGTGAAACTCGGTCTTGTCATGATGGACAAGTTTGTCGCTATTTGATGTTTTAACGAGTCTAACGACAATGATAACTCGATCCTTTTCATGTTTAGAGAGTTTGAAAAGGGACAAAAAGAAAACTCCACAAGTTCTTTTTCGTAGATTTGTCTCTCAAGTCCAAAAAAGCGTAAAACACTACAAGAGAGAAACTATTGACGATGTTCGATCAATACATTCCTTTTTCGTATAATCTATCTCAACCCGAAAAATGGTTAAACTTATACTGAGTAGATGTCATTTCCAATCTGTTAACGAGTTGAAAAGGACAAGAGCTCAACAATATTTTCATATTTCCAGAGTCTGAAAAGAGCTTAAAGTAGACTCCAAGGGGGTTCCTTTTTTGATGTTTAACAGTGCTCGAAAAAGAGATAAAAGTATGCTATGTGGTCAAAGTTCAATTCACGATCGTGCACGTCAAATTCTGTAAGTCAACTGTAAATCTGTTCAAAGCAACACCAAACAAATTAAACATACCTGTTTCATTGGTAAAAATAGGCAAATACTAAAGTTTACTCATTTGATGCTCATGAAATAATCATAAAAACAAGAATTTACCATGTTATTTTCACCATTGATATTTACCATTTAGTTTGTGCTCTGACCTGACCTCGATCTTCATCAGCTAATTGCGAGAGATTCTGCGGATCATTTCTCGTGTCGTCTGGACCAGGTAGGAGATCTACCCCTCCTCTTTCTTTTCATGTCATTCTTTTACTGTGTCATGCAAGTTTTTAGGGTTTTTAGGGCCCTTGGGGTTTGAATTTTTTGCCCTGGGATCAACATAGGCTTGCATGTTGAAAAATGCGATGGGGAGCACCCAAACAGAAGGTATTCTACACTACAGGGTAGTGTCTCCTTTCCTGGGTTGCGCTAAGCGAGTTTCACAAACTTGTTTCACCAAATTGACCCAAAATTTCTCCAGTTTTTTGCATGAAAATGATCCTAACTAAGCTTATGGTTTGATTTCAGGATTTCATCATATCAAAATGCCTATTATTGGCAAGAAATAGAGCATGAAGAACAAGACATGGTTGCCCTAAATGATCCAGGTACAGTTGAGGCCCTCAGAAACTGTGGGTTGCTCAAATACTTCAAACTGTCCAAAATGAGGCAACAATCAGAACTATTGCAGTTCCTAGTTCATGCATGGGATCCGACAGATCAACTTTTCACATAAGAGACAAAGTTGTCCCTATTGTGATCGATGATGTTTACTTTCTTACAGGGTTGTCGAGATGTGGTGCCCCCATATCTCTTTCAGGTTCTTCCCATGGAGGGGAGACAGTGAGGGACTATGTTCGACAATTCTGTCAGCCAGGTACACAACCTAGCAAGGACGAAAAGATAATCATCAAAGATATCCATGATTTTCCTTTGAGAACAATCCTTTTCACCATCGCAAAGTTGGTAGGCAGTGTGACACTTCATCTGGCAAACAAATCATATGTGCAATATGCTCTTGAGTGTCTTAAGCCAGCTTTATTCAACTGGTGTGAGGTAGTACTTTCTTCACTGAAAAAGCAACTAACAAAGGTAAAGAGAGGTAAGACCAAGAACTTTAGCTATGGATCCCTCTTAATTGCTTTTACCTTAGAAAGAATTCCATTAATGCAACCCCAGCATGTAACACTTGGTGTAGTTGGTCCTAGAGATCCACGGATGCAATGGTGGGTCAAATTGATGTCTAGACATGCTGCTCAGTCATCGGTTACATTTTCCACTGCATTCTTTAGGTGGCTCGATCGACAACACGTTGTTATCGAGGAGCATCCACACTCAAGGATGGATTTTCTTGGAGATCCAGAGTTGAGTCTATCAGTGGGTGCTCAATGGGGTGCTATAGGTAAATTGTATTTGACCAAAATGTTTTTTTATTTTTAAGTTTCTACATGTTTTTGTGTTTTGATGTTCCAAGACTAAACTAAAATCATTCTCATGCATGCAGATGTGGGTACTGTTCAACCTATGAGGCACCAACAGGAGGCAAGTGGGCCAGCATGGAGAAACATTGGGAGAGTAGTTCTCCAGGATTTGGATTTGGCCGAGACACTGGCAGAGTTGCAGGATCATGTGGAGGGATTGACCCTTGCGATTTCGGATGTCCGGATCAAGGAGTTACCTATGAGGCTGCAGCACCATACTATTGGTGTTCCAAGCCG
Organism: Pinus tabuliformis; assembly: GCA_031772625.1. Classification (NCBI taxonomy): domain Eukaryota; kingdom Viridiplantae; phylum Streptophyta; class Pinopsida; order Pinales; family Pinaceae; genus Pinus; species Pinus tabuliformis. Next base: position 827,688,800 of record CM062815.1, read on the forward strand.
TTGGAAGTGGATCTTGCGCATGATAGCTCAGGCTGTGACCTGTTATCATGAGCATCACTAGGTCTACTTAGGATGTTTTTGCACGCATTTTGAGTTTTTAGGTCAGATGACCAAACATGTCTTGGACACAAATTTTGTAAAAACATCTATCTATTTTTAACTTTCATAGTTTTTATATATATGGTTATGTGCAATCCTATTCAACTAATGACGTGAATTGAAAATTTTCTTTTACATGTGTCGCAAATGTCTATTCAACACATAATTTGCTAATGAGTCGGTTAAAGTGTTAAAGTTTCTGGAAATATGTTGATATTGAATGTACTCAAAATGTCTTTCCAAAATACGAACTCTAAGGAACATACGAAGAATTGTTGGGTTTCAGACAATATAAACATTTGTTAGTTGCAATACGACGAGTTGCGAGTCCTGCCTAACAATGATTCAACGAATGCCAAGCGAAATGGCATCGGAGAGAAGTTTGATCAACGCGATGTACTCAACGATATTGTTCGTTGATCGACTGATACAAATCCCTTAAAAACTCACCTACTCGCCACTTGGAGCAAAAATGACCCATGCTGCAGAAGACAGGTTCTGCATACTATGACTGGCACCATCGGCGTAACCAGGAAATGGTTCCAAAGGTTCCGACATCTACAATAAATGCAAAGCGGATTACTTAACCACATAAAAACTCTAAAAGACACACTGACACACACACACATGCAGTTAAAGCATATATATAGTGATTTTTACTACACTCAATTAAGAATAGTAACGTTTGAGATACAACCCATTTTGAGGCTGTGGCAATGGAATTCCATCATAATCCACCAACTCGTAGGCACCTTTTGCCAAAACATGCTTGACAATATAAGGACCCATCCAAAGCAGTTCAAATTTTCCTTCTCCTAGTTTATCATCTTCCTAATCGTAAAGCAAGACCAGGTCTCCTTCATAGAAAACGTGAGGCTTGACATTTCTGTCATATTGCGCCTTGATTTGTTTCTTATGTGCTTCGTTAGCCAATGCGGTTTCACAATGGGTTTCATCCAGATGGATAAGTTCCAAGGAACGCGCTTCTTCTTCAGAAGTGTTGGGTAATAGGTCAATCACGAGTTTGAGAGATGAAATTTCACATTGTATCGGCAAGATTGCCTCCGGACCATACACCAATTGAAAGGGTGTGAATCCAATTTCATTTCTCATCGAGGTTTGATATGCCCAAAAGGAAAAGTGCAACATTAAATGCTAGTTTCGTTTATGAACCCCTATCATTCTTTGAAGCATTTGCTTCAGGACTTTGTTGATGGCCTCAACTTGTCCATTCGCTTGTGGATAATAAGGAGTAGAACTATCATGTGAAAGTCCTAACTTAGCAGTTAACTCAACCATCATGTGATTATGAAAATGTGACCCATGATATGTAACTATAGCCTATGGTACACCAAACTGGGCAACCACGTGGTTGAAAAACAAAAGAGCAACCATCTCGCCACTGTTGTTTAATGTTGGCATCGCCTCGACCCATTTTGTGAAATAGTCAACAGTGACTATAATGTACCCATGCCCCCTGGCTGAGGTGGGGTTAGATTTCATGAATTAAATGCCCCATTTGGCGAATGGTCCAACAACGACGACAGGATGCAATGGTGCAGGTGGTAATGTGTTGGGTCCCTATAATACTAGTGATTACCCCATTACTATTGTAGTTGTACCCCTTATTAATATTGTTGTGCCCCTATTATCCCCATATTGTTATTACTTTGCCCCATAGAATCCCTCTATTGTTATTTTTGTGGCTTTATATTATTATTGTTAGGTCGGTTAGGTTATATTGTGACTCCTTATACTCCTATATATAGAAAGGAAGTCTTTTCATTTCAATCATCCAAGAATTGTTCATTTATGTAATGCAAAGGAGGTTGCCCCCTTGAAGAGGCTAATTTCTAAGGTGTTGATCTATATTTTCTATCTTTTTCTTGAGCTGGTTTCATAACATTTGGTATCAGAGCTTTAGATTCTAGGGTTTCGCTACTCCAAACAGGTCATCGTGGAATTTTCGCTAGAACTCTTTTTCTATGATGTTTCAGAAGCTAACAAAAAAACCCATTTGAGAAGACGTCGCACTGAATCTCGGGTCCGAATTTCAGAGCTTTTTGCACTATATTTGCGGAGATATGATCTGAGGAAGTTGGTCTTTTTGGAGACTCCTGAATTACATTCCAAACAGGTGACCTGGGGAAAATCGTCATAACTTTCTCTCTGAGCGTCGGATTGAAATTTCGTAAGAAGCTACAGAAAGAGGACGGACTGTAGTTTCTTGTATATATTTTCAGAGCCCAAGGACACGTGGCATGTCGTACAAGTTCGCTCTACTGAACTAGTCTATAATCAGGTCACTATGGGAGATTTGACATAACTCTTCCTTGGAGAATCCAATTGGGATCAGACTAGTGGCATTGGAAAGAGGACACATAGGGCTACTACAGGTTTCAATTTCAGAACTGGATGATCAGAAATTACAAAGATACATCAGAGGCAATATCGAGCTCCTACAAAGTGAAAAAAGGTGTTTAGATTTTTTTTAAATTTTTGCTTAAGCTTGGTCTGAAAAATTATTTTGAAGGAATTCAAAGGGCATAGTAGAGCATTATTATCGGTAAATGATGCCCAGAGGGAAGAAAATGCAAACACCTATTAAGCAACCTGAAAGCAGTAGCATGACTCATGAAGAAGAGGAAGAAATGCTACATGATATATCAAAATTACAAGACCAAGTGCAACAAATGTCAATCTCACAAAAGCTAACAGAAGCTAAGATAAATGGCATGGAATCTAATATAAAGGGTGTGGAAGCTAATATGAATGGCATGGAAGCTAAGATGGATGATTTGAAGACAGACATGGAAGAATTGAAGATAAATATGTACAAGTTGCTACAAGAAATGGTCACTAATGGTGAAAGGGTAGTAAAGGAAACTCATGATGAGAACAAAAGAAATGTTAATCATGATTCCATAGACCCTAATGTTGGATCGAAGACCCACCATATTCCAAAAATCGATATGAGGAAGTTTGATGGCAAGGATCCCGCAACATGGATATTACAGATGGAGCAATTTTTTTATCTCAATAATGTGCAAAACACACAAAAGGTACATATTGCAACTTTATATTTGGAACCAAATCAGTTTGTATGGTATCAATGGCTTTGCTCTCGTAAACAAATTATCACTTGGGAAATTTTTACGGAAGAATTGACAGAACATTATGAGGATACAAAAAGCAACACTTTTTTTAGCCAATTGATAAGTCTCAAACAAAAGGGTTCAATAATGGAGCACATTGAGGAGTTCCAAAAATTGAACATAAGGGTAAAAAATATTCCAGAGGAGCATAGGATTGATGTGTTCATAGGGACTTTAAAGGATAATATCCAACATGATGTTCGCCTTTGGGAACCTGATTCATTAGAGAAGGCATTCAGGTTAGCAAGAAAAATGGAAAGCAAAATTATGGCAACCAAGAAGCACACCACTCACAACTATAAAGATGAAAGTGTTGTTGCCCCTAGTCTTCCACAACCTATAAGGTTGACACCACAACAATTGGAAGAAAAAAGAGCAAAAGGGCTTTGTTACAGTTGTGATAGCAAATACACTAAAGGTCATAAGTGTGCTGAGAAGAAATTATTCTACATAGATTGTGAAGAGGAAGAAGAAAAGGAGCAAGAAAGGTCAAAAGAAGAGGATATACTCCAGGAACAAAGCCTAGATAAAGAAGAAATGAATCTGACCATATCTTGTAATGCATTGGCAGGAATTACCACTCCTAAAACCATCAAGATAGAAGGACAAATCAAGAAGAAAAAGGTAATAGTGTTGATTGATTCAGGAAGTACCCACAATTTTATTCATTGTAAGGTAGCAAAAGAATTGAATTGCTTCTTATATCCAGCACCAGAGTGTCAAGTGATGGTTGCAAATGGAGGAACAAAAAATTGCTCGGGAAAGTGCCATAATATCAAGCTATCCATGGGAGAATATGTATTGACTAGCCCAATGCTTTCCATTCCAATGGGAGGTGTTGATGTTGTACTAGGAGTCCAATGGCTACAATCCTTAGGTATAATAGCTTTTAATTTCAAGAACTTTTCATGAAATTTTCTGTGGAAGGAAAGGAAGTTTAATTAAGGGGTATTGCAGGGAAACCGGGAAAGATAATCAGCTCTAACGATATGACAAAGCTTCTAAAAAAGGAACAAAGATAATCAGCTCTAACGGTATGACAAAGCTTCTAAAAAAGGAACAAAGAAGTGTAATTGCACAATTATGTTCACTAGATGTTTCCAAGGTATTTGAGACTCCCAAAGGTCTCCCACCTATTCGTGATCATGATCATGCTATTCATCTGATTCTAGGAAGTGTTCCTCCAAACATCAGGCCGTACAGATATCCCTATGCCCAAAAGAGTGAAATTGAACGTATGGTTGCAGAAATGCTAGAGGCTGGTATAATTCAACCGAGTCAAAGTTCTTTCTCTGCTCCAGTAGTATTGGTGCACAAGAAGGATGGATCATGGCGCATGTGTCCAGATTATAGGGAGCTCAACAAGCTCACTATTAAAGATAAGTTTCCCATTCCTGTCATTGATGAATTACTGGATGAATTGCATGGATCAATTTACTTCACCAAGTTGGATCTTCATTCAGGATATCATCAAATCAGAATGAAGACTGAAGACATTCCAAAAACAACATTTAGAACTCATGAGGGTCATTATGAATTTTTGGTCATGCCTTTTGGCCTTACCAATGCACCTTCAACATTTCAAGGTTTGATGAATTCAATTTTCAAACCATTCCTTAGAAAATTTGTGTTAGTATTTTTTGATGATATACTAATCTACATCAAGTCTTGGAAGGATCATGTTGAACATGTTGACAGGGTGCTACAACTATTGGAGGAGAAACAATTATATGCAAAAAGATCCAAATGTTTCTTTGGAGTACAAGAGGTGGAATATCTGGGTCATATTATATCTCATGAAGGAGTTAAGGTAGACCCTAGCAAAATTAAAGCCATTAAGGAATGGAAAATTCCCACATCCATAAAGCATCTGCGAGGATTTCTCGGTTGACAGGGTATTATCGCAAGTTTGTTAAGAATTATGGGAGAATAGCAGCACCTCTAACAACATTATTGAAGAAAGATGCATTTTCATGGACTCTAGAAGCAACAAAGGCATTCGAACATCTTAAAGAGGCAATGTGCCAAGCACCGGTCTTAGCTACACCGAACTTCACAAAAACCTTTATTGTGGAATGTGATGCTTCAGGAAATGGAATTGGTGTTGTTTTAATGCAAGATGAAAGACCCATTGCTTTTGAAAGTCGTCCAATCAAGGGAAAGTTTTTACACAAAGCTATTTATGAGAAGGAAATGTTGGCAATACTCCATGCACTTAAGAAATGGCGACCCTACCTAATGGGAAGACACTTCAAGGTAAAAACAGATCATGATAGCCTTAAATACTTTTTAGAACAAAGATTATCCTCTGAAGAGCAACAAAAGTGGGTCACAAAGATGTTGGGTTATGACTTTGAAATCATCTACAAAAAAGGGAAGCAAAATGTGGTGGCAGATGCACTCTCAAGAAAGGATGAGGATGTGGAAGCATTGTTGTGCACCATTTCTATTATCCAACCAGATTGGATAAATGAAGCAAGGGAGGAATGGAAGAATGACGAAGAAGTGTGGGCACTTATTCGAAAGTTACAACAAGATTCCAGTATGTCTGATACATTTAGCTGGCAAAATGATTCGTTATGGTACAAAGATCGCTTATACCTCTGTAAGAATTCCCAGCTAAAACAAAAGATTCTTATGGAATTGCACACTTCTCCCTTAGGAGGGCACTTAGGATTTTTAAAAACTTACCACAGGGTTAAGAAGGAATTTTTTTGGGATGGCCTTAAATCAGATATTCAAAAGTTTGTGGCGGAATGTTTGGTTTGCCAACAAAATAAAGTTGAAACAATTAAGACACCGGGTCTATTACAACCTTTATCCATTCCAAGCCAACATTGGGAGGAGGTTTCAATGGATTTTATCACAGGTTTACCCAAGTCTGAGGGAAAGAGTGTCATCATGGTGGTAGTTGACAGACTTACCAAGTATGCACACTTTTGTGCATTATCACATCCATTTAAAGCCAGTACAGTTTCTACTGCATTTATGGAAACAATTCAAAAGCTACATGGAAACCCAAAGATTATTGTAAGTGACAGAGATCCCATTTTCACTGGAAATTTTTGGACAGAATTATTTTCTTGTCTTGGTACTCAGTTAGCTCATAGCTCATCTTATCATCCTCAATCTGATGGGCAAACTGAGATAGTAAACAAATGTTTGGAAGGATATCTTCATTGCTTTGTATCTGATAAACAGACACAATGGGTCAAATGGTTGCCTCTGGCTGAATGGTGGTATAACACTTCCTTCCATACAACAACAAAAATGACCCCATTTATGGCACTTTATGGGTATTAGCCACCATCCATCACATCATATTTAAGAGAAAATTCTAAGGTTCAAGCAGTGGAACATCACATCGAACATCAACAACAAGTCCTCCAACTCTTAAAGGATAACCTCGTGTTGGCACAAAATAGAATGAAACAACAGGCAGATCAACATCGTAGCGAAAGAAGTTTTGATGTAGGTGATTGGGTATTCCTATGGCTACAACCATATAAGAAAATGCCCCTCAAGCAAGCTAAGAAGGATAATAAATTATCACCAAAGTATTATGGTCCATACAAGGTGTTGCAAAAGATTGATACTATGGCATACAAATTGGAGCTTCCTGCAGCTTCTCGATTGCACCCAGTTTTCCATGTTTCATGTTTAAAGAAGGTTATAGGCGACAAGCTCCCAGTTCAAACAATATTGCCAGAACTTGATGAGGAAAGAAAAATTATATTGGAACTGGAAGCAGTCACAGAAACAAGAACTCGACAGCTACGAAATCGATCAATTTCGGAGTATCTTATCAAGTGGAAGAACTTATCCGCTGAAGATTCCACATGGGAGGATGAGAATTTTATACAGAAGTATCCAGAACTTCTCAAGCGTTGAGGACAACACTTTTTTGAAGGAGAGGGGCATGTTGGGTCCCTATAATACTAGTGATTACCCCATTACTATTGTAGTTGTACCCCTTATTAATATTGTTGTGCCCCTATTATCCCCATATTGTTATTACTGTGCCCCATAGAATCCCTCTATTGTTATTTTTGTGGCTTTATATTATTATTGTTAGGTCGGCTAGGTTATATTGTGACTCCTTATACTCCTATATATAGAAAGGAGGTTTTGTCATTTGAATCATCCAAGAATTGTTCATTTATGTAATGTAAAGGAGGTTGCCCCCTCGAAGAGGCTGAATTCTAAGGCGTTGATCTATCTTTTCTATCTTTTTCTTGAGCTGGTTTCATAACATAATCTAGCTTTACAGTCATAGATCTGGCATGCATGAAAGCTTCTGACAAAAATTATGCAATCTTTGAATATGGAAGGCCAGAAGTAACCAGCACGGAGAATTCTCTGCACGATAGCATAACCAGATAAGTGTCCACCACAAGCACCTGAATGGAAATCATTCAAAACTTTCTCAGCTTCCTCATGAGTGAGGCACCTTCGTAAAATTGTATAGATACCACGACAATAAAGAGTGTCAACAACAATCAGATAATCTTTGGCTTGGTATCGGATATGTCATTGTTGCGAGCGAGAGGTATCAGGCCGAAAAGTTTGGGTCTAGAGATAAATCAGCATATCTCCATACCACACATTAGATGACGAAATCAGAAACAGAGACTCATCCAGAATTGATGGTTCTAATGTTGTGATCCGAATTGGATCCTTGAAAATTATCAAAGTTTCTATGACTATTTCAAATTATGTCAAACTTCAAAATATTGTGAAAAATGAGCTATAAGGAAGGACCTATGGATAGTGGTAGTTTGTAGCCAGCACGGAACAATGAGGACCCTCAGTCAAAGCACACTGACCATTGGCCCATGGAGACCAAGCAATGGCACAAACTAGCAAATTGGGAGTCCAGATCAAAAAACAAAGCCCATTTCTGATATGCGATTAGCGTGCTAATCGCGTATTACAGGATAAAAACCTAAAAGAAGGAAAAGCCCCGGTGCCTGGTCATGTGGAAAATAGGGAAAACCGTGTGGAAATACCCAAACCGTTAGAAGGCGGGTCCCACGCCCAAAACCAGCGGAATATCGGAGGCACTTTAAGCTATAAGCGGGTTTGGCAGGGGATCGAGCGATGCCATACACTGAGTGACGCATGTCCGGCAGGGAGAGAGAAAAACCACTCACATCGCGGGCTAACGGTCGAGCAACTCAACCGCACGATAAAAGCGATGACCGTAGGATCTGGAGACTCCAGATCAAACGGCGGAGGTTCAACCCGATGGATGACCGGACCCGAGGGAGAAATAAGCTACGACGCATAAAGATTTGAAGTCCAACATGACTGTTGAGCTGGCGGATGAATCATTTCACAGAATAACCTAAATAACAATCGTTTGAGGAAGAGCTGGTGCCCAGTTCGTAAGGAGACAAGTGGCCACCTCTCTGTGAAACGTTACACAGTGGCGATGACACAAGAGTAGGGAATTCCAGTGGATAGAGGCAGGCGATTCGACGAGCCGGAAGAGGAAGTGAATAGTTAAGGGACAGATTGGCTTTAAGCCACAAACAAACAAAGAGCAGAGGGGAGACAGAATAGAGAGTGAAGCAAGAAGAAGAGAACAGAGAAGTTGAGCTGACCTGTAGAGCTAAGGCAACATCGAGCAGACAGAACCAAGAATGCTTGAGAGGTTCAAGCAATCCCTGTGAGGATATCTATCAGGAACTGAGTACCAAATTGGACTCATCCCATTAAGACCAGTTGAGGTCGAGACTTGGTAAGGGGGAGTCTGTGTACTCTAATGGCTTGGGGAATCCAAGTACCAACCTACTGAGCATCGTCTGTTACAGGAGACTCAAATTGAGCTCCTCATTGTAAAAACTCTGCTTAAAGACACAATAAAAAAAAGGCCACCACTGAAAGCTAGACCAGGAGATGTAGCCCAGGAGGATTGGGTGAACTCCTTATTAAATTGTTGTGTTTTTTCATTTTCTTGCTGTGTTTCTCTTACTGTCTTCCGATGCCTATGTATTTTGCAATCTTATCAATCCGTTGCTTAAAATAACATAGGCATATCCCGACGCATGAGTCTGTAATACCTTCATTAATTTCCTGAGGTCACCTAGGGGTGATTTCAGATCAAGTGGTATCAGAGCTATAGGTTGATAAGGTTAGACAAGCTTGTGTTGGATTTAGCTGTTGAATGCTAACTAGATCAAAGCTCAAATTAGGAGAAGGAGAGTTGGTCGAAACTAATCTTGAAATTGGAAGAGTCTATCCTCAGAAGACAATGTCGAAGGAAGGTTCTGTGGGGCCAGACCCTCAATTTATAGATAGTTTCCTGGCCATAAGGTCCATGGTAGAGGAAATCTATAAGGACTTTAGAAAACATAAAGATGAAGATTCATTAGGCTCCAAACAAGATAAAGGAGAAGAAGAGTCTCTCCTCCATGACCACTCAAAAGGCAAGGGGAAAGAAAAAAGCTTTCTCTCACCTCCTAATAGCCCTGAACATAAAAAGAAGACATCTTTGATTAAACTAGATGTTAAATTTGATTTACCAATATATGATGGAGAGATGAATGCAGAAAAGTTGGACAATTGGATCAGACAAATTGAGGTTTATTGCAGAGTGCAGTACTGATTCAGACAAGAGCAAGATTCAACTGGCCAGCCTACACCTTGGAGGCACTGCCTTGGTTTGGTGGGAAGGAAAGACCCAAGCTGACATGAAGAGACATGGTAAGACTCTTTCTGTCTGGAGTGAATTTTTTTCTACAGTAAAAAAGTAGTTCTATCCACTAGCCTATATGCAACAAGCCATGATGAGCTGGCAAAATCTTCGACAATTGAAAGGGAAAACTGTACAAGGTTACACCCAAGAATTTAGGAAGAGAGCTTTGATTCTAGGAAACTCATTAGACTCACCAGAGACTCTGTTGAAATACATCGGTGGTCTACACAGCTACATGAGGCACACTATCCTCATTTTAATCCCACTAGTATAGATGAGGTATCTGTTCAAGATACGCATCTAGAAGCAAGAGGAAAGAATGGAAACCCAGAAGTTGGGGGATCATCCCAACCCACTGCAAGCAAGAGTAGGGAGAAAAGAAAACAGAAATGGAAAGCAAGGAAGGCCAACACTGCACAAAAAAGCAAGTCTTCATGCACTCACTGTAAGAAGGATGGGCATGATGATGAGCATTGTTAGATTCTGCATCCGAAGCTGAGACCTAAGAAGTTCGAGGGCAAGAAGAAGAAGACTGTTGCAGCTATTCAGAAAGATTTGGGGTCGGACTCAGGAGATGAAACAACCATTGCAACCACATATATAAAAGGTAAGAATTCTGAAGCATCTACTAGTAACTCTGCACAATCTACTATTGATGAAGAAAATGAGAGAAAAAGACATGAGCTTTTCCATATTCAAGTTATTTCCAAACATCAAAAGATTGATACTTTGTTTGATAGTGGCTCACAAGTAAATTTAATTTCTGAAGCAATTGTAAATAAGTTGGGATTACTGACTACACCTCACAAGAAACCATACCCATTAGGATGGTTAAGTGATAAAGCACAACTACAAGTCACTAGACAATGCAAAATCAAGTTTTCTTTTGGGTCAGCATTTGTATATGAGGTTGAGTTAGACATAATTCCTTTGGATATATGAGGAATTGTTTTAGGAAATCCTTACTTGTATGACAGAAAAGCTATTTTCCATAGAGCTGAGAACAAGTATCTACTCGTTAAAGATGGAATCAAATACTTTGTAAGAGCTCATAAGCTCAAGAATAATTACACTCTCATAAACTCAGGGCAGATGAAATGAATTATAAATTCATGCAAACAATTTTTATTGATGGTTGTAAAAGAAAAGAAACCTAATAAAACCAATGTATTTTAGGGCTGTGATGCTAAACAGCAAGCTGATTTAGAAAAAGTTGTTTCAGAGTATGATATCTTGTTTCAAGAACCTAAAGGTCTGCCACCCAAAAAGGAAATAATGCATGATATTAATTTGCAGTAAGATGCTCCATTTCCTAACATTGGAATGTACAGGTTGTCTGCTTTAGAGACTGCAGAAATCAAGAAGCAGGTGCAGGAGTTGCTCGAGAAGGGCTTCATCAGACCTAGCACATCACCATGTGGGTCACCAATCGTTTTGTTGAGAAAGAAATACGGCTCATGGAGAATGTGCATTGATTACCGAGCACTGAATAAGATAACAATCAAAAATCGTTATCCCCTTCCTTGCATAGATGATCTATTAGATCAATTGAAAGAAGATGTTTATTTTTCCAAGTTAGACTTGCATAGTGGATATCATCAGGTCAGAGTTGCAAAACAAGATGCATGGAAGACTGCTTTCAAAACAAAGCAGCGATTGTATGAGTGGTTGGTTATGCCTTTTGGCTTAACTAATGCTCTTGCTACTTTCATGAGAATAATGAACGATGTACTTAGACCTTTTCTTGATGATTTTGTTATTGTATATCTGGATGACATTATTATATTTAGCAAAACGTGGGAAGAACATTTAAAGCATGTTAAGAAGACACTAGATGTTTTAAAAAGAGAAAAACTTTATGTTAAACTCTCAAAATGTGAATTTGGCAAAACATCTCTGAATTATTTGGGACATATAGTAGGGGTGGTGAATTGAAGATAGATCCCTCTAAGGTGGCAGTCATTGTAAACTAGCCTAAACCCAAATCTGCTACAAAAGTTAGGAGCTTCTTAGGAGTAGCACAATATTGGAGAAAGTTCATTTCTAACTTTTCCTTAATTGCAGCTCCCTTACATGCTTAATTAGGATTGAACAAGGTGTTTCAATGGGGAGGCAAACATCAGAAAGCCTTCGACACCTTGAAAAAAAAGATTAGTACAGCACCAGTACTAGCACTGCCAGATCTTCAAAGACTGTTTGAGATCCAAACGGATGCCAGTGACTATGCCATGGGAGCAGTGTTGATACAGCACGATAAACCCATATGTTATCATTCTGAGACATCTAATTCTGCAGTAGTTAACTGTCCTACATATGATAAAGAATTGTATGCACTAGTACAGAGTGTGAAAAAGTGGAAACATTACTTAATGGGCAAAGAAAATGTTATACATACTGATCATCAACCACTTCAATATCTACACTCCCAAACTAAGTTGCAACAATCAAGACACTATAGATGGGTGGGTTTTCTACAACAGTTTCATTTAGTCATCAGATATAAAAAGGGCATACACAATAAAGTTGCAAATATGTTATCTAGACCCATTATAAATGCATCTACTATACTTAAGCATAATTCTGTGTTACATGAGAGCTACATTGCACAATATGCTCAAGATATAGACTTTAAAGACGTATATGCAACTTTAAGTCAAGGAAAATGAGTAGAAGAAATGGATTATCATATTAAGGACTGACTCCTATATCATTGTGGGAAGCTATGCATTCCACAAACTGAAAGAGTAAAGACAATTCAAGAAGCACACACTTCTCTAATATCAGGTCACTTTGGGGTAAGTAAAACAGTTGCACAGCTGCAAAGATTTTGTTATTGGCCAAAAATGAACGAGACAATTTCTAGATATGTAAGAGGGTGTACTATGTGTGCTAAAAGCAAGCCCAATAATAGAAAACTAGGCTTGTATACTCCATTACCAGTTCCTTCTCATCCTTGGGAAAGTGTTTCCATGGACTTTGTTGGAGGATTGCCTAAATCTAGGAAAGGTCATGATTATCTGTATGTTGTTGTGGATAGGTTCAGCAAAATGTGTATTTTGATACCTTTTAATAAACAGATTATAGCTGAACAAACTGCAAAACTGTTCTTTCAACATGTATGGGTTCATTTTGGATTACCCACTTCCATTATATCTGATCAAGACACCCGATTTGTGGGAAAGTTTTGGTCAAGTCTATGGAAACTTATGGACACCAAATTGAAGAAAAGCACAACTTTCCACCCACAAACCGATGGCCAGACAGAAGTAGTCAACAGGACAGTGATCTAGTTACTTAGGGGATATTGCAATAAGCATCCTAAGCTTTGGGATGAACATTTGTGTTATGTGCAGCATGCTTACAACCAAGCCAAACATTCTTCTACAAAGAGATCTCCTTTTGAGACTTGTTTTGGTTTCACACCAAAGTATCCCTTGGATTTTTTCTTTGGTAAAGACACAACAGTTGAGGGACACAACGATGTGGACAAGGCAACTAGGTTCATTGAACAAATCCAAGAGATCCATCAGGCAGTACAGGAACAGCTGGAAAAGAACTAGGCCAAATACAAGGCAAGGCATGACAAGCATCGGATGGAGCATAATTTCGAAGTTGGTGATCAAGTTTGGCTGTATATCAACAAGGACAAGATGCAAGGTGAAGGTAAAACGCTGAGACCAATAAGGTATGGACCTTTCAGGATCCTTGAGAAAATTGGTGAGAATGCTTCTCACCTTGATTTGCCAGCTTATATGCACATCTACTCAGTCGTCAATGCAGACAACTTGAGACTATTTGAACCTTCGTTAATTGAAGATCCTGAAGAAGAGAGTCAATTGCCTTCTATTGATGACCTACTACCTAAATATCTTAATGAATTATAGGAAGACACAGTTTTGGACAGGAAGGTGAGAACGACACGCAGGGGAGATGTTGAGTACCTCAGAATTGGGCTCAGGGGTTCAAAGCCAAGCAGTGCAAAGTGGATAGAGATTGGACAAGTGAGACAATTGTACCCTCACTTAGTCGATGCTTGAAAACCAACTTTTGGTGGTCCAAAAGCTTTTTCAGTGGGAAGGTCATGATTCGAATTGGATCCTTGAAAATTATCAGAGTTTCTATGACTGTTTCAAATTATGTCAAACTTCAAAATCTTGTGAACAATGAGCTATCAAGAAGGACCTCTGGACAGTGGTAGTTTGTAGCCAGCACAGAACAACGAGGACCCTCGGTCAAAGCGCACTGATCATTGGCCCATGGAGACTGCGCAGTGGCGCAAATTAGCAAATAGGGAGTCCATATCAGAAAACAGAGGCCATTTCTGATACGCAATTAACACAAATCATGTATCGCAGGATAAAAACCTCAGAGAAGGAAAATCCCTGGCACCTGGTCATGTGGAAAACAGGGAAAACCATGCGGAAATACCCAAACCGTCAGAAGGCGGGTCCCGCGCCCAAAACCAGCGGAATATCGGAGGCACTTTAAGTGGTAAGCGGGTTTGGCAGGGGACCGAGCGATGCCATACACTAAGTGACGCGTGTTCGGCGGGGAGAGAGAAAAACTGCTCACATCGCTGGTTAACGGTCAAGCAACTCAACTGCGATAAAGCGATGACTGTAGGATCTGGAGGCTCCAAATCAAATGACGGAGTTTCAACCCGATGGATGACCGAACTCGAGGGAGAAATAAGCTACGACACATAAAGATTTGAAGTCTGACATGACTGTTGAGCTGGCGGATGAATCATTTCACAGAATAACCGAAATAACGATCGTTCGAGGAAGAGCTGGTGCCTAGTTTGTAAGGAGACAAGTGGCCACCTCTTTGTGAAACGTTACACAGTGGCGATGACACAGGAGCAGGGAATTCCAGCAGACAGAGGCAGGCGATCTGACGAGCCAGAAGAGGAAGAAAACAGTTAAGGGACAGATTGGCTTTAAGCCATGAACATACAAAGAGCAGAGACGAGACAGAATAGAGAGTGAAGCAAGAAGCAGAGAACAGAGAAGTCGAGCTGACCTGTAGAGCTAAGGCAACATCGAGTAGACAAAACTGAGAAGGCTTGAGAGGTTCAAGCAATCCCTGTGAGGATATCTGTCAGGAACTGAGTACCAAATTGGACTCATCCCATTAAGACCAGTTGAGGTCGAGACTTGGTAAGGGGGAGTCTGTGTACTCTAGTGGCTTGGGGAATCCAAGTACCACCCTACTGAGCATCGTCTGTTACAGGAGACTCAAATTGAGCTCCTCATTGTAAAAACTCTACTTAAAGACACAATAAAAAAAAAACCCACCACTGAAAGCTGGACCAGGAGACATAGCCCAGGAGGATTGGGTGAACTCCTTATTAAATTGTTGTGTTTTTGCATTTGCTTGTTGTGTTTCTCTTTTTGTCTTCCAATGCTTGTGTATTTCGCAATATTATCGATCCGTTGCTTAAAATAACATAGGCATATCCCAGCGCATGAGTCTGTAATACCTTCATTAATTTACTGAGGTCACCTAGGGGTGATTTCAGATCATGTTGAATCAATGGTATTCAAGGGAAGGTCGCAAAGAATCTCGGCAAAGACTATAGATTTCTTTGATTTGGATTTGATGAACTCCAAATCAAACTCCTGCAAAATGACGATCCATTTTGAGTATTTGACCCCCAACAATTAACGTGTGACAAAATATATGTCATATGGTTGCAATCCGAAACGACAGTGGTTTTCAGAGCAGGATGTAGTGGCGAAAATCTTTGTATAGCTTGAACAGCAACCAAAGCCAACTTTTCGACATAAGAGTACTTTTCTGTATCATTGAGATTGCGACTCAAATAATATATTGGATGTTCAATCCCATCTTCTTCTTGAACTAAAACCATTCCAATGGTTGTATCTGCAACGACGAGATACTTTTGATAATTCAAGGAATACATTAATGAGGCTCTAATCAAGGTATCTTTAAGAGCATCAAAGGAAGCTTGCGCAACCTAGTCCCAATGGAAGGGTATCCCGTTTTTCAATAAACGAGCAAATCCTTTAGCCATTTCAGTGTAATTGGGAATGAACCTCCTCAGAATGTTAGCCTTCCCTTGGAGTCTCTGTAACTGTAGTAGATTGGAAGGTGGAGGCAAATCAGGGATTGCCTGAACCTTAAGTGGATCAAGTCAAATTCCCTCCTTAAACACTACGAATCCAAGAAAACGATCAGAACCAACACAAAACACACATTTGCGTGGATTGAGTCGTATTTTTTAGTGTCGACACCGTAAAAATATAGCTCTCAAATGCTGTAGGTGATCAGTCCGCTTTCGTGAATGAGCAGGTAAATCGTCAAGGTATGGTTGAACAATATGTTTGATGTCATGGAAGGCATAATTCATCGCCCTCTGAAATGTTGCCCCTACGTTCTTCAAACCAAACGGGAGTTTCCTATAAGCGAATGTGCCCCATGGACAAATAAAAGCAGTTTTAGATTGGTCCTCTGGGTGGATATTGATCTGATTATAGCCAGAAAAACCATCCATAAATGAGAATATTTCGCATCCGGCACATTCATCAATAATCTGGTCGATAAAGGGAGTAGGATAATTGTCTTTTGGACAAGCCTGATTAACATCCCTATAATCGATGCACACTTGTATTGTCCCTTGTTTCTTCATGACAGGAACAATATTGGAAACCCAATCAGTAAGAGGAACAGGGTAAATGAAACTAGCATGCAAAAGTTTTTCAACTTCTATTTTAATAGTAGCAACCTTCTTTGGATGAATAGGACGGAGGCGTTGTCGCACTAGTTTGACATCAGGATACATTTTGATTTCATGTTCAACTATACTAGAGTCAATTCCTGACATCTCCTCGTATGACCATGCAAGTATATCTCGAGATTCACAAAAGAGAGCACGATAAATATAAAGTTATAATGGAGAAAAATATTTGCCAACTTGAATGTTTTCTACAATGTTAGGTTTGGTCGAAATATTGATAGAAATAGTTTCTTCGATATTTGACAGGTTTCGCTCAGAATCTACTATATCTATGAAAATAGAATTCAAAATAAAATCGACAACTGAAGGGTGATTAAGTTCATTTGAATAATATTCTATGTGATCTGGAAGATGGGAACGATGATGATAATCTTCCCATGGTTCTTCTTCCATCATCATTGATTGGATGATTCCTTCATCAGTAGAAAATATATGTGAAAAAGGATCGGAGGAAGTACCATATTCTAATGAATGATCTACCCATACAATTGACGAAAATGGATTTGGATTCACTGCGCAAGCCAGAAAGATTGATTGCTATGCTAGCTCAATAGGGCTTAGTGACATGATTTCATTACTACTATCAACTTCAAAACTATTGGTAATCTTCCTTAAGTCAGATGAAGTGGAAGATATCATGTTGCAAGTCTCAACTTTTGCCACTTCCACCAAATTTGATGGTGGTGGTAGTGAAAAAGTACCCATTAGGGAAGGATATTTAAAGAGACCTACACCAATGTTTTGAAGAGATAGCGGGGGTCCGTGTACCAATGGAATGCTTCCAGTAGTTTGTGAATTAGAAGCGAAGAAGGCGAGTTGGTCAATAACTGTGATTCCACCTTTATGAGGGAATGCAATCGTACGAAAGTACGTTGAAACCATAGCAACCATAGCATAAACCCACAGTCTTCCTAGTAAAATGTTATAGTCAAGGGGTCCGTCAACAACCTCAACTTCAGCAGTTACTGTTTTGCCTCCTAGTTTGATTTGCAAATTACTCAATATTCCACAAGGTGTATATGTGCATCCGTCAAAATATTTTAACGTTGTTGGTGAACATGACAAAGGCGATGAGCCAAGTGTTTTCTAGCAATTGATAGACATAAAACAAGTAGATTCCCCCTCGTCAATAATGATTCGATGAACAAATTTATTCAAGGCATTTACTTGAATCAAGAATGCTAATTGCGCTGGTAACTATGGCGTATAAACCGCATGGTTGAAAACCACAACATTGGAATCAATTGGATCAATTCCACCAATCGTTGACAACAAAGCCTACTTTTGGGCGGGACAGTTCTGAAGTACCTTGAGCGTTGACATAGCAGAAGATGACTGAGCCAAATATTCTACTATGTTATCATTCTGTGTAACTCGAGCTCAAGGGTTAAATGTCGATTTATGTACAACTCCCTTGGGCGGTTTTATTGTTATCTCTGGCGCAATAGGTGGTGGAATAGGATCATTCGTAGTTGAAGTCAAAGGGTTAGGTTGATCAACCTTATTATTCGAAGACGACGGTTGATTTCCATAATATTTACTTTGTGTTAACACCAAAACTTCAATTTTAGGCTTAAAGGCGGATAGCATAAGCACTTGGGAAGTGGAAGCATGGTCTGTAGCAACCATATTTGTCTTCGGCTTTGGAAAAGGATCAGTCAATACTGCGGATGTATTAGAAGTCTTCAGAAGCTTTGAGACTTCGGAGCGGTGAGGAAAATCTCGCGTAAAATGCTCATCGTTACAGATCAAACACAGGTAACGAGGTTTCCTAGCCGAAGAAGAGGAATCAAATGATTTCTCTTGAGGGGAATTATTTTTTTTCTTCTTGTTTTTCCCCTTCTTCTTACTTCCTGGTTGCTTTTCATTCTTGCCCTTGTCAGATGACACGACATTGATTTCGGAAGTAAGAGTGTTATCAGGTGCATTTGTAGTTTGATTGGAAATGGCAAGTGTTTGACCAGATGGTCTACCTGCCATTTGTGTGCTCGAAGAACCAATCACACCGTCACCGGCATGAGAGTCCTTACTCGATGGTGGAGGAGGAACAGTGAAATTTGGTCGAGTGCATTCGAGATCTTGTCGTAGAGCGTGCTAGACTACGTATAAATCAAGTCCAAATATTGAGCATGAGCAATTACTTGCTCTTCAGTAACAACTCCACCTTTCACCACATCCTCACTGATAGATGGCAGCAGGGATTTTATAAACCACTCAACCAAAAGCTGATTAGGAACATATGTTTTAACCATTCGACGACAACGATGCCACTCATGAATATGATCAGAGATATGAGTAGCATTAGTCTGTTTAAAGTTCGTTATTAGTTCTGTTCTTGTATCATATCGTATGGGTAACTGGAAGTGGGTTAGAAACATGGTAGCTAAGGTAGTGAAGTTATCAAAAGAAGCTCGTGGTAACTCAATGTACCACTTCGCAGCTAGACCAGTAAGCGTTCTCTGGAAAAGACGTAGTCTAACAGAATCATCATTCAAGGAGTTTGATTAACACCATAAATGAAAATTCATGACATGGTTGGATGGGTCTTCTCTAGGGTTTCCATTGAATTTCGGAATATCGGAAGGTAACTTATGAGGAATCACCAACCACCAAGGTGCATAATGAATTTGGTCATTGGTGAGCCGGTTTAGATCTGGTAATTCAAGTGTCGCAACGAAAGGCAACTGTCTATTGAGGCCAAGTTGAGGATATCTAGGGTAAGATGGGATTTCCTTGGCAATAGGCCTTTGCATACCAGCATAAGGCATTTGCTGCTAGTAACCTTGATAAGGGTACGTTTGTTGAGAAAATCTGGCATAAGGTTATTGTTGAGCATCGGGATACATTTGCTGTTGTCCAATCCCAACATAGGCTTGCTGACCAGGACCTGGATAAACTTGTTGCTGACCAAACCCAGCATAAGATTGTTGACCAAGTTCATGTTGAGGTTGGTATAGCTGGAATTGTTGTTGTTGATATTGGGGTTGCCAAGGATGTTGAATCAATTGTTGTTGTTGGTACAACGGTTGTTGTTGCCCACCAATGTAAGGTTGAGCAGGTTGTGAATACACTAAACCAATGTAAGTCTGAGTCATTCCAACAAAACTTAAACTAGCCTGAAGTTGTTGGACTCGAGACACAAGTGGTTGTTGTAAAACTGACTGAGAAGGCTAGATCTGTATACTTAAAACTTGGGGATCTGAGGTTGAAGGGCCAGCTTGCACAGGTTGAGATACAACAATCTGAGCTTGTGATTGTGGTACAGTTGTAACAACAGGTGTTGTAGGTATGGATGAGACAGATTTCATAGGTTGTGATGGGTACACAAGCCTATTTTGAATGGGCATGGTTTCTTGCCACTGACAGACAGTCATTCCAGGCTGACCTAAAGACGACGGCATACTGACATATGGTTGCACCCCCAGAAAATGGAGGATAAGGAGAATGTGCATATTGTTCTCCGTATGGGGTAGTCCAGTGTAAAGAAGATACATAGGACGGTAACCAGATGAACCAACTTGATATGAACTTGATGGGTCCAGTTGTTCGTTATCCGTTAATAAAGAACCAGATAAAATTCCAGCAGAGGACATTGGTGAACACCAAGGGCTAGAAGCAACACCTAAGTGGGTTACCGATAAAGATTGGTAACCCGATGGGACGAACAGAACACCATACAAGTGTGACTCAGGTGTCGTAGTAAACATTAAATAGGTTGTGACAGAAGATTACGTTGTAGCCGTAACAGATGGTACGGTCTGGGATGTTGACTCTGCCATAGTCAAATGTCCAAATAAGTTTCCTAACGAATCAATGGGTGTCTGAAAGTAATCAGGATCAAAAGGAGCAGTGAAATGAGGAGTATGAGGATACAGATAAAGTCCAGTTCCAAAATGGAGTGGATTTCTAGGTGATTCTACCTCATGTTCCTCTTCTATCAAAGTTAAACCAAGTGGAAGAATTTCATCGTCTGGTCCGTAATAGATTTATGGTATTTGTTACTGAGGTAAAGAGGAAGTCTCGACAGTTACAGATGTCTAAGGATGTACCGATCGATCTTCTTCCAGTAAGGTGACAACTTCTGATTGTTCAACCTCAAGATCCAAATGTTTTGGTAAAATAACAAGTTCAGGTTAGGCTTCGTGAACAATTTCTGGTTCAAAAGTAACTTCTGATTGAACAGTGATGGGTTCAGGATCCACTTCTGGTTGAACAAATTCAGGTTCAGAAGTAATTTCTTGTTGAAAAACTTTGGATTGAGAATCAACTTGTTGTTGAACAACTTGGGTTACCGTTTCACTAGATTCAGTGCTAGTTTCCTCAGGTAATTCTGGAGACTCCACTTCAGTAACAGATGTACTAGTAATCATAGGAGTAATTTGGGTCACAGTACTTACTGGTATAGGTGTTTCTGGTAATTTAGATGAAGAATAGAGGCTTGTGAAGTACTAGATCCAGTCAAATGAGACCGCTTCAACCGGATAGGTGTAGCTTCGGGCGGTAAAGGCGGTTTACTCGCTGCTCTCCCCGAACGACAGGGTAAGGGTTAATTTTCCTCCACGATTGTTGATTGATTTTACTACAAACAAATGATTAAACAAAAAGGGGTAAGCTAGGCAAAAAGGTTTACCAAGCAACTGTGAACTACAAAATACCTCCTGGCGAACCAAGAAGTACGGGCAGGCAATCTCCCCGAATGTTGTGTTCGGTTTCGGTTTATCACAGTGTACAAGGCGGCCGACTCGGTTACCTAAGGATGGATAGCAACCTAGTGTTGTCCTCCCATATATACTCGAAAGTACGTGGAGGCCCAATCCGTATTAGCACTGTCTAATGCAAAACCGCACAGTGAGAGCATTCCCATATACTTTATGTATTGTAACACCGCCCTATATACCCGAAGGTACATGGACAAGCTATGATATACTCACGTACGTGGAATGAGGTATCACACTCGGAATGTATCGCAGACAAGTTAGCGACAACTGCTATGTTTTACGAAATCGGAACACGTCTCTAGCCAAGAACCTCTAAATGTTTTGCTTTAGGTGACAATGCTCCATTAGGTTAATTGATGTTAATTTTAAGTTGATCTTGATTAAGAATTTGCCTTTCAAGGTTCAACACGTGATGTATTTTCAATTCCTAGAATGCAACTAATATGATAAGCATCCTTTTCATTCAATTTTGAAAATGAAAACATTAGCTAGTAGGGATAGAGCAATCAGATTCTTGTAATCAAAGAACAAAGAACACATCTAATGCAATTTCCCTAAACTATTCCTCTGAGAACACACAAACTCTTTTATTGCACAATGCAAGTTTTTCTTTTCAATTCCCTTAATGTTGTGATGAACAAAAGGAAATTAATGCACATACAATCAATCAATATTTTTGCAAGAACGAAGATTTTACTACAGTTCAGTTTTGAAAGAAAAGAAGACTTTTATGACACTTTCTTTTGAACAAAGATTAATCGACTATAAACTAACTTTGACAATGAATTGATAGTGATAAAGAAATCATTTAAGAAACACTAAAAAATCAAAGACAAAGTAGGGCTGGAAAAGGAAACACAAATTGATTTTAGAGACACAAGCATCATTGACCTTTCAGTAAGCAGAAACAGAAGGAAATTTGGTAAAAAAATCAACTCAAAGGAGGGATTGTTGTCCTAAGGAGGACCAGTGCAGCCTTGAATGGGAGACAATGCGCTTCAGAGCACTGTCCTCAAGCCAAGGGTGCTTTGCAGTGCTCTGTCTCTAGACCAAGCTTGCGTTGGTGCCAGAGAGACCGTCCTAGGGGATTACAAGCACAATTTTCACCAAAAAACACTTGAAAAGGCTGAAAGAAGATCAATGGAAGCAAGTAAGGTCTACTAGAGTTTACTAGGATGAAGGTAAACTACCTGGAATGATGATAATTCCCCAGCGGAGTCACCAATTTGTTATGAGGAATTTTTCATCTGCGGATAAATACTAATTCCCTAGGTAGGTAGCTAGAACTAGAACAACATATTTAAAGTGCTTATCCTTTCTCTTTAGACGATAAATAAGACAAAGGGAATCAAAGGACCTACTTGTTCTCTCGCTTTCCTTTTGTCTCTTTTGTATGACTCCCGTCGCTCCTTCTTGAACTTAACTCGCTCAAAAAGTACCTGCAAGCATAAACAAAAGACAGAGAACCAATCAAAGCAAGAGATATATCGACTATAAGTAAATGGAATCATATACATTCACACATATAAACATCATATATCAAGGTAAGCATATGGAAAAAGGTGTAAACAACTTTATTAAGTAGAAGGAAGAATTACAACCATGAAGTCCGATCTATTGCCACTCTTCCAGCTTGGGTTCCAACCAACATCACATCAATAGAACAACACTCCAGCAGCATAACACTACTTACTTATACTCTCAATCTTCACACCAACAATATCTCCTTACAAATTCTCAAAGTCCAGCCGCTGATCACTTAGATGGGTGCTCAATTTATAGGCAAATGGAGAAGGTTTGGTCATAAATGAGGGTATTGAATGGCCTTCCAAACTTAGATTTAGTTTCCATGGAGGAAGGGATGAGAGGATAGGAGGTTATTTAACTCATTCCCTATCCAATTTCGAGCTCATAGGAGATGATAAGTGTGGGAATCTTCTAGATGGCTCCAAAAGATAATAATATTCCTAGAACCCTATGTGAATTTCACTCAATCTCACCCAGCGCAGGTCAAAGTGGGCCTAGGTGTTTTGCAGAGCACCCTGACATGGGCCTACTTGCACTAAAGTGGACTTACCCCTGTCCAAGGCTGCGCTGGTCCCTCAAGGAGGCTTTTCTGGAGGGATTCAGGCCAAGAAACTCTCAGGGAAGGAGGCATTCAAAATGGTGACTTGTTTAGGGCATGTAGCAATTGAATTAGGGTTTAATGAGCCCTAATGGTACTGATCTAAATGATGGGAGTGATGTGCCCAAATGGATTTGTAACAACGGTACTGTGTATGTGCATTGTGTAGTTGTGGTATCATGACATGTGTATTCGTTGTGTTGTACTATGTGTACACATATGTATTGTGTTGTACATCGAGTGCAGGTGTATGTATTGTGTTGTGTTGTACACTGGGTGTAGGTGTACGTGTTGTATGTCAGGTGTAGGTGCATGTATTGCATGGTGTTGTATGTCGTGTGTGGTTGTATGTCTGTGATGCACACTATGTGTATATGCACATGGTTGAGGAGAAGGCACTGGGTGTTTTTCGGGTGTGGCAACCAATCTCGAGTGTGTATGAAATAAGGACAAAGGTAGAAGCTAAGAATTGATTAAAGGATAAGTATCAATATTTTATTTCAGTTTTATCATGCATGTGAATTATGATTCTGGTCTATGATGATTACATGTGATATATGATTCTCGTTTATGATGGTTACATGTGATACATGATTTTGATTTATGATGGTTGTGTTTTGAGCTAACCGGATGTGATATGTTTATACATGATTATTTGATCAAAGATACTAGTTTGACTTGTTGTCACATGAAGTAAACAAGATTGCAAGTGCACCTTATTGACGAGCTACCAATGAGGTATGATGTGAATTCATTTTAATTTATTTTAAGTCTAATGGAAGTTATGTGCTTGGTGAAGGAAGCACATAAATGTCCGGTTGGGTGGTTGAAATTGACTACAAGAATTAGCAACAGTAGTGAAAGAAATTGGAACAAGTAGCAGTATGCTCGTAAAGCACTTTAGGAGTAGGGACATTGTGGGACACTGGTACCCAATATTTTCCATTGATTTCCATGAGCATGCTATGACTGGTATGATGGTTTTGAGGTAGGTATATGCCTTGGTTGTTTGATCTTCCGATGCAAGGAAGCCTTGCCAAGGGATGGATCACCCAAGATAGGGTATGCCTGGGAACTTGGAAGGTGAGTGACTGCACAGAAGGGGTGACTGGATTGCCCAAGGGATTCTATAGCAGAGAAGGGAAGGTCAGGGATGGATTTTTTTTGGTCATTAGCATTGCCAAATGGAATCAAATGCACATTGGCAGTGCGTCGTGGAACAATGAGCTGATAACTGTTCGTTGAGAGAACAAGTGGCGAAATATTGTAGTGCTGAACATTGGATGCAACTTTGACTTTGGCAGTGGATTCTGGACTTCCTGGGAAGGAAGTGAATCCTAAAATTACTTTTGAGGGTGGAGGTGTAAGCCTCTGGATTCCCTTATTGCTAATGCAAGCGTCATATCATTTTATTTGTTGGTTGAGCAAATGTGCATATGTGTATATGTGTGTATTATTGTAAATACTGTATTGAGTTGGATTTATAAAGCTCCATAGACAGTATGATTATTTGCTAGGTGAATAAAATATGTATGTCTATATATGTGGTTATTATTGTAAATACCATAATGAGATGTGTTATAAAGCTCCAGTAAATAGTACGTTTGTCATGTTTCAACATTGGTCATTTGTAAATAATGTAACAAGCTAAGTTATAAAGCTCCATGGGTAGTATGTTTGGTTGCAGCGGTCTTGCTGGTTATATGTGTCATTGGACACCGAGGGCAATGCTCCCCTAAGGGGGGAAGGTTCTGTAAAACTCCTGGTTAAAATTCCATGTAAGAAAATATAAGACCGCGGTTGAGGGACTCGTATTCCAAGCTGAATGGTGGGAAAAACATTCTAGTGGGTGTTCATTTCGGTTACTATGGCTAAAATAATTGATCAAAGGCAATGGCAAAGACTTTGGAAAGGCAAGAGGCACTATTTGACACTTATTTATGAAAATAAAGGAAATTAGGAGAAAAGGAAGGTGAAAGGTCACATGTTGCATGTGAGGAGGAAATTGAAGGAAAATAATGGAAAATGAAGAAAATAGAGGCCTCATTGATAAAAAGGCTTCTAAGGATCAGTTGGCAAGCTTTTGTTCAAGATTTTGGCTCAAACCTTTTGTTAAATCAGTTTCGGAGCTCTCTCATTATTCTCTCTCTCTCTCTCTCTCTTGTTTTTTGCTATCATGGCATGGGTTTTTCTAGGTGTGACAATGTTTTCAGCCTAGCCTTGTCATTTTCGGATAGCCATGGTGTGATGGGGTTCTCATGTTTTGGTTGAGTTGGATTCCTAGATGGATCGAAGCTGAGTGAGGTGGATCTATGAAAGGAAGAACACATGGCATAGTGATCCTTGGACCATACTGTGGATTACGGTAAATCCATTGGACTAGTGACCCTTGAACTGGACTGTGGGTTGTGGTAAATCCAGGTATTGTGTGCCTCGGTGGGCCTAGGAATCTTCGACTGGTTAATGGTGGGATATATGTAAAGCCTAGAGGTGGTTGCCCTTTATTAGGCCTAGGAATTCTTGTTGGTGAATGGCGGGATATACGATAAAACCTAGAGGGTGGAGTCTTAGCTTAGGGCCTAGTGATTTGATGTGGATTTCGGTAAATCCTAAGAAACTAGGAGACAAGAAAATTCCTCATGGTGTAGGTGGAGAAATATGGTGGCATCCATGCTTGTTTTGGCCTAGTGATCTGGTGGAGATCACGGTAAAGCCTGTTATTACATGTTTATTGTTTTGGCCTAGTGATTCGGTGTCGATTGCGGTAAAGCATGGTTTCTATTGATGAGGGTGAGGTGGTTGGTTGGTTCTTTTGGTTTGAGTCCCACATTCATGTTTGGGATATGGCACGAGGGTTAATGGCTGAAGAGAGATTTGGCTCAACCAAACTATGGTCAGGTGGAACGTGGTAGTCCCATACCGGGTTGGCTTTTGCATTAATTAATAAGAGGTTTTTTCCTTGGTATCTTATGTGTAAATGTGCTAGTTTATATGTGGATTCTATAGCTCATGTATCCTTGATATTTATTTTATTATTATGTTGGTTATAAGCATATATTATGACAGTGATGATGTATGGCTCTCCTCATGTTTTGATTTGTAAATGAATGAACAATGTATCTATGACCTAATAGATGATAATGTAGCTAATGATATAAGGGAACAATGCTTCTTAGCGATTCTCAAATAAGTATGAGACCCCTATGCTCAGATCTGTTGTTTAAACCTGTAGATTTCATATTTATGACATGTTTGACGAAATGCCTGTCATGGCTAGTAGGGGTCCAGTTTAGTCCTTGTTGACGTTTTTATAAATATATCTTTGATCTACTGTGAAACTTCATTTTTGAACCTTTCATTGAGTTCTGGGCAGTGACCTGGGCTTTGGGCATGAAAAAGTGGCACAAATCCCGAAGTCGCAAGCACAAGACTGAGGATAAAAGTTCTCAGACGCTCGCTTTCCCTTGCCGTGGGAGCGTCTAGAGCCTCTTAGATGAACCCTGGTCCATATCAAGGGAGTGTCCAGGGGTTTGATGCACTAAAACTTCAGTTGGTCTCAGGGGTTGGTTACCTAGGTGGTTGGGATGGCTTATGGGAGTTTTGTTGCTGATGTGGAAGGTCTGTGTGGTGTGTTTTCATCGATTCCACTTCCTTAAGGTGACTTAGGAGGTCGAATCCCATCATAGTGGCATCTCGTCGCATATTTACCCCAGTTGGCCGGTTACTTGGGTAGATGTGGGATGAGGGTGTTACATACATACCCTTAAAAATCCATGCAATGAAAAAAAGTTCAACAAAACATTGAAAAAACAAAAGTTATATCCTAAAGGGGGCATCAGCAATATTATCAACCTAGGTTTCTAGGTTACCTCAAGTTCTTCTAAAATGCTTATAGGAGCTATTATATGGGCATCATCATGAGATCCTTCTGAGAAGTAAAGTAGGTCATGAACATGGGTTAGATTGCTATGATCATCATGCAAGTCAGGTTCGAGAGGGTGTCTAATATAATGAAGTACTCCAACTAATTTTCACCAAGTAGGATTAGAGATGCACACACTTCCTTTTCCCAATTATGAAGATCCACAATGTGCTTACTTACCTACATGATGTTATGGTCTCTTACTTTATTTTCCTCTATTATTTTCTAGACCAAGGTATTTTTTTTTCTTTTCTTCCAAAGTCTAAGTGTTGGATAGGCACATGTCCTCCTCAATGCGCTGCTCACAATGGTCCAAATATTTCCTTAAACTTTAGGTATCAACAACAACTATAATGGGACATGTTATCTCTTAGTTTGGCTTGCTAAAGGTGTAACAACCAATCAATTTCTTTTTTCTTCACCCTAAAAGGTCACAACTACCAAAATTCACTACAAGGTCAACTAAAAATGTGCCTCAATCTCTCTAAATCTACCACAAGTCC
Source organism: Pinus tabuliformis (assembly GCA_031772625.1). NCBI lineage: Eukaryota > Viridiplantae > Streptophyta > Pinopsida > Pinales > Pinaceae > Pinus > Pinus tabuliformis. The sequence continues at coordinate 827,716,782 of CM062815.1, forward strand.
CATTTACTCATTAAATATTAAGCCCACCATGATGATCATTAATCTGATCAAGCTTTGAATGATAACACATGTTGGAGAGGCGCTGTAGAGGCCAGGGCTTCCTCCGTTGACGCCACATCCACTGTCTGCGACCCGCTGACAAAGAATAGCTTGGTAGAGGTGCGGGTTATCGGTTCTGGTCTTTAGTTTTTATTCTGTGTGGGGGCGAGGTGGCTGCCCTTGCCGCCTCTGCCCCCGTTTCTCGCCTCTGCTCTGTTTTGGTACTTTTCCTATGCAACGACAGTTGGGTTTGTTTTGGTACTCGCGGGCTATCCTGTTGGAGCGTTGAGGGAACAGGGATGTGGAGGTTCTGACTCTGCATTGTTTCGTGCCGCATCAATGGCTGGTTTCACTGGTTTTTTTGCTGGCTGCTGTGGATGTTTGGGGCAGTTGTTCTTCCTCTGGTTTCGTCTGCTTCTGGAGGAGAGTTTTGAGGGGGTGGGGAAGGAGTGGCTACCCTGGCGGCTCTCTTCCTCATTTCGTGCCTCTCCTTCTTGTCTGGGCAGCCTGATCTAGAGCATACTGTTCTCTTTTTCCCTCCACAGGAGCATTTATCTGTTAGCGGGGCTATGGTGCCGGATCTTCTTCTGGGTGCTGCACCTCTGCTCTTTTTTGCTTTTTTTGTAATAGGTTTGGGTATCCTCTACAGGTCTGTTTTACAGGGGCACAATATTGGCCTTTTGGGATTTTTTGGGCTCTGTTGTTGCAGATTTGCTGGGGTTCTCATAACCTATTGTTTGCTGCCCTGTCTAAGGGCATTCTGGATACTTTCTTTGGGAGTATTGTTTTGTTGGTGGCTCTGTCCACATTACTGCATATGCTTCAAGCATCTACAATATGTAATCTTCTGATTAATGAAAATTACGAATTTTCTCCACGGGAAAAAAAAAAGATAACACATGTTGGAGGATTTATTAGAAAGATGTTGAAGGTAATTCTCGTCATCATAACAATGTAATGAGTAAAGAGATGCAAGCCTTGGGGTTTATTATGGAAATACTCCATATGGAGAAGAGATGACAAGTGGAAAGGGAAAGCTTTTTCCCTTTAGTGTTAATAGGTGCGACCTCCTTGGGGTGTGGCAACAACTTCAAGACCATGATTAGGATAGGGGGAGAGTGGATGTTCATGTCCCCTTACCATTCTTCAAACAACTAATTCTTTGAGTAGGGATGTATTTTCCTTAGAAATGTGATTCACCATTTTATTTAGTTTTTTCTTAACATACGAGAAAGAGATATGCTCAAATTTCTTCGACAAGAGAAATGCCCTTTTTAAGATCCTTGCCACTCTTAATTCTTTCTAGTGTTTCAACAAGGAATACCGATTAAATGACGAGGACCAAATCTGATATCATTTTAACTTAGATATGATGTGATTAAGTAACATGTTGATTCCTTGATCTACCACCAACACCCCTTCCTCATAATTTGAGGTGATTCCCAATCCCGAAACTATCTCAACCACTTGTTATCTATTGGGATTAAAGAGAATCCTTACCACACCTAACACCCTTACACAAAACTTAATCCTTAAACCATGGTTACAAGTGAAACGAATATAATTTTAAGAGGAAATTTCCACCATTTTAAATTTTTTTATAACATCATTTTTTTAAAAGCATCAAATTATTTTACTAAAAAATCGTCATTAATTTTTATGAGAAATATGGTTATAGTTAAAAACAAATAAAACTTTGAGTATTTTTTCTTCTTAGTATTCATATTCTAATGATTATAAAAATTCACTCAACTTTTTACATTTACAATTAAAAATTTCAAAATTTTATAGCTCATACCTTTGGACAAGGTCAATATGCATAGAACTTGCTATTGAAAACTGTGGGAAGCTTAAAGCTTGGACAAAATCCACAAATTTAGTCAAACTTAAGTATAGGAAAAATTATTATTATTTTAATAAGTAAGTGTAAAAAATTTCTGTAACCCATCTTGATTTTCAAATGGGTTCAAATCTTGTGTATCTCTGCCACTAAAATGAAAAATTGAACATGATAAAGATATAGTCCTACCAAACTTACAAAAAAAAATATTTAAAAAAAAAAAACATTTTATATTTTTATTTTTTCTATTTATCATTATAAAAATTGATTAAATAAAATTTTATTAACATTATAATTTTATATTCATAAAATTATTATTTTAAATACAAAAACATATTCAACATCTTAAAATACCTATATTCAACATCTTAAAATACCTATATAATATCTTAAAATACCTATATAATATCAATATTGGATTACAATTTTGTTATCTAACATATTTTATATAAAATTATATTAACACCTTCCAATCCCTCTATTATAATAAAATTATATATATTAATATTTAATTACAATTTCCCTAATTCAAAATATTTCTTACTGAACCTTAAACTAAAATAACAATTTTCCTTCCTACTAAACCTTAAACTAAAATAACAATTTTCCTTTTTATTATTTTAAAAATGAAAAAAAACTAAAATAACAATTTTCCTTTTTATTATTCTAAAAAATGAAAAAAACCTAATTTATAAATTATTTAAATTGCAACATACAATAAACTTAAAAAAACCAAAAAATAATATCTCATATTTTTTTTATTCAATTCAATTCCTATTCATCATACTTAAAATAAAAATGCTTTCTCATAGAAAATAACTTTAGATAAAAATATCTTATAATTAATATTTATAAACGAAATGTTTATTGTTATTAGTTGTAATCATACCTACTCATAATTAATGTTATAATGGAAATTTACATCTTCTTTATATTAGATAAATTTTGTTATAAATAATTTAAAAATATATATAAATTTATTTTATTTTAATTAATTAAATATTTTTTTATAAACAAATACAAATTAATATATAATTAAATATTATTATATTCACAAATAATATGATATAATATTATTAATATCGTTAATATTATAATTCAAATAACCACATTTTAATTACCATTTAATATCATAATTCACATCACCTCATTTTAATTAACAAAGATGGGTAGGTAAACTACATGCCGAATCGCATGACTCCTTTTTTCTAAGTACTCGTGTAGTTGGGTTAATGGTATAGATTTTAATATTATTAAATAATTTATAATTTTTTATATACGTAAAATATATTGTTTTTAATTTATGTTTTTTAAAATATATATATACACGAGTTGTTTTTAAGTGATTTTTGTTGGATTTTTTTGTCTAATTTCTTTAAAATCTTATAGGAATTCATTGAAATCGAAAGTTTGATGGGTAACCCCTATACAATAAAAGTGATATAAGAGTTTTTCAGGGTGTTGAATCCATATATACAATGAAAAAACTAGTTTAGATAACACAAATCAATATTTCACCTCAAAATTTCCGCCGTATTTGGGAACAGAAACTCCAAAAAGTCTCATTAAAAAACTAGTTTAAATAACACAAATCAAGATTTCACCTTAAAATTTCCGCCAGGCACAGAAACTCCAAAAAGTAGCATTAAAAAACTAGTTTAAATAACACAAATCAAGATTTCACTTCAAAATTTCCATTTCCGCCGTATTCAGCCACAAAAACTCCAAAAAGTCACATTAAAAACAACCCCTATCTATAAAAAAAAAACAAAATAAATAAATAAAAATTATATTATCTAATTATACAATAAAAAAAATTAGAAATTGTTTTTCTTTTATTTTCAAAAATAGTTTTACAAAATATATAAACAAATTTCAAAAATAAAATTTCCAACCTACCTAAATTATCTAGAAGTTAACAAGGGTTGAGTTTATTTGTTTCTGAGTGTCCATCCAAAAACTCTTCCATCAAGTAATACTTTTTTTTTTGAAGATTTAGTGTTTGTTTGGATAAAGAGTCCACTCAAAGATTGTTTTCATGATATACATGCACAAATTTGATACTAAGAAAAATTCTCACAATTTGTTTAAGCTAACTTGTTATTCATAAGAGCCTAATATCCTATATTTTTATCTGATTGTTCATCCATTAAATGGTCAGTAGAGAAGCATCAAGCATCTGAACATCACAAACACCATGATCCTTCAAAAACTTTAGCATTTTCTATAATCAACCACCTGAACATCATAAACCCCATAAGCCTACTTTAACATTTTCTAACTTAATTATAAAGATTGGTTTCCTTCACCAATTTAAATGGTCTTTCTCATGCCTCCATTTCATCCCTTTTAATGGAATAATTTTGCAAAGGATCTAATGGTGGTTTGTTTGACACTTTATTCAATCTATATAGTGTTTGCATTTCTCACCTTGGTTTGGTGGTTTGTTTGACAATTTAATCAATCTATATAGTGTTTGCATTTCTCACCTTGGTTTGTTGAGCTAAAACAATCATTAAAAATATCTTTCAATGAATACCTTGGTTTGATGTTTTGTTAAAGAAGCACATCATGAAAATTCTCTACCAAGTTTAAATGCCTTGGTTTGATGTTTTGTTAAAGAAGCACATCATGAAAATTCTCTACGAAAGTTCTATGTACAACTTTCTCTTGTCATAGATGCTTATGCTTCAATGCCTACCGTTTTCACTTTAAATGTTAACTATTAGACTACTTTTTAATTTGAAAAGCCTTTGCCTCTAAGTGTGAAGCTACAACATATCTAATGCAAATCCTACAATGAAACACTATTCTTTTATATTATAGAAAATGAATATTTAAAAAAAACATAATTATTTTATATTATAGAATGAATATTTAAGAAAAACATAATTTCAATGATGACGTGGTTTACTACATAGTGTTTGCACTATTCACCTCAACACATAGAACTAAGCCAATCATTAGAACTGCTCTTCAATAAATTATATTATATATTATATTATGAATTTTTCCTACCAAAATTCTAGGTGCAACTTTCTCTTGTCATAAATGTGAAATACCTAAACCATGCTTCAATGCCTAGTATTTTCACTTAAAGATTTACTATTCTATTACTTTTTAAATTGAAAAATCTTTATCTCTAAGTATGAAACTACCACACATTTAATACCAATCCTACCAAAAAAATATTATTTTTATTTTATAAAATATGAATATCTTAAAAAAACTAAAAATTCTATAATAATATAATTTACTATATTCCAATATTTAACTTTTAAATTATTTAATAATTTCTTAATCTCAAAACCTATAGTTTACTCTATTCCAAAATTATATTTGAAAAATATTATTATATTTAATATTTAAATTATTTAATAATTTTTTTAATCTCAAAACTTTTACTTTAAACAAGTTCAAAACAATCACTACAATAACATACTTAGTAGTTAAATGAGTACGCAGAAGTGGGTCCATTGTCTTACAAACAAAAAATATCATACACCAAATTAGTGTTCGCGTAACCTTAAAATTAAATAATAATAATAATAACAATGAAACAACCTTGGTTCATACTTCCCATAGTAACATCTTCCAAGGAAACTGATAAGAGCAAAGAAGGGCCAGGGCAATGACATCCACACCAAACGGCTAAAAGCAAAATTCAACCATGCCTGTATACAAGCTTTGGGAAGCCAGCCCGTTCTCGTGCAGATGTGGTTTCCATTAATACAAATTCATGGGCATGGTGATGGAGGGGATGTAGTTTAGAGGTCAAAGCGTCGGATGAGGCAAAAGTACATTTTGCTTAAAATACGAAAAAAAACACTAATCTTTTCCAAAATCCACAACGAACGAGCAAAAGGGGATCGCCGGCGATGGGTGCATCCCGCCGGCAACCGGAAAACGGTCCCAAGGGCCGCGAAGTGTGGAAGGGTTCCCTATATAATGAAGCCCCACACCCCTTCTCCCCCCACAATTCATCTTCACATTCTTCCCTTATATTTCGTTCCTGCGAAGTGCACGCTTTTCTTCTTGTTCTTCATCGTTTCTGCGAGATTCGAGCGCGTGACTTCAGTCATAGGCGGGGGAAGCACTTCAGAGCGCAGCACAGTACTAATCACAAGTGACCGTCCTGGAGTGATTAAAGGAACTCGCTTTTCTACCAGGTCAGATTTTTACCTACCGTGGCAAAAATATTATCTCCTCTGTTGGATCTGTTTGTCTGCTGGCGAATGTGTCAAATTTTACTCCACGATGAAAACGAATTTACTGCTTTGGATGGCACTTCAATCGGACTGTTTTACTCGGTTGTGGGGCTGTTAATATGGTGTGTTTTTGGAAATCCTTGTGAAACAGGGGTGGGTGTGGATGCTTAGATTTTATCCCTAGGGTTTTACAGGCCTGAGAAGTGTAATAGTGAGAAGTTTCGACCCCACGATTGTCATGGGAACGCCCTCGGGGTTGAGTATTGGTGCAAGGGAGTCATTGAAGAATTGGGGATGTACCAATTAGGGTTTTTAGTATTGGGACTACGGGGCCAAGTCTGGTGGTGAATTCTCTACATTTTGATAGCGCGTGGGGGCAGTTTGTCAGGACTTAAAGTTTTGTTTTAATTCACTGGACAACTGTTTCTGAACTCGAATCGAAAATTCGGAGGATATTCAGCTTTGTAGGTTTTACTCAGAGTTGTGACTAGTCCCTTGAGTGCTTAGAAGATGTAGCTCTCTACATTTTCGAATTTTCTGGTAAGAACATTTCCCTTGTAGATGCTTGTGTGCTTTGTGGTGCCCTTTTCTTCTGATTGCTGTCTTTGTGATGCCTTTGTAATTGTAAAAACAAAAAGTTCCACATTCCTTGTAGTGGATTTTGTTGCATGTTTAACATGACTATTGATTCCCTGTGTGAGAAGATGCAAGAAATGAATGAAATCTGTAATGCCTGTGCTAATTGGGGATAGGAAGTACGTTTGTGAGTTTCTAGGCTGAAACCTGTCTGACCATGTTGCATTTGTCTTTTGCTTAGAATGGTGTTCTGTGTTACGAGAATCCTGAGCAGGATACATTTTCTCTTCTGTTCCCATCCTGGTTCGCCCTTGGATTTATTTTGACACTACAATATATAGTGGGAGAGGGGTGGGGATTTGATTCACAACTTTTAGTATCATTAAAGAAAAGGTTTAATGTTGGGCTTGCCAGTTTTTGGTTTAAATCTATCTGACTGTATTGCACTTGATATGTTGGTAGAAAGGTGCTTAGCTACGTTACCAGTATCATTACGTGGTACCTTTTCCTAGTTCCGTTCTTGTTCTGATTATTTTTCCGATCCCCCACCTTCTCTTGACATGTTAGGGTATTTTTCTTCAATTTTATGTTCTTAGTTTCCTATATTTGTTTCCAGTCCCCCATGTTTGTGATAACACAGGTATTTGGTTGAGAATACGTTTTGAAAGACATTCGGTTGGCAATAGGTCTAAAGCAAACTGAACATTTGAACAATTATGAAAGTTGGCTCGCTTCATTTCTAACATTGCGAAGAATGTTGGTTAGATTGTTATCGTAGCTGTTTGGAATGATATACTGGCATGCGAGGTATGATTAGAGAACAATTAAGGGAGGAGTATTTAGAGTTTGCCTTCTTGATTACCAGATTAGTATCTGGTTTGACATGAATGCATTTACTAAAGCTTGTTTTAGCTAATGGTATCTCGGGAGAGAGGGGATAGCTTCATTATTGGTTTTGTGACAGTAAAGCCGGCTTTGAAAGAAATGTTCCTTAATGCTGCTTTTCTCCATCTGTTCCTGTTTGTCATTCTGTTTTCTTTTTTTTTTTGATAACATAGGTTCTTGGATGACAAAAGGGCTTGAAAGGTATTCATCTTGCAATAAGTCTAAAAGATCTATGGAAGAATTTGGGTGATTAGAAAGCTTATTCACTTCCTTTCTATGGTTGGAAAAGATGCTCATTTGATTTGTATCATATCTGGTTAAAAGGATACTGTCATTCTAGGTATCATGAGAGTTATTAAAGGGAGAATATTCAGAGTGCGTCTTGGTGATTACTAGATTAGTGTAAAGTTTAACATGCATGCATTAACTAAGCTTCGTTTAGTTAAGGGTATCAAAGGAAAAGGGGCATAGCTTAATTAAGGATTTTGTAATATTGAAGGCTTGCTTTCAAAAAAATGTTCTTTTGAGGATTCTATGCTGTCCCACGAATGAGCTTTGTTTTCCATTCTATGATTCTTGAATTTACATTTTTTGTTTGCCTGAATTAAAAAATTACTGATTTAGGGTTCAACTTTAAGGCCGTGTGACCATATATATGGCCTTTGAAAAAGAGGTACGCTTATGCGTCCAAATAAAGTTTACCTTCTCCCTCTGCCTTGTTGGAGTTGATCTTGATGACAAGCATCAATATTTTAATGCATATCCTTCCTATTATAGTTTTACTATCAGATCTTAGAATGGTAGCTGGATTTCATCACTAATATTGTGACTGTGTGCAAGTTTGTGTTTTACTTGTCAATGGCATTATAAGGTCTTTCTTTTAAGAAATCAGGTATAATAGTAAAGATTTAATTGTTGTGACGTAATCTGATTGAAATGACTATTGGGTTTGATCTGTACCAAGGGTTTGCAAGTTTTAAATTTGGTTTCTCATGAATTTACTTCTTGTGCACTTGGATATTATGGGCTCTACATTGAGTTAACAACTGTTTTGTTTGTATGCAGCAACTGTTATGGCAAGTGTTTCAATATCATAAACATTTCTCCATGTTATGGCTTTGGTAGAATTGCTAGGACTTGGATGACACTCTTGAGGGTGAGGTTCATCAAAAAGCATTCACAATTCTTTCTTGCCAAATTTAAAGTTTCACAAATATTTATACACAGATGGGGACTCGAAGAAGACCGTTTCTGGACCTAAATCAACCTCCCAGTGAAGAAGAAGATTCTGAAGTGTTCCATGCATTTCATTCACTACTCCAAGGTCAGGCTCCAGCTCAGCCACCGCCATGTGTTCAGGCTCAACCTCAGCCACTGCCCTGTGTTCAAGGTCAACCTCAGCCATCGACCTGTGTTCAGTCTAAAGCTCAGCCAACGCCAGCTCAGCCAACGCCCCATGTTCAGGCTCAGGCTCAGCCAGTGCCCCATGTTCAGGCTCAGGCTCAGCCAACGCCCCATGTTCAGGCTCAGGCTCAGGCTCAGCCAACGCCCCATGTTCAGGCTCAGGCTCAGGCTCAAGCTCAGCCACCACCCCATGTTCAGGCTCAAGCTCAGCTACCCCCTCATGTTCAGGCTCAAGCTCAGCCATCACCCCAGGTTCACTATCTTCAAGCTCCTTTTTTAATTTTGGACAGACTTTCACGGATTCCAAATGAGCACCATTTTTCTCATGCTCCTTTTGTTTCTGGCTTCCAGCCATTTGTAAGATCCAAGGAAGTGCAAAATGTTCAAGAGCAAATGGCGCAAGACTCCACTGTTAATTGCAGTGGCCGGTCAAAAGTGCTAAGCAGCCAAGACAGTGTAGCATTGAATAATTCTTCACGTTATGCAGAATCAGAATCTACAATGGATGAACACAAGCATGTAGCATCTGTTATGAGTAATGATCCTGGGGTTTCTTCAGAAAATATCGCACAATTCCAGCTCGAAGCTGCTATTGTAAAATCAAATAGTGAACCTAGAAATGAACAAGCGAATGATAGAGAAGAGGGAGAGTGGTCAGATAAAGACGATACAATTGAACCTTCTGGCAAAACTGAAGTAGATTCTTGGGCAGGTAATGATGCTGGAACCAGTAGCAATAGGCCTTTTGTGGAGTCAAAGGCCAAGGAGGCAGTGGAAAAATGCATAGATGATTCCAGCATTTTTGAGGGAGGTTTTGATGTAAATACAGTAAAGATAGAAGTAGACAAGAAATCTATGCTGGATTCCAACAAGAGCAAGGAACTAGATAATGACATCAAATGCGAAGAGTCAACAAATGTTGGTAAGCCTGATGACATTCATGTCAGCACTAAGCCTTTAAGCAGTGACAAAAGCTATGAGGATGATAGCAAAAAAAATGTAACCAATGATGGGTTGGATGATGTGAAAGGGGAGGCACCTCCAGGTAGTCTCCAGCTAAACAGTTCATTTAAGTCAGTTGGGTTGAGTGTGTTGAATAAGCCAAAAGGAGTGAAGGGGCAACATGAATCAAAGTTTGCATCTTGTCTTGGTAACAAGCGTAAGGTTGATGAACAAACAGAAGCAAAGTTGGGGAAAAAACGTAACAGACAGACTATGTTTTTGAATTTGGAAGATGTAAAGCGAGCTGGTCCGATCAAGACACCAACTTCAAAAAGGAAATCTTCAGTTCAATCACCTTCTACTCATTTGCCAAGGGAGAATCATCGCTCTTCACATGCTTCATCTGATGGGTCAGTAGATAAGCAGGGTTGGCTCAACAATAAAGATCAGAGACAGGTAGATTCATCAAGTAGTGAAGGAGGCACCATGCCTGAAATTCAGGATCCCAAAAGGACTGATTACATGTCTGAAGACTCTTCAGCTGTACAAATGTCTAACACTGAAAAGATTCTAAGGGGAAATGTTGTGCCGTGGTCCAAAAGGATGAACTGTAACTCAGAAACTACAGTTGAAGGCTTACCGCCACCAATACCAAGGCAGAGTTCATGGAAGCAAGGACTAGAACAAAAACATGGTAAAGGGCAACAGCTTCTGAATCAGAAGTTGTCAATAGTTTCAGGTCCAGCACGGGACCCATTGGATCAGAGGCCTGCTGGCAAGAAGCATCAGTCAGCATCCAAAAAGCAGGGACTTGGCAATGCATCATATCAGGACACATCTATTGAGCGCCTTCATCGCGAGGTGACAAGTGAAAAGTTTTGGCATCATCCAGGTTAATGATTGCAAACTATGGACTTTTTGTTTTCAAATTTTATCAATGAACCTTTAAGTAAAGCATGACATCTGGGTATAAATGTTCAGTATTTTTCTTCATAAATCTCTTGTTAGCTTTCTCCAGTACTAGGAGGTTTATTTCCTTACATGGGGAAAGTAATTTATTGCAGGTGAGATGGAGCTCCAGTGTGTGCCTGGTCGGTTTGAATCTGCAGAGGGATATGTGCGAGTGTTTGAGCCTTTGTTATTTGAGGAATGTCGAGCACAGTTATACAGCACTTGGGAGGAGCTTTGTGATGTAGTTTCTAGAGATGCATATTCGATGGTTCGTGTCAAGAGTGTTGACAGACGAGAAAGAGGTACATACCACTTTGAATTGTGTCCAATTGAATACTGTTTTTTTGTTTTTTACGTTTCTTTCCTGTCTTAAACCTCTGCTGGTAAAGCATGCTTCCTTGCCATCTCCCCCATCTTGCATTGCAGTAGTAACTGCTAATTTCGTGGTTGTTGTAATATGCATATCTTAAGGTATGACTGCAACTGAAGTTAACTTGTACTGTTTTTTAATCGTAAAGCATGGTTCATTTGTATTTTTTGCAGTGTACAGTTCAGAATGTTTGTACACTATTATCTCTGTGCTTGCCCAAGGATGGATTCTCATAGTGACAATTCTTTGAGGCATTTCAAGCCAAAAGGGTTGGAGAAGGCCATTTTGTTAAGGAGGGTGGATGGTATTATTCAGGGGTGAACGGTATTTTTGAGGGCTTGCAAATAGATTCTTTCTCTTAATTTTTTTTTGGTCAGTTGTGGGGATTGGTGAAGGCTAACCATCTTGTTTTGCATTGGTGCTTTATGTTTTGCATTGGATTTGTTGTTTTTAATTTTTTCTTCAATTTGTTAACTTTGTAATATCTAGAAACCTTTCTTTACTATTTTTTGTCATGATTTTTGGTGACATCATTTTTCCTATCACTCCAACTTGCTTGGAAGTGAGACATATGTACTTATTATGTGACCTTATTGTGCACTTTGATTTCCAAATCGATGAGTTTTGGTAAATCTTTCAATCTTTATTACCTAATGCATGAAGATATGGATGGAACAGATGTGAATTAACTTGCTTGGTCACAACAAAATGTTTGTAGTTGTTTATTGCAAGTTTCTGAAGAGAACAAATATAAAATCTTGATTCTTTAAATGCAACTTTGTGCAAGAATGCAGAAATGTGATATCAGTAAATTAGAAAAAAATGGAGTTTGTTTCCCATCATTATGCTTTCAAATGTATGTTACAATGTCTACTACTCAAAATTGACAAGGATTTATGATTTCTTGGATATTATCATCATTCATTTTTTGTTATGCCCAAAAAATGAATAAATCTGACTAATATGACTCCGGATTTAAAAAATATGCAGGTCTTTGATAACATAGTGATCTTGTTGGTTTCTTCAACAGGCTCATTGACATGTTTTTAAAGCCTCTATCTCTGGTATTGAACTCCTGCTGGTTAATTCACATTGCAATCACATTGCTTTGTTTGGATGACTCATGGTTAACTCTAAATGTTGCTTATGGGTAATCCTGTAGCGTATTTGATTTAGTGGGTGCAGTACCACTAGTTGAGCTAACGTGTCAATATTGTTCAACAGTTTAAACATGACGTTGGTACCCCAACTTTTTGTTTTTGCAGCCTTCTAGCTTTTGCAACTTTGCTATATTTTACATCCTGAAATGTTCGACTATAAAATATGTAAAGAGTAAAATGTTTTGCTACCCATATTTCTAGTAAATACCCAAAAATCATATAATTGAAAACATCTAGGAAAATCAGGACACTTGATTTTTCTTTTTCCCACAGTTACCCTGAATCTGCTAATTTCAACAAATTAAGTAATTATTCCTTTCTCCCAAATTCTGAAAATGCCTTATTTTGGTAAAAATATTATTGGGCAGATTTATTAACATATACTAACTCATTGGATAACCAGCCGCAAGCCACATGCACGCCTCACATATATCCACATTTTCCTCCAATGTGCTTTTCTTAGAAGTTGTACTAAGAAAGTGTAAAACATTGCCCTGAATCCGAGACCCTTGCCAGTGTACTATGGTTTCAGTGTAGTATATTTGTCTTCCTATTCCGTTGGAATATGGGTTCTGATCAGAAATGTTATCACTGGAGTAAGATATGGAATTGTTTCAATTAAAGCAATTCTGTCATTTGACTCTGGATTTGTATAATTGGTCAAAAACAGCTTGTGTATTGTATATTTGATAAAATCATAAAAGTGATAATAATGCCTGTCCATTTGTGGGCTTTTGGCATTCACAAGTAAATTAGTCAAGTTTAGAACTCGTTAGCTTAAATCAACTATTTAGATTTGAACTATCTATTGGCAATGCTGCAAATGATGAGTAGTAGGAAGGGAATTGATGTAAAGTTCTGAATCTTCTATGGGCTATAGATCATTCAGCAGGAATGCATGATACTAGACTAAGTCACATGGTTTGGGTTCGGCAATGATTAGGTTCGATTCAAGTTCAAATTGATATGTGGAGAATTGGAATTTTTACTTTTTCATTGAAGAGTATGCAGGAAGTTTAGAGGAATAATGTCATTGGATCACTTTGCACTAGTATAGTTTGCTGTTGCAAGTTGGAACTACTGTCAATGATTACTGCTCTTTTTATATATTAGAACTTTTTTAAATTTACTTGATATGCACATCATTATGCAGGAAGTTTAGAGGAATAATGTCATTGGATCACTTTCTTTTGCACTAGTATAGTTTGCTGTTGCAAGTTGGAACTACTGTCAATGATTACTGCTCTTTTTATATATTAGAACTTTTTTAAATTTACTTGATATGCACATCATTATGTATAAAATACATGTATAATCTTCCTTGCATTCTGAGATGTTAGGTTTAATAGGGTAGTATTCATATTTGTATCATTACGCTAAGGAGCTCTCTTAGATGTGTAGTTTTTAGATATTAAGATTAATTTGGCAAGTTTGTGATGTGTGGGCATTAGGTTGGTATGACGTCACAGTTATTCCGACACACGAATACAAGTTTTCATTCAAGGAGGGTGATGTGGCTATATTATCTACACCGAAGCCAGGACCAGGTTTGCTCTGTTGTGTGTTTGTGTTTATTTATTTATTTAAATCTGTTTTTTATCAATATTTCTTTTTCGCTTTTTTAAAGTAAATTAATAAGTCGAACACACTAGTTTGATTTCTAATTCAATCAGGGTTTTCCTTTAACAGGTAGGTTTAGGAGGATCAGTTCTGGGAACACAGGTGATCTCGAAGCTAAAGGTGGTGACCTAACTGCTAGAGTAGCTGGTACTGTTCGCAAATACTCACCAATTGATACTCGTGATCCTGATGGAGCTATTGTTCATTTCTATGTGGGTGATTCATTTGATCATAGCAGGTATTTCTAAATTCACACAGGTGATGTTTTATTTAAATAGCAAGAGATTTTAATATTATTCTGAGAATGCTTTATTTGATGCACAGCAAAGCAAATGATGATCATATTCTAATGAAACTTCAAAGGAACGCAGCTTGGTACCTAACAGTCCTTGGATCCCTTGCCACAACTCAAAGGGAATATGTGGCTTTGCATGCTTTTCGGCGTCTTAATACCCAGGTAATAATTGTGTATTAGTCACTGTTAAATATAGTAGTTTTTTGCTTCAGTTTTCTTAATTGTCGTCTGCTGTCTTTGCCACATTCCAGATGCAAAGAGCAATTTTAGATCCTAGCCCGGAGCACTTTCCCAAGTATGAGGAGCAGCCTCCAGCAATGCCTGAATGTTTTACATCAAATTTTACAGAACATCTTCATAGGACATTCAATACTCCACAGCTTGCAGCTATTCAGTGGGCTGCTATGCATACTGCTGCTGGTACGAATGGAGTTGGATCTGCTAGGAGGCAGGAGCCTTGGCCTTTCACTTTGGTACAAGGGCCTCCAGGGACTGGAAAGACACATACGGTGTGGGGGATGTTAAATGTAATTCATCTTGTCCAATATCAACACTATTATGGTGCATTGCTTAAGAAACTTGCACCTGAAAGCTACAGGCAAGCCAGTGATAATTTGAGTAGTTTTGGGGGTACTGGCACAGGATCCATTGAAGATGTTTTGCAGAATATGGATCAAAATCTGTTTCCTATGCTACATAAACTTTGTCCTAAACCACGAATGCTTGTCTGTGCTCCGTCGAATGCTGCTACAGATGAGTTGTTGCAGCGTGTCCTTGATCGTGGTTTTATTGATGGAGAAATGAAGATTTACCGTCCTGATGTTGCTAGGGTCGGTGTGGACTCACAAAATCGTGCTGCACAGGCAGTATCTGTGGAGCGGAGGGCTGATCACCTCTTAGTCAAGGGACGTGAGGAAGTAATAGGGCATATGCAACAGCTCCGTGCTAGAGAGGGACACTTAGTTCAGCAAATCATTGCTCTCCGGAGGGACTTGAGTGCAACAGCTGCTGCTGGCCGTTCCCAAGGAACAGTTGGGGTTGATCCTGAAGTTCTGGTTGCACGTGATCAGAGTCGTGATGCAATGTTGCAAAATCTTGCAGCAGTAGTGGAAGAACGGGATAAAGTATTAGTTGAGTTATCTCGTCTTTTTATTTTGGAAAGTCGCTTCCGTCCAGGTGGTAAATTTGTTATGGAAGAAGCTCGAGCAAATCTCGAGGCAAGTTTTGCCAATGAGGCTGAGATTGTATTCACTACTGTTTCAAGTAGTGGTCGTAAGTTATTTCAGCGTCTGGCTCATGGTTTTGACATGGTTGTCATAGATGAGGCTGCTCAGGCCAGTGAAGTAGCTGTGTTACCTCCCCTTTCCTTGGGTGCTGCGCGGTGTGTTCTGGTTGGGGATCCACAACAGCTACCTGCAACGGTAATTAGCCAGGCAGCTGGCACCTTGCAATATAGTCGAAGCCTTTTTGAACGCTTCCAGCAGGCAGGGTGTCCAACTATGTTGTTGTCTGTGCAATACCGAATGCATCCTCAAATTCGTGATTTCCCTTCGAGATATTTTTATCAGAATCGATTAAGTGACAGTGAAAGTGTTATGAAGCGGACTGATGAAATTTATTATAAAGACCCTTTATTAAAGCCTTATATATTTTATGATATAACTCATGGAAGAGAATCTCACAGAGGTGGCTCTGTTTCATATCAGAATATTCATGAAGCACAATTTGCCCTGCAGTTGTATGAACATCTTCAGAAATTTGTGAAGTCTGCGGGCATTAAGGTTTCTGTTGGCATTATCACACCATACAAGCTACAGCTGAAATGTTTGCAGCGGGAGTTTGAAAGTGTTCTTAGCACTGAAGAGGGAAAAGGGTTATATATTAACACAGTAGATGCTTTTCAGGGTCAGGAGCGAGATGTGATCATCATGTCTTGTGTCCGAGCTTCTGGCCATGGTGTGGGTTTTGTTGCTGATATTCGTCGGATGAACGTGGCTTTGACAAGAGCTCGCAGAGGACTTTGGGTATGTGTGTTTATATTTCTTCTTATGTGGTTAGTTGAAAGTTTGCATAAATTTGTGTGAATATTTGAAAATTTCATAATTGTACTTATTCAATGCTTACTGTTGTTCATTTTGTACAGGTTATGGGTAATGCTGCAGCACTGAAGCAGTCAAATGACTGGTCAGCGTTAATTGATGATGCAAAAGCAAGGGGGTGTTACATGGACATGGATTCTCTTCCTAGAGATTTTTTTCCTTCCAGGCATTCTTCTTTTGCTTCATCTCAAGCTAGGCCCCTCCCTCCTAATATGAGGACCCCAAGGTTGGGAGGTTCAAATCAGAGACAACCAGATACATTTGCAGATTCCACTGGTCTTCGACAGAGTGATGAAAATTTGAATGTAATTGCTAGAAATGGGTCCTACGGGAATTTGAGGGGTCATTCAGAGTACCCTTCAGAAGAGTTTGGAGCTTCCTCTGAGAAATCAAAAGATGTATGGCAACAACCTTTGGTAAGACCAGACAGGGCTGCACCGGAGGAGCCAAGAGGGACATCAATACGATCTGACAGAGATGTGGGCAAGTATGCTTGAAAACTTGAACAAGCACAATGTAATGTAATGCGATGTGCATATTCACAGAAATATGCGCAGTGAACAGAGCGGGAAATCACATATACAAATGAAATTCTCTCGAAGCTACAGACAGTTCTCTGAAGCTTCTGGCATAAACAGATTTTGGAAATGATTATGGGTGATTGAATTATGTAGATTCGTGTTTTCTTGTAAATATTCAATACACACATACCACACCATGTCATAAGAAGCAAAATGCTCGGAGAGATTTCTTCAGAATTTGTAAATTCATTGATGCTCAGATGAGCCGACAGAATGAATGTACTTAGGCTCTGTCATCCATCAAATTCTTGATGCAGGAAACAAAGATTTATTTTTCAGAATGAAAAAAGCTACATTGCTCAGCAGTTTTTCCCCTGAGGAATGAGTCAGATCTGAAGGTCGACATTCTGATACTTGGTTGGCCATTCTGTATAATACACCCTCTTTACCTGTAAAGTCTCTCTTTCAGAAAATCTGAGAGGTGAGACCAAATATTTATGTCTTGATTCTGTACATTTGTTCGCACAATAAAAATATTCTTTAAGCAGGTTTACTGCCGTACGGATTTGTATGAATGAAATGTTTTGTACTTTAGTTAGAATCCCTTTTTGGGATTTCGATCGAAGATATATGATGTAACTTGCATTAAACATTTTCATTTTCAGTTACAGTGATTAGGATATATCTAATTCTTTGGCTATCCATGAAGTCGTCAATGCACAATACATGGGCCGACTTATTTAGCTGTGATATTCATATTGCCCTTGTTATTTTGTCCTTTTTTCTTGTTTTCTGTCCCTGGACAAGAAATAAGATTTAGCTGGTTGCTCTGTGTTTGTCTGATCTTTTATTCAAAATTTTTGATACAATCCTCTATAATTCCATAGTTGATTCGAATATTTCCGTATCACTTACAATATTCTTTGGCGCTCTTTCGTACAGTATTGTCCTTTAGACTCTCTCTAGCTTCTAGTATATCGGGGCTCTACTTTCTAAAGAGCGGCTATTACGGATGGGGTTCAGATTATGCTTTCGCGCATTGTGGCCAGTTCGAGACTACCCGACATTTATTTTTGGGTTGGAGATGTGCATGTGCCAAAATGACTTCATTTGAAGTACTTGCAACTCTATACATTGTGCAGAAGCTTTGTTGGGTGGCTGTATTTTTGTGTTGGTGATCTGCTTGTGCCAAAAATGACTTAATTTGAAGTACTTGCAACTCTATACATTGCTGAAGCTTTGTGTGTAGCTTTTTATAGCGTAGTGTTTTCTCTTTTGTTAATTTTAACGAGGCTGATTTACGAGTTAAAGGTGCAATTCAGGGTCAAAAGCACTTTCGTATAGAGAAGAGATGCATGTGGATGTTCTATTGAGGCACCGTTTGGTACGAAGGCCTTCCTTTTGACATTCAGGTAGGCGTGCCCATTTGTACATTATACTGTATTTTATTCTTGATGTAAAATACATGAGAAATGATACACGGAAATAATATCTAGCTGCTTGGCGGATCTGTTTTAGGTTTTGTTTATCTTATCGATTCATTACAAATGGTGACTTCAAGATCTCTATGGTGACTTCAAGATCTCTTTCTGGTCGGTGCATGATGCTGTTTATTTATTTCCTTTGCATGGATTTATATTTTTGAAGATGGTACAATGCAAAAGCCTCTATAAAAGTATTTCGGGTTGTTTAAACCTGAAAGCATGTAGCTTATAGATGAAAAATAGTCTAGAAATCCTTGTCAATCTGGCACCCTTGCATTTGGGTATTTAGTATTTACCATAGTTTGTAGATGAAAAATAGATTAGAATGCCTTAAAGGGCAAGATGATTGTGTGAATGGTTATTATTAGTAGGCATTGAAGTTATTATTATTTTGAGTAAATAATGTATTTATTATTTTATATAAATATTATATTGGGATAACTAATGCTGACATCAGCATTATGAATTTCAACAATGGTATTAAGATATGGATTTGATTTTTATAATTTGCATATGAATATTTGTAAATGGTTATTATTTAGTAGATTTTAAATTTATTACTTCGTATATAATATATATTAGGACATCATAATTACGATCTTTTTAAATACTGGATCATTAAATGTTTTCAATGCAATAATAGTGAATTTTTTCACAAAACATGATTTCCAACACTAGTAAATAAATCCTAAAATCTTATGTCGATACAAAAAAAAACCCTGGAAAGACAATTGAAAATTATTGATACAAGTTTTTACAAGTAATGCGTCTGTGTAGTAGCAAGATGACCTTAATATCTTATTTTGAGCCGAAAAAATCCCTTTAAAGACCCTTAAAAGGCGAATGATATTTATTAACTTTTTTTTTTTATGCTAGAGGAAAAACCTGTGAACAATTTATGAAACCAACGTTTTCGACTAGCTAGGTGAGTCCATCATCAGGGCAATGAGATCTGTATTTTTGAAGATCTTGAGTTAAGATGTAAATAAAAAAGTTTACTTAGGAAAACAAATACCCTCTGCTTAAAAGATCTTGAGTTAAGATGAATCTATGTTTAGTATGCAATGCTTGATATCTGACAGGACACTGTTGTTGATATCGTACAGCCCAATGCTTTGTTCAGTCTTTGTTCAAATGAATTTATGAAACCAACGTTTCGGACTAGCTAGGTGAGTCCATCATCAGGGCAATGAGATCTGTATTTTTGAAGATCTTGAGTTAAGATGTAAATAAAATTTTTTATTTAGGAAAACAAATACCCTCTGCTTAAAAGATCTTGAGTTAAGATGAATCTATGTTTAGTATGCAATGCTTGATATCTGACAGGACACTGTTGTTGATATCGTACAGCCCAATGCTTTGTTCAGTCTTTCTCCTCATTTTAATTACATGCACTCAGAATCCTCTTTAATAATAATCATTTAATTTCAAGATTATACATAAGCTAGGCACAAAACCAAATTGGTGCATTAGAAGCTCTGGGCTTACTTACCTTTATTTAGCAATTTGATTACTACAATCGTACAGCCCAATGCTTTGTTCAGTCTTTCTCCTCATTTTAGTCACATGCACCCAGAATCCTCTTTAATAATAATCATTTAATTTTAAGATTATACTTGAGCTAGGCACAAAACCAAATTGGTGCATTAGAAGATCTGGGCTTATAAGACTTGGTGCTTTAGAAGCTCTGGGCTTATAAGACTTGGTGCATTAGAAGCTCTGGCTTATAACACAAGGGATATAAGCAAGAAACTTGCACCCAGAATCCTCTTTAATAATAATCATTTAATTTTAAGATTATACTTGAGCTAGGCACAAAACCAAATTGGTGCAACACAAGGGATATAAGCAAGAAACTTGCACTCAGAATCCTCTTTAATAATAATCATTTAATTTTAAGATTATACTTGAGCTAGGCACAAAACCAAATTGGTGCATTAGAAGCTCTGGCTTATAACACAAAGGTGTAGATACTCTACCTTGGATTTGAACTTACATATAACCTTTAAAAAATTTCTTAAGCATTAAATCCAATATAACGCAAGAATATATACAAATCATTATAAAGAGGGATACTAAATCCTAGTACATTTTTTTCATAATTCTGCTGGATATCATCAACAATAGAAAACGTTGGGCGCTATTTGAAATTTTGCAACAATAGAAGACGTTGGGCGCTATTTGAAATTTTGCATGTGTCCAGGTCACTTGGGATCCATCCTCTTTAATAATAATCATTTAATTTTAAGATTATACTTGAGCTAGGCACAAAACCAAATTGGTGCATTAGAAGCTCTGGGCTTATAAGACATGGTGCATTAGAAGCTCTGGGCTTATAAGACTTGGTGCATTAGAAGCTCTGGCTTATAACACAAAGGTGTAGATACTCTACCTTGGATTTGAACTTACATATAACCTTTAAAAAATTTCTTAAGCATTAAATCCAATATAACGCAAGAATATATACAAATCATTATAAAGAGGGATACTAAATCCTAGTACATTTTTTTCATAATTCTGCTGGATATCATCAACAATAGAAAACGTTGGGCGCTATTTGAAATTTTGCAACAATAGAAAACGTTGGGCGCTATTTGAAATTTTGCATGTGTCCAGGTCACTTGGGATCCTCTCCGCTGTATGTTGTCGACAATAGAGAACGCTGGATGCCATTTGAAATTTTGTATGTGTCCAGGTCACTTGGCTCGGGATCCTATATGTTGAATATGGTTTGTCAGATATATATCATCCTCTCTGCTGAATATCGTCGACAATAGAGAACGCTGGATGCTATTTGAAATTTTCCATGTGTCCAGGTCACTTGACTCGGGATCCTATATGTTGAATATGTTTTGTCAAATATATATCCTTTGGCAGTTTCATGGTTACAGGTGGTTTTACGGACCCTGAGGCACTTCTTTTAATGGGTAAATAAATACAAAGAGAATGAACGGTACTAGCCGAGAAACAAACGGCAAGTTGTTGAGATGCTAACAGCAAGGTTTGGCTGTATGCAGCAGCATCCAACAGCCATAAATTCTAGTCCGGCGAGCAAATACGTGAACCTAGAGTTGAATTTAGCTGTGAGCTCCCCTAGCGAACATCTTAGAAAATGAAAGGGGATTCCAGGTAATAGTAAGAAATACAAGATTACAAGTTCGTGTGAAATTCTATACAGCATTAGAAGGTTGCAAATCTCAACTGAAATTCCGAACAGCGAGTGAAGGCTACAAGATCTCTCCTATTAAACAGGGTGGATAATAGTTGTGTCCAATTCTTGAACTAAGGACTCCAGGTAATAGTAAGAAATACAAGCTTACAAGTTCGTGTGAAATTCTATACAGCATTAGAAGGTTGCAAATCTCAACTGAAGTTCCGAACAGCAAGTGAAGGCTGCAAGATCTCTCCGACTAAACAGGCTGGGTAATAGTTGTGTCCAATGCTTGAACTGAAGCTCGCTGTATATCTGACAAACCATATGCTACATAGAGGCATTTGAGTTACTGTCTGTTCTGGGGAGGTACAGGCCTTCGCTACAGATGATTGTGGTGCCCTCTGCTACCGTGTGACTTGCAGATGTAAGGAATTTTGTTAATTTTTGTGATGATAACGTTCAAATAGTATGCTTTCATTAAACATTGTTATAAATGACAGGTTTCTTTGGCGGTTGGCTTTATCTTTATCACACAATGGCAGTAACATTCTTCAATTGTTTCTCATGTTAACTGTCTCTATTTCAGAAGCAGTGTGGGTTAAATGAATGAAAATTATTGTTTCATCTACATTCCAACGACAGTGAATGTTCATACCTGGTGATGGAGATGGAGATGTAGCTGTTGTCAGTATGACTAGGCCCTGTCTACGGATCTCTGGCTGCAGTGGCCATGAACGTGCCATGTGATGTTTTTGCAAAATGATCTGCAAATTATTAACCCAACAATCTGCTACAAATTTGTACGTACACAAGGAAAGGATAAATATTGGCCCGTGAGGATAGTCTGCGTGGTTTGTATATCTGTGACTCCAGAAAAGGTGTACCGTAGTGAAACATTCACTGCCACCATATCAATTGGGGTCTTCTTCCATTGGTGAAACTCAGATCACGTTGACTCAGAGATTCCATCACATTGCAAGGCGATTTGTACGACAAAAGTGATCACGAGCTTACAACTTGGCAGATGTTTGGTCCTTTGTTCGACTGTTTCTATACACATCATTAGTGCACTGTCTTTTCAACACTATCATGCATACTTCATTTATCTGTTGAGTTACATAGTCTCTGTGGTAGTAGGGGAAAGTGATGAAACATGGTCAACTGGGAGTTGGTTATGTTATAGTGGTAAAAATGAATGTTATGCAGGGTAAGATCTGAAAATAATGTAATATTGTCTTCTGGGGTGTGTTTTTCTATGAGAGCGGGGCATTGATATTTCTCTCTGAAATTCAAATCTCTCTATGTTACATGTTTTTCATGCATATATATTTGTTTTTGTAACGGTAAATAATCTAATATTTGAAGTTTTCTCTATGTTACATGTTTTTTGATGTATAAATTTATAT
Source organism: Pinus tabuliformis (assembly GCA_031772625.1). Taxonomy (NCBI): domain Eukaryota; kingdom Viridiplantae; phylum Streptophyta; class Pinopsida; order Pinales; family Pinaceae; genus Pinus; species Pinus tabuliformis. Next base: position 827,739,736 of record CM062815.1, read on the forward strand.
ATGTGGGTTTTTTTATTTTTATTTTCTGTTTGTTATCTTTTCTTAATAAGTTTACTCGTATTTTCTCTCAGCCCCATGCTTTGCTGGGTGGGGGGAGGGGAAATTGGGAATTATATGCCAAAAAATTCAGAATTTTGGGTGAAAAAATTCGGAATTTTGGGGGTGGGAAAATTTATTATTTTATATAAAATATGAAAAATAGAACTCGATAATGTGAATGATTAAATTTACTATTTTATATGAAATATAATAATTGAATTGAAAGTTATAAAATATGAAAATTCAGAATTCGATAATTTGAATAGTTAAATTTATTATTTTATATGAAATATAATAATTGAATTGAAAGTTATGAAAAACAAACTAACATAATAAAACGGAAGAAAAAATTCAGAATTTTGTGGGGGCGATGGAAATTTTGTGGGTCTGGGAAAATCGGGAAATATATGCCAAAAAAATTTCAGAATTTTGTTTTTAATAATTTGGATTGATTAAATTTATTATTTCAGATGGAATATAAGAAATCAGATTTTTTAATAATTTGGATGATTAAATTTATTATTTTATATATGAAATATGAGAACTGGGACATTTGTTTTCGATATGAAATTAATTATTGAATTGGAAATTATAAAAAACAAGTTAACATAAAACATAAATAAAAAGTTTGAATGATTAAATTTATTATTTCATATGAAATATAATAATTATTAAATTGCAAGATATAAAAATAAACTAAATTAACATAAAACATAAATAAAAAGAAAAAATTTGAATAATTAAATTTATTATTTCATATGAAATATAATTATTGAATTGCAAGATACAGAAACATAAAACATAAAAAGAGAGGTATAAAAAAATGAGGTTAGAGGAAAATGTAAAAATAAAAGGTCTGAAGTGCGTGCTCATCCTTAATTTTTGCAACCATTGGTTGTGGTTCTATTAGACTTTGATATGGGTTTCATATTGAATCTTTTTGTTTTGCTTTCAATTTGGCTACATATTGACATATTATATAAACATAAAAAGAGAGGTATAAAAAAATGAGGTTAGAGGAAAATGTAAAAATAAAAGGTCTGAAGTGCGTGCTCATCCTTAATTTTTGCAACCATTGGTTGTGGTTCTATTAGACTTTGATATGGGTTTCATATTGAATCTTTTTGTTTTGCTTTCAATTTGGCTACATATTGACATATTATATATATATATATATATATTTTGTTTTTCTTTTTAAAAGCTGTGAAGTGCGTGCTCATGCTTAATTTTTGCAACCATTGGTTGTGGTTCTATTAGACTTTGATATGGGGTCTCATATTGAATCTTTTTGTTTTGCTTTCAATTTGGCTACATATTGACATTATATATATATATATATATATATATAGTTTTTCTTTTTTTTTTTAAACTAGATTAAAAAAAAGATAGATGACCATATTTGTAAATGGCTTTATTATAAACCACATTTTAAATTTGGTAATTTTGATGGCCAAGTTTACATGAAGGAAATATTCTTAGCGTTACAATGAATGGTAATTTGTATGCTAAGGATTTATTTCAATTGTTACATATTTTGAAAATAAGAAAATGTAAAAATAAAAGGTCTGAAGTGTGTGCTCATGCTTAATTTTTGCAACCATTGATTGTGGTTCTATTAGACTTTGATATTGGGTCTCATATTGAATCTTTTTGTCTTGCTTTCAATTTGGCTACATATTGACATTATATATATATATATATATATATATATAGTAAAATTATTGACTATGATACATCTTTCATAACTCTATATAAGCAGATTAAATATTTTTAATCATTTTTTCAAGATAAAATGGAATTTTTTTCTTTTCAATAATTTGAATGGCTAAACATATTTCATATAGAATATGAGAATTGTATTTTTGAAAATGATTGAATATCACCCATTAGTAATTCATCATTGACTTGCATGTGGTAGAGGGGTATCTCTTGATTAATGGCAGATTTTTGGCTTGTTTCTAGGTGAAAGGGGATAAGGAATTATTTGTGGAAGGCCCTTTGTTATGATATATACACCATTTGAGGTTCGCATTGCCTTTTTAGAACTTCTACAGTAGATGTAGATGTATATATTGAGTTGTCTAATGTGAATTTTTGTTGATTTAAGAGAAGATGGCATCCAAACTACGTTGCATATGGTCATCAAAATTGTTTAGACATTTCAAGTTGTCTAATAGTTCACTCCAAAATTGATTAGAATTTCATTAATCACCATACAAAAATGACTACAAAAAATTTACTGCATCAATAATTTGTTTTAGGAAAGGAATATAGAATTTGGATCGGAAGTCTTTTTGATAGATTATTTAAACAGTCAAAAGATATAGCCAAACAAAAAATGATTTTATCATATATTGTTATCATTAATGAATTCAAAACCACTTATAATCTTAAAAATCCATTTATAAGTATCATTATTTATATTAAAAAATGATCACATGACAATGAGGTCAAGACGATGAAGCATTGTAAAAAGATGAATAGAATTTGTTCTATGTATTGTTTGTTGTCCCAAGTTTTGGGGCTTCCGCAATTTTTGGTCTACTTTGACCCGTATTTGATTTTTTTCCGTCCATTGTAACATAATTCTGATTTAAGGAATCTAATTCTATATTTAAAGTTTTGGTTGTTGAAGATTCCTATATATGGTATTGTAAAAGATGTAGATAATGCTATGAGAGTTAGAAATACAGCTCTAAATATTTGTTGGTTTTCTTGGTTAAAAAATACCAAGATAAATCAAGGTGTTTATTTATGTGCTTTGTTTATTTCCATTATGTGTTCATTGTAAACATTTTAACACTGACATTTGATATTAGTGTGAGATTGGCTTCAATGGGACACCATTATTGCTGAGATCTCGACTCTTTTGATAGAAGTTTATCTTGTATCTATGATAAACGATGTTTCAATAAGAGCTTTGTAATGATTTTTCTGTGGAAAGGGAATGATTAACAATTTTGAAATCGAGATTGAGAAATATAATGGGCAAGGTCTTGAGCCATAGAAGCTTAGATAGAAAATAGTGGGTTGTGGATCTTGGCACAACACATGGGTATATCTATGGAGATTAGATGAAGTTGGATTTCCAAATAATAGTACTCAATTGGCCTTTCATGATCCTAACCAATGAATATGGATCACACTCTTGGAAATACTACTCAATTGGATATGCAAGAGTGAGCTCCCCAAATGTTGTGCTAAATGTATTTTTTTTCTAGAGAAAAAAACTGTAATTTCCTTGATAAAATATGATTGAAAGTTACATTCTGCATATACACATCAAGTGTGTATTCCTTAACCACCCCATAACATCATAATTTTAGTGGAAAGTATAAAAGAGTAATACATTTTGATGACAATGTTGATCATAAAAGGAGACAAAACAACTGAGAATTGCCAAATACTGTTGATATCAGTCCATAGTGGAACATATACATCTCATCCCAAAATTGGATCAAGTTGTGCTCAATATACTATACAAATAGTTAAATGAGTATGGCCTTAAGGATTCCACTAGTGCTTTAGATATACAAAAGTGTCTTATGAAGAGCCCACCTATATCATCCAATGTGTGCTTCCCAACGATAATTTACCTACTTAATAATATATCTTTATGTTTATAAATGTTGGTACAAATCTCTACTCTAAAAATATACTCTTTGTAAAGGAGATTTTTTTTAAAAAGTGGAGTCTTCTTTGAATTATTGTAAAACCCTTAATTGAGTTCTTCTCTATTGGATGCCTTTATCCCCATGTAAATACGATTTCTCTAAACCTTTGAGTCTGAAATTTTTTGCTGTTATAGTCTTATATGTCTCCTTAATTTTCCAAGTTTGATTCCATTTAATATTTTCAAGAGAAAGTTAGGTCCAAGTTACCAATTTTTTTATTTTCCCCTTCTTCGAGTGAGTGAACACCTAATTTTTATGTTGTTGAAATTCACAAGTGACAATTTTGACCTTGCAATCTCTAGTTGTGACAATTTTACTAAAAGCACTTGTTTAAGCGTAGTTCAAGGACTAGAGAAAAACCCTCACTTGTGAAACCTATATCTCAAACATATATCAAACTAGATTTTAAAAGTTTGACCAAAGATAATTAGTCATTTATTCTTTTCAACTCCACATGTTTCATGCTAGTCTAATATCGGAAAAATAGAGCAAAAACAATAAGATGGCTTGGTTGAAGGGATCAACCTAAGAATCACTCTTTCTACTACCAAGGTTATGAATCAAATACCCAAATAGGAATAAAAATGATCAATGCAATAGTGGAATACCTAACATGTAAATTATATAGTGAATAAATGATTGTTCTCTTCAAGGGGATAACTTCTTATTACAAAATATAAAATGCACAAGGCAAGATGATAACTTCAAAATATTCTTCTTAATGCTAATAAAATGCCATGGAACCTAAAGCATTCACCTTCTAACATTTCTATTAATTAGTTTTTATAGTTCTATTTTATGATCTTGTATATACCTACAAGATTGGGATAAGTGCGCGAGCATAGATATTTATGTAATAACAATTACAAACTTGACGAGGAAATTTTGGATTTCTCTTCTTTTTAATCAAAGTTTTGACACATTAGAGAAATTTTGAGGTCTAAAATGGGCCTCCTAAGGAATATTGTAAAATAATAGTGGAAATGATAAAATAAGATTAGATTGTGTCATCAAGTTTTAGAGGTAAAAAAGGAAAAACTATTTTTTCAACTTATCTTCCTACATTTTTACTCAAATTTAATTCTTCATCCAAGGAGTACCCATGTTGCATACTTTTGATGGACCCTGCTACACGAAAAATAAGAAATATATGAAAAATGTGGTTGCAATAATGTATTTCACATTTTTCATGTAGAAGGGTCCATTGAAAGTATGCAATATGGGTACTCATCGTATGAGGAATTAAATTCTACATTCAATGAGTGCTCGCGCTCTAAATTTGAGTAAAACCATAGGGAGATAAGTTGATTTTTTTATTTTTTTACTTCAAAAATGGTGAATCACCCCCATGGTTGACATGATCATATTGAATTCTATTGGTTCTTTTAAAGTTGATTTTAGTTGTACATTTTTTTTTGAGGCCCATTTTTGACTTCAAAATTTCTCTAATGACTAGTGTTGTTTCACATGGAAACTTTACAATCGACACCTAATCTAAAAATAATTCTAACAATAATACTTCATTTTTTCAAAGTTAATATTACCACTTGTTTGAAATCTTCACTTTGATGATAACAATGTTGCAAGCTATAGCCTCAAAACCAATCCTTGAATTGAAACATGATACTTTAGCTAACACCCTTTTTGTGTTCCAAGCTTTACATTACAATAATTTAAAAATTATGATCTAAAACGCTAACATTTAAAAAAAATCATAAAAAAAAAATATAAATAAATATGAAAAAACAATCATACACATATATATATACAATTAAAAAAAACAAAAATACAAATTTAAAAGCTAAAACTAAACATTAAAACCATTTTAGAAAAAAACAAAACAAAAATAAATAACAAACCCCACCAAACTAACATCCCCATATCTCTTATTTGTGATTCTTGGAATATCTAACATGTAGGAGAAGGGTTAATTGTTTGATGTTTTTTCTCACTATCACATTCCAAGATATCCCCAAATTTGCAATATGCCCATCATATTTGATGGCTTTTATTTATGATAACATACCTTTTGTTTTGTTTTGTTTTTTTTTAATGTTTTGAAGTTTTTCTAGTTTAATTTTATTGAAATCAATTTTTAGCTCACATACCCCTTCCCTTTCCCTTTCCCTTTCCCTATTCTAATGGTTCAATCATATTACAAACAAAGTACAACCAAATTTCATATATTGATATATTTATATTTTATGTATTGTTATTATATTTATATTTTATGTTATTTTTTTTTCTAAGTAAGGCTAAACTATTATATTACAGCAAGAGCAAAATTACATCATCAAAATTACAACAGGGCCGCGGCCCTGTAAGACTTGTCCTGGGACAGACAGTAGACTCAGGAGTATTCATTCCAGGATTACATAGGATGGAAACTTAGAGCAACACTCATGTAGCTGACACATGGACAAAAACAACATAAACACGTGAAGAACACCAACACAGAACAGAGATAACAGATAACCGACACAATTACATAGTGACAGAGTGACAGACACATATATGACCGCGAAGGGAGCTGACAGAGAAAAATTCTTGCTGTAAAACCTGGAGCGCGAGCTGGGCATGCTAGTCTTCATCAGTTGTCTGCGGTCCATCCTCCGTCTTGCAGCAGGGAGGCTGGAGGATAGCCTTACCAGGATTGCGCGTTCCACGGTCACTTGGGCCAGCACCATAGTCACGAACAGGTTCACTCGGGCCTGCTCCCGGGTCATGTATGGGCCTCAGCATCTCAACAACAGGGAATTCCATATCCAAAGTGGGAACAATCCCAGGAACACGCGGAGGGTTGGCATGGGGATTGCCTTCATCATATTCCCAAGGATTGCTGCAGTGCTCCACTGAAACAGTCACGAAAAAAGTGGAATTGGCCAAGGTACAAGGAAGGCGGTATCTAACCATTGGGTGCTCCGTGTGCCCACAATCCATTCTCGCTGGAGGTTCCACCATTCTGCCTCTGCCCGGGGGCCTTCCTCTCGGTCTTCTGCGCTCAGAGGTTTCTTCAATTGAGGAAGAAGTCGAAGGGGCTCTTCCACTGTAGCCGCCCCTTCCACTGTTACCCCTTCCACGATTACGCTGCATACTGTTCCTCTGTACAGGACGTTCAATTCCCCAACGAAACTGCGGATGACTGGTTTGCAACACCACTATTTGCACAGGTTCACTGCCTGACCGAATTCTAGCCCTCCAATTGCCCAATTCTGTAGCTGTAGAACCTTGACCGTCACTCTCAAGGCCTGAATGAGAGCCGAGACAATGAACCTCCACCACTTCCTTCGAAACAAGAACAAGAGCCGACGAGAGATGCGGGTTTGTAACACCACCAGTCTCCCAAGTACGCAGCACCACCAAACTCTCGGGTTCGCAACTAGCTTGCTCGTAAGCCCGCCAATTGCCTAACTCTGTGGCTGCTAAACTGGCACAATCGCTCTCAGAGCCTGAGTGGGAGCCGAAGCGATGAACCTCCGTCACCTCCTTCAGGACCAGAACAGGAGCAGACGGGAAATGCGGGAGAATGTCCGAGAGTTTATAGCTATGATGCGCCATGTTTCGCTTCTCAAGACGCGCAATGAATGTTGACGGGACGCCACTGCCATCAACCTTAACTGCCCTCCTTAAATGCTGCGTGCTGGTGTAGTTAGGGTGTGTCCTCCTGGCATGCGTGGCTTGTCCGGGCGGACACCTGCCCTACGGACGAGCCTTAGTCTCTATGTGTCTAGCAACCACCCGCATCCGGGGTATATTTTATGTTATTATTTATTAGTGAAATTATAAATTATTTTGATTTGGATGTATTTGATTGTTTTTCAAAATATATAATCCATAATTTTATTAATAAATAATAATCAAATTTGGGATGCATTTGATTGTTTCTCAAAATTTGAGAAGATATATATGTACAAAATTTTAAATAAAATGAAAAAATACATTATATAAATTGGAAGCGAGATTTTTTTTTGCATCTAAAGTTATTGGAGAAAAATTCCATCTCTTAAAATTGAATAATATGATATGATTCATTTTAGGGGTTGCATTTTTAATGTTAAAAATCTTTATGAATCTCTTGATTTCACAGACAACATTCAAATCCTTTCTTCAGAGGAATACGTTTTTTCCATAGAAGGCATAGAGTTTGAGGTAAGTGTCTCACCAATGGGAAAACTAAGGGCATTGAAGACTACCAAGTAAAATTTTTAAAAATTGGAGGGCCTATCCTTATTCCTCACATCCATGAACTATTTTATTTAATAGTCAAGTAGGGTTTTTGTAAACCATGACCTTAAAGCCTCTTTGTACCTATTTTAAAAAGTGGGGATAAAAACAATCCCTCTATTTGTAGGTACATTATGATTATCCCAATTTAGCTAATTTATATGGAAGTATCTTGGAAAAGGAGAAACTTATGGCTAGAAGCCCATAGAATAAACTAAATGAAAGGTTGATTTACGAGCTATCATTCAACAATGGACCACCTTGTTATGCTTACAGTTATTGTGGAGGAACATTGAAATAATAAAACCAATGTTTTGTGTTGTTTCATTGGTTTTAGAAGTGCTTTTGACATAATGCCTAGGATTGACCTTTGGAATAAGCTAGAGGAGCTAAATGTTCCTTTCAAGCTAAGAGCTACTATGATAATTTTGTACAAGAACATAATTGGCAAGTTTAGGAACATTTAGGGTTGGTCAAAAGAAATTAACTATGATACAGGTGTTAACCAAGCTTCTCCTTGGTCCCCTACACTTTTTGGGATATAGATTGACAAGTTCGAGGGTTGTTTGGAAGAATTATATTGTGTTGGCTTGAATCTATCTAGTATAGTCATCCTACTCCTTTACATTAATGATATTGTTCTTATTGCAAGGAGTTCCTATGATCGTGACAAGCAACTAAAACTCTCAAATATTTATGCTCTAATATATGAATATTATTAACAATGACAAAATGAAGGTTTTGATAATTAAATCCAAAACAACCACTTATGTTAATTTTGTATATGACAACAAAATCTTGGAGGAATTAACTTCATACAAATGGCTTGAAATTGATCTACAACACAAGCTCAACTAGAACTATAGTGCTGAGAAAAAGGGCCAAATGTAGGGTGGAAAGCTTATTGGGAAATTTAAACCAATAATAAATGAACAATTTTGACTATGGGATAAGAATAAACTCATCTTTAAGACCCTCATCACTCTTATTACCTTATATGGTTGTGAATTTTTTGTTGTGGCATCTATGAAGAATCATGGAGAAAGATTGAACAAATCAAAGACAACAAAATTTATCCTATCTTCCTCATAAAACATCTTTCCTCCATTGAGAGAACAACTACAACTAGGTACTTAATGTACAAGACCAAGGAAATAAACATGGAAGACATGATGCTTCTTAAAATTGCTTCAACTCTAGTCAATACCACCTACAAATCAAGCAAGGTTGCATACAGATGCAAAGTCACTCTATGGTATAATGATAATACTAAGCATATTATTACATCTATTTTTTTAACACTTTTAATTCGTAGCTAGTGATTGCGCCGAGAAGCATTCTCCAACCAAGTATGGAAGAGATGTTTTAATGTAAACATAAAGATTTTGACTCGGTCAAATAAAAATGAAATAAAAACATCAAATCAATAATTTATCGTTGGCGGTTTTTGTGCTCCAGGTTTTGACAACCCATGGTTTTTCCCATGGTATTTATTATGATGAAGCCTATTAAGGCTTGATGAAATCCATTATGGAATGAAAGAGTATCAACTTAGATCCTTCTTAACTCTAGACTTGATCCCTTTCGGTGCTTGGTAGATCCAAATCTAAGATGGATCTAGGGTGGTATATATTTATAAATACAATGAATGGGAAGATACCAAGCAATGCAATATATAAACTTTTCATAGTGAAAATTAATAAAAATAAAATATATCACCCACTGCAGATGAATAAGGATGGAGAGATGAGGGTTACATTTCCTCAAGAGGGGGGTAAGGGGGGTTTAAGGTAAAGTTATACATGTATATTAATACCAAACCACCTTTCTAAATTATTTTGCATTAAAAATTCTATTTTCTTTTTCAATATCCCAAAAACCAATCATTGAATACATGTGAGGTTTTGTGGGAAAATTCACCCCACATACCTTTTTAAATTATTTTTGTATTAAATTTCTATTTTCTTTTTGAATATACCAAAAACCTAATCATTGAATACAAGTGGGAGCTTTGGTGGGAAAATTCACCTCACATAGTTGTTGAAAGCATGGGTCTGAGTATAATTAACCTTGGGAATTGGGAGAGTCAAACATGCATGGATAAAAGAAAATTAAATGGTAAAATAAAGAAATTTTAATAGCTTAGGGGAAAGAGAGGAAGGAAGTTTTGAGTGTTGGAAATCGAAGGCAGCTTGCTGAAGCTAATAGGAGCATGGAGAACTAGGCTATAGGATCACGAGTGAGATTTTTGCATAAGAAATTTCCCAAGAAATCAAGTGACTTGTTAATGTAATACTTGCATGGAGAAAGATAGAACAAATCAAAGATAGAATAAGATATTTTTGCATAAGAATTTTCCCAAGAAATCAAGTGACTTGTTAAGCCAACCCACTTAGTGTCACAAAGATGACCAATTATTTTAACCCACAACATTTTAATCTTCAAGTTCTTACCCTTCAAGTGAGTAACAATTTGTCTTCAAGTAATGGGTTGAAGACAACAAATCACTCTATCTATCACAACAACTCAACAATATAACAATGCACTCTTAAAAAAAAATGTACTTAAACCCAACAACACAAAATTGCTCTCTTCAAAGATGTGAAAGATGAAGTAGCATGTATTCTTTTATAGTCAATTAGAGAGGTAACAAAGCCTAATATTTTGCGACTTTTCCCAAGGGTATGTGTTAATATTGGTCTTCTCAGAGTTATAGATTTAGTTGGTTATGTTATTGAGCTTTTTGACATATGTTTCCAAGATATCATTAGCCTTTCCTTAAATGGTATGCAAGTATCAAATGATTTCCCACTAAGGCCTACATGTATCGAATGATTGGTCCCCATGTATCAAGTATTTACGATAGTTTTCCATTTCTTTAGTATTTTTATGGGAAACTCGTCAATTTTTTTATCATATGTTTCATTTAGGATTGTTACGAAGTATTGAATTTATAAAACGACATAGGAGTGGGAATCCTGATGATTTTTTATTAATTTTGTTTGACATATGATATGTTTTTCTCAATATTTCTGCCCACCCCCATCCCCACCCCCACCCTATATTTTACCCAATATTTCTCACCACCCACACCCTCGTTCATCTTATGCTATTTGGGTTGTGAATGAGAGCTTAGCTTCAATCCACGTATGCATCTTTGGATTAATATTGCATAATCAACTCCTCTTGTAGTTGCTATTACCATTTTCTTGATCTACCCTATTGGTTAAGGAAGCTTCTCTAATGACATGCCCCTGTGAATATTTGGTACTTTAAATTTCATGTCTGTATTCTAGTTGATGGAAATCCATTTATTAATAAATTCCTTTGATGAATGAAGTAACAAGTGCAACATATGGTAGAAATTCATCTTGTTGTTCTTTGTAACTTTGAAGACTAAGGTGTCAGGAGATGATGAAACATATCTGAGAGGAGGAAGGATGTAGCTATAATGTCCAAGTAGTACAATATCTCATATCTGAAATTACATAACAGATTCATAACTTCTAACATCAATGAGATGATTCTTCCAAGGTTGATGAAAAAACTCAAAGAAGATGGAGCCCCACTACTGATAAGGATCCTAAACATGTAAGGAACTTTGATAATAAGAACAAGCGAGCTCCAAGATAGTGAATTTGACAATGGATAGAAATGAACCTTAATTTATGTCCAAGTAGTACAATATCTCATATCTAAGATCACATCACTTCTAACATCAATGGGATTATTCCTCCAAGTTTAATGTAGAAAATCTTGTAGATTCACAAGCTCATGCAATGTACTAAAGCACATGACAAGAATCTACTTCTACTTTCAACCAGTGGAAGCCAATAGATCTGTTAACATTGGAAAATTGTACACCTGCTAGTACAATCCAGAAGACATTAAAGTGTCTAGCAGAATGCACAGGTGTACAATTTTCCAGCCGAATACATTACAAAGATTAAAAAAATCAAAGGTTCTCCTAAGGTTCAAAGTTTATAAAGGAAATTAATTAAGGCCACACGCATATTTCTTCGATAAACATGCGCGTGCGACATATCGTCAAAAAAGACACAAGGTTGCAGAAAAGGTGGCTCAATAGTATGAGGCCACTCCACACACTTGGTGCCGATTTCTTGATACGAGGTCGGCCTAATACGATCGAATTCGAGTTGCCTTGGAGAAGTGCAACCCTTAATGGAATCATCTTGTCCTACTCATGTGTATTTATCATACATGTACCGAGAGAGGGAAGAGGGATTAAAAAAAGTCTATATAAACAGGCCATGGGAGAGCCAAAAAGAAGAGACATTGTTATGATGGGAAAATTGCTTGTAAGCAAACCATCATTTCATTGTTGAACCAAGGAAGTGAAGAGCACTAGCATGTTGGCCAAATTTCTTCTAAGAAACCCAACATCTTAGTGAGTGAAGAAAAATCCACCCTTTGAAGAGTCTTCACACTTCTTTGAGAGAGAAGAGAAAATTGCAAAGAGATTGAGGAAAAGAAACATCCTTGCTGAGGATTATTGAGCTCCCTGGCTCAAGGAATTCTCTTAAAGTGTTCTAATATTATGATTGTATTCAACCTCTACCACCAACAATCAATAAAGGGAGATTTTCCATGTATTATTGATGTGTTTGCTCCATTTGAGCATTATTATGTTCATGCACCTCTTTGTTTAAGTTTATGTTTTTGTATGCATTGTATCCATTATTTACAATGTTGTGTTTATTAAAGTATGTTCACTAACAACACCAAATTTGACAGTGATCCTTTGCAGGTAACAATCCACTGCTAAGGGGGTGTTTTTTGATACACTTGTGCTCCAAAAACAGTACATCAAGAATGACGACCATACTGATATATTTTCATTAATCTAAAGATTGTTTTCAGGACCTTGTCAATACACAAACATCCTTCAAGGCGCTCCTCACCTCCCTAGAATTTTTATAGTCCCCTTGGACTTGTTCTGAGCCAGTGGAAGTGAAGAAATTTCAGAATTTTCTCACTCGCACGCTTTCTTCTCTGATAGGTGTGAAGCGCACGTCTGTATATTCAAGAACCGTGAAACACACATTTGTTTCTATAGAAAACGTGCGACAGACATAAAAACAACAAAAAACCTTGTATTTTTCAGTTTTCTCAGGTGATTGGTAGCCTCTAGTGAATTGCCTTCACCTCTGCATTCTGTGTTTACTATTCAGTATCCCTGGTTGGTTGAATGAACCCTCGTTCATCAAGAAATTATATTTTTTATTTTTTATTTTAGTTTCAAACAAATACCCACATAACTTAATTAGGGAGGAAAGTAAGTGGCCCTCATCCACACATGTTTTCAAAATATTTCGCTTAATTTTCTGCAAATCATATTAGCTTAATTAGTAGAGCAAGTAAGTGGCCATTATGCACGAGTCTTATTACTAACCAAAGTAATTTTTTTGGGACTAGGAGTAAATGTTACTAAAGAAAGTGAGTAATCCCTGCTTCCCTTGCGTCTCCTAGAAGAACCTGGGCTTGCATATGAAAACCTTCTTGAAATATTTGAATTTCCATCTCCCTCATTAAACTCCACATAGTTTAATAGAAAAAAGTAATTGGCCCATAATCCACAAACAAATTTCTTTTTCCATGCAAGGAACAACTGATGAGCCTCATTATTGAGTAATTATATGGGCCTTAATTGGCCTTAATTCACCTCCTAGCTTAGTCAAACCAACTATTCTCACAACTTATTGCATACTTTTGATTATATTTTGTTTATGAAATGAGTTAGAGTTGGATATTTGGCTTTGTGGTCTAATGTGCATATAATGTAGGAATAAAGGATAAAAGTAAGGAGAAATGCAGGTATAAAGGATAAAAGCAAAGAACTATAGCAAAGACCTTGGTCAAGACTCAAATGGGACAAGGTAAAGGAATTATAGGAGGTTAATCCTCTTCATCTACTACCCCTCCATTCGAATATTCCTCCATGAGCTCGGAGTTCAAACCGCCACATCATGAGGACTAAAAGACAACCAAGCAAGTGAAAAGGACAAAAAACAATTTATTTTGAGTTGGGAGCCAAACCACCCTAATTTGGAAGGAAGTTGTTGGAGACTTCATATGTATAAATAGAGAGGCTTAGGATCTCACTAGGATTTAGACTTCATTTGTAAAACTCTGTTTTATTTCTGAACTACAAAGACTTGTGAATTTACTCTGTAATCCATGGTTTCTATAACGAAGATGATTTCTGTTTAAGCCAGCTCTGAGTTAAACTTCGAGGGCTAAAGCTCTTGGGTTAGGGCTCGACCCAAGCAACCACAACTCTTCTTTACTGTACTGTTATTCTAGTTGAGTTATGTTCTGTTTATTTGTTAAGTAGTTTCATGGTTTGCTGATTCATTTGCTCAAGAAGTTTCTAGTTCTGATTTATTTGGTTAAGAAGCTTTCTGGTTCCGTTCATTTATTTGAACAACTTCCTGTTTCTGTTTACCTGTTTTAGTAGTTGCATCTGCTGTAGGTTACTTTCATTTGTGTTTTTAATTCACAGGTTGGATTAGAGGAAAATATTACTAGCAGGTTGTGCGCAGGTGTCTCGGTCTCATTTCCTCCCTCTGGGACCATGACTTGAGGTAGAGACCCTCCAACAACCCCAAAAACATAGTCTCTGGTTCTAGCATGGGCTATGGAGTTCGCTATTTAAGTGCAGTTAGCTGTTTACCCGCACTGGTTTTCTCTGTCACTTCCCTTTGAAACTGCCTCCAGCACGTTCCCCCTCCATCGCTTCCTCGCCGTCCGATCACCAACAAACCTTCACAATGACCGTTTGATTCACTATTTTCCCCAATTTCTGCCTCGCGTCGAATCCTCCACTTAATTTTTGCACTTTAAATCCCAACCTTCCATATGCCTTGTCAGATCCGACGACTATCGCACACCCGCTCAGTCAAATATTCACTGTAGATCTACCTTGCCAGATCCGACGGCCTTCGCACGATATCGTGTGGATTTTTATCCAATCGTTATCCGGCCGAGGGCACGCAAAATGAGTGGTTTCCCCGTGCTACGTGTCGCCCCGGGGAGGCTAAACACATAGAATTTTAGGAAACCACTTACAGCTTTGAGGGTGTGCGATATACTGCTTACTGCCCTCTAAACCCGCTCCCCCATTTTTGCACGTTCCTTTAAGCGCTCCCATCTCCACCGTCGATCTGTCTCCTGATCTAATGGCCATCGCATCACTCGATCACTTTATCACCTTAAACTCCCATTTTCAATCTGCCTCGTCTGATTCGACAGCTGTCGCTTCACCCGATCACCAACTGGCTTGGCCAATCTCCGTCGTCCATTTGTCGATTGATTCCGCCCATCCATCTCTTGACTTCGCCTTCGCGACATAATCTCCACCATCCATCTTCTGTTCACTGATCGAACCAACAGTCCTTATGCGCTACTGTATCCTTACGTCCTCCTTTCATTGATTTTAACCTCCGATCGCTCTTCCACTTGAAAACCAATTTAGCCTAAGTTTCTTTGCCACACCTTAGTCTAGTTTTAATGTTTTTACTTTTGCAACATAGATAATTAGCATTAGGTTAATGTTAAATTAGCAATTCTGCTTAGCATAGTTGTTTGATTGATTAAGTTAGGTTATGGTGCAAGTTTAGTATTTCATGCTGTTTTCTTCATTACTGTAGTAGAAGTAGCTTTCTCTTAGAATAAGGTTTGCTCTCCTTCCATCAAAGAATTAAAGCTTCTTTTGACTCTATAAACAGTGACAACAGGAAGGACCTTCACTTCTACTTGTGCACATAGCACTGTCACCTCCAAGTTTGTACGAACCCCGGGTTGATAAGTAAAGCTAGTAGCCCTGGGAGTTGTAACATTATTGTTGCAATACCTAGGCTCATCACTTTTTGGTGCCATTTCCGAGGAGGTGTCTAAGTAGAAGTAATTACTGCTTTCTTCTATTTCTAGTCTCCAAACTTTCTTTTCTTCTACTTCTAGTCTTCAAACTTTCTTCCATTAGTTTATTTCTGCAAAAGTAATATAGTTTCTTTCTTTCTTTTAGTTGTCATTATCTGCTTTCCTTTCTATTTTTGCCAGTACTTTATAGCTTTAACAAAATCTTACAAAAAACAACCCAAAAAATTTTCCTTTCATGTCTCGTAGGAATAGGGACAATTCAGGAAAATTATTGACAAATACCCCCACTGCATCCAAAAGGCAACCTTCTCTCTTCTTCAGTGACAGTGAATTGGAAGACCCTTTAGGTGGGAAACGTTACCTATTTGAGGAACCTACAGAAGAAGAAGAAGAGGAAGAAACCATGCCTACTGAACCAAAGGTTGGAAACCAAAATGACAGGGGAGATAGAGAGAGAATTGAGAGTACCTTCCCCATCAAGGAAACCAATGGGGACACTAAGATGAAGAATATAAGCCCCTCCGCTCTACCTCATTTCCATGAACTGACCACAGAGGACCCTGACACTTTCTTATTTGAATTTTCTATCATATGACGAACCTATGACTATACAAATGATGAGCAAAAGTTAAAACTATTCCCATCTACCCTCAAGGATGCAACATTTGTTGTGTGTGGAGCATGATTGTTCATAGGTCTTTGTTTCAGTCGGATGTATACCCAAAGAATTTTGTACACCCCTCCATGCGGGGGGGTCGATCCCCCCCTGGTTGGGGAGTCTGGGGTCAGCGCCCCCGAAGCCAAAAATAGATGTAAAATTGCCTTGTAAAAGCATAGTAATTTCTAGTCAATCTGGGCCGTTCATTAGGTAGATGATCTGACGATAGAACTTATGTTTAGTTTAGGGTTTTTTGCCCTAGAAGGAAACCCCTCTTTTTGTATGAGGGCATTGTATTTGAGGCTATGATATAAATGTGTATTCTGTGTGCGAGAAACAGAGAGGTGAGACTGTGAGAGAAAACAGAGGATATTACAACGGATCTGCTGTAGGTTGTGTATCTTCATTTTGATGGATAATAGAAAGGAAGGATTGGCTGTTAGGGGTGGACGTAGCCCAAATTGGGTGAACCACGTATATCTGTGTCTCTCTTGTTTTATGCGTTTTCTGTGTTTATATTTCTGCAATATTTATGTGTTCCATTGCTCTGTAATATATAATTTTCTAACAACTCGTATCAGAGCCGAAGGTCTATTTGGCTGATAAACTCGCAGGAAAGAAGGGTTCCTCATTCAAGTGGGAGAAATGGCGAAAGATGTTAAGTTTAGGGTTAAGAAATTTAATGGCCAAAACTTCTCGCTATGGAAGATGCAGATGGAAGATTATCTATGTTAGAAAGATCTATACCTACCATTGGGCGGAAAAGCAAAGATGCTGACAGGTATGACAGATGAAGAATGGAAGCTTCTCGATAGAAAGGCATTTGGAACAATATGGTTGTGCCTCATAGTGTCGGTCGCCTTCAACATTTTGAAGGAAACAACAACAAAGGGTTTGATTAAGGCGTTGGAGAAACTATAAGAAAAACCCTCGGCCTCAAGCAAGGTATTTCTTATGAAACGATTATTTAATATGAAGATGTCGGAAGGTGGATCTGTTGCAGACCATTTAAATGATTTTAATATTGTTACAAGTCAGTTATGTTCTGTAGGGGTAAACTTTGATGATGAAGTTAGAGCTCTGTTATTCTTGTGCTCATTACCAGAAAGTTGGAATGGTTTAGTAATGGCCATTAGTAACTCTGTTTCTGGATCTAGTATTTTAAAGTTTGATGATGTTGTCGGTGCTATCCTTAGCGAGGAAATGCGATGGAAAAGCTCTGGTGAGACATCGGGTAATGCTTTGAGTGCAGAGTCTAGAGGAAGAAAAATGGAAAGAGGAAAGAGCTCAGGATATCACAGTAAATCAAGGAAAGGTAGATCCAAGTCTAGATCGGGGATAGTGTGTTGGAAATGCGGAGATAAAGGACACTTAAAGAAAGACTGTAAATCTCGGAAGGGAAAAGAAGGAGATGCATAGCAAGAAAACAATCATGAAGCAATTGTGACAGGTGAGGTGTTACAAGATGCTTTGATTCTTTCTTTCGAAAATATTACTGATTCCTGGGTGGTAGATTCAGGGGTCTCATTCCATGCCACACCTGATAAGAAATACTTTCATGACTATGTTCAAGGAGATTTTGCACAAGTTCGTTTGGGTGATGATAAACCCTGTAAAATTGTTGGAATGGGTAAGGTTCTTGTAAAACAGCAGAATGGAAACCAATGGCTACTAAAGGAGGTAAGGCATGTTCCAGATCTAAAGAAAAATCTGATTTCAACAGGGCAGTTAGGTGGTGAAGGTTGTGTGACAACTTTCACAGATAAAACTTGGAAGGTCACCAAAGGAGCCATGGTAATAGCAAAAGGCGAAAAGGTTGGTACATTGTAGTTATGCAATGGTATTTCTAACTCTGTTAATGCTTTAACTTCCAAAAGAGCAGATGTAGCATTATGGCATCATAGGCTCAGACACATGAGTGAAAAGGGGATGAAGATTCTTCACTCAAGGAATTTTTTTGCCGGGTTTGAAGAATGTTGATTTGGACTTCTGTGAGAATTGCATTTATGGAAAGCAGAAGAGAGTCAGATTTCTGAGAGTTGGGAAAGAAAAGAAGAGTGAAAAATTAGAGCTTGTGCATACAGATGTATGGGGGCCTGCTCAGATATCATCTCTCGGTGGCTCTCGTTATTATGTTACTTTTATTGATGATGCAACTAGAAAAACTTGGATTTACTGTATTAAGAATAAATCTGATGTATTTGATACTTTCAAGAAATGGAAAGCTTTGGTTGAGATTGAGACAGGAAAGAAATTGAAGTGTCTCAGATCAGACAACGGAGGTGAATATTGCAGCAAAGAGTTTGATAGGTACTGTTCAGAGCATGGAATTCACATAGAGAAGACAGTTCCAAGAACACCACAAGAAAATGGTGTGTCAGAAAGGGTGAACAGAACAATCATGGAGCGTGCAAGGTGCATGAGATTGCATGCAAGATTGCCTTTACAGTTTTGGGCAGATGCTGTAGATACTGCTGTTTATCTAATAAACAGAAGGCCTTCAAGTTCCTTGGATGGTGGTGTTCCAGAGGAAGCATGGACAGGTAAAAAAGTAAACTACTCTTTTTTAAAGCCTTTTGGTTGTGAGGCCTTTGTCCATGTTGACAAAGAAAATAGAACAAAGCTTGAGGCAAAGTCAAAGAAATGTACCTTTATTGGATATGGTGTTAATGATTTTGGTTATCGCTTATATGATTACGAAAATCAAAAAATCATTAGGAGTAGAGATGTAATATTCAATGAAAAGGTTTGGTATAAGAATCAGTTGCAGGAAAAGAAACAAGAAAAAGAAAACAAGGAATACGAGTCCTTGATGAGATCACTGAAAAAGTAAAGGTGCCTGAAAATAATAATAATCAACAACCACAACAGCAACATGTACCTCAAACACCTGAAAGTGGTGTTAGAAGATCTACCAGGATAAGTAGACCCCCTAAACGATACTCTCCTTCATTATATTATTTATTGTTGACTGATTTTGGTGAACCTGAATGTTATGAAGAAGCAATGCAGGTTGAAAGCAGGAAGAAGTGGGAGGTATCCATGGAAGAAGAGATGGACTCCTTAATGCATAACTAGACTTGGGACTTAGTCAGGTTGCCTGCAGGAAAAACTACATTGAAGAATAAATGGGTTTACAGGATGAAGGAAGAAGATGGAGGAAAACAGAGGTACAAAGCTAGACTTGTGGTGAAGGGGTTTGCACAGAAGAAAGGTATTGATTTTGATGAAATATTTTCTCCTGTTGTTAAAATGACTTCAATTAGAACTATTTGAAGTCTAGTAGTAGTTGAAAATTTGCATCTTGAGCAGTTAGATGTAAAGACAACCTTTCTCCATGGGGATTTGGAGGAAGAGATATATATGCAGCAGCCACAAGGATATGAAGTGAAAGGGAAGGAGAAACTAGTGTGCAGGTTGAAGAAGAGCTTGTATGGTTTAAAACAGGGTCCAAGGCAGTGGTATCTAAAATTTGACAAGTTTATGTCTGATCATTGTGTTTATCTGAAAAAGCAAAATGATGGCAGCTGTATTATATTGTTATTGTATGTAGATGACATGCTTGTTGCAGGGTCTAACATGCAAGAAATAAATGTGCTCAAAAGAAAATTAGCAAATTCATTTGCAATGAAGGATTTGGGAGCTTCAAAACAAATCCTTGGTATGAGAATAAATAGAGACAGGAAAAATCGTAAATTAACATTGTCTCAGAAAGAGTACATACAAAAGGTGTTGAAAAGATTTAATATGCACAATGCAAAACTAGTTAGTACACCTTTTGCTAGCCATTTCAAACTTAGTAAGGAAATGTGCCCAAAGACCCAAGAAGACATGGATTATATGTCTAAAGTTCCATATGCATCAGCAGTTGGAAGCTTAATGTATGCAATGGTCTGCACAAGGCCTGATATTGCACATGCTGTGGAGTTGTAAGCAGGTACATGAAAAATCCAGGAAAGAAACATTGGATGGCAGTGAAATGGATTCTTAGATATTTGAAAGGTACCACAAATCAAGCATTATGCTTTGGTGGTTCAAACATTTCTCTACAGGGATATGCTGATGCAGATATGGCAGGTGACAGAGATAACAGGAGGATCACTACATGATATGTATTTACTGTTGGTGGAACAACTGTCAGTTTGGTTTCAAAAATCCAAAGTGTTGTTGCACTTTCAACAACAGAAGCAGAGTATGTTGCTGCTACAGAGGCTAGTAAATAAATGATTTGGTTACAAATGTTTATGGGTGAATTGGGTAAGGAAAATGATATGGGCACGTTATACAGTGATAGCCAAAGTGCCATTCATCTTGCAAAGAACTCAGCATTTCATTCTAGGACTAAACACATACAACTTAAGTACCATTTCATACGATTAGTGTTGGAAGATGGAGAGTTGAAGCTGGAAAAGATACACACTAGCCAGAATCCTGCAGACATGCTAACAAAAGTTGTAACTAGGGAGAAAATGAGAACATGCTTAGTTTCAATTGGTCTTCAAGGATGACGATGAAGATGAGAAACAACCAGTTCCAAAGAGAAGTCATTGTCCAACAAATGAAGCAGCGGTGGAGTTGCTATAATCATTCTCCAAGTGGGAGATCATTGTGTGTGGAGCATGATTGTTTAGAGCTCTTTGTTTCAACCTGATGTATACCCCAGGAATTTTGTACACCCCTCCACGCGGGGGGGCCGATCCCCCCCGGCTGGGGGGTCCGGGGGCCAACGGTCCCCCGGCGGGGGTTCGGGGGCAGTGCTCCCGAAGCCAAAAATAGATGTAAAATTGCCTTGTAAAAGTATAGTAATTTCTATTCAATCTGGGCCGTTCATTAGGAAGATGACCTGACGATAGAACTTATGTTTAGTTTAGGGTTTTTTGCCCTAGAAGGCAACTCCTCTTTGTATGAGGGAATTGTATTTGAGGCTGTGATATAGATGTGTATTTTGTGTGCGAGAAACAGAGAGGTGAGACTGTGAATGAAAATAGAGGATATTACAGCAGATCTGCTATAGGTTGCGTCTCTTCATTTTGCTAGATAATAGAAAGGAAGGACTGGCTCTTCGGGGTGGACGTATCCCAAACTGGGTGAACCAGATATATCTGTGTCTCTCTTGTTTTATGCGTTTTCTGTGTTTATATTTCTGTAATATTTATGTGTTCCATTGCTCCGTAATATATAATTTT
Organism: Pinus tabuliformis; assembly: GCA_031772625.1. Lineage (NCBI taxonomy): Eukaryota > Viridiplantae > Streptophyta > Pinopsida > Pinales > Pinaceae > Pinus > Pinus tabuliformis. The sequence goes on from CM062815.1 coordinate 827,761,416, forward strand.
CTAACAGAATTATGCCGGTTCATGGGTTTACCTTGAGATAGCATCACAACTTGGGCTCAGATGAAAAGTTTTTTTAACGACAAATATAGGGACTACTGCAGGTCAAAGGATACTAAAGAAGAGATTTTTAGGATGACCATAGGCCAGGATGAATCCCTAGAAGACTATGAAGAAAGATTCCATCTTAGTTACAAAAGGGCTAGGTGCACACTTGACCCTGAGTCACTAAAGCTGGTCTTGCTTAGAGGAGTAAGGGAATATCTTCTGGATACCTTACATATGCTAGTAGGAGGAGATGTCTACCAATTAGCCTATGAGGACATTAATACTATCTTTAGAAACCATTCTGGGTCAGCGAGGAAAAAGGGTAGGGGTAGTCAACCTATGGCCAGTACAACATCCTCTAACTTATCCATCAAAAGTGAAATTGGAAATATGTTGGAAGATTTCAAAAGTGACATGATGCAAACCCTTTCCTTGTAATTGGACACCATGAACATCAAAAGGAAGGAAGAGGAAGCAGAGAGAGCCGTGGCCATTTTTTGTCCTAGATACACTAGGAGGCATCCTAGGAATGAATGTCCATTAAACTGTATTCAAATTTCCTCAGTTTGTGAAGAAAACCACTCCACAGACAAGTGCCCTTCTTTACCTGGACTCAAAGCTGTATATCAAGGAGCTGAAGGGGTCACTGAGAAACTTTGTTACAACAACCAAAGGAGACCTCCTGGGCCCAGACCATACCAACAGGGTATGCAAGGGCCATCCCATGCATACTACAATCCCAACCAAGCAACAAATATACCTTCTTGGGGACCCCCTGCTCATCCTTCCTGTTCTACACCCCCTCCTTGGTCCTCTGCATCTCAGTATCAATCTTGGCCAGCCAACCAGTCATTTCAACCTTATATTCAGCCACAATATCAGTGGAATACCCCACCCCAGGGGTGAAGGCCCCAATTTAACAATGTTCCAGCCCTATTGCCTCCACCACCTAACCAACCACAACTCCTGCACTTTGCTCCACTTAAGCAACCCTAGATTCTTGCCCAACCAAATCCGAACCCAAACAATAGGCAGGCTCAACAAGCATACAATGGAGAGACATCATACCCAACTTATGCTGTAGAAATCCAGGAGATCAACCTAAGATCTGGGAGAATTCTCCCAGACAACCAACCTCCTTCTCCACATAGGGAGGTTGAGGAATAAACAGAGGAAAGCAACCTTAAAGTAAATCCACCCTTTCATCCTTGGGAGGCCATGGTTGGACACAACTTATGCTTACATTAGCTACAGAGCTGGGAATATGAACATTAAGAATGGGCATATATCCAAACAATTAGTCCTATACCCTCCTGCTCAACCTTCTCTAGAGCATAAATTACCTTTATGGTTAGAGGAGGAGGAAGAATACGAGCTTTATTCTACCCAACTTTATGCTATGGAAGTAACCATAGGAGGAGGACAAGAAGAGGAGGATGACTTAATTGAACACCTGCTCTAAAGTCCAACTCCTAGTTTATTACCCTTAGAAGAAGAAGTAAAGGAAACACTGAACAATCATCAAATTGACTTATGCCTAGCTGATTCCAATCCACTCCGAGTCAAAACCATAGAATTTGGCCCAAAGAAAGCCTTGAAGATTAATCCATCTCTTTCTACTTTAGAAGAGGAACAACTATGCAAATTTTTGAAAGAGAACCTAGAAGCCTTCTCTTGGAGCTATAAGGAAATGAAGGGAGTACACCCCTCAGTGTGTACTCACCACATAACCATCAAGGAAGGTTGCAAGCCAGCCAGGCAACCACAAAGGAGAATGAATCCAGCCCTTAAAGACATCGTCAAATAAGAACTGCAAAAACTGTTAGATGCAGGGTTCATTTACCCTATCTTTGACAGTGAGTGGGTCTCTCCTTTAGTGTTAGTTCCCAAGAAGAATGGTAAGTGGAGGATTTGTGTCGACTATAGGGAGTTGAAAAAAGCCACAAAGAAGGATCATTTTCCCCTACCCTTCATTGACCAAGTGTTAGATGGCTTGGTAGGGAAGAAGTTCTTTTCTTTCCTAGATGGATTCAATGGGTACAACCAAATCCAAATTTTCCCAGAAGACCAGGATAAAACCACGTTCACCTGTCCTTAGGGTACTTTTCCTATAGGGTCCTTCCTTTTGGCTTATGCAATTCTCCTGCCACTTTCCAGAGAGCAGTCTTGAGTATTTTTGTTGAGGTAGTACATGATGCTATATATGGATGATTTTACACCTTACGGCTATGATTTTCAAGAGGCCCTAACTAACCTAGGAAAAGTATTATGCAAATGCATTGAAATGAACCTGTCTCTTAGTCTAGAAAACTGTGAATTCTTAATGACTGAAGGGACTATGCTAGGTCATTCCATATCTGAGCAAGGACTGCAGGTGGACCCAAACAAAATAGCCATCATCTAAAGGGTGCCACCTCCACAAAAGCAGAGAGGTGTTAGGAGTTTCTTAGGGTTAGCTAGATACTACAAAAGGTTCATAAAGGATTTTAGCAAATTGGCCTCTCTTTTGTTCGGATTGTTGGCCAAAGATTATGAATTTATATGGTTAGAAAGATGTCAAGAGGCCCTAGACATTCTAAAGGGTAGATTAATCACTGCACCAATCCCGAGAGGCCCATACTGGGCCCTCCCTTTTCATATGCATGCTGATGCCTCACATAAAGCCATAGGAGCAGCCTTAGGTCAGGTAGAGGAGAAATTGCCTTATGCCATCTATTTTACCACTAAAAACCTGTCAAAGGCTGAGTTAAATTATACTGTGACCAAAAAATAACTCCTGGCTATTGTGCATTCACTGAACAAGTTTAGGCATTATATTACATGCTATCAAACATTTGTGCATACTGATCATGCTGCAATTAAATATTTAATGAACAAACCAGATGTAAATGCTAGAATCATAAGATGGTTACTTTTATTGCAGTAGTTTGATCTAACTATTGTTGATAAGCCTGGTAAGGAGAATGTTGTTGCTGAATTTCTATCTAGGATGAATCTGCCTGCAGGTGAAGAAGGAATGGTGGATGATCAGTTACCAGACGAGAATTTGTTTGCTATCTCAGTACTCTCCCCATGGTTTGTTGATATAGAAAACTATTTGGTATCAACACAGTTCCCACCAAACCTGCCCTCCAGAGAAAAGAGAAAGATAATCAGGAAAAGTGCCCCCTTCACCTGGATTGGGGGCAATCTGTTCAAACTTGGCCCAGATCAAATCTTGAGAAGATGTGTAAGGGAAGAGGAAGTCTTTGACATCCTTCTGACCTGTCATGATGGGCCTTGTGGAGGTCACTTTGTAGCAAAGAGGACAACATTCAAAGTGTTGCAAGCAGGCTATTATTGGCCTACTCTTCATCAGGATGTGAGGAAGTACATTAGTTAGTGTGATCGGTGCCAGAGGATGGGAAAGCCTACTCCAAGAGATGAAATGCCCCTACAACCTCAAGTGACTTTCGAACCATTTGACAAGTGGGGCATGGAATTCATTGGGCCTATCAATCCTCCTTCAAAGAAAAAACAACACATTATTGTGTGCACTGATTACTTGACTAAGTGGGCTGAAACCAAGGCAATTAAGGCAACAACAAAAGAAAAGGTGACTGAGTTCCTAAGGGAGAATATATTCTACAAATTTGGGTACCCTAGAGAGATAGTCACAGACCAAGGCAACCGGTTTACCTCCAACATGATTGAAGAACTGCTCTAGCATAAAAAAATCAAGCATAGCACCTCCACTCCTTATCATCCACAAGCTAATGGGCAAGTGGAGGTGACCAACAGAGCACAGGAGAACATCCTAACCAAGGTAGCGAACAACCACATAAAGGATTGGGCAGAAAGACTAGTTGAGGCCACCTGGGCCTATACTACAACATGGAAGACCACCACTGGATTTACACCCTATGAGATGGTCTATGGGAAGAAGGCTTTGTTTTCCATTGAATTTGAATATAATACATTGAGGATGGCAGCCCAACTAGATCTGGATCTCAATCAAGCATAGAAAGAAAGACTGTTCCATTTGAATGGCTTAGATGAATTTAGAATGCAGGCCCTCATACATACAAAGATAGTTCAACTTCAGAGGAAGATCTGGCATGACAAACACATCAAGGAGAAGAAATTTCAAGAAGGAGACTAGGCATTGTTATATGATTCTAGGTTTAAAGACTTCAAGGGCAAATTAAGGACAAGATGGTTCAAACCTTATTTGGTGGAAAGATTCCATGACAATGGTTCAGTGCAAATCAGAACTATTGATGAAGAAGCCATTCCATTGCTAGTTAATGGACACAGATTGAAAATATACAAGAGGCCTTTATCAAGACAAGAGTTCATTGACAACATTAATAAGACAGTGATGATGGAGGAGCAAGTTCCAGCTCCTCCCTCATCTAGTCACTGAAAAAGTAAAAATAATAAGGATTCAGGTAAAAACCTCTATGAGGCGCCTGAGTCCCATCTTTGGGTTGAAAACCTCATGAGGCGGCCCAAGGATGAGAAAAATGAAAAGGATAAGAAGATCCCTGGGTGAAAACATTCTTTGAGGTGCCCAGGGCAGATATCTAGGGTGAAAACCTCATTGAGGTAGCCTAGGTGTTTTGTTTATATATATATATATAAACTATAATTGTTATGTGCAGGTGGGTGAGAAAGACAACTAAGGAGCAGAGAGAAGATTCAAAGGGAACCCTGCCTCACATATATTTCATCTTCTCCACTCCTTACCAATGCATCCCTCCATCAATTCTATTGTTTTTTACTTCATTGCTTCCATTCGGGTGAAGATTGTGTTTTCTAAATAGAATCACCTCAACCAATACCATCATCCCTGCATCCACATACACTCCTACTCCCTCTGTCCATTCATTACAACATCCTCACAGCGCCATCCAGCAACATGATCAATAATTCTAAGGAATACACCAAACATTGCCAAGTGGTAATCTAGGAGATCCACAACAACAACAACATCATATCCAAGAGATCCACAGTAGCAACAACATAAGATCCAAGATCTCCACAACAGCAACGACAACATCAGATCTTCAGTCACATACACCTGCAAAAGATAATAAATCATCAACAGACAACAGAGGAGGAAGAAGAATGACCATCAACAACATCTCTGATCTTTGACAACTGCAACATGGCATGAAGACCACATGCAAGTATCCTACTCACTCACTCATATGCATCATTTGATCAAAAGTTGTAAAGGTTAAGAGGTAGTTGGTTTATAAGTGAAAAGGTGGCAAAAAGGAAGTTCTTTAATAAGTCAAAAGAGAATGCAAGAGTCCATAGATATAGTATTGTTATGGAAACCATTTGAGAATGTTTGAAGAATTAAGATTTGGGGTAGAAACACCAGTTCACCAAAGACTCAACATACCCTATTTCTTGATGCAATCACTCATAGACTCCAGCAACAAAGTAAAGGAAGGGAATTCCCAACAGTTGGCTCACCATGATTTGATCAGAATCCTCATTGAGGATGCCCTCCAAAACCTCAGGATCCCTATGAAATGGTCAGTCTTCAGAGACTTACCAGCAGAGGATGACATCAAAACCCTCATCTATGATGTTAGTTCTTCTGTCAGTGAAGAGGAGGAAAAACAAGAAGATGATACAAAGCTAGATGGGATGAGATGAATAAAGAAGAAACTAATACAGAGGACCATGCTGAAACACAAGGAGGATGATGCTGAAACATAGGAAGAAACTGATGGAGATGAGAAAGAACAATAAAAGGAAGAAGATAAGAAAAACAAAGAGGACAACTGTAGGGAAAGGAAAACCAGCTAGCATGTATGCCCAACCTCTCCTTGGAGGCCATCCAGTGTAGGATGCCAACTAAATCCTATGCTCTTTACCTCAGAGAACAATGGTTGCAATTTCAGATTAAAACACTAGCACAAAGGAGCACCATGCCATTCCAGGACTGCAGACAATTTATTGATCTTTGTGATCAAAGTGAACTAAAGGATGGGGCCAAAATGGCTGAGTTTTACTTGCATAACATGGCCCTCATATACATGAATAATTGGGATCCTAATATAGAGCTAGGAGATCTACAATTAATGGCTTTGGCATAATGGATAAACCATGAGAAGTCAAGGGATGCAGAGATGAAAGAATATTTTCCAGTGAGAAAAATGAACCTCTTTTCATCAGAGCTGAACAATTAAATCCCATGGCCCTACTCAACAACCATAATCTAATTGTAAATGATCCTCAGCTGGCACTTAGATATCTTTCTGCCCAAGGGCGAGCAATTTCACATTTTGAGGATATATTTAACCTGATAAGAGATGATAATATACATGCCTGCTAAAATAGAACACACTGCCACACAGTTTGAAGATCGGAGAAAAGAAGAAGAGGAAAAGAGGTAGTGGGAAGAAGCAAAAAGGAAAGCAGGCTTCTATGAACAAGAAGAAGAGACCACAACAGAAGCATGGGATGCCAGAGAGGCTACCAGAGCCACTAAGTTGCTCAGAGGATGAGCAACACTTTTAGCAAGGAACAACTGATGAGCCTCATTATTGAGTAATTATATGGGCCTTAATTGGCCTTAATTCACCTCCTATCTTAGTCAAACCTACTATTCTCACAACTTATCGCATACTTTTGATTATATTTTGTTTATGAAATAAGTTAGAGTTGGATATTTGGCTTTGTGGTCTAATGTGCATATAATGCAGGAATAAAGGATAAAAGCAAGGAGAAATGTAGGTATAAAGGATAAAAGCAAAGAAATATAGCAAAGACCTTGGTCAAGACTTGAATGGGACAAGGTAGAGGAATTATAGGAGGTTAATCCTCCTCATCTACTACCCCTCCATTCGAATATTCCTCCATCAGCTCAGAGTGAAAACAACCACATCATGAGGACTAAAAGACAACCAAGCAAGTGAAAAGGACATAAAACAATTTATTTTGAGTTGGGAGCCAAACCACCCTAATTTGGAAGGAAGTTGTTGGAGACTTCATATGTATAAATAGAGAGGCTTAGGACCTCACTAGGATTTAGACTTCATTTGTAAAACTCTATTTTATTTCTGAACTGCAAAGACTTGTGAATTTTCTCTGTAATCCATGGTTTCTATAATGAAGATGAGTTTTATTTAAGCCAACTCTGAGTTAAACTTCGAGGGCTGAAGCTCTTGGGTTAGGGCCTGACCCAAGTAGCCACAACTCCTCTTTACTGTATTGTTATTCTAGCATAAAGTTCTATTCTGTTTATTTGTTAAGTAGTTTCATGGTTTGTTGATTCATTTGCTTAAGAAGTTTCTGGTTCTGATTTATTTGGTTAAGCAAATTTATGGTTCTGTCCATTTATTTGAATAGCTTCCTATTTCTGTTCGTCTTTTTTAGTAGTTGCATTTGCTATAGGTTACTTTCATTTGTGTTTTTAATTCACAGGTTGGATTAGAGGAAAAGATTACTAGCAGGTTGTGCGCAGGTGTCTCGGTCTCATCTCCTCCCTCTGGGACCATGACTTGAGGCAGAGACCCTCTAGCAACCCCAAAATCATAGTCTTTGGTTCTCGCATGGGCTATGGAGTTCGCTGTTTAAGTGCAGTTAGTTGTTTACCTGCACTGGTTTTCTCTGTCACTTTCCTTTGAAACTGCCTCCAACACGTTCCCCCTCCATTGCTTCCTCACCGTCCGATCACCAACAAACCTTCACAATCACCATACGATTCACTATTTTCCCCAACTGATGCCTTGCATGGAGTCCTCCACTTACTTTGTGCACTTTAAATCCCAACCATCGATCTGCCTTGTCAGATCCGACGGCTATCGCACACCCGCTCACCAACCCGCTCAGTCAAATCTCCACTGTAGATCTACCTTGCCAGATCTGACGGCCTTCACGTGATATCGCGTGGATTTTTGTTTGATCATTATTTTCCCGAGGGCACGCGAAATGAGCGGTTTCCCCATGTTACATGTCGCTCGGGAAGGCTAATCGTGTAAAATTTTAGGAAACCACTTACAGCTTTGAGGGCATGCGATATACTGCTTATCGCCCTCTAAACCCGCTCCCCCATTTCTGCATGTTCCTTTAAGTGCTCCCATCTCCACCGTCGATCTGTCTCCTGATATGACGACCATCACATCACCCGATCACTTTATCACCTTAAACTCCCACTATTGATCTGCCTTGTCTGATCTGACGGCTATTGCTTCACCCAATCGCCAACTGGCTTTGTTGATCTCTGCCATCCATCTGCCGATTGATTCCGCCCGTCCATCTCTTGACTTCGCCTCCGCGACATAATCTCCACTGTCCATCTTTTGTTCACTAATTGATCCAACGGTCCCTATGCGCTACTGCATCCTTACGTCCTCCTTTCATTGATTTCAACCTCCAATCGCTCTTCCACTTGAAAACCAATTTAGCCTAAGTTTCTTTGCCACACCTTAGTCTAGTTTTAATGTTTTTACTTCTGCAACATAGATAATTAGCATTAGGTTAATGTTAAATTAGCAATTCTGCTTAGCATAACTATTTGATTGATTAAGTTAGGTTATGGTGAAAGTTTATCATTTCATGTTGTTTTCTTCATTACTACAATATAAGTAGCTCTCTTTTAGAATAAGGTTTGCTCTCCTTCCATCAAAGAATTAAAGCTTCTTCTGACTCTATAAACAATGACAATAGGCAGGACCTTCACTTCTACTTGTGCATATAACACTGTCACCTCCAAGTTTGTACGAACCCCGGGTTGATAAGTAAAGCTGGTAGCCCTCGGAGTTGCAGCATTATTTTTGAAATCCCCAGGCTCATCAACAACCAAAACCTAGTGTAATTAAAGGGATATTGAAAAGGATCATCGCATATCCAAATATTATCACACTTGCATGTTCACATTGCATCACACACTAAGCCTCCATACACTTTATACTCAAAGACCATCCATTTTTGGCTCTTTGGTTACTTAGTCTATTTTGGCTTATCAAGTCACCATATAAGTGAAATAATCCTTCCTAAAAACAACTATAACTTGAACAAATTAAGTTTCCCCATAGGGGCCACAATTTATTTTTTTTAGTTTAGGTTAGGACCATTGGGGGTAGGCATCCCATAAGACGCCATGGTCATGGTTCACCATTGAAACATAGTTGTTGACTTTCTAGGGAGCTTAAAATTCCTTCAAAAATTCCATGGAAAAAAAAACCTGAGCATGCCAGAGACTTGATTCAAAAGGGGTTTATCTTAGGCGCAGTGCGTGTGGTACTCTTTGGGGCTACCTGACCCATCTAGTGCTCAGTACTGGTAAACGATTACCAAGAAGCTAAAGACTCGAATGCTCACGTGGAACAAAGGTGATTTGTGGCCAAAACTAGGGCATCCTTCCCTATAGGTGATGGTTCATGCAACACTCGATCCTCATTAATATTATCTTGGTTGATTTTTCGGCTTCCGGGAGGTGTCACTAGTTCTTTCAGGACGTTACCCCGAGACCCATAAGAGGTTATCTCCGCAAGGCTGATCCGGATTTAAACAGGAACACAAAAAATTACAGATATAATCATAAACATAGAGATTCAATAGAAAAACACTTCATTTCATTAATAGAAAAATACTGAACTATGCTTACAAACAGAATGGAAATAAGATAGCTTGGGCGATGGTAGCTTATCTCTGAGAACAGATGTGGCAGCTACATGCCTCTGAAGTCAGTTACACTGAGGATCAAGGGCCTTTTTATTATTGAACAATAAGAGAAAACCCCAAACAACCAAAACCCTAACACAAGGAGATGTAACAGCAAGAGTTTATGGGCCCCGTTGGGGTTAGTTGGGCAGCGAAATTCTCGGGGTCGCAACTTGGTCATATTATATCCGTTGCGCATGATACCTTGTTGGAAAGATCTCTCCGAGGAATACAATCAAAATTATGAATTTTGTAGACATCACTGAGCAATTCTGCCAAAAAAACGTCATTTAGGGCCTCAAAAAGGGTTCAAAAGTTCAGGACCTGAAAAATTGCTAAAAATAGTAAATTGTGCTAGAGTTAAAAAAATTGAAAAACCGAAAGAGGTAATGGTGGGGGTTCAAGTGGAATAGGTGGGTGGCCACCAACATCCACTTGGATCAAAGGCCTAGTTACTTTGAGAGTGATCAGGACGATTAGGTCTTCATAGGACTATTTATCATATGCAACAAACAATTTTTTTTGTTGCTTGGTCACATAGTTTAATTAAAGGAAAATAAACCATTGATATTTTCTCTTTGCTTTATGTATGTGATCCATTTTGCATTAATGTATATATCTCCGCCCATCACTAAAATCAAAGTAGCGCACAATATAAATCGACACCATAGGGGACCCCACGACTCCCTGTTGATCTAGGTGTTTTTTAAACCTCCCCCAATTACCAGGAGGCGTACCAGGACTCTCACTGTTTAGGTGGGAAATAAGTCATTCAACCACCATTATTGGATCTTCCTTTATTGGTGCAACTTTTCTTGGAACTCCTCCATGGCAAGGGACACCCTTCACCACTCCTGAAGGATCCCCACACGCTACCCCCTTTGGGAGCACACACACTTCTCCTCCGGATAGTCCCCGAGCTACCCATCAGGGTAATCCTCTCGTGACATCCCCATAGAGGACTCCACTACACATAACTGTCAAGAATCGCTTTACGATGGAAGCAAATGCACAGATCTTGTTTTTAGCTTCACTAAATCTCCCAGATTTAAGCAAGCTCACAAATGACCCGATCGAACATGGCCAAAATTGGCTAGCTATGCCCATAAATATCCCTTCAGATATTCCAAAATTTGAGGGAAAGCAGGGTGAAGACCCAGGGAACCACGTCATGACATTTCACCTGTGGTGTTCATCTAACAGTATCACAAAATATACTATTATATTAAGGTTATTTCAATGCACCCTAACAGGGCCTACTACGAAGTTGTATATAGACCAACCCTCTGCATCTCACAGAACCTTTAGCTCATTAGCTAAACCATTCCTTACTTTCTTCCAACTCCCAATCTTCCATGATTCTGGGTTGGATCTTTTAACCAATTTCAAGCAAACACAGGCTACACACATCTCAGACCACATCCAAGAATGGAAGAAACGCTGGAGCCTGTACAAAACTGATTTTGAAGATAAAGTCCTCCTGGACATTTTCTTGAGATTCCTCACTTCCGAAATCTCAAAATACATGGCTTAAAAATTCCCTTAAAACGAGGAAGAAGCCATGGGCAAAGCCCCACAACTGGAGTTTTTCTACAACCAGTCTGGTTACATTTACCACATACACCCAGACTCCCCGTGCCTGCAATCTTATCGAGAAATAACAGTCACATCCAATACTCTTGACAGATTAATCGGGGCCCTATCCCAAATACATCACAACAGTAGAAACTAATACCCTGCGTATCCAATGAATTTCCTATCTTATGATGCTGCGCCACCATTACAAAATACTGGGTATTATAATGGTCAAACCGCACCTATGCAGAATATATGAAACAAGGTTAAACAACACCAGGCCCCCCAAGGAGGCTCAAATCATCCCCCACAAGGAAATGAATACTCCTCTTGGAGTACGGATAAAATGTATGCTCCCCCGAACTAGTACGTTAACCAGGGAAAGGAGAACCAATATTTTCCTTTCCCAACTTCGCAATAGAACAACCTGCCAAAGAAAAACAATGCATAGGTAAATCTAGTGCAACCATCTCTCGCTTCATCGCATCAATCAAAAGAAAAACCAAATTCAGTTAATTATTCTAACAATGCTAGGAAAAAACCAAAAAATAAGCCAAAGGGAGAGCCCAAGGTGTGAGGCAGCAATCAACAACAACCCCCAAGGGAACCGGGAAGGGACAACCCCAAGTGAAACCAAAACTAGGGTATGACCAATAACAAATCGTAGAAATAGGGCAAGAACACTAGTATTCAGACTAATCATGCATGCGCCATCTGCAGGGAATATGACCATTATACCCATCACTATCCCCAACTTCTTGATTTAAAAAGGATACAAGATAGTAGGGGAAAAATGGCCAGCTAACTGCAGTCACGCATGAACCCTTTCCCCATCAGGGAATTGTTAACAAGCAGCAAAAAAACCCATCTACAGGGAACCTCAACAAAACTCCTAACCATGATATCTTCATGACAGGAGAAGACATCCTCCTGCAAATGAGGAATCATACTTATGAGGCTCCCCTACAACGCAGTTCGTCCACCTTGGCTAAGGCTATACCTGCTGGACCATTAACCATTACACGACCTCCCATAGATTTGATGCCCAAAATGGTTGAAGGACCTTTATGGTGTGCAGGGCCCAATTCAAGAGCTTCCCATAGTTACAACATAGTATATGACTTGGCTCATTTGCTATCAGCTATGTCAGTGCTTGAAGTCCTGCAAATGTGCCCAACCTAGTGGAAATCCCTACTTTCTGCTTTAGGTGCAATCGACCCATTCGATTCCCACCTCATGGTCTTTGACTTGGATAAAGCTACTCCTCAACTACCCTCAACCATCGCTTTCCAAATCCCTGTCTCAGTCCAGAATATCAATATCCATCATTGCATCGTCGACGAAGGGGCTTCCACATGCATCATGTCTAATTCTGTTTGGAAAAAATTAAGATCCCCTAAAATTAAGCCTTCTGACATAACACTCAGAGCGTACGATGGGTGCCCTTCTGCCCTCGTCGGCCTATACCTTAGTGTTCCAGTTAATTTGGCTGGGAAAATTGTGTTAATAGACATTGAAGTACTCGATGCCCAGTTGGATTACAATATCCTCCTAGGCGAAAGCTATATGTATGAAATTCTCGCAGTCGCCTCATCTGTGTTCAGAATCATGATGTTCTGCCATGAGGGAAAGGTCATTACCATTGATAAACTCACATACTACGAGAAGACAACTTCACCCACACTAGATGCCATGTTGCCCTTACTATCTCAAGAAGCACTCACTACTTACACTGAGCTCAACCCAGGCTAGTTTAAGCCATCAAGCATCTTAGGAACATTCCCAAGAGACCCTCCGGTAATAGAAGAGATTGTCCTAAGTACAAGAGCACCAATTTGCATGATGAATTCATTAAACACTGCCCAAACACTAAAGTCAGTTCTAGACACCTCAACACTTGCAACTGAATAAGTTAGGTCTTTACCTCCCAAAATCACACAAACCCATTTCTTATGCCCCCCACTTGGGTCCATCTCACACCAAGCCATGGAAACCCTCACATTACCAAATATGAAACTTGCAATACCAGTTTGGTACCTGATCCCCATGACTGTGTCAGCTGAGTTAGGACACATGCAAGAAGGGAGCTTCCCTGTACCTCCATCACAGAGGAGCACCCCTACTCAAAACTGTCTGGAACCTACTACAAATGGAGCTGCCAGAAAAGCAAAACAAAATGATAAAAAAGGATAAAATTCCAACTCCTTCAAACCCATGTAACCCTGCGCATTGTGTGAGGATTTCAGGCACACAACTCATATATCTCTTGAAATAGAAGAATTAAAAACAATAATGAATGCTTCCAACAAATTTCTAACCTCATATCCACCAAAAAGAGTGAAATCCTACCCTCACGTAACAAGGAAGTGCATACCAACCATACGTGTGCCATATGCGATAAATATGGACACTACATTCACCATTGTCCAAGTATCCCTAGTGCCAACCCCGTCTCCACATAATGAATCCTTAGTGCCAACCTCGTCTCCACATAATGAAAAATTCCAAAACATCTTCTACATACAGGAAGAGGCATCATCCATCTCCACACCCACCTACAACACACGAGGACAGAATAAGCCATATTTTCACCCCTCCACTTTACCATGTGCTATATGTGATGATCCTACCCATCTGGTAAACTGGTGCCCAAAATTATGGACACACTACTGAGTCTGACCCAACACCTTTGAGGACCCAAGAAAGAGTTCTAGGTAGAAATACCACATATGCACAATTTGCAGGGACAACCATCATAAAAGGAGGTTCCCTCACCTTCCTCAATTCTGCAAAACAATGAATTTCATATGTAACTTCGTGAAGGCAAATCCAAATCTACTAGAATAAGATACAGAATCCACAGAACCTAGCCCACCACCCGATGAGGAAGGACCCCTATATGTCCTATATGTGTTCGAGGAGAAAATATGGCTAAGCCCCCGCCATTTGACCTCCCGTCACCATCACCAGGCTAGACTAGGCCAAAAGCAATAAAAAACGCCTGTCAAAGAAATTACCCTATTACATGTGCATTATGAAACAAACCAAATCATTTTATCAATAAATGGTGTGAATTGGGTCAATTAAATTATATCTTCTTCTTAGTAGCCCAAATCCCCTATAAGCACCTCTCAAACCAAGAAAGAATCACGTGGTGTTATTGTTGCATATGCTCTCAATTCCACCACCCAAAGAATTGTCAGTACCTTACACGATTCCGTGCAACAAGTAGCACTAAAAAAAACCCATGCAAACATGCCATGCAATAAAAAAACCTCACCCCAGAGATGGATACCTCCACAAGATATCCAATCATACAATAACTAAGAGGCATCAACATCCCATGACATGAGTAGTGCCGCCTCATACAATCTATTCAATTAGCACTGAACCAGTTCAGAGAGACCATGTGCATGGTACAAAAAAAGTTAGAAACCATTTAGAAGGGCCCATACATCATCAAACATTGCCTCTGAAAGGGGACATACATACTATCAGAGCCCGACGAGACTTGCCTGAAAAACCCCGTCAATGATCTCTACCTCAAAAAATTTCACCCATAAAATGTTAGAGTAAGCATGTATGTACAATGAATTAATTTTTATGATTATCACCTCATCATAGATGTATTCTAAAAATATCTCTCTCCTCTCATGTAAACAGATGGATCTTCCACTAGCTTATCAACATGGGTTCACTGACAGCGCATCTTGACGGTCACAAAGTATCGCTACGGCAACATGGGCCATATACTCTCCTGACTGAGAACCTTGCCTCTTCAATAGGCTATGTGTCGGGTCAACCACCAAAAATCAAGAAGAATATGATGCTGTGATAGTCCTCCTAGACGATGCCCACCACCTAGGCATTTGTCGCCTGCATGTATTCCTTGATTCCCAGCTCGTAGTGTCATAATTAAATAGGATGTTCCAAGTTCGTGATTCATGCCTTTTCGCAAGTATCTGCATACACTAAGGTCAACTAGACATTTTGATCAAATGACATTTACACATATACCTAGAGATCAAAATCATATAGCTGATCGCATCACTAATCAAATCCTAGACTGGCATGCATCACACATATATAACCATCAATATATTTAAAAACATTAAACACAAGATAAATCTATAAACATAAATGCAAAAATACACCAACAAGTATGGACGCACATATCACACCATGAGAGCTTCCAAAAAATTCCTCGTATATACATCAAAAAATATATATAGGTACAAAAATCATTGGCCCAAGACCAGGAATGATAAATCATAAAAAATACAGGGGAACATCCTTATAAAATGGGTGCTTTCCCTGGTACATACATCATCTCAACCCAAAATAAGAGTACATGACCAACCTCCCTAAGGCCCTGGTGGCACCATCAAAGCATCAAGAGCCAAAATGGGACCAAATGTAGCCGCCTACATAGCAATATGACGCAAATATGTCTGATGCTCCCGCTCTTGTGACATCATTGTCTCAACCACAACCTCTGGAAGGTGAGCCCATCCCTCCAATAAAGGTCTCCACTCATATCCAGGAGTCATGGTACCGCTGTAGCTTCACCTCTACAACATCTCATTGTGCCTCAGCCTCCTCAGCTTGCATAACCAACCTATTTGTTATTATAGCCCCCTCTCCAGAGGGCCCACCAATCTCCATCCGATGCCGCTGTCCCAGTTTCTCTTGAGGAGTAGTTGGAGGCCTCAGTACCCAGGTTATTTGAGGAACAGGTGCATCCCCCAGAACTCCCATGTGTCTCGGGTCATGGCCAACCAGGAAGGCTAGGCGACGCCCTCGTGACCCAGCATATTCAAGTAAAAAATCACAGTGTAAATATCATCGTAAATCATAAATACATGAAAAAACACATATGTATACAAATGTAGAAATAACAATCATATACCTAATCTCCCCCAGGAAACACCTGGCCGGAGCCCCATCTCTGGATCTCCCTGGAAGTCAAATGCATGGTACGGATAATCTAATATCAGTTGGGGGTTCGAATCGAACCAATGCTGTACCACATCGGTCCAATACCGACCCACCTCTCCTCCACCCTACCAAGGTATCACCCATCCCCAACAGTGAATGCGAGGCTCCCGAGGAGGCCCCGTCGGTACTGCAAGTAGAGGGCGAGGCATCACCACCCTCTCAAGGAGTATTCTGCAAAGCACACTCCCATAACCAAAACTATTCGACGACAGTCGCTGAACCTGTGTAAGTTGCGATACTATCCCCTGCTGCACTAGTCGGGCCTAGTCAAAAAATGCCCCCACCTGAAATCACTACAAAATTGAGATATGCGACCCTGAGCACCGGTTGGGGGACACTAATCCCACAAGTCTAAAAATTATATCTAATGCCTCTTGCTGGGTTAGATCCTCCACTGCTGTGATCCTCACTTATCCATCTGAGATAGGGTTTGTACCGCAGTGCTCTGCAGCCCAAACCCTCATACCAACATCACCTCCTAGAAGGGAATAAGGAAATACCTCCCCTCATGGCATCAAACCAATCAAAAAATAGACGTTAACCTATGCCAGGATCAGGAGGTCTGTATGACGGATAACCATCAAATGGTGATCCGCATCCCAGCAACTGACCAAATTTTTCAGGAATCTGTCCTGCGACCTCATTAATGGGTCTTGAAGAAACTTCAGTAACCTCCACTACACAAGATGCTGCCTCACGCTAGCATCCCATGTCATAACATTCCGGGGAGGAGTCCAGTCTCACTCTCTCCAGATCATCTTACCACCAAGGATGCCACAAATCAGAAAGGAGAACCCCTCAAGTCCTCAAAAAACCAGAATGGGGGCAAAAAACCCATTTTTTCCCCACAGCACGACTATTTCCTAAACAGGGGCATGGTGCACACACCTGTATCCCATATAGGTGTGCGTATGGCGCACATTCACAATGGAAAGATGCGACAAACCCTCGATAGGTCTCATTGCGCAATCCCTTAACTTAGATGTGCGCATTTCACGTCTGAGTATTCTTTATACGCGGGGTATTTGTGCATAAATGTAGTTATGCGCGAAGACGCGGCAAATCAAGCAAAGTTGCTTGCGTGGTCCTCAAAATGGAATCAAAAAATCCATACAAGGGACCCCTATACGACCTACCTAATCTACCAGACTGAAAATTACATAGTATGGGCTCAGGCTCCTACCTCTCTCTGACGACATGAATCCTGGGTACACAGGCTAACCACAACGGCAAGAAACACTCTAGGAAAGCTCTCTGACCTCCACAACTCAACAATGAAAATGATTGATATTTGGGCCCCACAACCCTATCTATCGCCCTATTTTCCATCTTTGGGGGAACATTGTAGAAGCCTGGGATCTCCATTGACAAAACTGAAAGAGACACGAGGATCAGTCCCATAACATCTTCATCATGGAACTTCTCCAACTCTCTAAGTCCATAACATTCATTACATATTTATGTCTTGAACGATGGTTTCACTTTGAGTTTTGGTTGTATCCATTGCAGGAATATCACACATGGTTAGTTTCAACCAACACCTCGATAAGCAAAAAAGAGAAGGTATCATTCTCCACTCAACATGATAGGCTTCCCCCTAAAAATCTTTGCATATCTTGACATCATTTATCCAAAATGCGCCATAAGGTCCAACATCTCAACCATGTTTATCACCATCTCACACTTGTACATGATAAGCATTCACGCTGGTCGATAGAAACCCCCCCGCCCCCATGGCTCCCTTCATCATTGTCGATCCTTCTTCACACAAAGGAGCCATGACCACTCACTCTGGACCTGGAGCAATCTCACATACATATCTAAAATTTTAGCCTCATTACGCTACATTCATTTATGCATTTACCCCATTCTACTAGGCCCCCATACAAATACTAATGGATGCACATCCGCGTCCTACATTTGGCCTATCATTCATCTGCATCACATAGCCCATTTGTACCACCTCACCCACCCACTCGAAATGGAGACCAACCAATGGGCCCCCCACCCTCAACAGATACATTACACCTTCTTATAGGTTACTATCATCATGGGGTACCCGTCTTTGTGGATTTACATCCAAACCAAACCCTATTCTTTTGGCAAGTGCACAAATATTAAAAAAATAAAAATTTCCCATCCATATTTGGTTTTTGCAATCTAGGGCTCTCGCTCGCCTTCAGTCTCTAATCATCTTTGGTCACAACTCATCAGTAAACCACCCCCATTTTTCACGTTCGTCAAAAATCACTTACACCCATCCTGGAAAATCCTACCAACTCCAGGATCATTAGAAATCATGTTTTGACCACCGCCATTTGCATCTTGAGATCTTAGATCAGAAGAGCTATCTATATCCTCCAATATCGATATTCCTCTATATCATTACTATCTGACCCAATTTATTACAATATTTCATATCTATTTCCCGACTCACCATGGCGGGCGAATGGAACCCATTTCCTCTCGACTTCAACAAATGTATTCCAGGAAAGAGGTAGTACCTTGGATACTCCCTCCCTTAATAGGGATATCCTTGGGTGGCACAGTCGAAACCATTATTTCCCAGTGATGTCATCGGTTCCCTTGACATGACATCAACTCAAAAATTTCATGTCAAGGTGGTGCCATACTTAGTTACTATTGCAGGCCATTCACATAGTCAAAGACCCTCGCTTCACTAAGCACCTCATTCAACAATGATTATATTATGAGGCGGGGGAGGTTCCTACCACAAAATATATATGCATACCATAGCACCCATCCAAAGTGCTTCACCAAGATATGCATAGGAAAAGAAGATTTCACCTATTTGACCAGAAAGCACCCCTGAGGGCGTCAACAATGATCATCATCAGCTATCAGCAGGTCAACAACCAAAAAGTTGACTGGACACAAATCAATTGTTGTCCAATTGTAATCAATTCCAATTAACCATCATAACGAGCATGGGACATACCTGCCTCATATAGAACACACCATTATTGAATTTTTTTCCACCAGAGCATGGGTATCATTTATACTCAGTCAAGGATTTTTCTCTACTCATCTATGAAAGAAGCTATCCTCTCTCAAAAGTATAATCAGACTCTCCAAAGAAATTAAAAACATGAAGTATTTTAGCTATACGTCTGCTCCTAACCTCATACGTTAGGGGGAAACTGTTAACATAGGAAAATCGTACACCTGCTAGTACAATCCAGAAGACATTAAAAATGTCTAGCAAAATGCATAGGTGGACAATTTTCCAGCCGAATACATTACAAAGATTCAAAAAATCAAAGTTTCTCCTAAGATCCAAAGTTTATAAGGAAATCAATTAAGGTCGCGTGTATATTTCTTCAATAAACGTGCATTCTCGGCATATCATCAAAAAATCCACACAGTTGCAGAAAAGGTGACTCATGAGTCCGAGACCACTACACACCCTTAGAGCCAATTTCTTGATACGAGGTCAACCTAGTATTGTTGAATTCGAGTCACCTTGGATAAGTGTATCCCTCAATGGAATCCTCTTTTCCTAATTATGTGTATTTATCATACACGTACCAAGAGAAGGAAGAGGGATTCAAAAAAATCTATATAAATAGGCCATGGGAGAGCCAAAAAGAAGAGAAATGTTATGCTTGCCAAATTGGTTGTAAACAAACCACCATTTCATTGTTGAACCAAGGAAGTGAAGAGCACTAGCATGTTGGCCAAATTTCTTCTAAGCAACCCAACATCTTAGTGAGTGAAGAACAATCGAGACTTTGGAGAGTCTTCACACTTCTTTGAGAGAGAGGAGAAATTTGTAAAGAGATCGAGGAAAAGAAACATCCTTGCTGAGGATTATTGAGCTCCCTATTTCAAGGAATTGTCTTAAAGTGTTCTAGTTTTCTGATTGTATTCAACCTCTATAACCAAAAATCAATAAAGGGAGATTTTCCATCTATTATTGATGTTTTTGCTCCATTTGAGTATTTTTATGTTCATGCACCTCTTTGTTTAAGTTCATATTTTTGTATGCATTATATCCATTATTTACAATGTTGTGTTTTATTGAAGTCCGTCCACTAACAACACCAAATGTGATTGTGATCCTTTGTAGGTAAAAATCCATTGCTAAGGGGGTGTTTTTTTGTACACTTGTGCTCCAAAAACACTACAACCAGATCGATGAAAACAATATGAACAAGAGGGAGATAAATCAGTGGCACATAACACAAGATGTATATGGGAAAAGCCACTACTCAAAACCCCACTATCTGTATTGCATATATCATAAAACAATTCTCACTAGAACAATTCTACACAAGTATGCTTAACTCTCTCAGCTCACAAGCCAACTCTTGGCCAACACTTAGCCGATTCTTCAACTCTCCAAGTCCCTATTTCCTTGCACAATTCCTAGGATGAATAAGTCATATTTAAAGGGAATTCATGCTTCCAAAACTGCACAATCCAAACATAGGTCCTTATTTTATTGCATGCATGATCTATACAAATCAATAAATCATAAAATTGATAATACATTGTCCTTGAACTCTAGTCTTAACTGGGTCTTTCTCAGAATCGACATGTATGAGTGTTTGATGAGGGAATCTTATTTAACTGGAGTAACACTTGTGGATGCACCAGTGCACTAACTGACTTCTAATCCTCTATTAGTTCCACAAATAGTTAGAACTAATTTAATTGACCATAACTTAGTAAACTAAGTTATCTAATTAGAAATAAGAAGGAAATCAGAAGGCGATCGTTGGGCTGAGCTCTGGCGATTCAAACTCGACTCCCGTGCTCCTGCTCTTACCCCCAGGCCCTGCTTGGTAGGGCCTCCGCCCCCCTCGATACCCTCATGAGCCTGTCGTTTCTGCTGGTCCCTGCCTCCGGGGGCCCAGCCCTTCCCTTTAACCCGCGCTGCCCCTTTCACGCAGCCCCTGCGGGCCTCCAATGGCCGGGCTTGCTCCCCCCCTCCAAACTCAGAGAACCATGAGGAAATATTTGCTTCTTTATTTTCTGAATCTTCAGATGCAAGACCTCGCCCCTCTGTGACCAAGTTCATCAAAAAA
Source organism: Pinus tabuliformis (assembly GCA_031772625.1). Lineage (NCBI taxonomy): Eukaryota > Viridiplantae > Streptophyta > Pinopsida > Pinales > Pinaceae > Pinus > Pinus tabuliformis. Next base: position 827,782,751 of record CM062815.1, read on the forward strand.
CTCGATGAAATCCCAGAGGTTAATCTCCCTCCCTCTCTTCCAAGGAAGTCAGCAATATCTCTAGCAGAAAGAGGTCTTGTAGGCTAGTTCACTGGTCTCTGGCCCTCTCCGAGATCAGTTCAGAAATGGGTTGAGCGCAACTGGAGCGCGATGATTCAAGGGAAGATCGCCATCAGATTCTGCGGACGCGGATACTACACATTTCTCTTTGAATCGAAAGAAGACAAGAACCTCATCTTCCGAAATGACCCTTACTTCATGGATTCAAGAGGACTCTACTTGAATAGATGGACTCCGGATTTTGATCCGGAAATGGATATCCCAAATGCAGTCCTAGTATGGGTTCGACTCCCTCACTTGCCGCTCCATTGTTGGGGAGATGAATCAGTAAGGGCAATAGGAAATGCAGTAGGAAAATACATTGATAGATCTGAGCCCAGGGAGAACATGCATGCGTGCGCGAGGATCTGCATGGAAGTAGACCTAGGGAAAGGCCTGCCTGAAGCTGTTAAGATCAAGGTGGATCAATGGACGCATATTCAGCAGCTGGACTACGAGCAGCTCCCCTTCAAATGCAAGGTATGCCACGAGTATGGTCATTTCGCAAATAGATGTAGTAAGTTAAAAGTAAATGAATCTGCTGATAATGAGGAAAATCCTGAGGGTTCATGGGAACAAGTAAAAAGGAAAAAGCCTTCCCCCACCCAAGGACCCAACTCCAAAACCCCTCCGGAACCCCTCCCTCCCCCTCCTCCTCCCCCCTCCAGTTCAGCCTTCCCTTCATCCTCCAATCCCTTTGAATCCTTGTCCGCCGAAGAACCTTCTTCCCCTCCCCCTTCCCCTCGTGCAGCTTCTCCCCGCTCGATCCCTCCCCCTTCCCCCCCTCCTACCATTGAGAGAATCCTTACCAGAAACAAATCGAAAGAAGCCAGTCAACCCACAGATCCTCCGAGAAAAGTTGGCCGAAAGTCAAATAAAGAACTCAGAGATGAAACAGCGGCAAAAGAGATGGCAACGGGAGCGCAGCAACCTATGGACTCATATTTAGGCAAGCTAAAAGGGAGTGGAGAAAAAGTAAAGGAGAAGAGCGGACCTCACCCAACAAATGGTAAATAATGATCTTGGTCTCTTGGAATTGTAGGGGGATGGGCTCTTCCTTAAAACTAAAAGCAATCAAGGACTTATTAAAACAGGAGCAGCCAGACTTTCTCCTTATCCAGGAGACCAAAATCACTGAACAGGACTTTCAACAACAACTCCAAAACTCCAAAAACTTCACAGGTGTATCAATAGGCTCAGAAGGTGCTTCAGGAGGAATAGGAACAATATGGAATAAGAATAAATGGGAAATTATCAACTCTCAATTTTGCAACTGGTGGGTCAGAACAGACTTGAAAAACAAAGCCACTCAGGAAGTCTACTACATCTATAATATATATGCCCCAAACCATTACAGGGACAAAGTCTGCTGTTGGGACACCATAGCTTCAGATCTCCAATCTGTACAAAATAGGAGAATAATTTTGGGGGGAGACATGAATGTCATAAGAAACGTGGAAGAAAAATTAGGAGGAAATTACCATGCAGATTCCTCAAGAGACATGTTAGAATCCATTATACAGTCACACAACCTGATCGACATTCCTATGTCCAACGGGAAATATACATGGAATAATAAAAGATCTGGCCTCTATAATATTAAAGAGAGATTGGACAGGTTTCTACTACAGGAAGGAATCGCAGCAAGTTTTCAGTCTATTCAGAGTTATCTAATTCATGCCTCAGCCTCCGACCACAAGCCTGTGATTCTAAATCTGGATAAAGGCAGAGATTTGGGGCCACTCCCCTTCAAGTATAATAAAACATGGGATCTTCAAGAAGACTTCCGCACCCTCATCCAAAATCAGTGGGCCAAAGAAGTAATTGGATCACCCCATTTCGTTTGGGAAACGAAACTAAAACACCTAAGAGCAGTCATTAAACAGTGGGAAAAGGAAACTACGATCTTGGAAAACAAAAAAAAATCAGATCTACTCACGAAGATGGAGCAGTGGCATAAAGACAAAGAGCTCACACAATATACAGCTGAAGACTTAGAGCAAGAAAAAGACATGTACAGGGAACTCTTTCGACAAAACAGAGTAGAGGAAGAGGATCAAAGGTAGAAATCCCGGTGCCTTTGGCTGAAAGCCGGAGACAAAAACACATCCTTTTTCCACAACAATATCAAACTCAGGCGAGATGGAAACCAAATAGATAAAATAGAGGCTGAGGGAAAAGAGATTACTGACCAAGAAGAAATTAAAGAAGCAGCTTACAATCATTTTTATTCTCTTCTTTCTGCTGCTCCTCAGCAAACGGACAGCTCTGACTTTCTCAGTGCAATAGAGAGAAAAATATCAGATATTCATAACAAAGAGTTGGACCAGGACATTACAGAAGAGGAAATCTGAGCAGCAACCTTTAGCATGCAGCAAGATAAGGCCCCGGGCCCGGATGGGTTCACGGTTGCCTTCTATCGACACCATTGGGAAACAATAAAAAAAGACTTTGTGCGGATGGTAAAGAATGTATTCAGAAATCATAAGATGGGAGAAAACACAAAGTCTTCCCACATTGCCCTGATCCCTAAGGAAGCGAACCCTCTCTCGTTTGACAGGTTTCGTCCCATATCCTTATGTAATGTCTCTTACAAGATTGTAACAAAAATCCTAGCCAATAGGCTAAAAAAACTCCTTCCTCTATTAATATCTGAAAACCAGGGAGGTTTTGTTCCAAGCAGGCAAATAACCGACAATGTCATATTGATCCAAGAAGCTATCCACAGCAGCCTTAACAGAGGAGAGCGAGGGATGATAATCAAACTCGACATGGCAAATGCATTTGATAGAGTTGACCACTCCTTCCTAACAGCAGCACTCAAAAAATTTGGGCTCTCAAACAATTTCATCAGCATTATCAATGGGTGCATCTCCAACCCTTGGACTGCTCCCTTGATCAATGGTCGCCCCAACAAATACTTCAGAAGCTCCAGGGGGCTGAGACAAGGCTGTCCTCTTTCCCCATTCTTATATATTATCATGGCTGAGACTTTGAGTATTCATCTAGAGCATCTTCGCAGACAAAAAGAGATCACTGGAATATGTATTGAAAGAGGGATAAAAGAGATAAACCACTCGCTCTTCGCGGATGATACACTTCTCATTGGGGGAGCTTCCAGCTTAATGGCAAAAAGATTCAAGAAAGTGTTGGATGCCTTCCTAACAGCCTCAGGAGGTAAGTTGAACAACAGGAAATGCAAGATCTACACCTGGAATGTCCCTCTTCAAATACAACAAAGAATATCCTTGATACTGGACATTCCAGTTCAAAGGAATTGGAGTTCTTTTTCCTATTTAGGTCTGCCTCTTGCTAAAGAAACAGTCAAGGCAGAGGTCTGGGTCAAACACATTGAAAAGATGAGAGGCCTCCTTCAGAGTTGGGGAGTGTCTTGGCTCATTTTGGTAGGCAGAACGATTCTTATCAAGGCCATTCTCTCAGCTCTTCCAATTTACCAGTATGCGGTCATCATGGCTCCGGCCAGTACCCATAAACATATGGAACTCATCATGCGAAGTTTTCTATGGCAGAGAGGAAAAAAAGAGTCCAAGAAATTTAGCCTTGTCAAATGGGATCAAGTAACTCTTCCATATGAAAAGGGAGGCCTATCCATTAAAATTCCAAGTCTCTCCAATCGAGCTTTAGGTTTCAAATTGATTTGGAGAATTCTCTCAGGCAAAGGATCGTGGTGGGTGGAGGCCATAAAAAGGAAATATCTCAGAGGTTCGAACTCTAATATTCTCTCTGAACCAATAGTTGACAGACCCTGCACCCAGGTTTGGAAACTTATTAAAAAAGTTCTTCCTCAATTCAGAGAAAATGCATCCAAACTCCCTGGAAATGGAAAGGACACTAATATTTGGTCAGATAGCATTATGGGATCTAAGCCGAGAAACCTTCTCCAAGCCTTTCGACCTCTGTAGATATGGATGGAAGAAAGAAAGCTAACAACCTTGTTTGACATATCAATTTGGAACCAAAACAACTGGCAAGACTGGAAGGACCTTCAAACCCCCATTGACCTCAGAGATCTTTGGCTCAATCTCAAGCTCTCTCTCTCTGGTTCCGCGCCTATCAATATTGGGATTGAAGACAGGTATATTTGGGACTCCAGTGGAGGGAAATTCACGGTAAAAGAAGGATACAAAACCCTGCAAGACACAACTCATACAGCAAATTGGAACCTCTACACAACTGTCTGGAAATCAGAGTGCCTTCCTAAGGTTAAACATTTCAACTGGACTCTCCTTAAAGGTAAGATCCTCACAGCTGAGAACCTAAGGAGAAGAGGAATCCTAGGGCTATCAATTTTTTGCTTCTGTTGCACAGAGGAGGAAACCATCCAACATATCTTCTTACTCTATCCCTTTGCCCAAAGCTGCTGGAAGCAAGTGACAAGCCCCATGGGAATCCGAGAAAGCTTTGATCAGATCTCCACTCTTCAGAAAAATTGGGAAAAATGTTATCCCTTCCCCAGGAAAGGCAAACACAACATCAGTAGAATGTGGAAATGTATTCCAGCCACCCTTTGCTGGCATCTTTGGCTAGCCAGGAATAACTATGTCTTCAATAATAAAAAGCCCAACATGACTAGTATCCTTGCTAAAACATTTGCCAGCATCTCTGAAACCATTAGCACAAATTTCATAGCCCTCCCAGATCAGTCAAGCTGGCATCAAGAAGAGAGGGATTGGTACAATAAATTCAGCCTCAGTCACACCAAAAACCAATACCCCCAAGCAAAAGCACGCAAGAAAAGGATGCACTGGAAACTCAGAGGATCCAAGGAAGAGGTTAATCAGTGGATTCTCGATCAGAAGCGCCCTACACTTCATTTCGATGGCGCCTCCAAGAATAACCCAGGGAAAGCTGGAGCAGGGGGCATCATAAAAGATCACAATGGGAAAACTATCCTAAGCTATGAATGGGGTCTGGGGAAAGCCTCCAACAACGTGGCTGAAGCGTACAGCCTCCTTCTCGGCACCTCAATTTTGAATAGAATGGGAATAAGGAATGCAATCATTCTGGGGGACTCGGCCATTGTCATCGCTGCCATAGTCTCGGGAACAGAGTTCAGCAAAGCAGTCCTCAATAATATAAAGATCAGGATTCAGGACAATCTCAGAAATATGGGAGAAATAATTTTCAAGCATGTCTTAAGAGAAAATAATACTGAAGCGGATTTTTTTGCCACCAAGGCTGTCAGCAGACAGAGTGGCCAAATCAGAGAAAATGAGCGAATATATGTTAAGGCAATCCCATAGTAGAATCAGCTGTCAGACAACCTCTCTGAACAACACCATCAGTATACGTTTGAAAGCAGGTCATTTCAGCCGTCACACTCTCCTCGACTTTCTCTATCTCTCCTTCGCCAAGCCAATACCATTCTGCTCCATCGTGATCAGTGCAACTCCTCCTTACCATCACACACTCTGGACTGCTCCATCGATCCGATCTCCTCATGTCTCCCGTGACCCCTTCTCTTGGAATCCTGGCAAATGTCCCCCTATAATCCATATCGACTGCATCAAGGATCTTATGCATGATCCGGATCCTGCCCAAATCCAAGAAAATATCCCGATCTCCCATCATGCCCAGCCTCCCTTGATGCTTTATATCTCCCCTCCTCTCCTCGCCCGACTCAGAATGCCTTCGATCTTTCAGAAGCCGATTAGAGGTGCAGTGAGATCAGAGAAGCCCCTAGAAGCTCTCAGCAGTAGAAGCAGCCAGTGGTCTTGCTCTCCCAAGCATCCTCCGTCCTACATTTGGATCTAGCAGCCCAGCATCAAGCGAGGCAGCCCCCTCAGCATCTCCGAAGAGCGCTCTCCCTTTTCTATACTCAGGTATAATTTGTGTTTTTTACAGGCTCTCTTATTACTGACCCTCTTCTCCCTCAAGGCTGTCCTCCCAGCAATGGCAGAGAACTTAGAGAACAGAAGGCAGAATGAGAATCAGAAGGGCCAAGAGCAGCCGGAGAATCCGCTGGACCGCGTGCTGGGAAACAACACTTGCACCTTTTGCAAACAACATTGTTTTATGATTGCAAGGTTCATTAAGCATTTTAATGAACTTAAAGAAGACTTCCAGGCAGACAACCGGTCTAAGAGGAAAAAACTCGAAAAGCAAAGAGCAGAGATCGAGAGCCTTAAAGAAAGATGCAATCATATGGAGGAGGCTTTATCCCACATCAAGAACATTACACAGAGCATGCAAGCTGAGGCATCAACCAAAGCAAGCATAAAAAAGGAGCCACAGGTGGAGGACTCTGTAAACCAGTTCTGGTAATCAGCCATATGTCCAACAAATTTTGTCTACTCGCTGGTCTTTTTGTTCGGCAATACAATCGCTACTTATTTCAATTTATACTTTTCAAGTCTAATCTCAAGAAGTCAGGGTCTGCGCACCCATTTTGGACTTCCTCTCTCCTACTTTCGACAATCTATGTAACAACGCTTGCTATAAGCAGTTTTTTTATAATATAAAAGTATCCGACAGTGTTAAAAAAAAGAAGAAGTTATCTAATTACAACTCATAAATAAATTCATCTTGGACCCCTAAAACTTAGGGAGAACATATACATGACTTCCAAAAGACTTCCAACTCCAAATTCCTAAGTTAACTAAGTCAACTTAACTTAGTTAACTATTACAAGTTTCTATGAGAAGAGAATTACAATTTTAATTCACAATTTAATTCAAGGACAAATTAAATTGTAATTTCTCAATCCTATTTTTAACATTTTTTGTTTCTATTTTCAACACTCCCTCTCAACAAGAAAATAATTCAACTCGATCCTGATCTTGAACCTTTGGAATGTTCTGCATGGAACACTTCTCTCTAGTGTTGTTACTACAACAAATCCAGAAACAAAAAACATCCAACCAGAATTAATATGATGCATCTGTCATCAAAGTCTCTGACTGCTACTACCTCTGTCAACTGAAAACTCTACACTTCTGCTGACTCTACCTTTCTGTACTGTTTTCAACCCTTCTTTACACTCTTCAATATCTGAATTATCTAGCCTCTGTCACATTGATCTCTGACTACATCAATCACCACTGATTCCTCCCGCTTCTATGTACTTTGGGCTCCCTTAGCAAGGTACGATCCATGAGATAAAACCTCTCAATGGACCCTGCCCAATTTCAACCCTTTTGAGACTATCAATTCACATCTCCCACCTCACACTTGGAGGTATGGATGCATGTGCTCCCTTTGCCCACCTGGTTCAAAATTTTGCCTACTGGAGGTCGCTGCATGAGTGGATGCCTCCACTCAGTCTCCTCTCAGCTTCTCTAGTTCTGGCTGCTCCACAACTTCCTGAAGCTGCTTTTGACACTGCTTCTTATGGGGCTACATGTTGAGAGGTAATTTACTCTCCCTATCAACCACCAAATCCCTAAACTTTTCCTTTCTCCTCAAGGATTTTCATGCATATTTAACCTTAAGATCATACAGGTTCTTGACCCATGCACCGATCTGTTTCACCTGTCCTGTGGTGATGTGTCTAAGGAAAACCTTTCCCTTACTAAAAATCACATCATAGCCACGGTCTTCCAATACCACGACTGAAACAAGATTCTTTATTAATCCTGGAACATACATCACATCTGTGATCCTGAGAGGGGAGCCAGACTGCCTCTCAAAAGTAACCGTGCCCAATTCAGTAACACTATACCTCCCGTCATCTCCAAACTATATGTTTTGCTTGAGGTCTTTCTCCTCAAAATCACTAAAGATATCTCTATTCCCCATCATATGGAATGAGGCATCACATTCAAGATACCACATGCCTCCCATGCTAGTTCCAGCCATGCATGGAATGAGAGTGCAATCAAGTTCAAATTGTGAAGCTAGAGCTTCACCTACTGCCATTACTGTCAACTCCTTCTTGCTTTCTTTCTTTTGTGGGAAGTTCTTGGCATAGTTCCTGTGCTCATGACAATGAAAACACTTTACTTTTATCAATTCCATCTTCTTTCCTCCCTCCTCACCTTGGGACTTCTTTCCCTTGGCCTTCTTTGCCTTACTCGCTAAGGAAAAATCCTCTTCCACTTCCTTCGAAGAGGTCCCATCTCTGGTGTTCCGTCGAAATTCCTCTTCTACCAAATCTGACCACAGTCATTCCCAATCTGGAAGATTCTCCCTCCAATTGATAGAGTCTTGATAAATATGCCAACTCTTGGGAAGTCCTAGAAGAGCTAGGCTCACCATATCATCCTCGACAATAGTGATTCCAACACTTCCAAGTTCATCCTGACAATGAGTGAACTTGGTCAAGTAATTTGGAATTGAGTCGCTCGCCTCCATCTTGATATTTTGAAGTTTATCTTTCAGTGCCAACTTCTTATGGTCACTGCTATTATGGAAAAGGTCCTTCAATTCTTTCCGCATAGAATGTAGAGTTTCCTTCCCATGGAGACTTGAGACAATGTGGGAGAGGGAGAGAGAGAGAGGGAGAGGGGGATAGAGAAAGAGAGAGAGAGAGAGGGAGAGAGAGAGATAGAGGGAGATAGAGAGAGAGAGAGGAGGGGGGAGGGAGAGAGAGGGGGGGAGGGAGAGAGAGGGAGCGAGAGAGAGAGAGAGAGAGAGAGAGAGAGAGAGAGAGAGAGGGAGGGAGATAGAGAGAGATAGAGAGAGAGGGAGAGAGAGAAAGAGAGAAAGAGAGAACAACTACTATGCCAAGAACTACCCACAGAAGAAAACAAGCAAGAAGGAGCTGACAGTAATGACAGCAGGTGAAGCTCTAGCTTCATTATTCGAACTTGATTGCACTCTAATTTCATGCATGGCCAGCACTGGAATGGGATGCGTGTGGTATCTTGACAATGGTTCCTAATTCCATATGATGGGGCTTAGAGATCTCTTTAGTGATTTTGAGGAGAAAGACCTCAAGCAGAAAATAGAGTTTGGAGATGATGGGAGGTATAGTGCTACTGGATTGGGCATGATTACTTTTTAGAAGCAGTCTGGTTCCCCTCTCAAGATCACAGATGTGATGTATGTTATAGGACTAAAGAAGAATCTTGTTTTAGTCGTGGTATTGGAAGACCGTGGCTATGATGTGATTTTTAGTAAGGGAAAGGTTTTCCTTAGACACATTGCCACGAGACAGGTGAAACATATCGATGCACGGGTCAAGAACTTGTATGCTCTTGAGGTTCAAGATGCATGCAAAGCCTTAAGGAGAAAGGAAAAGGTTAGAGACTTGGTGGTTGATAGGGAGAGTAAATTACCTCTCAACATGCAGCCCCAAAAGAAGTAGTCTTAGAAGCAGCTTTAGGAAGTTGTGGAGTAGCCACAACTAGAGAAGCTGAGAGGAGACCGAGTGGAGGCATCCACTCATGCAACAACCTCAAGTAGGGGGGAATTTGGAACCAGGTGGGTAGAGGGAGCACATGCAGCCATACCTCTAGGTGTGAGGTGGGGCGATGTGAAGTGATAGTCCCAAGAGGGTTGAAATTTGTCAAGGTCCATTAAGAGGTTTTATCTCATGGATCGTACCTTGCTACGGGAGCCCAAAGTACATAGTAGCGGGAGGAATAAGTGGTGATTGATGTAGTCAGAGATCAGAGTGATAAAGGCTAGAGCAGTCAGATACTGAAGAGCACAGAGAAGGGTTGACAAATTGAAAAAAGGCAGAGTCATCATAAGCACGGAGGTTTCATTTGACAAAGGTAGTAGTAGTCAGAGACTTGATGACAGATGCATCATACTGATTTAGGTTGGATGTTTTTTTTGTTTCTAGAGTTGTTGTAGTAACAACAATAGAGAGAAGTGTTGCATGCAGAACATTCCAAAGGTTCAGGATCAGGATCGAGTTGAATTCCTTTCTTGTTGAGAGGGAGTGTTGAAAATAGCAACAAGAAATGTTAAAAATAGAACCCATAAATTCCGATTTAATTTGTCCTTGAATTAAATTGTGAATTAAAATTGTAATTCTTTTCTCATAGAAACTTGTAATAGTTAACTAGGTTAAGTTGACTTAGTTAACTTAGGAATTTGGAATTGGAAGTCTTTTGGAAGTCAAGTATATGTTCTCCCTAATTTTTAGGGTTCCAAGACGAGTTTATTTATGAGTTGTAATTAGATAACTTAGTTTACTGAGTTATGGTTAGTTAAATTAGTTCTACCTGTTTGCGGAACTAACAGAGGATTAACAGTCAGTTGGTTCACTGGTGCATCTAGAAGTGTTATTCCAGTTTACGGAATATTCCCTCATGAGAAACTCATTCATGTCGATTCTGAGAAAGACCCAACTGAGACTAGAGTGCAAGGAAAATGTATTATCAATTGTATGATTTACTGAGTTGTATAGATCATGCATGCAATCAGAGAAGGACCTATATTTGGATTCAGAAGTTTTGGAAGCATGAATTCTCTTTAAATATGGCTTATTCATCCTAGGAATTGCGCAAGGAAATTGGGGCTTGGAGAGCTGCAAAATTGGATAAGAGTTGGCCAAGAGCTTGCTTGTGAGCTGAGAGAGTTGAGAATACTTGTGCGGAATTGTTCTAGTGAGAACAAGCTTTGTATTTCACTCATATTTCTAATATATGCAATAAGATAACGGGGTTTTGGGCAATGGCATTCCCGAGATACATCTTGTGTTATGTGCCATTGATTTATCTTCCTCTTGTTCATATTGTTTTCATCAATCTATTGGCTTCTACTGGTTGAAAGTAGAAGTAGATCCTTATCCCGTGCTTTAGTAAATTGCATGATCTTGTGAATCTATAGGTTTTTCTACATGGTATCGAAGCTGATAACAATATACTAGAGAAGATTTCAAAGTTTTGAGTTTTGGATTACAGGTGAAATTCAAATTTGCAATACGTACTTTAGGATCGGCAGATGGCGTTCTACGGTTTGCGGCTTGAGTATGCCTTGGAAGACAACGCAAATTTTATAGCCTGGAGTGATAGAATGGATGTTGTGCTAAAGGATAATGGCTTGAAGGAATTCATTGATCAAGAAATTCCTAATCCAGTAGCATCAGAGAGAGAGAGAGAGAGAGAGAGAGAGAGAGAGAGAGAGAGAGAGAGAGAGAGTATTACGAGAAACAAATATTTCCTTCAATACCATCCGTAGTCTACACATCATGTTTGAAAAAATATCTTCACTGAAGTGTTTGAAAAAACACTTGATAACAAAGCAGAGAGAGAGAGAGAGAGAGAGAGAGAGAGAGAGAGAGAGAGAGAGAGAGAGAATTACGAGAAACAAATATTTCCTTCAATACCATCCGTAGTCTACACATCGTGTTTGAAAAAATATCTTCACTGAAGTGTTTGAAAAAACACTTGATAACAAAGTGGTTAATGAATTTATTACACACCAATTATTTGTTGAAATTGTTGTTATAAATGATGACTTTTAGGTGAAGGTAAGGCCTCTAATTGAGATTATTGTGCTTTTGTGGGTGCATTCAATTATTTTTGTGGAATATTTAAAGAAACAATTGGAGTTTTGATGAGAGTTCTTATGGAATGTAAATATCTCATTTTTGAGGGTAAACAATTAGTAACTCAATAATTATTGTTTTACTATAACTTATGCAAAGATTCAGCTATCCATTTGGTTTTGTGATTAGAAGGTAGAGTTGTGGGTCTTGGGCTCTCTTCAAATTGATAGCCCATGTACTTCAAAGATGCAATAAAAAATACAAAACCTTCCACTTCAACTCCTTTTCCTAACATCCATATTGTAGATAAAGTGGAAGCTGATGAGCCATTGTTGGATATCACAATGTTGGAGATCACTCATATTCATCACAACTATGAATTAGTTGCTACAATGTATATATTTAATGGTTATTGGCCTTCTCCATCGAATTTGTACATGTGGATTCACTCGAATTAGATGAAGAGTTGTGAAATATCTCTCTATTCCAAAGGTTTTTCTATAGTTCAATTTGAATCATGCTACTTATAATAACTTCTTAGATGAGGGTCCCTAGTTTTGAGTAAGTGTGACACTATTTATGACTCATTTGTTCCCATAATTCATATGCCAATTTCGGTTCATATTCCTCATTTTCTCTTACATTTTTTACATATTTCAATAATGAAAAATATAAGGAATACTTTGGGTAATTACATAAAAACATATTTTTGGAGAGCTATTGTTGAACTATTCACATATGCTCAACTTTATATTGATATTGACCTTAGCAAGGATCTTCTAGACAAAATGATTCTCAAATGAAAAAAAATTATGTGGACTCAAGTCTTGGGTTATGAGAATATGACAGTTTGTTGCTAGATTTGTCATCTTCCTAAACATTTATAAGATACCTTTTCTCGTGCACAGGTAGATTCTTCATGGGAAAAGAGGGTTAAACCCAAATGAAAAGTTTGTACATCTCCACCATTTGAAGAAGAGGAAAATGATGAAGAAAATATGTAAAAAAGATTCCAAGAAGGTTAATTGTACTTGTCTAGATGTGCCATTTGGGGCACCTTTCCCTATGATGTCAAAGGATAAAGTAGAAGCCAAGGATCTTATGATTGATCCAAGTGGATATATCTGGCCACCTGCCTCTTCCACTAACTCAATGGTTCTTTATTTTCATGGAAATTTATATATAGTTTTTTGGTCACAATATTTCATGAATATTTCAAGGCCCTAAATAATGTTTTTACGACCATTTGTGGGGCAAAGTTTTTCCATGGCATATCCTATCCCTAGCCAAAATTTGTAATCCTAGGTTAGTTATTTACAATGAGACACTATGAACTTCAAATGGAGATTGCATGCAAATATTGTGCCCTTAGGAAGTTAACATATCAACTAACCATCTTGGGGCCCACAAGCCTTTTGGAACTTCATCTTCTATGGTTATGGTTTTGGGGCTTTAAGGTTCTATCTTTATGTCCTACTCCATTCTTTTGGCCTCTTGCAATAACGCTTTTGGTGAGTGAGTGGAGCCAACATCTCTTTCTTCTAGAGATAATCTACCATCATTCAAGCTAGTTTGTGTCCTATGATGTTTTACTACTTTATTCATTATTATAAGTTGGGTTTTAACTACATTATTGAGTTATATGTTATGTTTTTCTATGTGTAAATTCATTCACTTTTCTTGTCTTTCATTTCATTCTCTATACAACCCAGTATAATAGTATCAGAGTGTTGTAGTAGCTACAACAACCCCCTCATTTTCTCTTAGTGTCACTAATGCCTAAAGAAAATTGAGGGTCCCACTTATTGAAAAGTCTCATCATACCCCTACCAGGATTTATTGACCTTTCCTCAACTAAATTCACTCTTTTGTTGGCTTTGAAACCCTTTAAGATGATTTATTAGCAAGATTTTAAGAAGTTGTTCAACCCAATGATACAAGGCTAGAAGTTGTTCTACCCATTATCTTAGTTTTGCTTCATAGTTTTAATCAAAATTGTAATTTTTTATTATTCAAAATTTTTTAGGGCATTGATAGTTGGGTTGTCAACGCCAATTGTAAAATGTTGAATAAAGGCGCTGACAGATGGATTATCATCGATAATTTTTAATTTTTTTATAAAAAGCGTTGAAAACTAGAGTATCAACGCCAATTGTAAAATTTAAATTTTTATGTCAAAATAAAAGCACTGATAGATTCCATGTCAGTGAAGGAGAAGACACTTGATCAAGCGGTCGTTGACAATTAATCTATTAGTGACAAAACTCTGTTTTTTCCTGTAAAACACAATAACTTTGGGCGCAAATTCTAAACATCTAGAAACAAAATTTTAAAAATAAAAAGAGGTTTTGTTGGTAAAGAGTTTATTAAAAAAAAACCTCTTTTAGTTTTTACATAGGTGTAATGGTTTTAAAGATTCGAAGGAATATTTGAGGTCTATTTTTCCATATTTTACAGTTCAGTTTTTCTTGTTTTAGTCATTGTTTTAAAAATCAGTTTCCGAACACCTGGGTATGCATTTTTGAAAACCCAAAGAGGATTTTGGAGGGAGAAAACAAATTAATAAAAACATCTTTCAATTTTTACATATATATCACGGTTTGAGAGTTTAAAATGGATATTTGAAGCCTATTGTTAAGGAATGTGCTAGAATTATTTTTTTTCTATTTTTAGATGAAGAACACCCAACTAGTTGAGAGGCACCTCATCAATTCGACTTGGGCTCAGATATTATCTCCTTGACTATTTGATTTAATAATCTATATATAAATGAAGATGTTTGAGATACATTATTTTTAGGTCTTGAACAATTTGTAAATATTCTATAAAGGCTATCATTTCAGTATTGTACGAGGTTATATTTTTTGCAGAAACGTCGCGTAATGTGTATACTTTTAACATTAATAGATGTTTATGTGATCAATATTATTTGTCGAGATTTTACAGATATTCACGTGTGAGAAGTTTCATGTCAGTTTTTCTGGTGTATTATTTTTCTTCTGGTTCACAATTTGATTCATAAGTCTTCTGCGTTTGGAATTAAGTGATTAAATTTGAACTCTATCTGTAAGCTCATATTTATATTTTCCAAATTGCTTATATGTTTTCAACTTAGATATCATTCACAAAAATCACTAAGTTACTTTGTTTTTTATATTTATTCCTATTTCTTTCTTTCATAACTTAATGATGATTGTCTAAGATACCTATTGCTATCTTTCCTTTGTTTTTGATGTTCATATAGCCTATAGCTAGAAATTTTATTATCAAGAGACTCCATTGCCCAATGGTCCCTGTCTATCTTCCTTCTAAACAAAGTTCATGTGTTACCAACTAAATATTTCCAATGAGCTAAATTTCCCATTACTTAGTGACAATGAGTGGTAGATTTTAAAGGAGAGATCCCTCTCCATATTGAAGGACCAACTTTCAATATAAAGAGGTTAGAGGTTACCTTAGTTTTTTCCCTCTACAACCTGTGCTTTTTTTTTTGAGTGATAACATTTTGGCATTATTGCTAGGGAGCGAAGGTGAAATTTTCCTTGGGAGAATGACAAGATCCAAATCTGATTGCTAATGGTGAGCAATTTTAAAACATAAGAAAGCTGTGTTTCATTGACCTGGAGACTCCATTGTCAAACAATCTAGAGTTCAGAACATCCATGGAAACTCCATTGTCCAAAGGCTCAATAGCCTGAATATTTTCTCAGGGAATCCACTGCTTCAATATGGATCACAAATCTACAAGGTATTATCCAATGAATCACTCTCACATTCTTGGTTTTCCAAATCGTATTCCTCGCATAGATTGGCATACATATTTGCTGAGATTTAAAGGTGAGGACGACGATGATGCCACTTTTCATTTAATTGGATTTCATATGCGTTTATGAAAGTTTGGAGTTGAGTTGCATGAGGATTATTTGATGAAATGTTCATGGTTTCTTTGGAGGGAAATGCAAAGTTTCGGTATGAGAAGTTGCCCCATGGTAGATTTTATTCTCTTCAATGTTTTCATTCAGTATTTTATGAGCATTTTAATGAGCATTATCTTTCCTTGTTACTGGTCGAAAACTGTTGTGCACATGTTGAAAAATTCATTGAACATATGACAAACATGTATGGTGATTATGAATTTATGGATGAAGAAATCCTAGAAGCATTGCATGAGAACTCCCTTCAGCATCATGAACATAAATTAGAGCATCACTGCCCTTACACTCTGAACAATTTCCATCAAACAATAGCTTATCCCTTGACTGAAAATGAAGTTGATTAACAACTTGATGTAGAGATTCATGTGCCTTATCTTGAGATAGATGAAGATTTACAGTCGGTTTGTTAGCTTTTGTGTCATCAAAATACAAGTAGTGAACTAATTCATGTTAGTAGTTTCTTACATTTGCAAAAGGATCATGCGCAAGAAATTAGTCATGAGGAGCAGGTTGTTTTTGATGCCTTAGATGTTACAAGGTCTGTTTTTGAATGGAATTCTCTTGAAAGCACAAATTCAGAAATTTTGTATAATCAATATGGATATTCTTTTAAATCGCATGAAGAAGGCTCTTTAGGAATTGCCTCCACACAAAATGTTGAGGGTACATTCGAAGAACACACAATGTTTTTTCCTAAGATGACTAGTAAACAAAATGAACATTTTGTTGTTGTTTCATTTGAAGATGATCTCAGGAACAACCAATGGTTTGGAATGAGGATTTTTTTTTCTCAACAAGAAGAGCTGATGTTTCATGTTTTTAATGATCCTTTTGTCAATTTTTTATAGCCATCAGTGAAGTTAGTTTTTTGTGTTTTCTATAAACCATGGATTTAGTTTTCAAGTTTAGCTGTTATCTTTTACATTTTTTTGTCTCATTATGGAGGTTGTGAGCAGAATTCCAGTGAGTAGCCATCTCATTTCATGGCTTCACTGTAAATTCCGTATCACCTGATTGGGAAGAGACTTTCAACAACTTAGAGTAGGAAATGGAATGCAATGAGATTTTTGGGGAAAACATGAATTTTAGTTTGGTTTTCAATAGTGAGTTTTTGAGTTCCAGTTTTTAGTTTGTAGTACGCAGTGTGTGGTTTTGAATTCCAAAGTTAATTAGTTACAAGTAAGGTTGTCGATTTCTGGTAAGAATTTCGAAATAACGCAATGGATCAGATACTCGGTCTACGCGATCTTTGCTGCCTCACAAGGAGGACAACATCCCCACTGGAGCCAATTGTTATCTCAGTTTTGCTTCATAGTTTTAAAATCAACATTGTAATTTTTTATTATTCGAAAATTTTTACTGTCAGCGCCAATTGTAAAATGTTGAATAAAGGCGTTGACAAATGGATGATCAATGCTAGTTTTTAAATTTGTTGAAGAAAAAGCATTGAAAAATGGAGTATCAATGGCAATTGTATTTTTTTTTTAATGTCAAAATCAAAGCGTTGACAGATTCCACGTTAGCGAAGGAGTGGACACTTGATCAAGCAATTACTGACAATTAATTCGTCCGCGAAAAAACTCTATTTTTTCCTGTAAAACACAGTAACTTTAGGCACATATTTTGAATAGATGGAAACAAAATTTTAAAAACCAAAAGACTTTTCTATTGGTCAAAATTTCATTAAAAAAAAATTCTTTCAATTTTTATACGGTTGTAATTATTTGAGATTTTCGAAGGAATATTTGAGGCCCATTTTTCCATATTTTACAATTCAGTTTTTTCTTATTTTAGTCACTATTTTAAAAATAAGTTTATGAACACGTAGAGATGAATTTTTTAAAACCAAAATAGTTTTGTGGAGGGAACAGATAAATTAACAAAAACCTCCTTCAATTTTTACACAACTATCATGGTTTGAGAGTTTCGAATGGATCTTTGAAGCTTATTTTTCAGGAATTCGCCAGTTTTTGTTGTTGTTGTTGTTGTAAGTTTAGAAAAAATACCTAATTAGTTGGAGAGCCACCTCATCAATTTGACTTAGGGTCAGATATTATCTCCTTGATTATTTGATTTAGTAATATATAGATAGATGAAGAGGTTTGAGATCCATTATTTTTGTATCTTGAACAGTTTGTAAGTAGTCTATAAAGATTATCATTTTTGTAATGTACAAGATTGGAATTTTTTGCAGAAACCTTGCATAGTGTGTATACTTTTGACATTAATAGAAGTTGTTGTGATGAATATTATTTGTCCAGATTTACAGATATTCATGTGTGATAAGTTTCCTGCTAGTTTTTTTGGTGTATTCTTTTTCTTCTTGTTCATAAGTCTTCTGTGTTTGGAATCAAGTGATTAAATTTGAACTCTGTCTATAAGATCATAATTATTTTTCCAACTTACTTATATGTTTTCAACTTAGATATTATTCACAAAAATCACTAAGTTGCTCTGTTTTTTATATTTATTCATACTGCCTTCTTTCATAACTTAATGATGATTGTCTAAGAGACCTACTATTATCTTGCCTCTATTTTTGACGTTCATATAACCTGTAGATAAAAATTTTATTGTCAAGAGACTCCATTTCCAAATGGTCCCTGTCTATCTTCCTTCCAAACAAAGTTCATGTGTTTCCAACTAAATCTTACCAATGAGCTAAATTTCTTGTTGCTTAGTACTAGTGAGTGGTAGAGTTTAAAGGAGAAATTCATCTCCAGATTGAAGGGCCAACTTTCAATCTGAAAAGGTTAGAGGTTACCTTAGTTTTTCCCCTCTACAATGAGATATTTTTCTAATTGCTAACACTACCAAGCAATACAAGGTTGTGATGATGACTAGTCCAATGCTATAGTCATGGGAACTTGGTCATCCCAATGATACAATACTCCAACATTTGATTTTTCCCAGTGAGATGACATTTAATAAAATGGATTTAACTTAGTTCTTATCTTGTTAACTTTCTTTTCTAAGCACAATATCACCTTATTGTTCATCATTCCAATGATACAACGCCACACTCTTCATCAACCCAATGATACAACATTCAAGAGGTGACTTAATTCAATCTTTTCTTGTTCAAAATTACTTTCTTAAGCAATGTATCACCCTAATTATGGCTATCTTGAGGATATAACACTGCCATCTTCCTTAGGCCAATGATACAACTCTCCAAAAGTGATATACCTTGACCTTTTGACTTCTTAAATTTCCTTCCTCAGCGCTATATCACTCCAAACATGGTCATATTAGTGCCATACCACCCTAATGAGGCTTATCCTAGATCTATATTTCTTTGACAAGGGTTATTTTAGTACTGTATCACTGAGATGCTGACTAGCCCAATGACATAACACTCAAAAGTGACTCAAATTAACAATATTGCTTTGAAAAACTCGTTGAATCAATGCCATATCACTATTTTAATGGTCATCTCAGTGCTATATCACTGCGATGATGGTTATCCCAATGATACACTCCTTATCTTTCACCTCTCTCAGACATATCATACTGTGTCGCACCTTCTCTCCAGTGCTCCATGGCCTTAAGTGACAATGAACATAAAAAGGCATTTATTACTTAGTTTTTCACACCCAAGTCAAAGAAAAGCTTTATAAATGCCCCATATCACCCTCATTCTTCATAGTTCTTAGTTATTTCTTCCTCTTGTGAGAATTGAAAGCATATATTGGTCATAACACTCCTCACTCCTCATCAACACTAGGTGTTTACCAAATTAGCTAAGGTACGGGTCAAATTATTCCCACTCGTCTTCATATTTTGTCTTATTTGTTTATTTGAATCCAATTTCTTAATTCTTTCTCTTTCTCACTCTTAAACAACTCTTTCATTGCTTTCTCTTGAGTGACTATGCAATTATAACATCAATTTCAAAGAATATAGCTAGACCATATAATTTCCCATCAAACACTCATTAGAGGAAAATTTAGCCTAAAAGTGCCCATGAAATTTTCATGTACTTTCCATGTCACAATATGTAAACCAATCAATTTACTTTAAATTTAAAAAGAGGTAAATGTCTTAAATAATTTTAAATTTTTAAATTTGGGTATATCTGAAATATTTTATTATTAATTTGGGCATCATGAAATATTTTATCAATATTATTTACCTACCTAATCCATATACATTAAAATATAGAAAAATGCAATGTAAATATTGATATTAGTGAAAAAAATATAAATTAAAAATGCGGGCCTATTTGACATTAATAACCATGCCTAAAAAACACCAAAAAAATAGTTAAATATAAATATAAATATAAATATAAATATAAATATAGACAATTATAGTTAAATATAAAATAGTTAAATAATTAAAAAATGTATTCAGAAAGGATAAATTACCAGATTCAAGCCAAAACTATAAAATATATAGTTAAGTTAAATAGTTAAGTACAAAATATTTAAATAGTTAAATAGTTAAAAACCATATTCAAGAAAGGACAAATTACTGGATTCCATCCAAAAACATAAAATATGTAGTTAAATATAAAATAGTTAAATAATTAACTATAGTTAAATAGTTAAATGTAATCCAGAAAGGACAAATCACTAGATTTCGAACAAAAATATATTTCGAGTGAAATTTGGCCTCAGTAGACAATGTCATTAAAAAATAGAAATAGTATATTGAAAAATTATATACATGGCATTTCTTATTAATTTCTTGATTTTTTCTTAGGAGGCCACTTTTAGGGTGAAGTTTCCTCTAATGAGTATTTTCAAACTCTCCATGTGTTGGAATCACTTGTATTTCTCACAATGGCATCCAAAAAACCCTCTCAGCATATGAGGAGGACCTCATGATCTCTACCTTTCTAATATCATCCAATTTCTCCTCAATTGTGCCCAAGGTTTCACACTAGCAACCACGATTTTGTTATTGGTCCCATGGTCAATCTTTCTAGGCCATTAAAACCCTAAAATGTCCCAAAACCCATGATTTCTACTATAACATCCTTCATCATTACCTATCATTTGTTAATCTCACCCAATCACCTAAGGTTTTTTTGACTTGAGCACCATGTCTATGCTCCAGTCCATCCTTTTGATTTGAAGCTTGGCCTTAGTATTAATCACCAGCACATAGGTTGCTTCTTCTCAGGGCACAACAACACATGAATATGCCTTAAAAAAACCATATACCCATCATTTGCAACATATAGAAACATCTCTATGGAGTGATATGGATCCATTCTAGTCAAGATTGTGATTTCATGAGCTGTAGTGTCATTTAGAATCTTTCTCATGGTCACTCTTACCAGTTTAGCATAACCATCATCATAGAGACCTGAAACCTTTGTTGTTATGTAACTATCTCACAAAATAGAAGAAACGATAGATCAACGACTTCAAAATCGCCCTCTTTGAAGGGGCAACCTCCTTTACATTACACAAATGAATAATTATTGGATGATACAAATGAAAAAACCTCCTTTCTATATATAGGAGTCTAAGGGGTCACAATATAATCAAAGCCAACATAACAATAATAATATAAGGGCACAACAATAACAATAGTGTGCTTTTATGGGGCACAATAATAACAATATGGGGACAATAGGGGTACAACAATAACAATAAGGGCTACAATGACAATAGTAATGGGGGAATCACTAGTATTATAGGGACCTAACATGCCCCTCTCCTTCAAAAAAGTGTTGTCCTCAATGCTTGAGTAGTTCTGGATACCTTTTGTATAAAATTCTCACCTTCCCATGTGAAATATTCAGTGGGTAAGTTCTTCCACTTGATGAGATACTCCGAAGTTGATCGATTTCGTACCTATCGAGTTCTTGTTTCTGTGACTGCTTCAGATTCCAATATGATTTTTCCTTCCTCATCAGGTTCTGGAAATATTGTTTGAACTAGGAGTTTGTCACCTATAACCTTCTTTAAGCATGAAACATGGAAAACTGGGTGCACTCTGAAAGCTGCAGGAAGCTCCAATTTGTATGCCATAGTACCAATCTTTTGCAACACCTTGTATGGACCATAATACTTTGGTGATAATTTATTATCCTTCTTGTTGGGTTGTGTTATATTCTTTCCACGACTAGCCCACGTAGTTAACTGGGGGGTTAGAGGGGGGGTAGAGCCCCCCCTTCGTTGTGCCGATTATGTAGTGGGGGGGTCACAGGGGGTTTGAGGTGTGCGGGTAACCCACCTTTAATTTTGTTTTTTTCACCCTATATTAGGTTGACCTACCTATGGTTTTTTGCATGTTTTTCGCACATGGTTTTGGACGGGATGGTTTTCGGTCCATGGTATTGGATGCTTCAGCATGTATAAATATGTATTGTAACATTGAAAGGAACATAATGAAAAATCAAGATGGTAGTTCCGGTTTTGGGATCCAGGGGAAAATCTCTGTGTATATGTGTTTTATGTGTTTTTCTCTCGCATTGTTTATTTTCTAAGTTTTAGAATTCGTATGCAGGTAATTTCTATATGGGGTTAAAACCTACATTTGGTCTCAGAGCTGTTTTGGCTTCAAGGGGACGCCTTTGTTGCTGAGGGGTTTCGCTCGGGCTTGTGGTAAACCCTATTCAGTGGGAGATCTGCGGGATTGATTCTGGTGGTGAAAGAAGATGCCGAGCAGTGGAAAGATATAGATCGAGAAATTTAATGGTCAGAGTTTTGAGTTATGGAAAGTCAAGATGGAGGATCTGTTGGTGGATAAAGATCAGTGGATCGCGGTAGATCCAGGTTCTAAGCCAATGAGAGTGTCTGATGAAGAATGGAAGAAGTTGGATTGGAAGGCAAAGAGCACAATATGATTGTGTGTCTCAGATTTAGTATTGCTGAATGTATCAGGGGAAGCTATGACGAAGGCTTATTTATGGGACAAGTTAGGGACTTTGTACCAATCTAAGTCTCTGGTGAATAAACTTTTCCTACGGAAAAAGCTGTATAACCTTAGGATGAAAGATGGAGACTCGGTGACAGAGCATCTGAACACATTTAATACTATGGTAAGTCAGTTATTATCTGTTGATATTAAAATTTTTGATGAATGTAAGTGCATCAGTTTGTTGTGTTCTCTACCAAATTCATGGGATAATCTGGTTATTTCAATAGGTAGCAATACAACTACCTTGCATTTGATGAAATAGTCTCATCCTGGCTGACGGAGGAGATGAGATGGAAAAATATGGAGAGCCAGAATGGTGATGCCTTGTCTGTATGAGGACGGTCCCAAAATAGAAACAAAAATAAGTCATCGAGTGGGAGGTCTAAGTCTAGAGGGAGATCTAAATCTCCAGGAAAACCTATAAAGGTGGTGTGTTGGAAATGCGGAAAGGAAGGGCACTACAAAAGGGACTTTAAATCTAAAGCTCCTGATAAAGGAAAGGGATCTAATGATGCTCCTTTTGCAGAGGCGAAAACCACCTCAGATGAAGGTGGGGATGTGTACTTGGCTTCTTCAAGTACACATGTAGATCATGAGGCATGGTTGATTGACTCGGGTGCATCCTTTCACTTCACTCCCCATAGAGAGTGGTTCTGCGAGTATGAGAAATATGATGGTGGTGATGTATTCTTGGGGGATGACAGGAAGGCTAGAAGCGTTGGTCACAGAAAATTAAAGTTGAAGTTGCAAGGTGGAAGGGTTAGAACACTTCCAGGTGTTTTGCATATTCCTCCATTAGCCAGAAATCTGATTTCTGTAAGCAAGCTGGATGATCCAGGTGTAAAAACAATGTTCGAGAAGGATACCTACAAGATGGTGCTGGGGGCACTGGTATTGATGTGGGGAGTTCGAATTGGAACTCTGTACAAGCTGCAAGGTAACACTATTGTTGATGGGTGCGACAGTTTTGTGGTTCCTGAAAGTTGAGCAGAAAATCTAGTGGTCTCTGGAGAGAAGACCATTTGTGGCATCAAAGGCTTGGACATATTGGAGAGAAGGGCCTTCGAATAATTCATGGTAAAGGCATGAGTAATAACTCTTTGGATTTTGATTTCTGTGAAAATTGTGTATATTGGAAGCAGAATCGTGTGAGTTTCCCCTCTAGTGGCAAAAGGGTGAAACATATATTATAACTTGTGCACAGTGATGTGTTTGGACCTGTGAAGGTTCCATCACTAGGTGAGTCTCTGTACTATGTATCATTTATAGATGACTTCTCAAGGAATACATGGATATATTTCCTTAAGAAGAAATCTGAAGTCTTTGACAGGTTTAAAGAATTTAAGGATCTGGTGGAAAACCAGATAGAGAAGAAGATAAAGGTGTTGAGGACAGATAACGGTGGAGAGTTTTGCAGCAAGAAATTTGAAGAATTCTGTAAGAAGTGTGGTATAGCACGACAGAAGACTACTCCATACACACTCGAGAAAAATGGATTTACAGAAAGAATGAACAAGACGTTGATGGAAAGGGCAAGAAGCATGCTTAGTGGTGCCGGGTTAGGACAAGAATTCTGGGTAGAGGCGGTGGAGAAAACGTGTTACTTGGTCAACAGATCACCTTCATCAGCGTTGGAGGATAAGACTCCACAAGAGGTATGGACTGGTAAGAAACCCTCTCTTTCACATCTGAGGGTATTTGGATGTGATGCATATGTACACGTTCCAAAGGAGAAACGAACCAAGTTGGATAGTAAATCTGAAAAGTGCATCTTTATTGGGTATAAGGATGGTTTAAAGGGTTTTAAGCTTTGGAACCCAGTAACAAGGAAGGTTGTGTACAACCGAGATGTGGTGTTCAAAGAGGTGAAAGATGTTATTAAACATGAAGTCCAACCAAAAGAAACTGAGAAGATAGAGTTTGAGCTTAAGGAGGAAGAATCAGACTCTACAGTAGAGGAGGAGTCAGAAGATGAAGAGCCACAAACTCCAGGTGTGAGAATATTAGTTTGAGAAAGAAGGTAGCCGGAAAGGTATAGTCCATCTACTTTCTGTTCAAATTTTTCTTTATCGTTATTGAAGGCGATCCCAGAACTGTGAAGGAAGTAGTAGATGCAGAGGATGGAAAACTCTAGAAAGAGGCCATGGTTGATGAAATGGAATCTTTGCACAAAAATGAGGCTTGGGATCTAGTGGAGTTTCCGGCTGGAAGGAAACTCATTGGCAGCAAATGGGTTTTCAAGAAGAAGACAAATGTAGAAGGAAAGGTGGAGAAATACAAAGCTCGATTGGTAGCAAAAGATTATTCCCAGGTGCTAGGAATTTATTTTGGTGATATTTTTTCTCCTGTTGCCAAGGTAGCTTCTATTAGATTACTTTTATCTGTTGCTTCTGCTTTTGATTTTGAGGTAGAACAGATGGATGTGAAGACAACATTTCTTCACGGGGATTTGGAAGAGGAAATCTACATGAAGCAACCTGAAGGTTTTGTGGTGAAGGGTAAGAAAGAACTGGTATGCAAGTTAAAGAAGTCTTTGTATGGGTTAAAAAAGTCACCAAGGATGTGGTATCAGAAATTTGATACATTTATACGAGGAATTAGCTTCACCAGAAGCAAAGCAGATCACTGTGTGTATTTTAAATTAATTGGTGACTGTGTTATTTATCTGGTCTTGTATGTGGATGATATGTTGCTGGTTGGAAATGACAAAGAAATTATCCAGGATTTGAAGACCCAATTGTCCTCCAAATTCGACATGAAAGATCTCGGTGCTGCAAACTATATTTTGGGCATGGAAATTAAAAGAGATCGGGAAAAGAGGAAGCTTTGGTTAAACCAGAGGAAGTGTGTCGAGACAATACTGCAGAGGTTTAATATGCATGATAGTAAACTGGTGAAGGTTCCTATTCTTGTAGGTGTGAGTTTATCTGTTGAACAATGTCCCAAGACACATGAAGAGGAAGAGGACATGTCCTGTGTTCCATATGCAAGTGCAGTTGGTAGCCTGACGTATGCAATGGTTTGTACTAGACCAGACATTGCACATGCAGTGGGAGTATTGAGCAAGTTTATGTCAAAACCAAGGAAGGAGCACTGAACAACAGTGAAGCGGGTTTTCAGGTATTTGCGTGGCACTAGTGATTATGATTTGTGCTACCAAGGAAGATCAGGATTGGATAGAGTGTTGGATATTCATGGCTTTGTTGATGCAGACTGGGTTGGAGATTTGGATCAGAGAAGATCTACAAGTGGGTATGTGTTTAACCTATTTGGAGGTGCAGTCAGTTAGATGAGTAAGAAACAATCTGTAGTGGCACTATTAACTACAGAGGTAGAATACATGGTAGCCACCCATGCAAGCAAGGAAGTAATTTGGTTACAGAGATTGTGTTCAAGTATGGGGTTAGTACAGGGAGCTATAAGGATAGACTGTGACAACCAAAGTGCATTTTATTGGAAAAGAACCCTTCATATCATTCAAAGACAAAGCACATTGATGTTCAGTATCACTTTGTGAGGGATCTGATAGAAGACAAAAATGTTTTGCTGGTAAAGGTGGACACTTTGAAGAATACTGCAGATGCATTGACAAAATCTGTGAGCTCTAAGAAGTTCTCTTGGTGTAGAAAAATAATGGGTGTTGTAGGGTTGGATAAATGACTAATCTCTCTTGTGGCCCCCTGTGGAAAGAAAACAACAAGTGCGAGAATGTTGGGTTGTGTTATATTCTTTCCATGACTAGCCCACGTAGTTAACCGGGGGGTTAGAGGGGGGGTAGAGACCCCCCTTCGTTGCGCCAATTGCGTAGCCGGGGGGGGAGTCACAGGGGGTTTGAGGGGCGTAGGTAACCCCCCTCTATGGGGTCTGGGGTAGCGCCCCAGAAAATTATGTTTTTTGGACCCTATATTAAGTTGGGAGGACCTACCTATGGTTTTGTACATGTTTCTTGCACATGGTTTTGGACACGATGGTTTTCAGTCCATGGTTTTGGACGCGATGGTTTTTAGTCCATGGTATTGGATGCTTCAGAATGTATAAATATGTATTGTAACACTGAAAGGAACATAATGAAAAATCAAGCTGGTAGTCCCGGTTTTGGGATCCAGGGGAAAATATCTGTGTATATGTGTTTTATGTGTTATTCTCTCACATTATTTATTTTATGTGTTTTAGAATTCGTATGCAGGTAATTTCTGTACGGGGTTAAAACCTATACTTCTTAGATTGCTTG
Organism: Pinus tabuliformis; assembly: GCA_031772625.1. NCBI lineage: Eukaryota > Viridiplantae > Streptophyta > Pinopsida > Pinales > Pinaceae > Pinus > Pinus tabuliformis. The sequence continues at coordinate 827,809,299 of CM062815.1, forward strand.
AGGAACATTTGTTTATATGGTTGTAGTCATAGGAATACCCAGTCACCTACTTCAAAGCTTCTTTTGCTAAGATGTTGATCTGCCTATTGTTTCATTCTATTCTGCGCCAAAGTGAGGTTATCTTTTAAGAGTTGGAGAACTTGTTGTTGATGCTCAATGTGATCTTCCACTTCTTGAACCATAGAATTTTCTCTTAATTATGATGTGATGGACGGTGGATGATATCCATAAAGTGCCATAAATGGGGTCATTTTTGATGCAGTATGGAAGGAAGTGTTATACCACCATTCAGCTAGAGGAAACCATTTGACCCATTGTGTTTGTTTTTCAGGTACAAAGAAACGAAGATATCCTTCCAAACATTGTTTACTATCTCAGTTTGACCATCAGATTGAGGATGATAAGATAAGCTATGAGCTAACTGAGTAACAAGACAAGAAAATAATTCTACCCAAGAATTTCCAGTGAAAATGTGATCTCTATTGCTAACAATAATCTTTGGGTTTCCATGTAGTTTTTGAATTGTTTCCATAAATGCAATAGAAACTGTACTGGATTTAAATGGATGCGATAATGCGCAAAAGTGTGCATACTTGGTAAGTCTTTCAACTACGACCATGATGACACTCTTTCCTTTGGAATTGGGTAAGCCTGTGATAAAATCCATTTAAACCTCCTCCCAATGTTGGCTTGGAATGGATAAAGGTTGTAATAGACCTGGGGTCTTAATTGCTTCAACTTTATTTTGTTGGAAAACCAACATTCTGCCACAAAAATTTGAATCTCTGATTTAAGGACATCCCAAAAAAATTCCTTCTTAACCATGTGTTAAGTTTTTAAAAATCCCGAGTGCCCTCCTACGGGAGAGGTGTGCAATTCCATAATAATCTTTTGTTTGAGTTGGGAATTCTTACATAGGTAAAAGCGATTTTTGTATCGTAACAAATCATTTTTCTAGTTAAACGTATTAGATCTACTGGGATCTTGTTGTAACTTTTGAATGAGTGACCACACTTCTTCGTCATACTTCCATTCATCCATTGCTTCGTTTATCCAATATGGTTGGATAATAAAAATTTCGCAAAGCAATGCTTCCACATCCTCATCCTTGCTTGAGAGTGCATCTACCACAACATTTTTCTTCCCTTTCTTGTATATGATTTCAAAGTCATAACCCTTGTGACCCATTTTTGCTGCTCTTGTGAAGATAATATTTGTTCTAAAAAGTATTTAAGACTATCATGATCCGTTTTTACCTTGAAGTGTCTTCCCATTAGGTAGGGTCACCATTTCTTAAGTGCCTCTAGTATTGCCAACATTTCCTTCTCATAAATAACTTTGTGTAAATACTTTCCTTTTATTGGAAGACTTTTGAAAGCAATGGGTCTTTATTCTTGCATTAAAACAACACCAATTCCATTTCCTAAGGCATCACATTGCACAATAAAGGTTTTTATGAAGTTCGGCGTAGCTATAACTGGTGCTTGGCACATTGCCTCTTTAAGATGTTCAAAGGCATTCGTTGCTTCTGGAGTCTATGAAATGCATCTTTCTTCAATAATGTTGTTAGAGTTGCTGCTATTCACACATAATTCTTAACAAACTTGCGATAATACCCTGTCAACCTGAGAAATAATCACAGATGATTTATGGATGTGGGGATTTTCCATTCCTTAATGGATTTAATTTTTCTAGGGTCTACCTTCACACCTTCATGAGATACGATATGACCCAGATATTCCGCCTCTTGTACTCCAAAGAATCATTTGGATCTTTTTACATATAATTATTTCTCGTCCAATAGTTTGAGCACCCTGTCAACATGTTGAACATGATCCTTCCAAGACTTGCTATAGATTGGTATATCATCAAAAAATACTAACACAAATTTTCTAAGGAAGGGTTTGAAAATGGAATTCATCAAACCTTGAAATGTAGAAGGTGCAATGGTAAGGCCATAAGGCATGAACAAAAATTCATAATGACCCTCATGAGTTCTAAATGCTGTTTTTGGAATGTATTTAGTCTTCATTTTGATTTGATGATATCCTGAATGAAGATCCAACTTGGTGAAGTAAATTGATCCATGCAATTCATCCAATAATTCATCAATGACAAGAATGGGAAATTTATCTTTAATAGTGAGCTTGTTGAGCTCCCTATAATCCGAACACATGTGTCATGACCCATCCTTCTTGTGCACCAATACTATTGGAGCAGAGAAAGAACTTTGGCTAGGTTGAATATACCAGCTTCTAGCATTTCTGCAACCATACGTTCAATTTCACTCTTTTGGGCATAGGGATATCTGTAAGACCTGATGTTTGGAGGAACACTTCCTGGAATCAAATGAATAGCATGATCATGGTCACGAATAGGTGGGAGGCCTTTGGGAGTCTCAAATACCTTGGAATGATTGTCCAATACTTTTTGGAGATATGGAGAAATAGATGATTTCAGTACCCCTTAATTCAACTTCCTTTCCTTCCAAATAAAATTTCATGAAAAGTTATTGAAAATTAAAAGCTGTTGTACCCAGGGATTGTAGCCATTGGACTCATAGTACAACATTAGCACCACCCATTGGTATGGAAAGCATTGGGATATTCAATACATATTCTCCCATGGATAACTTGATATTATAGCACCTTTTAGATAGATATATGGTTCCTCCACTTACAACCATCACTTGACACTCTGGTGTTGGATATAGGAAGCAATTCAATTCCTTGGCTATCTTACAATGAATAAAATTATGGGTACTTCCCGAATCAATCAACACTATTACCTTTTTCTTCTTGATATGTCCTTCTATCTTGATTGTTTGAGGAGTGGTAATTCCGGCCAAAGCATTACAAGATATGGTCGGATTCATTTCTTCTTTCTCTAGGGTTTGTTCATGGTGTATATCCTCTTCTTTTGATGTTTCTTGTTCCTTTTCTTCCTCCTCTTCAAAATCTATGTAAAATAATTTCTTCTCAACACACTTATGACCCTTAGTGTATTTTCTATCAAAACTATAACAAAGACCTTTCGCTCTTTTTTCTTACAATTGTTGTGGTGCCAACCTTGTAGGTTTTGGAAGGCTAGGGGAAACAAAACTTCCATCTTTATAGTTGTGAGTGGTAGGATTCCTTGTTGCCATAATTTTTCTTTCCATTTTTCTTGCCAACCTGAACGCCTTCTCCAATGAATCAGGTTCCCAAAGGCGAACCTCATGTTGGATGTTATTCTTTAAAGTCCATATGAACACATCAATCCTATTCTCCTCTATATCTTTTACCCTTATATGCAAGTTTTGTAAGTCCTCAATGTGCTCCATCATTTAACCCTTTTGTTTGAGATTTATCAATTGGCTAAAAGAAGTGTTTCCTTTTGTATCCTCATAATGTGCTATCATTTATTTCGTAAAAATTTCCCTAGTGACAATTTGTTTATGAGAGAAAAGCCATCGATACCATACAAACTGATTTGGTTCCAAATATAAAGTTGCAATGTGTACCTTTTGTGTGTTTTGAACATTATGGAGATCAAAATATTGCTCCATCTGTAGTGTATCCATGTTACGAGATCCTTGCCATCAAATTACCTCATATCGATCTTTGGAACATGGTGGGTATTCAATCCACTGTTAGAGTCTATGAAATCATGATTAACATTTCTTTTGTTCTGCTCATGAGTTTCCTTTACTACCCTTTCACCATTAGTAAGCATTTCTTGTAACAAATTTGTTAAATCTGTCTTCAAATCTTCCATGTTTCCTTTAAGTTTTTCTTCTATACCATTGATCCAGGTGGATATTGGTGGCCACCTACCTATTCCACTTGGACACACACCATTGTTTCTTTCAATTTTTCAATTTCCTTATTTGTACCAAAATTTACTATTTTTGGCAGTTTTTTTCGGGTCTTGAACCTCTGGAGCCGTTTTGAGGCCCTAAACGAGATTTTTTGGGAAAACTAAGAGCAACATGGGTCATGGACCAATGTTGTTCACTAAAAAGTTGTATTCCTTGGTTAGATATTTCTAATGAGGTATTGTGCGCATCAAATGGAGATCGTGTGCCAAAGTTATGACCCCAGGAAGTTGATGTACCAATTTACCCAAATGGGGCCCATAGTTTGGCGCTTCATCTCCTAGGGTTAGGTTTTTGGATGTTTATGGTTTTCCATTGTTTATAAATAATAAATAGGCCTCAGAGCCTCATTGTAACACAGTTCAAAGGCATGTAACTGCCACATCTCTTCTCAGAGATAAGCTACCATCACCTAAGCTAGTCTTTTTTCCATTTTGTTTGTAAGCATATTCCAGTATTTGATATTAATGAAATGAAGTGTTATTTATATTGCATCTTTGTATTTATGGTTATATCTATAATTTGTTTCATTTTTGTTTAAATTCGGATCAGTGGTATCAAAGTGATCTTCTCTTTCTCTGTTTTTCTTTGCATGTCCCCAATGAGGTCGGGATATAAGGAGTTAGGGCCTGGTCAAACCTTTGCAAGGCCAGCCTCGAAAATACTGGCGGGCTCCCATGGCAAATGAAAAGAAAGATGAGGGGGAAGGAGATCCTATCAAAATCTTGCTTGAAGAAGCCCTCGAGTGACAAAGGAGCACGATGATGGACAACTTTGCCCAGATCCTTCAACTGCTACCCAAGAGCGACACATCTACTTCTGGCAACTACTTTGGAAGTGCCACACCCTTTAAGGTACAAGTTAACTTTGAAATTCCCATATTTGAGGGTCAGATAGATGCATACGCTGTAGATAAATGGTTAAATCTGATAGAAGGATATTTTTCCATTCATGATTTTTCCAGCTGAGAAAAGATCACTTTTGCACTTCTCAAAGCAGCCCCCCACGTCAAGGACTGGTGGGAAACCTACTGTGAGCATAAGGATGAAAGTGCAAACTCACTGTTTTTGGCTGCACCCACTTGGAACTCGTTTCGGGATCACATCAAGGAGCAGTACTACCTTGTCAGGAGCTATGAAGATAAATACATAAAGTGGACAACGCTGCGACAAGGAAGGGACCAAGATGTGTCGGAGTTTACCAATGTTTTTCATACCCTTCGCACAAAGTTGGGTATCAAGGATTCTGGGAAGCACTTGGTTCTCAAGTATCGCGACTGCCTACACAGGTACATCCAGGACGAGATGGAGTTCCTAGACATCTCCTCACTCGGCATGACATACCGATATGCCATCCAGATCGAGCAAAATTTTAAATAGTAGAAGCGAGACTTTGGATCTACGAATTTGAAGCAAGGGAAAGGTGCTCCCAAACCGCAGAAAAAAGGAAAAAGCCAAGGCGGGGTGGCCCAAGACAACCTACCAAAGCCGCAAGCAAAGAAAAACACCGTGAAGCTGAAGAAGGACACATGAAAGTGGCGTGAGTTCCATAAGAGCTCCACTCACGACACAAGTGAGTGTCGGGCCAAGCAGTCATGAGTGGCCGAGCTAAAAGCTTTAGAATCAGATGCATGTTTCGATTCTGAGTCAGAACCCGACAAGGGGAATGACAAAGGGAAGCATATTATTGATGCGGATCCCAACACCATCGTTGCCACCACGAAGATCCATAAGGAGGAACCCGAAGATCCAGAGGAGGAGGAGCGCCTCTTCTACTCCCAGATGTGGGTAAAGGGTTCCCTGCTATAGTTCATTATTGATAGCGGAAGCCAAAAGAACCTCATTTTGGCTGAGGTTGTGAAGCAGTTGGGCTTACTGACCACAGTGCATCCACAACCGCACACCATTGGGTGGCTTCACGAAGGATGAGATCTTCGCGCGAGCCAACATTGCCGCCTTCCATACAACATCAAGCCCTTCATGGTTGAGGTATTATGTGACGTTTCTCCCCTTGATGTTTGTGATGTATTATTAGGACAACCACACTTATGGAAGAAAAATACTGTGTATGAGTCAAGGCCTCGTGATGTTGTTGTTACTTTGGGAAATAAGTTGTACAGGATACCATAGGTAGCACCGCCTACCACCATCTCTTTGGTTACTGCAAAACAATGCAGTAAGCTCATTTCCAAAACCACGAAATTTTTTTTCCTGATGATATGCCCTCAGGGAAAGAAGAAGACAGTGGCCACGACCTATAGACATGGCCCCTTCGCACGATAAAAACAGATGGACAAGGTCATGGAGGAGTACAAGGACATATTCACCTCCCCACAAGGGTGCCTCTACACTGTCAAGTCAGGCACTCCATCAATCTAACCCCAGGTGCGCCGCTGCCCAATGGACCAATCTATCGGTGCTCCGTTCTGGAGAACGAAAAAATCAAGAGGCAGATTCAGGAGTTGCTGCAGAAAGGTCACATCTGACCGAGTTCATCACCCAGTGGTAGCCCGATCATGTTGGTATAGAAGAAAGGTGGGACTTGGAGACTCTGTATTGACTATTGGGTGCTGAACAAGATCACTGTCCAGAATAGGTACCCGATCCCACGGATTGATGACCTTCTAGACCAACTGAAGGGGGCAAAATATTTTAGCAAGATCGACTTGAAATCAGGATATCACTAGGTACCAGTTGAACCCTACGATGTGTGGAATATTGCCTTCAAAGCCAAGGAGGGCCTTTTCAAATGGTTGGTTATGCCTTTCGGGTTGACAAATGCTCCTGCAACATTCATGAGGCTGATGGATGACATCTTGCAGCCATTCACCAACTCCTTTGTAGTGGTATACTTGGATGACATCCTGATCTTTATCAAAATTTAGGAAGAGCACCTCCACCACATCCGACAGGTTCTACAAACACTGCGACAACACAATCTATGTGCCAATTTGGAGAAATACACTTTCGGCATTACCCAGGTTCAGTATCTGGGATACATTATTGATGAATGGGGGGTGCTTGTGGATCCAGCCAAGATCTAAGTCATTCGGGATTGGCCAACTCCAACCACTCTGACAGAGCTTTGCAACTTTCTGGGTCTTGCCAATTTCTACCGCAGGTTCATTTTGGGATTCTCTCATATCACTTGGCCCTTGAGTCAAGTCACCAAGGGAGGAGCGAAAGCAAAATTATTTTGGTCTGAATCTCAACAGAAGGCATTCACAGAGTTGAAACATCGCCTCTACTTTGCACCAGTTCTCACATTACCAGACTTGCAACAACCATTTGAGATTGAGACAGATACCTCTGACTATGCTATTGGGGAAGTCCTTACGCAATAGGGGTATCCAGTGGCATATCATAATGAGACACTTTTAGACACAGTCCGGAAGTATCCCACTTATGACAAAGAGATTTATTTCATTGTGCAGGTCTGGCGACAATGGAACCGTTACATTTTGGGGAAGGAAACAATCATCCACATAGACCATCAACCCCTGCAGTTCATACAAATGCAAGAGAAGTTGCAGAATGATCGCCATCAAAAGTGGTCCACATACCTGCAACACTTCCATTTGAATATCAAGTATAAGAAGGGAAGCACCAATAAAGTTGCAAACTACCTCGTCTGGCCACTGATCATGGCGTGAACCACTATTCTCAACTCTTATGGGCACGAGACTTCTAATTGGCCACTTCTCTACAAAAGCGACCCAGAATTCGACCACACATACCAGATGCTCTTGGAGGGTTAGAAAGTTCCATATTTTCACCTCCAGGATGCCCTGTTATACCACTTGGTATACCTTTATGTGCCTTCAAGTGAGAGTGCCAAAATGATTTGGGAAGCACACTATAGTTGGGTCGCTGGGCATTTCAGGGTGGAGAAAATAGTGGCAATATTGCAGAAGTATTTCTATTGGCCGAATCTTCGACAGGATGTCGGGAAGTACATTAGATCCTGCACTACCTACGCCATTGCCAAACTGACCATCAAGAAGCAAGGCCTCTATACTCCGCTTCCTACCCCTATTCGACCTTGGGAATCCATCTCCATGGATTACATGTTAGGCCTTCCTTCTACTAAGCATGGAAATGACTGTGTTTTTGTGGTCATCGACAAATTCTCGAAGATGGCCATTATGGCGGCCTGCAAGAAGAATATCACAGTAGAAGCCACTGCTAAACTCTTGTTTGAACGAGTGTGGGTACACTTTGGGATCCCACAGTCTATCATCTTAGATCAGGACAACAGGTTCCTCAGTATATTTTGGTCCAGTCTCTGGTCGATGCTAGACACCAAGCTCACTAAGTCCACAACTTTCCATCCCCAAACTGATGGCCAGACAGAGGTCGTCAACAGGATGGTCATACACATTCTGTGCATGTACAAGTCAAAGAATCCACGCACAAGGGATGAGAGCCTCCCCTATGTTCAACATAGCTATAACCGAGCTCTCCGCAACTCGACTGGCCACAACCCTTTTCAGGTGGGCTTGGGATTCCAACCACTTTGTCCCATTGATGTGGCCATGCCATTTGTAGCTACTCAAGTAGATTCAGCTCATGTCCTATCTGAAACCAATAAGGCAAAAGACTTCATTAAGCACATCCAACATATCCTCTAGTAGGTCCACGACATTCTGGGGAAATTAAATTCCAAGTACAAGCAACGACATGATCAACATCAGGTGCCACACAAGTTTCTGGTGGCAACAAAGTCTGGTTGCATTTGCAAAAGGAACGCCTTACCAGAGCGTATCGGAAACTCAGACCATTCCGATATGGTCCTTACACCATTACCAAGGCTGTGGGAGACAATGCGATTGAGCTCAACATTCCCCCATTCCTTGGCCTGCACCCAGTGTTCAATGTGGATCGCTTTCGACCATACTTTCCACCATTGCTACACACATAAGAGATTGCAGAACAACTCACACCTACAAAGTTAAATCCAGATTGCATGGAACAATCCACAAATGATCGGATCATGGACACGTAGATCAAGAAAACCAGACAACATAGGATCAAAATATATCGAATTGTCCAAGCAGGCCAACTTCTTCACTAGGGCAAGTGGCAAACCAGGGACCAAGTTCAGCAGAAGTTTCCTCATCTCATGGAGGAACTCAACGCAATGGGGACCATTGCTTCTTAAGGGGGGAGGAATGATCCAGGTGGATATTGGTGGCCATCTGTCTATTCCACGTAGACACCCACCATTATTTCTTTTAGTTTTTCAGTTTCCTTATTTGTAGCACAATTTACTATTTTTGGTAGTTTTTCGGGTCCTGAACTTTCGGAGCTGTTTTGAGGCCCTAAACAATGTTTTTTTGGAAAATTGGGAGAAACATGGGTCATACACTGATGTTTCTCACTCAAAATTTGTAGTCTTCAGATAGATATTTCTAACGAGGTATTGTGCACATCAAATGGAGATTGTGTGCCAAAGTTACGACCCTAGGAAGTTGATGTACCAATTTACCCAAACGGGGCCCATAGTTTGGCGCTTCATCTCCTAGGGTTAGGTTGGATGTTTAGGGGTTTCCATTGTTTCTCAATAATAAATAGGCCTTAGAACCTCATTGTAACACAATTCAGAGGCATGTAGCCACCACATCTCTTCTCAGAGATAAGCTACCATCGCCCGAGCTAGTCTTATTTCCATTCTGTTTGTAAGCATATTCCAGTATTTGATATTAATGAAATGAAGTGTTATTTCTACTGCATCTTTGTATTTATGGTTATATTTGTAATTTGTTGCATTCCTGTTTAAATCCGGATCAACCATCCATATTAGCTTCCACTCCTTTCTTTAAACCATCTATATTAGCTTCCACGCCTTTCTTTAAGCTATCCATCTTAGCTTCTGTTACTTTTTGTGAGAGTGAATTTTGTTGCACTTGGTGTCATAATTTGATATATCATGTTGCATTTCTTCCTCTTCTTCACAAGTCATGTTAGAGCTTTCAGGTTGCTTACTAGGTGTTTCCATTTTCTTTCTTCAGGGCATCAATTAATAATAAGAATGCTTCACTATTCCCTTTGAATTCCTTCAAACTATTTTTTTAAACCAAACTTGTGCAAAATAAAAAAAAAAACTACACACCTTTTTTCACTTTGTAGTAGCTCAAAATTGAATTTGATGTATCTCTGTAATTTCGGATCTACAAGGTCTACAATTTCGTCCTTCGGTATCCCTCTGAGTCCTCTTTCGAACCCCACAAGTATGATCAAGATTGGATTATCCAAGGAAGATTTATGCCAAATCTCCCACAATGACCTGATTATAGACTGGTTCAGTAGAGCGAACTTGTACAAAGTGCCACGTGTCACTGTTTCAACCTTAGGACCTAAAATAGATGCACAAAATAATACATGCTGTCCTCTTTTTGTAAATGTTTATGAAATTTCAATCTGATCCTGAGAGAGAAAGTTATGATGATTTTCCCCAGGTCACCTGTTTGAGACATAATTCAGGAGCCTGCAAAAACGATAACTTCCTTGGATCCTATCTCCTAAAATATAACGAGAAAAGATCTGAAATTCAGACTCGAGCTTCAACGAGATTTCAACTCAAATGGGTTTAATTTCAGCTTTTGAAATGTCGTATAAAACAAGTTATAGCGAAAATTCCACGATGTCTTGTTTGGAGCAACGAAACCCTAGAATCCAAAGCTCTAACACCAAATGTTATGTAACCAACTCACAAAATAGAAGAAAAGATAGATCAACGACTTCAAAATCAGCCTCTTCGAAGGGGTAACCTCCTTTACATTACAAAAATGAATAATCCTTGGATGATACAAATGAAAAAACCTCCTTTATATATATATAGGAGTCTAAGGGGTCACAATATAATCAAAGCCGAAATAATAATAATAATATAAGGGCACAACAATAACAATAGTGGGCTTCTATGGGGCACAATAATAACAATATGGGGACAATAGGGGTACAACAATAATAATAAGGGCTACAATGAAAATAGTAAAGGGGGAATCACTAGTATTATGGGGACCTAACATTTGTTTAGTTTAGAAAAGTAGAAGAATAAGCCAATAGGAAAACACAAGTAACCTCAAACCCATTAATTAGGTGCTCAAAATTATGCTAAAAAATCAAAGTGTTATATTTTTTTTAAACTTATCTTCATATTGAAGAGCTCATCATTCTGAATCCAACGGTGTGAACATCACTCAAATCCGAGCTCGTATGCAAAAGTTAGAGCAAGTCAAAGTTCATGTTTGACTTGGACAAGTGGTAGGATTGGATGACAATGGCAAAGGTCCCAGTGAATGGGGAAGCGCCAAGTGGCAGGTCGCCATTGAGTCTCGCATATCACATATCAGAAAAAAAAATAGTGGTCACGGCTTAAGAATTGGCCCCCAACAGTGCCGATTTGCGATTTGCGATATTGCATATCGCATATCGCATATAGCAGGAGTTAAGGAAATCGGACCCCAGAGCAATTAGGGTTGCGATGCGATATATCACAATCGCAGATTCAGGTTGCAATTTGTGATAATCACAATCGCATATTGCACTAGTACCCCTCCGATATATATCTTACCGAGGGACTCCTTCGATGTGATTTAAGGAAGTGATATCGTTTCAGAGTTTTAGTTTATAACTCGTCGGGTCCGCCGGATCGACAAATCACATATCGCAATGCATTAAGTCTCGAATATAAGAATCACCCCCGATAAAGATGATTGTGATTTGTGACAGAGTTACGGAACCATCGCCTTTTTCGCCGGACCGACCACTTTGTATGTGACCACTCGGCCTTAACTGCGAGGTAGGTAGGGAAGATGGTGGGACCATTGATTTCGGCGAAACTGCCAGATTTAACTCCAGATAATGAATTTAACTAGCAGTAAGCCATATTTGGAGGAGAAATTTGTGGAAAGACTGACATAAGTCATAAATTCTTCAGTTCTTATCCAAATTAGGTGTAAAAAAGAGTTATTCTAGCAGTTTTGGCTATTTTGAACTCATTGAGACAGGTTTCAGAGGCATTTGAGCATTGTAAACAAACTTTTGTTTTAATTTTGAGCATAAACGAAGGCCCAAGCATTGGAAGCTAGACCAAGGAGATATAGCCCGAGAGAGGTGAACTCCTCATCAAATCTCTATGTTGTGTGTTGTATTTTTATGTTCTTTGCTGTTATTTTGTTGCTGTTCAGCATATGTTTTATGCTAAATTGTTTATACCATTTACATAAGAAACTCTCATGGGAATCAGTTAATTAAGAAAAAATGGTGAATCCTTAAGCACTTGATAAGCAAATGATAAGCATCTTGGGTTTTATTCTGAATGGGAAATTAGTGCAACATTACTAATATGATCCATTTTAGATCACCAATATTTTAGAGTTCCTTGGATTTAATGTTTGTGAGCTAATATGTATAATGGGTGTTGTTTTTCTAATGGGTGATGTAGGCAAACTATCTACATGTCACTAAAAAAGGCCTGGATATCCCCCATGCATGAGATCCTAGATGAAGAAACACCCACTAGGTCACTCGTTCCTGATTTCATGGACACTCCATGTTTCATTAAAACATACACAACATATGCATGGCCATAGGTGTACCGGTCTTTCTAGAGAGACAACCTGCCTCTAGACAACCTAGTTAGATATATGCATGGTTGCTAGAAACTACTAGCTACATAAGGTGGTTGATCATCCCCTTATATTTCCATGTGTAGAGGAATTTGAGTGGATTGTGAAGCATGTTAATTCTGAAGAATCCATGATCAAGGACAACCATGGAAATAACATTACCTCATTTAGTGCATCAAACATTGATATGTATTACAATATCCCTAATCAGGAAATAACCTTGGATGAGGACTGGCTAGCATATTTCAAGATCTTTCCCAGAGAATTATTGAAGACATGGTGGAATAAAAAAGGAAGCTTCAAGTCAAAAACAAAAAAAGAGTATCCTAACAATCTACTGAGGACTCCCTTTCAACTAGTGGTTGCCATGTTATGTAGGATGTATGTTTGATCCAATGCAAAGACCTTTTATGAAGGATGGGTTCCATTGATGTACTCTAAAGTGATTGAAGGAATAATTTTCATTTGGGAACGTATCCTCTCTCTCTCTCTCCCTAAAGAAAAACATTAGGCAAGCTCATTATCCAAAGGAAGGTTGATGGAATTAGTTATTCATGACCTCCTACCTCTTGGATATCATCTATGTAAAGCATGCATTCCCCCCAATGGGTTGAAAATGGGAAAATTAGGAGGATCCTATTTACATATATTACAAGTCATTTGGGAGTTTTAGTATATTTATTCATACTCCAAAATATGCCTAGAATTCTTGACACCACGATGTGGAATACTGTTTAATTTACCTACTCTCGGCATGTCTAAAAGGGAAAGAAAATTGATGTGAATAGTTGGTGATTGGTTTTTTGATCATAATGACACATATACAAGAATATTAGGAGTGACTAACCATCCTCACCTACTTCCAAAGTTTGTAAGTGACTGAGTAATATTGGAGGATATAGAATATTAGGAATATAAGGAGTAGGTGGAGAATTATCACAGGGAAAAAAGGCTTCTTAGACACAAATGCCATTACACTCGGGCTCCTAACAAGTGAAGGACATGGAAGGATACAAAGTAGAATTTGACAACTTGAAAATCTTCCATTTTTTGGATATGATGTTCCAAAGATATGATCCCATCTTTGTGGTGAAAATTCATTTCAAGGCATACAAGTAAAGGTGGGAATTCCAATCAATGACTTGAGATGAGGAAGAGAAAGACAAAATTTATTTAAATTTCTCAGACATATATATATATATATATATATATATATATATATATATATATATTTTTTTTTTTTTTCCAGAATAATATCTAACACTTATGAAATGTAAAAGGAGAAATATCAAGCTGATAGAGAAGTCATCTCCCAGAAGTAGGCCTCCCAATAGGAAGAAACTCGAATTGCACAGGGGAAGAAGCTAAAAAATGACCAAGAAGTAGCCAAGCTAGCTCAGGAATGTTAGGTCCCTATAATACTAGTGTATCCCTCTTATTATTATTTTTGTGCCCATGTATCCCCCATATTGTTATTGTTGTGCACCATAGAAGCCCACTATTGTTATTTTTGTGCCCTTACATTATTATTGTTATGTAGGATCTAATTATATTGTGACCCCTTAGACTCCTATATATATAAAAATGAGGTATTGTCATTCGTATCATCTAATAATTATTCATTTATGTAATGTAAAGGAGGTTTCCCCCTCGAAGAGGATAACTTTTAAGTTGTTGATCTATCTAGTCTGTGAGCTGGTTGCATAACGTTTGGTATCAGAGCTTTGGATTCTAGGGTTTCGCTTCTTCAAACTGGTCATTTTTTTTTGCGAAGATTCAGGAGCTAAATTTTTTACCATGTGTAGCCGAAATATTGGTGAAATTCATGTAAAAATATAAGGTCTTGGTTCACTATATTTGCGGAGATATGATTTGAGTAATTTAGGGTTTTTGCAAGATACAAAACTTAATCTCAAACAAGTGACCTAGGGAAAATTGTCATAAATTTCTCTTTGGGAATCAAATTTGAATTTTGTAAAAAGAGACTGAAAGAGAATGGAATTTATTTTATTATGTATCATATTCATGATCAAATGTCTAAAAATGACATGTGACACGTTGTACAAGTTCACTTTACCGAACCAGTCGATAATCAGGTCATTGTGGGAGATCGAGAATAAATCTTTCTTGAAGAATCCAATATCGGTCTAACTTGTGGGGTTGGAAAGAATACTCAGAGGGATACCGCAGGACAAATTTAAAACCTTGGAGATCTGAAATTACAAAGGTTTTATAGTTTCAATATCCTTCTCCTAAAAACTATGAAAATGGTGTGTACTCTTTAATTTTGCATAACTTTTTATTCCAAAATAAATTTGAAGTGATTCAAAAGGCATACTGAAGCATTGGTATCAACATTTTTTTCTAAAATTCCTCCAAAACAAAAGAATTCTACACCCATTAATCCCTCAGAAATCTCTACTATGACGCATGAAGATGAAGAATTGCAACATGATATATCAAAATTATGGGACCAAGTGCAACAAATTTCGCTCTCACAAAGAGAAACCAAAGATGAACTAAAAGGGAACACCAATGGCTTAAAAAGGGACATGGATAGTATAAAATGAAACATGGAGTTTTTTAAAGTAGACATGGATGTGATAAATGTCAAGTTGGAAGGGTTGAAAAAGTTGTTACAAGAAAGGCTTCTCGATGGTGACAAGGTAATCCATGAAAATCATGATGAGGAAAAAAAGAATATGAATTTTGATTTTAGAGAATCTAATGCGGTGTTTAAGAACCACCACATTCCAAAGATATATATGTTGAATTTTGATGGAAAGGATCCAGTAACATGGATACTACATATGGAGCAATATTTTGATATATAGGACGTGCAACCCTCATAAAAGGTACGTACTTCATCTTTATATTTATAACCCAATAAGTTTATATGGTATAGATGACTCTGATCTCGTAAACCACTTTTAACCTGGTCAATTTTTATGGAGGAAATGATATCACATTATGAAGATACAAAGAGAAACACGTTCTTTAACCAATCGATAAATCTCAAACAAAAGAGCTAAATGGCAGAGCACATTGAAGACTTCCAAAAATTGAATATTAGGGTAACCAATATTCTAGAGGAGCATAGGATTGATGTCTTCATAAGGAATTTAAAAGATAAAATCCACCATGAGGTTTGCCTTTGGGAACTTGATTCATTGGAGAAGGAATTCAGGGTGGCAAGAAAAGTTGAAAGCAAAATTATGGCAACAAGGAACTCTACCACTCACAACTATAAAGATGGAAGTGTTTTTGTTCCTAGTCTTCCACAACCTACAAGGTTGATACCAAAAAAATTGGCGGAAAAAGAGAAAAAGGGCTTTGTTACAGTTATGATACCTAATACACTAAAGTTCATAAGTGTGTCAAGAAGAAATTATTATACATAGAGTGTGAAGAGGAGGAAGAAAAGGAACAAGAAACAACAAAAGAGGAGGATGTACACCAGGAAGCAACCCTAGAGAAAGAATAAATGAATCAAAACATATCTTGTAATGCAATGGTAGGAATTACCACTCCTCAAACTCTCAAGATATAAGGATATATCAAGAATAAAAAGGTAATAGTGCTGATTGATTCGGGGAGTACCCATAATTTTATTCATTGTAAGATAGCCAAGGAATTGAATTGCTTCCTATATCCAACACTAGAGTGTCAAGTGATGGTTGCAAATGGAGGAACTATAAATTTCTCAGGAAATTGCAACATTATCAAGCTAACCATGGGGGAATATGTATTGAATAGTCCAATTCTTTCCATTCCAATAGGTGCTAATGTTGTACTAGGAGTCCAATGGTTACAATCTTTGGGGATGGTAGCTTTCAATTTTCAAGAACTTTATTTATTTATTTTTTCTTGGGAAGGAAGGGAAATTGAATTATGGGGTATCGAAGGGAAACCGAGAAAGATAATCAGGTCTAATGGCATGAAAAATCTTCTGAGTAAATAACAACAGGGCGTAATTACACAATTATTTTCACTAGAGGTCCAAACATTGAAATCATCTATTTCTCCAGATCTCCAAAAAGTCTCGGACAATAATTCCAAGGTGTTTGAGACTCCCAAATGCCTCCCACCTATTTGTGATCACGATCATGTTATTAATTTGATTCTACGAAGTGTTCCTCCAAATATCAAGCCTTACAGATATCCTTATGCCTAAAAGAGTGAAATTGAACATATGGTTGCATAAATGCTAGAGGCAGGTATAATTCAAGCTAGTCAAATTTATTTCTCTACTCCAATAGTATTGGTGCACAAGAAGGATGGATCATGGCGTATGTGTCTGGATTATAGGGAGCTCAAAAATATCATTATTAAAGATGAATTTCCCATTCCTATCATTGATGAATTCTTTGATGAATTACATGGAGAAATTTACTTCACCAAGCTATACATTCATTCAAGATATCATCAAATTAGAATGGAGACTGAAGATATTCCGAAAACAAAATTCAGAACTCATGAGGGTCATTATGAATTTTTGGTCATGCCTTTTGGCCTTACTAATTCACCTTCCACATTTCAAGTTTTGATGAATTCCATTTTCAAACCCTTAGAAAATTTGCGCTAGTATTTTTTGATGATATACTAATCTACAACAATTCTTGGAAGGATCATGTTCAATATGTTAATAGGGTGTTCAAACTATTGGAGGAGAATAAATTATATGAAAAAACCTCCAAATGTTTCTTTGGAGTATAGGAGGTGGAATATTTGGGTAATATTATATCTCATGAGGGTGTTAAGGTAGACCCTAACAAAATTAAAGCCATTAAGGAATGGAAAATCCCCACAACCATAAAACATCTTCGAGGATTTCTTGGGTTGACAGGGTATTATCACAATTTTGTTTAGAATTATGAGATAATAGTGGCACCTCTAACATCATTACTGAAGAAAGATTCATTTTCTTGGACTCCAAAAGCAACTAAGGACTT
Source organism: Pinus tabuliformis (assembly GCA_031772625.1). Lineage (NCBI taxonomy): Eukaryota > Viridiplantae > Streptophyta > Pinopsida > Pinales > Pinaceae > Pinus > Pinus tabuliformis. The sequence continues at coordinate 827,826,739 of CM062815.1, forward strand.
TGAACATCTTAAAGGGGTAATGTGCCAAGCACCGGTCTTAGCTACGCCAAACTTCACAAAAACCTTTATTGCGGAATGTGATGCCTTAGGAAATGGAATTGGTTCTATTTTAATGCAAGGAAGACCCATTTCTTTTGGAATTCATCCAATCAAAGGAAATTATCTACACAAATCTATTTATGAGAAGGAAATGTTGGAATAATACATGCACTAAAGTAATGGTGACCTTATCTAATGAGAAGACACTTCAAGGTAAAAATAGATCATGATAGTATTAAATACTTTTTGGAACAAATATTATCTTCAAAAGGGCAGCAAAAATGGGTGACAAAGATGTGGGTTATGACTTTGAAATCATACATAAAAAAGGGAAGCAACATGTTGCTGCAGATGCACTCTCAAGAAAGGATAAGGATGTGGAAGCATTGCTTTGTCCCATTTATATTATCCAACCTGAGTGGATAAACAAAACGAGGGATGAATGGAAGAATGATAAAGAGGTGTGGACACTCATTCAAAAGTTGCAGCAAGATCCGAGTACATATGAAACATTTAACTGAAAAAATGATTCATTATGGTACAAAGATCACTTATATATTTGTAAGAGTTCCCAACTCAAACAAAAGATTCTTTTGGAATTGCACACCTCTCCCTTAGGAGGGAACTCAAGATTTTTAAAAATCTACCATAGGGTCAAGAAGGATATTTTTTGGGATGGTCTTAAATATGATATTCAGAAGTTTGTGGCGGAATGTTTAGTTTTCCAACAAAATAAAGTTGAGACAATTAAGACCCCGGGTCTGTTACAACCTTTAGCCATTCCAAGTCAGCGTTGGGAGGAGGTCTCAATGGATTTTATCATAGTTTTACCCAAGTATGAAGGAAAGAGTGTCATCATGGTGGTAGTTGATAGAATTACCAAGTATGCACACTTTTTTGCATTATCTCATCCTTTTAAATCCAATACAATTGTTACTGCATTTATGGAAACAATTCAAAAGCTTCATGGAAACCCAAAGATTATAGTAAGTGATAGAGATCCCATTTTCACTGGAAATTTTTGGATAAAATTATTTTCCATTATTGGTACTCAATGAGCTCATAGCTCATCTTAACATCCTCAATTTGATGGGAAAACTGAGATAGTGAATAAATGTTTGGAAGTATATATTAGTTGCTTTGTATCTGATAAACAAACACAATGGGTCAAGTGGTTACCTCTAGCTGAATGGTGGTATAACACTTACTTCCATACTGCAGCAAAAATAACCCCATTTATGGAACTTTATGGATATCATCCACCATCCATCACATCATATTTAAGAGAAAATCTAAGGTTCAAGTAGTGGAATATCACATCGAGCATTAACTACAAGTTCTCCAACTCTTAAGGGATAACCTCACTTTGGCGTAGAATCGAATGAAACAACAAGAAAATCAACATCATAGTGAAAGAAGTTTTTATGTAGGTGACTGGGTATTCTTACGGATACTACCATACAAAAAAATGTCTCTCAAGCAAGTTAAGAAGGATAATAAATTATTACCCAAGTACTACGGTTCTTACAAGGTGTTGCAAAAGATTGGTACTATGGCATACAAATAGGAGTTGTCTGCATCTTTCTGAGTACACCCAATTTCCCATGTTTCATGCTTAAAGAAGGTTATCAGTGACAAGATTCCAGTTCAAATAGTGTTTCCAGAACTTGATAAAGAAGGAAAAATCATATTTGAGCCTGAAGAAGTCATGGAAATAAGAACCTGATAACTATGGAAGCAATCAATTTCAGGGTATCTCATTAAGTGGACGAACTTACCCGTTGAAGATTCCACATGGGAGGATGAGAATTTTATACAGAAGCATCAAGAACTACTCAAGTGTCGAGGACAACACTTTTTTGAAGGAGAGGGGCATGGTAGGTCCCTATAATACTATTGTAGCCCCCATATTGTTATTGTTGTGCCCCATAGCAGCCCACTATTGTTATTGTTGTGATCTTGCATTATTATTGTTATGTAGTCTCTGATTATATTGTGACCCCTTATACTCGTATATATACAAAGGAGGTCTTTTAGTTTATGTAATGTAAAGGAGGTTTCCCCCTCTAAGAGGATAATTTTTAAGACGTTGTTCTATATTTTCTGTGAATGGTTGCATAACAAAGAACTTGAGCTCAAGAAGAAAGAAGAGGAAACGATGAGGACGGAGAAATAATAAAAGGAAAGGAAAAGGAGGAAATAAGAATACAAGAAGAAGAAGAAAAGAGACAACAACATGAAGCAAAGGCTAGAGATGAAGAAGAAGCTCTCAAATCACAAGAAGCATATGAACCTGATGACCACTAGAGCATAGTTTCGATGGACATTGACATAGTTCAAATGATAACCCCTCTCATCATAGTTGGTCACTTACCAGTTATGAAGATGGGTATCACACCAAAAAGGATAATGGAGCATAAGGAGAAAATTCTATTAATTCCTCAGCTACCACCAATTTTAGTCACTAGAAAAAGTCCCATTGTGCCAGGAACCATAAATTGTCCACTTGCTATGGCCTTAACAGACACAACATTATCTCAAGCCACGAAGAGAATTGTGAAATACCTTATTGAATAGTTGAAGTTTAAAGATGACTGTATAGTAGAATTAGAGCAACATTTAAAATGATTGAAGGCTGACAACAAGGCTCTAAAATAGGAGGGAAATAATAGGGAGAATTATAGGTATTATACTTATGAAGTGCATGAGTCTTATAAGGCCATGGTCAAATAAGTTTATCCATGCCTCTAGTACCTCTATAAGATCACCACCAAGTTGTTTCCACTTTGGGAATCATGCCAGGATAGAGTTACTCAACTCCAAGGGTACAAAATTCCATGAACTAGTTGGAGCAATGGCCCAAGGAATATCCCCAGGCTCCACAAGAAGTACCTAGGGTTATTGAAGAATAACTGACATATGAATCCGTTGCTATCAATAGGGTCTTGAAGATTCAAGAAAAACTTGAAAAGGACATCTCTAGGTTTATGGATCAATACCGATAAGATTATTCCTTAGTTGAGAGGTTAATCAAGATGAATAGATTTCTAGCTATCAGGGTCCATGGAGAAGCTAGGCTAGTGGAAGAAGTGGATAAGGAACTAGAAGAGATGCTAAATGTTATAGGATTTTCTTTTCACTTCTCTAGCAACAAACTCACCAAAGACAATCTCAAGCAAAACATTATGGAACCCACCAAGCAACAATTTAATTATTTTGAATTCCTTCATGGTCTCATTGAATAAGGATGCACAATCTCTCTCATAACACACATTAGAATACCTTGTCATTATGGAAATGTTGTTCCCTAGTAGGATTAAGATAACATTTTCATATTATGAGATGTTGGTAGCCTATCATTATGAAGTCCCAGGGGTCCCAATTGAAGATCCAATCATATTGTAACTACTGTTATGATACAATAAGAATATGAAAGTTTGTAAAAACCCAAGGGAAGTCCAAAAGTCCCAAGAGGCAGTTACCGTTGTAACCTATAAATGTTGTACAAATCCTAGTGATATGAACTTTTTTCTTTTGAACTTTTGATTTCTTGGAAATCTTAGCAAACAAGATCTAGGAAGCTAGTGCATTTTTAATCTATTGATAAAAAATATTGAGAATCATGAGAAGAACACTGCAAGAATTTTGAATTGACATACATTGTGATTTTTCTTTAGATCTTAAGTAGTTTCACTCATGTGTGAATTTTGTGATATTGACTACTACTAGATAATGTAGTATTATGTGAATTAGATAGTTTTTTCTTGCATTGTTAATTTGCTTTACCATAGCTTTATTAGGATAAATATTGACTATTATTTATTTTCTCTAATAAGTTAAACATTCAAGTGCTAGGAAATCAAGTAACTATTTTCTTGATCCAATATTTGTTGTGTTTATTAGCACATCTCTTCTTGTATTATCTAGATTTTATAGTTAGTTTAGAATGGTTTCATCTATTAGTTTAGTTTTCACACTTGATGCTATGAAGAAAATTCAATATCTTGTAGCAATAAAAAATCAAGCATGACTACTGGGCCAGAATCCAAATGGGTCTCTTACCCAAAATAGTGTGAGGTATAATTAGGACCTCATATCTAAGAGAACCCTTGTGACTATTTCTAGCCTTGTCAACACAAAGAAATAGTCTCCTTGTTGTTTCCTAGTGCATGTCCCCGATGAGGTTACGATATAATGAGTTAGGTCTAGGGCTAGTTTCACTTGAGGATGATTGCTCTTTGATATGAATTAGAAAATTGTAATTTTTTTCATCCATATTGATCCCTTTAGGGTGGGAAATTCAAAGAAATAAACTTACTTGAGTAGTTTAGTGGTGGGACCAAATTTGGAGAATTAGGGTCAAAAGCCTTCTATGAATAGTTTGAGGCCTTAAATGAAATTATTTGGGGATAAAAAATTTCCAGTTAAGCATCAAAACCCATGAAACTCGTCTACACCTAAATATATTTCCAATGGTGCAAGAATCACATCAATAAGAGTGCATGTTTTACGCCTCTTGAAAGTTGACCTATCATCTTTTACCGCCATGATTTGAGAGGATACCACAATAGTCCTAGTTGGTCATAGAAAATGAGATATGAATGTTGGGACTATGAAGAATAATCTAGAAGGGTTAACTTGGAACTCATGTTTAGGGTTGAATGGGTCAAATATAACCCCCAGTTAGATATTAAGCCATGTTATAACCAGACCACTAGGAGGAAAGGGGGTTCAATTCTATATACTATCATTTTTTGATCTATCGTAGAGTAGAGGAGATAAGTGTGGATAGAGAGAGAATATAACAAAGGGGGTTTATTTTTTATAGCATCCCGTGGGCCACAAGTATTATAAAAATCCATAAAGAGTTCCTTATTTTTCGTATTTACATAGTTTCCATTCTAGATGAAAGAGGGGAAAGTAGCTTGAACTTCCAGTTAGGTTTTCCCCTGAAAGGATTCGAAACCATATCTTGGCGTTCATTGTGATCGATTCCTATTTTTATTTCAATATTCTCTATTTTTTTCATTTTGTTAGTTACATGAATAAGAAAAATAATAATAAATAACAAATATAGAAACTAAGGAAAATTAACAAACAATATAGATTTCATATTTAAGTATATTTTTATTATATTTGTTGTGATGGAATATTTAGTGGAATATCCACAATAGCTTAGAAATCACTCTCACTAGCACAAGTGACCTCCCATTGTAGAACAAAAGAGAGATGATAGAGTATGAGATATTATTAAGTTGTTGCTCAAGGAAGCTCTCATGTGACAAAGGAATGAAATGATGGACAATGGATATTGATGATGATCAAGGAACCTTCCACAAGAAGTATTTCAGAGGTGCAACACCCTTCAAGGTACAATTTAATTTTGATATCCTTTTATTTGAAGTCTAGATAGATGCAAATGCTTTGAAAAAATGGTTAAATATGTTAGAGGGTTAATATTCTGTTGTGCTCTACAACAACCCCCCATTTCATAACATTTTCATTCATTCAAAAATTAACATATGGAATGGGTCCCTTTTAAAATTAATTGGCGTCAATGCTTTTGTGCTAAAAAAGGTATGATAATCAAATGAGTTTATGTATTTAAGCCTTTTTGAATAATAGTGTTCCAATAATAAAGCAATCTTTTGTTATTGCGATAAAGCGATCGCAAGATCGCATATCGCAATGACATGAGAAATACATTAAAATGGCACCTTGTTCTCCGCCGATGCGATATCGCTGTCGGCGATCGGCGATATTCTACGCACACCTAATAAGGGCACATAACTCACGCCCCAACGCGACGCGATATCGGCGATCGGCTATCGGCGCTCCCTCATGTGGGAAGAAACGCTTTAGGTTATACGCCCGACCCATTGCGATATCGCTATCGGAAATCGGCGAATCCCTTTATATGCACTTTGTAATGTTTCCACGCGCTAGTCCGATGCGATGTCGCAATCGGCACTCGGCAGGATATTTTTCTAATGATTGTGTAGCATCTATTCCCCGATGCGATGCGATATTGCTCATCGACGGTCGACATTATCAAAAACTCATCGCTTGAAGCTTTAAAGTTATATTGATATCCGGTTGATAAAGCGCAAATTTCAAAATGCCGTTAAATGCAGGGATAAGGTAATGCATGTGTATTTAAAACCTTGCCCCTTCGATTAACGAACACTTGCGTTCAACCGCCAAAATATCTGTTGCACGCTTAAGGGGGTCATTCAGCTGGATAACGGTGTGATACTCATTTAATGAGTAGCAGGCCTTAAATCACCATTAATGCATCTGCAATATCTTCCCAGTGATTGGATCCGCAACCACTTTTGAGAATTAATATCACCACGCTTCAAATGATATATCTTTCCCTTTATGGATTGTCATTGTTATTTCCTTGTTACGATTTCTCTTGCATTTGTGTAGAATTCATCTGTTGAGAGAAGCCTGAGCATGATGGGGAAGAAATCCAAGAGGATCGCGGGCTCCGCTGCTGCATCTGTTGCAGGACAAGCTGCCGCGGATAAGAAGAAAGGCCTAATTTCAAACACTACGTGCACTGGTCTCACTAGGACTTCATGGCAGGGCACATATAATCTATTAGAGGCTGAGCAACCGAAAGTAATAGTGACAGAAGCTAGTGTGGATGTACTGAAGAAGTCCGATGCTACTCTCAAAGACTTGGCTGATTCCTTCCTCCACAGGATAGCAGCCAGAGAGCAGGTCCTTCCCTACTGATGTAGTGCACTGGGCAATCGAGGAAATTCCAATCATCGATAGAACGTTTCACACAAGGGATGGAAGGATTTTCGGGTCCTTCAAGCCAGAGCACCTAAGGCAAATGTATCATTTGCCCGAGCGAGAGAGAATCTATAACAAAGCCTTCGTGGAGAAATTTGCAGCCGAGAATGAAGTACAATCTAAACCCATCCGGGATTGGAGGCAGAATCCGGCCAAACACAAACATGAAAGCTCGGGTAAGTACTCCGTCGATTCTTTGGCTTCTCCCTATTGCTATGCGGGGATTATGATGTGTAGGCTATGGGGGTTACATGACTCTGCTAATTTCGACATAGAAATGGTTCCCCTAATGGAAGCAGCTGTTAATAGTATAATCATGGATTGGGCCACCATTCTTTCTGATAAGTTGGCCGTAGCTGTTCGTGACTTTAGAGCCAAATCCAGAGTTACCGAAAGGAAAATCCCGCCATTTTATTATAGTGCTTACATTATGGATACTTTGTGTTTTAATTCTGAGTTTCCTATCCTCGGTTGGAGGTGGACCACCCAAGACCCCTCACCCATTCATTTGTACCACCAGAAATTGTGGAAGTCCTCTTACAAGGACCATTTGTATCAAATTTGCAATGGTTTTATGGTTCCCATTCATTATTCCATTTTTGATCGGCCTATTCCCAAAATATCCTATCTGGCTTCCTTCGACTTACCAGCTGTAGCAGGTTGGTTTGGAGAAGAGAATTTTGCCTATATTAGGGTTTATGGGAGCCAGGACAAGCCGCATGTTCTCCCTTTATATGTTCCAGACAAATTGTTGGCCCGAGAAATCTCCTACCAGATTATGGCCGAGAGTGTCACACAAACTCTCAAGAAAGAAAAGAAGAGGGGCTGGCCCTCTTTTCCCTTGAGAATTGGTGTTTTTACTTTGCATGATCTCAAGCATGCAGAAAAAGAGGCAACAAAGATACAAGCTTTATCCCTGGCCACTATTCCAAGCAAACTCTATGATCCACGTAAAACTGTCTATATTGCCCTAGAACAGGCCAAATTAACAAAAATTGACCATCAAGAGGATATGTTTGATGACCTGTTCGTCGCCGCCGATACAATAGGCCAGACCAAAGAGCTTGCTAGAATGAGATATAATGATGAGACGTTAACTGAGTTCAATAAACTTAGAGAGCAGAGGTTGCAAACTCTGCCTCTAGATTTATTGACAACAACCCCAGCGTCTTCCTCAAGCGAGCCTGGTCGGCAACAGACGAGCCAACCTCCTGTTACAACTAATGATCAAAAGAAACAACAGGAGGAAAGCAAAAAGAAGCTGCAGGCAGAAAAGCAAAGAAAGGAGCAAGCTGAGAGGTAGAAGAAGGAGCAGATAGAAAAACAGCAAAAGGCATAGAAGGATCAAGAACAGAGAAAGCAGAAAGAGATAGAGGAACAGAGGAAGAAAGAAGAAGAGGAGAAACAAAATAAAGAACTGGCAGATAGGCAGAAAAAGGAATTGGCAGATAGGCAGAAAAGGGAACAAGAAGAGAGACAAAGAAAAGAACTAGAGGAGCAGCAGCGAAAAGAGTTAGAGGAGCAGCAGAGGTTAGAACAAGAAAAAGAGCGGAGCAAATCCCAGACAGAGCAACATAAACAGACCTCCATTGATCCTGAATTGCTTAAACAATGGAACCAATTCGATTCCATTATCAGTGGAAAGGAAGGCTCCAAAGATACAGACACCTCTAAGACAAGCGATGTACCAGATACCACTTCTTCTCAGGTTCTAAGCGGAACCAGTGGCCCACCCATTTCAAAGGATGTTGAGGTAATTACTATAGACCCTTCCGATCAAATTGTTCTCCAGGTGGAAGATATTCCTCCCTTGGATGTTTTCTATAGCCCAAAGTATAAAGCCGTTGTTAAGTGCTCAAGGAAGAGACGAAGGCTTGATCAACCTTCTATCTTTCCTGAGCAAACAATCACGGGCAATGTAGTCTGGAAGGAGGAATTGGATCCCTCCGATGATCTAACAAAGCTGTCGCAGTATGCGGGAGCTTATTCTGCAGCGACTATCGACAAAGCATCGGAGGTAAGTCTTCTATTGAAGACTAAGGACCAGGAAATTTGTGCATTACAGGCAGAAGTAACTGAGGAGAAAAACAAGGCAGCACAGGTAGAAGAGCAGTTGCTGGCACAACAGCAAGAAAACAATATATTAACCCAGCAACTACAGACTGAAAAACAGAGAATCGACCAGAGCGCAATCCAGAAGCAGAAAGAATTGTCGGAGGCATTGGCATAGTTGAAAGAGGCGAATGAGCTAATGATGAAATCAAAAGACGAGCAAATAGCTCGACTATTAGCACAGCTTGAAGACATCAAGGGCACCCGGAAAGTGGAGGATTTCAGAGCAGAAGCAGCTCAAATAAATGACGCATTAATCTCTCAAATTAGACTCCTATGCCAGCAACTTACAGAGGCTGAGCCATTATGCGAAATATCCACAGCAGTATGTCAGCAGATAGAGAAAGCCAGAAATGAGCTAGATCAGGCCGAAGAAACCATAACCGGATATCTTGATTGGCAAGGTACTGATGTGGGGAAGGCAGCGAACTTGCCTAGAATCTATGAGACATACAAAGACATACTCTTCACGTAATGGAACACTCAGGTGATGAAAGCGGAAAGGGCAGCTTCAAGGTGTAAAATGATTGCCAGCAATATGATTGATTTGGTCAACAACACACTCTATTTGGCAAACATGATCTCCCAGTGCACACCTGGAAGCATAACAACAGCAAACATGATTGAAAAAACAAGTTATCATGACTTGGAGGAAAGGGGAAGGTTAATCGCTGGAGTAAATACTTTAACCTCCGAAGCATATTGGCTCTTTCTAATCAAGCCACACACTCAAAGGTTGGCCCTCAAATGTTTAACAGATGCTCTCGGATGCCTGATCCCCGACATTCAGGATGCCACATATGATGCCCAACTCACTTCGCGTCTCAACACTCCACCAGAAGTAGAGCCAATGCTGGCGATATGTCAGCTAAGGTTTAAAGGCAAAGAGCCCACCTAATGTAGCATTGCTACCGACTGCCAGATCGCCAAGGAAGATGGAGAATATTTATTGATGCCAATTTAATATCTTTTCAGTTTCTTAGATATTTAGATTAGCTTAGTATTTATAGACCCTTTCATTGTTTTGGAAAGGGTCGTAAAATTTTGTAATAGACTTAAAGGCTGAAGTTTGCACTACTGTGATTCAGCCTGTATTCTTTTGTGAAACTCGACCGATAGTTATTAATTTAACGAGAAGGCTGTTTTATACAATTGTGCACTATTGTCTCTTGTTTGGAATGCTTTCTAGTTTGAAGGAAGGACTGCGACATAGTGATTAATATACTGGATTGTTAAGCAGCTTACATGGTACTTTTATCTGCATCTGTGTTCTTTCCTCTTATATGAATTGCTGTGTTATTATTTTTGCTATTGTTGAATACATGTATGCGCTGTAACAACAAATCTTCATTTCGTTCCACTATTGGATGTTTTGTGATATGCCCTCTCTTTTAATCATGCATGTAGCAATGATATGAATGACGAAGTGTAGTAATTCGCTATTATCGCTCTGCATAACTAATTATGCAGAGCAATCTTAAATGGTTTAAACATCTATGCTTTAGCGTTAGAGTCATCTATATGCCTGCCTTAAAGCACAAATTATCAAACGCTACGCTTTAAAAAATTGATAAGTCCCGGGATTAGATTATAGTTAGTATATTTCGTCAATAGTTTTAGTTGTTCGCTTATCACCACCATATATCATAAGTCACTCATCCATCCCGTTTACTTATAATTCTTGGGAAACTGGTCCCATTATCCCCAGTCGGAGCCACTATTCCAAACGGAAAAGGAGCTGTACTAAGGTCCGGACCGGGTGGTTTCCCCAATGTTGTTGCAACGATTTTCGGGGCATCAACATATTCTTGTATAAAACTTCTTTGACATTGAGAAGATCACCTTTTCACTCCTTAAATCCCTTAAGCATGTAAAATATTAGCCTATAGGTTATTGGGAGATAAATAACGGATATGAGTTGAAGACGTTCAAAACAAAACCCACATGGTCAAACTTTGTTTACACCCTTAAGGAAGAATTCTACCATATTCTAAGCTATGATGACTAGTACATAAGAGAGACAAATTTATGTTAGGAGAGAGACCAAATGGTACTAGAGTACACTGATATTTTCTATACCTTATGCTCAAATATAAATATCAAAGACTTTGAGAGGCATTTGGTTTTGAAGTATTTCAATGGCCTACACAAATGCACCAAAACACAAATGGATTTATTGTACCAATATACTATCAAAAATCAAGCAAAAATTCAAACAAAGAAATTAGTGAGAATTTAGGTTTGAAAATCCATGATTAAAAAAGCATGGTAAGGTGGCCCTAACTCCAGAACAAGGGCCAGAGAAAGGATAACCAACCTCAAGACAACCATTCCAAGCTATAGGTAAAAAATGGTAATGGGAAGTCAGAGGACACTGGAAAGTGGTGTGAGTTTCAAAAAATCCCCTGGAACAATATTAACGAACGCCACTTTAAACAATCATTATTGGATGAGCTTAAAGAAAAAGAAATATACTCTTACATGGTTTTTAATTTAGAACATGATAAAGGAAAGTAGTTCATTAATGCGTAACCTATTTTTAGCATCATGATTACAAGAATTTAACGAGAAGAGTCAAAGGGGCTTGAGGAAGGGGAACACCTCTTCCATTCATAGATGTGGGTGAAGGGGACCCCACTGCATTTAATTATTGATGGTGATGGCTAGAAGAATATTATATTAACCAAGGTCATCAAGAGATTGAAGCTACAAATAGTGTCACACCGTAACATACACTATTAATTGGTTGATATAGGGATGAGACATCCAGGTCATTCAACAATGCCTATCCTACAACATCATGCCCTTCAAATATCATGTATCATGTGAAGTTTCCCTAGTTGATTTGCGATTTTATTTAAGGAAAACCTTATATATGGAAATATCATGATATTTATCAGTCTTGTCCCTATCAGTACATTTTTACTCTAGGAGGTCATCTCTACAGGGTAGAAACGTTAGTTCTAATTATTGTAATTTCCTTTATCTTGGAAAAACAACGATGAAAGATAGTTTCATAGATTGCATAGTTTTTCCTCTTCATGGTTTGGGTATAAGGTGAACACAAGGTCATTATGAACATGACAATCTCAACACAAGGCCTCTTTACACAACAAAAGTAGGTGGACAACATTGTAGAGGCATACATATATATCTTAGCTTCACCTATGGGGGTTCCTCTACACTACCAGGTCAACCATCCAATTGACTTGATAGTTGGTGCTCCGTTACTGATCCAGATGGCTCGAGACACATGCAGAAGTCCAAGAGGGCTCAGGAATGGTCAAAATTAAAAATTTTCAAATTTAAACAAACTAAGCATCAGATCGAAGTGCTCGTCACCCTGATTCCAACAGTGTGAACGACACTCGAATCCAAGCTCGTATGGAGGAGATAGGGCCAGTCAAAGTTTAGGGTTGACTTGGCAAAGTGGTAGGGTTAATGGAGCTACAAATTGCACTGGCAGTGGTCACCAGAATCTGGACACTGGGCAAGCAAAATTGTGGCCTACATAGTTTTCCCAATGACCTTTATTTTCCATTGATTTTAAAATGTTCGTTTTATTTTAAAAATAACAAAAAATAATTAAAGAGGTGGCGGGCCACCACCCTGCCACTCCATTGCACCATATATTCAATATATACCAAAACCGATGGGTTCGCTAGCCCTGCCCACGCGAAGGTTCCACAAACGACAACCAACATATCTTCATAACCGCATTTCAACACAAACAAACCGTCAAATACATGCCAAAAACATATATGCACCAATTTTGGTAGGGGCGAGATTTGATCCCCGAACCTCTTGCATAGTCACCTCCGCCATTAACCATTGGACCAATGGTCCACTTTGTTAAATCTGCCACCTTTATAATATAAAAACCCTGCTCCATTACTTAGCGACAGAGGAGGACCCGCGAAGTAGAGAGTGCACAGGAATTTTGGGAATTCGAATGCGGAATCGTGAGCCCAGGAGGCAGCGGACAGGCAGAACCACGATGTTATGGAACCATGACATAGTTCTAGGAGGCAGATTGATGGCACATTTTTCAAGACAAAGAATCTTTTACAAAGAAAATTCCTTGATGCTTGAAAGATTCCATGAGAAGATAAATTTTCATTTTGTCACAATGATATGAACTTTATAGTCATTTTAACTGGAATTTTGTAGGGAACGCGATGATAAAATCAGAATCACCATATAAGCAACAAATTTGTAGATTCCCAATAGAGTATAATTTTTGAGGAATTTTGAGGGAATCTTCGAGATTTCTTGGAGGCTGAAATTTGCTAGAGTTAGAATGTAGCCAGCTTTATACTCAAAAGTCTCAGAAACGCGCAAGGATCATGATGTCGAGATCAGATTCATGATTTGAGCAAGAAGATCTCTAGTAAGCCCAGAGGATAGGCCCAGATTTTGACGGTGGCAGAATTCAACAAATGGATAATCGATTTTAAACCTCTCGATGACAAAAATTTAGTGATGCAATCAGTTTTTGCTGCTGAGCCTTCCATTTTTCTGCCAAATTCAGAGGTGTAGGTACATGAATCAGTCATGTCATGTTTTCCATCATAATTGCTGAGATGATGTATTATGTTTTGAGATCCCTGCTTGATGTTATGTTGTGGGATCAATTTTTCCACGTTATGTTATATGCCATTAGTTTCTCATGCTATGTATTGTTGTTGAGATCACTGTGTAACTATGTTGACGGGATACTCATTGCCACATTATGTGAGATCTTGTTAGTTTTGTCATGCTGAAGGAAGCCCATTTTGAGTGAGAATTTCTGTAGGGAGAATGTCCTGTGGAGAGACAAGACACTCTTGTTGAGGGCGTATGACCTTGTTATGAAAACGAATAGTCCATGTACATCATCATCATTTCCAACATTATATGAAGCGAACTCCAACATCTTGACACCGGGCCTGGAGACGTAGCCCACATTGGGTGAACTCCATTATCAAATGTCTCGTGTTTTGACTTACTGATCGTTGTCATGTTTCCTCTCGCTTAAGCATGCATATGTGTTCTTTTATTCTCTTTTAAATGCAATTCTAACAACATCACCGAAGTAAAAGATCTTGGATGGTTCCGGTAGTTGAAGGAACTCGGATCAGTTACCTAATGTACCAATATATAGATTATCTCTTTTGGAGTTTCTAATTATGTTGTGAGATAATTACCCTAGTGCTAGGGTTGAAAGCCCCAATAAAGCAGATAACAAAACTCAACAAAGAATCTCAGAAAAGCATGAAAAAAACTTCAAATTCACAAATTAAGTAGGCGGTACTCACAAGTGGATCCTATAGTTGGAGTAGATCCCACAAGGTCCATGTTGGGCCACAATAATTGCATCTTTTCGATAGTTTTTTACCTTAATTTTCACTCATTTTCCATTTATCCTCACATCACTACACTACTATTTTGACATAAAAGGCCATCAGAGATACATAAATAAGAAATAAGGTACAGGTCGAGTATTCTCTTAATTCTATATGTTTTAATTTGTAAATTTGGCTTAATTTGCATGAGTTACATAATTTGACACATTCTGCAGCCTCACTAATATTTTACAAGTGAATCCAAGGTTGATAAATGCTAGGTAATTACTGAGGAGAGGTGGGGGTGAATAAACAATTGTGTCTTGTTCATTATTTAATTTAACTTAATTTTCTTTCTCAAGTGTTTTCTTTGCAACTAGTGAGTTCAAATTTTAATTGTTCTTTTTGCAACTACCTAAGATACATTGGCATATATAACCAAAATTCACAAATATTCACATAAGAGACACATTCAACATTCAACACATGAAGACACCCGATATATGTGGAAACCCATAAAGGGAGAAAACCACAAATTGTTGACTCAAAGTGATGTGAAGGCAAGCTCCTAATCTCCACTTACATTAATTTTTTTGTAGGCTCCAACCTACAGGAGGCTGTTACATCAAGGAAGCTCCAACTCCAAAAATTTTTCTACAGGCTATAACCCACAAGAGGCTCCCACCTCAACAAGCTACAACTTGTTCTTTATCAAGCTACACATTGAAAGGAAACTAAAAACCCAAAATTACATTACAAATCATATTTTCTAGTTACCTAGCCTTTGTCTTTGTTTTGAAATAAATTTCTGTCCTCTTCTCTACTGCTCATCCTCTTCAAATCTGCTCCTATTTTTCTACTCTTTCCCTTCTATCCTTAATAAGTTGTTCATAATATATCTCATACAAATGCTCACTTCACAAAAAATATTTTTCATTCAAAATAACATCTTTTATATACACAGAGTTGCTGACTATTTGTATTCCATGCAGGAATTCGAATTGAAGAGTTACGACTTGGTCTTCTAGAGCTGTTCACAATCTGCCTCTTCATTTCAAATATGAAATTTAGATCAATAATTTTGTAATATTAATAAAATATGAAGTAATATAAACCAACAAAAATGATTTCACTATATGGCTTTGGGATGTAAATTCAACATATAATATTGAATCAAAATTTCAAGTTCTCTAAACATTGTTCTTCAACCCTCATGTGCCATATATTTAATTTGTTTATAAAATATATATTTGTTCACAATATGCCTTTATTTTATCATCCTCACACACCATTGTATCAACCTTACACATAATACTTTCAATGTACATTAATATGTCTTTGCATATCACATCACTTTAATTATTCCCTACACATCATTGTACTTTAATTAGTCTTTAGAAATCAACAATAACATCAAGTCAGCCTTAACATAAAGCAACACTTTTCACGTCAACATAATGGAATCATCAATCTTGCAACATCAAGCAACATCATCAACATGACACACTGATCAACATTCCACATCAAAGCAACATCATCAACATGACAATGTCATTTGACATCAATGCCAACATTGCCAACATTCTCCCCTTTTGGCATTGATGGAAACACAATGTTCCTTCTCCTTTTTGTCCTAAAAAAAATTATCCTCCATACCCTTGCTTATCTCCCCCTTTTAAATTGCAGAAATTTTATATAAATTGCAATTTCTCAAGATATCAAATTGAAAAACAAGAGACATACTTCTACTCTACTAATCTATGGAATGGAAATCACAATTTATAAAAACATGCATAGAAATTCAATAATAAAAACCAAAATATATAGTGATTTCTAGGGGAACCCAACTGGGAAAAACCCCTCAAGCCTCTTTGCATTAATTAGTTGAATAGAGAAACTATTACAATTTCTAGCTCCAGCTCTGAGCTCAACCTGCAAAAGAATAACTGTTCTCTCTGCTTAATGACAAATTCTGTCCAACAATTAGCCAGTTATTTTATCACCAAGTCTCCTATTTCCTTGTGGGTTTCTTGAGAAAATTGGCCCCTAAAATACAAGAACTTCCTCCAAATTGATTGCACAATTCCCAAGGATTGATCACTAACTGCATGCAACACCTGTACACTCAAAACTAGTGTACAACTCTTGTTACACTGCCTTGTCATCTCCACTTCAATTGAGGAACTTAAATTCCTTGTATGCACTAGATATTTTGGGCTGATTGATTAGTTAACTGAAAAATCTCTGAGTGAGAATGCTGTCCCATTGCACAATTGACCTTCAACTGACTCTATCAATAGTTAGAGATCAGTTAACTGAATACAACTAAAAATAACTGAACTGGATTACTAAAATTTAGCAATCACACATGCATAACTGAAATCCAAGCCCTCTAACTCAAATTTACTGAGCTAACTGAGTGACAAGATCCATGTCACACTAGTTAACTGCCTCCAAGTTGTCCTGTTGATGTGGAAATTTGATTTACTCAATTTGACTAAGGCTAAATTCAAATTGAGCCTTTCTTGCTACATTTTTTTAACACTCCATCTTAGCAAGAAAGAGATTTTTCACCACCCCTATCATACACCTATGGAATTCAAATTTACCTCTTGACAATGCCTTTGTCAAGATGTCAACATCTTTATCCTCAGTTGGAATTTACTATAGCAACATAATTCTCCTCTGCACATTATCCCACAAATGATGATACCGAATATCAATGTGCTTGGACCTGTCATAAAATACTGGGTTCTCAGAGAGCTTAATGAAACTATGATTATCAAAATATATCATTGTTGGATCCCTCTCCTGATTGAAATTACCCACAAGCATTTTCCTCATCCATATGGCCTCACATGTTGCTTGACTTGCAGCCATGTATTTAGCCTCTGCTGAGATGAGTGCCACAAACCTCTACTACTTGCTGTACCAAGAAATAGCTACAGGACCAACAATGAAGATAAAACCTAAAGTACTTTTCCTATCTAATGTACTCCCTACCCAATATGCATCAGTGATGCCTTGAAGCTTCACACCCTCTGTCCTCCTATACCAGAATCCATACTCAGTAGTGCATCTGACGTACCGTAACACATGCTTTTCTACCTTCTAATACAACTTGGTCAGCCTCACCATAGCTTGACTAAGCTGATTTACTGCATAACACACGCCGGGTCTTGTTTTCACAAGATACATCTCAAACCCCATGAGATTCCTGTAAATGGTAGCATCAACCTCTTCACTTGAAGTGGCATTTTCCTTCCTCCTATTTGTAGCTAGAGACATGCCCATTGGCTTATAATTATCCATGCGAAATCTCTAAGGTATTTTAGAGGCATACTTCCCCTGACAGACAAAAAATTCAGCATCACCTTGCCATACTTCCAGCCTGAGGTAATAATGCATTAGGCCCATATATTTCATATCAAATTCCCTTGCAAGAGCATATTAGTTACTCATCACCTATCAATATTAAATCATCAACATACAAAACAAGAATAAACAACTTACCATCTACCATAATGTGATAGAGGTTCAGATCTGCTTCACTTTTGGTGAAGCCCAATCCACTGAGATAACTGTTGATCAGAGTGTACCATGCTTAGGGTGCCTATTTGAGACCATACAATGATTTCTCGAGTCTACACACATGCGAATCTCAATCATATGTCTAAAATCCTTTTAGATTCTCTATGTAAATTTCCTCCTCAACAAAACCATTGAGAAAGGAGGTCTTCACATCCATATGGTGGATTTTCCACCCCATCTACGCAACCAATGCTAGAATGGATCTAATTGAGGAATATCTTGCAAATGGTGTGAAGGTTTCCTCATAGTCCATTCTCTCTATTTGAGAGAATCCTTTGGGCAAAAATATAGCTTTTACTTCTTGATTTTCTCATCAACCACATGCTTCACTTTATAGATCCATCTGGAACTAACCACTGATTTCCCTTATGCTCTTGGCACCACCTGCCATACAATGTTCTTCATGATGGATTCATATTCTTCCACCATGGAATCAACCAAAATAGGTTGAGAAACTACTTCCTCAAATGAATCTAGCTCTGTCTCAATGAGCTCTGTCATGAGAGACATGTAACCTGTGTACCTATTAGGTGACCTCCTCTTCCTGCATGTGATGTGGGGGATCCACATTCTCTCGTGCATCGTGCAATAATCTATCATCTTCTTTGGTTCTCTTTCTCCCCTCTCTAGAAGATTTTGGTTGAGTGGGTGCCTCCACTCTGCCTCCTGTGTACTTCGTTGCATGTGGCTACTCCAAAAACTCCTAAAGCTCATTATAAGGCTTGTCCATTGGATCTAGAAGCTCCTGCTCTGATGGGATACTCAACTCTCATTCTAGAGAGAATCTCATAGCCTTGTCCTCATCAAACTTAACATCTCTCCTAACCACTGTTATCCTCAATGAAGGAAAATGCACCCGACAATTGTGTGGAGTTTCAATGTATCCTACAAAAAATCCCAACTCTATTATAGGCTCAAGTTTCTTCTTTGAATCTTGGCAACATGATAATAAACTGAAGCTCCAAAAATTCTGAAATGAGACACATTAGGCTTTATCCTAGAGAAATCTTCCTTTGGTGTGATCATACCAAGTATTCTATGAGGACTCCAGTTCTGAAAATGGACTACGCGTTGCATGCTTATACCCATAGATGCAAAGGGAACCCCTGATCATGCAACATGGTCCTTGCTTATCCCACTATGCTCATGTTCTTCCTTTCAACTACCCCATTTTGGTGTGGTTTATGGGGTGCTATCAGTTCCCTTTGAATACCTTTTTTTGCATAGAAATCCTTGAAGGCATGTGAAGCAAATTCACCTCCATTTTCGCTCCTGAGAGCCTTCACCTTCTTCCTAGTCTCCTTCTCAACCAATGCCTTGAATTCAACAAATTTTGAGAAAACTTCATCCTTCTTCTGAATGAAGAAGATCCAACTTTTTCTAGAGAAATCATCAATAAAAATAACATAACACTTATGCTTTGCTGTGGAGACTATAGAAACAGGTACACAAAAATTAGAGTGGATTCGATCCAAGATTGCATATGCTATGCTATCTTAGCCATTGAAGGTGGATTTGACATAATTATTCAATGTGCAACCCTTGCAGACATCCTGCTGGTCAAGGGAGCCTTTAAGGACATTAGTGGTAATTTTTTGAATGAATTTTAAGGCACCATGGTGTAGATCACCCAATATATTGTTCCAAAGTTCTCTAACATCTCGAATCTACACATTTTTAGCCTTACTACTCAATTCAGTGCAATCTCCCACCTCAAGTTTGTATAAGTTCTTCACTCAAAACCTGATCTACTTCACTTTCCCAGTAGTTATGTGTTTAAGAAATACTTTCCCTTTACTAAAAATAACATCATAGCCATGGTCCTCCAATATTGCTACAAATGTCAGGTTATTCTTCATCCTGGGTACAAACATAACATATTTTAGGTGAAGAGGAGAGGATTTCTCCCTCTCAAAGGTGACAATACCAATTCGTGTAGCATTGTACCTCCCATCATCCCCCATTTTGATATGCATTTGAAGATCCTTCTCCTCCAGGCTTCTGAAAAGATCCTTACACCTTGTCATATGGAACAAGGCAATGAAATCAAGGTACCACACACTCCCCATAATAATGCTATCCATGCATGTAACAAGGGTGAAGTATAATTCGAATTGTGAAGCTAATGTTTCACCTCCTGCTCCTCCTGAAGGCTTTTTGATAAACTTCTTGTGCATACATTTTGTTGCATGGTTCCCATATTCATGGCAATGGAAGCATTTTATCTTGATCAAGTCTTTCTTCTTGCCTTTATTTTAGCTGGATTTAGGCTTTCTCTCGGTCTTCTTCCCTTTTCCCTTCTTCCCCTTTCCAACCAATGCAAAATTCTCTTCATCCTCAAATTTAGATGATTTTCCATCTTTGTTATTTCTCCTGAAATATTATTGAACCAAATCAGACCACAACCTTTCCCAATTTGGTAACTTTTCCCTTCCATTCACAAAGTCCTGGTAGTTGTTATGAGATTTTGGAAGTCCTAGAAGAGCTAGGCTCAACAAGTCATCTTCTGAAACATTCACCCTAATCCCTCAAAGCTCATCAAAAACTTGAGTAAACCTAGAGAGATATTGTGGAATAGTGTCATTCTTCTATATTCTAATGTTTCAAATTTGTTTTTGAGGGCCAATTTTCCATGGTCACTACTAGTTTCGAATAGATCAATTAGTGTCTTCCACATAGAAAATGGTGTCTCTTTTCCATGGATATTTGAGACCACATGGTCTCTCACATCTTCCAGAATAATTATTCTTGCCTTTGCAACATCCTTCTTCCACTGGGCTTACTGTTATGCATACGACTGTGAAGGTTTTGCAATATCAGTTTTCACATATTCTAACACACCACTGTCATCAAGAACCACTTCCATTCGATCCTTCCAAGCTATGAAATTTGACCTACCCTCTAGGGCATACTCGAATCTTAGTCCGTTGAAATACATTCTCCCGATCCTGAAGAAAAAACTATTGCACTAAATATGCTACTTTGAAATTTCTGAGGGACAAGTTTGAAACACTGGTTCTAATGTGATTTAGGGCTCTGATACCATGTATAATTTTGATATAAATTGCAAATTCTCAAGGTTTCAAACTAAAAAAAAAAGAGACACAATTCTACTCTATCGATCTGCAGAATGGAAATCACAATTTATAACAACATGCATAGACATGCAATAATAAAAACCACAAATACACAGTGATTTATAAGGGAACCCAATTTGGAAAAACCCCTTAAGGCTCTTTGCATCAATCAGTTGAATAGAGAAACTATTATAATTTCTAGCTCCAACTCTAAGCTCAACCTGCAAAAGAATAATTATTCTCTTTGCTCAATGACAAACTTTGGACAACACTTACCCAATTATTTTCTCACCAAGCCTCTTATTTCCTTGCCCAATTCCTGAGGAAATTGGCCCCTAAAAGATAGGAATTTCCTCCAAATTGATTTCTTAATTCCCAAGGATTGATCATTGACTGCATGAAACACCTGTACACTCAAAACTAGTATACAACTCTTGTTACACTGCCTTGACATCTCCACTTCAGTTGAGGAACTCAAATTCCTTGCATGCACTAGCTATTTTTGGTTGATTGATTAGTTAATTGATAAATCTCTGAATTAAACTACTAGCCCATTGCACAACTGACCTTCAAATGACTCTATCAATAGTTAGAGGTTAGTTAATTGAATACAACTGAAAATAACTAAACTGGATTACCAGAATTTAACAATCACACATGGATAACTGAACTCAAAGCCCTTTAAATCGAATTTACTAAGCTAATTGAGTGACAAGATCCATGTTACACTAGTTCACTGCCTCTAAGGTGTCCCGCTGATGTGGAAATTCGATTTACTCAATTTGACTAAGGCTAAAGTCAGATTGAGCCTTTCTTGCTACATTTTTTTTTAACAGAAACCCATGGAAAGGATTTGGAGACTTAGTAAAATTCTTTGACTGTGTAAAACTTCCCCGTGTAAACTGCTTAAATCCATTAATATGATATAATTGGCACTTGCATGGTAACAAAGTAATACATTGGCACTTGATTAACTAGCCTATGCATATGATTACTTATAACTTCCATATACAAATCTATTGATTTAAATAGATAGTAATTAATAATATGTGGCATGTTTAATAACCATTGCAGACCATGGAAACTGATTGGGAATGTTTAATATTGATTATTTGCTTGATTCAAACATATAACCTGGAAATTGCATTGCCTTTATTTAATGTCCCTTTTTGTGCCACGATCCAAAAATACTATCCACATTGTAATGGGGATTCCAATAACATGTGATGGAAGGCACTCTAGGAATTGCTTGAAAAAATCAATCATTTGTTGTGAATTCTGAATCAGTCTAGAGGTTCTATATAGATTATAGATTGCAGATACATAATATTCCACATATGGATATATATTTTGTGGAGAATTTTGATTCTTTGCAAAGCTATGAGGAATACACCACTATTAGGGCACAAAACCCTCTCTCTCTCTCTCACACACACACACACAATATTAATGCCCTGCAAATGCAAATGTGCCCATATATTTGTATCACAACTTGTTTGACCTTTCGGTCACACAGTTTATGTTGTAAAACAATCCTCCTTAAAATAATGCATCTTTGATAAAAAAACTTAAGTTCAAAAAGTCTCATCTGAACATTGAGACAACTACAACAATTCCACTTGAATACACAATTGTCTCTAAGTACTACAATGTTTGTCTTTAGATGTTGAAAATTTAGATATTTACTCTTCTGAAATAATGATACAACTTTGTATTTGCTTCATAATTTCGGTCAGCTTCAGAAGCTATTCGATTCTTCGTGCATCTTTAAAACAACCACTGTAGTACAATGACAAATTGTTTGTAACAATGGAGATATTTTTCTAATAGTTCATTGAAACAAGAATATGCCTCGTATAATTTTCCACTATAAAAAGTTTAGTTATTAACATATTTGAAACATGACCATGAGGGCATGAACCCCCCTTTTTTAAATAAATAATTCCATAGTAAACCAGAACTACAAAATAACTTCATCAACATGAGTGTAGTCGAAACTTGCAACACCCAATCCTACGAAATCATTCTGACAAAGAGCTCACAAACTTCTTTCCTCTTTTTGAATCTCCTTAAATGCATACAAAATTGTATGATAGGCCATATTATCGCAACCAACACCTTTATCCTCAATCTCTTTCATCAATATCAATATTTACTTCGATCAAAAAGAATATAAAGGAATGGTTCTTTGGTGGGAGATCTTCTGATTGAAAATTGAATCATGGGAGATGTATTAGGGCACAAAAACCTAAAATATACAATACACATCAAGCTTTGACAAAAACACATTCACACAACGGTTAACAAATATTAATTCACAATAATAAATTTGATTTGGGAAATAAAGATTTGGAAATAACATATTGGAAATCAAGAGCAACTGTCATGGGTGAAATTAGGGCACAAAACTGTAATTTCCAATGGTCTTCAATGAATTAATGCAAAAGCATCTTCAATGAGTCAACACAACATCCTAGGCATTCTAATTGAAAGTATACATAGGCATTTACTTTAAATTTATAATGCATTTTTATTTTACTCAAATATGATTAGAAGAGTGGTAAGACGAGAGGTAAGAACCTACAAATCATGATTGTGGGATTCTTCCTAACTAGAGTTGTTGCATTGCATCTCATTCTTAGTTGCATTCATTTTTAGATGCATAAAATTAGAAATCATTTTAAAATGTATGTATAGGGAAAGAGACTCTAGGGTTAGATTTGTTAGAGGATGTACTTCAATTCCATCATCACCAACCACCCCCACTAGACAACGAGGTGCAGTAAGCGCTACATCACCATCCATATCAATAATTTCATCTTTTGCAGGTAGAATAGACTTCCCAAGGTACAAAGATCATATATTTTACCTAGAGAGGAACCAACTTCATCTACAAAAGTAGTGGTAGAAGAATATACATCTTCAACCAAGGGAGTCATCTTCCTTTCTTCAACAGGTGAACAACTTATTGGTCAAGAATTGGAAGTACCTAGTGAAGAAGAAGAAGAGGAAGGAGAAGAAACTTTCCCCGAAGAACTATTGATAGAAGAGTCAGAGAAAGACAATCTAATTTAGGAACTTGTTGTCGCCACAACATCCCCATAATTTTTCAAACTAATTATGGGGACCATCTATGTAAAATTTTGGTCATATCACTCTTTTAATGCTTTGATTTTATTAATATTGTAAGATTTTCATTTTGACTGGTTCACTACAGCGCTTCAACATCAACTTCCCAACCACTCAGATTTCGCTGAATTTAAGCTTAGTGTATAGAAATTAGGCTTAATTAAAATTTGATTATATATATATATATGGCTGGAAACATTATGGAAGTTCGAATTTTTATATCACCCGGGATCCATATCACCCGGGATCCCATCTCCAGGATGACGTAAGTGACGTAAGTGAGAGGGACTCTAAAAGCCGTAATATTAAACATTGATAAATTTTTAATATGATATAAGATGGGGAGGAGACCCACTCTCCACGTTGGCATTCCTCCCTGTACAATTCCTTTAAAACTATATGTACAATATTGCTCATACAATTGTCTTACCTTTTCTTATATATTATGTTTGGATAATAAATTTCTCATACAATTCCCTTGGTTTTTCTTATAGGTTATATATTGAATATTGATAAGAAATTTTGTTATATGTTATATTAGAATTGGGTTATTTTATTTAATTTCTTTTTTTAGTTAATCTTTTTTTTTTTTTTTTTTTTTTAATTTAAATTTTAATTATGTTCATATAATTTCTAAATTATGTTAAATTCAAATTTTAATAAAATTGTTTAGATTTTTGTTCATAATTGTATTTTCCAGTATTTTGACAATTTTGATAACCCAATTTTGATTAGATATATTTTGAGTTTTATTCATTCTAATGAGACCTAGAATGATTTGTTGGAAAGCAAAAATTATGAAGAAAAATTTGGAAATATTAAATCAAATCAATAGATACATTTAATATGCTAAATAAAGGAGCAGAAGTTGGAGTTACGAATTTGCAACTAAAAATGAATCTTCTAAGTTTGTTAAGAAATAATTTTCATTGGCCCAAAACCTCTGACTGCTACAAATTCGTTTGAGATGATCTGTTTTTATAGAGAAATCTCCATGTGGGAAATGCAAAGCACAAATCCCTTTTATTTTATTTATTATTTTTAATTTCAAATTGAGAATTTATTGTGACTGTTTTTATATTTTGGTTGTATGCACAAATACTAATTGGTTTTAATTTTGATTTGTAATTGATTTTTGGCATAGAGCTGTTGCAAGGAGATGAAGGCAAGGACTAGAGCAATAGGATTGCACCAGTAGAGATGAAAAATGAGGATTTGCAGCTCCAAAAAATGATGATTGTGTATTACTTCCAACAACTCTCCTTTTTGGCAGATTTTGGTAAATTATAAATAATTGTTTTGAGAATGAGAAGGATTCCTCTTTTCTGCAATTTTGAGCCTCTAAGCATTTTTATAAGGATAATTCTAATGGTATATTGAGAGGAATAATCAGAACATGTGTTTGGGGATTTGCTTTTCGAGATCTAGTCCTTGTCTTTGAGGCAAAACTTGCACTATTGCAACTCTTTTCTCCATTTACAGAACTCATATTCTTGAGAGGATTGTTGAGGAGATCCATTGTAAAATAGAGCAAGGAAGCAAAGTTTGAGCTAATATTTGGAGATATTTTTATTTGTTAAATAATTCTTATTCATTAAATGACATATTTATATCAATTGTTCCATGTTCTTCACTTTTATTTAATATGTGAATGATTGTTTTTTAAATCAACTATATGATCTATTAGTTTCTTAGATCGGTTATTTATTTCTAATCTCTCTTGTGCTTCAATCAAATTTCTAAGTAACTATTTACTCAAAAATTTCCATTTAAAACAAATTTAATTGTCATTGGGATTATGTGAATTTTTTCAAAGTCTTAATGACTCAAATTTAATTGTTTTAAATCTCTAAACAAAGCATGTTTTGCAATTATAATACTAGATGTTAGAACTTCTTCAACAATTGGATATTCATTATAAAAGAACATGTTAAATCCCCATTATTTTAATCACTTTGCTCTTGATTTGGGTAAGATCTATATCTTTCCCTAATCGAGATAAAATAGATTATATTTCCTTTTGCTACTTGCATTCTAGACTAATTTGAATTTTCATTTAAAAAACATTTTTAGAAGTCTCCTTATGTAGGAGCAAACTTTAGCATGCCTTGAATGAGCCCTTGTTTAATTTGAAGGGATTCTTACTTACAAGTGCACGAAAAGAAGGTTTTTCTGATTGCCTCTTCTTGTTGATAGTTAATTATAAATATCATAAGTCAACAGGGAGAGTGAGGAGGTAATTAGACCTAGTAGAACCAGTCAGAACCATTATACCAAACAGAAAAGGGTCTGATTTGGGACTTTGACCTAGTGGTCTCCCTAATGTTCATGAGGTCATTTTTTTCCATTAGCAGAACCTTACATAAGCTTTGAGGAATCAACAATGGTAGAAGGAGAAGGAGAAATATTCCATGATGGACACCCATTTATAGGAGGAGAGGAAAGACCACCATTTGGAGGTGTCAAAGGAAGAAGATGGACTCCTGTTGGAGGTGGTAGAGATGGAAGAGGGGGATTAGGTGGATGTAACAACCCCTTGTTGATTTCCTATGTAAATAAATAAAAATAAGACCAAGGTCGTGGGACACGTATTCCAAGATGAAGGTTGGGCAAAACCATAGTGATGGGGATCACTTGTGATTAATTAATTTCTATGGAAATTGACAAAGACATTGGCAAAGGCAAAGTGGCATTAATTGACATTTTATTTATGAAAATAATGGAAGATAAGAGAAAAGGGAGATGAAAGGTCACATATTTTCTTGAGAAGGAAATTGAAGGAAAATTAAGGAAAAATGAAGAAAACAAAGACCTATGTGATATATAGGCTTTTGAGATCAATACACAACCTTTTTTCAGTTTTAGCTTGGAGCTCTCTTCTATTCTCTCACTCTCTCATACTCTTGCACACTTAGAGTATTATTGGAGCATGCTTGGAGAAATCTAGTATTCACTTGGATTTGGAGAAAGAAGGCAAAGGAAAGCAGGAAAGCGCAAGGGAACAGTTGGATCAACCACTACAACTGCGACATTTCTTTTAGGTAACAGGTTGCATGTGTGTTTTCCTTCCTGATTTTTGGATGCATGGTGTATGCAAGTGATTATTTGGTTATGTGTTGTCATTGATATATAGGATTTCCTGGATTGATAGTGGTTTTATCCTTGCCTTTCCATTTCATGGATAGCCATGGTGTTGTGGTTTTTCCCATTTGATTTTTTTCTAGTTGGTTCTCATAATTCCTTATGGATTTGGGTTGGAAAAAACACTCTGAAAAGCTTGGAACAACTTGGGTTGAGTTACTAGTTATGGAGCCTAGGTTTGGCCAAACACTTTGGAGCCCTTGGTGGGTTGAGTTACTAGTCCTGGAGCTAGGTTGGATAAATGCTTTGGAGCCTTGGAAGGTTGTGGGTTGAGTTACTGGTTCCTGGAAACCTGAACAACTTGGGTAGAGACTGATATGGTTGGTGTTAGTGATGTCTGATAGTTAGGTGGAATCACTAGGTGAGGGTTGAGGTAGTTTGGCCTCTGGAAGCCCTAGTTTGGTTTATTCCATGAGATCCCACATTCATGCTTGGAATATGGCGTGGGGGTGATTAGCTGAAAAATAGTTTTGGTTCAACTCAATCTATGGTCGGGTGGTACGTGGAATTCCTTGACTTTGTTGGTATTTTCATATTTAATAAGATCTATTATTCTATTATGATTCATGAATATTTGAAGAAATTATGTTGGTGATATTATGGTTGAGTTTCCATGGTTCCTATGCTGGTTATTTATCTGTCATTTGTTGGTTACATGATGTATGTTTTAATGGCTCTCGTCATGAATGGTTTAGCTATTGATTGGTTGATGAATGTATGGACTAATAAGTGTTGTTGCAGTTATACAAAGAGGGCATAAGTACTTTTAAGTGATTCTAAGATGAATCTCAGAATTTTATGACCATATATACATTCATGACATGTAGCTTACATGTATGTCATGTGTTTGACAAAATGCCTAGTATGTTTTGGTCAGTCTGGGCTGAGTTCCTAGTTGAGATTGAATATTTAGCTTTGTCATTATGTCAATTATGATTCTCTAGTGAGCTCATTGAATTAATGAACATATATTTATTTATAACCTACAGTTAATATGTACACAAAGTGTTTGTATAAATGAGTAATTCATAACTCCAACTTCCTGGGGTCATAACTTTGGCATACGATTTCTGTTTGACTATCACAATACCTCATTTCGAATATCTCCATGAGGAGGCCGAAAACAAAGCAATAAACCAATCTTGAACTTTTTCTAGTCTCTCTGTTTTCGCTGAAAATGTTTTTTAGACCCTCAAAACATCCTTAGAAGTTTAGAACCCGAGAAAACTACCAAAAATAGAAAGTTATGTTAAATTTAAGGAAATGAAACTGAAAAGAAATAGTGTTGGTTCAAGCTAGGATGATAACCATGTGATCATGTGTCACTGGGTGTTTGTAGTTAGTTTTGGACATGTGGACCCCATTTTCCATAAGTGCATCTTGGAAATCAGGTCTCGCTGTAACACCCTCCTCTAGTAAACATGTGACAAGAACTTACTATGATATGATTCGACTCCCTATGTGTCAATTAAGAAAGTGGAACCGACAGAAACACACCATACAAACCTTCCACATCAGCAACAGAACTCCCAGGAGCCATCCCAACCACTTAGATAACCAGCCCCTAAGACCAATTGCATTTTTAGACCATTAAAATGCTAGACGCTCCCTTGATATGGGCATGCATGCGTCCAGGAGGCTTGGGACGCTCCCACAACATGGGTATGTATGCGTCTAGAGACTTTTATCGCTAGTGTTGTGTCTACATCTCTAGAATTTGAGTCACTTTTTCAGGCCAAAGCCCAGGTCACTGCCCATAAATCAATGACACTTTCAGAACCGAAAGGTAACAACATAATAAGGAAACAAATGCAATTACTTGAATAAGGGATTGAATGGATCCCTACTAGCCATAACAAGCATTTCATCAAACATGTCACAATTATGTAATCTACATGTTTAAATAACAAATCTAAGCATAGGGTTCTTGTACTCATTTGAGAATTGCTAAGAAGAATTGATGCCTCAACACATTAGCTGCCATTTCATCCATTAGGCCATATATACATTGTTCATTAATTTACAAGTAAAAAAATGATGAGATAAATACTTAACCACTTCCATAATATATGCTCATAACTAGCATAATAACAACAAAAATACTAAGGAAACAACATCCATATAATCCAAAAATAAACCAGTACAATATTCACGACATAACAAAGAGAAATAACCTCATATTAATGATGCAAAGGCCAACAAGTTGTAGGACTTCCACAAACTGCCTGACCATAGACATGGCTGAGCCAAATCTCTCTTCAGCTAGTCACCCCGGTGCCATATTTCAAGCATGAATTTGGGATCTCATAAAACACATCAATCCAAAACTATCCAAGGGTACCAGAGGCTAACCACCACAACCCATCAAATAGTGATTCCACCTCAAGGTTAGACACCAAAAAAACCATCACCAGATTGGTCTCTACCCAAGCCTTCTAGGGCTCTAGATCATTTGTTCCACCCATGGCTTCCAAGACTAGTAACTCAACCCACAACATACTCCAAGCTTCCAGAGCGTTTGTCCAACCAGGGCTTCTAGGACTAGTAACTCAACCCAAGCTATTATAGGGCTTCCAGAGTGTTTTTCCAACCAAGGCTTCTAGAACTAGTAACTCAACCCAAGCTAAAGGAAACATGAGAACCAACTAGAAAAATAAAGAAATGAACCCACAACACCATAGCTATCCAGGAAATGGAAATGCTAGGAAAATCCACTGTCAATCTAGGAAATCCTCCATGCCAATGATAGATCATGACCAATAAACCACATGCATATTCCATGCATGCCAAAACTAGTGAGGAAAACAAGCATGCAACTTAGTACCTGCAAGAAAAACCTGACGTAGTTGCTGATCCCAATGTCCTCTTGCACTTTCCTGCTCTTCCTTTTCCTTATTGCTCCAAAATCCCAAGTATGCCACACTCTTCAAGAGTTTTCCAAGAAAACTCTAAGTGTCCAAGAGTATGAGAGAGAGAGATAATATAGAGAGAGCTCCAAAACTGAACTGACAAAAGTCTATGAACTGATCCTCATAAGCCTTTTTATTAATGAAGCCTCTATTTTATTCATTTTCCATTATTTTCCTTCAATTTCCTCCTCAGATGCAACTTGTGACCTTTCACCTTCCTTTTCTCCTAATTTTCGTTATTTTTATAAATAAATGTGCCAAAATGCCATTTTTCCTTTCCAAAGCCTTTGCCATTTCCTTTGCCAATTTCCTTAGCCATTAATCAATCACTAGTGATCGACATCACTATGTTTTTTGCAAACATTCAACTTGTAATAAGTGTCCTATCAACCATGGTTATTATTTTTCCTTTATTAAATTTTATTACATGGAATTTTCACCAGGGCTATTACAGAACCCTCCCCCTTGGGGGAACGCCATCCTCGGTGTTCAACAACACCTACAACCAACAAGGTTGCTGTAAGAAAAACATACTTCCCATGGAGCTTTATAACTTAGCTCGATGCAATTTTTACAATGATCATCCCACTGAGAAGCAAACCAACATGAAAACATATCAAGCATAACATCATAATGACATGACACTCGTACCACTTATTGGAGATTTATAACATATCTCGTGGTGGTATTTACATCAAAATACACCAAACATCACCAAAACATGTACCAAAAACATATACCAAATACATATACCAAAACATCCACTCAACTAACGAATAAGGAAGGATACACAACCCGCATCTGATCTTCCATCTCCCATGTAGCTTCATCGGGCCCAAAGTGCTTCCATTGCACTTTAACTTGCTCGATTGCTTGGTTCTAGCGCATGATCATATTTCTCTGCAATATACACTAAGGCTTTGGTTGGAATTCTCTATATGGATCCACCTGCAATACATACCAGTCAATCACATGATCAAAATCTTTAACATACTTCTTAAGAAATGACACATGGAAAACATCATGGAATTTTACTTTTGGAGGTAGTCCAAGTCGATAGGCTACTGTCCCAATCCTCTCAATCATCCTGAAAGGTCCAAAAAAATGTGGTGCCAACTTGGCACATGATCCAATCCGCAAGGAACTCTTCTTTGGTTTGATGCGCAAGTACACCTATTCCCCAACCCGGAACTCCTTGAAAAACCTATTATGATATGCATAACTCTTCTTCCTATCCTGTGGTGCTTTCAAATTCTTCTTGAATACCTAAATTTCCCGCTCCATGTTTTCCATCATGTCTGGTCCAATCAACACCCTGTTAACTGGATCACTCCAACTGATGGGAGTATTACAATTCCTCCCATACAATGCTTCAAATAGACTCATCCTTAGCGACTCCTGGTATCCATTGTTATAAGCGAACTCTACCAGTGGAAGGTACTCTTACCACTTCTGCTGTTGATGTATCACATACATCCTCAACATGTCCTCCAATATCCTCTTGACCCTCTCTGTCTATCCATCTGTCTACATATAATAAGCTGTATTGAAGGCTAACTCTGTGCCCGAACCTACAAATAACTCCTTCCAAAACTTGGAAGTGAATTTCCTATCCTTGTATGACACAATATTCTTAGGAACTACCTGCAATCTGACCATGTCCTTGATGAAGACCTGTGCTACATGACTCGTTGAGAATGGAGACTTCACTGGAATGAAGTGCGCTACCTTTGTCAACCTGTCCACCACTACCATATTGGAATCATGCTGTCTCACTGTCCTTGGAAAACCTGTAATGAAGTCCATGGAAATGACCTGCCATTTCCATTATGGAATTAGAATTGGCTGTAGAAATCCACCTGGATGCTTACACTCTGCCTTCAATCGCTAACAATCCAAGCACCTAGCCACAAACCCTTCTATGTCTCTCTTCAAATTTGGCCAATAATATAATTTCTTCATTGTTGTTAGCATCTTCTGATAACCTGGATGACCTCAATATGGTTTCAAATGAAACTCCCTCAAGATCACCTTTTTGATCTCAATGCTATCTGGCACATTTATCCTGTCCCTGAATATAACCAATCCATTTGCCGTGATTCAATAGTCCACATCTTGTGCACCTAGATATGTACTTGTACCAATACATGTACCTGTACCACTACATGTACCTATACCTGTACTCTGCTCTAATCTGTGAAAAATCTTAATATACCTGTCATCCTACTTTCCTGCCTTCAAGATCCTATCCCGTAAATTTATCCCACACGAGCTCATAACTGCTATGTGATTTACCTGTATCCGTCTTCAAAGAGAATCTGCCACCTTGTTCTTTTTACCTTTGATATACCTGATATCAAATTTGAACTCATTGATTGTGGCCAACCACTGAGCCTACCTACCATTCATATTCGGTTGGTCAAATAGATACCTCAAACCACTGTGATCACTCATCAATACAAACCTCGTGCCAAGAAGATAATGCCTCCACATCTTCAATGAATGTATGATTGCTTCCAACTCAAGATCATGTGTCAGGTAGTTATGCTCATGCTCATTCAGTTTTCGTCTCATAGCATACCACCTATCCATCCTGCATAAGGACTCCACCAAGTCCTCCCTTGCAAGAATTTGTACATGCTAAAAAATCTTAGTCTGGATCTGCAATATTTAACACTGGTGCATGTGTCAACAACTGCTTGATCTACTCAAAACTGGTTACACACTCCTCTTTCCATTCAAACTTCTTACCTTTCCTCTCCAATGATGTGATAGGATAAGCAATCTGTGAGAAGTTCTTGATGAACCTCTTGTAATAACATGCTAACCCCATGATAGATCTCACCTCATCTACATTCCTGGTAGCTTCCCACTCCATGATAACTCTTTTATTTTTTGGGTACACTGCTATGCCATCGTTGGAAACCATATATCCCAAGTAGTGTACGTCAGTCTGAAAGAAACTGCACTTGTTGAGCTTAGCATACAATTGATGCTCTCTCAATAATCTCAACACTACTGCTAAATTCTTGGAATGCTCTTCTTGATTTTTGGAATATACCAATATATCGTCAATGAACACAATAACAAACTTGTCCAAGTACGGACGCAACACACCATTCATCAAGCACATAAATATAGATGTAGCATTAGTTAAACAGAATGGAACTACAACAAAGTCATAATGCCCATACCTAGTCGGGAAAGTTGTCTTGTCTATGTCCTGTTCTTCAATGCGTACTTGATGGTATTAGGATCATAGATCAATCTTCGGGAACACTGCTGCTCCCTTCATCTGATTGAACAAGTCATCAATCCTTAGTAACCAACATCTGTTCTTGATGGTCACTCTGTTTAACTGCCTATAGTCAATGCATAACCTAAGATTACCATCTTTGTTCTTCACAAACAGTATCGGTGTGCCCCATGGTGATACACTTGGGCTAATGTAACACTTGTCCAACATTTCCTTCAACTACAACTTCAAATCTACCAACTTAGATTTACTCATCCTGTAAGGTGCCTTTGATGCCAAAGCTATCCCTGGCACCAACCCAATACAAAATTCTACTTCCCTAGGAGGTGGAAATTTTGAAATATCTGCAGGAAATACATCTTGAAACTACTATAGAACTAGGTACTTGCTCAAAACATCTGCATCCTCAACTTCCTTACCTTTTTCACTAGAAATGTGCACTACAAATAACACAAACCCTTTCCTGCGACTACATTTGGCCTACATAGTTGTCACCATTGTAACTGATGTTGCTTTATTCTTACACTACAAGACTCTTTGTTCCCCATTGCCATCCAAGCACTCAATATATTTTTCATAACAATCCACCTTGGTTCTATGAAGGTACAAACAATCCATGACTAACAACATACTGTATGATCCCAATGGTAATACATTCAAATATGTTGAGGTAGGCATACCATTCAGATAAAATGCACAAGATCTTACCCAATGATGAACTCTCTTCTTGGTACCTATAGCCAACTACACTAACCAAGGCTTTTCATGCACTTCTTTATTCAAACCATGCTTATCCACCAAGTCAGGATTAACATAACTATAATTATATCCATGGTCAATCAAAACAAAAACAACTTGATCACAAATCTTACCGTCCATCTCAATGATAGATTCCTAATGGTATGCTTTCCTATTATCTAGCACTGTACAGATCCTAGGAATACTCTACCTAACATCCCCCACTGTCTGTGCCTCATGAGCACTGTAGATCTACGGTCTACCACCCTGATGCTGTGGACAATATCTCCTGTGATGATCTTTGCCACAAGTCCAACACTCTATAGGTTTCTAGTCTGCATCCTTGTTCTGCTCCTCAGATTGATGTCCCTGTCATCTGTCACATGCATTGAAATTCTTAGATGTCACTGCATTCTCTTTATTACCTGTACCCTGAGGTTTTGATTACTTCTCATCCCATTTTCCTTTGTTCCTTGCATTACCTTTCTAGTCCGGCTTAGTCTCAGATCTGCACTTCGATTTATCATAGCAATGCTTTAGCTTTCATATGGCCTCTTCCAATGATCTAGGCTCATTGAACTCAATCTTGTCTATGAATGCAATTGGTAACACACTATTGAATATTTGAATATTGGCCTTCTCCTCATCGAGGTAAGGCACACACCTCAGTAGCTCCAAGAAACTGCTACTATATTCCTCATCTGTCATCGATCCCATATTTAGCTCATAGAATTCTTTTTCCCTGTCATCAAAGTATCTCTCCGATAGGTACTTCTTCTTGAATAGTCTCTCAAACTCATTCCAAGTCAATTCCTCCTCATGAATACATCTAACATTCTTCACATCTTTCCACCAAATATTTGCTTTACCTTTGAGACTGAATGTAGCTATTATGGCTTTCATTTTCTATGGCTAATCATGCAACCTGAAGAACTTCCTCATACCAAGCAACCATGTCTCTGCATCCTGTGATTTCTTCATCTCTCCATCAAATGTAGGTGGCCTTTCTTTCTTAAACTCATTCATGACGAAAACCACCACATCACTTTACACTTGAACACATGTGAATATTAATGTGCATAAACAATGCATAATCAACCATATACTCATGATGACACACTCCAAAACAACACCATCAACTTCCCATGGTGATCTCATTGCAACCATAACCTATACGATATAAATGCAACAAGCACATGGTCTCACAAGACAAGAAACACATATGTAACCCACGTGAATGCATGACCAATACACAACCCATCTAGTTCGAGGGGCGAACCATGCAACGATACCACTTTATGGTAACTGATAGCACACAAGGAGAATGAAAAACCAGAAACCACCCAAAGAGGATGAAACCCGATCTAATACCACTCTGTAACACCTTCCTCTCACATCTACCCAAGTAACCAGGAAATCAGGGTAAACATGTGATGAGAAGTTGCTATGATATGATTCAACTCCCTATGTGTCAATTAAGGAAGTGGAACCAACAAAAACACACCATACAGACCCTCCACATCAACAACAAAACTCCCAGGAGACATCCAACCACTTAGGTAACTAGCCCCTGAGACCAATTGAGTTTTTAGACCATTAAACCCTTGTACGCTCCCTTGATATTGGAATGAATGTGTCTAGGAGCATTTGGATGCTCCCACAACACGAGTATGCATGCATCCAGGGATTTTTCTGGCTAGTGATGTGCATGTGTCTTTGGGATTTGAGCCACTTTTTCAGGCCCAGGTCATTGCCCAGAACTCAATGATAATTTCAGAACCTAAAGAAAAAATAGAATAAGGAAACAAATGTAATTAATCTAACAAAGGCTTGAATGGACCCCATTAGCCATAACATGAATTTCGTCAAACATGTCACAATTATGTAATCTGCAGGTTTAAACAACATATCTGAGCATAGGGGTATCGTACTTTTATGAGAATCACTAAGCAGCATTGATGCCCCAACACATTAGCTTCCATTTCATCCATTAGGCCATAGATTCATTGTTCATTCATTTACATGTAAACACATGATGAGAGAAATACTTAACAACTGCCATAATACATGGTCATAATCAACATAATAATAACAAAAATACCAAGGAAACAACAACCATATAATCCACATATAAACCAGTACAATACTCATGACATAACAAGGATAACTAACCTCATATTAATGATGAAAAGGCCAACCAATTGTGTGACTGCCACGAACCACCCAACTGTAGACATGGTTGAGCCAAATCTCTCTTCAGCTAGTTGGTGAGCCCTGGTATTGCACCAAGAGTGTTGCAACTTCCAGAGGCTCTTCAAATTTACTTGTCAACTGTAGAAATTTTGAATAATATGACATATTCAATGGAGATTATCCTGATCATGTACTATTGCGGAATACATACACAATACATAAGCTCCTCTACGTTGATCATCAATTTACAGAAGCAGAAACATTCACAGGCACACCTAGAAGCATCAATCAAACTCATTAACACAGTATGTATCCCGGGGAAAGCATCTTGCTAAAAACCCCAACTATCTATATATTATATTGATTGAATCATGTAACATTACAAAGTACAATGCTTATCACAAGCAATCCAGTACCAGCTCCACCTGTTACACACAATACAGCTAAGATCCGATCTCCAAATCTATTCCAGTGCTTGCCTGCCTCCACTGCTCAATACCTGCTCAAGAACTGATGAGAATGGCTTCCCAAACTCGTATTTCACCTCAAAATAATCACTCACACTTTTTTGGACGTGAGCAAAGGCTACAATTCTTGATATTAGCCAATTCATTGGCATACTCAATCCCTCTGATTGTGCAAGATCTGGTGCACAACTATAGTCACAACTGATAGCAATCTGATCCTCTAACACCTGTCCCTGCCGAACTGAACATGCACTGACATGCAACTGAGTTAACTGATGTATTCTATAGTTGTATTATGAGTTAATAACTTGTGAATTAATTAATAACTAATTCACCCAACTCATCTCTAGTCTATTGATCAGTTAGACTAAATACAACTAGTTTAACAAGGCTAAACTGAACACAACTCCATCAACTGCACCTCCAGTCCACTAAACTCAACTCACTTGAGTTCTAACTGCAGTCCTGCATGAAAATATTAGTCATCCCATAGGTAACCACGTATTTCCCTCTGGGATCTGCATGTACCACATCCGTAGCTCATCCTGAAGTGCTCCAAGAGAATAAGATCAAGTTTATAGTCCAAATATTATTATGAGACGATAATATTTGACTTTTCTATTTTTGACAGCCAGTCTAAAAATAGACTTTGATCACTCACACTGTGATCACTCACACTGTGATCACTCACACTGTGATCACTCACACTTTCATCAAAAATAGAAGTCCATCTATTTTTCCCAACTTGACCAATCATCCATAAACAACAACCTGCAATCCATAGACATGATCCATATGTCTAAAAATAGACATAGTCTAAAAATAGACTTGCGCCAAAAATAGCCTGCGGGCCCACTTAGTGAAGGCGACTCTTTTCACTAAGCTCCATCATCTTGTTGCACTCTCAACAAACATTTCTTGTTGCACACTTTTCAAAATCAACCCGGTGTTCGTAAAACTTTGAGGTGGAAATGCTATATGCATAGTAGATGAATTCTACTCATGCCACCCTCAACTAGGTCACTTGATCATTAGGTCTCTAAGACCATTCCTCTACTGAACTTAAATGAGATTAACTACTGAAAGTAGAATGTAAAAGTTAGTCCTAGTGCTGAGAAAGTGAATGCTTTTCAACTCTAACTTGTAAATACTCTCAACTTGTAAATGATAATGATTCCATTAATGAAAAACACAAAAATTATGTTGACTGTAGAAAGGAAACTATAATTTGCAATCAATCATATAGCTATCAGGTTTGTTTGAAAACAGAAGAAAATCCTACCCATTCACAATGCAATAATGCATGCATTATTTATCTAATTCACACTTGAAGCTTAAGTAAGGTCCTAATTTCCAAATTCAGAATGAAAGCAATAATGCTATTCACTCTTGTAGGAAAGAAAAAGGAATAAAGGGAATGACCTATATGGTACTTCTGGTCATGGAATCCAAGCTAAAGGGTCAACCTACTCCTAAACTAAGCTATGCTATACTTGCAGGTCAAAACAGGTTGCTACATGATTCCTATAATGCTACAGGAAGTCCTGAAATGCTACAGGAAGTTGGATGAGAGGGTTTTTAGGGTAAGGATGATGGGATGAAGTGATGAAAAGCTGAATGAAAGTTGTGGGGAATGTAGGGAAGGTGACCAACACCCCTAGAGAAGCCAAACACTTCATGAAGGCCAGATTTGGATTAAGAGGGCTGCTTATCATGAAAAAAAAAAGAGATCAAGAACATGGGTTGGACTTCATTAGAAGAGAGTGGAGAAGTCCTAGGTGGAGTTGGTGAAAATATTTCTTGCCTGCAGATCCAACAACCCTACAATATCACATGCACTTGTTCCTCTTTTCATTTGAAAAATATTATAGTTTATGGTGGAAAAGATGAATTGAATTTGGAAACTGTCTAACTAATGCTAAGAAATTGATATATGCAATTAAATACTTCCTAAGCTACAACAATCATATGTGAAGCAAGATACTGAATGTAAACCTTTCCAAGAAATCATAAATAAACTAGCTAACTAATGTTAAGAGCTTGATCTATACAATGAATTACCTTCTAAGCTACAACAATCACATGTGAAGCAAGATACCATATGTAGAATTTTCTAAGAAATCATAGACAAAGAATAACACATTATTTTTGGGCTATGATGGTGGAGTCCTCTAATAATGCTCCCATGAGAGAGGTGAGATAGGGATCACAGTCACAACCTTTTTTAGGAATTATACTCTACTGAATTGTAACAACTAATCAATATTCTAGGCTAAAAGATATATAAATAAACTCTACTGAGCTACAACAACTAATCAACATTATAGGCTAAGAGAAATAGAAATACACAAGAGGGACCTAGGCTTCTAGGGTTAGGACCAAACCCAAGAGCCTCAACCCTCTAAACTAACTCAGTGATGGATCAAGATAAAATTTCTCATTATCATTCCATAAATGTCAAATACATCATCGAAATAATATTCACCAGTGCTTCATCTCTGTTGGAGAGGTAAATCCCCTCTACGGATAGAGGCGATCCCTACTAGCCCAGAATGGGTCTAGCAACAATCAGTCAATGCTACTATGCAAGTTCCTAATTGCAATTAAACAAGAGGCAAAGAGCACCTACTTGGATTCCACTACTGTTGTTTGATGAAGAGATGCCACCTTCACTCCTTCGCTTTGGGTGGTCACGATCCTCCGCAAATAGACACCTGCACACACGAAGAGGAAACAAACACAAGCGTGAAATCTAATAAAAGCAACCATACATCAGTCAAAAAGGATGTAATTCACATTTAACCATTACATAGACAAATGAGAATGGAACAATAATAGTAGTCATCTATTATTAATCAAGCAGAGAAGAGTACAACCAAATGTTCTGACGTCGGTATCCTTCTCAGGAGGGGCCAGTCAGCAAGTGTCTCAAGCATTCACCTTTGGAAATGATTCTCCCAAGACAAGAAATCTCTCTCTCTCAAACAAGCAACACAAAACAACCTTCCCTAAGCTATCATGCACTTCCACACTTATCACACCAAATACCTATAGTAGCAGCAATCTGAGCACTATAAGCTCTACACAATCCAAGCTATTCCAAACTAGCTGCTCATGGTAATGGTGGAAGTTTATATAGGAGAAGGAGCCTCCTAAAAGGGTGGAAGGATGAGCTTATCCTCAAGGGAAGTAGTTGCAAAGGGTCGAATAGACATGCCATAGAAGGGAGTCGATACTCACAAGGCCAACAACCAAGTCTGGAGTTATCTGGAAGGCTGGCTGTTGGAACAAATTCGCCAAAACTGGATCAGCGCGGGTGCATAACTGGTCTGGCGCGCTGACGTCGCAAAGACATAATGGAAAGGGCCATGTCAGCGCGGGTAAATACAAACAGGGGCTGCGCTGGTCATGAAATTCGATGAGCGCGAAAAAGTCGTGTGCTTCCGCGCTGGCAGCGCACGCGGTCTGTTATGAAGCGCCAGTCATCGCGGATATTTTAGAAACAGACGCGCTGATGAGGAAAACTTTGGAAAAGTGGGTTTTTGGCCAGTTCAGAAGGCATGAACTTGATTATTGTGAACTCCTGACACAGTAGGGTGACTGACAGGGAGACAGTGACAAATTACTGTGTAACAGATGCCCCCTAAAGCATGAAGACTGAGAGAGTGGGAGGGGTGAAATGCTTTACGAAACTTGCCGAACTGGAACACCACCAGGAAGGACCGAATATCTCTGATAATCAAGTACATGCAGTCTAGGCATGGGCGCAGCCATCCGAAAGACATGCGAAAAGGTCTGTGGAATGGACGCAGCCACCCAGCTAAAGAGACCAGAATAATGATAAGGTATGGTCGCAGCCATCCATGAAGACTCAGGTATGGGCGCAGCCATCCATCAATGAGTCATGTAATGATCATCCACAAAATCGCAACCTGGACCATAACAGACAGAGGTCCAGGGTCTTGCGCTCCGTCTCGACCCAAACAAAGTACAAGTCCAAGCATGCGAATACATGAGCTTAAGTCGAACATGCATGAACATCGTCTGATTACCAGTCAATGATGAAAACTGTTAACAGACGCGAGAGGTACCACTAATAATGACAATGGTCCTCAAGGTACTATAGGTACAATCCGCGGCGTGTGAATCAATGAGCTAGCGTCGAACACCCACAGAATCATTCGATCGGAGCCCAATAATGAAAACCTCGCGTCGTACACGAAGAACCTGCCATTGAGGCATGCAGGCCCTAAGGCACCTGAAGGGAGTCTCTAAGTCACCTTCCCGGATAATGAGCTGAGGTCGACAGGAAGTGACCTTGATCGAAGGTGGGCCATAATGTTTCCCACATCATCGACATGAGACAGAGGTAAAATGATTTGTGTGAGATAGCAGAGGAGGTTGTATTATTGCAGAGGTCAACTTCTCTTGAACATATTGGCGGCACTACAGTGGATTTGGCAGTATTTGACATCAGATGAGCAGAGGGTATGATGATGATGGCAATGAGAAAATGAGAGGCCAAATAGGATAACCCGTACCCATGGAGGTCAGTTGTGAAACAAAATGAGAAATTCCCACCCGAGACGAATGCAGACCAGTGCCATGTTTAAGAGTGACATACTGCCGACGCAACAATTGCAGTTCCATTTTCCCCACCATTTCTGGCAGGTACCCCGGTTATTTTTGGATGACAAGCTTGACGGGGATAGCATATGCTTGAAGAGTGTCATTTCGACGATGTCCGATGTCATCAAGCATTTAACGAGCCTGACAAAGGAAAAACTCAGCGTCTTTTCATGTTTAGAGAGTCTGAAAAGACAGCGAAAAAGGAGACTCCAGGGGGGTCCTTTTTCGTACAGTTGTGTCTCTCGAGCCCGAAAAAGTATAAAACAATGCTCGAAAGAACCGCCCGATCATTACGATCGAGGAGTACTTTTCGTAAATAGTGCCTTCGACCCAAAAAAGTAAAAAGCGGTCGGAAACACGTCATTTTAGAGCCGATAATGAGTGCGAAACGACAAACACCCAACAATCTTTTTAAGTTACACGGTCGGAAAAAGAGCTTAAAACGACTGCCTCTCGTTCCCTTTAACGAGATGAAAGGAAGCTCGGCCATCTTTTCTTGTTTCATGTCGGAAAAGAGCCCAAAGACGACATTTTTTGGGACCAAGTGATTTTAGGACCATTATGACTTCACCGATTCTGAGGACCTGCACAGTAAAAATATCCGCATAAATCCGTTCGACATGTTAAAAAACACATTAAAACATGCATAAAGACTTAAGACACTGACAGAAGTGCTAAATCCATGGTAAAAGCATGACAAAAACCCACATTTGTAAAATCTATAGTTAATTAAGCCATTTTTACTATAAATAGAAGGGTAAATAGTCATTTTTACCACTGTTACCATATCGAGCCTTCGAGAACGTTGTGAAGCTGTGAAGTTGACGGAGCGAATTCTTCCCCGTGCGGACACCATTCATCGAACGGCTTGATCCAGGTAGGTTCCTCTTGCCATGCGCTCCATTTTGAGTCCTTTTTCGTACATTTTAACGGTGGAATTCGCCCATTTGGGCAAATTCTTTGAGCGTGGATGCGCTCTCGGTCAGCGCGGGTTTCCCGCTCGGGGTCGCGCTGATCGATTTAAAATTACACGTACCACCTTTTGGGTCGGCGCGGAAAACATGTGTTCTTCCGCGCTGACCCAATGAAAAAACACAGGGGCGCCATTTTCAGCGCGACTGTTTTTAAAACAGTCGCACTGGCGCGAAAAAAATTGATTTTTTACAAAATGAACATACAATTTTCCACAAACAGCATTCTAATGTTTCGTCATGGCTTTGCAGGGCACAATGGCTTTTGTATGGCAAGAGAGAGCCCATGATAATGAAGATATAGCTGCATATGTGCTCTTCGAATGCCGGAATGCAATGCAGGCATGCGGTTTTCTGAAATTTTTCCTGACTCCGCGCTTGAGGGCGCAACCTAACTTGTTGGAGTTTCTGATCAGAGCGTGGAACCCAATAGACGGGAAATTCACCATCCGCCGCCAAGACATCGAGTTCGATGCCTCGGATATCTATTTCTTGACTGGTTTGTCGCGCCGGGGCCAGAGGCCCATCTTGGAGGGGCAGCGACCCAGCGGCGAGACTCTGGACCAGCTGATGGCTATAGTATGCCCAGGAGCTGAAAAGACACAGAGCAGGAAGGTTGCTATCCCGACAGTGCGGGACATGCCTCTCCGCACGATACTCTTCCTAGTGACACGGGCAGCGGGTTCCTTGGCCAATCATGAGGCCTCGAAGAACCAACTGTTGTTAGC
This sequence comes from Pinus tabuliformis, assembly GCA_031772625.1. Taxonomy (NCBI): domain Eukaryota; kingdom Viridiplantae; phylum Streptophyta; class Pinopsida; order Pinales; family Pinaceae; genus Pinus; species Pinus tabuliformis. Next base: position 827,869,850 of record CM062815.1, read on the forward strand.
TCTGGAGTGCCTACAGCCCACCATCTTTGACTGGGCGATTGCTGTGACCACTAGCATGAAGAGGCAACTAAGCAACTGCCGTCGTGGAGAGACAAAGCAGTTTGCATATGGGTCGCTTCTTCTTCCGCTCATGCTGGAGCGGGTGCCGGCTTTACAGTTACAGACGATGGCTGTGGACCCACCTAGAGGTCCTCGGGAGACGAGGGCCAGTCGATGGGCCCGCGTCATGCCACGTGGAGGTGGTGGTTGCCCAGTATCTTGGGGAGTGTACTTCAGAGAGTGGCTGGACTGCCAGGTTGTCATTGTGGAGGACTGGCCATATGCCGACATGGACTTCCGCAATGATCCTGACATGCCACTGCCCGCAGGAGAGCATTGGGATGATGGAGGTATGTCACTTGATCTCATTTTAACATTTTTTGATGTTTTTGGTTTTTCATGTACATGTCTTAATAAATGTCACCGTATGCAGATGTGGGACCTGTGAGACCCATTGGCCTAGCCCCAACGACACGGAGAGAGGGGCAAGGAGCTGGAGCCCTGGCCTTAGTTCCTCTAGGAGTGGATATGTCGGAGACTGTGGCCCGCAACCTTGAGGGTTTGCTGGAGGGAGTGCCGGATTACCAGGGGGTCGAAGAGGTCCCTATAGAGCATCAGATCCACACAGTGGGGGTGGCACCCAGGATGCACCGCCTTTTGAGGTGGGTGGCACGAGCAGCTGTATGCTACAGAGAGCATAACCCAGCACACTAGTCGCCTAGGTTTACTTCCACTGATGTTTTGAGAGACATATGTCTCGGATGTACTGAGGACAGTGACTCTATTTTTGACATACACACTTATTTTTGAGCGCCTTAGTGCGCCACACGATATATATATATATATACATACCGATTTTTGGATGGATCTTGTTACATATGATGATGTTTTGTTTATGTTATGCAAATGTTCAGTACAAATGTAATCTTATGTATGAATTGCACAACACATGACCCATATATTTTAATGTTTTAAATGCAAGCTTAAAAGCACACACAACACGCATGCAAACTATGCTTGGAAAATATTTTATATGCGTATGCCTATTCCTAGATGGATCTTTTCTTCATGTGATGATGTGTTTTATATGCTATGCGACTGTTCGACACACATGTGATCTGATGTATCTACGGCATAACAAACGACCCATGATGGAATGTACACATGCACATATATTTTATTTTTATGAAAGCTTGAAAACACACATGATAATCATGTATGCAAACTATGCTTCGAAAATGGATTTTATTTTTGATGCAAGCTTAAAGGCACGTATATACATGCAAACTATGCTTGATGGGAAATTTTATTTTTATGCAAGCTTAAAAGCACATGGTACATGTGCAAACTATGCTTGGAAAAGGAAAACGGGCATGCCCCCAGCATTGTGTCTCAATTCGAGGTACATGCCCCCCAAGCTTTAGTCCATTGAAAAATGGGATGAAGGTTGACATAACGGTTATTGCGCTTGAATTGCACGAGCTCATGTTTCATTGTTTTAACGAGGTTGACACAGGTAAAAGAACTATCCTCGGGACGCCTTGTTTCCTTTTTTAGCGAGCTTGACACAAGACAAGGAACTGTGCTCCATCCAGACTTCGTCATAATGAACGGGAAGTGGAGGCCCCCAAGAAAGTGGCTCCTGAGGGAAGGCCAACATCTTGGAAATCAGGACCTAATGCCCCCAGGACACTATGCACGATGGTGTCATCACTGGGAACGGGCACGGGGTGGGTGGCCACGTAGTTGATTTGTGGCGAGGCAGATGCAACTTGTGGATGAAAGCTAGGAGGGAAGGACGAGTGCGCTGGAGGGTCTTGTGGACGAACGAACGATAATTGATCGAACGTCACGATTCTTCCGTCGTGTGGAAAGAAGACCACACGGAAAAGTGAAGAAACAAGGGCTACCATGACATACACATAATCACGACCAAGGAGAAGACTGAAGTCTAAAGAACCTTGGGTAACCGAGATGTCTATATAGACAGTCTTGCCTCCCAAAGTAATAGGAAACTTCGGGAGGATCCCTAATGGCTGACTCGTTCCTCCATCAAATGAGGTGAGATGCGGTGCGATAGGTACAAGCGATGGAGAACCCAAAGCTCGCCAAGTAGTAACGGGCATGAGACTAACCGATGCTCCTTCGTCTAACACAGTGCCGGGCAACGCCTGATTGCAAGCATAGGCGGTGACCCAGAAAGGCACATGGGACGGAAGGGGAGGGGTAGTCAAACGACTCCAATCAAAGGAGATGACCGAACTACTTGGTGGGGGAACCATATGGTTGCCCCCTTGCTCAGAAAGAACCGAATCTAAATTCTCCGGAGAGGTTTCAGGAGAACCTTTATCAAGCTCAGGAGAATCTGAGGAGACGAGAAGAACATGAGAATTTTTCTCTTCCGAAACAGAGTGCATGAGAGGAGGTGAACTCGAATCAACACCCTTTCCGACCAACGGCGGGTCTGGAACAGGCTGGGAACAGCCAGGTTCGGGAAGAGGGGCCTGGACAAAAGGGGAATCTGAAGCGATCTCTTTGTCAACAGGGGCGCGATCTACAGCTGTAGAAAGACGTTGATAACCAGCGGGAAATGGATTCGGAGGAGCAGCAAGACTTTCCAACACAACAGAGGCTTTATCCATGAGTGGACAAAGGTGAAGGGGATGTTTGCCTTCACAAAGTCGACAGGGGATTCGAAGCTTCCCTTTCTCCTTACCATTCCCAACTGACGAGGTAGCATCGCCATGATCATCAGTGGACGATGAAGGGCGGTCCGGATCGTGAGACCAAACTTCTAATACCCTGGGAATGCCAGGACAATCACGAAGCATATGGTCCTCCCTGCATAATCGACAAGGAAACTTAACCTTCCGCGGAGGAGCAGAAGGTGACCCGACTTCAGGTGTGTTGGAGTGGATAGCTGGACTTGAAAGGGGGACTGTGTGTGTAGGCTCTCCCTTAGGGGACTTCCTCCTCTTGGTATTCCTCTTCTTCTTCTTAGCCACCTGGTTACTGACATCGAGAATTTCACCAGGCGAAGTACAAGAGGATGACGTAGACGTAGGCATCGAAGGGGGGAGATCCACCTTAGGATCAACATGATGTTGTTCAGGTGGAGGGACTGATGGACCAACAGCCGATACGGTAGGGACCAAAGAGGTTGAAAACAACCAAACAAGCAACCCAACAGTTAACCCTGGCAGGGACAACGTTGCCATATACGGAGCACCAACATTCCCAAGAGGAGGGAATTGTCCTGGATTCCCTTCAGAGGGGGAACCTGGGTTAGTGAATCCCGGAAAATTTGCCATAGCAAACGAAAACGAAACCTACTCAAGCTAACGCACACGAGATCTAACCAGGTAATATTATCGTGGCCGAATAAATTTTAAGACACAAGAACCAAACTTGACCTTTTCATGTTTCAAGAGTCGAGAAAAGGACGAAAAGATGACTCCAGTCTCCTTTGAATGTTTAATGAGCACGAAGTGACAAGACGCTCACAGGCACCCTTTCATTTAGGGAGTCCGAAAAGGATCAAAAGTGACTGCTCTGGAGACTCTAGGTATAGGGTTTACCAAGCGACCCACAAAACTGCTTATACACCTTAGCAATCGTATGAGAGCCAAGGACTTTCCATACTGCAGTCAATCTTCCCGAATGCTGTGTTCGGTGCGTTACGGTTCACAAGGCGGTAGACTCAGCTTCCTATGGATAAAGGATAAGAGCCTAGTGGGGTCTCCCTATATACGCGACGGTACGTGGGAGCACAGTCCGTGTTAGACCACTATCGAGTCACAGAAGGAGGAATCACCCAACCATAATGTGAAACAACAGTGACTATGTTTAAAGACGCCGGAACACGTCTCTAACCTAGACCTCTAGATATTTGCGTTTAGTTCCAATGCGTTTTTAGGTTAATTCAGTTCATTTTATGGTTGATCTTGAATTAAGTTTCGATTTCAGGTCCTAACGTATGTTCTCTCACAATTACCTAGATGCAAACTACATGCCAAAGAATACCATTTTGTTCGATGAATTCTAGCTATGAGAAGGTAAAGAATTTTTGATCAAACAAAACGAACACAAGCAATCAAACAACCTAATGCAGCTAAAAGCAAGGAAAGGAAACTTTTCTTTTGAAAATGCGAATCAATGAAATGTTCTTTTCCTTTTCAATTCTCGAAAGCAAAGCTACTAGTTTGATTTTCTTTCAATGGCACAAAGAATCCAAATGAATTTTGAGGAACAGGAACACCAAGCAAATCACTTAATGAAAGCACACAAAGTTCCCGAAACATCCAACAAAGATTTCCAAATCAAAAGGAAAAACCAAGTTCCGCGCGAGCTATGTGATCTAAGCTCGGCAAGACAAACAGGGATTCAAACAAGGAGGAAGCGAAAACCGCTCGGAAACACAACCAAAAACACTTCAACAATCACTGAACAAGTGTAAAAAACAAATCTGAAGTTGGCTGGTCTAACAAGAAAACAAGATCCCTACGGAAGGCTTGACACACACACGGCCACTAGATGCCCTAGGGCTAGAATGCGAAATCAATGGAAAAAGGCAAACACCCGGAGGATGAGAGTTACAACCAGTCAATTAGAGATTCAACACAACCCAACAACTGTAAAAGTGATGGCGGAAATACAAACCAAGCAGCGAAAGCAAAGAGGAAGGTATTTGCAAAACCAGAAAATGAGCAAAAACGAAACCCTGTGGAACAAGAATTCGCAAACAAGCAGCTCAGAGTTCAGGTAATGGAAAACAAGTCACAAACCAAGTGGATAGAAGAGGGGAAAGTCAAAGCAACAAGTTCAGGAGGCTAATCTGGACAAAAATGAATTCTACAGGATCAGCGCGGGTGGCCTTCAGCAACTCGGCGCTGACAAGAGAAGGCCTGTAGCAACTTTGCGACGTCAGCGCAGAAGAACATGGATAAAGCGCGCTGTCTCAAAAACGAGGTCAGCGCGACTGTTAATCGTACAAGAGAGATGACAGGGAAAACAAAGAAGCAGGTGTGCGACATCAACGCGTCTGTTTTGAATTAAACCGCGCTGAGGGTAAAAACGAGTAGAATCAAAGCAAAAACCCCCAAACCAAAGGTAGAAACTCTTTTAACAATTAAGACACTTCCCAGAGGGACTCGGGAAGGCTACAAGGAGAGAAGCAATCCCCAAATCTTGGAAAGAGAGAACAATCAAATTCAAACACAAGAATGGACACAAGAGACAAAAGGTTGATCCCCAGCGGAGTCGCCAAATTGTTGGAGAGGTAAATCCCCTCTACGGATAGAGGTGATCCCTACTAGCCCAGAACGGGTCTAGCAACAATCAGTCAATGCTACTATGCAAGTTCCTAATTGCAATTAAACAAGAGGCAAAGAGCACCTACTTGGATTCCAGCGCTGTTGTTTGATGAAGAGATGCCACCTTCACTCCTTCGCTCTGGCTGGTCACGATCCTCCACGATCTCCGCGAATAGACACCTGCACACACGAAGAGGAAACAAACACAAGCGTGAAATCTAATAAAAGCAACCATACATCAGTCAGAAAGGATGTAATTCACATTTAACCATTGCATAGACAAATGAGAATGGAACAATAATAGTAGTCATCTATTATTAATCAAGCAGAGAAGAGTACAACCAAATGTTCTGACGTCGGTATCCTTCTCAGGAGGGGCCAGTCAGCAAGTGTCTCAAGCATTCACCTTTGGAAATGATTCTCCCAAGACAAGAAATCTCTCTCTCTCACACAAGCAACACAAAACAACCTTCCCTAAGCTATCATGCACTTCCACACTTATCACGCCAAATACCTATAGTAGCAGCAATCTGAGCACTATAAGCTCTACACAATCCAAGCTATTCCAAACTAGCTGCTCATGGTAATGGTGGAAGTTTATATAGGAGAAGGAGGCTCCTAAAAGGGTGGAAGGATGAGCTTATCCTCAAGGGAAGTAGTTGCAAAGGGTCGAACAGACATGCCATAGAAGGGAGTCGATACTCACAAGGCCAACAACCAAGTCTGGAGTTATCTGGAAGGCTGGCTGTTGGAACAAATTCGCCAAAAATGGATCAGCACGGGTGCATAACTGGTCTGGCGCGCTGACGTCGCAAAGACATAATGGAAAGGGCCATGTCAGCGCGGGTAAATACAAACAGGGGCTGCGCTGGTCATGAAATTCGATCAGCGCGGAAAAGTCGTGTGCTTCCGCGCTGGCAGCGCACGCGGTCTGTTATGAAGCGCCAGTCATCGCGGATATTTTAGAAACAGACGCGCTGATGAGGAAAACTTTGGAAAAGTGGGTTTTTGGCCAGTTCAGAAGGCATGAACTTGATTATTGTGAACTCCTGACACAGTAGGGTGACTGACAGGGAGACAGTGACAAATTACTGTGTAACAATCTCAATGGCCTCTTAGCTACAATAAAACTTTGAATCCTAATGAGTTCCTTAGCATGTTTATTTATAAAAAAGGGTAGCTACCAACAACTCCCTAGAAAATAGGGATGTTTGTCTCCCTAACTCGAGAATAGGTGGATCTAGATCTTCCCTGACTTGCATTGGCTCGACTGCCAATGACCTCGAGTTGATGAGAGATAGAGTGGTGATCTTTCACTGATTTGAGGATTTAAGGAGGTGGACAACCTCCTAGAATCTCTCCTTGTTGTTTAGTTCGAGCTCCTGCGCTCAAATTATCTCAAAAGTACTCCAATTCATGCATTTAATACACATTAGGCCACATGACATAGCAACACATATTTTAACCCTCACACTAGGAATAATATAAACAAATCTGTAGATAAATGTGAGAAAAAGATAATTTAAGATGATGGAGGATGGCATTGTGACCCTTATGATATACCTATGGATGAACCTCATCATCACCCCTTACTAAAACTGTTTTTCTTCCTCTGAGCAACTCAGTCATCTATGTCCATGTATTTCATGGCTTTGGTGGCCTCTTTGACATCCCAAGGTTTTGCAGATGGTGTCCCCTCCTGAGGATAGAAGCCTGCATCCTTCTCTATGTCTATTCACTGCTTCCTTTCCTCTTCTTCATTCCTTCCTTCTTGTAATCCCCAACAAAAAAGGTGATATGAGCTTGAGTCCAATCTAGTTGAACTTTAATCTTTGCATGACCCTTTTGTACATGGGTTTTATTTCCAATGCATTCCTCAACCTTTCAGGAGAGTGATACTCCCTGATTTGGAGATTGTGTGGCAAGGCATTCCATCTTCTTTGACATGCTTGTTGGCTCTCTGTCCCTAATAGCTTGAGAGTGTCCTCAAAATGGGAGATGGCCTGCTCTTGAGTGGCAAGGTATCTAGGTGCTAGCTTAGCATCATTGGAGATGATGCTGTGAGTACTGATTACAACCATGGGACTTATCTACTCTGCCCTAATATAGAGGGGTTATTTTTCTTCCTTTTCCATTACTTTCTTCACCTCCTCAGCTTTGGCCTCCTCATGAGTCATCTAAGATGCAAGGGCCATCAGCTGCAGGTCTCCCAAATTTGCATTGGGATCCCAAACATTCCTATCAGTTAAGGTGAGGTTGTGTAGGTAAAACTCAACTAATTTGTCTTAGTCTTCTATGCTACTTTGGTCACAACTCAATGAAATTATTGTAATCCTGAAATGGCATGGATCCATGTGCTAATGTATTGAATTGTAACTGCATCCACTGTTCTTTGAGGAAGAGTGCATAAGAATTGGATGGTAGTCTGCACTGTAGTGCCTCCATGGAGAGGCTTTCCATTGTGGCCAATTGGGTTTCCTTCTCTTGCAATTTCTTCCTCAACCATCTATTTTCTTCCTATAACTGTTCTCTCATTGTGGACTCCTTTTCCCTTAACTCACTTAACTCCTTGCCCATTTTGAGGACCTTCTCTTCCATGAGACCCACATATTCCACCTTCTTGGATTTAGCAATTTGCATCCATATATGGGTCCTTCCTCTTTCTGCTTCAAGTTCAAAGAAAAGTGGGACTGCAAATTTTTGTGGGATCACTTTTCCTCCTTCAATGAACTTATAATAGGAGCTCAAACTAGGCTATGGACTAGGCTCATGTAGCTCTGGGAAATCCTTTTCAAATTTTCTTGGGGAAGCTGCCCCCTCTTGTAATTGTTATGTTGCCTTTTTCCCTTCTTGTTGCTCCTTCTTCTCTTCCTATAAAATTTTCTGTTCTTCTTGTAGCATGCTTTGTCTTTCCTGTAGCATGCTTTATTTTTCCTGTAGCTTCCCTTTTCCTTTTTGTTGGAGTGTGGTAGGTGCCTTGGGTTGTTTAGAGGAGGTTGATCTAGTGGTAGGCCTCCTTACATATTCTATGGGAGTCTTTTATATGGATGCAAGAGAGGTGACATCCTCAAATTTCCTTTCTGTGGGTCATAGCTCCTCTTTTTTACTTGGGGATTCCTCAATTGTAATAGGGGCCTTTGTGGGAGTTTGAGGCCTCGCCTGTTTAATCCTAGTCCTTTTCCTAGTTTTTAAGTAGATGGGAGTTTTCCTTTGTATTTTATTTTTAGGTTTTATTGGTGTGATCAAGGTAGCTAAGGTGGTAGCTACCACTTTTTTAGTGGGCCCTGGAGACAAATTTGTTTTATCTAGGGATACCTCTTCTTCTCTAGATGAAGTTGCTTTCTTAGGGCTTGGTTCTTCCTACTACTCCTCCTCTTCTTCTTCATCTTTCCCTTTCTCTAGTTCTTCCTCTTGATCTAGTTATTCCTCTGTCTTCTCTGCCTCTGCCTCTTCTTCCTATTTTTCCTCTGCCTTGTCTTCTTCTTTCCCTTCTCTTCCTCCAACACTAGAGGCTAGTGTCTCACCTGGTGTGAGGGTTTGAGTTTCCATGAATGTTTCTATGTCCATATCCCTGAATTTGGACCAAGGGACATGGATCCTTAGTTTATCCAAAGCATTTACCACTATCAATTTGATGAGGCCATGGTGGCCTAGGCGTTGGTGCTTACCCTCTCTCACCTTTTGGCTCATGTCCTTGATGGACTGTAAGAGGAAATAAGGTACACTGAGTCTTTGGGCTAGGGGAAATTCTGCTTGAAACCTTATTTCATGGAGAAATTTGGAAGGGTAGCGATAGATTACACTGAGTATTCCTTCACAGGAGATGAACTTGAGGATATGGTAGGCCACCTCATCCCAGGGATAGGGTAGGATTTCCATTCTGACTGCATTTTTATCTTCAATAGGTTTCTCATCGGTAGTGAATAAGTTATTTTTGACAATGGCACTACTTCTCTTATCTTCACTCCTCCATTGGATCCCTAGGGTAAGGGTTGTCACCCTACCAATTAGCTTAGGAATGATGGAAATGGCTAATGCCCTTACCACAATGGTGGCACTGACTCTTGTATGAGAGTCTAGGGCCATGGAAAATTCATATGTAATGCCATCATCACTGATGCCTTTTGAAAATGTCTAATACAAAAGGGTGAATATGAATTATTTTAATGTCTGTAGGCTCCCTTCTATTGAATCCCCCTCCCATCTTTCCAATGTTTTCAACTAAGTGTAGGAGGGTTTCTTCCTATAACAAATCTGATGTGTAATTCAATTGGAACAGAGGGTTGGAATATCTAGTTGACAAAAATTATGTATATTCCCTCTAATCTATAGCCAAAAAAATTCTTTCAATTCAGAAAATGACTGCTATGACTTGTAGAAGTTAGGGTGCTCCAAGATGTAAGTTATGGATAGATGATTGAGAGGGGTGTTATAGACATTTTTGGGCACTGCAACCCCAATCATACATGTCCATAAACCAAGGGCTCCTAAGTCCCTAAAAGTGTTGCTTCACATCCTAAAGGAACAAGGTCAGCTGATTACATCATCTCCCAGAAGTTCTCCACAGAAAACTGCTCAGAACGGGTCAAAGCTGGACCATACAGACTACCCAGTGTAGAGGGTGTGATGCATCTCACTTGCTCAGTGTAAAGGGTGCGATGCATACTAGAAATCCCTTCTGTAGGGTGCGATGGGCGAGAGTAGACAAATGGCAGAGACAGTTTGCAAGGTGGATTGTCATGGAAGCTTATTGGAACTTCTCCTGTGACACTTGCCTCTCTAAATTCGCCCAGGGATGAGTAAGAGATCATCAATCTCCAAGTGGAATCAAGAACTATCAAAGAGAGGACACTAATCAAAATCCCAGAAGATGACTCACCCCCCTGTAATTATCTATATATGGATCCCTCATCCCAGAGATCCAGAGGCTGGAATTTTGTATCTTGTAAGGACGTGCTGTTGGTTTCTTGGTGGAATATCATAGTGTTGGGTGATCTAAGCTTTTCATGAGGTGAAGAAGGGCTTTCATTCTGGGAGGATGATGCTGGGTGAGATCAATTGGTTGTAATCCTCTTTTCTATTCTTGATATTAATAAAGCTATTCAAGTTTTCCTCCACATTCTTGTATGTTTGATGATATATGCATTTGTGTGGTCAATATATATCTGGTCCTATATTGTTTATGATTGTAGATCTTTGTTCTTCGATAGTATTATGCTGCTTTGATTCCACAGGTGCTCTTTGAAGCTGAGTAGACGAAGGAAAAGCGACAAGGATCTGTCAGAAGGGAGAGGAACCAAGCAAGGAACCAAGCGCAAGACTAAGGTTGGTGTCCTTTGTTCCCGTCTTATCTACTTCTCATAAAGGAAAGCGAAATTAGTTTTAGTTTGTTTGTTTCTAAGATAGCTACCAGTAGTAGTGGGACTAGCAGCTCCGAGTGGACACTAGATTTCCTAATAACAAAATGGCGGCTGTGCTGGGGATCGAATAGATTGTTTGCTTGTCTATATTTGTTTGCTTTATAAACTTACAGACGGAGCCTGAAGTTAAACCAACTAGCTTTCGAACTACAGTTGCTATGCAAGTGCAAAGTAGATCAATGCTGCTTCAGTCTATCTTTGGGTTTTGTTTATAAACTGAACGATCGATTTGCAAACATCCAAATTTCCCTAGTGGTGGCTCTAGTAACTTCATTAGATCAGCCCCTGTGATTTCTATTTACTGACTATCATTAGCTCAGCCTAAATCCCTGAACTAAGCTGCAAACAGTGACCAAGAACCAAGTTGAAGTCTCGTCCCTGGACCATCACACTTTATCCTCTTGGGAATCTGGATGCATCACACCTACTGTGTGCAGTAGGTGCGCTGCATCACACCTTCCTTGTGTTGCAAGTGCGCCGATCAGATAAGACCTCTTCTGCTCTCAGATTTTGGTTTCTGTGTTCACTCTCTTCAGCTTTATTCAAGGGTTTTACTGTCTGTGATCAGTATACCACTGTGGAAACTCCCTTCCTTTGCATGATTCCACCTCCACAGTACAAAGAATTGTGAATGTTTTTATGTATTGTGCGCCATTTGCAGTTCTCTCTTACAAAAAGTAACGTAACCAAATTGTCGTCTTTTGATTTGGAAGTGTCGCAAGTGTCGTTTTCAGTCAAAGAAAAGAATTCTATTGTTCTTGATGGTCGATTATACAGTTACTCTTGTATTTGATTTGAATTAGTAGTTTTTCAAGTGTCGAAAGCAATTTTCAATTCAAAATAGGAAAGTGTCGTCATTATCTTCCTTTTGTTTTTGAAGAGAAATTTGTTAGTACTGTTGCTTTGAAAAGATAATTCAGATTTGTACTTAGCATTCTTCTTGTCATTCACACATTAAGAAAGCTAAAAAAAATACATGCATGTGCATTTGCATTTAGATTGCTTGTTGGTTTGATTTGGGACAGTGCATATAATGTGTGCTCTCTACTCTATGTTGAAAGAATATCATCTCTCTTTCTTTAGTAGCTAGGATTTTCATTGCAAAAAGAAGATTAAATGATTGTTTATCATCTTAGATTGCAATTTAGGAATTGTATATCTACATCACATGGTGAACCTGAAAGGCAAATTTCTTAAGAAAGATCAACTGTAAAATAAATTCAATGAACATAAAAACACTTTGGAACTTAACACGCAACATCTAGAAGTCGAGGCTAGAGACGTATTCCAACGTCGTAAAGCCTGGCAACTGTCGCTTTCATTGTTGGTTGGGTGATTCCTAATCTTTGAGACGACAAGTGCCAGTACAGACTTGTGCTCCCATGTACCGTGGAGTATATATTGGGAGACCATAATAGGCTGTATCCTTTATCCTTAGGAAGCTGTGTCTGTCGCCCTATCGATCGCAATGCACTGAACACATCATTCAGGAAGATTGACTGCCATACCATAAAAAGTATTCTGAAGTTTTGTGATTGGTTTGGTAATCCCTCTGCCTAGATTTCCAAAGTAGTCTCTTTCATTCCTTTCCAAACTCCTTAAAGGAAAAGGTCCATATGAGTACTTGTCACTTCAGGCTCACTAAAAATCGAAGGCGACTAGAGTCATCTTTTGTTTTTTCTTGACTCTTAAAAATTGAAAAAACAAGTTGTGTCAAGGCATCTAAAATTCATTTAATTCGGAATCATTTTCCCCTTTATTTTTAGTTGATCGAGTAATCCGCAATCATGGAGGAAAGTCAATCAAAACCTCGTCATTCGTGAAGACTTACGAGTCAACCGTCTTTGTCTCCAGAAACAAAACTATTCCGGACAAAGCGAACTCGTTTAACCGGTTCAAAGTCCCCTAGTCGGGTTGGAACAAGTGTTCCGACACCCTTAGAGACTCCGGTTACTCCAAACATTTCTGGTATCCCTGCCTCTATAGAAGAAGTTCCGCAGCCACTAGAAGACATTAGCACTGATCCTAATGTGAAGGTAAACACTTCTATTCTTGAACCGACTCCATCTGCAGCTGATTCAGAAGGTGTTATTCCCCAAACATCTATCGTTGCAGAATCTATACCTTCTTCGGCACCGGAAATATTTTACGGACCTGACGGTCTACCTCTTCCACCTGGATTGATTGCTATAGAAGAGATTGTGGAAGATCCCCCATCTAGTACTCCATCACATTTTGGAGTTGGGATCACCCTATATCCTTCTTTGTTCGAAATTAGTCTACCGTTATCGGAAGTTCCTGTAGAATCGCTAGGAAATATTTTGGATAGACTAGATATGTCGGAACAACAGTTGACATCTAGGGCAGTGTCATCTGACACAACATCGGCAAAACTTCCTGCTGTCACTCTGACAATGTTCGCTGGCATACTGTTTGTTGCAACTAGCTCTCAAGCACTGGGTGGGATTCATCTAGGGGCTATTTCGACAATATGGTCTGTTCCCGTTTGTTCGTCGGGAATAATATATGGAATCTCTTATGTTGAGTCTCAGCAAATTGATCCTTCGCAATGTCAATTTGGGCAGTCCGGTCCTCAAAAACAGATCATTCCTTTAAGTATTGGATTACCGTCGTATGGGGGGCAATATACCCTTTCATTGTCTCCTATCTGAGAACAAACATACGAGAGTTCACAACAGAATTCAGGTTATGCTGGAATTACATCTAGCGGTTGGGTGCCAATGCTGCCTCAACAACCAAGAGTTGTATACTCAATGTAACAAAGTCTGCCTATGTCAAATATCCCCACTACACCAGCTATTGTGACGGTGTCGCAAGTACAAGTGTTGCCTATTGTATGCCAACCTCAAGTCTCTCAGGTCGTAAGTCAACAACCTCTTGTCTCTACGACACCACCACAATCATCAATTAGTGCCTCCTTAATTGGAGTGACCCAGGATCAAACGGGTACCATTACCCCTCATCTTGGTCAAACAACCAGTATTGGACAACAGCAAATGGTTTCACAACCATGGCTGGTGCAATGTCAACAACCGCAATTCCAACAAGTTTACCAAGGATCTAAGCACCAAATCTTTGAGAGTAATGGGCAGCCGTATATTCAAAACAGTCAACATCAACCATTTCATAAAGGTTATGCCCATCAACCTTACCAAAGTTATCAGCATCAAATGCACTATGCTATGCAAAGACCCACTGCTCAGGCAATCCCATCTTATCCTGGGTATGCTTCGCCGAACCTGAATCAATAGTTGCCCTTCGTGGCAACTTTATAGTTACCAGATCTAAATTGGCTGACAAACGATCCAATCGCTTACGCCCCTTGGTGGCCAACGATTCCTCATAAACTTCCATCAGATATTCCTAAATTTAATGGAAAACTGGGTGAAGACCCGTCGAATCATGTGATGACCTTTCATCTGTGGTGTTCATCTAACACTCTAAATGATGATTTGATTAGGCTTCGCCGTTTTCAGCGAACGTTAACTGGTCTGGCAGTAAAATGGTATATCGAATTGCCTAGAGCTTCGTTTGATAACTTCAGTACCCTAGCCACAACCTTTTTAACCCATTTTCAGTTACCCATAAGGTACGAAAGGAGAATATAGCTTCTTACCAATTTCAAGCAAACGACGACCACTCACATATCCGATCATATTCATGAGTGGCGACGTCATCGTAGAATGGTAAAAACATATGTTCTTGACCAGCTATTGGCTGAATGGTTTATTAAGTCATTGTTACCTTCTATTATAGAAGATGTGGCAAAGGGAGGAGTCGTCACTAAAGAGAAAGTCATTGCTCGTGCGCAATATTTAGATTTGATCTATACTCAGTCTGGCACGCTCTACGATAAAATCCCTGATGCTCCTAGACCGAAAATTTCCATTCCTTCCTCTCCTAAATCAAACAAAGACTCTCATGCCGGGGACGACGTGATAGGAATGACCAGCACGAAAATCGTAAAGGCTAAGTCAAAAAAGGCCCGTACAGATTCAGGTCAAAATGCAAATGAAGAACTTCTCACCTCGGAAGTAAATGTTGTATCGACTGACAAAGGCAAAGAAACCAAGCAACCAGGAGCAGGGAAAATTTTAAGAACCCCCCCTAAATTTACATGTATAATAAATGGGCGAATCTCCATGGTATATAGGAAAAATGGAAGGCGACTTTATCAATAATATGATATGTATATATAATTTTTTGGCGAATCTCTTGCCAGGCATGGCAAATCTCTCGCCAGGCATGGCGAATATTTTACTGAATTATAAAATCTTGTGTTTATTGAATACACAAATGAAATCATTGCATTTCTTTAAAATATCTTTTGAAATCAAAATTGCCGAAATTACATATCAATAACCTAGTGGGTGTAGAATAAAATTCACCCGTGCCATTCACGGAAAGCATGAGAAAAAACCTAATACTACATATAAAACCAAGAAAAATTCAAATTCATCACTTCTAGGGACCTCGTAACCACCCTGCCAATACAAAAGTATGTTCCTGTTTTCAATTAGAAAAATTACCCAAATTACAATCTGTTTACTCCAACATATGTTGGAAAGTTATAGAAAGATGACTAGTGCAATCAATCCATTCCTTTTAGCCCTGGATTTGTTTCAGTTTAAAACAGAAGTATACAAATACACTTGTCCAATGTCTATGCTTTAACCATTCACCTTAAGATGTTTTTACAATATAATTTCCTAAGTCTATTTAATATCAAACCAACCTATATCCATCTTAACTCCACATCTACCACTCTTAGGGGAATGAAATCTATTTATCCCTCTGAGCACTTGGTAGACCCAGAATTAAGATGGATCTAAGATGATAGAATTTCCCTTTTAAATATTCTATGCTCACATGAATACCATGGTATTACCATGGGTCAATACCATGGGTTATCATAAACCTGGAGCTTAAAAATTACTATTAGTAATCTATAAAAATTAATAGTTGATTTTTATTTTATTTTTTATTTTAACCAAGCTAAAATGTTTAACATACATTAAATTATAACATTCATTTTTACATACCTCTCGGGGGTTAGTAGATCCAGAGTAAAGATGGATTTATGCTGGTTTAATTCCCCCATTTAAATAGGCTACATTCCAGGTGAATACCATGGGCCAATACCATGTGCCATTTTGGTGAATACCATGGGTCAATACCATGTGCCATTTTTATTTTTATTAATACTAATATTAGGGTTAATAATGTTTTTTTGCATGGTATTAATAACAATCTAGTCCATGGTATTTGTCCCATAGGTTTCACCTAAATATAACACATTTTTTGAGTGTTCGTAAATATAAGGTGGCTTATGGAGTAAATATAAAAAAATGTTTTATTTGTTTACCATATCTCTCGTTTATTTATATTTTATTAATTTACCATACCTCTTTTACAAATATGGTATTTGGCCCATAGGATTCACTTAAATAAAACCTCTTTTTTGAGCCTTCATAAATAGAACGAGGGTTATGGACTAAATATAAAAAGAGGTTTTATTTATTTACCATGAGTCTAGTTTATTTATATTTTTATTTATTTACCATACCTCCACTTTACTATATTTTTATTTGTTTACACCCTTGCATGTATATAAGGTGACTTATGGAGTAAATATAAAAAATGTTTTATTTATTTACCATACCTCTCATTTATTTATATTTTTATTAATTTACCATACCTCTTTTATAAATATGGTATTTGGGCCTTTGGCCCATAGGATTAACTTAAATAAAACCTATTCTTGAAAATGGGCGAATGGATTCACTTAAATAAAACCTATTCTTGAAAATGGGCGAATGGAAGGTTGTAACTCCTAATTTCAAGGGCTAAATTTACCTTTTTTACCCTCTCCCTTAAAATAAGGTGGGCTATTTGAGGTGATTTGTAAAAATGTACTATAATACAAAATATTCGCCCACTAAAAATTTAAAACCCCTTAATTTCGCCAAAGGGCCCCTAAAATTTTCTATGACCAGGAGGCGAGAAGAAAAAGAAAGGGAAGAAGAAGAAACAAGAGGAGTTGTCCCCTGAAAGATCTTCTGCAAACCCTTTTGGAGATAGGAAACCGAATCGTCCATGCCTTTTATGTGATGAGGATCATTGGACAAGAGAGTGTCCATATAAAGCTCAGCTTAGAAAATTCTTCAAGAATTCAAAAACCTTGGCGGTATTGACTGATCCGTTTCCAAATCCAGGAACAAATCTGGTTGCTAGTGACAATGCTTCCCTGTCCCAAGTGCTAATGTTGTCAGTTTCAAAGCAGCAAAATGATGCTTTGATATCGACAAGGAATAAAGATTACGGGAATCCATAGCTGTCGAACAACAAGGCTAATGATCAACCTAGTAGTTTGACAACAACCTCGACCAAAGTTGTGCCACCCATCATTCCTGAACTAACGATAAAGCCGCCAAAGGGAGTAGTACACAAATCGACATTTAATCCTCTTGCCAGAGCAACACAACATTATAATATAGTGGAGGATCTGGCCTAATCGCCAACCGCTATGTTGACATTTGAGGTACTGCAAAATTTCCCCTCCCAAATGCAGGCTTTATTATCAGCGATAGGTGGGATTGACCCAATGGATTCCAATCTTGTGTCCTTTAATCACAAAGGATATAACCCTCAGTTACCAGCTCAACTAGCTTTTCTTATTCAAGTGAAAGCCCTCAACAAAACTGTTCATCGAACAATTATTGATGAGGGGGCATCTACATATATTATGTCGATGAGTTGCTTGAAAACTTTAGGATCTCCACCCTTGTCGTGACCTTCGATGATATTAAAAGAATTTGATGGATGAACATACGCCCCATATGGGATTTTAAGTAACTTGCAAGTCGAACTGGGGGGGAAACGGTAGAAATTGATGTTGAAGTGATCGACGGAAACCTCGATTACAACATCCTACTGGGAAGGCCCTGGATATATGCTATGGCTACCGTTGTGTCGACCTACTTGTTGTGGGGAAAAATGCCTATGCAGGACGATCCTATCCACCTAAGGTGTGACAGTGCCTTAGCAACAAATAGAGACAGCTATTCTAGTATTCTTCCTTTATGAATTAAGAATGAAGAGAGATGGATGGACTAACCGGTGTCTTTTGTTTGTCCCTCGATCCAGATCCTCTTCTCTTTGGGTGTTCACAGCTACTTGCCTTCTTGCCTGCCCAGCTTCAACAGGTTCCTGCAAGATCACAAGAGAACAACTACTTGCGACAAGAGAACAACTACTTGCGACAAGAGAAGAACACTACACAAAGACAGATATTCACATTCATAAATGATTCAGGATTAGAAATAAACCAAATACACTAA
This sequence comes from Pinus tabuliformis, assembly GCA_031772625.1. Lineage (NCBI taxonomy): Eukaryota > Viridiplantae > Streptophyta > Pinopsida > Pinales > Pinaceae > Pinus > Pinus tabuliformis. The sequence continues at coordinate 827,887,982 of CM062815.1, forward strand.
TGCAATCATACATCAAAGATACACCAGTGTATAGGAGAAACCAAGATAACTTTATTGATGAATAACAAGGTTCAGGAAGAGATACAACCCAGAGGGCTCCAATCCAGCATCTCCTTCCCAGCAAAATGGAATTCCTATCTTCACCTCCCTTCAAAGCATTAAGCACCCAATAATCTCAGTCTCGAACCAGCAGAAATTCTTTGCAATAACAAAATTCCAGCCTCTAGATCTCATGGAGGAGAGATCCATATATAGATGTTTGGAGAGAGGATGAGTCAGCTTGAGATCTGACTAGTGTCCTCTCCCTTTGTCAGTTCTTGATTCCACTTGGAGGTTCTTGCTTCCACTTGGAGATTTGGAACCTCTTACTCATCACCAGTCGAATTCCCTGAGGCAAGTGTCATTTTGGAAGCTTCCTGGGTTTTGACACCTTGAGAAATGAGCTTGCCACATGTCCATTCTTGCTCAGCGCAGGTAGCCAGTGTTGGCTTTGACATTCAGCGCAGGTAGCCAGTGGAGCCATTGACATTCAGCGCAGATAGCCAGTGTAGCCATTGACATGATCCTGAATTGACTTGTTTTTGAGCAGTTTTTGGTGGAGAACTTCTGTGAATTGCTGTGGTTTGTTAGCCTTGTTCCTCTAGGGGTAGGAACAACATGTTTAGGGACTTTGGATCCCTTAGATTATGGACATTTCATGCTCAATGCTGTAAGGCACAAAAATGTCTATAACAGTTGCCCCCTAAGGTATGAGGCTGTTTATCGGGTGAAATGCTTTATCCAGGAGGGTCCGAAGTTCATCCAATGTTGGGAGGAGACCTGTAATAAGATACAATACAATACATTATTTTTCATACTGCTTTCATGATCTAGTTGAGGCGGGCATTCCCATGCTCAGCTTTATAAATTCATTTTTCTGTACATAGAACAGACAATCGTTTGATGGTAGACTGATAATTTTGATGAAATTATCATCCTTTGAGTAGGATGATCATCTGCTGCAATGATGTACATGCCAAATGTCTTTATCTTTCCTGAATATATATCGCAACACGGATGGATGAAACTAGATTTGGGTTCTTCAAACTCGTTCGATCTTCACTCTAAGTACAAGTCGATCCATGTGAGAATTGTTCTGAAGTCGAACATGGAAAGACATCGCTTGATTACCGGTCAATGAGGTAAACCGTTAACAAGCGCGAGAGGAATCACCGATAATGATAATGACCCTCAAGGTACTGCTGTACAGTTCACGTGGTGTGAATAAAGGACTTGGCGTCGAACACCACGCAAAATCTTCTGGTCGAAGGTCATTGATGTATACCTGTCGCCGGAAGTGAGAAACTTGCCATTGAGGCATGCAAGCTTCAAAGTACTGAAGGGGTTGTTCCTAGATCAACTTCTTGGATAATGAGATGATGTCGAAAAGAAGCGATCTGTCAAAGGAGGGCCTTGATGAATCCCACATCAGTGACACGGAACGGAGCTAATGATTTTGATGGAGATGAAAACGATCTGTGACATATGATTCAGGGTGGCGGTCATGAACGAATGAAGGATAATGTATGGCAGTGGATGGGACATGGTTGACTCTTTCTGAACGACTTCTCTTGAACACATGGCGACACTGATGCGATGGATCGGTAGCATTACCCCAAATATGGATGGTATGGCGAGACCATGGTGATGTGACCGGTGAATGAAACAACCCAACCCGATTGTGGTACGGAGGAAAAGTGTCATGTTCAAGAGTGACTTGCTACCATCAAAGTTTTCTTTAGTTTCTCCCAATTTTTCCCCAGTGATTGCTGACCAGTACCTCTTTATTTTTGTCAAGCTTGAGGAGGATAACATATGCTTGTTCTATAACCTGCCCTTTGGGCAAGCCCATCGCTATGTTTTAACGAGCCTAGCGATAGTGAAACTCGTTCTCGTCTAAAGACAACTTTGTCGCTATTTAATGATTTTAACAAGTCTAACGACAAAGATAACTCGGTCCTTTTCATTTTTAGAGAGTCTGAAAAGGCACATAAAGTTAACTCCAAAAGTCCTTTTTCGTCATCTAATCCCTTAAGTTCGAAAAAGTATAAAACAATACAAAAGGGATGAGTTTTCGATAGTTTTAACGAGCCGAACAAAACACGCGCTCGATCTTTTTGTGCAATAATCCCTCAGGTCCAAAAAGATTAAAATCTAGAGGAGGGATAGCACTTCCGGTCGCTTTAACGAGCTAGAAGGCCAAAACTCGGCAATCTTTTCATATTTTACGAGTCAGCTGAAAAGAGCTTAAAGAAGACTCGTCTTTTGAGGAACGAGTGATAAACAGGGTTAGCAGCTGATTCCAGGTACAGGTTGGAATTTTCCAATCACGACAGTGTCACAAGGATGGCTAGGTGAAATCACTCTTCGCAGCTGTTCCTCAAAATGGGTAAAAAATCAAATGGAGGTGAATGATCGGCCAATGGAAAAGTGGAGGTGATGGTGCAAACACGACCAAGGTTTTAATGGCTGATAATTTACGTTCGCAGTGGCTATTTACCGGGTAGTTCATTTTTTAACGAGCTTGAACGCGGAAAACACTGCTCAACCTTATGTTTATTTTTTAACGAGCATGAACTATGTGCTAAAACTGCTCGGATCTTGCGTTTATTTTTTAACGAGCATGAACTGTGTGCTAAAACTGCTCGTTCATACCAGTCATATGATAAGAGTGTCTCATTGAGATTCTATTTTTTATATAGCTTCACCTCACAAAGCTTTGCCCCGCACCTTTCTTTATGCAAGTTAGGAAACGGCTAACCCAAAAAACAGATAAATAACCGCTCTTTGCTTGCACTCCAAAAGGTTTGCATGCCCCCAGGTATAAAACAAAGTTTCAAGGTTACCTCTACTTCTTTTCTGTCAAAACATTTGTTTTAACGAGAGAGGCTTACCTCTTTCAGGTTACCCAAAGATTGTCTCGTTCGCAGGCACAAATAAAACACTTCTTCGGTAATGTCTACCGAAATAGACAAAGGTGAGCTACGTAGGTCGCCAACTCACATAACTTTGACAAAAGAATCTTATTCTAGAACAACCCTCTTCCTAGATGGATGGGGTACGGACTAGTCATATTCTTCCGCGGAAACCTACCCTATACCCAAAGTTTCCCTGCCGAAGCAGACCAGGATGCATGCCCCCTGGGTTCCAGTCATATCCTCCCGGATTACTCGCGCTCATCAGGAGGACGGACCATGGGTTGAGACACTTCTTGCGTGAATAGACCATTTAGGGATGGTATATGACTATTTGCGATGCGTGATCCAGGGAATGAAAGTTGGTCCACGAGCTTGACCATTCTTCCTTCATGCGGAAAACACATTACTCTAAAGAGTGATGAGATGATGGCTCCCATGCAATATATATAGTCTCGTCCAAGGAGTAGGTTATAATCCAAGGGTCCTTGAACGACCATCACGCTCATTTGAACGGTCTTCCCTTTCAATGTGATAGGTACATTGGGGAGGATCCCTAAAGGTCGACTGGTTCCTTTATCAAAGCCTGATAGATTTCTCATTTCAGGCAAAAGCGCTGGCGAACCAAGCGCTTTCCAAGCAATAGAGGAAAGGATACTCACAGATGCCCCCTCATCAATAATTGTGCCAGCCATTACCATTCTTTATATTTGAACGATAATTCTGAATGGTATACTGGCTGGCAACTGGGGTCTGCCTAGTTGGTTCCAGTCGAACGAGACAACTAGGTTGCTTGGTGGTGGGACCGAATAGATGGCCGGATATCGTTTTGATGAACTTCCTTCCTGCGATAAAGGAATGGGGGCATTGCCCCCTTGTTCATCAGAGTCAGTGTTGATGAAGAGAACTTGGACGGTGTCGTCTTTATTCTCCTCTGTGATAGTATCATTCGAAGATAGAGCCTCTGAAGGCAAAACCGGGTCAACTGCCGTTTCAACCTTTAGACTTTCGTCAGGTATGGATTCAGACGGTTCATCTCCAATGATAGGTGCTTCGGCTGACCACCTGAGCGGGCCATCCGAGTTCTCAACTAGCGAAGGACTTGGCAGGAGTCTTTGATATCCAGGAGGAAGTTGCGCTCGTAAAATCGGGCGATCTTCCATAACTCTTTTTGCCTCGTCTAAGAAGGGACAACGGTGGATGGCGTGATCGCCTTCACACAGCTTGCAGGGAAATCTAGCTTTCCCTCTCTGTCCTGGGGCTTCACTTTTGCTAGTTGACGGTGAGCAGTGAACATGGCTATCAGAGGTCCACGCTACCGAATTGTGCAGACGAGGAGACCAGTCCCTTAGTATCCGAGGGATGCAGGGACAATCTCTGTGGAAGTGGTCTCCCTTGCATATGACGCATGGCGATTTAGGCCTTGCTAGTGCTGTGTGTGGATTTTTGTCAGACGACACTTGTTTGCCCCCAGTCGCCTTTGGCTCCTTCTTCTTCTTCTCTTTCTTCTTCTTCTCCTTCTTCTCCTTAGGAACTCGGTTTTTTGTTCTACCAGTTCCGTCAAGCGAAGAGGAAGGAGGAGAGGAAGAATTAGATGAAGTCAAAGGCTGGCAGGCAACTCTGGTCTGGTCTAACTGTTGACTCGATTGTTCAGGAATGGTGGTGTTCTGAACGACATTGGTTGAAAAGAGCCAGACTGGTAGGCCAATTGTCAGTCCTGGAAGTGACAATGTGGCCATGTGGGGGGCACCAACATCTCCCCAAGAGGAGAAGGGACTAGGATTTCCACTAAGGGGAATTCCTTGGTTGGTGGGCTCCATCTTTTCAACCTAAATATCAACGCGGGAATAAAGGGTGATTGTTCCGTTTAAAACAAATTGTTAACGACGCTTTAGACACAACTTGATTTTTCACTTTTAAAGAGTCAAGAAAAAGCTAAAGATGACTCTAGTCTCCTTCGATGTTTTAACGAGCCCGAAGTGACAAATGCTCGGATGGAATTTTTCTGTTATAGAGTCTGAAAAAGGCCAAAAGAAACTGCTCTGGAGTTCTAGGCAGAGGGTGTGCCAAACTTTTCGCAAAACTGCAGAATACTTTTTAGGGTATGGGCGGTCGATCTTCCTAACTGTCGTGTTCAGTGCATTGCGATCAGTAGGGCGGCCGACACGACTTCCTAAGGATAAAGGATATATGCTTATAGGGGTCTCCCAATATATACGCGACGGTACGTGGGAGCACAATCCGTACTGGCGCTATCGTCCCTCAGGAGGAATCACCCACCTTCCACGAGATCGACAGTCACCAGGCTTAACGACGCCGGAACACGTCTCTAGCCGAGACCTCTATGTTGTGCGTTATGTTGCAAAGCGTTGTTAAGTTCATTCAGTTTATTTTAAGTTGGTCTTTTTAGAAGTTTGCCTTTCTGGATCACTACGAGATGTATGGTACAATTCCTAAATGCAGTCTAAGATGATAAGCAAGCTTTATATCTTTTCAATTTTGAAAATCCTAGCTACTAAGGGAAAAGAAAGACACCATCTTTTCTCAAAGAGAAATCAGCACAATCTAATGCAATTTTCCTAAATCAAGCATGCAAAATTATCAAAATGCAAATGCACAATGCCGGTGTTTGTTTTCCGCTTTCTTATTATTGATGCCTACAAAGAAATCTTTTTGTACAACTTTGAGTTTGCTTTTAAATGACAAATACAAACAAGTTTACTCTTTCGAAATCAACAAGGGTAGAAGAGATTACAACACTTTGCGACTTTCGAAATTAACACTTGTTTCGACACTTAAAAGAGACAAACGCAAACCAATAAGCAAAAGAAAATGTATAATCAACTGTAAAAAGCCAATGAACTCTCTCCTAAGATCACAATCAACAGACCTGAATCAAGGGCTACAGGATGATTATTTCACTCATGCAAAGGAAAACTGTAAATGATGCCACAAACACATAAAAACACTCACAGTCTTTTTGTACAAAAGGAGGCGGAATTTAAGCAGAGAAAAGGAGTTATAAGACTGGTACCTATGCTGGTTATAGGCTGCAAAAAACAGAGATCAAAATAGGGCAACAGAGAGCAGAGAACCCCAGCTGCACAAGGCAAAACTGGTTCAGCGCAACCTCAGCACTGTGGTTTTGACATTCAGCGCAGGTAGCCTTCACGGGACCTGCGTTGAAATGCAGAATGCCTTCACAGTGGTCGCGCTGAAGGAGAAACTCTCATTTCTCACTGGGTTCTGGGTCACAGATTGCTAATTAATCAACGGTTTCAGGCCAAATCAAAAACACAAGCAAGGTAAAATCAAAGGGATGCTTTGAGGGGGTACTAAGATCTATCACAAAGGATCATCAAATCATTTGTGAGTCCATTGTTCAGATCATAGACAAATCCAGTGATTGGATCAAGGCAACAACTGTCTACTTTGCAACTGAGAATAACAGAAGCAGTTCGATTGTTGCTGTTGAGTATATGAAACAAACAATGATAGAGACACAAATAAAATGACTAAAACAAATCTCCCCAGCGGAGTCGCCAATTTGTTGTGGGGAAAAATGCCTATGCAGGACGATCCTATCCACCTAAGGTGTGACAGTGCCTTAGCAACAAACATAGACAGCTATTCTAGTATTATTCCTTTATGAATTAAGAATGAAGAGAGATGGATAGACTAACCGGTGTCTTCCGTTTGTCCCTCGATCCAGATCCTCTTCTCTTTGGGTGTTCACAGCTACTTGCCTTCTTGCCCGCCCAGCTTCAACAGGTTCCTGCAAGATCACAAGAGAACAACTACTTGCGACAAGAGAACAACTACTTGCGAAAAGAGAAGAACACTACACAAAGACAGATATTCACATTCATAAATGATTCAGGATTAGAAATAAACCAAATACACTAATGCAATCATACATCAAAGATACACCAGTATATAGGAGAAACCAAGATAGCTTTATTGATGAATAACAAGGTTCAGGAAGAGATACAACCCAGAGGGCTCCAATCCAGCATCTCCTTCCCAGCAAAATGGAATTGCTATCTTCACCTCCCTTCAAAGCATTAAGCACCCAATAATCTCAGTCTCGAACCAGCAGAAATTCTTTGCAATAACAAAATTCCAGCCTCTAGATCTCATGGAGGAGAGATCCATATATAGATGTTTGGAGAGAGGATGAGTCAGCTTGAGATCTGACTAGTGTCCTCTCCCTCTGTCAGTTCTTGATTCCACTTGGAGGTTCTTTCTTCCACTTGGAGATTTGGAACCTCTTACTCATCACCAGTCGAATTCCCTGAGGCAAGTGTCATTTTGGAAGCTTCCTGGGTTTTGACACCTTGAGAAATGAGCTTGCCACATGTCCACTCTCGCTCAGCGCAGGTAGCCAGTGTTGGCTTTGACATTCAGCGCAGGTAGCCAGTGGAGCCATTGACATTCAGCACAAATAGCCAGTGTAGCCATTGACATGATCCTGAATTGACTTGTTTTTGAGCAGTTTTTGGTGGAGAACTTCTGTGAATTGCTGTGGTTTGTTAGCCTTGTTCCTCTAGGGGTAGGAACAACATGTTTAGGGACTTTGGATCCCTTATATTATGGACATTTCATGCTCAATGCTGTAAGGCACAAAAATGTCTATAACACTACTTCAGGAAGATTGCATTTCCCTTCCAAGGAGGTATTACAATCGTCGACCAGCAAACATTTCTCCCCAACAGTTCACAAGTTATGGGAAGAATTCCAATGATCCATGGAAGCCCTCATACACTTCAAAATATAGGAGTAGGCCTACTTAAATACCCTATATTAATGGGGACTTTTGCCCTACCACCTCCAATAAATCTGGCGGAAGTGGCAACGATGGGAAACTGCAATATGATATCTTCCATTCAAAAGATATCAGAAAACGATATTAACATGGATCATCTGCAGGTATTGCCTCCAAGCCCAATAGAAATATTGTAGCAATCGATTTTTCTGGCATGGGAGAAAAACCCAAATCAATGCTCATCAAGCGTTTGGATAGATAGGTCTAAGGAATATGGTACCCCTTCAGATCCTTGGTCGCAAGTACATTCTACAGACGAAGGAATTGTTCAGTCAATGGTGATTGACGGGGCACCATGGGAAGATTACCACCATCGTTCCTATCTTTCGGATTACAAAGAAGATACTCCTAGTGACCTTCATCATCCCTCAGTTTTTGATTTTCTATCAAATACTGTAAACACGGTGGATTCCGAGCGAAACTTGTCCAATATTGAAGAGACTATCGCCATAATTATCTCAACCAAAACAGATGTTGTAGAGAATATTCATGTTGGCAAATCTTGTTCTCCTTCAGAACTGGAAATATATCACGCTCTTTTTTGCGAGTTCAGAGCTGTCTTTGCTTGGTCGTATGATGAAATGCCAAGAATTGACTCGAGCATAGTTGAACATGAAATTGAGATGTATCCAGATGTCAAACCGGTACGACAACGGCTACAGCAGGTGCACCCCAAGAAAGCCGCTGCCATCAAGGCAGAAGTTGAAAAACTTCTCTATGTTGGTTTTATTTACTCTGTTCCTCTAACCGATTGGGTATCGAATATTGTTCCTGTAATGAAAAACAAGGAACGATTAGAGTGTGCATCGATTATAGGGATGTAAATCAAGCTTGTCCGAAAGACAACTACCCTACACCATTCATTGACCAGATAATTGATGAATGCACCGGATATGAAATATTTTCATTCATGGATGGATTTTTCGGGTATAATCAAATAAATATCCGCTCACAGGACCAGTCAAAGACTGCATTTATTTGTATGTGGGGAACATTTGCATATTGCAAGCAACCCTTTGGTTTAAAGAACGTAGGGGTAACATTTTAGAGGGCAATGAATTATGCCTTCCATGACATCAAAAACATCGTTCAACCATATCTCGACGATCTTTCGGCTCATTCGCGAAAGCGGACCGATCATCCACAGCATTTGAGAGCGATATTTCTACGTTCTCGACACTACAAGATATGACTCAATCCACACAAATGTGTGTTCTGTGTTAGTTCTGGTCGTTTACTTGGCTTTGTGGTCTCAAAGGACAGGATTCGTCTCGACCCATGTAAGGTTCAGGCAATCATTAATTTGCCTCCACCTTCAAATTTGATTCAGATTCAAAAACTCCAAGGGAAAGCAAACTTTTTGAGGAGGTTCATTCCAAATTACGCCGAACTTGCTAAAGGTTATACTCATCTATTGAAAAAATAAGTACCCTTCATATGGGATCAGGTCGCACAAGCTTCCTTTGATGCTTTAAAAGAATCCCTAATAAAAGCGTCATTAATGTACGCTCCGATTATCAAAAAGACTTTAACCTATATCTGACTGTAGCGGATATGACCATCGCAATGGTTTTAGTTCAAGAAGACAATGGAATTGAACATCCTATATATTATTTGAGTAGAAACTTAAATGATACAGAAAGCAAGTACTCCTACGTTGAAAAGCTAGCTCTCGCAGCTGTTCAAGCGATACAGAGATTTCGACTCTATGTCCTCTTTCGAAAAACTACCATTTTGTCAGATTGCAACCCAATGACTTATATATTGTCGTGAGAGTTGCTGGGGGGAAAATATTCAAAATGGATAGAAATTCTACAAGAGTTTGATCTGGAATTTATAAAATCTAAATCAAAGAAACCCCTGGTTTTCGCGGAGTTACTATGCGATCTCCCATCGTCGTCCAACGATGCAACCTCAGAAGAAGTGATCATGGACGAATCTTTGTTTCTGATATCTTCAAGAAATACGTGGTATGGATACATAATAATCTATCTCCAAACCCAAACATATAGGTCTAATACCTCGCGCACGGAACAAAGACGCATTCGATACCAAGCAAAAGACTACATGATCATCGGTGATACACTTTACCGTCGTGGTGTCGATACAGTTCTGCGGAGGTGCCTCACCCATGAGGAGGTTGAAAAAGTCCTGAATGATTATCATTCAGGCGCATGTGGGGGGCATCAATATGGTTACTCTACGACGCAAAAATTTTTACGAGTAGGATACTTCTGGCCAACAATGTTCAAATATTGCATAACCACAGTCAGAAGTTGCCATGCCTGTCAAATCTTCGATCGCAAAACCAGAATACCACTCACACCTTTGCAACCAGTAGTTGCTATTGGGCCATTCGCCAAATGGGGCATAGATTTCATGACATGTAACCCCACCTCGGCCGGGGGGCATGGGTATATCATAGTCGCTGTAGAATATTTTACCAAATGGGCCGAGGCAATGCCTACATTAAACAACATTGGAAAAACGACTGCCCTTTTCTTTTTCAATCATTTAGTCTCCGGATTTGGCGTTCCACGGGCCATAGTCACAGATCATGGATCGCATTTTCGCAATCACATGATGGTTGAGTTGGCTGCCAAATTAGGGCTGTCCCACGACATCTCTACTCTGTATTATCCGTAGGCCAACGGACAAGTTGAGGCAATCAACAAGGTCCTGAAGCGGATGCTGCAAAGGATGATTGGAGTCCATAAAAGGAGTTGGCACCTGATCCTGTACTCAGCCTTGTGGGCATACCGAACATCGGTGAGGAATGCAACTGGGTTTACGCATTTTCAACTAGTGTATGGACTGGAAGCAATCTTACCAGTTCAATGTGAAATCTCATCCCTCAAACTCGCGGTCGACCTTCTCCCCAGAACTTCAGAAGAGGAGGCTTGTTTCTTGGAACTAATCCAATTGGATGAAACCCATCGTGATGCCGCTTTGGATAATGAAGCCCATAAGAAACGAGTCAAGGCGCAGTTCGACAAGAATGTCAAACCCCGTGTCTTCTTAGAAGGTGACCTGGTCTTACTTTACGACCAGGAGTCCGATAAATTGGGAGCAGGAAAGTTCAAGTCTTTATGGATGGGCCCCTATATTGTTAAGTGTGTATTAGCAAAAGGAACCTACAAGTTAGTGGATTATGATGGGATTCCACTGGCGCAACCCCGCAACAGGTTGTACCTTAAGCATTACTATGTTTGACTCAAGATAGTAACCCCTATGCTTTTGTTAAATTTTTGTTTTCGCTAAGGGTAATTGTTTTGGTTAAGTGATCCACTTTTACATTTGTTACAGATGTCAGACCTATTGGAATCATTTGTTGGATATGCCAATGGAGCGAGTCGTAGTTCGCGAAACCTATCTTCTGTAGCCTGGGCCATCTTCGATCTAAGCGGCAAGTTAGTGAGTTTCAGAGGGGTATGTATTGGTCGGTCAATGAACAATATTGCTGAATACAGTGTGTTGATAGAGCTCCTCTTTGATTGCATCACACGTGGCATACGCCAACTCGTCATCAAGCTAGACTCACAACTCGTCATCCTACAACTCACTGGTATCTACTCCGTACGGAATCCAACTATCCATCGCATGTTCCTAAGGGTCAAGATTTTGGAAAGGCAGTTTGATTCTATTAAATATCAGCATATTTCCAGAAACTTAAACACATTAATGGAATCATTGGTAAATTATGTGTTAGATAGACATTTGCAACATTCATAAAAGAAGCATTTCATCAATATTTGCATCAAGATCCTGTAACTTAACCAAAATAAAGCTCCGAAAATCATATATATATATATATATATATATATATATATAGATATATATATATATATATATATATATATATAGATATATATATATATATAACTGTTTATGGTTTATACATAATGTTCTGTAACCAAGACAAAATTGGTCAAATGACCCAAAAATAAAAATGCTAGGGGGCACCCTAGTCTAATGATGTTGGTGATAACAAGTCACCGCCTATGCAATCATGCGTAAAAGCCTAGTCCATCGACTCGGCACGCCAATAGTATGTTGCTGCAACCTCAGAGGCAGCTCATTGGTCCTCATGTTCGAAATACCAAGAGTAAGACCCTCAACCTGATCCTGCAATGCTGAAAGAGTGTCGGCCACATCAAGGTCGCGAAGGATAGCCCTCCCCACAGCATCTCTTGCTGGAACGACAACTGGTGCTCTCAGACGTATTGCTGGCCGAAATGGTCCAATATCTGCATGAGCACATGAGTTTTGATTAGTATTGATAGAAAAAAGCACGAGAACATTATAAAAAATGATAAACAAAAATATGGTCAGAGAATTTATCGATAGCACCCCACTGCTCACCAATGGCAGCACCAAATCCGGTCACCCCGGAAATCCATACCAGCATATGGACACTCGGAAAAAACCATCTCCTGATGGTTGAACCACTCGAAGAAGGTATTAGAGAAGGAAACCTGGGACTGACCAGCATGTAGGGCCATGAGGTCGACCCATCTCTGCATCCGTGGTTTAGTCGGTGGAGGTAAACTAAGTGAAATGTACTGCGGCTGCATCAGTGGGATCTTTTCCAAGGTGAAAGTGGTCAAAATAGAACCATAGTTGAAATTCTTGGATTTTCCGCTTTTTACCTTGGTCAGTTGTTCTTTCATCATAGGGAGTACTGCGTCACACCAGTTGAACACCTTTGGTTCAAGGCATTCCAAGGCGTACTGCATATAAGACCTGTTAGCCACGTGAAGAGCCGCACTACCAACCAGTCTAGCAAAAGTAAAAAGAATGGTCCTCAAGGATTGGTTAGTGACATCTCGGATGTTGATCTTTCCATCCCTACTCGGCTGAGATCCCTCTATGCAATACCGGCGAATATAATATCTCACAGATTCGCCCCCATGGGTGAAACCTGATAATGAAAGAGGGGCACCACGCCTCGATAAACCAGTCAAAAAATAGATGTCCATGATAGTCAAGGGGATGGATTTGCCTCTGATCTGAAACACCTGGTCGGTAGGATCCCATGCATCGAGAAAATATTGCAACAAGTTGATTTGTTTCCTCGTGCTAGAGATGTAGAAAAACTTGAGCAGGCCACAGTTCCGCAGTGCAGTTACCGTACCCGGATCATGTAAAGCAACCATGTCCTCTTCTTCATTCTCACAGTCTCGCCATGTAACAACCATTTTTCTTCAATGAATCTCTTAAAAACAAGAAAGAGAAGAGTCAGGGTCTTGATTTGGCAAAAAACAGGCAAAAATTCCATGAGAAAACAGTGCAAAAGTTTCCCTTCTCATGCCCATCGCACCCCAGCAGTGTACTGGGTGAGATGCATATTGATTGGCCAATGGCCAAGCCAGTATGCATCACATCTTTCGATATAGGAAGGGTGCGATGGAGCCAGGGCGAATTTTTCAAACCCCAGGGTTCAAAAAAACAGGGAAACATGCTCAGAATTCAAAAACGAAGGAATGCAACTGAAGAGCTCAGGTTTAGCTCCTACCTAGTCTAGATGGTGACGAGAATCGTCCACAGAATCTCCTGGAATCAACTAGTGAAAATCAAGGGGGAAAGGCACCTCCAGAGCTCCAACAAACCAAAGTTAAAATGAAATGTTAAAATGAGGGGTAAAAACCACTTTTAAATTACTTTTTACGTAATTCGAGTAAAGTATTAGTGTTTTAACTCATTTTTCAAGCATGCTTTGTTCATTTCTAATCAGTTTGATGAAGCAATTGAACAGGCAGTACAACCGTTTAAGGAACAAAATGGTTAGCGGTGAAATCAAATAATCAATGACCATTATTACGAGCAGTTTTTATGTGAAGTTCAAGCTCGTTAAAAATTAAACCTAAGCAATGAGAAAATGTTTTCCCTAGAGTTTAAGCTCATTAAAAAATGAACCAATTTCCAGTAAATAACCATTGTGAATGCATTATCATCAGCTTTTGAGCCTTGGTCATGTTCTCATCATCACCTCCACTCTGTTTTAGCCGATCATTCACCTCCATTTGATTGTTTACCCCTTTTGAGGAACAAATGCAAAGAGTGATCCTGTTATCCATCCTTGTGACACTGCCGTGATTGGAAAATTCCAAACTTTACCTGGAATCAGTAGCTACCTGATATTATCACTCGTTCCTCAAAAGACGAGTCTTCTTTGAACTATTTTCGTCTGACTCGTAAAATATGAAAAGATTGCTGAGAAATTGGCCTCTCCAGCTCGTTAAAGTTACCAGGAGTGCTATCCCTCCTCTAGATTTTAATCTTTTTGGACCTGAGGGATTATTACACAAAAAGATCGAGCGCTTGTTTTGTTCGGCTCGTTAAAAATATCGAAAATTCATCCCTTTTGTATTATTTTATACTTTTTCAGACTTAAGGGATTACATGATGAAAAAGGATTATTGGAGTTTCCTTTATGTCCCTTTCAGACTCTCTAAAATTGAAAAGGACCAAGTTATCTTTGTCGTTAAATTCGTTAAAACCAATAGCGACAAACTTGTCCATATAGACAAGAACGAGTTTCACTGTCGCTAGGCTCATTAAAACATAGCGACGGGTTTGCCCGAAGGGAAAATTATAGAACAAGCATATGTTATCCTCCTCAATCCTGATAAAAATAAAGAGGTACTAGTCAGCAATGACTGGGGAAAAATTGGGAAGAAAACTTGAAGAAACTTTATTGGTAGCAATCCGCTCTTGAACATAACACTTTCACTCCACATCCGAGTTGCGTTGGGTTATTCCATTCACCTGTCATATCACCATTGGTCCATCACACCATCCATATTTGGGGTTAACGCTACTAATCCATGTCAGTGTCCCTGGTATGTTCAAGAGAAGTCATTCAGAGAATTCACCTGTGTCTCATCTACTGCAATACATTCACGCTCCATTCTTTCATGACCGCCACCCTGAACACTGTATCATTAGATCGTTTTCACCTCCAAAATCATTTACTCTGTTCCATGTTGTAGATGTGGGATTCATTAAGACCCTCCTACGACAGGTCGCTTCTTGTCGACATCAGCTCATTATCCAAGAAGTCGACTTAGGAACAACCCTTTCAGTACTTTGAAGCTTGCATGCCTCAATGGCAAGTTTCTCACTTCCGGCGACAGGTTTACATCAATGGCCTTCGACTGAAAGATTTTTCGTGGTGTTCGACGCCAAGTCCCTTTTTCACACCACGCAAATTGTACTGTAGTACCTTGAGGGTCATCATCATTATCGATGATTCCTCTCGCGCTTGTTAACAGCTTACATCATTGGCTGGTAATCAGGCGATGTCTTTCCATGTTCGACTCTAGAACATCTTTCACATGGATCAACTTGTACTCTGAGTGAAGGTTAGATGAGTTTGAAGACCTGAGATCTAGTTTCATCCATCCGGGCTGCGATATATTCAGGAAAATAAAGACATCAAATGTACATCATTGCACAGATGATCATCCGAATCAAAGGATGATGGCTCTATCAGAATCATCAATCTGCCACACAGACGGTTGCCTATCTTATGTACATGAAAATGAATTTATAAATCTGAGCATGGGAATGCTCGCCTCAGCTAGATCATGAAAACTATTATGAAGATAATGTATTGTATTGTATCTTATTACAGGTTTCCTTCCAGATCGAAAAAAAACTTCGGATCCTCATGATAATGCATTTCCCCCGACATCAAAAGATTAACAGCCTCATGCTTTAGGGGGCAACTGTTATAGACATTTTTGGGCACTGCAATCCCAATCATACATGTCCATAAAACAAGGGCTACTAAGTCCCTAAAAGTGTTGCTTCACACCCTAAAGGAACAAGGTCAGCTGATTACATCATCTCCGAGAAGTTCTCCATAGAAAACTACTCAGAATTGGTCAAAGCTGGACCATACAGACTGCCCAGTGCAGAGGGTGCGATGCATCTCACCTGCTCAGTGTAAAGGGTGCGATGCATACTGGAAAGCCCTTCTGTAGGGTGCGATTGGCGAGAGTAGACAAATGGTAGAGACAGTTTGCAAAGTGGATCGTCATGGAATCTTCCAGAAACTTCTCCTGTGACACTTGCCTCTCTAAATTCACCCAGGGATGCGTAAGAGATCATCAATCTTCAAGTGGAATCAAGAACTACTAGAGAGAGGACACTAATCAAAATCCCAGAAGATGACTCACCCCCCTACAATTATCTATATATGGATCCCTCATCCCAAAGATCGAGAGGCTAGAATTTTGTATCTTGTAAGGAAGTGCTGTTGGTTTCTTGGTGGAATATCATAGTGTTGGGTGATCTAAGCTTTTCATGAGGTGAAGAAGGGCTTTCATGCTGGGAGGATGACGCTGGGCCAGAGCAATAGGTTGTAATCCTCTTTTCTATTCTTAATATTAATAAAGCTATTCAAGTTTTCCTCCACATTCTTTTATGTTTGATGATATATGCATTTGTGTGGTCAATATATATCTGGTCCTATATTGTTTATGATTGTAGATCTCTGTTCTTCGATAGTATTATGCTGCTTTGATTCCACAGGTGCTCTTTGAAGCTGGGTAGACGAAGGAAAAGTGGCAAGGATCTGTCAGAAGGGAGAGGAACCAAGCAAGGAACCAAGTGCAAGACTAAGGTTGGTGTCCTTTGTTCCCCTCTTATCTACTTCTCATAAAGGAAAGTGAAAGTAGTTTTAGTTTGTTTGTTTCTAAGATAGCTACCAGTCTTAGTGGGACTAGCAGCTCCGAGTGGACACTAGATTTCCCGATAACAAGGGGCCACTTAATTTTCATCGCATAGCTTGGGATAAGGATTATTTTAGACCAAATCGACCCTTGGTAGCGTTATTTCACCCTTGGAGGCTTCCTGTAGCAATTTACCGGGTTTCTTGTAGCATTTGCAGGTTTCTTGTAGCGTTCTGTAGCTTGCTCCTGTAAAAATGATAGAGTAAGGTCTGAATCTCCTCGATGGACCATCAGGCTCGTCCTTACCTTAACTATTTTTGAAATGAATGTAGATGCAAGAGAATTTGATCCTCAATATGCTATATGTTACTTTTGGCTAGGGATCATAACGTTGTGATGACTTGGCAGAGACAAGAGTTTTCCCCTTTTGGACTATTTCCCCACCTAGAGTGATTATTCCCTAGTCCCTTGTAATAAACACCCACTATTTGTTATCTAATATTGACTAATGTGACACTCCCACGTTGCATGATTACTCATAAATCACTTTTTGTTCACTGACCGAGGGTGGCCAAGTTAATTGGCCACCTCCAACTTATAAAAATACCTTACCTCAACATTCATACATTTTTCATTATTTTACACATAGGGAGAATTTGAGAGGTTTCCCTACCCATGCCTACCTCATGTTTGATCGATGTAGGTGTGTGCATGATGGAGTGTTGGACCTTTATATTGTTACTCAAGGATTTTCCTTGTTGTTGTTTTGTACTCCGGTGTATATTTTCTTTGCTCCTATGTGTTTGACTCTTGATGTTGCTATGTGTGCAGGTCCCTTGTTGATATCCCAGGTGTTGCTGCTGCTACTGTAGAGTCTTTCTTGGAGTGGCAGAGTGACTCATGAGATGGTATCATCCCCTTAACTTGATGGGTAGGAAAAAAACTAGGCTTCTCACTTTTTTGTAATGGTTGCAGATGTTGCTACAAGAGAATCCTGTAATAGCCCTTTTTTCTCTTCTAAGGTATTTTAACTTCAGGGGAGTGATGAGGAAGAGTATGGAGGGCTTGGAGGATGATGTTAGGGCCTTGATTGAGTAGTGTAGGGTTGTGGAAATGGAGGGAATGTGCTCTGTGTTTTTTTCAAGAAAATTTCAAAATGAGACAGAGTTTAGGGTTAGTTCTGAAAGATATTGAATTTTTTGTGAACAAGGATGTTTTAAGGATGGATGGGTGGTGGATCAAGGTGGGAGACCCTCATTTACCTTTGGTCAGGTTATGCTTGGTGGTTTTCTCAATCGGATCCCCTTCCTGTAGATTTTTGGGATCTTCTTGTAGTGCTACATGATCTTCTTATAGCAATCTAGAGAGGGCCCAAAATTGGATTTTTGAGCCACTAGGATGGTGGAGAGTGGTGAGGACAGGGGTTTTCATGGAGGATATGGAGTGGATGGAAAATTGAGGATGCTGGCCCTATAGCTCTGAAATTTTCCACTGTCCTTAAAACCTGCAAAATGACAAAAATTATTAACAGACAGGTTGTGGATCCATGTCATGAAATTCTCCTTTGTTTATTTCTTCTTTTTCTTTTCTTTTTTGAGGGATACACATGCTGCATCAAGAGAGGTTTTAAACCTGTATGCTTGCCCTAAGCACCTCAGGGGAGGTTTGTTACACATTATTTTTTCACGCCTCCTACACTTCCCTGTGACATACACTGAAGTTCCTGAAACCTGATCATTATATAGTATACTCATCAATGTACACAGTTGAGGTCCCTCCTTTAACTTTTCTTGGAAAATGTCTGGAGCTTTCCTGAAAGAAATATCTCTTAAAACCCTAAAATGAGGATCACCTCTCTTATGAAGCTCAAAACCGTGATGGTCACCTATTGCACTATGTTTTACCTGCAATGGCATCGCTTTGTTCCCTTGCATACTTGCGATGGTCTCAAAAAGGAATTTTTCCAAAAAAGGATGAGAAGCTTCGTGGTCTAGAAGCTTCTAGAGTGGTGAGATGGAGATGGTTTCGCATAGATGAGGTCGAATCCTCTTAATTTGACCTCTTGATCTAATCCTTATGAGCTACCTCCTTGATATGTGAGCCTAATCCTATCTTTGGAGGAATCCTAACTCCCTTTCCCAGTCTATAAATTCATCCTCTCCCATTCCCAAATGGTTGGTCAGGTTAGAGGCTGGGTTGATCTATGTCCATTTGCACCCCTATGCTGAGCTTGTGCTTAGAGGTTATTCATTAGACTTGGAGAAGGAGTGTTGGAGAGTTTCTTGGCTTGGACTTGGATTACCACTCAAGGAGAGCCTTTCAACATCAAGGCTATGGTTGTAAGCTTCCCCTTTATTCTTTAAATAATAATATAATTGCTAGTTCATCTTCCCAAAATATATATGTTCATGTATGTATTGGCTTCTCATTCCTTGATCAACTAAGTAGGTTGCTATTGGATTTTATATTGGTTTTGGTATGCTTTTTGTCTCTTGGCCACTTGTGAAGGTACGTAAGCACTGGAAGAAGAAGGAACAAGTATGTGACACAAGTGGTTCGAGGATCTCAACAAAGGAAATCAGAATAGCATCAGAGCAAGGTAGGCCTTCTCTCTTATTCTACTTTTCAATTATAATATAGGAATATGTCTAGTTGATTGTCCCTTCAGTTACTAGACCCATTGATTGGGCTAGAGGGATCGTCTCTATCTGCAGAGAGGATTAACCTTGTCAACAAAATGGCAACTCCACGGGGGATTGGAGAAGAGTTCCTTTTCTTGCATCAAGCTTGTTAAAAAATGAAACAAGGGAATAGAGCAGAGTTCCTTGTATTGTGTCAAGCTCGTTAAAAAATGAAACAAGGACCATGGAGAAGAGTTCCTTGTATTGTGTCAAACTCCTTAAAAAATGAAATAAGGGACTGGAGTAGAGTTCCTTGTCTTGTGTCAAGATCCTTAAAAAATGAAACAAGGGAATGGAGTAGAGTTCCTTGTCTTATGTCAAGCTCATTAAAAAATGAAACAAGGACCATGGAGTAGAGTTCCCTGTCTTGTGTCAAGCTCCTTAAAAAATGAAACAAGAGATATGGAGGAGAGTTCCTTGTATTGTATCAATCTCCTTAAAAAATGAAACAAGGGATATGGAGCAAAGTTCCTAGTCTTGTGTCAAGCTCCTTAAGAAATGAAGCAAGGGGTATGGAGCAGAGTTCCTTGTCTTGTGTCAAGCTCATTAAAAAATGAAACAAGGGTCATGAGGATAGTTCTTTTACTATGTCAACTTTTTTAGAAAATGAAATAGGTCTCCACGAGGATAGTTATTTTACCGTGTCAACCTTGTTAAAAAATGAAATAGGTCCCATGGAGTAGAGTTCCTTGTCTTGTGTCAAGCTCATTAGAAAAGAAACAAGGACCATGGAGAAGAGTTCCTTGTCTTGTGTCAAGCTCCTTGAGAAAGAAAATGAAACAAGGGAGTGGAGCAGAGGTCCTTGTCTTGTGTCAATCTCCTTAAAAAATGAAACAAAGGATATGTGGATAGTTCTTTTACTATGTCAACCTTGTTAAAAAATGAATTAGGTCTCCATGAGGATAGTTCTTTTACTAATTCAACCTTGTTAAAAATGAAACAATGTGTCATGAGCATGGCTCTTTTCCTATGTCAATCTCATTAAAAAATGAAACAAATCCCCTTCCAATTCGAGTCTTTGATTAGATCTCGTAAAATCCTAGTCGAGTCTTTCACTTGATCTCGTAAGTGAGCCTTCATTTCATCTACTCAGTTGAATGAAATGAAGCTTGGGGGCATGTTCCTCGAATTGAGTCATTATGCTGGGGGCATGCAAACTTATCTCAATCATAATTTATCTTTGTTTCAAGCTTGTGTAAAAATGAAACCAAATCCAAGCATAGTTTTTCTCATGTTTTAAGCTTGTGAAAAATAAAACCATCCTCAAGTATACTCAAGCATAGTTTCCCATGTTTCAAGCTTGTGTAAAAATAAAACCATTCCCATTTTACATCTCATGATTGTTTTTCTTATTAGCCGATTTTTGCCAGATGAGCCTTGGTTTGTTCATTCCATTACCACCATCTATTTGTCTGATCATTCACTTTCACTTGGTTGTTTTAACCTTGCCCGAGGAACATTTGTGATGAGTGGTCTTATTAGTCAACCTCTTGACTATTACATGTTTTGAGAAGTTCCATCATTACCAGAACTAGTTGCTATCCTTGTATACCACTCGTTCCTCCAGGTGGAGTCTTGAGTACTTGTCTTTTCGAACTCGTAAAAGTAAATGAAATGAAATCTACTCAGTATAAGTTTAACCCTTTTTCGGATGGAGATAGACTATTGTATGAAAAAGGAACACCTTAATCAAACATGGCTAGGAGGTTCTCTCGAATATTGTTTTCTACCTTTTCGGATTTGAGAGAAAAATTACGAAAAGGGACATGATGGAGTTTTCTTTTTTGTCTCTTTTTCAAACTCTCTAAATATGAGAAAGACATCGAGTTAATCTTCCATCAGACTCATAAAAAATTAAACGACGAAAGACTTGTCACCATGACGAGACCAGGCTTCTCCTTCCTAGGGTTCGTCAAACTTACTAGGATGGATTAATTCGAAGAATGAACTTATATGACAAGCATATGGTATCCTCTTCAAGCTTGGTTAAAAATAAAGACGTACTCGCTAGAAATAGGGGGGAAAAATGAAGATGAAACATCCTTTGTATAGGCAGCATGTCACTCTTGAACATGACACTCATCTGTTTCTCGTGTCGGGTTTGGGATATCCTCACTTAGTCAACTGTCCTTCCAGGTTTGGGTGACCCATTTTTCCTCTCATTTGACTATTACACCTCATCATTATGACCCCTGGTCCTATGTTGATTCTAATGCTGCCACACTCCAAATTTGTGTCACCAATATGTTCAATAGAAGTCCAATCTGCAGTTATTTACCTATAAACCGTTTGCGTCATTACTACAGCCTTGGATCTTATTCATTTCATTCCACTTTATTCCTTGTTTCGTGTTGATGATGAGGGAATCGTTATGACCCTCCTTTGACGGGTCACTTCCTGTTGACTTCAACTCATTATCCAAGAAGATGACTTAGGAACTCCCTTTTATTACCTTAGAGCTTGCATGCCTTAATGGAAAGTTCTCTGCATTCGACGACAGGTTTTCACTATTGGCCTTCGATCGGGTGATTCCACGAGTGTTCAACTTCAGCTTCATTATCACATTCATGTATTGTACTGTCGTACCTTGACAACCATTATCATTATGGGTGGTTCCTCTTGTGCCTGTTAATGGTCCACATCAATGGCAGTAATCAGGTGTTTTCTAGCATGTTCGACTGCGAAACGTTCATTCACATGTTAGAATTCGTACATTGATCAGGTCGGGGTGGATCAAAAGACCCTAAGTCTTGTCTGTTATGGCTCAGGTTTCATGGAGTTATATGTCATTCATGATTGTACACATGTTTCTATTATATAGATCGGTAATTTATGATGATCCTAGTTATTTGTATGGCTGCGCCCATACCATGTGTTATGAAACCAGCTCACAAAAGGATAGAAAAGATAGATCAATGACATATAAATAAGCCTCTTCGAGGGGGAAATCTCCTTTACACTACAAAAATTAAAATTCTTAGATGATTCAAATGACAAAACCTCCTTTCTATATATAGGAGTCTAAAGGGTCACAATATAACCAAAGCCGACCTAACAATAAAAATATAAAGGCGCAATAATAACAATATGGGGACAATAGGGGCATAACAATAACAATAAGGGATACAATGACAATAGTAATGGGGGAATCACTAGTATTATAGGGACCTAACATGCCCCTCTCCTTAAAAAAAGTGTTTTCCTAACTCTTGAGTAGTTCTGGATGCTTCTGTATAAAATTCTCATCCTCCCACGTGGAATCTTCAATGAGTAAGTTCTTCCACTTGATGAGATACTATGAAATTGATTGATTTTGTAGATGTCGAGTTCTTGTTTCTTTGACTGCTTCAGGTTCCAACATGATTTTTCCTTCCTCATCAAGTTCTGGCAATATTTTTTGAACTAGAAGCTTGTCACCTTTAACCTTCTTTAAGCATGAAACATGGAAAACTGGGTGCACTCGGGAAGCCGCAGGAAGCTCCAATTGGTATGCCATAGTACCTATCTTTTGCAACACCTTGTACAAACCATAATACTTTGGTGATAATTTATTATCCTTCTTAGCTTGCTTGAGGGACATTTGTTTATATGGTTGTAGCAATAGGAATACCCAATCACCTACATGAAAACGTCTTTCATTGCGATGTTGATCTTCCTGCTGTTTCATTCTATTCTACGCCAAGGTGAGGTTATCTGTTAAGAGTTGGAGAACTTGTTGCTAATGCTTGATGTGATCTTCCACTGCTTGAACCTTAGAATTTTCTCTTAAATATGATGTGATGGATGGTGGATGATATCCATAAAGTGCCATAAATGGGGTAATTTTTGTTGCAGTATGGAAGGAAGTGTTATACCACCATTCAGCCAGAGGCAACCATTTGACTGTTGTGTCTGTTTATCAGATAGAAAGCAATGAAGATATCCTTCCAAACACTTGTTTACTATCTTATTTTTCCCATCAGATTGAGGATGATAAGATGAGCTATGAGCTAACTGAGTACCAAGACAAGAAAATAATTCTGTCCAAAAATTTCCAGTGAAAATGGGATCTCTGTCGCTTACAATAATCTTTGGGTTTCCATGTAGCTTTTGAATTGTTTCCATAAATGCATTAGAAATTGTATTCACTTTAAATGGATGAGATAATGCACAAAAGTGTGAATATTTGGTAAGTCTGTCATCTACTACCATGATAACACTCTTTCCTTCAAACTTGGGTAAACCTGTGATAAAATCCATTGAACCTCCTCCCAATGTTGGCTTGGAATGGATAAAGGTTGTAATAGTCCTGGGGTCTTAATTGTTTCATCTTTATTTTGTTTGCAAACCAAACATTCCACCACAAACTTTTGAATATCTGATTTAAGGCCATCCCAAAAAAAATTCTTTTTTACCCTGTGGTAGGTTTTTAGAAATCCTGAGTGCCCTCCTAAGGGAGAGGTGTGCAATTCCCTAAGAATCTTTTTTTTGAGTTGTGAATTCTTACATAGGTATAACCAATCCTTGTACCATAACGAATCATTTTTCCAACTAAATGTATCAGATGTACTGGGATCTCGTTGTATATTTTGAATAAGGACCCACACTTCCTCGTCATTCTTCCATTCATCCCTTGCTTCGTTTATCCAATTTGGTTGGATAATAGAAATGGCGCAAAGAAATGCTTCCACATCCTCATCCTTTCTTGAGAGTGCATCTACCACAACATTTTGCTTCCCTTTTTTGTAGATGATTTTAAATTCATAACCCAACATATTTGCGACCCATTTTTGCTGCTCTTCTGAAGATAATCTTTTTTCTAAAAAGTATTTAAGACTATCATGATCTGTTTTTACCTTGAAGTGTCTTCCCATTAGGTAGGGTCACCATTTATTAAGTGCAATTAGTATTGCCAACCTTTCCTTCTCATAAATAGCTTTGTGTAAATACTTTCCTTTGATTGGATGAATTTCGAAAGCAATGGGTCTTTCTTCTTGCATTAAAACAACACTAATTCCATTTCCTGAGGCATCGCATTCCACAATAAAGGTTTTTGTGAAGTTTGGTGTAGCTAAGACTGGTGCTTGGCACATTGCCTCTTTAAGATGTTCAAAGGCCTTTGTTGCTTTTGGGGTCCATGAAAATGCATCTTTCTTCAATAATGTTGTTAGAGGTGTTGCTATTCTCCCATAATTCTTAACAAACTTGCGATAATACCCTGTCAACCTGAGAAATCCTCGTAGATGCTTTAAGGATGTGGGAAATTTCCATTCCTTAATGGTTTTAATTTTTCTAGGGTCTACCTTAACACCTTCATGAGATACAATATGACCCAGATATTCCACCTCTTGTACTCCAAAGAAACATTTGGAGATTTTTGCATATAATTATTTCTCCTCCAATAGTTTGAGCACCATGTCAACATGTTGGACATGATCCTTCCAAGACTTGTTGTAGATTAGTATATCATCAAAAAATACTAACGCAATTTTTCTGAGGAAGGGTTTGAAAATGGAATTCATCAAACATTGAAATGTAGAAGGTGCATTAGTAAGGCCGAAAGGCATGACCAAAAATTCATAATGACCCTCATGAGTTCTAAATGTTGTTTTTGGAATGTCTTCAGTCTTCATTATGACTTGATGATATCCTGAATGAATATCCAACTTGGTGAAGTAAATTGATCCAATAATTCATCAATGACAGGAATGAAAAATTTATCTTTAATAGTGAGCTTGTTGAGCTCCCTATAATCTGGACACATGCGCCATGATCCATCCTTCTTGTGAACCAATACTACTGGAGTAGAGAAAGAACTTTGACTAGGTTGAATTATACTAGCCTCTAGCATTTTTGCAGCCATATGTTCAATTTCACTCTTTTGAACATAGGGATATTTGTAAGGCCTGATGTTTGGAGGAGCACTTCCTGGAATCAAATTAATAACATGATCATGATCACGAATTGGTGGGAGGCCTTTGGGAGTCAAAAATACCTTGGAATGATTGTCCAAGGCTTTTTGGAGATCTAGAGAAATGGATGAGTTCTATGCGGGAACCTCTAGTGAACATAATTGTGCAATTATACCTCATTGTTCTTTCTTTAGAAGCTTTGTCATTCCATTAGAGCTGATTATCTTTCTTGGTTTCCCTGCGATACCCCTTAATTCAACTTCCTTTCCTTCTTAAGAGAATTTCATGAAAAGTTCTTAAAAATTAAAAGCTATTGTACCCAAGGATTGTAGCCATTGGACTCCTAGTGTTGTTGGGAAAAGTATCCATTCAGAATGCCCCTATCCCACTCTAAGGTGTGACAGTGCCTTAGCAACAAACAAGGAAAACTATTTTCGTATTCTTCTTTATGAAATGTAAAAAAAGAGGAAGGATGTAACTAACCTGTGTCTTTCGCTAGTTTGTTGATCCAATCGCTCTCTCCTTTGTTCGCTTCCCGCTACCTGCTCTCTCACTGGTCCAGCTTCACCAAGTTCCTGCAAGATCACAAGAGAGCAAAATTACACAAAAGACATATATTTACATTCATAACTAGTTTAGGATCAGATTTAAACTAAATATGCAAATATAACAAAACATCATTGATATACAAGCATATAGGAGAAACTCAAATAGTTTTATTGATATACGAAAGTCCAAGAGGAGATACAACCAAGTGAGTCCTGATCCAGCATCTACCTCCCAGCAAAGGAATCCCTTCCTCTCCTCCAAAAAAGCATAAATCACCCAATGTACTAATCTCAATTTCAAACCAACAACAATTCTCTGCAAAGTACAAAATTCCAGCCTCCTGGATCTCTGGGTGAGGGATCCATATATAGATGTAAGCAGAGAGGATGAGTCAGCTTATGTTTTGACTTGTGGCTTCTCTCTGTCAGTTCTTGCTTCCACTTGGAGGTTGAGAGCCTCTTACTCATCACTAGTCGAATTCATTGAGGCAAGTGTCATTGGAGAAGATTCTGGAAGCTTCCATGGTCTTTCCACCTCGTTGAATGAGCTTTCCATTTGTCATTTCCCGCTCAACGCACCCTGGTAGTGCATCCACCTGCGTTGCAACGCACCTAGCCAGTGTATTTGGGTGCTTTGCAACGTAGGCAGCTAGTGGAGCCTCTGAATTGATCCTGATTTGACTAGTTTTGGGTAGTTTCTGGTGGAGAACTTCTGGGAGAAGCTGTCATTTGTTGACCTTGTTTCTTTAGGAGCTGGAACAACATCTTTAGGGACTTAGGATCCCTTGATTTATGGACATTTCATGCTTATAGCTGTAAGGTACAAAAATGTCTATAACAGTTGCCCCCTAAAGTATGAGGCCGTTTATCGGGTGAAATGCTTTATTAGGAGGATCCGAAGTTCTTTCAATGCTGGGAGGAGACCTATAATAAGATACAATACAATACATTATTTTTCATACTGTTTTCATGATCTAGCTGAGGCGGGCATTCCCATGCTAAGCTTTATAAATTCATTTTGATGTACATAGGACAGACAATCGTCTGATGGTAGACTGATGGTAGACTGATGATCTTGATGAAATCATCATCCTTTTGGTAGGATGATTATCTGTGCTGTAATGTTGTACATTTCAATGTCTTTATTTTTCCTGAATATATATCGCAGCCCGGATGGATGAAACTAGATCCAGGGTCTTCAATCTCGTCCGATCTTCACTCTAAGTACAAGTCGATCCATGTGAGAAATGTTTTGAAGTCGAACATGGAAAGACATCGCTTGATTACCAGTCAATGATGTAAACTGTTAACAAGCGCGAGAGGAATCACCGATAATGATAATGACCCTCAAGGTACTGCAGTACAATTCACGCGGTGTGAATAAAGGACTTGGCATCGAACACCACGCAAAATCTTTCGGTCGAAGGTCATTGATGTATACCTATCGCCGGAAGTGAGAAACTTGCCATTGAGGCATGCAAGCTTCAAAGTACTTAAGGGGTGTTCCTAGATCAACTTCTTGGATAATGAGCTGATGTCGACAAGAAGCGATCCGTCAAAGGAGGGCCTTGATGTGTCCCACATCAGTGACACGAACGGAGCAAATGATTTTGATGGAGGTGAAAAACGATCTGATGATATATGGTTCAGGGTGGCGGTCATGAATGAATGAAGTATAATGTATGGTAGTGGATGGGACACGGTTGACTTCTCTGGATGACTTCTCTTGAACATATTGGCGACACTTGTGTGATGGATTGGTATCATTTACCCCAAAGGGGGATGGTATGGTGAGACCATGGTGATGTGACTGGTGAATGAAACAACCCAACCCGACTCAGGCATGGAGTGGAAGTGTCATGTTCAAGAGCGACCTGCTACCAATAAAGGTTCTTTGAGTTTCTTCCCAATTTTTCCCCAGTCATTGCTGAACAGTACCTCTTTATTTTTGTCAAGCTTGAGGAGGATAACATATGCTTGTTCTATAATTTTCGCTTCGGGCAAACCCATCGCTATGTTTTAACGAGCCTAGCGACAATGAAACTCGTTCTCGTCTAAAGACAAGTTTGTCGCTATTAATGTTTTTAATGAGTTTAACGACAAAGATAACTCGGTCCTTTTCATTTTTAGACAATCTGAAAAGGAACGTAAAGGTAACTCCGGAGGTCCTTTTTCGTCATCTAATCCCTTAAGTCCAAAAAAGTATAAAACAATACAGAAGGGATGAATTTTCGATAGTTTTAACGAGCCGAACAATACAAGCGCTCGATCTTTTTGTGCAATAATCCCTCAGGTCCAAAAAGATTAAAATCTAGAGGAGGGATAGCACTTCCAGTCGTTTTAACGAGCTGGAAGGCCAAAACTCGGCAATCTTTTCATATTTTACGAGTCAGATGAAAAGAACTTAAAGAAGACTCGTCTTTTGAGGAACGAGTGATAGGACGGGTAGTAGTTGATTCCAGGTAAGGGTTGGAATTTTCCAAGCACGGCAGTGTCACAAGGATGGCTAGTGAAATCACTCTTCGCAACTGTTCCTCAAAATGGGTAAACAATCAAATGGAGGTGAATGATCGGCCAATGGAAAAGTGGAGGTGACGGTGCAAACACGACCAAGGCTTTAATGGTTGATAATGTTACATTCACAGTGGTTATTTACCGGAGGGTAGTTCATTTTTTAACGAGCTTAAACGCGGATTGAAACACTTGCTCGATCTTATGTTTATTTTTTAACGAGCATGAACTATGTGCTAAAACTGCTCGATTAATCCAGTCATATGATAAGAATGTCTCATATAAAACGACAACTTTTAGATTTTTGCCCCACATCCTTTCTTTATGCAAGTTAGGAAACGACTAATCCCAAAAACAGATAAATAACCGCTCTTTGCTTGCACTCCAAAAGGTTTGCATGCCCCCAGGTATAAAGTACGATTTCAAGGTTACCCCTACTTCACTTCCGCCAAAACATTTGTTTTACCGAGAGAGGCCTACCTCTTTCAGGTTACCAAAGATTGTCTCATTTGCGCAGCAAACAAAACATCTCTTCAGCAATGTCCACCGAGATGAACAAAGGTGAATGACGACGCCCGCCGATTCTTATAACTTTGACAAAAGAATCTTATTCTAGAACAACCCCTCTTCCAATCACGGATGGGGTACAGACTAGTCATATTCTCCCGCGGAAACCTACCCTATACCCAAAGTTTTCCTGCCGAAGCAGACTAGGACGCATGCCCCCTGGGTTCCAGTCATATCCTTCCGAATCACTCGCGCTCATCAGGAGGACGGACCGTGGGTTGAGACATTTCTTGCGCGAAGAGACCATTTAGGGATGGTATAGGACTATTTGCGATGTGTGATCCCGGAAATGAAAGCTGGTCCATGAGCTTGACCACTCTTCCTTCGTCCGGAAAACACATTACTCTAAAGAGTGAGGAGACGATGGCTCCCATGCAATATATATAGTCTCGTCCAAGGAGTAGGTTATAATCCAAGGGTCCTTGAACGACCATCACGTTCATTTGAACAGTCTTCCCTTTCATTGTGATAGGCACATTGGGGAGGATCGCTAAAGGTCGACTGGTTCCTTTATCGAATCCTGTCAGATTTCTCATATCAGGAAAAAGCAATGGCGAACCAAGCGCTTTCCAAGAAATAGAGGAAAGGATACTCACAGACGCCCCCTCATCAATGATGGTGCTAGCCATGACCATTCTATATATTTGGACGATAATTCTGAATGGTATGCTGGCTGGCAAGTGGGGTCTGCCTAGTTGGTTCCAGTCGAAGGACACAACTAAGTTGCTTGGTGGTGGGACCGAATAGACGACCGGGTATGACTCTGATGAACTTCCTTCCTGCGATAAAGGAATGGGTGGATTGCCCTCGTGGTCGTCGGAGTCTGTGTTGATGAAGAGAATTTGGATGGTGTCATCCTTATCCTCTTTAGTGACTGTATCATTCGAAGATAAAACCTCTGAAGGCAAGATCGGGTCAACTGCCACCTCGACCTTTTGACTTTCGTCTGGTATGGATTCAGTTGGTTTATCTTCAATGATAGACGCTTCAGCTGACCACTTGAGCGGGCCAGCTGGATTCTCAACTAACGAAGGACTTGGCAAGAGTTTTTTATATCCAGGAGGAAGTCGTAACGGTGAAACCGGACGATCTTCCAAGAATATTTTAGCCTCGTCTAAGAAGGGACAACGGTGGAGGGCATGGTTGACTTCGCACAATCTACAGGGAGGTCTAGCTCTCCCTTTTTGTCCTGGAACTTCACTTTCGCTAGTTGACGGTGTGCTTTCAACATGGCTATCAGAGGTTGACGACACCAGATTGTGCAAACGAGGAGACCAGTCCCTTAGTATCCGGGGGATGCAAGGACAATCTCTGTGAAAGTGGTCTCCTCTACAAATGACACATGGTGATTTAGGCCTGGTCAGTGCTGTGTGTGGATTTTCATCAGACGACACTTGTTTTCCCCTATTTGCCTTTGGCTCTTTCTTCTTTTTCTCTTTCTTCTTCTTTTCCTTTTTCTCCTTAGGAACTTGGTTTTTAGTTTTACCAGTCCCGTCACGCGAAGAGGAAGGAAGAGAGGAAGAATTAGGGGAAGTAGAAGGTTGGTGGGAAATTCTGGACTCGTCTAACTGCTAATTCGACTGTTCAGGAATGGTGGTGTTCTGAACGACATTGGTTGAGAAGAGCCAGACCGGCAAGCCAATTGTCAGTCCTGGAAGCTACAATGTGGCCATATGGGGCGCACCAACATCTCCCCAAGAGGAGAAGTGTTACACTAAAAAATGTCACCATGACTATTTACAGTTAGCATGGCTCTATCAACAGTCATGCTATCCTCTTAGGCAAGTCTTATACCTCTGCTCTCCATGTCAAACTCCAAAAAAGAAAGAAAGTCTTTATAAATGTATTTATCTCTGGGGACGCAGATTCTCTCAACTTTACCTGCGGGTATGTACCCAATGTTCACAAAAGCTGCGTCTTTGGACGCTCTGTATGTAAAGGGGCAGGTGCGTCCCCCTGTAAAGGTTAAAATGTGCAAGTTTCATCTTTAAAAAGTTGTGGTCATTTCTAGAGAATTCTAGAAGGTTGTTCGACATGTATTGAGTGCCTCCAGATGGTTCATGCACTCCTACCAAAGAGGAACTTATCCCATCAATAAGGGAGCTATCCCATCCAAAGAGGGGATTATCCCATTGATGGTGGACCTGATTAACTTCCTCTTGAGCACTATTAATACAGGCATTGGGCCAGAAGGAGGAGAGGTTGGAAGCTATACATTTCTAAGGGTAAATGCTGCAGGAATTAGGACTCCCATTTAGAAGCTTGTGAGGAGAGATTGCCATCTTTGCTTGTTCTATTTGGGAAGTGGGTGAGCTTTGTCAAAGTAAAGGAGAACTCTTGATGGACCCTGGGAGGGACTTGCACAACACCAAGGCTCAAGTTGTATTTGTTCCTTTTGTTACCTATTAATGCAAATGAGTCCATTCTTCTCAATAACTTGTTATTTATGAGTTGTTTCATGTACTCCTTGGTCTATGTGTTAAATATGTTTTCTTCTATGAGATTATCAAGTGCTATTTAATCGTTTGATTGTTAGTGGATGCAGGTTTCAAAGTGAAGGAGGAGCTCATCCGGATCAGCGAAGCTGGACTGCTACAACAGCGTTGGATTACAGGTAGGATCTAAACACTTGATTTCCCATATAGTAAATGCATGTTTAGAGAAGGATTGCTCTTGTTTGTCTTGTTTGTCACTAGAGAGTCTTAGGCTCCTAGGGAGGTTGGTTGTGTTCGCACAATCGACTCTTTCTGCCTGACAAATTGGCGACTCCATTGGGGACTCCATTAATGTGAAATTCTTTTCCTTTGTATGAACTTTGCTCTGAGAAAATTGGTTTATTTTTCTGGTTTTTGGCTCTGTGACTTTGTCTTTGGGTGGGTTAGCTTAGGGTTAGATTTATTTTGGTTTTTCTTGAATTTTCGAGTAGGACGCACCCTCTGAGTATTGCACAGTGCGTCCCTGGACGCACTGTCACTGTGTGCACAGAGAGGGCCCGCACCTGTTCTAACGGGTTGCCTGCGTCCCCTGCTAAAATTTGAGAAAATTCCATTTTTTGCATTTTTTCTCTTAGTTTTTGCTTTTTCTTAGTTTTTACTACCCAGATTCATTAGTCTCTTGTCAAATATCTTCACCTGAACTTGTTTCGATAGCATTGAGTGTTTTAGTGGATTTCATAGAAATTTAAGCCCTAGGGTTTGATTTTTGAGTAGGTCTTGTAGTGACTTTGGTGGTAGAAGTTGTCAAGCCTTAGATCTCTCTGGTTTTGTCAGCATTCTTAGAAGTCAGACCTGTCATAAAGTCTACCTGTGAGAGCAACTTACCATTGAGTTGTCTCTTTGGCCAAATTTCGAAGTGCTTGTTGATTGAGTCTTGAATTCCATTTTACAAAAAGAACAAAAAGATTTGAGTTTTGTTTTGACTAG
The DNA here is from genome assembly GCA_031772625.1 of Pinus tabuliformis. NCBI lineage: Eukaryota > Viridiplantae > Streptophyta > Pinopsida > Pinales > Pinaceae > Pinus > Pinus tabuliformis. The sequence goes on from CM062815.1 coordinate 827,920,059, forward strand.
TCTTTTGATTCTGCATTAGCTGGTCCTTGATTTGATTTTGGTCAAGTAAAACAACCTAGAATCATCTTTGTGAGCTTTTGCCTTGTTAGGTTTGCTTAGAGTAATTTCCCTTTTGATTTGCTTGTGAGTCAAGTTTTCATAGATTTTATAGCTTTTGAGATTGATTTTCGTTAAGATAGATTTATATGCTTTATTAAAAAGAGAAAATACAAAAACATCTCCTTTGAAAAGCTTTGTTTCAAGTAGCTTTGAAAAGTTTTGAAAGAAAAAGAGTTTTTTCGTGCACGTAAGGAGTGGTCATGTTTGTATGCTTGAAAAGATAAAGAGAATTGTTTCTTTGATTGTCTTTACTAAGAAAGTTGTTTTCTATAAAATTTGCATCTCTCAACTCTCTTAGTTAAGAATTTCATTGAAAAAGGAAAGTAGCGTAAATCATCTTAGGTGCATCTTTGTAGTGGTTTGAGTCGAGTCTACACACCATTGGTTTCACTTCCGCTACCTTTTGTCTTTAAGAAAAACCATAAAATTAACGCTTAAAGTAAAATCGACGTAGTAACTTTTATTTACTAGGGCTCTGAAACACCAATTTAGATCAGGCTAGTGTCTTGGAGTAGGTGAGTAATTAACTCTCCAAGACAACAAAACCAAACAAGTAGCTTATCTTGTGATAGAATAAATCCAATTGTCTCATTTGTACTCTGGGAAAGCTCCTCTTAAAGGAGAAGCACGAGCTCGTGTCCGAACCAGTGAGGGGATCAATCCCCCCTCGTTGGGAACGACGCCAGACACGCACGTATTACAAACGGTAAACCTCGGATTAACCATTGTCGAGGAGCCAGGGGTCACTTGTCGGTAAACCTTGGATTATTGTCAAGGAGCCGGCAAGGGGATTGAGCTTGCTACTCTGCCCTTGCGTGCTGTCGGAGTTTAGACTGTTCCCCCAGGTGCATTTTTTGCGGTTGGTAACCTTAGTGACCATTATCTTTAGGATTCTACCGAGGTGACGGTGGAGGGAAGATCCCACTGTACCTGGAGCAGACGTCGGCTAGACTCACTTGGATTTTCTGGGGGGTTCACTTCACTCGAGACGGTTAAAGTGGAGGAACTTGGTCCAGTCTATTCATTAAGCAGGTTGCCGGGGTAACTGTTCCACCCGCCACTTCTGTACTGAATCCAGCGATGTTGGGCTTCATCACCAACTAGCGCTTTCGGTCTGGAAGGCTACTGTTTGTGCTTGGTTTGACGCCCTAGATTCTTTAGGCGTGTGATTCAAATTTGTTTGGTTCTTTAGAGACTTTAGGTGGTTTGATTTGAAATTTTATTTTGTTTTCGTGTGTAGTAGTTAAAAGTTTTTAGCTGTGGCGGAATTACCGAGACAGTCCCGTAGACTTCGGGGCCAGTCTCCTGAAGTTGTTTCTGTGGCCGAATTGTTGAGAAGATCCCGTAGACTTAGGGGATCACCTCCTCGAGACGACCCGGGTAATCTAGAAGGTTTAAAGGTCCTTGTAACTCCTCCTAGTGGCAGTAGAGTAGGTTCACCTGAAGAAGGAGAATCTTCCTTGGTAGTCCATTCAGATTACCAAGGCTTAGAGACAGGTTATAATCCCGAAGCTGTTACAGTTTCTGAGCTTGTTGGTAGTTTTTCGTCTGCTAGTGATACAGGCGAAGAACCTGAAATATCTGAACCTGTTACTCCGACTTCTAGTGTTCCAGATTCACCGAGAATAGAAAGAATTATCACCGAAAATCTTCCTACTGGTTTGATTGCTATCGAAGAACTTGCTCCAGAGGAAGAAATAGGCGTCTCTAACCTTGAAGATCAACTTACTATTGATCTAAGGGAGCGTGAATCTATCTTTTACAGTCCTCCTAGAAGTACTACTTGGTACCTTTCGTTAACCAATTATTTAGACAACTTTGGGGTAGGTTTTTCTACACCTCGTACTCCTTTTCCACCTGGAGGTATTCATACTCCTGTAAATATGTCTGGTCAGTCGTCCGTGTTTACTCAAAGTCCTGAATCTTTCTTACACGGCGGTCCTTCTGTTCCCACCGGGTATCAATCACTTTCTGGTACCTTTGCGGGGGCATCTCCTCAACCCGTTGATCATGGGTTATTAGCTGGAAACAGTGGTAATATACCATTGGGTGTAGGAGACATTTACATGATGTCAGGTTCAGTTCCCGTTTCCCAACCTCAAGGTGGCCAATTACCGCCTGGGGGGCAACCTCAGTTAACGCCTGGGGGGCAACCTCAAGGTACACCATTCGTGTCTGGGGGGCAACCTCAAAGTCAGTATGCACCTATGGTACAATACATGCCTCAAGGTCAACCCCAGCCTCAATATGTACCCCAGGGTCAACCTCAGTATCAATATCAACCTCAAGGATGGCAACCTCAAGGATGGCAACCCCAAGGGTATCAACCTCAAGGGTACCAAACTCAAGGTCAAGGTCAACCCCAGTATCTGTATTTACCTCAAGGTTATCAACCTCAAGGTCAATACTCAAGTCAAGGTTATCAACCGCCTCAAGGTCAGTCATATGTTCCAAGTATGGGAACTGCACCTTACAATTATCAATCCTATCCTCAATCCGGTTATGGATCTCAGTATCCTCAACCTGTTATGGGTCAATACCCTGGAATGTTAGTGTGGGATCCATCACAGGGTCAACAGGTGTTGCAGCCAAGTATGCAGTTGGTTCCTCAAGCTGGACAACCCGTAGTTTCTGGTCCACCCCAGCAACCGCAACCTGTCCAGTCAAATGTTCAAACTTCTGTAACTTCGGTAGTTACTCAGCCGCCAATTGCACCTAGTACTCCATCTCAAACGGCTGCTGCAACTACCGCCACATCTACCATACTTACTTCTGGAGTATCGACGGCTCCGGTTTCTACTGTCTCTGTAACCACTCCTCAGACATCTTTACCGTTGTCTGGATCTACGATTCAAACCACGGTCCAGATGCCTGCAGGTCAGCCTGGTATAAGTACGGTTGTCACTACTCAACCTCAATTTGTTCACCAACCGTACCAGGGACAGTACCAACCTGGGCAAGCTGTCCAACAACCGGTTTACCAGTATCAACCGTATCCTGGGTACACTTATCAACAACCTCAACAACCCCAGTACGGTCCGGTTAATCCTGGTTTTCCAGGAGGATATAATATCCCAAATGCGACTCTTGTTCCTAGTTATCCTGGATATCCTCCTCCTGGGGCTGGTATTGTGACCCAGAGTTTTAGAGATCCTAACCGGCAGTTACCGTTTATCGCAACTTTGGATTTACCAGACTTGACGCGCCTAACGAACGATCCAATTCAATATCTTCAGTTCTGGCCGCCAATGCCAAATAAGTTGCCCAGTGATATACCCAAGTTCGAAGGTAAGTCTGGAGAGGATCCGTCCAATCATGTGATGACTTACCACCTCTGGTGTGCTTCAAATTCTATCTCGGATGATTCGATCCGCTTACGTCTTTTCCAGCGTACACTCATTGGTCTCGCGGCCAAGTGGTACATTGAGTTACCACGGGCCTCTTTTTACAATTTTAGCCAGTTAGCTACCTCGTTCTTAACTCACTTTCAGTTGCCGGTCAGATACGATAACGGCACGGAGTTATTAACTTCACTAAAACAATCAACGTCCACGTATATTTCTGATCACATTCATGAGTGGAGACGTCGAAGAAGGCTAGTGAAAGTTTTTATCCCGGACCAAATCTTAGCTGAATGGTTTGTTAAATCATTATTACCGAAGATTACTGAAGATGTAGCTAAGGCCGGAGTAGTTACTGAGGAGCAAGTCATTGCTCAGGCGCAATACCTTGACTTAGTTTACACTCAGTCGGGTACGTTACACGAGAAGATTCCGGATCTTCCAAAGTCGAATCAAATCGCTGCTGCTCCTTCGGGATCTCATGCCGCTGATGGTATGATTGGTATCGTGAATACAAAGAGCAAGAAGAAGTCTTCCAAGGCTTCAACTACTCCTATTATCACTTTGCCTGATTCCCCGACAGGAGAGTCTTCTCCTGAACTTACCGCCGATATTCACGCTGTAGAGTCATCTACGGCCAAATCAAAAAACGGTGGAAAGAAGAAAGGAAAGAAGAAGGCTAAAGCAGACAAGGCTCCGAAGGAGAAAACGGAAAAGTCGGAAACCAATGACGAAAAGCGCAAACCTCGATATCCTTGTCTTATTTGTGAAGAGGATCATTTTACGAGAGATTGCCCTCATCGGGCCGAGGTTGTGAAAATAGTCAAAGGTTCTCCCACTCCTGCTGTGTTAAAAAATCCATTTCCGGAGCAGGAGAATAAGATGATAGGTTCTTCCTCGAATGCCAGTGAAGAACCCATTTTGATGATGTCTCATGTGAGGATTGCGACTCGATCGCAAGATTATGGTAGTAAGAATCCTGTTGATGGTAAGGAAGCAGAATCTTCTCACTCTAACCCATCAACCTCAGCTCCTGGTTCCGATCCACTACAGATCGAGAAACCTAACCCGGACTTAGTAATTAAACCGCCCGCCAAGGGTGTACTTCGAAGGTCTGCTTTCAATCCACATGCGAGAGCAGCCCAGAATTACAACATTGTTGAGGACTTAGCTGTTTCACCCTCAGCAATGTCGGCGTTAGAAGTGCTGCAATCATGCCCAGCACAACGAAAATTACTTTTGTCGGCTATCGGAGCTGTTGATGTTCAGGACCCGAATCTAATAATCTTCGATCTAGAAAATAGTACACCGCGTCTCCCCCATCAAATGGCTTTCCAAATTCCAGTGATAGTAAAAAACAGGCCTATTCATCGGACTGTGATTGATGAGGGAGCTTCTACGTGTATTATGTCGATTCAATGTTGGAGATCTCTTGGTTCTCCTTCGTTGAACCAATCCCCCACCATCCTTAAGGCCTTTGATGGCCGTGGGTTCCGTCCGTTTGGTATTCTACAGGAATTGCCTATAGGGGTAGAAGGTAAAACCGTTAGTCTGGATGTGGAAGTGGTTGATGCCCCTCTAGACTACAACCTTCTTTTGGGTCGAAGTTGGTCATATGCTATGACAGCGGTCGTTTCATCGGTCTTCAGAGTAATTAAGTTTCCACATAACGGTAAGATCGTGACTATTGATCAGCTGACATACTTTTCATCCGACCCAGCCTCTTCAGAGAGTATCCAGCATGTCGGTAAGACGACAATCCCTTATAGGGACGTTGGCGTAGGTTTAGTTAAAGATTCCGGTTTACTGGGAACTTTTCCTCTCCCTCCACTCAACGTAGATCCTTCATTTGCAACAATTCATATGATTACATCAGAAAACATTATTTATGATGATCCTTGGATTGTCCCATCTGACTCTGAGATAGACTCATTCGGTGATGCTATGCCTTTGAGTCCATATGAAATTGCTTATGAAGCCGTCATGTCTTTTACCGACTCGCGTTCAACCCAAATCGACCAAATGAATGTGGTCAGTGAAGAATCACTTTTCACCTCAACCTTAGAACGGATAGCGTTTCCCGAAGTCGTGTCATCTGACGAACAACTTCGCGAAATCCTAAGTGTAGACGATCTACCATGGGAAGATCTCCATCACAGATCTTCGTTTTTACCTAAGGATGATGCATTTGAAAATGATTTTTCATCTATCTTTACCGCTGAATATGTCAAAGACGCTCAGGATCCAACGAAACATTCTGATTCAGAGTTGAATTTAGGGAATATTTCTCGTACTATTCCCATTGATATTTCAGTGAAGCCCGGAATTGAGGAGAACATTCATATAGGTGCCGCATGTACAGAAGATGAAATCCAAACTTACAAGGCCCTATTCCAAGAATTCCGCGATGTGTTTGCCTGGTCTTACGAGGAAATGCCGGGAATCGATCCTGCCATTGTTGTTCATGAAATAAAGACCTACCCGGATGCTAAACCCGTCCGGCAACGGTTGCGTCAGATTCACCCTCGAAAAGCGGCTGCGATTAAAGCAGAAGTCGAAAAGCTGTTGAAAGCAGGTTTCATTTATCCGATCCCGTTAACGGATTGGGTATCGAATATTGTTCCGGTCAACAAGAAACAAGGAACAATAAGAATCTGTATCGACTATAGGGATATAAATCGAGCTTGTCCAAAAGACAACTATCCTACGCCTTATATCGATCAAATTATTGATGATTGTGCCGGAAGTGAAATGTTTTCCTTTATGGATGGTTTTTCGGGCTATAATCAAATCAATATTCTACCTGCCGACCAACCAAAAACGGCATTCATTTGTCCATGGGGGACATTTGCTTATTGCAAATTACCTTTTGGGCTTAAGAATGCCGGGGCCACTTTTCAACGGGCGATGTCTTACGCATTTCATGACATCAAGCACATTGTGCAACCGTATCTCGATGATTTGCCTGCTCATTCTTTACATCGAGCTGATCACCTTGTCCACTTACGAGCAATCTTTATGAGGTGTAGGCATTATCGAATTCGGTTGAATCCCCACAAGTGTGTTTTCTGTATAGAAACAGGTCGATTGCTGGGATTTGTTGTTTCAAAAGCCGGCATTCGCGTCGATCCCTCGAAGGTCGAAGCTATCATCAAATTGCCTCCTTCGAGTTTGCGCCAACTCCAAAGTTTGCAAGGGAAAGCGAACTTTTTACGCCGATTCATCCCAAACTACGCCGAGGTCACTAAAGGTTTTACACGGTTGTTGAAACAGAACGCTCAATTCTTTTGGGACGAGATTGCCCAACAATCTTTTGATGCACTTAAACACGCGTTGACCCATGCACCGTTGTTGCATCCTCCCAACTACAACCAGGACTACTTCTTATACCTCGCAGCTTCGCATTCCACCATTGGAATGGTGTTAGTTCAAGAAGATGAATTCGGAGCGGAACATGTGATATATTATCTTAGTAGGACCTTAAATCCCACTGAGCTAAAATATTCGCATGTGGAGAAATTGGCCCTGGCAGCCGTTCAAGCTGTCCAGCGTTTTCGTCACTACATTCTTCTCCGTAAAACTACAGTTATTTCGGATTGCAACCCTATGATTTATATTTTGACAAAACAATTGCTAGGGGGCAAGTACTCTAAATGGATCGTTATCCTGCAAGAGTTCGACTTGGAGTTCGAGAAGTCCAAGTCTAAGAAATCCTTAGTTTTTGCGGAATTGATGTGTGATTTCCCGCGTGCTGACACAGAGACTGTGGCAGAGGAGTCCATTGCGGACGAATCTTTGTTTCTTATCAGTACTTTAGATCCGTGGTACGGGGATATAATCATCTATCTCCAAACCCAAACCTTTCGGCCTGAAGCTTCCAAGGCAGAACGTCGAAAAATTCGGTTTCAATCCCAGCAATACAAAATTATTGGAGATACACTTTATCGCCGGGGGGCAGACTTAGTTTTTCGACGTTGTTTAACTCACGAAGAGGCTGAGAGGGTTTTGAATGATTGTCACTCTGGAGCATGTGGCGGTCATATGTCTGGGTATGCCACAGCTCAGAAGGTGTTGCGCGCTGGCTATTTCTGGCCGTCTATGTTTAAAGATTGTATCATTGCAGTCCGGAAGTGCCACAACTGTCAAGTGTTTGATCGCAAGATGCGCACACCACCTGCTCCTCTCCACCCTATAATTGCCGTTGGTCCATTCGCCAAATGGGGTATCGACTTTATTACTTGTAACCCTCACTCGGCCGGGGGGCATGCGTATATCATCCTCGCGGTTGATTATTTTACTAAATGGGCCGAGGCGATGCCTACATTCGACGCAAGCGGCAAAACAGCTGCAGTTTTCGTATTCAATCATATTATAACTAGGTTTGGTGTCCCACAAGCAATCATTACTGACCATGGGAGCCATTTTCGAAACATCATGATGACTGAGCTTACAAGCCAGCTTGGTTTGCGCCACGATAGCTCTACTCCTTATTATCCGCAAGCCAACGGTTTGGTTGAGTCTATCAACAAAGTTCTGGTTATCATGATCCGACGAACCATTGGTATTCATCGGTCGAATTGGCACAACATGTTATTTTCAGCGCTATGGGCATACCGAACCTCAGTGAAAACTTCAACAGGGTTCACTCCTTTCCAGCTAGTTTATGGCTTGGAAGCTGTGTTACCCATTGAATGCGAAATCCCATCACTTCAAATGGCTGTCGAATTACTTCCAGCTACTTCCGAAGAGGAGAAACGTTTATTGTACTTAGCTAAATTAGATGAGACTCGACGTGACGCTGCATTGGCAATCGAGACTCACGCGAAGCGAATGAAAGCTCAGTACGATAGAAATGTGACCCCTCGAAGTTTTTCGGAGGGAGACCTAGTGCTATTATATGATCAAGCTAACGATAAGCTAGGTGCTGGAAAATTCGTTCCTATGTGGCATGGACCCTACATTGTAAAGCGAAAGCTAGCAAAAGGGGCTTATGAGCTGGTAGATTTTGATGGGGACTCTTTGGGTAAACCCAGAAATGGACTTTACCTAAAGAGGTATTATGCTTAAATGGTGGGTATGGAGAAATTTTTAGTTAGGTTAGGTTTTCTTTCTAGCTAGTATGTTTGTTAGTTAGTCAGTGTGCTTAGCTTAGAGAGTGTGTTTTTCGTCGTTATTCTGGCTTATCTTGGTTTTACTCTTGATATTGCAGATGTCGACGCCTCTCCAAACATACATTGGATTTGCTGATGGTGCTTGTCGTAGTACACGGAATATCTCTTCCGCAGCTTGGGTTATCTATTCACCCTCTGACGAGTTAGTTTCTATGCATGGGGTAAGCCTCGGTCAAACAACGAACAACATTGCAGAATACAGTGCAGTGGTTGAATTATTATCCGAATCTATTTCATTTGGAATTCGACGTTTGATAGTGAGGTTAGATTCTGAACTTGTTGTATTACAGCTTAATAGAGTATATGCCATTAGAAATCCTGTGTTATTAAGGTTGTTTTTGAGAGTGCGTCTCTTGGAACGTGAATTTGATTACATTGAATATCAGCATATTCCAAGGTCTTTAAATACATTAGCAGATGCAATTGCTTCTCGAGTGTTGGACAGACATTTACGATAATCATGCAAGTAAATTTAAAAACATTTCATCACATATGTTAAACAAGATAAGCCGGTAATAGTGATATATATATAGATAGGAGTGTGTCAAAAAATATACATCGTCTTCGATCATAGGTTGAAAAACACCTTATGATCGGCAAAAATGATAAAGTACAAAAAGTCAAAAATGTCACATGTGTCTACAAAGTGACTAGCCAATCACTGGTGATGCTCCCTATACGACACCACTGCACGGGCTACCTTACACAAAAATCTCCTAAACGGTCCAGGGACTGCGACTACATAGCGCTGAAGTCTGATAGGAATGTCATCTATGGTAGTCTCAGGCATATCCGTCGTCAGACACTCTAGATCCTGCTCCAACTCAGCTAGTTACTCTGCAGCCGCGTCCTGTGGGGCCGGTACCAGTGCAACTGGATGTCTCCTCTCAAAAGGCCAGAGGTTGGCTGGGCGTTGTGGACCAACATCTGCATTTTGAAAATTTTTACTGTCAGTTTTGAGACGATATATATGAAAAACAAAAAAATACATAATTTGAAAACTTGTGAAAAATAAAGTACCTCTATCGTCCCATTGTTCTCCCTGTGGAAGAACCATGTCCGGATCACCTCGAAAATCTACTCTGGCATACGGAAAGTCCTGGATCGAAAAAACCTGGTCCTCTAACCAGTGAAAATAACTATCAGAGAATCGAACAATCGCCGCGCCCTCGTCAGGATGCCGGGCCATCACCGCAACCCATCGTACCAGCTTTGGCTCCCGAGGACCCAAGATATCAACAGTGAGTTGCTGAGGGATCAGCATCAGAACTCTCTCTAAGGAAAAGCTCACAACTAGAGGCCCATATCCAAAGGTCTTCAGTCGTCCGTTCTTTGCCCTAGCTAGTTGGCTCTTCATATTAGCCGACACAGCATCACACCAGTTGAAAATGGTGCCTTGGTAACAGTCAATCGCCATCCGCATTTGGGACCCAGAGGCAATATGTAAAGCGGCTGCGCCGCAAATTCTGGTAACCGTGAAAGCTATAAATTTGAGTTCACGCAGAGAGATGTGTTTGATTTCCACGCCTTTCGCATGGTGTGCATTGGGTGTGCACCAATCCTCCCGGAGACTAGCAAGGGATTGGCCACCCGGCCTAGTCCCGGCTAGATTGAGTTGCTCGCCTCTATTCGGCAAGCCAGTGAGAAAGTATATGTCAGAGGGCTCTATCTCGAGCTGGTGCCCTCCGATGTAAAAGCATTGCTCTTGAACGTTCCATCTCTCAACCAGCCATTCCAAGAATCTCACCTGAGCCCTCATGCCAGGTATGCCCCAGTATTTATATAGCCCGCATGCTTTTAGGGCATCAATGGAAGGTTGATGTTCAATTGCAGCTAAATCAACGTCTTCGTGCTCTCTTTCTCTCCAATCCAAAATAGTGAGTGCCCTACACACCAAGAAACAAAGATTAGAATTAATTTGGGAAATTTTTAATGGTTATTTGTGGAGATTGGGGTTTCAAATTCCGCCTTTCACGGGGGACGCACCCCGCGTTTAGAACACAGGGCGTCGGGACGCAGCTGGCCTGAAGGTGGGCTGCGTCCCCCGACCTTTTTCCTGTACAGGAAAAAGTCGGGGGACGCAGGTCACCCGAAGGGCACTCGCGTCCCCCGCAGAGCGCACTTTGAAACCCAAAACCCCCCAAAAATCAAAACTAAAACCTAAAACCTAAAACACAATTTTAATCGGATGAAATTGAAGAGTAGGATGTTGTAAAATACCAGGAAGAGACGGCGTTCGATTCTGACGGTCGGATTTTCCGCAGCGACCACGGGAAGTTTCTTGCCAAAAGCCCTTTTTTCAACCTCAACAGTAAAATGGTAAAAATGACATGGTAAAAAGTCTTTTTATAGGTTTTTTGGATGAATTTGTTCATTTTTCACCATGGAAGGATGTTTTTCGATGTATTTTTGCCTATCTTAAACAGGTATGAGTAATGTGTCGTTTTTGTGCAGGACAAAGGGATTTAGAGGGAAAATTGTCATTTTTCACGAACCAAAATATCAGAGTCATCTTTTAAGCCCTTTTCTGACTCCTAAAAAATGAAAAGATTGCCGAGCGTTTCTTTTACACTCGTTAAAACGGAATTAAAAGACGGTCCCCTTATAGCTCTTTTCTGACCGTAAAATCAGGAAAAGATTGCCGGGTTTTTGTCATTTCAAACTCGATACGGAAATAAAATGACATGTCCTTGATCGCTTTTTACTTTTCAGGTCAGTGGCACTCATTATGAAAGTACTCCTTGGTCGCAAGATCAAGCGGTTCCCCCAGGTATTATTTTATACTTTTTCGGGCTTGAGGGACACAAATCTACAAAAAAGTTCAACTTGGAGTCTTCTTAAGTTTTCCAGACTCTCTAAAATTGAAAAACGCCGAGTTTCTCGTATACTGGGCTCGTTAAACATTTCACAGTAAAGGACCTGTTCAGTTACAAACAGGAACGGACCACTCCTTCCTAGGGTTCGAATCAAAACTAGGTTGGACTCATCCGAAGGATGAGCTTATAATCAAGCATATGTTATCCTCCTCAAGCTTCTTAAAAATAAAGAGGTACTTGCCAGAAATGGTGGGGGAAAAGAGAGAAGAATGAGCCTATTTGTTACCTTTTGTCTCAGAAGAAACTTTATTACCACTCTTGAACACGACACTTTTCATTCACCTGGGTTGGGAAATCCTTTACCTCACAGTTGATCAAACCACTTTGAAAGTCTTCAGCCGGGTTCCGGGGATTAACTTTGAGTTATTCATCACCAAGCCATTTGTCGTGTCGTTATGTGTTCAAGAGGTCTGCAAGCAAAACTTTCATCTGCAAAATACTTGTCATCCATTTGATCATCCCTGAGTCAGTCCTTACAACAACATTTCTTCATCTTGAACAATGATTTCGTGTTGCGGGCTTGCCTGCAACGGGTCGCTTTCTATCGACATCAGCACATTATCTAGAGAGATGACTTAGAAATCGTCAGTACCTTGAAGTCTGCATGCATTAATGGCAGGTTTCTCGCCTTTGACGTCAGTTTACATCATTGACTTTCGATCGAAGGATTCCGTGAAATGTTCGACATCAACTCATTCATTCACATGTCATGGATTGTACTGGGTACTTTGAGAACCATTGACATTACTGGTGGTCTCTCTTACGCTTGTTAACAGTTTACATCATCGACTGGTAATCAAGTGGTTTCTACCATGTTCGACATCAACTCATTTATTCGCATGGCTAGAATCGTACCAATTCGGGAAGTAGAAATGAAGACCCTGGATCTAGTTTCCACCATCCACTCTGCGAGGAGTTTTGTATTCATTATCTAAGTAGACTAATCATAAACAGATGGCTGCGCCCATACTGTGTCTACAAAAGTCTATGATTATGATGTACTGCAAGATCATTCCTGTATCAGAGTAGTTAGTCTGTTAGTTAAAGTTTTAATCTGAGTATGGGAATGCCTACCTCAGTGATGATATAATCTTATACATGTATTTTGTGTTGAAAATTGCAGGTTCTGACCAGGCTCTCCACGAGATAATCCTTGAAATGATAAAGCGCTTCACCCTTCCTAGATAATACAAAACCCTAATCTATTACAGGCTTCGCACTTTAGGGGGTAATCTGTTACACTAAAAAATGTCACCATGACTATTTACAGTTAGTATGGCTCTATCAACAGTCATGCTATCCTCTTAGGCAAGTCTTATACCTCTGCTCTCCATGTCAAACTCCAAAAAAGAAAGAAAGTCTTTATAAATGTATTTATCTCTGGGGACGCAGATTCTCTCAACTTTACCTGCGGGTACGCACCCAATGTTCACAAAAGCTGCGTCTTTGGACGCTCTGTATGTAAAGGGGCAGGTGCGTCCCCCTGTAAAGGTTAAAATGCGCAAGTTTCATCTTTAAAAAGTTACTTGTGGTCATTTCTAGAGCATTCTAGAAGGTTGTTCGACGTGTATTGAGCGCCTCCAGATGGTTCATGCACTCCTACCAAAGAGGAACTTATCCCATCAATAAGGGAGCTATCCCATCCAAAGAGGGGATTATCCCATTGATGGTGGACCTGATTAACTTCCTCTTGAGCACTATAAATATAGGCATTGGGCCAGAAGGAGGAGAGGTTGGAAGCTATACATTTCTAAGGGTAAATGCTGCAGGAATTAAGACTCCCATTTAGAAGCTTGTGAGGAGAGATTGCCATCTTTGCTTGTTCTATTTGGGAAGTGGGTGAGCTTTGTCAAAGTAAAGGATAACTCTTGATGGACCCTGGGAGGGACTTGCGCAACACCAAGGCTCAGGTTGTATTTGTTCCTTTTGTTACCTATTAATGCAAATGAGTCCATTCTTCTCAATAACTTGTTATTTATGAGTTGTTTCATGTACTCCTTGGTCTATGTGTTAAATATGTTTTATTCTATGAGATTATCAAGTGCTATTTAATCGTTTGATTGTTAGTGGATGCAGGTTTCAAAGTGAAGGAGGAGCTCATCCGGATCAGCGGAGCTGGACTGCTACAACAGCGTTGGATTACAGGTAGGATCTAAACACTTGATTTCCCATATAGTAAATGCATGTTTAGAGAAGGATTGCTCTTGTTTGTCTTGTTTGTCACTAGAGAGTCTTAGGCTCCTAGGGAGGTTGGTTGTGTCCGCACAATCGACTCTTTCCGCCTGACAAGAAGGGACTAGGATTTCCACCAAGGGGAATTCCTTGGTTGGTGGGCTCCATTTTCTCAACCTAAAGATCAACGCAGGAAAAGGGTATGAATATTCTGTTTAAAATAAATTTTAACGACGCTTAGACACAACTTGCTTTTTCAATTTTAAAGAGTCGAGAAAAAGCAAAAGATGACTCTAGTCTCCTTCGATTTTTAATGAGCCTAAAGTGACAAGTGCTCAGATGGACCTTTTTCGTTAAGGAGTCTGAAAAGGAACGAAAGGGACTGCTCTGGAGTTCTAGGTAGAGGGTGTGCCAAACCAATCGCAAAACTGCAGAATACGTTTTAGGGTACGGGCGGTCAGTCTTCTCGAATGCTGTGTTCAGTGCATTGCGATTAGTAGGGCGGCTGACACGGCTTCCTATGGATAAAGGTTTTATGCCTATAGGGGTCTCCCAATATATACTCGATGGTACGTGGGAACACAATCCGTACTGGCACTTATTGTCTCTCAGGAGGAATCACCCAACCATCAGTGAGGCAATAGTTACCAGGTTTTACGACACCGGAACACGTCTCTAGCCTAGACCTCTATGTTGTGCGTTAAGTTACAAAGCGTTGTTAAGTTCATTCAATTTATTTTAGGTTGATCTTTCTTAGAAGTTTGCCTTTTTGGATCACCACGAGATGTAGATACAATTCCTAAATGTAGTCTAAAGATGATAAGCAAGCTTTTATCTCTTTTCAACAATGAAAATCCTAGCTACAAGGGGAAAAGAAAGACACAACTTTTTCTCAAAGAGCATAGAGCACACTATAAATGCACTTTTCCTAAATCAAATCATACAAACTGTCAAAATGCAAATGCACTTGTGCATGTATTTGTTTTCACTTTCTTAATATTGATGCCTAAAAAGAAAGCTGTTGTACAAATTTGAATTCGATTTCAAGTGAAAAACACAAACAAGCTTCTTTTTGAAATCAAAAAGACGATTACGACACTTATGATTTTGAAGTAAACACTTGTTTCGACACTAGAAATTCACAAATTCAAACCAAAAGACAAAAGTAAAAGCGTAATCAATTGTCAACAGCAAACAAACTTACTCCTGAGATCAAAATGACACTTACGACAGGTCTAGATCTAAGGGCGACAGTACGACTAGTTTACTTTTGTAATGGGAAACTGCAAATGATGTAACAAATACACAAAAACAAATACAGTTTCTTTTATACAACTGAGGTGGAATTAAGGCAGAGAAAAGGGGTTTTCAGATAGGTACGCACACAGATAACAGGCTGCAAAAATCAGAGACAAAACTGAGCAAAATGAAGCAAGGAACCACAGCTGCACAGGGAAAAGGCTGATCAACGCACCTGTTGTACAGAGAAACTGAATTGCAGCGCAGGTAGCCCTCTCGGGACCTGCGTTGAAATGAAAAACCTCTTCACAGAGCCCGCGCTGAAGCAGAAATGAGAATTGTCTCTGGGTTCTGGGTCACGGTTTGCAGTTTGATCTATGGTTTTTGGCCGGATAAAAGCTATCAATTAGGTACAATTAGAGGGATGATTTAAAGGAGGACTAAGATCTATCACAAAGGGCAGTTAGAGCATTTGTGGATCAGCTGTTCAGATCATAAACAAATCCTAGTGAAAGGATTGAAGTAGCAGCTACTTTGCATCTGATAATGGCAAATGATTTTCGATTGCTACTTCTTGTGTTTATGAGGAGAACAACAATGGAAACACAAATAAACTAACTAGATACGATCCCCAACGGAGTCGCCAATTTTTTGTTGGGAAAAGTATCCATTCAGAATGCCCCTATCCCACTCTAAGGTGTGACAGTGCCTTAGCAACAAACAAGGAAAACTATTTTCGTATTCTTCTTTATGAAATGTAAACAAAGAGGAAGGATGTAAGTAACCTGTGTCTTTCGCTAGTTTGTTGATCCAATCGCTCTCTCCTTTGTTCGCTTCCCGCTGTCTGCTCTCTCACTGGTCCAGCTTGACCAAGTTCCTGCAAGATCACAAGAGAGGAAAACTACACAAAAGACATAGATTTACATTCATAACTAGTTTAGGATCAGATTTAAACTAAATATGCAAATATAACAAAACATCATTGATATACAAGCATATAGGAGAAACTCAAATAGTTTTATTGATATAAGAAAGTCCAAGAGGAGATACAACCAAGTGAGTCCTGATCCAACATCTACCTCCCAGCAAAGGAATCCCTTCCTCTCCTCCAACAAAGCATAAATCACCCAATGTACTAATCTCAATTTCAAACCAACAACAATTCTCTGCAAAGTACAAAATTCCAGCCTCCTGGATCTCTAGGTGAGGGATCCATATATAGATGTAAGCAGAGAGGATGAGTTAGCTTATGTTTTGACTTGTGGCTTCTCTTTGTCAGTTCTTGCTTCCACTTGGAGGTTGAGAGCCTCTTACTCATCACTAGTCGAATTCATTGAGGCAAGTGTCATTGGAGAAGATTCTGGAAGCTTCCATGGTCTTTCCACCTCGTTGAATGAGCTTGCCATTTGTCATTTCCCGCTCAACGCACCCTGGTAGTGCATCCACCTGCGTTGCAACGCACCTAGCCAGTGTATTTGGGTGCTTTGCAACGCAGGCAGCTAGTGGAGCCTCTGAATTGATCCTGATTTGACTAGTTTTGGGCAGTTTCTGGTGGAGAACTTCTGGGAGAAGCTGTCATTTGTTGACCTTGTTTCTTTAGGAGCTGGAACAACATCTTTAGGGACTTAGGATCCCTTGGTTTATGGAAATTTCATGCTTATAGCTGTAAGGCACAAAAATGTCTATAACACCTAGTACAACATCAACATCACCCATTGGAATGGAAAGCATTGGGCTATTCAATACATATTCTTTTGGTGTCCGAGTATGAATAAATTATTCAATCCCGTGTCCTACATTAATTCATCAATCCGGGTGCGTACACTTTTCAAGGTAACACGCAAGGTATATGCGGAAGCAAGGTTACAATCTTACATTGACTAAGGGTTCGTGACTACGAAATTAAAGTATCATTGTAACAATAATGGAAATTAAATTGCAGAAAGAAAAGCATTCACAACAAGCTATGGAAATCTGTAACAACAATAAAGAAAATACAACAAGTAAAAAAATATACATAAAAAGGTCACACACACAGAACTTGATCAGAAGAGTGGGCCCAACTCCCTGGTCAGGGCTGTGCTTAACTCACATATTGAGAAAAATATCAGAAGGCTGGAAATTTCATTAACAAGAGTTCCACTGTTACAAGGCTCAATTCTTACATCAATTAGCTTCCCTCTCTCTCTGAATTGTGTCTTTTAAATATACAAACATCTAAAGGAAAATTACAACAAATTGATCTCAATATTCAAGATGAGATTTGAGAGATCTGTCCATCATGATTCAGCTAGAACAAGTCGAATTTGGTTATTACAATTGGACAATTCTGGAAAACGGCCGCAACAACAAATCTACAAATATGTCCTTCGAAGAACCTTTCTTTTCTCCCAATACAAACCGAATTTCTGAAATCTGCCTAACAAGACACTGATTTGGTCCATTCTAAACAAAACCCATGTCTTGGATTTTCTAGATTCGCTTTCATTTGCCCAAAACATCCAACAAAAAATGGTCACTTCTTATGCTAGCGAATTCTTGAGTTGGAATATCTAATTATCCGTTGAAGACCAAATCTGCAATCTGGAAGAGATCTTGGAGGCTCAAATCATGAGTGAGGTTATAACAAATGGATAAACCAAAATCATGCATAATAATGATTAATTATTAAAAATAAATGAGATCAGATATTATTTATCCACAAGAGCATAAATGATTATGAAATGGAATTATATAATAAATTATGGTAAATAATGTGATAAAATAATCGTGAAAATAGAGGAAATGAATGTTAAGAAGTGGTAATAATAATGAAAAATTAAGAGCCCAACATTCCCCCAAACTGAATATGTTGCATGCCAACATGCAACCCAATGCCTCTGTATAAAGTAGGGGGAATAATGGTTTGAAAAATATGAGTGAATAATGCTCAATGTTTTTTTTGTTTTATGACATTCTCCTAAACTTTTAATAAATCAAACACTCATGTTATTTTACCTCAATTGTTGCTTTCAACAAAATAATGTAGAATGAAATCTATGGATTAACATTTGTTGAAGCTAATCTAGGTTGAGCTTGTGTATGTGATGCGAAAGGTGGAAGCCATGCAAGCTCAAATAAAGTAATCAAAAAGTGTCACAGGATTTCCTTCCCCCAAACTGGTTAGTTTCCTTGTCATCAATATTTCTATAGCACATCTCATGAGTATTCTCAATAGTAATTCATCAGGATTCAAAATTAGAATTAGGCCTCTTCATCATTCCCCAAAATAATAGTAGTGTTGTTAAGCTAGGATTAAATAGAGATTGATTGGGTAAAGCAACTATCTTTGGTTAAAGATATGAAACTTGTAGAATAAAGGAATGATAGATTAGATGATACAAAATTTCAAATATCAAATATCCTAAAAGTTTCATCCCTAACATGTAAAGTAAATATTGATAACTCAATAATAAATATAAACCATAACCACCATTATCTAAGAACTGATTAAATATTACCCCATGAACCATGAGTTCTAACAAACCTTATATATGCAACAGTGGCTTTATTGGCAGTTAGTTTTGAGAAAACAAGGTAACCAAGTAGATCATAGTATTGAATTAACTTCTATACCATAGGCATGGCCACTGCGGCCAGTAGGCATCCATAGCCTTGATAGGGATGCCTTTTTAATCCATTGAGATGCCAGTGCCCCATCTATTAGAAATAAGTACATAGTTACAAAAGCATTTCAATTTACTTAGATGTCTATTGAAGATCATTGTTTTGGCTTGGTAACCAGTTAATAACAATGCCATTCACATGAACTAACAAAAGTGAACAAGTCGGCTCCGTATGAGACCTCTTGTCCTTCAGTTTTATGACCGAAGGCCATTACCCCGGCTTGGTGACCAGTAGTGGTAATGTCACTCTATTAGGACCTATGATCATGGTAGGTTGGCTCATGATGAGACCTCTTATCCTCTTGTTGACTATTTATGTTTAAAATTTAACTATGGTTATTGTTAATCCACAAAATATCACTTAATAGATGGGGTGGCAAGCCAGCTCCTTAAGAGCTAGGGATGGTGTAAAATGTTTTATAGTAACTATTTTCAACTTGGGTAATTTTGCTTCTCAAATACCAATAACCTTCAAATGACTATTGATAAATATATTTTGATTTGTTAAGATTGAGGTTTGAGGAATAGTTCATTAGATAGTAATGGAAAGATTTAAGTACAATTTTGTGGTCATCATCATAAATTTTACAAGATCAGGGACTTGACAAATTAGGAAAGTTGAAAGTTGCCATGATGAAATCATCTTTTCATAATTATTCTTTAAAAAAAAAATTATGTTTATAGACAAACAAAGATAAATTGACTACCCAATCACTATGTCAAAGAGGACCTAGACAATTAAATATATTTCCCCATTCACCAAGTTAATGTCGTCATGCATGATTCAAGTTCCAATGTGTGTGGATAAGTGGGGGTTATAGATTGTTATGGATTATGGTGGTAATAATTGTAAGATGTATGAGTTGACATGAAATTTTAATAACAATGATGACATGACATCATTGATATTAATTATAATACATTTTCTACCAATTGCAACACCTCCCCCCAACTAAGATATGACCATCCTCGGTCATAATTGAAACATCAATCAAATACATGGAGTTGATTAGGGACGTACTTGAAGACTTACCTTGACGAAGTATCAACATGTGTAGAGTAACAATACTAGGTACTTAGAAAAAAAATTCACCACAGAGTAGCAGCTCTGGAGGAGTAACATCACTGAAAGAGTAACAACACCGAAGGAATAAAAACATCGGGTACTCAAAAAAATTTCGAGAGTAACAACATCGACGTAGTAACAGCAGCAGTAGAGTAACAACACCGGCGGAGTAACAACACTGGGTAAGTAACAACACCGACGGAGTAACAATAGCGGCGGAGTAAAAACAACAGTAGAGTAACAACACTAGATGAGTAACAACACCAGATGAGTAACAACACCAGATGAGTAACAACACCGGCGGAGTAACAACACTGGCTAAGTAACAACACCTACGGAGTAACAACACTGGCGGAGTAACAGCAGCGGCGGAGTAACAAAAGTGATGGAGTAACAACACTGGCGAAGTAACAGTACTGACAGAGTAATAGCACTGACAGAGTAACAACATCGGTGAAGTAACAACACTGGAAGAGTAACAACACCGGCGGAGTAACAACAGTGATGGAGTAACAACACTGATGGAGTAACAACAGTAATGGAGTAACAACACTAGAGGAGTAACAACACTGGTAGAGTAACAACACTGTGGAGTAACAACACCAACAGAGTAACAATAGAGATGGATTAACAGCACTGACAGAGTAACAACGCTAGTGGAGTAACAACACTGGCAGAGTAACAACACTGACAGAGTAACAACACTGGCAGAGTAACAACACTGGCAGAGTAACAACACCAACGGAGTAACAACACTGGCAGAGTAACAGCACCGGCGGAGTAACAACAGTCATGGAGTAATAGCACTGGCAGAATAACAACACCAACGGAGTAACATCTCTGGCGGAGTAACGACACTAGCGGAGTAACAGCATGCAAGGAGTAACAGTTTCCGAACTTAGAAAATTTTCAGGAGTAATAACACCCAAGGAGTAACATCATTGGCGGAGTAACAACATATAAGGAGTAAAAACATCCAACACTTAAAATTTTTTCGGGAGTAACAGAAACAACAGAGTAACAACACCCAAGGAGTAATAGCATCCAAGGAGTAACATCATCCGACACTTAGAAAATTTTCAGGAGTAACAACAGTGGTAGAGTAACAACACCCAATGGATCTGAGGAAACCATATACTGATAAGACTCAGGAACAAATGGATAAATATGGAGCAACATCATGAAACTTGAGAACTTCCTTTTATTTTGATGAAGGAACAAAATTTGTGACTTTGAACACATGAAAAAAACATAAGAGGAATCATAAAAGAAACAACAATTTTATTGAAAAACAATAAATAAATAAATAACTTAAGTTGCAACGGCTATGATTTTGACTGCAACAATGTTGTTTCCTAAGGGAATATCAATTTGTTTCCAGAAACAACAATCTATCAATGGTAAATGAATGGAAAAATGTTTTGGTAGAAATGACTTGGATCTTCAAATGGAAATCAATTCTCCATTTCTCCTGTTATGAATCCATTAGGTAATGAAAAAGTCTTCATGTTGTTGGTGAGAAATAATAGGAATAATTTGTAACAAACTCTTATGATCAATTTCCATGGCACCTCGAAAGAATCAAAATTATATGATATTATATTTCTTAATAGATGTTGGGATGAAAATATATTATTTCATTATCATTGCCTTCAATAATCACTTGTTCAAAAACAAATTGACCTCCTTTATTCTCCTCGGACTTGCAAAAAAAACGAGCATCTACCTGTAATAAAACATGTAATCATGGAAGAAGAGAGGTGATTGGGCTCTCTAAATCTAATAAATATGAAAAAAATTCACAAGTAGTTACTCTGTAAAAAAAAATCCATGGAAAACAAAGAACAACGTAGAGTTAATTTATTACCTGCAGGATAGCGGTGGCCAACCATACTAACCAACAATGTTTTAATCATAACTTCTTTGTTTTTTGTTCGATTTGCATGATTCCAAAGCCAAATGAAAGTGAATTAATAGGGATATCTCAAATTGAAATAGGTTTTAAAAATTCCATAATATGATATGTCAAATTTACTTAGAACAACCTGCATAACAGAGTCATTTTCGATTTCCCAACTTAGACCAAAAGTTGATATTTTAAGCATAACTTTTTCGTTTGATGACAGATTAAACCGATTCAAATTGGAGATTAAAGTATATTCATGTAAATATATCCAATAAAAACATGTTTTGAAATCATGAAGAATTGATGGGTCAAATGTGCGAAGGAATAGTCGGAAAAACAGAGTTTTAAAGGTGTTGATTTACGATAGACAATCAATATTTTGGTCATAACTTTCTCATACGATATCAAAATCAGGTGATTCAAATTGCATTGTAAACTAGATTAATAGGGTGATATATCATAGAAATATGTTTAAATTTTTTTAGTCATTTAGGCCTCCAAAGACATATTGTCCCAACTCTATTCCTGAGCTACCTACTTGACATACTGTCAATGTTTTGGTCATAACGTTTTCATTTCAAATCTAAATTGAGTGATTCAAGTTGGATTAGAAAGTAGAAATAAAGGGATACTTAAGGTAGAAACAAGTTTTGAAAATAAGCCCATTTTTTTCCTGAAAACATGACTGTATCGACTGTTGAGGGAATAAGTCCCCTAGGGCTTTGGGTCAGAACCCTAGCAGAGCAGGAGTAATCTATAACAAGAAACAAGCAATCAACTCAGGAAACATGCTTAAAAAAACTAACTATGCGAGGATGAACATACCCGGATGTCCTTCATTTTGGTAGTTCCAGCGAGGGTTCAACCCTCTGCAACTCCTAATGATCTTCGAACCTGCAAATCAGCCAATTCAAATACACATAGTAGCATATAGATAAAGCATTGTAGTGAAATCAACTTTATATCATATAAGTAGATTGAAATAGTCATTCATATATAAACCATAACAATAACATCATATGCATAAACAAATTTGATATCAAGAACAGGACAACGTTTCTTTTTATTGTAGAAAACTATAATCAAAACATGGAAAGAGTTCACCTGAGTCTTCCTCTTTCAGATCCAAGCAAAACTGTCCTCCAGGTCCGTCCAGTCCTAGTCTTCAACAACCTCCTTCCATAAAGAATACCATGATATCTCCAAGCATATGAGAGAACATCAAAACTCAAGGAAACAAGGGTTTCCTGAACTTGGGGAAGTGCTTGAAGAACAGGGATTCTTCAGACTTGATCAGGGGATAATCTTAGTATTGTAATTCTATCATTTCTCTCCTCCTTAAGGCCTTCCCATTTAAGTCTTTTTATACTTCTCCCAAATTAGTTTTTTAGTTGGGAAACATTTGGGAACAATTTTTCCATGGGCACTAATAGGTAATCAACAGGTAAAACCCGTGATCTTTGCCCATAGTTAAGGAAATTTAATTTTTTTAAGTGTTTTAACATATATATGCGGTTTAGGTATAGACTGACCCACGTGTACATGCTTTTAACACAGGGAAAAGTAGTGTACAGGGAGTAAAACAATGTTTTTAAAATATTTGGATGAAGTTTGGAAGGAGGGGTTGCCCTAGGCCATAAACCAAGCATCACAAATACAAAGGGTGATATTTGGAGCTACAACACCGACTGTGATTTCAGTGGTTTTATCAAGCCCACATGCCCTAAGATATGATATATATATTTTTTTTCAAAATGATGATGAGTGTTTGTAGAAATATGTTTTTCAATATAATACATCTACATACACAATTAAATTCAAATATTTACCATTGATATTGATATACTCAGCAAGTTGTAGCAAACACAACTCGTTCTACATATAACAAAAATTATTTATATACTTATTTATTCTATTTTCTACACTAACCTATTGTACCTTGAAAAATAAAGCATACTTACATATAAGAGTACTTCCAATGGAGCCATTTTAGAAATAAGGCCTCAAGTGTATACACACCCGAATTTGAGAAATGTCTGTCAATAAATACTAGGATATGAGAGACCAACTTCCCTTGAAAAGATGGTGTCAAAAATTGCTGAAGTATGGAGTGACGTTGCGAACAACTGATGGAGTAAAACCAATTTTCAATATATCTTTTACTTTCTTCATTTCCCATAGTTGTCATATCATGAAGTTCTTGAGTTTCTAAAACAACTTGTTGACACAGACTAGAAGAAACCCCTTTTTCTTCCATAACTTTTACAATTTTTGGATTTGGAACATTTCCAATCTCGATATAAATTTTCTGCAATTGTGTATGCGAGATAGGTTGGGTGGGAAGGGTAGGTAAATTTTGCAATTCAGCATTGTAAGCATGTTGTACTGGTTTATTATGGTGAGGGTGTGGAATGAGTTAAGCAGGATATTGTGTAGGGCATGGAGGATTTTGATGATGTAGTTGATTGGAATGTGTGGATGATTTTGATACGCAAGCAAAGTGTTCTTGAAAAGATGGAAAAGAATATGGATGATATTTTTGTGCTGCAAGGTGAGGGAGAGTAGTCATGTAATCATAAGATGATATTTTTCCTTGATATTCCTATCATGCTATACCTTCCTCTGCAATTGAATAACTTTAGTGTGTAGGAGGGCCTGCATTTTGAATTCATCCAAGCCATTTAACTGGAGAAACCTCTCTTGTTGTGCTTTGGTGTCATCTAAATCCAATTGGGCTACCATTATCAAAGTATTGTACTCAAACTCAATAGAGAGCAGATCTTTCTTTCCATAGACCAAATCATAAGGGGTAAAACTAGTAGTTGTTTTCAAAGTTGTGTTATAGGCCCAAGTGGCATCCACTAATATGTCTTCCCAATCCTTTTTTCTGCTTCTCACAACCTTGGTGAGGATGCCCTCTAATTCCATATTTGTGACCTCTACTTATGCATTGGATTGAGGATGATAAGCAGTAGATTTTCTATGCTTGATATGATGCTACCTTAACAAATTCTCGATCATATGTGATGTGAATTGAGCTCCTTGATTGACGACTATCTCTATGGGGTACCCAAATTTGTATAACACATTCTCCCTTAAGAAATCAGCCATGTTCTCCTATGTTTCTATCTTGAAAACTTTTGTCTCCACCCACTTTGTCAAATAATCAGTGCACACAATGATGTACTCTTTTTATGCCCTGATGGTGAATCAACTGGCCCAATGAAATCCATGCACCACTTGTCAAATGGCTCTAAATCCACCTGAGGCTGTAAGGGAATTTCATCCCTGGGGGTAGGTATCCCCATCCTTTGGCACTGATCACATTGGTTGGTGTATCTTCTTGCATCTTGGTGGAGAGTGGGCCAGTAGTAGCCAACTTATAGAGCCTTGAAGGCTGTCCTCTTGGTAGCAAAGTGACCTCCACAAGGCCCATCATGACAGGATGAGAGGATGTCAAAGAATTCCTCTTCCCTAACACATCTCCTCAAGATTTGATCTAGTCCCATATTGAAGAGATTGCCCCCAATCCAAGTGAAAGGGTCACTCTTCCTTACAATTATTCTCTTCTCCCTGGATGACAGATTTGGAGGGAATTTTGCAGCAACTAGGTAGTTGGCTATGTCAACAAACCATGGAGAGAGAGCTGAGAGAGAAAATAAGTGCTTATCTGGAAGCTGATCATCAACCATCCCTTTACACCTGCAGGCAAATCAAGTATATACAAAAAATATGCAACTACATTTTCTTTCCTTGGCTGATCAATGATAGTTAAATGAAACTGTTGTAATAGTAAAAACCATCTAATAATTCTAGCATTCACATCAGGCTTGTTCATTAAGTACTTAATATCTGCATGGTCAGTATGCACAAAATTTTGATATCCAGTGATGTAGTGTCTGAAATTGTTTAAAGAGTGTACAACAACTAGGAGTTCTTTCTTAGTTATAGTGTAGTTCAATTCGGTCTTAGACATATTTTTACTAATGAAGTAAATGGCATAAGGAAACTTATCATCTATCTGGACTAAAGCTACTCCTATTTATTTTTTGAATGCATCAGCATGGATATGAAAGGGAAGAGCCCAATTGGGCCTCTAAGTATAGGTGCAATGGTTAATTTGTATTTCAAGATCTCTAGGGCCTCTTGGCAGTTATCTAAACAACATAATTCTGAGTACTTGGCCAAAAATCCAAACAATGGTGAGGCTACTTTGCTAAAGTATTTGATAAACCTCCTATAATATCTAGCTAAGCCCAAGAATCTCCTAACATATCTCTTCTTTTGAGGAGTAGGGACCCTTTTTATGATGGTAGTTTTGTTTGGGTCCAATTGTATTCCTTCTTGAGAAATTGAATGGCCAAGGATAGTACCTGCATTCATAAAGAATTCACACTTCTCAGGACTAAGAGAGAAGTTCATTACAATTCACTTCTTCAAGACTTTCCCTAGGTTAGAGAGAACCTCCAGGAAGTCACACCCATAGGAAGTGAAATCATCCATGTAGATCTCTACAGAGTCATGGACCATCTCAGAAAAGATGCTCATAACTTCCCTTTGAAAAGTGGTAGGGGAATTACATAAATTGAAAGGAAGTACCCTATAAGAAAAGGTACCCCAAGGATAAGTGAATGTAGTTTTATCTTGGTCCTTTGGGCTAAGTGGGATGTGATTGTAACCACTAAATCCATCCAGGAAAGAGAAGAACTTCTTCCTTGCAAGAACATCTAAAAATTGATCAATGAAACATAAAGGGAAATGGTCTTTCT
The DNA here is from genome assembly GCA_031772625.1 of Pinus tabuliformis. Lineage (NCBI taxonomy): Eukaryota > Viridiplantae > Streptophyta > Pinopsida > Pinales > Pinaceae > Pinus > Pinus tabuliformis. The sequence continues at coordinate 827,946,363 of CM062815.1, forward strand.
TAGTGGCTTTAGCTCTCTTTAATCCACACATATCCTCCAATTTCCATTATTTTTTGGGACCAAAACTAGAGGGGATACCCACTCACTATCTGAGATGGGGTATATGAATCCTGCATCCAACAACTTTTGCAACTCTTCCTTTACTATGCCTTTGAGGGCTGGGTTCATTCTCCTTTGAGGTTGACACATAGGTTTGCATCCCTCCTTGATGTATATGTGATGAGTACACACCAAAGGATGCACCCCTTTCATTTCTTTATAGCCCCAAGCAAAGACATCTAAGTGCTCTTGACATTTTTCACAAGTTCTCTTCTTGGTTGGCAGAGAGAGGGGTTAATATTCAAGGTTCTAGATGGAAAAAGTTCTACCATTTTGACATGAGAAGGACTTGGGTCCACCAGGCATAACTCATTCCAAGGATTTCCCTCAGAGTCCTTCACATGCTCATCAAGAGACATGGTGTTGCGGGGTTGGTTTTGGAAGATTTGGTCAATGAGGCCATCTTCATCACGTTTCCACCCTCCTATAACAACATCTAGGGCACCAATTGGATGGGATGTTGTATGATAAAATTCATCTTCCTCAACCTCTTCCAACCATAGGGGTAACTCATGCTCAATGGATGACTGAGTAGGAGGGTATAATACCAACTGTTTCGACAAATGCCCATTCTTAAGGTTCATGTTCCCAACTCTACAACTTATGTAAGAATCAAAAGTTGCTAGGCATGGTCTTCCAAGGATGAGAGGATAACCATTGAATTTGGTCTTAGGCTGGAGAGCTAGGAAGTCAGTAGGATACTCCTAGGAGTCAATAGAAACCATTACATCCTCAACAAGTCCCTCAGGAACCACTGTGGACCTATCTACAAGTTGCAACACTGTGGTGGTATTTATTAAGAATCCTTGGAGGTTTAGCTTGAGCATGGTTTCTTTAGTCATCAAATTGATGGCAGCCCTAAGATCAATCAAGGTGTGAGGGACAATGATGCCATCAATGTGCACATCTACCACATGAATTCCAGGATCTAGATATTTTGGGAAAATCAATCTCCCCAGCATTAGATCAGATAATTGACCAATAACATTGATGGTAGGGGTGTATTTATTTCTCCTCCCAAGATGTTTGAAGCATTTCTCTTTTATAAGCTTATTGTAGATGGGAACATCCTTGATAGCTTGGAGGAGTGGAATTTTAACATGTAGGTTCTTCAATTCTCCCAGAAGTTCAGTCTCTTCCAGGGTGTGATAGTTAGGATGGATCAATCTCTTAAGAAAAGGAGGTGGATTTACTTTAGGGTTACTCTCTTCCTTTTCCTCTTCAAGCTCCTCAAGTGGAGATGGAGGCTGGTTATCTAGGAGCACTCTTCTAGACCTAAGGTTGATTTCTTGAATCTCCACAACATAGGCAGCGTAAGATGTCTCTCCACTATATAATTGTTGTGCTTGCTTGTTGTTCGAGTTTGAATTGGATTCAGAAGGCATCTAAGGTTGTTTGTGTGGATTAAGATGAATGAGTTGTGGTTGAGATGGAGGTGGAGGCAGTAAATAAAGAGGTTTTTTTAGTTGAGGCCTCCACCCTTGTGATGGATCATTCCACTAAGGATGTGTAGAAGCATATGGATGAACTATTTTATTGACAGATTGGGTATGATAGTGAGGTGCATAAAGCCAAGGAGAAGGCGTGGACCATGATGGATGAGTGCAAGAGTACCAAGGTGGTAGGGGTGCATTCTGGTTGGGATGGTAATAAGAGTAGGATGCACCTTGCATTCCCTGTTGGTATGGCTGAGCGCCTTGAGGCCTCCTTTGATTGATGAAATAGAGTTGTTCGAACCCACCTTCTACACCTTGGAATACAAATTTCAATCCAAGAAAAGGACACTTATATGTGGCATGTTTTTCTTCACAGACTGAGCATACCTCTATAACATTTAATGGGCATTCATTTTTAGGGTGCCTTCTAGTGAATTTAAGGAAAAATATAGCTAATTCCCTCTCTACTTCCTCTTGTATCCTCTTGATCTACATGGTGTCCATTTGTAGAGAAAAGGTATGAAACATTTCACTTTTAAAGTTCTCTAACATGTTCCCGATTTCATTCTTGATGGATGTTGTGGAGGGAGAGGAACTGACCAAAGCTTGACTAGCACTACCCTTCTTCCTAGAAGCCCTATAATGGTTATACTGTATTGATGTCTTCATAGGGTAGCTGATAGATGTATCACCTAGACAACATGTTGAGGGTTTCAAGTATGTCCTCCTTGATTCCTCTGAGAAGGTCTAACTTGAGTGATTTAGGATCAAGGGTGTGTCTATCCCTCTTATAATTGAGCTGGAATATTTTCTCATGGTCTTCTGGGGATTCATCAAGTCCGAGAGTCATTAGAAAGATTTACTCTTTGGTGTATTTGGACCTACAATAGTCCCTGTACTTGTTGTTAAAGGATTGTTGCATTTGAGCCCAGGTAGTGATGCTATCCCCAAAACCAGCGTAAGGTTGTATCCTTAAGGGTGGATGGGAACAAATTCAGCTTCTCATCATCAAAGATATAGTCATAAGTCCTACAGACAACAAAAAACTAAAACATGAAATTAATAGGGTCCTCTGAGGTTAAGCCATGGAAGTGAGGAAGGGTAGAAGGGCTTATATTCTTCGTCCTACCATATCCATTAGTTTCTCTGATGGGATAAACCTCCTCATTCATGTTTTTAGCCATGGTGTGGGTATGTGGAATGGGTTATTCTTCTTCTTCCCCAATAGGTTCTTCAAAGATCTAAGGATGTTCACATTAGGGGTCTTCTAACTCCCCTATAGTTAGAGAGGGAAGCTGACAGTCACCAAAGAAGAGTGAAGGTTGAATGTTTGATAGTGTGGGGGTATTTGGAAAGAATTTTCCTAGAGCGGCTCTACTGCTATGAGGCATGAAATATTTTTTTCCCTTTCATGTGATTTTTTCAAAACTGAATGCAAAACAGAAAGAAAATTAAAAATAAAATCTACCTAGAAACCTCCCTAGCAATGGTACCAAAAAGTGGTGAGCCCTGGTATTGTGCCAAGAGTGCTGCAACTTCCAAAGGATCTTCAACTTTACTTATTAACTAAGGGTTCGTACATAATTCGAGGTGACAATGCTATATACACAATAAATGAATTCTACTCATGTCATCCTCAACTAGGTCACTTTATCATTAGGGCTCCAAGACCATTCCTCTACTAAACTTAAAGGAGATTAACTACTGAAAGCAGAAATTAAAAGCTAGTCCTAGTGCAGTGAAAGTAAATGATTTTTAACTCTAACTTGTAAATGCCACCAGCTTGTAAATGCTAATCATATCCCATTCATGAAAAACACATTATGCTAACTGCAAAAAGGAAACTACTCTAAATTGCAATCAATCATCTAGCTATCAGGTTTTCTTGAAAAAAAAAGACCATCCTACCAATTCACGACTCAAGAATGCATGCGTTATTTATCTAATTCACACTTGAATAATAAGGTCGGTCCTAATTGCCAAATTCAGAATGAAATAGCTAATGCTATTCACTCTTGCAGGAAAGAAAAAGGAATGAAGGGAATGTCATAGGTGGTACTTCTGGTCATGGAATCCAAGCTGAGGGGTCAACCTACTCCTAAAATAAGATATGTTATCATTGCAGGTCAAAACAGGGTCAAAATACGCTGCTACAGGTGTGCTACATGATTCTTGTAATGTTAAAGGAAATCATGAAATGTTATAGGAAGTTGGACGAGAGGGTTTGGAGAGTAAGGATAATGGGATGAAGTGATGGAAAGTTGAATGAAGTTTTTGGGGAATGTAGGGAAGGTGACCAACACCCCTATCCAATCCCAACACTTTAGGAAGGCCAAATTTGGGCTAAGAGGGCTGCTTACAGTGACCAAAAAATAGAGATCAAGAACATGGGTTGGCATTCATCAGAAGAGAGTGGAGAAGTCCTAGGTGGAGTTGGTGAAAAGATTCCTTTCCTACAGATCCAACTACCCTGCAACATAACATGCACATGCTCCTCTTTTCATTTGCAAAATATTACAGTTAATGGTGGAAAAGATGAATTGAATTTGGAAACTATCTAAATAATTCTAAGAACTTGATATATGCAATGAATTAATTCATAAGGTACATCAATCATATTTGAAGCAAGATACCAAATGTAAACTTTTCCAAGGAATCAGAAACAAACTATCTAACTAATACTAAGAGCTTGATATATGCAATGAATTATCTTCTAAGCTACAAAAATCACATGTGAATCAAGATACCAAATGTAAATTTTTCCAAGAAATCATAGACAAGAAATCACACACTATTTTGGGATGTAATGGTGGAGTCCTTTAATCATGATCCCATGAGAGAGGTGAGATAGGGATCATAGTCATAGAAATTTTCAGGAACTATACTCTACTGAACTACAACAATTGATGAACATTCTAGGCTAAAATATATATAAATAAAATCTACTAAACTGAAGCAACTAATCAACATTCTAGGCTAAGAGAAATATAAATGCACAAGAGGGACCTAGGCTGCTAGGGTTGGGTCCAAACTCAAGAGCTTAAACCCTCTGAACTATATCAGTGATGGATCAAGATAAAAATTCTCATTATCATTCCCAAAATGTCAAATACATCATCAAAATAACAGTCACAAGTGCTCCAAATTTCTCCTCACATGCAGCCTGTGACCTTTCACCTTCCTTTTCTCCTAATTTCCATTATTTTCATAAATAAATATACCAAAATGCAATTTTTCCTTTCCAAAGACTTTGCCATTTCCTTTACCAATTTACTTAGCTATTAATTAATCACCAGTGATCCCCATCACTATGATTTTTCCCAACATTCATCTTGGAATAAGTGTGCTATCAACCGTGGTTATTATTTTTCCTTTATTAACTTTTATTACATGGAATTTTCACTAGGATTGTTACAATCACATACTAACTCTCATCTCATGTTTACCTTGGCGAGATTGTGAATTTGGGTGAATGTGGGAGGAGACATTATAGGGTGGTATCAGAGCTTCCAGGTTCAAACACTTGGACTAGATGGGCGGAATGTGTTTTTCATGCATGCATGTTAGTTGTCTATGTGTTTGTTATGCATGCATTTTGATGGTCATTGTTGTGGTTTTGTGTCGTCATGATGTTGATGTTGGAATGATTGATATGTTGATTTCATTACATATACATATGTTGTGCTAATTTGGACTTATTTGTATAGAAGAGATAACCTCCCTTGAACTTCACTAAGGTATGTTTGATCATGTTTATATTTGGTTTATCTAACATGGTATATTTGTAGGAAGAAGATCAAAGATGACAAGCAAAATGGTGGACTACAGTTCACATGATTCTCCCTACATATCATATGAACAACATGGTGATGACTACTCCCCTAAAATAGTAGATACTTTGAGAAGTTTGAAAGCAAAGATTATAAGTTGTAAGGAAAATAACGATAAGATCATTCAATCACAAGAAATACTTACCAAGGCATAGGAAAAGCAAGCAAAAGTTAATGCAGTCATCCTTAAAAGTATATCAAATTTGTAGAGACAGGGACCACTTAGGATCAGTCATGGATAGGATGAAGGGACTAATGGGGCATATGGCAACAAGTCTCAATTAGGATACAAGTTTGACATTAATGACATAGTCAGAGATGGCAGTTTCTTGGATACACCTGACAATAGGGGTAATGACCGTGGGTTCTATTCTAGTTTTGGTTCAAAGAGATAGCATCATCATCACCATCACCATCCTTATAGGAGTGAGAAACAATGCTTTCCAGAGGATTTCAAGAAAGAAAAGCCTCCTACATTTGATGGATAAATGAATAAATCACAAGATGCAAAAGCTTGGTTGCTTGGGATGAATAATTTTTTCAGATTGCATGACTATTCTGAAAATATGAAGGCTAGGATAACTACTTTCACTCTTAAAGTAAAAACGAACATTTGGTGGGAAGATGTAAATAATGTCAGAGGAATTAGAGAGGAGGAGTTGAATTGAAATGAATTTGAGAGACTTTTTAGGACAGAGTATTTATTTGAAAGATACTGTGATGGTAGGGAACAAGATTTTTATGAGTTGAAGATAGGAACTATGACTGATGAGGAGTACATTAGTAGATTCTTGGAGTTGTTGAGATATGTGCCTTATCTTAAGGAGGAGAAAAAAAAAATTCAAAGATTCATCAGTGGTTTTCTGACATCATTCAAAGACATGATTGAGTTTGATGAGCCTAGATCGTTGAAGGAAGCCATCAAAAAGTTGAAACATTGTTATGAGCAATCAAAATGCATGTCTGAGTCTAAACATGATTGGAAAGGAAACAAGAAGAATAAGGGAAATTAGGTTAATAAGAGAGGAAATCCATATGATATAGATGACAAGGAGAATGTAGCACTGCACAAGAAGTTCAATGCAACAGACAGAGGATAGGGATTTCAGTTTGAGGAGAAAAACAAGGGTGATGGTAGGAAGCCTTTACAATATTGGAATTATGGCAAAGATCATCATAGGAGGGATTGTCCACAACATCAAGGTGGCAAACTGTAGATCTACAATGCTCAGGAGGCACAAATAGCTGGTTATGTTGGACAAACTATTCCTATATCTATGTTGCATTGGATAACAAGCAGGCATATCATCGAGAATCCATTATCGAGATGGACGATAAGATCTGTGATAAAGTTCTTTCTATATTGACTAAACCTGGATCTAATTATAGTTATGTTAAACCTGACCTGGTGGATAAGTGTGGTTTGAGAAAAGAAGTGCATGCAGAGCCTTGGTTAGTGCAGTTGGCTATAGGTACTAAAGAGAGAGTTCATCATGGGGTAAGAGCTTGTGCATTTGAGATGAATGGTATGTCTACATAGGCACATAGAAATGTGCTTCTGTTAGGATTCTACAGTATGTTATTGGGTATGGATTGGTTGAATATTCATAATAATAAGGTGGATTTTTATGAAAAGGCTATTGAGTGTTTGGATGATAATGGAGAACACAAAATCTTGCAGGGTAACAAGAAGGTGAAATCATTTAGAATGGTTATAGCTATGCAGACCAAGCGCAAATTAGGAAGGCATGTGTATTGTTTGTGGTTCATATCTCGAATGATAAAGGTAAGGATATTGAGGATGATGAGGTATTGGAGAGATATCCGGTTTTGCGGTAGTTTCAATATGTATTCCTAGCAGAGATCTCAGAGTTACCACCTCACAAGGAAGTGGAATTTTCTATTGAGTTGATGCCGGGAGCAACACCATCATCAAAGGCACCATATAAGATGAACACTCCAGAGTTAGTGGAACTGAAGTTGCAGTCGAAGGAAATGATTGACAAGGGATATGTTAGGCCAAGTGTGTCACCTTGGGGTGCCCCAATATTGTTTATGAAGAAGAAGGATAGTACTCTCAGGTTGTGCATTGATTATAGGGAATTTAACAAGGTGATGATTAAGAATAGGCATCCTTTTCCATAGGTTGGTGGCTTGTTTGATCAGTTGAAGGGAGTAGCAGTGTTCTCAAAGATTGATACCATTAGGTACACATATAAGAAGAGGACATCTACAACAATGCTTTTTGGACCAAGTATGTGCAATATGAGTTTGGTGTGGTTCCTTTCAATTTGACTGATGCTCTAGCTACTTTCATGTGTTTGATGAATAGTGTATTGCACCCTTATTTGGACAAGTTTGTGATTGTATTCATTGATGGGATATTGATATATTCTAAGAGCGAGGAAGAACATGATGAAAAATTGGAAACACTATTAAGACTACTCAGAGAGCATTAGTTGTATGCCAAACTTAGCAAATGCAGTTTCTTTCAGACAGGGGTTCATTACTTGGGGCATGTGGTTTCTAAAGAAGATATAGAAGTGGATCCGTAAAATATCAGAGTTATCATGGAATGGGAAACTCCTATTAATGTGAACGAGGTAAACTATTTTATGGGGTTAGCAGGTCACTACAAGAGGTTCATCAGGAACTTCTCACATACTATCGATCCTATTACATCATTGTAGTGAAAAGAAAAAAAATGGATAGAGGAATGTGCAACGAGCTTTGAGCAATTGAATAATTTGTTTACGAATGCACCAGTTCTAAAGATTGTAGATCCAAAAAAATAGTTTGTGGTATTGTTGAAGGCTCAAAAAATCGGGACTCCAACAAGGGGGATGACCACCCAGTCCAGACCTTAAGACAACTCCTTTTCCATTTGGAATAGTGGCTCCGACTGGGGATGATGGGACCAATTTCCCAATCTATTTATGATGTGTGTGCTAACAGGATGATGTTTTTATTTTTGGGGTTTTAAAGGATGAATACTTATTCTAATATTACTTTATCTTTTAACTATCATATGCAATCTATGATAATCAAAGAAAACAAAGAAAAAGAGAATCCACTTAAGAATGATTGTTTCGTATAAAAAGTTAGCTGAAACAATATGAGAAATATATCGCATAAAGAGTCATTCACATATTCAGCATAAAGAGTAAGTCATCACCATACAAAAGTGCAATAATGATAACTAAACATTTAAAATTTCATATATAAATAACTAAAAATGATTTATTGCTTAACACAAGTAAAAAGCATTAGGAGATAAAAGTACCATTTGTAATACGTCCTACTCATGAGTTGTAGCAATATCGATCTATCTTCAAATCACTTAACATCAACTAAGAGTACAAAAGTGAAATTTCAGTAGCAGATGTTAAACTCAAATAGAAAATAAATCTTGTTCCATTGATTTTATCAAAACCTCCTCAGTGGGGGGCAAGATGCATGTTTTGAAGAATGTTTTTGATAAAACTCTTGACCCTTCTCTAAATGCATGAGAGGGGTTTAAATACTAATCTATGAAATCTAAAAATAAATATTACAAAAATAGATGAGGAGGTTTAAACGACTTGCCTCATTTTAAGCAAAAATAACAATATATATATATATATATATATATATATATATATATATATATATATATATATATATATATGTATATAACTAATTTTTCATCTGATTCTTTAGATCGCAAATATCTAGCATCGGTTTTAAGAGTGTCAGTTGGACGACTTCAGCTTTTAGCTGTCCTGCAAATACGTTGTTGGTGAGAGCTGGCACTATCTTCTCAGCGGAAGTCATCGACACTTCATGGTCATCCATTGGTTGTGTGGTTTCACCAGGTACTGCTAGTATTCTTCCCAATTCAACCTGTTTACTTGTTTAATTACCTTTTCCCTTTCCTCCGCCGCTTGTTTCCATACCGCTTGAAGCTATTGTGATTTTGGAAGAAAGCCAGGGGTAGTTTCTGCTACCAAATTAGTCGCATCTTCCATTGCCTGTTCTGCTTCTTTTAGTCGAGAATCCCATTTCGCAAATAAAATCTCTTTGTGCGATTTGTCAGTTTTGGGCATGTCTGCTATTTTCCCTTCTTTGGATTTCTGCCAGTTCAAGAAGTTTGAGACTTTCTTAAAAATTGAATCATATTCAAGTCGTAATTCTACGACTTGATTTGTAATATTATCGCTCATTTCACAATGGGAATTCCATTGCGAAATCTTCTGGCATAGCAGTTCTTTCTGTTGCAAGAGCTGGGAATTGAGACCAAGTATCTCTACGATAAACTGCCCAATTTTGGGATCATATTTATGCCTATTATACCCTGTAACTGTTATATTCTTTGCTAGCTAAACTACTTTGATGTGCCAACTGCATCTGCTGGAAGTCTTGTTGAAGTTTTGCCAACTGTGTTTCTGCTTGTTGATTGATGCTGACTTGCTGTAACTGTTGTTCCAAAAACAAAATCCTATCTTCTTTTTCTTTAAGTAGCAATTGAACCTTTGTTGCTTTATCAATAGTTGCTGAAGCGTATGCACCTGCGACCTGTGAGAGCCTAGTGAGATTTGCCGATGGATCTATAGAGGGATCTTTCCAAAGAATATCCAGAGTTTCATCCTCAGGAGTGAGTATAGAATCCAACTTTCTTTTATTTCTTTGCCTTCTGAAAAAAACTTTATGTTGATGGCTGTAGAATACATCTAGAGGAGGAATTTCCTCTATTCTTTCTACAATATCAGATGAGGGAGCAATGGGAATGTGCTCCGTTTCTTGAGTGTTGAAAACCCTTTCTATTACCATTTCCATGGCCATCTCTTTTGGATTTTTTGGTGGCTCTGCATTTTGTTCTTCTGTGTTAAGTATCTTATTAAAATTTTCCCATTCCCCTTCTAGATCAATTACTAGTAGCTCTGTTTTCTTTGTAAGGGGAGTTGAGGCCTCAGCTTATTTTATTAACAAATTTTGCTGATCAGACTTTGCTGTAGACTGAGCTGTGTCTTTTATTGACTCCTCATCCTTATTGTGTTCATTCTTAGACTGATTACTAGACTTTTGTTGATTCTTTTTCTAAACTTGTTTTGGACTTTTCTTTTGAATCATCACTTATGCTAACGCTGGGAGTAGGATCTCTTATTGGTTCGATGAGTAATTGGTCCAATGGGACCTTAGATAACCTCTGTTTTCTGTAATTCTCAAAATTTTGGAGACCTTCTTGGTAAAAAAGAATTCATGCTGTATGCTGAACCTCTTTGAAGGTGTTTTTCTGTAGGAAAACATCATCAAAGGGATCTTCTTCATGAGTAAAAACTCTTATTTTAACCATTGTGTTAAAATTACTTACAACACCAAAGGGATCATATTGCCTTCCCAAGAACTTTGGTAATTGTAAAGATAATACATTATTAACTTCTTTGAAAGCATGACCTAAGTCATGCAATGTAAATGCTCCGCATACTATAGGAAATTGAGGACAAATGGCCTTCTTGGAATCTTTCAATATTTTTCTCATTCCTCCTTCCCCGCATGTCTAATAGGCTATTTCCCTATCCATCAGTTTATCTGGGACATAAAAAGGTAGCACATGGGGTGAAGCAATGCTGTCAAACACTTTGATATACATGAAAACTTCTTCCCCAAACCATCTCGCCACGGGGAGAATATCTACCTCAGTTTTTGGGAAAACCTTGGGGCATCTCTTTTGTAGATCCTTTTATGGATTGGGAGTATAACTCCGTGACAAATTTTGAAGAAATGTGGCACAAAACTTGATTCTCATATGAATTGTGATAAATTTGAATGGGAAGTGGATTTTGTATCATCCACTTCCATCCCATAACAGGAAATTTGGAAACAAAACAAATAGCATCCATAACACAGACGCTCATAAAAAATGGTGGGTAAACCCTTGAAGCAATGTTTATTTTTCTTCTGTATTCTAAAATTGCAGTGCCTAAATTATATGACAATATTTGGGCCCAATTCATTATTGTGGCATTGATAGCCGCATCCCCTAGTGGTAACCATTCTCATGAAACTTTGTTGGTGTTTGGTTTACCAAACAGTCTACATAACATAACAACAGAAAAACAGTAAGGGGAACAAAGAGAACCAGTGGCGTACATATCGTTTTTATCTTTTTTTGAGTCTTTCCTCATTGTTTGACCAATGCTTTGTGCATTCTGCCAAGTCTTCATTCTCCTTGGCAAACTTCTCGACAAATTGCTTGTTGTAGCTAGCTTGGGGTTCTAGTAAGTGGTACATAAACCTCAAATTGTTTGGAGTAAATGACCTGATGACTTCCTGGCTTGCCATCTTGAATTGTCTATCAGATATGTCTGCGTCATCTATAATCCATTTCACCATGTCAGTGTAGGGGAGTATCTTTGGCCTTGCAGCAATGTGGTGTAGAAATGAGCATGCAAGTTCAGTTATGGATGCATCAGAAGAGCCGCGTCCATCCGTTGTAACTGTTACTTCCATAATTCTTGGTTGTTCCTCCTCCAACAACTGATACATAGATTCCCACGTAGATGTCCCTACATCTCGATTACAGGTACTGTTTGTGAACAATGGGGTCATTTATGACTTCTTATACATGGGTGCCTTTCCTTTCTTACCCATTTCTTCGTATGTTGTGTGTTGAGATTGCAACAAGATGATGGAGCTTAGTGAAAAGAGTCGCCTTCACTAAGTGGGCCCGCAGGCAAATTATGGCGCAAGTTCTATTTTTGATCACAATGTGGATGATCACAATGTGGGTGACCAAAGTGTGAGTGATCACAATGTGGGTGACCAAAGTGTGGGTGACCACAGTGTGAGTGATCAAAGTGTATTTTTAGACTGGCTGTCAAAAATAGAAAAGTCAAATATTATTGTCTCATAATAATATTTGGACTATAAACTTGATCTTATTCTCTTGGAGCACTTCAGTTTGAGCTACAGATGTGGCCCATGCAGCTGTTAGAAGGAAGTACGCTTTTCTTATGAGTCAGTTGAGTTGTTGCATGCATGACTTCAGTTAGAACTCAATCAATTGAGTTTGGTGGAGTTGATTGTGGAGTTGATGGAGTTGTGTTCAGTTTGACTTGGTTAAACTAGTTGTAGTTAGTCTAACTGCAGATAGACTAATGATGAGTTGTTAAACTAATTATTAACTCATAAGACAACTAGAGAATACATCAGTTAACTCAGTTGCATGTCAGTGCATGTTCAGTTCAACAGGGACAAGTGTTAGAGAATCAGATTGCTATCAGTTGTGACTATAGTTGTGCATCAGATCTTGCACAATCAAGGGATTGAGTATGCCAATGAGTTTGCTGATGTATTTGCCCAGTTTGTAGCTTCTACTCACATCTTACACATTGTGAGTGATTCTTTGGAGGTGAAATACGAGTTTGGTAGACCATTCTCATTCATTCTTGAGCAGGTAATTAGTAGTGGAGGCAGGCAAGCAGTGGAATAGATTTGGAGATCAGATCTTAGCTGTATTGTGTGTAACAGGTGGAGCTGGTACTGGATTGCTTGTGATAAGCATTGTACTTTGTAATGTTACATGGTCTCAATCATTAATATACAAATAGTGTGGGGTTTTTAGCGAGATGCTTTCCCCGGGTTACATACTGTGTTATTGTGTGAATGCTCTTGATGTTTTATTGTTATTAATGCTGCTATATTGATGATCAACGTAGAGGAGCTTATGTATTGTGTATGTATTCCGCAATAGTACATGATCAGGATAATCTCTGTTGAATATGTGTTAAATTATTCAAAATTTCTACATGGTATCGGAGCTGCTTGATTTGTAGAAGAGATTTTTACATGATATCAAGCGAGGATTGATCATCAAATCTACTATTCAGGAAGTGTTCACATTCTATTTCTTTAGGCAGAGTCTGTAATCGGGCCAGGTAGCCTCTAGATTCATCCTTCTTTTGGAAGGTGAAATATATGGTAAAAGCCCATACAGTCAATCTCTGTATGAGAAATATTTTGTTCTCACGAATCTTAGATCGGAAGCGGTTGAGTTGGTAGCTGGTGGAATTCGAATTTACAGCAGTGTTGTTGAAATGTCTTTCAACGGATTGCAAATGTTATTCCAAAGCAAGAGTGACCTGGTGCTCAAGGATAAACTCAGTAACAATAAAGGTGAGAATGGATCTTCATCAAAGGTATCTGATGAAGAGAATTGTGCTTTGGTTGCCAAAGCAAAGAAGGGGAAGAACAAGAAAGCTTCTCATTCCAGTGCGAAAGGCAAGAAGCAGGACACGTCCAAGGTGAAGTGTTTTCACTGTCACCAGCATGGACACTATGCCACTAATTGTCCGCAGAAGAAGAAGAACAAGCAGGCTGCTGGATCTTCAGCAGGAGAGGCTCTAGCCTCACAGTTTGAGCTTGATTTTTCATTGATCGCATGCTCGGTTTCAAGTGTGATGGGATCATTGTGGTTCTTGGATAGTGGTGCATCTTTTCACATGACGGGAGATAGAGATTTATTCTCTGATCTAGAGGACAAGGATCTTGGAGTGCACATCGAGATGGGCGATGATGGTAGATACAGTGCGACCGGTATCGGTACCATTTCCTTTGAAAGGGAGTCTGGTAAACCCTTCGTATTGAAGGAAGTCATGCATGTTCCAGGATTGATGAAGAATCTCATCTCAGTGGCGATGTTAGAAGACAAGGGGTATGATGTTTTTTTCAGCGAGGGAAAGGCTTTCCTGCGCAGCAAGACAACTGGTGAGACCCGGAAGATAGGGGTTCGAGTGAGGAACCTTTATCAGTTGCATGTAGATGGATGCGCAGCAATGGCGGGCAAGGCAGAAGGATTGGTGAGCCAGGATGATGGCGAGTTGTGGCATAAGAGATTGGGTCACCTTCACCATGGAGCCTTGAAGATACTGCAGCATATTACTACATGGCTTCCTAAAGGCACACTTGCGCAGTCAGATCAGTGCAAGGGGTGTACTTTGGAGAAGTTTGTGAAAGCCACCTTTCACGAGAAGGATAGTCACGCCACGACGATCCTTGAGAGAATTCACACAGACATGTGTGGACCTTTCTCAGTTGCTTCGACAGCAAAACACAGGTATTATGTGATTTTTGTTGATGATTTCTCTCGTAAGTGCTGGATCTTCTTCATGCAGAAGAAGAGTGAGACATATTCGAAGTTCTGTGAATTCAAAGCACTGGTCGAGAAGGAGTCAGGGAAGAAGGTGAAGGCTCTTAGGAGCGATAATGGTGGTGAATACATCTCGGACGAGTTCAAGGATTTCTTCAAGGCAGAAGGGATTCATAGAGAGCTCATAGATCCCCATAACCCACAACAGAACGGGGTAGCTAAGCGGAAGAACAGAACGATTGTGGGTGTTGCACGGGCAATGTTGCATGATCAGGGCCTACCCCTTCACTTGTGGGCGGAAGCATGCAATACAACAGTTTATGTGCAGAACCGTTGTCCTCATAGGATACTTGGCATGAGTACACCTGAGGAGACTTATTCTGGTAAGAAGCCTGATCTTTCTCATTTGAGGATTTTTGGTGCTAACGTTTACATGCATGTGACGAAGGATGCTAGGAAGAAGTTGGAGCTGACCGCAGAGGTTGGGATATTTGTGGGGTACACTGATACGCCCCACAACTATCGTGTGTATTTTCCAGACAGTGGTAAAACTGTTGTGCGACGGGATATAAAATTTCAGGAGGAGAAAGCCATGAAGTGTTCACTTGAGAGGGAGTTACACTTGCATGCAGATGAGGAGCTATTAGTTCCTAAGGATGAGCTTCAGGACATGGATCAGCCATAGGATGAGGTTCATGGAGTGGAAGAGACCACTCATGCAGCGCCAACCATCAGAGGGCGAAAGCGCTTGACAGAAGCTGAGCGACTGGCTCAAGATGCAGAGAAAGTTGTAGGACCACCTACAACCCAACGCAGGTAGAGACAGTCACCTGATTGGTACACTAGATACATGGCTCTGATGAGCAAGTGTGTTGTAACTGAGCCATCCTCTTTCGAGGAAGCTGTGGAGGATCCCGCATGGGTAGACGCCATGGTGGAAGAGTATGATTCTATTTTCAGAAACAGTTCATGGGAGATTATTCCTAGACCAGAAGGGAAATCAGTGGTGGGTTCGAGATGGATCTACAAGGTCAAGCAGGCAGCTGACAGGAGTGTGGAGAAGTACAAGGCAAGATTTGTTTCCCGAGGCTTTTCACAGATAGAGGGGATCGATTATGAGGAGACCTTTGCACTTGTCACAAGGTATTCTTCCATACGGACGATTCTTGCTCTCTCAGCGCAGATGGGATGGCACATTCATCAGATGGATGTGAAGACTACGTTCCTCAATGGAGTCATTGAGGAGGAGGTGTACATTGAGTAGCCCAAAGGCTTTGAGGTCTTCAGTAGCGACTTGCATGTGTGCAGGCTCAAGAGAGCGCTGTATGGGTTGAAGCAAGCACCACGTGCTTGGTACACACGGATAGACAGCTATTTCACAGGACTTGGATTCTCCAAGAGCGAGGCGGATCCTAACCTATACCAGATTGTGGTGGAGGGTAAGTTGCTTATCATTGTACTGTATGTTGATGATTTGATTCTAATGGGTGATGAGCTGTTGATACTGTCATGCAAGAAGGATCTTGCTACAGAGTTTGAGATGAAGGACTTGGGCCTCCTTCACTATTTCCTAGGATTGGAAATATGGCAGCGCAGTGGTGGACTGTTTGTTTCTCAGGGCAAGTATGCTCGGGAGATACTGGAGAAGTTCAACATGCATGGCTGCAAGCCTGTTGATACTCCTCTTCCTGGAGGTTGGAGGAAGGAGGATGCCACTTCGGGAGAAGAAGTGGATGCCACTGTTTATCGATAGTTGGTGGAGTCGCTGATGTATTTGGTCAATACACGACCTAATATATGCTATGCAGTTAACCAGCTTTCACAAGCTATGGTTAAGCCTACCAAGCTCTTCTGGAAGGCGGGCAAGCATGTATTACGCTACTTGAGAGGCACATCGGGATATGGTTTGTGGTACAAACATGAGGATGAGGTGAAGCTATGTGGCTTCACAGATGCAGATTAGGCAGGGAGCCCAACGGACAGAAAGAGCACATCAGGAGGGGTCTTCAGTATTGGATCGATAGCAGTTTCTTGGTACAGCAAGAAGCAGAGATCCATGGCACTCAGTTCAGCGGAGGCCGAGTATATGGCAGAAAGTTTGGCTGCATGCGAGGCTATATGGATGAGGAAGATCCTAGTTGGTTTGTTCAGTTCTCATTTGGATCCTACTGTGATTTACTGTGATAACCAGAGTTGCATTAAACTCTTGGTTAATCCTGTATTTCATGATAGATCTAAGCATATTGACATCAGGTACCATCATATCAGAGATTGTGTGCAGCAGAGGATCATGTTGCTTTCATACATTCCAACGGAGGATCAGGATGCTGATATTCTGACGATGGCTCTCACCAGGAGCAAATTCGAGTACCACCGAGGCAAGATAGGGGTTGCTAATAATCCATATCTTGTCGAGAGGGAGTGTTGAGATTGCAACAAGATGATGGAGCTTAGTGAAAAGAGTCGCCTTCACTAAGTGGGCCCGCAGGCAAATTATGGCGCAAGTTCTATTTTTGATCACAGTGTGGATGATCACAATGTGGGTGACCAAAGTGTGAGTGATCACAATGTGGGTGACCAAAGTGTGGGTGACCACAGTGTGGGTGACCACAGTGTGGGTGACCACAGTGTGAGTGATAAAAGTCTATTTTTAGACTGGCTGTCAAAAATAGAAAAGTCAAATATTATTGTCTCATAATAATATTTGGACTATAAACTTGATCTTATTCTCTTGGAGTACTTTAGTTTGAGCTACAGATGTGGCCCATGCAGCTGTCAGAAGGAAGTACGCTTTTCTTATGAGTCAGTTGAGTTGTTGCATGCATGACTTCAGTTAGAACTCAATTAGTTGAGTTTGGTGGAGTTGATTGTGGAGTTGATGGAGTTGTGTTCAGTTTGACTTGGTTAAACTAGTTGTAGTTAGTGTAACTGTAGATAGACTAATGATGAGTTGTTAAACTAATTATTAACTCATAATATAACTATAGAATACATCAGTTAACTCAGTTGCATGTCAATGCATGTTCAGTTCAGCAGAGATAGGTGTTAGAGAATCAGATTGCTATCAGTTGTGACTATAGTTGTGCATCAAATCTTGCACAATCAAGGGATTGAGTATGCCAATGAGTTTGCTGATGTATTTGCCCAGTTTGTAGCTTCTACTCACGTCTTACACATTGTGAGTGATTCTTTGGAGGTGAAATACGAGTTTGGTAGACCATTCTCATTCATTCTTGAGCAGGTATTGAGCAGTGGAGGCACACAAGCAGTGGAATAGATTTGGAGATCAGATCTTAGCTGTATTATGTGTAACAGGTGGAGCTGGTACTGGATTGCTTGTGATAAGCATTGTACTTTGTAATGTTACATGGTCTCAATCAATAATATACAGATAGTGTGGGGTTTTTAGCGAGATGCTTTCCCCAGGTTACATACTGTGTTAATGTGTGAATGCTCTTGATGTTTTATTGTTATTGATGCTGCTATATTGATGATCAATGTAGAGGAGCTTATGTATTGTGTATGTATTCCGCAATAGTACATGATCAAGCTAATCTCTGTTGAATATGTGTTAAATTATTCAAAATTTCTACATTGTGTTCTGTGTGTTTTTCTTGAAAGTTGCAAGCAGAGATCAAGATATGATAAAAATGATAGTGAATATAGGAATATCCAATAGAAAGACAAAAATAAGGTGATGAAAGGTCTTGAATCACATCAAAAGATATCAACTTGCGTCAAATGGTCCTTTACACTGATCCTAATTGTTTTTTTAATAAATGATCACTAATGAACCGTTATGCTTAACTTTAATGTTCATAACTTCACATCAAAAGTTGGGAAGTACTCTCCTAGAACCTTGAGCCCTCTGAATTGCGATAAAAGCAATTTTGCGATTTGCTTCACAATATCGTAGATCGCTATATCGCAAAACTTGTTTTCATTAAAACCCACCACTACATGAGTTGTTGCGATATGCAATTTGCGAGATGCTATCGCATTTCATGATATTTGCTTTTTAAAGTAGTGCCACGGGTTTTAAACTGCGATGCGATAAGGTTAAAGGATTTTATGATCTCACATTTTCGCGGATCACAATTTCAGGGGGTAAGTTTTATAAGGGAGGTCTGCTCTAATTGTTTTGCGATGTGAGAATAATCTTCTTAAAGCAGATCTTTTAAAGGTTTACCTTAATGTTCACGACTTTCCATTATAAAGTTATTCTAAGGCTTTTTATCATGTAGCGTTTTTTATAAGAAACTTGTAGTTTGTGAAGTTTTATGCGCTTAAAGTATGAAAAGGTAAATTTCCATGTTTTAGCAAGTTCCACTTTGACAACTTGTTTTATTCTAGAAACAAGAAATGCATGATTTAAATGCTAAAATTTGATTTTTAGCATAAATAGGGGGTTGTTGATAAGCACGAAAATTGGCGATTCACTTGGAAGAACCAGTTATCTCTGAGGGTTTTTTGGATTTTCTAAAACTTCCAAAATGGAGATGGTTTTGAAAATGAAACTTCATTGTACGAAATATTAGGAAAATAGTGTTATTTATTAATAACAACATCTTGTTCTAACTATCTTTATTCTGATTATCTTCTTCACAGAGTTAGTCATTTTACTCACATCAGTCATTACTTGGTCGTAAAGATAAAAACAAAAACATCCTTTTAGATCAGTTTTGGTGTACTCATTTGTCGTCGGTAGAGCCTCTGCTGCCAGCAGGTGTTTATAGCCTCGACAGGGTTACTTGTTACCCAACAATGATCTAGTGTCCCACTTGAGAAGCATGCAATTTTCAAAGATAAATCCTCATATACACTTATTGCTTTTTCTTTTCTTATTTCACTTTTAATTCTTAAAGAACAATGTCTTGGTTTGGTAGCCAAAATTGACAGTGCCATTCACTTGATTTATAACTTAACTGAACAAGCTAGCTCGTGATGAGACCCCTTGTCTTTTGATTGAAACAATCTTGAGCCATTACCCTGTTTTGATATTCAGTATGGTAATGTCAGTTAGTTATAATCTTTATGATCATGATAAGCCGACTCTTGATGAGACCTATTATTCTTTAAGTTTAAAGTGTATAATTGGATTACTCCTTGAATCTTGCAAATTCCTTGAGTGGGGGGGAATTCATTGGTTCCTTAAGAATTCTCATGGACGACAATTGTAGAGTTTAAAAATAGCTTTCCCAAAGAGAGTCTTCGTTTTGTTATTGATACTTTTTGTGACTGATGTAAGGAAAACTTCTTCCTAAGGTTGTTTCTAACCAAAACTTGGATAGTTGAAACAGAAGAATAGACAAATTTTTTTGAAATAATAGCACTTACCCATATGTTTCATAAATGGAGATTAATTTTCATAATCACTCCCACTTATACAAGCGAAAAAACAAAATTGAAATGAGACACTATTCTTTTCGTGGAAACCAAAAGTGAACACTCTCAACTTGTTTTATTATCAAAAGAAAACTTAACTAGAACTATAATCTACAAGAATAGAAGAGATCATCTTCTATGGAAAATATTTTTTTAGGATCTGTCCGTTAACAGGTAAAGATTCCCTTTTCCCTGCTAAATCTTGTAACATGAAAGTTGATGGGCCAATGAGTTAGACAATCTAGAATGGTCCAAGCCACATCTGTTGGAATTTAGTATGCTTGCCTTTCTCTTCTTGGGCTTTATCCCATTTTAATACTAAGTATCCAAGTTGGAAATCTTTTCTAGACACTAAGTTTGAGTCAAAAGAAGCTTTCATTAATTATTGATGATGCACGTGGGTAATTTTGGCCTTTTCTCGTTCCTCTTCAAGTTTAAGGATCTGCAATTGTCTTAATTGCATGGATGAGGAAGGGGTTTCTTCAATGAATTGAACTAAGGCTAGAGAAGGAATAACTAGATTTGTTGGTAAGACCACTTCTTTCCCATAAACTAAATTAAAAGGAGAAGTGCCAATGGAGGTTTTCTGAGTTATTCGATCTGCCCAGAGAGCATACATTAAAGACTTATGCCAGTTTCTATGATTTTGATCAATAGTCCGTTTAATGATTCTAATAAGGTTTTTGTTTGTCGATTCAGCCAACCCATTTCCTTGTGGATAATAATTAGCAGAATATTTAAGTTTAAAACCTCTTTTGAGCGCAAATTTTGTCATAGCATTTCTTGAGAAATATGATGCATTATCAAACATTAAAGCAGAAGGTAAGCCAAACCTGGTGATTATGAATTGATCTATAAATTCGATGATAGTCTCAGAGTTGGCTATCTTGAGTGGAACTGCTTCTACCCATTTTGTAAAGTAGTCAGTAGTTGTAAGGATGTACCTATGTTGTTTAGACGAATGAGGAACGATCTCACCTATTATATCCAATCCCCATTGTTCAAATGGTTGATCGATGTTGACCGGCTGTAATGGCAACGATGGTTTCTTTTGTCTTCCGGCAGCAGTCTAGCAAATCTGACATCTCCTTACATAGCTATGTGCATCTTTAAATAAAGTTGGCTAGTAGTAGCCAACACGCAAGATTTTATGTGCTGTTGCATCTCCTACATAGTGTCCGCCTGCTGGCCCGTCATGAAGTTCCTGCAATACTTTTTCTGCTTCAGATTTCTCAAGGCATCTAAGGAGAACAGAATCATAATTCATTCTAAAGAGTATATCATTGAAAATTTGATATTGTTTAGCTTTTAACCTCAGGGCCCTTTTCTTTGTGTAATTCAAATGTGGAGGAGCATATCCATTTTTTAAATAGAACATGATATCAGCATACCTTGATTCAGAGTCGTTTAGGCTTACCTCATACACTTGTACTTCACTATCTGGAGACTGTGTTTCTGATATGTGCGATGCTCCTGCCAACATCCTGCAAAAACCTTGACCTTTTACAATATTTGCTGGTTTAATTTGAACATCATATTCCTGTAGGGCTGTGACCCAACTTGCCCTCTTTTCGCCCACATATTTTTGTACCAACAGATTTCTTACTGTTGGAAACGATACTATTATTTTGGTGTGAGTCTTGAGGAGGAAGGGTCTGAAGTGTTTGATTGCTTTGAAAACAGCATAAGCCTATTTCTCAACATCGGAATAATTTAATTCAGGTCCTTGTAAGTTTGAACTGAAGAAGGCAATTGGGGCCTTAGCTTTATCTTGATTCGCTTGTGTGAGTATGGCAACATACGATTTCTCAGAGGTGAATGTATATAGAGTGAAAGGATCAGAAAAGTTTGGAGTCGCTAGAGATGGGGCATTTATAATTGCTTGTTTTATCAAGCTAAACGCTTCATGTTCTGCATGACCCCATTTGAAGAGAGAGTTTTTCTTTATCATGGCTTGGAGAGGTGACACGATCCTTGAGAAGTCAGGGACAAATCTTTTAACAAAATTGATCTGACCAAGGAAAGACTGCATTGCTTTCTTATTATGGGGTAAGGATATCTCAGAAATTTCCTTGATCCTATCTGGGTCAATATGGATTCCTGATTTGGATACTATGAATCCAAGAAGTTTTCCTTCACTCAACGCAATTTTTTTTTTTGGATTAAGCGAGATTCCATATTTTTGACAACGTTGGAAGATCTGTTTTAAGTCCCTGAGATGATTACTTCGTTTTTTAGAATATATAGTTATGTCGTCTAAGTAGATCACCACTAACTTGTTTACCAAGCCTTTAAACGCAATGTCCATGGCTCTTTGAAATGTGGCACCGACTTTGATTAGCCCAAATGGCATCTTTTGATACGCGTAAGTGCCCCATTTGGTTCTAAATGTAGTTTTTAATTGATCATCGGGGTGGACCAAGATTTGATTATACCCTGAAAAACCATCTAAAAAGGACATTAATTCAGACCCTGCGACTGATTGTAATATCTGTTCCATAGGGGGTAGTGGAAAATTATCCTTTTGGCAAGCTTTATTGAGATTTCGAAAGTCAATACAAATCCGAATATCACCATTTTTCTTTCTGACTAGGACCAGATTGGAAACCCATTTGGAATGCCTAATGGGAAAAATAATCTTGGCTCTTAATAATTTGTTCAACTCAGATTTAATCTGGCTTTCCAAATTAGGATGTATTTTCCTCAATTTCTGCTGAACAGGCTTTTCATCAGAGATCATCGGAATTGTATGCTGTATAATCGAAGTATCGTAGGTTTTAAGATCATTGTAATTCCATGCAAAGACACTCTTGTATTGTTTCAACAATCGGATGTTAGGCCAAGACCTAGGTTGATGTTCTGTGGTTTCATGTCTGTTCCTAGATTTACTCATTCATATCTCCGTGTTGAACTCTGGAGTTTTGAACTAGTGGATCGTTTAAATCTTTCCTTTAAGTCATATAGGTCCTCTAACTTGACTATGGATTTTGGTATAGTGTTATTGCTATTTTCTGTAGAAATTTTGAATAATATGACACTTATTCACAGAGATTATCCCGATTATACACTATTGCGGAATGCATGCATAATACATAACCTCCTCTACGTTGATCATCAATTTAGCAACATTAAAAACAATGAAACATCAATCGCATGCACACATTAACACAACATGTAACCCGGGGAAAGCTTACAGCTGAAAACCCCACACTATCTATATATTAATGATTGAGAACATGTAACATTACATAGTACAATACTCCTCTCAAGTATCCAGCACTATCTCCACCTTTTACACGCAAAACTAGCTCAGATCCGAACAAGTCACAGGTTCAAATCTCCTTCGCTGCTTTGCCTGCCTCTATTGCACAATACCTGCTGAGAATCACTCACACTGGAAATCACATGAGCACAAGCTATTCTATAGGCATACACTGGGAAATACTCATTGGCATACTCAATACATTACTTGTGCAAGACCTCATGCACAACTATAGTCACAACTGATAGCAATCTCAACCTCTAACACCCGTCTCCACTGAACTGTACATGCACTGAGTTAACTGATGTATTCTTCAGTTGCATTATGAGTTAATAATTAGTGAATTAATTTAATCAATTAATTCACATCACTCATCACTAGTCTATTTGCAGTTAAACTAATTACAACTAGTTTAACCAAGTCAAACTGAACACAACTCCATCAACTCCACATCCAACTCCACAGAACTCACATGCATGAGTTCTAACTGATGTCCTGCATGCAATAGCTCAACTGACTCACAAGAAAAGTGTATTTCCTTCTGATAGCTGCATGTGCCACATCTGTAGCTCAAACTGAAGTGCTCCAAGAGGATAACATAAAGTTTATAGTCTAAATATTATTATGAGACAATAATATTTGACTTTTCTATTTTTAACTTGGCAATCTAAAAATAGACTTTGATCACTCCTGCTGTGAACCAGAAAATAGAAGTCCATCTATTTTTCCCAACATGACCAATCACCCATAAAAAACATCCTGCAACTCATAGACATGATCCATATGTCTAAAAATAGACATAGTCTAAAAATAGACTTTGCGCCATAATTTGCCTGCGAGCCAGCTTAGTGAAGGCGAATCCTTTCCACTAAGCTCCATCATCTTGTTGCATTCTCAACACTCCCTCTCAACAAGTTATGGATTATTAGCAACCCCTATCCTGCCTCGGTGGTATTCGAATTTTCTCCTGGTGAGCGCCTTCGTCAAGATATCAACATCCTGATCCTCCGTTGGAATGTATGAAAGTAACATGATTCTCCGCTACACACAATCTTTGATATGATGGTACCTGGTGTCAATATGCTTAGATCTATCATGAAATACAGGATTAGCCAAGAGTTTAATGTAACTTTGGTTATCACAGTAAATCACAGTAGGATCCAAGTGAGAACCAAATAAACCGACCAGAATCTTCCTCATCCATATAGCCTCGCATGCAACCAAACTTGCTGCCATATACTCGGCCTCTGCTGAACTGAGTGCCACGGATCTTTGCTTCCTGCTGTACCAAGAAACTGTTGTTGAACCGATACTGAAGACCTCTCTTGATGTGCTCTTTCTGTCTGTTGGGCTCCCTGCCCAATCTGCATCCGCGAAGCCACATAGCGTCACCTCATCCTCCTGTCTGTACCATAAACCATATCCCGATGTTCCTCTCAAATAAACCAATACATGCTTGCCCACCTTCCAGAAGAGCTTGGTAGGCTTAACCATAGCTTGTGAAAGCTGGTTAATAGCATAGCATATATCGGGTCGTGTATTGACCGGATACATAAGCGACCCCACCAACTGTCGATAAACAGTGGCATGCACTTCTTCTGCCGAAGTGGCATCCTCCTTCCTCCAACCTCCAGAAGAGGAGTATCAATAGGATTGCAGCCATGCATGTTGAAATTCTCCAGTATCTCCCGAGCATACTTACCCTGAGAAACAAATAGTCCACCACTACGCTACCAAATTTCCAATCCCAGGAAATAATGAAGGAGGCCCAAGTCCTTCATCTCAAACTCCTTAGCAAGATCATCCTTGCATGAAAGTATCAACATCTCATCACCTGTTAGAATCAAATCATCTACATAAAGTACAATGATAAGCAACTTACCCTCCACCACAATCTGGTATAGGTTAGGATCTGCCTCACTCTTGGAGAATCCAAGTCCGGTGAAATAGTTGTCTATCTATGTGTACCAAGCACGGGGTGCTTGTTTCAACCCATACAACGCTCTCTTGAGACTGCACACATGCGACTCGTTGCTGAATATCTCAAAACCTTCGGGTTGCTCAATGTACACCTCCTCCTTAATGACTCCATTGAGGAACGCAGTCTTCACATCCATCTGATGAATGTGCCATGCCATCTACGCTGAGAGAGCAAGAATTGTCCGTATGGAAGAATACCTTGCGACAGGTGAAAAGGTCTCCTCATAATCGATCCCCTCTATCTATGAAAAACCTCAGGCAACAAGTCTTGCC
Source organism: Pinus tabuliformis (assembly GCA_031772625.1). NCBI lineage: Eukaryota > Viridiplantae > Streptophyta > Pinopsida > Pinales > Pinaceae > Pinus > Pinus tabuliformis. The sequence goes on from CM062815.1 coordinate 827,971,755, forward strand.
TTGTACTTCTCCACACTCTCATTAGCTTCCTGCTTAACTTTGTAGATCCATATCGAACCCACCATTGATTTCCCTTCCGATCTAGGAACAATCTCCCATGCAATATTTCTGACAATCGAATCATACTCTTGCACCATGGCGTCTAGCCATGCGGGATCCTCCATAGCTTCCTCGAAAGAGGATGGCTCAGTCACAACACATTTTCTCACAAGAGCCATGTATCCAGTGTACCGATCAGGTGACTGTCTCTGCCTGCGTTGGGTTGTAGGTGGTCCTACAATTTTCTCTGCATCTTGAGCCAGTTGCTCAGCTTCCATCAAGCGCTTTCACCCTTTGATGGTTGGCGCTGCATGAGTGGTCTCTTCCACTCCATGAACCTCATCCTGTGGCTGATCCACGTCCTGAAGCTCATCCTTAGGAACTAATAGCTCCTCATCTGCATGCAAGTGTGGCTCCCTCTCAAGCGAACACTTCATGGCTTTCTCCTCCTGAAATTTTATATCCCGTCGCACAACAGTTTTACCACTGTCTGGAAAATACACACGATAGTTGAGGGGCATATCAGTGTACCCCACAAATATCCCAACCTCTGTGGTCGGATCCAACTTCTTCCTGGCATCCTTCATCACATGCATGTAAATGTTAGCACCAAAAATCCTCAAATGAGAAAGATCAGGCTCTTTACAAGAATAAGCCTCCTCGGGTGTACTCATGCCAAGTATCCTGTGAGGACAACGGTTCTGCACATAAACTGCTGTATTGCATGCTTCCGCCCACAAGTGAAGGAGTAGGCCCTGATCATGCAACATCGCCCATGTAGCACCCACGATCTTTTTGTTCTTTCGCTTAGCAACCCCGTTTTGCTGTGGGTTATGGGGAGCTATGAGCTCTCTTCGAATCCCTTCTGCCTTGCAGAAATCCTTGAACTCGCCAGAGATGTATTCACCACCATTATCACTACTAAGAGCCTTCACCTTCTTCCCTGACTCCTTCTCGACTAGTGCTTTGAACTCACAGAACTATGAGTATGTCTCGCTCTTCTTCTGCATGAAGAAGATCCAGCAATTACGAGAGAAATCATCAACAAAAATCACATAATACTTTTGTTTTGCTGTCGAAGCTACTGAGAAAGGTCCACACACGTCTGTGTGAATTCTCTCAAGGATCGTCGTGGCGCGACTATCTTTCTCGTGAAAGGTGGCTTTCACAAACTTTCCCAAAGTACACCCCTTGCACTGATCTGACTGTGCAATAGTGCCTTTAGGAAGCCCTGTAGTGATTTGATGCAGTATCTTCAAGGCTCCATGGTGAAGGTGACCCAATCTCCTGTGCCACAGCTTGCCATTATCCCGTCTCACCAATCCTTCTGCCTTGCATTCCATTTCTGCGCATCCATCTACATGCAACTGATAAAGGTTCCTCACTCAAACCCCTATGTTCCGGGTTTCTCTAGTTGTCTTGCTGCGCAGGAAAGCCTTTCCCTCGATGAAAACAACATCATATCCCTTGTCTTATAACATCGCCACAGAGATAAGATTCTTCTTCAATCCTGGAACATGCATCACTTCCTTCAATACGAAGGGTTTACCAGACTCCCTCTCAAAGGAAATGGTACCAATACCAGTCGCACTGTATCTACCATCATCGCCCATCTCGATGTGCACTCCAATATCTTTGTCCTCCAAATCAGAAAACAAATCTCGATCTTCTGTCATGTGAAAAGATGCACCACTGTCCAAGAACCACATTGATCCCATCACACTTGAAACCAAGCATGCGATCAATGAAAAATCAAGCTCAAACTGCGAGGCTAGAGCCTCTCCTGCTGCAGATCCAGCAGCTTGCTTGTTCTTCTTCTTCTGCGGAAAATTAGTGGCATAGTGTCCATGCTGGTGACAGTGAAAGCACTTCACCTTGGACATGTCTTGCTTCTTTCCTTTCACACCAGAATAAGAAGCTTTCTTGCTCTTCCCCTTCTTTTCTTTGGCAGCTAAAGCGCAATTTTCTTCATCAGGTCCCTTTGATGAAGATCCATCCCTGGTATTCCGCCTGATCTCCTCTTGCACAAGATCTGACCAAAGTCTCTCCCATCCTGGAAATTTCTCCCGACCATTGACAGAGTCCTGATAGGAATGCAAACTCTTCGAAAGACCAAGGAGAGCCAAGCTCACCAAGTCCTCATCATCGACAGTCACCCCCACACTTCCCAGCTCATCTCTGCACTGAGTGAACTTCGTGAGATACTTGGGCATACTGTCTCCCTTCTCACATTTGATGTTTCTGAGTTTATCCTTGAGTTCCAGCTTCCTCTGATCGCTCTTGCTTTGGAATAGATCTGTTAACGCTTTCCACATCAAGTATGGAGAAGCCTTTCCATGCAGGCTGGACATAATGTGATCCTTCACGCCCTCCAACAGAATCCTTCGACACTTTGCTGTCTTCTTTTTCCAAGCATCAACCTGCGCAACATCAGTAGGCTTTGGGACATCAGCCTATATGAAATCCTTCAGCCCATTATCATCCAACACTGCCTCCATCCTGTCCTTCCATGCAATATAGTTTGAGCTTCCCTCAAGAGCATACTCCAATCGCAATCCGTTGAAAGACATTGCCACGTTGATACCAAGAAAACACTGCTGCAAATTCGAATTCCACCAGCTCCAAACTCAACCACCTTTGATCTAAGATTCACGAGAACAAAGTATTTCTCGTACAGAGATTGATTGTATGGGCTGTTACTGGATATCTCACCTTCCAAAGGAAGGATGAATCCAGAGGCTACCTGGCCCGATTACAGACTCTGCCTGAAGAAATAAGATGTAAACACTTCCTGAATAGTAGATCTGATGATCAACAGCGCCGATACCATGTATAAATTTTGAATAATATGACACTTATTCACAGAGATTATCCCGATTACACACTATTGCAGAATGCATGCATAATACATAACCTCCTCTACGTTGATCATCAATTTAGCAGCATTAAAAACAATGAAACATCAATCGCATGCACACATTAACACAGTGTGTAACCCGGGGAAAGCTTACAGCTGAAAACCCCACACTATTTGTATATTAATGATTGAGAACATGTAACATTACATAGTACAATACTCCTCTCAAGTATCCAACATTATCTCCACCTGTTACACACAAAAGTAGCTCAGATCCGAACAAATCACAGGTTCAAATCTCCTCCGCTGCTTTGCCTACCTCTATTGCACAATACCTGCTGAGAATCACTCACACTGGAAATCACGTGAGCACAGGCTGTTCTCTAGGCATATACTAGGCAATACTCATTGGCATACTCAATACATTGCTTGTGCAAGACCTCATGGATAACTATAGTCACAACTGATAGCAATCTCAACCTCTAACACCTCTCTCCACTGAACTGTACATGCACTCAGTTAACTGATGTATTCTTCAGTTGAATTATGAGTTAATAATTAGTGAATTAATTTAATCAATTAATTCAAATCAATCATCAGTAGTCTATTTGTAGTTAGACCAATTACAACTAGTTTAACCAAGTCAAACTGAACACAACTCCATCAACTCCACATCCAACTCCACACAACTCACATGCATGAGTTCTAACTGATGTCCCGCATGTAATAGCTCAAACGACTCACAATAAAAGTGTATTTCCTTCTGAAAGTTGCATGTGCCACATCTATAGCTCAAACTGAAGTGCTCCAAGAGGATAAGATAAAGTTTATAGTCTAAATGACTCACAAGAAAAGTTTATTTCCTTTTGACAACTGCATGTGCCACATCTGTAGCTCAAACTGAATTGCTCCAAGAGGATAAGATAAAGTTTATAGTCTAAATATTATTATGAGACAATAATATTTGACTTTTTTATTTTTAACCTGGCAGTCTAAAAATAGACTTTGATCACTCTTGCTGTGAACCAGAAAATAGAAGTCCATCTATTTTTCCCAACATTACCAACCATCCATAAACAGCATCCTGCAACTCATAGACATGATCCATATGTCTAAAAATAGACATAGTCTAAAAATAGACTTTGCGCCATAATTTACCTGCAGGCCCACTTAGTGAAGGCGACTCCTTTCCACTAAGCTCCATCATCTTGTTGCATTCTCAACGTTTTCTTGTTCCAGCTATTTGTCATGTTGGTCTTCATCAATTATCTAATTATTGTAATAGGCTTATGAAGTTAGAAAACTCACAATATCAGGGTCATTGTTGAAAACCCTCAAATTGGTAATGTTATAAGGGATATAGGGTCTAAAGATTAATTCAATCCAGAATCTGTCTGGGCTATAGTCCTCTGATGGAATAAGATTGGAAGCTACATTAGCAAGGAGATCAACACTAGCATTTTGAAGTCTTGGAATGGATGAAATATTAAATGTTGTAAAGTGTGAGGTCAGGTCTTGTACTAAAGATTGATAGTGTTTCAAGTGTCCCGACAGACAATGTATAGTATTTCTTACTTGTTTAATAACAATCTTAGAGTCTCGAAATACTTGCAGGTAATTGATGTTAAGCCCGATTGCTTTGTATAACCCTTGAACTAATGCTTCATATTCATTAGTATTGTTCGTGCAATCGAACTCAAGTCTACATGTTAACATGGTTTTTTCTCCTTTTGGACTAACTAATATACAACTTGCGCGTGCTCCATCATTATATTTAGAACCATCAAAAAATAATTTTCAAAACAAAGTTTTATTTACAAATTTATCTACAAAATTGATGCATCTAGAAGTGTTTGTTTGAGAGAAATTTTCTATCCAAGATAAAATGGAATTTTCCAGAAAAGGTGAAGTATGAGCATTGAAATTCCCTAAGAATGAATCAATAGAATAGTTTCCAATTATGTTGTTGCTATACGCTACAGGCTCGTTTTCTCCTTCTAACTCTGTCACTATATACATTTGATGTCTTTTGCGTTCAACGTTGATCTGATTAGGTTTGTCGTTGTAGGGGAGCCACATATGATACCAGTCGGTTGCAAAGTAACCGTGAAGCTTTTCTGACCAATCCCTACCGTGGATCAGTCCATAGAATTCAGTAATGTTAGTTACAAGTATATCAATAACTTGACATACCTTTGGATTTGATGAACGCCTTATGGTTACTTGATTAAGTCCACCGATGACCTCTACTTGAGACCGATCTAGCTGTACTATTCATACTGCATATTTTTGAGGTTGTACGTTTAGCTTTGTGTAAAATGTCTTAGGTAAAATGTTGGATGATGGACCAGAATCAACTAGACAGTTGTGCAGATTTTTATTGAAAATTTCAAAAGTAAGGAGAAATGGCAAAGTATGGGATTTGGATCTACCCCCAATCAGAGTAATGTCGGTTGGATTGATTTTATTTGAAATGCCAGTTGGAGGCCTCCCCATCTCATGAGTAGCTTGTGAAATTACAACGACAGGAAGAGGTGTAGTAGGTACTGCATTCAGCTCTTTCAAGAGTAATTTCCGTTGATCTTTTAATTTACTGAGCTCGTGAAAAATAATGTTTGATCTGGATTTCTTCATATCTTCAAAAATTTTATATTCCATTTCATCTGAGATGATAAGCGTTTTGGCTGAATGCGTTGAATTAGATTGGACTGGGTTTGTCTGAGTAGACTTTGGTGAGGATTTCTTACCTACGATTTTATCCTTGGGAGTCGGACTTGGATTTTTTTGTTTAGCACTGGATTGTGGAGGATCAAGTTGATTTCTACTTCTAGTAGCAACAGGTAACGCATCCTGATCTTCCTCATATGGAAGAATGAAGTCCCACATTCCTTGAAGTTCTAAGACTTCATCATCATTGATTTGTTCCTCATTTGAAACTTCTTCCTCTTCCCCTTCTAATTTTGTGTTTGTTATAGAATTTGGAGGTTTAGGATCAGTTGTAGGATTCCTTTTAAAGGGTTTAAAAGGTTTCTTGGAAGAGGTTTCTGCTACTTGTTTCTTTATATCAACCATTTCTTTTTTAGACTTTCTTTCTTCTACATCGTTTTTCTTTTCTACGGCTAGGATAAGTTTTTCTACAGCTATTGCCTCTTTCATGTTTTTTGCTAACGTCGGCTTGGAAACTCTATCTACAAAGATAACTGAATTTGAAGGCAAAGCAGAAATATACCACTCATTTTGGACTTCATCACTAGGCTTAGACGCTGTTGGTATTTTTTTCAATAATTTATTGAAGCGAGAGTTGAAATCTTTAATTGGTTCTTTTGGTTCAACTTTTAAATTAGATAGTCATTTATTAAGGTTGTTGTTGACCTATCATCTCCAAATTTTGTTAAAAACTGATCTTGAAATGTATCCCAGTTATTAATGGAGCCTGTTGGTAAAGAAAAATACCAGGATCCTGCTGCTCCTTGTAAAGTATATGGGAATAATCTTACAACTGCGTCCTCTTCTGTTACTCCATTCAAATTAATAGATAGCATGAAATTATTTATGTGTTCCTTGGCTAGTTGGCCATTTTCAAGATTGAATTTGGGCAACCATTTCTCAGGGTGAGCTGGTAATTGAGATAAAGGTGCAGGCATTCTTACAGCCCCTGGATTGGCCCATGGCCTTGGTGGTGGATTTCCTGCCATTATCGGAGTATGAGTAGGAGGAGGTGTGGCAGTAGTGGAAGGTGATTGGGTAGAGGAGGATGTTACTCTTGTACCTGTATGAACCACGATCTGGAGTTGAGGGATGGATGAATGACCTTGTGATGATATGGATGGGATGGTAGACGAAAATGATGATAGAACCTCACTCTGAGATTTTGCTGGTGATTTCCTAGCTTTCTTATGACTTGGTAGAGGAAACTCAACTGGTGGGATTCCTAGCTTTTCGCTTTGTGCTCTAGTCAGTCGTTGAGATGGGGTCAGATGGGAAGTGACACTACCTTGGGATAACTCAAATTATTCTTGAGATATAGAAATCCCCTGTAACTTATGAATTAAAGTTTGTAACTTAGGGGAGATCTGAAGAAGAATGATCTGGCTTGTTTGGGATTTCATTAGTGTGCTCTGTATTTTTCTTTTCAACTTCTGGTTCAGAGATGGAAGATTTGGAATGTGAATGAGAAGTTGAGGGTGAGGCTGAGGGAGTTTTACTCTTAGACTGCCGTGAAGATGTAGATTTACTTGCCATTCACAGTCAGGCCCTCCTTCTAGCGCCAAAATATGTTGGAGGCTCGAAAAATGGAGACTCCAACAAGGGGGATAACCACCTGTCCGGACCTTAAGATAGCTCCTTTTTTGTTTGGAATAGTGGCTCCGACTGGGGATGATGGGACCAGTTTCCCAATCTATTTATGATGTGTGTGCTAACAGGATGATGTTTTTCTTTTTGAGGTTTTAAAGGATGAATACTTATTCTAATCTTACTCTATCTTTTAACTATCATATGCAATCTATCATAATCAAAGAAAACATCTAAGTTTAAGACTATCCCGGGAGTAATGTTCACATATGCGATCTAAAATAATTTCTGAAAGTGACTGATAATGAAGATCATTCAATCACAAGAAGAAGAGAATCCATTTAAGAATGATTGTTTCGTATAAAAAGTTAGCCGAAACAATATGAGAAATATATCGCATAAAGAGTCATTTACATATTCAGCATAAAGAGTAAGTCATCACCATACAAAAGTGCAATAATGATAACTAAACATTTAAACTTTCATATATAAATAACTGAAAATGATTTATTGCTTAACACATAAGTAAAAAGAATTAGGAGATAAAAGTACCATTTGTAATATGTCCTACTCATGAGCTGCAACAATATCGATCTATCTTCAAATCACTTAACATCAACTAAGAGTACAAAAGTGCAATTTCAGTAGCAGATGTTAAACTCAAATAGAAAATAAATATCGTTTCATTGATTTTATCAAAACCTCCTCAGTGGGGGGCAAGATGCACATTCTGAAGAATGTTTTTCACAAAACTCTGGACCCTTCTCTAAATGCAGGAGAGGGGTTTAAATACTAATCTAAGAAATCTAAAAATAAATATTACAAAAATAGATGAGGAGGTTTAAACGACCTGCCTCATTTTAAGAAAAAATAACAAAAAAAAAACAAAATATATCTATGACTAATCCTGCATCTGATTCTTTAGATTGCAAATATCCAGCATCGGTTTTAAGAGTGTCGGTTGGTCAACTTCAACTTTTAGCTGTCCTGCAAATACGGTGTTGGTGAGAGCTGGAACTATCTTCTCGGCGGAAGTCATCAGGCACTTCAGGGTCATCCATTGGTTGTGTGGTTTCACCAAGTACTGTCAGTATGCTTCAAGTTCAATTTGTTTACCTGTGTAATTTCCTCTATCCTTTCCTCCACTGCTTGTTTCCATACCGCTTGAAGTTGTTGTGCTTTTGGAAGAAAGCCAGGGGTAGTTTTTGCTACCAAATTAGCCTTGTGTAGATTTTCATTTACGCATTCGATGACATTGTTCGCTACTGTCGCCACATCTTCCATTGCCTGTTCTGCTTCTTTTAGCCGAGAATCCCATTTTGCAAATAAAATCTCTTTATGCAATTCGTCAATTTTGGGCATGTTTTCTCTTTTCCCTTCTTCGGATTTCTGCTAGTTCAAGAAGTCTGAGACTTTCTTAAAAATTGAATCATATTCAAGTCACAATTCTACGACTTGATTTGTAATATTATCGCTCATTTCGCAATGGGAATTCCATTGCGAAATCTTCTGGAATAACAGTTCTTTCTGTTGCAAGAGCTGGGAATTGAGACTAAGTGCCTCTGTGATAAACTGCCCAATTTTGGGATCATCTTTATGTAGTTCTATTATACCCTGTAACTGTTCTTCTTTGCTAGCTAAACTGCTTTGATGTGCCAACTGCATCTGCTGGAAGTCTTGCTGAAGTTTTTCCAACTGTGTTTCTGCTTGTTGATTGATGCTGACTTGCTATAATTGTTGTTCCAAAAACAAAATCCTATCTTCTTTTTCTTTAAGTAGAAATTGAACCTCTGCTGCTTTATCAATAGTTGCTGAAGTGTATGCACCTACGACCTGTGAGAGCCTAGTGAGATTTTCTGATGGATTTGTAGAGGGATCTTTCCAAAGAACATCCAGAGGTTCATCCTCGGGAGTGAGCACATAATCCAACTTTCTTTTCCTTTTGACGACAACTTTATGTTGAGGGTTGTAGAATACATCTAGAGGAGGAATTTCCTCTATTCTTAGTACAATCTCAGATGAGGGAGCAATGGGAATGTGCTCCATTTCCTGAGTGTTGACAACCCTTTCTATTACCATTTCCGTGGTCGTCTCTTTTGGATTTGTTGGTGGCTCTGCACTTTGTTCTTCTGTGTTAAGTATCTTATTAAAATTTTCCCATTCCCCTTCTAGATCAATTACTAGCGGCTCTGTTTGCTTTGTAAGGGGAGTTGAGGCCTCAACTTGTTTTATTAACGAAGTCTGCTGATCAGACTCTGCTGTAGACTGAGCTGTGTCTTTTATTGACTCCTCATCCTTACTGTGTTCATTCTTAGACTGATTACCAAACTTTTTTTCTGATTCTTTTTCTGAACTTGTTTTGGACTTTTCTTTTGAATCATCACTTATGCTAATGCTGGGAGTAGGATCTCTTATTGGTTTGATGAGTAATTGGTCCAATGGGACCTTAGATAACCTCTGTTTTCTATAATTCTCAAAATTTTGGAGACCTTCTTGGTCAAAAAGAATTCGTGCTGTATGTTGAACCTCTTTGAAGGTGTTTTTCTACAGGAAAACATCATCAAAGGGATCTTCTTCATGAGTAAAAACTCTTATTTTAACCATTGTGTTAAAATTACTTACAACACCAAAGGGATGATATTGGCTTCCTGGGAACTTTGGTAGTTGTAAATATAATACATTATTAACTTCTTTGAAAGCATGACCTAAGTCATGCAATGCAAATGCTCCACATACTACAGGAAATTGAGGCCAAATGGCCTTCTTGGAATCTTTCAATATTTTGCTCATTCCTCCCTCCTCGCATGTCTGATAGGCTATTTCCCTAGCCATTAGTTTATCTGGGACATAAAAAGGTAGCACATGGGGTGAAGCAATGTTGCCAAACACTCTGATATATGTGAACAATTCTTCCCCAAACCATCTCACCACGGGGAGAATATCTACCTCAGCTTCTTGGGAAAACCTTGGGGCATCTCTGTTGTAGATCTTTTTATGGAATGGGAGTATAAATTCATGACAAATTTTGAAGAAATGTGGCACAAAACTTGATTCCCACATTACTTTGTGATAAATTTGAATGAGAAGTGGATTTTGTATCATCCACTTCCATCCCATAACAGGAAATTTGGAAACAAAACAAATAGCATCCATAACATAGGCGCTCATAAAAAATGGAGGGTAAACCCTCAAAGTAATGCTTCTTTTTCTTCTGTGTTCTAAAATTGCAGTGGCTAAATTGTTTGACAGGATTTGGGCCTGATTCATTATTGTGGCATTGATAGCCGCATCCACTAGTGGTAACCATTTTGATGAAAATTTGTTGGTGTCTGGTTTACCAAACAGTCTACATAACATAGCAGTGGAAAAACAGTAAGGGGAACAAAGAGAACTAGTGGCGTACATACCATTTTTATCTTTTTTGAGTCTTTCCTCATTGTTTGACCAGTGCTTTATGCATTCTGCCAAGTCTTCATTCTCCTTGGTGAACTTCTCGACAAATTGCTTGTTGTAGCTGGCCTGGGGTTCTGGTAAGTGGTACATAAGCCTCAAATTGTCTAGAGTAAATGACCCCATGACTTCCTGGCTTGCTGTCTTGAATTGTCTGTCAGATATGTTTGCGTCATCTATAATCCATTTCACCATGTCAGTGTAGGGGAGTATCTTTGGCCTTGCAGCAATGACATGTATAAATGAGCATGCAAGTTCAGTTATGGATGCATCAGAAGAGTCGCATCCATTCATTGTAACTGTTACTTCCATAATTCTCAGTTTTTCCTCCTCCAACAACTGATACATAGATTCCCACGTAGATGTCCCTGCATCTCGATTACAGGTAGTGTCTGTGAACAATGGGGTCATTTCTGACTTCTCAGACATGGGTGCCTTTCCTTTCTTACCCATTTCTTTGTATGTTGCGTTCTGTGTGTTCTTCCTGAAAGTTGCAAGTAGAGAGCAAGATATGATAAAAATGATAGTGAATATAGGAATAACCAATAGAAAGATGAAAATAAGGTGACGGAAGGTCTTTAATTTTGAATCACATCAAAAGATATCAACTTGCGTCAAATGGTCCTTTACACTGATCCTAATCGTTCTTTTAATAAATGATCACTAATGAACTGTTATGCTTAACTTTAATGTTCATAACTTCACATCAAAAGTCGGGAAGTACTCTCCTAGCAACCTGAGCCCTTCGAATTGTGATAAAAGCGATTTTGCGATTTGCTTCGCAATATCGCAGATCGCTATATCACAAAACTCGTTTTTGTTAAAACCCACTGCTACATGAGTTGCTGCGATATGCGATTTGTGAGATGCTATCGCATTTCACGATATTTGCTTTGTTAAGTAGTGCCACAGGTTTGAAACTGCGATGCGATAAGGTTAAAGGATTTTATGATCTCACATTTTCGCAGATCACAATTTCAAGGGGTAAGTTTTATAAGGGAGGTCCGCTCTAATTGTTTTGCGATGCAAGAATAATCTTTTTTAAAGCGGATCTTTTAAAGGTTTACCTTAATGTTCATGACTTTCTGTTATAAAGTTATTCTAAGGATTTTTATCATGTAGCGCTTTTTATAAGAAACTCATAGTTTGTGAAGTTTTATGCGCTTAAAGTATGAAAAGGTAAATTTCCACTAATAAATGGGGGGTTGTTGATAAGCACAACAGGTATGAACATATGCTTGCAAGAGAGCACTTGGTGGAGTTCTGATGCGGAAAGAACATGTAGTATGCTATGAGTCAAGGAAACTAAATGAGAACGAGAAGAACTATGTGACACATGATCTTTAGTTGGCAGTGATCATCCATGCATGAAGATTTGGATGTAGAGTTTTTCTACAAATCAGCTAGCTCTGATACCATGTAGAACTTTTTCTACAAACCAGCTAGCTCCGATACCATGTAGAAATTTCCCACCTATAGATCACCTGGTAATGCAATGTACTAAAGCAAAACACTTGATCTACTTCTACAAACACTTTAATGAAAGCTTAATCAACCATGAGCAACATCAATAAGAACACATATAACTGATATGGAGAAATCAAACACTCATAACACATAAGAATTTATCCGAGGAAAGCACCTGCCTAAAACCCCATCTCTGTATTATCATACAAGTGGAAATATAGTCCAGATTACACAAAGCCTTAGCTCAGAAGCTATCCAACTCTTAGTACAATCCCTCTGCTGCTCATAGACAGTCAAAGGCTTCTCACAAACCTTCCCCTCTACACCCCAAGCCTCCTATTTCTTTGTGTAGTTTCCTTGGGGTCTAGTGCTTCCACCTGTGTGAATTGGCCTCTTCACACACTCACTAACCTCTGATCTAACTGTACAAACCTAAAGGAGATAAATATTCATCATGTATGAGCTTCCTTTAAAGGAAAAATATTCATCCAATTGATAGTACATTGTCCCTTCTCTGATCTCAACTGGGTCTCTATCTGAACTGACATGCATGAGTTATTTAAGCTATAATATTCAGTTATATGAAAATACCAGTTGTTACATGCATGCAAGCACTAACAAACTGAATCTCATTAATTTAACTGGACTTGACTCAGTTAATTGAGCCAACTAATTACAACTCATTCTTATCTCTTTAACTGATGGATAAATTCCTCAATTAATAGATAAACTGTTGTATGTCCTCACATAGACTTCAAGTTTGATTTTCCTTAACTAATTAACTCAAGATGAATTAATTAATTAATTTTCAAACTGCTATTAATATCAAATTCGATTTTTAATTCCTATTTTTAGTCTAGGGACTGACTAAAATAGGATTCCATCATGAACTGCCAAAAATAGAACTTCTATTTTTAGCACTTCCATTTTTCATTCCTGTTGCCCAATCTAGCACTAATGCCCAAATTTCTATTTTTAGCACTTCTATTTTTAGCAATTTCTTGTTGCCATTTTTCAACACCCCCTCTCAACAAGAAAGGCTTCCTCTCTAACCGATCCTATACCTATGGAATATTATGCATGCAACACATCTACCAAGTGTGGTTGCTCCAGCAACTCTCGGAACAAAAAAACTCCCAACTGACCTCTCTGCTGGGCTAGAAACATACTCCGACGCTGAAGCTCTACTTGCTGCTGACAAGTGCTCCCTCTCTAACCTCTATACTACTGCAACATCTCCATGCATTTCGCACCGTTGCACACCTCTCTGTGCTACTCTGCACTGTGCAACACACTTGTGCCTCTCGCATTGTTGCAGCCTGCTAGCTCTACGCCGTCTTGGGATTCCCCGCACTGTAGCTCTCTCTGCCGCTCCGTCTGCATCTGTCTCTACCCAATCAGTCAGTCCTGTTACTCCTCATCGGTGCTCTTGTAGCAAAGTTGAATCAAAGAGGTTAGGTACCTCAAGGATCCTGCCCCTCCTTCTTGGGACAATCACTCGACATCGCCCCACCTCCTACCTAGAGGTATGGCTGCATGTGATCCCTATGCCCACCTGGCTCGCAGTTTCCCCCTATTGGAGGTCTCTGCATGAGTAGATGTGTCTACTCGATCTCCTCTCAGCTTCTCTAGTTGTGGCTGCTCCACAACCTCCTGAAGCTGCTGCACCAATCATGGCTTCTCCACAATCGTCTGAGACTTCTTCTGGAGCTGCATGTTGAGAGGTAATTTACTCTCCCTCTCAACCACCAAGTATCTAACCTTTTCCTTGCTCCTCAAGGCTTTGCATGCATATTGTACCTCAACTGCATACAGGTTCTTGGCTAGCACACCAATCTATTTCCACTTTCCCGTCATCACGAAATTTTCTAGAAAAATAGTTGATTTTAAATTTGCGATATCTCCCTCATCCGAACTCCGATTTAGCCGGTGTTTTTTTTGAATTTGGGTATTTTTCCACAAGGAATCCAAATCTGCTATTTTTTTATGAAATTTTTTTATAGAAATTTCAGATATTCTCTGCAAACTATCGGCCCAAAACTCAAAACTTTGAAATCTCCTTTTCTTGTATATTATTCTTCCTTGATCACCTGTGCTCCAATACCATGTAGAATTTTGTAGATTTTTTCTACAAATCATCTAGCTCTGATACCATGTAGAAATTTTTCTACAAATCAGCTAGCTCCGATACCATATAGAAATTTCCCACCTGCAGATCACCTGGTAATGCAATGTACTAAAGCAAAACACTTGATCTACTTCTACAAACAATTTAGCAGAAGCTTAATCAACCATGAGCAACATCAATAAGAACACATATAACTGATATGGATAAATCAAACACTCATAACGCAGAAGAATTTATCCGGGGAAAGCACCTGCCTAAAACCCCATCTTTGTATTATCATACAAGTGGAAATATAGTCTAGATTACACAAAGCCTTAGCTCGGAAGCTATCCAACTCTCAGTACAATCCCTTTGCTGCTCATAGACAGTCAAAGGCTTCTCACAAACCTTCTCCTCTACCCTCCAAGCCTCCTATTTCCTTGTTCAACTTCCTTGGGGTCCAATGCTTCCACCTGTGTGAATTGGGCTTTTCACACACTCACTAACCTCTTATCTAACTGTACAAACCTGAAGGAGATAAATCCTCATCATGGATGAGCTTCCTTTATAGGAAAAATATTCATCCAACTGATAGTACACTGTCCCTTCTCTGATCTCAATTGGGTCTCTGTCTGAGCTAACATGCATGAGTTATTTAAGCTATAATATTCAGTTATCTGAAAATACCAGTTGTTACATGCATGCAAGCATTAACAAACTGAATCTCATTAATTTAAGAACTTGTTAAATTAATCTAATTGGACTTGACTGAGTTAACTGAGCCAACTAATTACAACTCATAATTACAACTCATTCCTATCTCTTTAATCGATGGATAAATTCCTCAATTAATAGATAAACTGTTGCATGTCCTCACATAGACTTCAAGTTTGATTTTCCTTAACTAATTAACTCAAGATGAATTAATTAATTAATTTTCAAACTGCTGTTAATATCAAATTCGAATTTTACTTCCTATTTTTAGTCCAGGGACTGACTAAAATAGGAATCCATCATGAAATGCTAAAAATAGAACTTCTATTTTTAACACTTCCATTTTTCATTCCCTGTTGCCCAATCCAGCACTGATGCCTAAACTGCTATTTTTAGTAGTGCTATTTTTAGCACTTCTATTTTTAACAATTTCTTGTTGCCATTTTTCAACAGTGGAGACATTATATTCTTGGCAGGATGTTAATATTGATGAGGGATCATAGTGGATTGAGATACTTATTTGACTAGCCTAATATGAAAGCCAGAAAATCTAGGTGGTTTTCCACGATTATTGAGTCTGACTTTGAGATCAAGTACATTAAGGGAAAAGAGAACAAGGTTGTCAATGCTCTTAGTAGAAGAGTGCGGATGACTCACATTGCAACAATAATTTTTTATGGGACAAACTTTCAGGAGCAGATCTCACAGTCACAGAAGCATGATGATAAGTATCAACAGTTGAGGCACAAGCTACACCAACATGGTGAAGGTAATAGGGATGAGGAGTATGATCTCATGGTAGATGGCTTGGTCAAATCCAGGAACAATATTTATGTACCAGATGATAGTGAGTTCAAGAAGCTTATCTTGAGGGAGTTTCATGTCAATCCATATTCAGGTCACCTAGGATATCAAAATATTCTGACAACAGTGCTTAAGAATTTATGTCATTGGCCAAACTTGTAGAAAGACGTGGCTGATTTGTTGTGAAATGTTTGGACTGTCAACAGGTAAAGGGAGAGTGTAAGCATCTAGGTGGTTTATTGCGCCAATTCTGATTCTAGAGTGGAAATGTGAGGTTGTATCCATGTACTCATTATAGGTTTATTAAGGACTTCGAGACAACATGATTCCATCATGGTTTTGGTTGACAAGTTAAGTAAGGTAGCTCATTTCATTGTGGTTAAGTCTACTAACTCAACTAGTGACATAACTCATATTTTCATTAGAGAGATAGTGAGGTTGCATGGTGTTCCTAAGAAGATTGTATTAGACAAAGATGCCAAGTTCACTTCCAGGTTTTGGAAGGAGATGTTTTCAAGTTTGGGGACAAAGTTGGCTTTCAGTTCAACTTATCATTCACAGACATATGGGCATACATAGAGGGTTAACATGATCCTTGAGGACATATTGAGGATGTATGTTATGCATCAATAGAGTAACTGGGAAGAGTATCTACCACTAGTTAAGTTTTCCTATAATAACAGGTATCATGAGTCCTTTAAGATGAGTCTATTTGAGGCACTTTATGGGAAGAGTTGTAATACTCCTATTAGCTAGAGTGATCCAGTGAACAAGGAATTGATTGGACTAGATATGGTGTAGAGATAGAAAAATAAATGCTGGCTATCAAGAGGAATCTAAAGGCAACACAGGACCGATAGAAGAGTTTTGCAGATCAACACAAGGAATTTAAGGAGGTTCAGGTTGGGGAACATGTTTACTTACACATCAAGCCCAAGAGGAGCTCATTGAGGATTGGGTCATGTGCCTGATCTAAATAGAAAATGGCATTAACCCATGGTATTCATCCACCCATGGAATTTACCCATGGTATTGTAAGTGACATCCACACATGGTATTCGTTCACCCATGGTATTGTGACATCCACTCATGATATTCATTCACCCATGGAATTGACCTGTGGTATTGTGACATCCACCCATAGAATTGACCCGTGGTATTGAAACTGAAAAAGACTATAAGTAACAAGTCGCATTTTGTAAAGGGACAGATTTTTCGCCACAATGTAGCCTTTATAGTTATTATCGGTTTTAGTAAAAAGTTTCTTTGTGGTTTTATTTACTATTTTTTTGTCATTTTATTTCTAGCATTTTAATTCTTCATATCTTGGGGGCCTCCCCCACAAGATCCATTTTAAACTTTTAGATCTTGGGGGTCTCCCCCCAAGATTCAGATCAGTGGTATCAGAGCAGGTTAAGATTCCATGGAAATGATGGTTTGATGCATATTGCAGTTTCAAATTTTTTAGTAATATTAAAAAAACTCCAGGCATGTGCTACGTCCTCCATAGAGCATTTTCTTGGGCCAAGCGGGAATAATTTTTCTTTTTTCATTTTTTTGCAAGAATGTTTTTGGGTGGCGAATTTGCAGATCAGATCTAAAACTTTTGGTGAAAAATTTACAAAAACAAATAACATATATGGATTCCTTACAAAAAAATACCCAAATTCAAAAATAAAATTGACCGAATCAAAGTCCAGATGAGGGAGATATAACTGATTTAAAATCAGCTATGTTGTAGAAATGTTTCTAACAGAATTCATGGATGGCGGCTCTCCTATCTTTTTTTTTTGCAATTTTGGTGCATAATTTTAGAAAAGTGATTGCAGATCTAAGTTCCTCTCAAAAAATTTCTCCATTTCAAAAAAAAAGGGGTTGAATCGGAGTTCAAATGTGGGAGATATCGCTAATTTAAAATCAACTATTTTTTCATAACTTTTGTGACGGTGGAAAAGTTGTAGCGCGAATATGAGATTCTAGAGTGTCTAGATAAGGATTTCCAACACATGGGAAGATGCAAAATGGTCCTTCTGTTTCAAAAAATAAGCTATAATAAATATTCTAAGTTATATTGACTGAGTTATGTCCATTTTAATTCTGGAGCAACATTCAGAGCAGGTTCCCTTTGGAGACGTGCCCTCCCACCTCACTTTAATAGGCACCTACTTCACATTCATCAGTTTCAACACAGCATCATCCGACTTGGGTTCTTTGGAGACGTGCCCTCCCACACCAGGCAATGTAGGCACCAACTACTTCATCAACAACCAACATCACAGTTATGGGTCTAGCACACAAAATCCTTGCCATCGAAGTTCATTTGCTAGGCCACACATTGTTAGCATCACAATTGGTCACAAGAATTACAGGGAATCTATATCCTCGGATCTTCATTTTTCATGGTTATGGGTCATCGACAAACCCACACTTCATCGAAGTCAATTTTCTAGGCCACACACTATCAGTATCACAGTTGGTCACAAGCATTACAGGGTACCTCTATCCTTAGATCTTCATTCATCATGGTTATGGGTCATCCACAAACCCACACTTCATCGAAGTCCATTTCCTAGGCCGCACACTTTCAGTATCACAGTTGGTCACAAGCATTACATGGTATCTCTATCCTCAGATCTCCGTTCATCATGGTTATGGGTTAACCACATAAAACCCTTCTCTTTAGTGGCTCTTCATATTCAACAAAGGCTTCGCGGGAGGGAACTTCACCCAATGGGGACCATTGCTTCTTAAGGAGAAAGGAATGATCCGAATAGAAAATGGCATCAACCCATGGAATTTACCCATGGTATTGTAAGGGACATCCACCCATGGTATTCAGTCACCCATGGTATTTTCCCATGGTATTGTGACATCCACCCATGGTATTCATTCACCCATGGAATTGACCCGTGGTATTGTAACTGAAAAAGACTATAAGTAACACGTCGCATTTTGTAAAAGAACAGATTGTTTGCCACAATGTAACCTTTCTAGTTGTTATCTGTTTTAAGAAAAAGTTTCTTTGTGGTATTATTTACTGTGTGTTCTATCATTTTCTTTCTAGCATTGCAATTATTCAGATCTTGGGGGCCTCCCCCACAAGATCCATTTCAATCTATACGGATCAGTGCCAAGGTGACACCTCGGTATTGCAGGCTTTTCGAGATCCTTAAGAGGACTGGACCAGTGGCCTACCAACTTGCACTGGCCCCAACGATGTAAGAAATTGATGTTTTCCATATTTAATTGCTTAAGAAGTATGTCTAGGATGTTGATCATGTGATTGAATGGTTTCTATTACAGGTGGAACCAAAGGGAGAATTCTAGCTAGAACCACAGTGCATATTGCGGTGGAAATAACTCATGCTTTGGAATTGAGTGATCGAGCAGGTTAAAGTGCAGTGGAAGAACTTTGTGCCCGATGAAGCTACACGGGAGATGGCTGATCAGATGCAAGCTTTATATCCTTCATTATTTACTGGTTCAAGAAAATGAGTTTTTGGTATATGTATATGTATATATATATATATATATATATATATATATATATATATATATATATATATATATATATATATATATATATATATATATATATATATATATATATGGATGTTGTTGTAAATTCTGCAATGAGCTGTGTTATAAAGCTCCAATAAGCGGTATGATTGTCATGTTTGTCATATTGGTCATGGTTTATAGTTGTTGTTCATTGTAAATACTCGATCGAGCTATGTCATAAAGCTCCATGGGTAGTATTTGTTGTTTTTAGTGGTTTACTAGTTATAAGTGTCATTGAACACCAAGTACGATGTTCCCCCCAAGGGGAAGGGTTCTGTAACAACCCTTGGTTGATTTTCTATGTAAATAAATAAAACTAAGACCAAGGTCATGGGACACATATTCCAAGATGAATTTTGGGAAAAAACGTAGTGATGGGGATCACTCGCGATTAATTAATGGCTATGGAAATTGGAAAAGGAAAAGTGGCATTAATTGGCATTTTATTTATGAAAATAATGGGAAATAGGAGAAATGGGAGATGAAAGGTCACAAATTTGCATGAGAGATAAAATGAAAGAAAATAAAGGAAAAATGAAGAAAATAGAGGCCTCAATGATAAAAAGGCTTTTGAGGATCAATTCACAACCTTTTGTTAGTTTTAGCTTGGAGCTCTCTTTTATTCTCTCACTCTCTCATACTCTTGTACACTTAGAGTATTCTTGGTTAATTCTTGGAGCACTCTAGCATTCACTTGGATTTGGAGAAAGAAAGCAAAGGAAAGTAGGAAAGCGCAAAGGAACAGTTGGATCAATCGATACAACTGGGTTTCTTTGTAGGTAACAGGTTGCATGTGTGTTTTCCTTGCTGATTTATGGATGCATGGTGTATGCAAATGATTATTTGGTTATGCCTTGTCATTGACATGGAGGATTTTCTAGATTGACAATGGTTTTAGCCTTGCCTTTCCATTTCCTGGATAACCATGGTGTTGTGTTTTTTCGCATTTGATTTTTTTCTGGTTGGTGCTCATAATTCCGTATGGTTTTGGGTTAAAACAAATGCTCTGGAAGCCCTGGAACAACTTTGGTTGAGTTACTAGTCCTTGAGCCTGGGTTTGGAAAAATGCTTTGGAGCCCTTGGTGGGTTGAGTTACTAGTCCCTGGAGCTAGGTTGGAAAAACGCTTTGGACACCTAGAAGGCTGTGGGTTGAGTTACTAGTTCCTAGAACCCTAGAAAGCTTAGGTAGAGACCAATTTGGTTGGTGTTAGTGATGCCCGACCGTAAGGTGGAATCAATGGTTGAGGTTTGAGGTGGTTTGGCCTCTGGAAGCCCTTGTTTGGTTTATTCCATGAGCTACCAAATTCATGATTAGAATATGGCACCTGGGTGATTGGTTGAAAGATATATTTGGTTCAACTCAATCTATGGTCACGTGGTATGTGGAAGTCCTTGACTTGGTTGGTATTTTCATATATTAATAAGAGCTATTCTTATATTGTGATTCATGCATATTTGTAGTGATTATGTTGGTGATATTATGGCTGAGTTTCCATGGTTCCTATGTTGGTTATTTACTGGTTATTTGCTAGTTACATGATGTATGTTATTTATGGCTCCGGTCATGAATGGTTTAGTTATTGATTGGTTGATGAATGTATGGATTAATAAGTTTTGTTGCAGCTATGTGGAGAGGGCAAGGGGCATTTTTAGTGATTCTCATATGAATCTCAGACTTTTATGATCATATATGCATTCATGACTTGTAGCTTACATGTATGCCATGTGTTTGACGAAATTCCTAGTATGTTTTGGTTAGTCTAGGTCAAGTTCTAAGTTGAGATTGAATGTTTAGCTTTTTCATTGTGTCAATTATGATTATTTGGTGAGCTTATTGAATTAATGAACATATATGTATTTATAACCTACAGGTACTATGTACACAAAGTGTTTGTATAAATGAGTAATTCAAACCTCCAACTTACCGAGGTCATAACTTTGGCATACGGTTTCTGTTTGACTATAATAATACCTTGTTTCTAAGATATCCACGAGGGGGTAAAAAACATACAAGTAAACTAGAATCACACTTTTTTTGACTCTTTGTTTTTCCTAAAAATGTCGTTTAGGCCCTCAAAATGGCCTTGGAAGTTTACAACCTTAGAAAACTGCCAAAAATAGAAAGTTATGTTAAATTTAATGAAATGAAACTGAAAATAAATAGTGTTGGGTCAAGTTAGGATGATGACCATGTGATCATGTGTCACTGGGAGTTTGCAGTCAATTATGGGCATATGGAACCCATTTTCCATAAGTGCATCTTGGAAATTGGGTCTCGTATAGTAACTCCCATCTCATGCTTACCCTCGTGAGCTTGTGAATTTGGGTAACTGTGGGAGGAGGTGTTACGGTGGAAAAGGAAACAATGGAGATGATAATCAAGAATAATATCCCTTTGGATTTCCTATCTAAGATACTGACACTACTGTTACCATGAAAAACATCTCTCCATCTGTTCTTCCTAGCTTCCATGATATGAGGACAAAGGATATAGAAACATTTATCTTTGAATTTGAAGTATTATGTAGATATTATGATTATTTTCTTGATGCTCAAAAGTTGAAATTGTTTCCAACCACATTGAAAGATGGGGCTCTCAAATGGTTTATGGGTTTAGAAACTATTTTTATAAGGTCGTGGGAAGATATGAAAATATTGTTTTTAGAAAAATATAAGGATTATTGTATACATCATTATCTAAGAGAAGAATTTTTAAAAATGATTAAAAAAGAAGATGATATCCTTGATGATTTAGTAGAAATATTTGCATATAATGTTAATAGAGCAAAATTGCATAATCTAGGAATTGATACATTAAAAATTCTCTTACTTAGAGCTATAAGGAATGAATGGATTGATCACCTTAACCTCATGGGTAAAGGGGATGTGTCTCAACTATCATTTGAAGAGATTTGTGAATTATGCAAACATATATAAATAGGAAAGAAAAAATATGGCAAGAATCCTAGAGATCCATTTATGATGAGAGTTAAGTAAATCTGCATCAGGAATGGTAAGTCGAGTAGATCTCGGTAATTTAATTGATAATTTTAAAACTGATATTCTTGGTAATCTTAGTGAAAAAATTGATATGCTAAGAATGCAAAACAAACAAAAAAATTAGAATGTTGCTCTATCTATATTTGTCCTAGATGTAGAAAAAAACATGCAATAAGAGAATTTCCTCTTGACAATATTGCAATTTATGTGATTTGTGCAAAGACACATACAACAAAGAATGTCCTTCAATAATGGGATTAAAGCTTGTTTACCAAGAAGAAGTTGGAACAAGTCAAGCACTAGAACAACTTTTATATGTCACTCCTAGAAGACCTTGGTAGCCTTGTCAACTAGCTATGACACAAGATCTTAATGCACAATTTCAATACTAAGAACAACTTCATACTAATTGGAGCACACCCATAACTTAATAAACCTGGCCACCACAATCTCAAAATCCATCTTCAACATAAGGATGGAAAGGTTCATATGGTAGAAATCCACAATACCCTCAATATTTCACATAATATCCTTAATGTCAACCTCAATATTATTCTCCACAATAACCTCCACAATCTAAATTCCATCCTCAATTGACCATGAGTCAACCCCTTCCATTTCCATCTGCTTTATTTCATTAAATACAAAATCGACTACCTACATAACCACTTCCCAACCCCAACAATAAAATACCTAAGCAACCCACTTATATTGTTGAAGTCCAAAATTTTCAAACTTATATGATATATCCTTTAGATTTAAATGATATCCATCTTAGATCTCGGAGAATTTGAAAAAAGAAAAAGCCTCCTATTGTCATTAAAGAATATAAAGAGGATATAACTCCTAAAAATGAGGAGACTCCTCAAAAAGAAGAAATTCCTAAAAAAATATATGACAACGAAATAAGCCTAACTCCTATAATTCCTCTAGTTGAGCAACCCTTTATACCTTTACAAAACCTTCCTTTTCTAGAGCGATTACAATTTGATAAAGGTGTAGAGAAGCAAATTATTTTTCCAAATTATGATGTGTTAGATGAGTTGAAAATTGTTTGCATTAAAATCCCTTTGCTTCAAGTAATAAAGGAAATTCATATTTTTGCAAAAAAAATAAAGGATTTGTGTATTACAAAACATGGAAGAAAAATAATTTAGAAATATAAAAAATGCAACTTATGAGAAAAATCATAGAAATTATGATGGGAAAAACTACAATTGAAAAATACTTAGATCCAGGAAGTTCCATTGTAAAGACTCACATCAATAATGTTGAAAACCCAAATACATTGATTGAATTAGGTGCATCTACAAATGTCCTAATAAAAAGTACTATGGATAAATTAAGATTGACTAATCTTCAATATACTCCTACTATATTTTAATTAGCAGACATGTCTATTATCAAACAAGAGGGTATATTATAATATGTACTTGTATCCTTAGATTCATGGGAGTATCTAGTTTATTTCAAGATATTAACTCCAAAGAATAATCTAGGAGGTCATCCATTGATACTTAGTAGGCCATGGTCAGCCACAACTGATGCATTTATTATTTTTAGATGTGGTGACATGATTATATCTAATGGAAATGCAACAAAATAGTTTACATTATATCCACCAACAAGAGAAATAACTAAAATAAAGGATGAAGAATGTATTGAAGATTATGATGAAGATTATAAAAATATTCAATGAGTTTTAACTATCTCAGAAAATGACGAGGAAAATCAATTAATGAATCTTATCAATAATCGTGATTTTTCTCAATACTGTCAACAAAATTATTATGTTCATATGTTAGATAAAAGTTTTCAAGAAAATTGTAGTATTGAATACTTTTCATCACGAAAATCCAAGATATCATTAAATTCAATGGAAAAATTTGGAAATGCTCTTGTAGAAATTAACCGAGGAAAAACATTAATGGAATAAATAATAATCTAAAGAGATTTTAAAAAGAACAATTGATTAAGATGCTGCAAAAATATTCCTCTGCATTTGAATATACAGACATGAAAGGGATCAATCCAAATCACACACACACACACACACATATACACACACAATAGAATTCCAAACTTGTAAGACAACCTTAAAGAAGGATGAATCCTAATACGGGGGAGATTGTTAAAGAAGAGTTACAGAAATTGGTCAATTCAGATTTTATTTATCAAATTTTAGATAGCCAATGGGTTTCACCCTTGGTTATTGTGCCAAAGAAAAATGGAAAGTGGAGAATTCATATAGATTATAGAGAATTGAATAAAGCAACTTTAAAACATCATTTCCAATTAGCTTTCATCGATCAAGATTTAGATATATTAGCAAGAAAGAAATATTTTTATTTTCTTGATAGTTTAATAATCAGATTCATATTGTGCCTGAAGATCAAAATAAGAAAACTTTTATATGTTCATGGGGTATGTATTCTTATAGAGTACTTCCTTTTAGATTGTCTAATGCACCTACTACATTTCAAAGAACAATATGGGTTACTTTTTCTGACTTGATCCATGATTGTGTAGAAGTATACATGGATGATTTTACTATATATGGGAATACTTTTGAAGAAGCTTTAAATTTTTTTGGAAAATGTCCTTGTTATATGCAAAGAAGCTAAACTTTCATTAAGTAATGAAAAATTCTTTATGATGTTTAATGGAGGAATTGTTTTGGGACATCATGTTTCAAGTTCTAGAATCAAAGTGCATTCATCAAATGTTGAAATCATATCCAAAATTTCATTACCTAAATGCCAAAAGGACATACAAAATTTAATTGGGTTCATAGGTTACTATAGAAGGCCTATAGAAAACTTTACAAATCTTGCTTCACCACTTTTCAAATTACTCACCAAAGAATGTGAATTTCATTGGGATTCTGATTGTGAAAAAGCTTTTGAATTGTTGAAACATGAAAATTTTGAGGCACCCATTTTAGGGGGGCCAAATTGGTCCCTTCCATTTCATATTTCCACTAATGCCTAAAATACAACTTTAGGGGTTGTGTTAGGACAAAAAGAATTAACTCCTTATGCTATATATTACATAGGTAAAAGTTTAACTCCTGAAAATTGAATTGTACAATCACAGAAAATGAGTTCTTAGTAGTTGTTCATGCTATCAATAAGTTTAAACACTGCATTACTGGATATGAGACTTTTATTCACACTAATCATTATTATATTAGATATCTTATGAATAAACCAATAAGTAATGACATGATTACTTGATGGATTTTACTTTTGTAGGAATTTATATTACCATTTTAGATAGGCCAAGAAAGGAGAACACAATTGCTAATTTACTTTTTAGAATGAAAAATGACAGTACTATAATCCCTGTAGTAGATAATTTTCTTGATGATTATATTTTTTCAATATCCACTAAAACTCCTTGGTTTGCAGATATCACTAATTATTTGGCTACATTGAAAATTTCCTCCTCAACTATTGGTAAAATAAAGACAAAAAGTCATCAAATCCAATGCATTTTATTCTTGGATAGAAGGAGAACTATACCAAATAAGAGATGATCTAATCATTAGAATATGGTTTCGAGAAGATGAGGTACTTGAAATACTTAAAACATGTCATGATGAACCTTGTGGAGGACATTTCACTGACAGACGAATTACATACAACATACTTATTTTGGGATATTATTGGTCTTCTATTTTCAAGGATACCAAATAATATGTCAAGAGAAGTGATAGTTGTCAAAGGATGGGGAAACTTGTCCAATTTGATGAAATACCTCTAAAACCATAGGTACTAATATAATGTTTTGAGAAATGGGCTCTAGATTTTGTTGGACCCATTAATCCTCCATCAAAGCAAAATAGGGACATTCTTGTTTGCACTAATTATGTTACGAAATAGGTAGAGGTTAAACCACTAAATTTTGCTACTGGGAATATTGTTGTTACATTTATTTTTATGATATTTTCACTTGTTTTGGTGTATAGAGAGAAATTGTGACAAATCATGGTGCACAATTTACATCCAAGCTCGTGTAAAAGATCATGGATAAATACAAGATCAGACATCATGAATCCACTCCATATCATCTACAAGCTAATGGACAAGTGGAATGCACAAAAAAAGTTCTTGAAACCATACTAACTGAGACGGTGCATCTACATAGAAGAGATTGGGCAGATATAATTCCAGAAGCACTCTGGGCATATCAAACTACATGGAGGAATATTACCTCACACTCTTACTCCTCACACTACCGTGCATCTACATAGAAGAGATTGGGACTAGATATTTTTGAATCCCAAAAGAAAAGATTCACACAAATAAACGAACTAGATAAGATTAGAAAATATGTCATTCAAAGGATAATCATAATCTAAAAACAAAGGACAATATGACATGACAAGTTTATCAAGGTCAAAAAGTTTAAACCAAGTGATTGGGCCCTTCTCCTTGATTCCAAATTTAAATATTTTGAAGGGAAATTCCAAACACATTGGTTAGGCCCTTATGAGATATAAACTGTTTTTTACAATGGAGTATCAAGGATAAAGACCATTGATGAAGAATTTATTACTTTTCTCATTAATGGGCATAAATTAAAACTCTATCATAATGCCTTGAAAATAGAAGAATTTGTTAGAAGTTTGTAGAAAAATTATGGTTTGAAACTGGTGGAAAAAGAGGAATCCTCTCTTCTACCACCTAATGTCTTTTAAATTTCTTTTCATAAAAAGTTTTTTTTTTTTTTTTTTTTTTTTTGTATAGTTATGAAAATTAGCATTACTGGCATAAACTATGCAAGAAATCCTAGTTGAAAACCAAGAATCTTGACAACTTGGATTTCTCCATTCCTTTTTGCAAATACATTTTATAGTTCAAACTAGTGAATTTGAAGAGTTTGTTTCTCTTTTAATGATATCTTATCGACATCATCAACATCAACAACAACACCTATCCTTAAAGAATAGAAACAAATATATAATATTGGTAGCATTTTGTAGTTGGTGAAACATTTCGTAGTTGATTCAT
The DNA here is from genome assembly GCA_031772625.1 of Pinus tabuliformis. NCBI lineage: Eukaryota > Viridiplantae > Streptophyta > Pinopsida > Pinales > Pinaceae > Pinus > Pinus tabuliformis. The sequence goes on from CM062815.1 coordinate 827,999,062, forward strand.
TCTAAGGAGCATACAAGTATTTCCTTTAGACCTGAAAGCAATTGCTTTCAAAGGAACAAGTGTGAGGTAATATGAAAGGTAACATCATGTATAATTAGTAAATTTATCTGTTAGGCCCCTATAATACTAGTGTATTCCCCCATTATTATTGCCATTGTAACCCTTATCGTTATTGTTGTGCCCATGTTGTCCACATATTGTTAATATTGTGCCCCATAGAAGCTCACTATTGTTATTGTTATGCCCTTACATTAATATTGTTATGTCAACTTTGATTATATTGTGACCCCTTAGACTCCTATATATAGAAAGGAGGTTTTGGCATTTGAATCATCCAAGAATTTTTCATTTGTGTAATGTAAAGGAGGTTTCTCCCTAGAATAGGCTGATTTTTAAGTCGTTGATCTATCTTTTCTATCTTTTTGTGAGCTGGTTGCATAACATTTGGTATAAGAGCTTTGGATTCTAGGGTTTCACTACTTCAAACAGGTCCTTGTGGAACTTTCTTTATAACGTTTTTCCTACAAAGCTTCAGAATCTGAAAACAAACCCATTTGAGAAGAAATCTCTATGAATGACGTGTCCGAATTTCAGATCTTGTCTTGCTATATTTTCGGAGATATGATACAACTAAGTTAGGTTTTTGAACGCTTCCAAATTCCATCTCAAATTGGTGACATTGGGAAAATCGTCATAACATTCTCTCTGAGCATAGGATTATAATTTCTTAAAAAGTGAACGAAAAAAGACGGACTGTATTTTTTTAGATATTGTTTTCAGGTCTAAAGGTCAAAACAGTGACATGTGGTACTTCGTACAAGTTCACTCTAATAAACCGGTCTATAATCAGGTCATTGTGGGAGATTGGGAACAATGCTTTCTTGGAGAATCTAATATCGATAAGAATTATGGGGTTGGAAAGAGAACTCAAAGGGCTATCACAGGATGAAATTTCAGTCCTTGGAGATCCACCATTATAGAGATACATTCGATTCAATATCAAGATCCTACAAAAAAAAGTGTCTATTTTTTTTTTTTAAATTTGCATAAGTTTTGTTTGAAAAAATAATTTGAAGTGATTCAAAGGGAATAGTGAAGCATAATACTCATTAATTGATGCCCCAAAGAAAGAAAATGGAAACACCTAGTAAGAAACCCGAAAGTTCTACTATGACGCATGAAGAAGAAGAAGAAATGCAACATAATATATCAAAATTACAAGACCAAGTGCAACAATTTTTGCTCTCACAAAGAGTAACCAAAAATGAAATGGAAGCTAAGATGGATGGTTTGAATAATAACTTAAAACTAGACATGGAAGGATTGAAGAATGACATGAAAGCTAATATGGATGACATGAAAGCTAATATGGTTGACATGAAAGATAATATGGAAGATTTTAAGAATGGTTTAAAAGCAAACATGGAAGGTTTCAAGGAAGGTTTGACAAGGTTGCTACAAGAAATACTTCCTAATGGCGAAAGGGTATTAGATGAAACTCATGATGAGAACAAAATAAATGTTAATCATGATTTCATAGACTCCAACATTGGATCAAAGGGCCGCCATGTTCCAAAGATTGATATGAGGAAGTTTGATGGCAAGGATCTCGTACCATGGATACTACAAATGGAGCAATATTTTAATCTCCATAATGTGAAAAACACACAAAAGGTATGCATTGCAAATTTATATTTGGAACCCAATCAGTTTGTATGGTATCAATGGCTTTTATCTTGTAAAAAAAATTGTCACTTGGTCAATTTTTATAGAGGAAATGATGGCACATTATTAGGATACAAAGAGCAACACCTTCTTTAGTCAATTGATAAATATCAAACAAAAGGGTTCAATTGTGGAGCACATTGAGGACTTCCAAAAATTGAATATAGGGGTAAATGATATTACGAAGGAGCATAGGATTGATGTGTTCATAGGGACCTTAAAGGATAACATCCAACATGAGGTTCACATTTGGGACCCTGATTCATCTGAAAAGGAATTCAGGTTGGCAAGAAAAATTGAAAGAAAAATTATGGCAACAAGGAAGCCTACCACTCACAACTATAAATATGGAAGTGTTTCTGGCCCTAGCTTTCCACAACCTACAAGGTTGACACCGCAACAATTGCAAGAAAAAAGAGAAAACGAGCTTTGTTATAGTTGTGATAGCAAATAAACTAAAGTTCATAAGTGTGCTGAGAAGAAATTATTTTACATAGATTGTCACTAGGAGGAATAAAAGGAACAAGAAACCTCAAAAGAAGAGGATATACACCATGAACCAAACCTAGAGAAAGAATAAATGAATCTAACCATATATTGTAATGCATTGGTAGGAATTATCACTCCTCAAACTCTCAAAATAGAAGGACATATCAAGGATAAAAAGGTAATAGTGTTGATTGATTCAGGTACTACCCATAATTTTATTCATTGTAAGATAGCCAAGGAATTGAATTGCTTCCTATATCCAACACTAGAGTGTCAAGTGATGGTTGCAAATCGAGGAACCATAAATTGATATGCAAAGTTCCATAATATCAAGTTATCCATGAAAAAATATGTATTGAATAGTTCAATGTTTTCCATTCCAATGGGTGGTGCTGATGTTGTACTGGGAGTCCAATTGCTAGAATCTTTGGGTACAATAGCTTTTAATTTTCAAGAAATTTTCTTGAAAATTTTTGGGAAGGAAAGTAAGTTGAATTAAGGAGTATCACAGGGAAACCAAGAAATATAATCAACTCTAATGACATGAGAAAGCCTCTAAAGAAATAACAATGGGGCATAATTGCAAAATTATGTTCACTAGAGGTTCCCACATCGAAATCATCGATTTCTCCAGATCTCCAAAAAGTCTTGGACAATCATTCCAAGGTATTTGAGACTCTTAAATGCCTCTCACCTATTTGTGATCATGACCATGCTATTCATTTGATTCCAAGAAGTGTTCCTCCGAACATCAGGCCTTATAGGTATCCCTATACCCAAAAGAGTTAAATTGAACATATGGTTGCAGAAATACTAGAGGTTGGTTTAATTCAAACTAGTCAAAGTTCTTTCTCTGCTCTGGTAGTATTGGTGAACAAGAAGGATGGATCATGGCACATGTGCCCGAATTATAGGGAGATCAACAAGCTCACTATAAATATAAATTTCCCATTCCAGTCATTGATGAATTATTGGATGAATTACATAGAGAAATTTACTTCACCAATTTGGATCTTCGTTTAGGATTATTATGAATTCTTGGTCATGCATTTTGGCCTTACCAATGCACCTTCTACATTTCAAGGTTTGATGAATTCCATTTTCAAACCCTTCCTTAGAAAAATTGTGTTAGTATTTTTTGATGATATAATAATCTACAACAAGTCTTGGAAGGATCATGTTCAAAATGTTGACAGGGTGCTCAAACTATTGGAGGAGAAACAATTATATGCAAAAACCTCCAATTGTTTCTTTTGAGTACAAGAGGTGGAATATCTGGGTCATATTGTATCTCATGAAGGTGTTAAGGTAGACCCTAGCAAAATTAAATCCATTAAAAAATGGAAAATTCCCACATCCATAAAGCATATGCGAGGATTTCTCCGGTTGACAGGGTATTATTGCAAATTTGTTAAGAATTATGGGAGAATAGCAGCACCTCTAAAAACATTACTGAAGAAATATGCATTTTCTTGGAATATGGAAGCAACGATGGCCTTTGAACATCTTAAAGAGGCAATGTGCCAAGCACTAGTATTAGCTATGCCGGACTTAGCAAAAACCTTTATTATGGAATGTGATGCCTCATGAAATGGAATTGGTGTTGTTTTAATACAAGAAGGGAGACGCATTTCTTTTCAAAGTCGTCCAATCAAAGGAATGTATTTACACAAAGCTATTTATGAGAAGGAATTGTTGGCAATACTACATGCAGTTAAGAAATGGCGACCTTGCCTAATGGGAAGACACTTCAAGGTAAAAATGGATCATGATAGTCTTAAATACTTTTTAGAAAAAGGGTTATATTCAGAAGAGCAAAAAAAATGGATCACAAAGATGTTGGGTTATGACTTTGAAATTATCTACAAAAAAGGGAAGCAAAATGTTGTTGTAGATGCACTCTCAAGAAAGGATGAGGATATGGAAGCATTGTTTTGTGCCATTTCGATTATCTAACGAGATCGGATAAACAAACCAATGGATGAATGAAAGAATGATGAAGAAGTGTGGGAAATCATTCAAAATATGCAGCAAGATCCCAGTACATCTAACACATTTAGCTGGAAAAAATGATTTGTTATGGTACAAAGATTGCTTATACCTTTGTAATAATTCCAAACTCAAACAAAATATTCTTCTCGAATTGCACACCTCTTCGTTAGGAGGGCACTCAGGATTTTTAAAAACTTACCAGAGGGTTAAGAAGGAATTTTTTTGGGATGGCCTTAAATCTGATATTCAAAAGTTTGTGGTAGAATGCTTGGTTTTCCAACAAAATAAAGTTTAAACAATTAAGCCCCTAGGTCTGTTACAACCTTTATCCATTCCAAGTCAATGTTGGGAGGAGGTTTCAATGGATTTTATCATAGGTCTACCCAAGTCTGAAGGATAGAGTGTCATCATGGTGGTAGTTGATAGACTTACCATGTATGCACACTTTTGTGCATTTCTCATCCATTTAAAGCCAATATAGTTGCTACTGCATTTATGGAAACAATACAAAAGCTACATGGAAACCCAATGATTATTATAAGCGACAAAGATACCATTTTCACTAGAAATTTTTGGATAGAATTATTGTCTTTTTTGGGTACTCAGTTAACTCATAGCTCATCTTATCATCTTCAATCTGATGGGAAAACTGAGATTGTGAACAAATTTTTAGAAGGATATCTTCTTGGCCTTGTAATTGATAAATAGACACAATGGGTCAAGTGATTGCCTCTGGATGAATGGTGGTATAACACTTCCTTCCATACTGCAGAAAAAATGACCCCATTTATGGCACTTTATATATCATCCACCGTCCATCACATCATCTTTAAGAGAAAATTCTAAGGTTTAAGCAATGGAAGATCACATCGAGAATCAACAACAAGTTCTTCAACTCTTAAAGGATAACCTCAGTTTGGCACATAATAGAATGAAAGAACATGCATATCAACATCGCAGTGGAAGAAGTTTTGATGTAGGTGACTGGGTATTTCTACGACTACAACCATACAAACAAATGTCCTTCAAGTAAGCTAAGAAGGATAATAAATTATCACCAAAGTATTATGGTCCGTACAAGGTGCTGCAAAACATTGGTACTATGTCATACAAATTGGAGCTTCCTGCATCTTCTCTAGTGCACTCAGTTTTCCATGTTTCATGCTTAAAGAAGGTTGTAAGTGATAAGCTCCCAATTCAAACAACATTTCCACAAATTGACGATGAAGGCAAAATCATATTAGAACCTGAAGTAGTCACAGAAAAAAGAACTCGAAAGTTACGAAATCAGTCAATTTCAGAGTATCTCATCAAGTGGAAGAACATAATTGATGAAGATTCCACTTGGGAGGATGAGAATTTTATACAGAAGCATCCAGAACTACTCAAGTGTTGAGGAAATTTTTTTTTTGAAGGAGAGGGGCATGTTAGGTCCCTATAATAATAGTGTATTCCCCCATTATTATTGTCATTGTAGCCCTTATTGTTATTTTTGTGCCCATGTTGTCCCCATATTGTTATTATTGTGCCCCATAGAAGCCCACTATTGTTATTGTTGTGCCCTTACATTATTATTTTTATGTCGGCTCTGATTATATTGTGACCCCTTAGACTCCTATGTATAGAAAGGAGGTTTTGTCATTTGAATCATCCAAGAATTGTTCATTTGTGTAATGTAAAGGAGGTTTCCCCCTCAAAGAGGCTGATTTTGAAGTCGTTGATCTATCTTTTCTATCTTTTGTGAGCTGGTTGCATAACATTATTTAAGTTGAAACTATAGAGTTTGGGTTAATACATGGACTAGTTTATCATTATTTTTTAATAAAAAGCTCACAATAGGCTTACAAGAAGCGTCAAATCGTAATGATAGAATACATATTCCAACATCTCACTCCATATTGTCCTAAAGAATCCTTATACCATTCAGAAAATGCAAAATCAAAACTTATATCGCAAATCAAGAGTTTTAAAAAGAAATTATGGGTAATTATTATGGGGGAGCCCTATTTCACTACCACCACATAGTCTTATCATAATCCTTCCTCCATTATAATTTGTCACCCTCCTTTTTAATTCCACCAAACCATTTGATCTGTCTCTCACCATTCCCTATAACAACTATTGAAGTGCGATTCTGAGGTAAAACTTCATTTACAACCATGGGTGTCATAATCCATCATGAACCTAAAGGAGTGAAGTTCTTGGCTGTATATCCAAAGGTTAGAAAGAAATTGCAGAAAGTTGGATGGTTGAATTTATTTGAAAAGTTTGAAGGTTATGATATTGAGGTCACAAGGGAATTTGCTAGGGTGTTTGGCAGAGTTGAGGAAAAAATTTGGGACATTAAACTGAAGTTGACAAAATCATTCTTATCAAAGGCTACAGGGCTCTCAAGAATCAACAAAAACTAGTTCAAATTCCAGAAACTTAAAGACGAGACATGGAAATCATTTTTACAAAATCCAAACGTGGACATCTCAACATTTATAAAAGGTCTCCAATATCTACATTAAAAAGGAAATGGAAAAATTTGTTATTTGTTTCGTAAAAAAATCTTACATGTGAAGGAAAATATGGAGTCATCTTGTTTTACCATGCTTGATTGTTAATGCATTTTATAAAGGGTAAATATATAAAATTTCCATACTATTTACCAAGTAGCTTAAGAAAAATGGCCTTCAATATTCAAAGAAACTCAAGAAATGTTGATAGGGCTCTTTATCATCATGGACTAGTTAAAATAATTGTTGAAGCAGAATTGAAAGCCCAAAATGACAATCGAGAAGAATTTTTAGCTAGAAATCATTTTGTCAAAGTCTCAAATGAAGAAATGATTCCAAGAATGAGAAAAAGGAGAAGTAGGGTTCCTTCAAACCCTAACCCTCAGGAGGAAAATGTAAGAAATGAAAATGTACTAGTATAGGAGACAAAGAAAAATGATGTATTAGAGACAAAGGATATAAACACTGAGGAAATAGAGTAATTAACCACATCAGGAAGTCCACTAAAAGGTAATCCAGATACAATTGAACCAAAAAAGAGTCAAAATCTTCCAGATACTCTAGTGAAACTGACAAGAGGAATACCTAAGAAGAATAAAAGTGTCAAATAACAAAAATAAAATGTATCAAAGATGATCATAACATTTAAAGAAAAGAACTCAAACATCATTGTTTTTCCTGAGCTAGAAAAACAAAATAAGAAGAGGAAAAATGTTCAAGAATCAAAAGGGCCAAAACATGGAAATAAGTGTCGAAGAATTACAAGGAGCTTGTTGAAACAAAATAATTTCACTTAATTACAGGTTATAAATCTCCAAGAATCAGAATCACCAGCTCCACCAGTTTCAAAGGCAAAGAGTCCATAAGTAGATATCATTCAACAACATGCATACAATTATTTTGAATCACTAGATAAAGAAGCACATCAAGATAAAGTAAATCCTCCCTTTGAAAAAACTCTTAATGATGATGTTGCAATACTTAATATACCTATACAAGATGGTAATATTCCTTTCCATATGGAGAAAAAAATTATTAAAACATTAAACGAGGTGATAGTTGAATTTGAAGTGATAGAAAATAATGTAAAAGGAGAAAATCAATTGCTTAAAGAACAAAATAAGAGAATGCTCAAACACTTGTGTCATTGGTATTAAAATCATTTAAAACTCAATAAGGCGAATAGGTTGCTTCAACAAAAAGTTAAAGGATTAGGGTCCAAAATATTGATGAAGAAACCTAAATGGTCAATAGGTATGCAGAAGAAAGAATTTCAAAGTAACTTGGGCATTTTAATCAAAGACTTTGAGACACTTCTTTAAAGATGAGTGCTACTACAATTTTGAAATTTTTCTACCAACAACTACATGCGAACATGAAAACCATAAGCATGGGGGAATGTTAGGCCATATGAATTTCATCTTTTTGAGAGTTTGTTACATTACTTTTCACTCATTTTCCACTTATCCTCACATCACTACACTAATATTTTGAAATAAAAATCCATCAGAGCTACATAAATAAGCAATAAGGTAAAGGTAAAATATTCTCTCAATTCTATATGTTTTACTTTGTAAATTTGGCTTAATTTGCACTGTTACAAAATTTGACACATTTTTCAGCCTCACTAATATTCTATAGCTAAATCCAAGGTTTGAATATATCCCATGGAATATAGATCAGCCAAAGCATATGAGAAGATGCCGAATGGTGCCTACAACATTCTCCACCTATTAAGCACAAGTGGAAGTTCGTAGGTTGACCACAACATCAAAGTCATACCTTTGGTCAAACTATGACATGACATATTCTCAACATTAGAACAGAGTATCAATCAAGTGTGATTTCATATCAAGCGAGCGTGATCATGAAGGAATGAAGGATTCAAAAGATGGTGTTGTGTTTTCCACATGATTCACTTCCTTTATAGAAAATAATGTGAATTAGAGTTCCAATATAAATCAAAGATTGAGACGTTGATATCTAGTTCTAGCTTCTAACAATTAGTTTTTTAGGGTTGTTATTTTAAAATATTATAAAATGCTTCACTAAGAAGCAAACCATATGATCCAATGATGTTATTATTTTTGAATTCAAGTGAATTTCTTTTAACTGTATACACACTGCTTTGTTAATACAATTCCATATTATGGTTTCACTTTCGTGAAAGGAATATTTATTTGATTAGCCATTTTTGCGAGTTTACCATCTTTCATGTGCTTTAGGAGGCTCCCGTGTTAAGTACAAGTTTAGATTAGTTTTCTTACATTGAATTTTTGCAAGATTTCTTTCAAGTATTTAATTTAATGCTATGCTTTTCATATTACATTTTGATTCATTTTCACACTATCTTTTACTCATTTATTTCTTGTTCTTCTATAGATACAAGCACTTGCATAAACCTTTGAAAAACAAAAAAAAACATTTGATAATCACTGTTTTCTAAATTAGTATTTTACTTCTGCATTTGTTTTAGTCTTAGATTTATAGATAGGATATGAGTTGTTGCGCAGACATGAATGAATTCTGAATTTTGTACACACATCAGTCTTTCACAAGATTTAGTGTACTTTGAAATTGTCATTTCAAATCAGTGTTTCCTAGAATAACACTTTCTTATTTTCACAGGACGAGTTTGCCTTTGCTTTCATGGAATAGAGTCTAAAATTCTTTTGTAGAATAGAGTTCAATTCCTTTCTTAAAAAAAACTTTATAACAAAGTATAGAATTCATTTGGTTTCTCATAGAATAGATTATCCCTGATTTCATAGAGTAAGTATGTCTTTATTTTCATTAGAATAAAAGTTCAAATGCTTACATAGAATAGAGTTTAGAATAGATTTGAAATTCTTTCATAGAATAAAGTCTAAATATCTTCATAGAATTTGGTTACCTTTATAGCATAAAGCTTAATTGTCTTTCATAATATAGAATTTGATTGTTTTTCATAGTATAGAGTTGCATCTATTTCTCATAGATTAAAATTGTGCTTTCATTTCCCATAGATTACAATTTAATTTCTCTCTAGTTTAAAACTTTTTGTTTTCCTTAGATTAAATCTTATTTCATTCCTAGAATAACTTGTTGTTTACTTTCACAAAATGAGTTTTTGTTTTTCATAGCAAAGTGTGTGTGCTCAATAATATTTCATTATAATTTCAGCCTTGCAATTCCTTTCATTAGATTAGATTTTCTCATAAAATTGAAAGTTAATTTCCTAGCATATATTGTACAAGTGTGCTTCACAAGTGTACGAACTTGGATTGATATTTTAATGCTAAGTAATTTAACTCACAATTAAATTACCAAACATTCCAAACCCTAACCTCTTGTTCTAAAGTTGCATACCTCCAAGAAAATTAGGGAACTAAGAATGTATCAAAGAATTCAAATTATATAAACATATAAATCAAGATAGTACGTAATCATATCCATTATACATTCACAACCATGAAAAATAAACAATGGAAATGGGAACAAAATACAAGTCTCTCTATTAGAAAACAATAACAAAGAGGTAATTATGATACAACCTTAATGCTTATCTAGATGCCAACATTGACAGAACCTTCCTACTTGGGCCACTGAAGATCTCCTCTCTAATAGTATAAAATTGATGTGAGATAAGAGTGATCAACATCACAGTAAGGAAACTAGGGTTTCTTGGAGACAGGGGAATGCTTAAAAGCATGGGATAAGAAAACCTAATTGGGGAAAATTTGGTAGAGTATGGATGCCAAGTACAAGGATGCATACGAGGGAAACCAAAGGTGTATATTTATACCATTAGAAATTTTTTGGGTTGGTTATGCTATGGGTTCCTATAGGTGGGATTCCGGTCTAACCCGAAAATCTACCCAAAAATTAGCTTAATTATATATTTTTCCAATTTTTAAAAAGTTATTTGCTAGAATATTTAAGGAGAACGACATACATATGCGCTTTTACTATGGGCAGGTCATGTTTGGATTTTGAAAAATATTTTTTAGGATAATGTTAGGTTTTCATGGGGAAAGGGATACTACCCAAGCCAATACAAGCATTTGATGATACATGTGGAAAAATATGCTATAACACCAAATTAACCAATCAATTGAATTGATACTTGGAGTTCCTTTACCTAATGTCTCAATATATAGATAATATCTTTTGGATAATGAGGAAATAAAAAATTAAATTCATGAGCTTAGCCAAAATGTTCACATTTGATTGATCTCCTCACCTTGCGGGAGCCCAATAATGTTGGTGCAAAATAAGGATGGGACACAGAGACTTTGTATTGATTAAAAATCCATGAAAAAATCCATTGTCAAGAAGAGATAATTGATCCCCTAGCTTAAAATTTTTCTTGATTAGCTTAAGGGTGTCGATTTCTTTAGTAATATTGATTTAAGTTAGGTTACCACTATGTTCCAATTGAACAAATCAATGTATGTAACACAACCTTCAAATCTAAAGGAGGACCTTTTGAGTGGTTATTCATGCCTTTTGAGTTGAAAAATGATATAGAAACATTCATGAGGATGATAGATGATATATTACAACCATTCACAAAATATTATGTGGTCACATATTTGGATTACATCCTCATATTCAATAAAACCTAGGAAAAACATTTGCAACACATTCAGTAGGTCTTGAGCACCCTATGGTAAGAAAAAATGTATGAAAATATCGATAAATTATAATTTGTCATGTATATAATTTAGTATTTGGGATACATCATGGATGAACACAGGGCACATGTGGACACAACCAAGATTCAAGTCATTTAAGATTGGCCAACTCCAATGACTCTAAGAGAGTTTTGTAGCTTCTTGGACCTTGCCAAATTCTACCAAATTTTGTGTTGGGATTCTCTCATGGTGTGAAGACCTGAAGTCAATGCAAAAAGGGTGGAGCTAAGGAAAAATTTTCCTGGTCTAATTCAAAACAAAAATAATTCGAGGATATAAAATACTACCGCTACTTTGCACTAGTCCTAGCCTTGCTAGACCTGCAAGAACCACTTGAGATTGAAATAGATGACTCTAATTATGCTATTGATGTAGTCCTTACTTAGTAGGGACATCTGAAAACTTATCATAGTTAAACAATCTTTCATATTTTTCAAGGATACCCCACATATGACATGTTGAAAATAACAACAATAAATGTTAAAAATAGAATCTAGTAATTCCAATTTAACTTGTCCTTGAATTAAATTGAGAATTAAAATCGAATTATATTCTCATAGAAACTTGTAAATAGTTAATTAAGTTTAATTAACTTAATTAGCTTAGGAATTTTGAGTTGGAAGTATTTCTGAAGTCATGTATATGTTCTCCCTAAATTTTAGGGTTCCAGTATGAGTTTAATTGTGAGTTGTAATTAGATAACTCAATTTATTGAGTTAAGTTAAGTTAAATTAGTTCCAAACTATTTGTGGAACTAATAGAGAGTTAACAATCAGTTGGTGCACTAATGCATTCACTAGTGCTACTCCAAGTAACTGAAGATTCCCTCATCAGAAACTCTTGAATGCCAGTTCAGAGAAAGACCCAGTTGAGACTAGAGTGCAGGGAGAGTTTACTATTAGTAATATGATTTACTGAGTTGTATAGATCATGCATGTAATCAGGAACTGAACCTTGTTTGGATGATGCAATTTTGGATGCACTCGATTCCCATTAATATGGGCTATTTAGCCATAGGAATTGTGCAAGGAAATAGGGGCTTGGAGAGCAGCATAAGAGGCTAAGGTTTGGCTTGGTCTTGCTTGTGAGCCGGGAGATTGATCATACTAAGGGTTGGGATTGTTCTTGTGAGAACAAGAATTGAATTATCATCTTGGATTTATGATTAATGCAATATAGATAGTAGGGGTTTTGAGCTGAGGCTTTCCCCTGATACATATTTTGTTATGTGCCATTGATTTATCTTCTTCTTGTTCATATTGTTTTCATCGATCTATTGAGTTCCGTTGGTTGAAAGTAGAAGTATATTCTTGTCATGTGATTTAGTAAATTGCAAGAGCTTGTGAATATACAAGATTTTCTACATGGTATTAGAGTTGAGAATACTATACTAGAGGATATTTCGAAGTTTTGAGTTTTGGGTTACAGGTGAAATTCGAATTTGCAATACATACTTCGGGATCAACAAATGGCGTTCTACGGTTTGCAGCTTGAGTATTCCTTATATGGAAGCTCTAATTATATAGCCTGGAAGGACATGATGGAGGTTGTGTTGGAGGATAATGGCTTGAAAGAATTCATTGATTAGGACATTCCTAAGCCATCAGCATCGGATGCTCAAAATCTGGCCGAATGGAAGAAGTGTGGAAAGGGTGAGGCAGATAATCCTTGAGGGAGTTCGAGACCAAATTGTCTTGAGTCTCCATGGGAAGGAATATCTGCATGCTATGTGGAAAGCATTGAAGGACCTTTTCCAAAACAACAATGCCCATAGGAAGTTGGAACTGAAAGATAAACTTCGAAAAATGAAGATGGAGGCGGGCGAGTCAGTTCTAAATTACTTGACCAAGTTGACTCAATGTCGTGATGAACTTGGAAGTGTTTGAATCACGGTTTTCGAGGATGATATGGTGATTATTTCTCTTCTAGGACTCCCAAAGAGTTGGCATAGTTAATAGGACTTTGTCAATGGTTGGGAGAAGCTACCAAATTTGGAATGACTGTCTTCGGATTTGACACAAGAGGATATCAGGAGGAACACCAGATATGGGACCTCTTCCAAGGAAGTGGAAGAGGATTTTGCCTTAGTGAGTAAGGAAAAGAATGCCAAGGGAAAGGAGTCCTAAGGCGTGGAGAGTGGAAAGAAGATGGACTTGACAAAAGTCCAGTGTTTTCACTGTCACGAGCATGAGCACTATGCCAAGAACTTCCCACAAAATAAAGCAAGCAAGAAGGAGCCCACAGTAGAGGTAACATGTGAAGCTCTAGCTTCACAATTCAAACTTGATTTCACTCTCATTGCATGATTGGACAACACTGTCATGGGAGGCATGTGGTATCTTTATAGCAGTGCCTCATTCCATATGACAATAAATAGAGATCTCTTTAGTGATTTTGAGGAGAAATACATCAAGCAGAGCATAGAGTTTGGATATGAAGAGAGGTATAGAGCTACCAGGATCGATACGGTTACCTTTTAAAGGGAGTCCGACTCCCCTCCCAGGATCACAAATGTGATGTATGTTCGAGGACTAAAGAAGAATCTTGTTTTAGTCACGCTGATGGAAAACCATGGCTATGATGTGGTTTTTAAGTAAGGGAAAGGTTTTCCTTAGACACATCACCACAGGACAGGAGAAATAGATGGGATCACGGGCCAAGAACCTGTGTGCTCTTGAGGTTCAAGATGCATGCAAATCCTTAAGGAGCAAGGCAAAGGTTAGAGACTTGGTGGTTGAGAGGGAGAGTAAATTACCTCTCAACATGTAGCCCTAGAAGAAGCCTCAGAAGCAGCTATAGGAAGTTGTGGAGAAGACACAACTAGAGAAGTTGAGAGGAGACCAAGTGGAGAGATCCACTCAAGCAGAGAAGAAGTAGTCTCAGAAAATCATGGAGCATCCACAATTGGAGAAGCGGAGAGGAGACCGAGTGGAGGCATCCACTCATGCAGAGACCTCCATTAGGGGGAAATTTCGAGCCAAGTCGACAGAGGGATCACATGAATCCATACCTTCAGGTGTGAGGTGGGGCGATGTGAAGTGTTAGTCCCAAGAGAGATAAACTTGGATAGGGTCCATCGAGAGGTTTTATCTCATGGATCATACCTTGATACGGGAGCCCAAAGTACATAGGAGTGGGAGGAATCAGTGGGATTGATGCAGTCAGAGATCAAAGTGACAAAGACTAGAACAATTAGATACTGAAGAGCATAGAGAAGGGTTGACAACAGTGAAGAAAGGTAGATTCAGAAGAAGTGCAAATTTTTTCTGTTGACAGAGGCAATAGTAGTCAGAGACTTTGATGACAGATGCATCATACTAATTCTGGTTGGATGTTTTTTTGTTTCTAGAGTTGCCGGAGAAAAAACACTAGAGAGAAGTGTTGCATGAATGACATTCCAAAGGTTTAGGATTAGGATTGAGTTTAATTCCTTTCTTGTTGAGAGGGAGTGTTGAAAATAACAACAAGAAATGTTAAAAATAGAATATAGTAATTCTAGTTTAATTTGTCCTTGAATTAAACTGAGAATTAAAATTGAATTCTATTCTCATAGCAACTTGTAAATAGTTAGTTAAGTTTAATTAAATTAACTAGCTTAGGAATTTCGAGTTGGAAGTCTTTCTGAAGTCATTTATATGTTCTCCATAAATTTTAAGGGTCAAGTATGAGTTTAATTGTGAGTTCTAATTAGATAACTCAGTTTACTGAGTTCAGTTAAGTTAAATTAGTTCCAAACTATTTGTGGAACTAATATAGATTTAACAGTTAGTTGGTGCACTAATGAATTCACTAGTGCTACTCCAGTTAACTGAAGATTACCTCATTAGAAACTCATGCATGTCAGTTCAGAGAAAGATCAAGTTAATACTAGAGTGTAGGGATAGTGTACTATCAGTTCTATGATTTACTGAGTTGTATAGATCATGCATGCAATCAGGAACTGAACCTAGTGTGGATTGCACAACTTTGGATGCACTGTATTCCCATTAATATGGGCTATTCAGTGATAGGAATTGCACAAGGAAATAGGGGCTTGGAGAGCAAAAAAAAGAGGCTAAGGTTTTGCTTGAGCTTACTTGAGAGATTGATCATACTGAGTGTTGGGATTGTTCTTGTGAGAACAACCATTGTATTATCATCTTGTATATCTAATTAATGAAATATAGATAGTAGGAGTTTTGAGTTGAGGCTTTCCCTAGATACATATTGTGTTATGTGTTGTTGATTTATCTTCTTCTTGTTCATATTGTTTTCATCGATCTATTGGCTTCCCTTGGTTGAAAGTAGAATTAGATTCTTGTCCTATACTTTAGTAAATTGCATGAGCTTGTGAATCTACAGGATTTTCTACATGAAAAGGGGATATAATCCAGAATTCAATCATGCTAACCAAAAAAGAATTATATTTTGGGGAAAAATTCAATCATCAACAATAATGGCAAGCCTCTATAATTCATGTAGACATAAGGAAAGTTATAGAAATATCACCCTCAGAAATGGTACACATCCTTTCAATATTACCACTTGGCTATCAACTATAAGAAATGAAACACCAATCATGTTGTAACTACCTCAGTTGGCCCGCAATTGTGTTGCTTGTAACAAATCTGGTGAAAATTTCATGTAATAAAAGTTAATAAAGGTAAAATAATACCACGGTTAAGGGACACTTATTCCAAGTTGAATGTTGGGAAAAGATATCCTAGTGGGCATCACTGGATATGTTTATGGCTAAGGAAATGCCAAAAGGCTAAGGCAAAGGCATTAAAAGGAAAAAAGACATTTTTGGCACATTTATTTATGAAAATATAGGAAATTAGAGAAAAGTAAGGTGAAAGGTCACAAGTTGCATGTGAGGAGGAAATTGAAGGAAAATAATGGAAAATGAAGAAAATGAGGCCTCATTCATAAAAAGGATTATGAGGATTAGTTGGTAACCTTTTGTTAGTTCAAGTTTGGAGCTCTCCCATTATTCTCTCTCTCTCTCGCGCTTGGTCACTTATAGTTTTCATGGAGCACTCTAGCTTTGGATCAAGGAAGGAAAATCAAGCAAAGGGAAAGGAAGGAAATCAAGGATCAAGGAAGAAGAGTAGGATTAGGCAGCTTCAGCAAGAATACTTGCGGGCAACATATTGCATGTGTGATTTCCTAGATGGTTTGGACATGCATGTTGGTGTATGGTTCTCTTGGTGTTAGTGGGATGTTTGTTTCGGTTTTGAGCTTTGGTTTTCCGAATGGATTTTAGAATCTAGGGCAGAGGTGGTCTCAAAGTTCATCCCCAAAGGCCTAGGAATCCCTAGACCGATTTTGATAGGATACATGGTAAATCTTGAGGAATGAGTCTCGGTTTAGGGCCTAGTGATCTAGGTTTGGATTATGGTAAAGCCTGAAAGATTGGTCTCGGTTTAGGACCTAGTGATACGGGATTGGATTGTGGTAAAGCCTGAGAGAGAAGGAGACAAAAAATTCCTCAAGGATAGTGATGGATTACGAATCACATTCCAAATGTCAAATGAAGTTTGAGGTCTCTTATATTTATACAAGTTGTTGAGGGTGAAGTGACAAGTTTCTTGGGCTTCATGAGCCTACATGATGATGTGGCCGACCTTGACAATTTGCACATGTGTGGGCATAAATTCAAAAACACACTTCTGCTTATCCAAATTTGATGATATTTAGATCAATTTTGGTCCTCTCAAAAAGTGGAATTCAATGCAATCATCATCTCCATCAAATGAGTTATCGGATGTGGAATTTGGCCCTAGTTGCCAATTTTAACACATCGTGTCACGTGTTGAATACTCATTTGCGTGTCCTACATGTCCGTGTCCCCGTGTCAGGTGACTTAGGTGGGTACGTATGGTGAGATGCCATGGTAGAGGATTATAGCTCCATGCCAAGGAAGGATCTTTGGAAATGATGTCAAGATTGATAGGGACAGTTTGATTGTGATCAGAGCACTGGTTTTGGTGTGGTCATGGTTTGGGGAGGGTGGAGGTGGTTTAACCTATGGATTCCCTTGGTTCTTTTTAGATTGGTTTTTCCATGAGATCCTACATTCATGCTTGGAATATGGCACAAGGGTGACTGGATAAAACAAATATTCGGTTCAACCATGTATACAATTGGGTGGTGTGTGGAAGTCCCGAAACTAGTCAGATTTGCCTATGATTAATGAAAGCTAAGTTCTCTTGATTTTTCACTTGTTTATATGTGGATTTAATGGTTGTTATATATTTGATATTTACATGGTTTTATGCTCATCATAAGCATGGTTAATTGACTGGTTCATGTCATGGTTTTTCATGTATTTACTTGTGAATGTTAAAATGATGGATGCAAGACCTAATTGATGTTATAACAGTTCAATGGAGAAGGTGGTGATCCTTCTTGTCTTACTTCATAAGTGCTTTTAGTCATTTATGCTATGTCTTGTATCCTAGACCTGTAGGTTGCATTGATGCCAAGTGTTTGACAGAATGTCAATCCCAACTGGGGATGGCCAGGCTTAGTCTTGATGTTGATTTCTGGTTTGTTAGCTTTTTCATAATGTCTTTGATAGATTTTGGAAGCTATAAAAATTTATGGGAAGTGGCTGGAATTATGGGCTAGAAAAGTGCCATGAATTATGCGGACGCTAGCATAGGTATATTGGGAAAAGTCCCTGGACGCTAGCTTGCAGGCCTGTGAGAGCGTCCAAATGTCCCTGGATGTTGGCATGCCTATAGAATGAGAGTGTCCAGAGGTTAAGATGCATAAAAAATCAGTGGGACCTAGGGGCATGGGGTTTTTGTTGCTTATATGTAAGGTTTGGTTGATGTGTTCCATTCACCAAGGAGGTTGAATCCCTTATAGTGGCCTCTCTCATCACATGTTTACCCTGGTTGGTCAGTTACTTGGGCAGATATGGGAGGAGGGTGATTCCAAATTGATATCAGAGCGTGGTTGCACTCTCCTTGGGTGAATGTGTGTCATGAATTCATGTTAGTTGTACATGTGTCAGTCATCCTTGAATGCTTATTGCATATGCATGGTGTTGGTCATAGTCATAATGAAGTTTCCATGGGGATAAGGATTTTGTTGTTATGAAGCATGTTGTCATGAGTGTATGACTAGTTACATGTTGTTATATGTCGCTTACATGTATTATTTTGTATGCTTGGTTACATTCTTGCATGCTTGGTTGCATGTATCAATCTTGTAGGTTTAGTTTCAAGTATTATTCACCTATGCTTGATTATATGTGTCATGCATGCATATGGTCGTTTATACATTTCTTATGCATGTTAGTGTTTGCATGTGGTCAAGCATATGATGGTGTCGTGGTTGTTTTGGTCATGCATGTAGTCATGATATGTGTAGTTGATATGTTCATGCATTGATGATTAGACCCTAGCTAGAATGATGGACATATGGTTACATGCCTATGTGTTATATTTTATATGTTGTTATGATTATTTTGTACATGTATCACACTGATTTGATGATCTTGCAGATGAGATATCCTCCTTGAACTATGCTAAGGTAAGTTGGTTTATGGTGATTTGGTTTAGTTGACATAGTATGCCTTGCAGGAAAGAGATCAAATGGCTAGTAAGATGGTAGACTACAAAGACTCTCCCTATGAATCAGATGAGCAACGTGGTGTTGGGCACTCTTCTGATTTGGAAAATACATTGAGAAGCTTGAAGGAAGAGATAAGAAGTTGTAAGGCGGACAATGACAAAATCATGTAGGCACAAGAGAAACAAGCAGATTTTAATGCAATACTACTTCAGAGTTTGTCAGAAATTGCAGCAACAGGGACCACTTCGGATCAACCATGAGTAGGAAGAGATAACTAATGGGGCATATGGTAGCAGGTCTTATGATGGTCACAAGTTAGAAAAAGATGACACGATCAGAGATGATAGGTTGTTGGATACTCCAGATAGGAGAGGTGATAGACACATGTACTATTCTAGTTCTGGTTCTAACAAGCATCATGATCGCCATGGTTATCTTCCTTACAGGAGGAGTGATAAGGGATACTTTCCAGATGATTTTAATAAGGCAAAGCCAACTACCTTTGATGGAGAGATGAAGAAATCACAAGATGTAGAGGCATGGTTGCTTGGTATAAGGAAGTTATTTAGATTGTATGATTATTCAGAAAACATGAAAGCAAGGATAGCCACTTTCAGTCTCAAAGGTAAAGCATATATTTGGTGGGAAGAAATGAAGAATGTAAAAGGTATACATGAGGTTGATTTGAATTGGCATGAGTTTGCGAGGCTCTTCAAGAAGAAGTATTTGTTAGAAAGATACTTTAATGACAAAGCTAAGGAATTTTATGAGTTGCGGATGGGTTCCATGATAGATGATGAGTATACTAGCAAGTTATTAGAGTTGTTGAGATATGTGCCTTAGCTCAACAAGGAGAAGGCCAAGGTTAAGCATTTCATCAGTGGAATTCAAGTAGAATACAAAGACCAGATTGAGTTCGATGAACCTAGATCATTGGAGGAGGCCATTCGGAAGTTGAAACATTGTTGTGAGCAGTTAAAGCGAAAAGTTGAGCATAAGCATGACTTGAAAGGAAATGAGAAAGCTAAAGGAAAATGGCCACTAAAGCGAGGAATATCTCAAGATACAAGTGAGAAGGAAAATGTAGTCCCTTGCAAGAGGTTAAATACAATTGAGAAGGGACATGGAGAGCAGCAGGCTAGAGGCAGTGGTAGAGAACCATTGCAGTGTTGGATATGTGGTAAGGATCATCGTAAGAGAGATTGTCTGCAGGTTATCATAAAAAATTGACCATCTAGCCAAAATTTACTAGATGGATCGAAGTACACCATGTAGGGCCAATTTTACCATAGTAAAATTGCTTTCACTCTGAAAAATTACTTAATAAACCACATTTTTTAGGTCATTTATAATTAAACCCATGAAGAATAATTTAATAAATCACTATTTATTTAATTATCTTCTAGGAATAATTAATTAAACCATTGTTTAATTAATACTCCTTGCCACATTTGACCCAATTATGAGAAATAAATAGATAAATCATTAATTATCTTATTTTTCTTTAAGAATAATTAATTAATCACTAATTAGTTATTATTCATTATCAAGTTTGACCAAATCCCTTAGGAATAATTAAATAAATCATTATTTGTTTATTATTCCTTAACCATATTTCTTGAGATGATAAATAAATCATTTATTTATTTATTATTTCTAAATAAAAGTTTAAATATTTTTTCCCTCCAACCAAATATAATAAAATATTCCAAATGGTTAATTCTAGAATGGGGTTAATAATTTTTTATTATTTCTCATTATTTGAGGATAACCTAATATTTTGTTATAAATAGAAGGGTTTTATGTTCATTCTTCACTTTTGATTATTTTCATTGTTGCACTCACTATTGCAACTCTGATTATTATCACTGTCACACACCATCTTCTTTTTCATTTGAGTTCTCATTGAGCTCAAACATTTTGTTTACTGGGTTTTACACATTATAGAGGAGAGAGACTCTACAAAAGCTGAAGACATTGAGGATAGCCAAGAACCCATCCCATAAAGGGGGACTGGTGGCATTATTTATTCCCTTCACAGGGGTTGTTTAATAAAATATATCCTTTATATATTTCGTTTCCATTGGATTATTGGAGTTATTTACGCTTATTTTACTATTCCATTTTGTTGTTTAACTATGTCTGTCACATAGATCAGGGCTTTGACAGGTTTTGTTTCTATCATTTGTTGCATATCTACATTGTATAACAACCATTTTGATTTTTAGGGTTTTTTGTCATCCACAACCTAAATTAGTTTCTTTTTGTACACATTCAAGAAGAATTCTACATAACATGCAATATCAGAGTGGTAGTAGATCCCAATTATAAATTGCTCAAGAGGCACATATAGTTGGTGATGTTTGTCATAACATTCCTTGGATCTATGAAGTTGTGGACAATAGGCAGGAGGATCATCAGGCATCTATCATTGAGATGGATGGTAAGATTTGTGATCAAGTTGTTTCTATTTTGATTCATCCTGGATCTAACTATAGTTATATTAATCCTAACCTGGTATATAAGTGTGGTTTGAGAAAAGAAGTGCATGCAGAATCTTGGTTGGTACAATTGGTTATAGGTATAAATAAGGGAGTTCACCATTGGGTAAGAGCTTGTGCATTTGAGTTAAATGGTATGCCTACAACAACACATTTGAACGTATTGCCATTGGGATTGTATAATATGCTTTTGGGTATGGATTGGATGTATATTCACATGGCCAAAGTGGATTGATTCGACAAGGCCATTGAGTGTGTGGATGACTGTGGAGAAAAGAGAACTTTGTAGGGAAAGAAGAAGCTTGCATTAGTGAGGATGGTTACCTCTACACAGGTTAGGCATAGTTAGAGGAAAGGTTGTGTGATGTTTGTAGTGCACATTTCTAGAGATAAAGGTAAGGAAGTTGATGATGCAGATGTGTTGAGAAGATACCTAGTTCTACAACAGTTTCAAGATGTATTCCCTGAGGAAATTATAGAGTTTCCACCTCATAGGGAGGTATACTTTTCTATTGAGTTGGTGCCAGGGGTAGCTCCATCATTGAAATCACCTTACTGGATGAGCACACCTAAGTTGGTAGAGTTGAAATTACAGTTAAACGAGATGCTTGACAAGGGATACATTAGGCCAAGTGTATCGCCTTGGGCTGCACCAGTGTTGTTCGTGAAGAAGAAAGATGGTACTCTCAGATTGTGCATTGATTATAGGTAGTTGAACAAGGTAATGATTAAGAACATGTACCCATTGCTGAGGATTGATGAATTTTTTATCAGTTGAAGGGAGAAGTAGTGTTCTCTAAGACCAATTTCAGATCGAGATACCATTAGGTACGCATCAAGGAGAGGATGTCTTCAAGGCTGCGTTCAAGATCAGGTATGGGCATTATGAGTTTGTTGTAGTTCCATTCGGTTTGACTAATGCTCCAAATACATTTATGTGTTTGATCAATAGTGTGTTGCATATTTATCTAGACAAGTTTGTTATTATATTCATTGATGATATATTGGTATATTCTAAAAATGAGGAAGAACATGTCAAGCATTTAGCACCAATGTTGAGATTTCTAAGAGAACATCAGTTGTATGCTAAACTTAGCAAGTGAAACTTATTTTAGAATAAGGTACATTACTTGGTCCATGTTGTCTCCAAGGATGACATAGTAGTAGATCCAGAAAAGATAAGGACCATCATGGAGTGGGCAACTCATAAGAATGTAGATGAGGTAAGATCATTTATGGGACTAGCAGGTTACTACAAAAGGTTCATCAAGATATTCTCATGCATTGAATATCCTATCACATCATTGCAGAGGAAAGGTAAGAAGTTTGAATGGAGAGAAGAATGTGAGGCTAGGTTTGAGCAGCATAAGCAATTGTTGGCACATGCACCAATGCTACAAATTGCAGATCCGGGCGATGAGTTTGCAATGTGTATAGATGCTTGTAAGAGAGGACTTGGTGGAGTTTTCATGCAATAAGTATAGGTAGTGTTCTATGAGTCACATAAACTAAATGAGCACGAGTAGAACCGTTTGACGCATGATCTCGAGCTAGCAACGATTGTACATGCATTGAATATGTGGATGCCCTATCTTCTTGGCAACAAGTTTTTACTGATGAGCGATCACAGTGGGTTGAAGTATTTGTTTGACCAACAAAATATAAATGCCAAGAAATCTAGATGGTTAGCCACCCTTAGTGAGTTCGACTTCGCGATTAGGTACATCAAAGGAAAGGAGAACCAGGTTATAGATGCTCTTAGCAGGAAGGTACAGTTAAATCATATAGCAACTATGAGCTCTTATGGGGTATAGTTACAGGATAGGATCTTGCGGGTAGGACAATGGGATGACAAGTACACGGAGATCATGCATAAATTACAACAAAGTACATGTACAATTACAAGTGATCAGGATGCAAACTATTGTCATGACATTAGATTTGGTGAGATTCAGGGACAAGATCTATGTGTCGAATTGCAGTGAGCTCAAGAAGCTTATCTTGAGGGAGTTTCACGTCAAGCCATACTTAGGTCATCCAAGATACCAGAAGATGTTGATGGTGGTGAAGAAGTTCTACTATTGGCCGAATCTGAAGAAGGAAGTAGCAGAGTTCGTGGCTAGATTCTTAGATTGTCAACAGATAAAGGCAACATGTAAGAATCCAGGTGGTTTACTACAACCTATTGCAATTTTGGAATCAAAATGGGAGGTAATTTCCATGGATTTGATTATAGGTCTTCCGAGGACAGTGAGGCAACATGATTCTATTATGGTCGTGGTTGACAGGTTGACCAAGGTATTTCACTTCATTCCAGTGAAGACTACATATTCATCCAGTGAGGTTGCACAAGTGTTCATCACAGAGATACTGATATTGCATGGTGTTCCAAAGAAGATTGTGTTGGACAGGGATGCAGAGTTCACTTCCAATTTCTAGAAGGAGCTATTTGCAAATTTGGGTACAAAGTTGGCCTCAAGTAAAAATTTCCAATCACAGAAAAGTGGACAGACAGAGAGGGTCAACAAGATCTTAGAGGATATGTTGGGGATGTACATGATGCACTAGCAGAGGAAATCAGAGGAGTATCTTCCATTGGTTGACTTTTCATACAAAAATGGTTATCAGGAGCCATTGAGGATGAGTCCTTTTGAGGCATTGTATGGAAAAAGCTGTAACACTCCCATTAGCTAGAGTGATCAAGTGAACAAGGTACTTATTGGGCCAGATATTTTGGCGGACAGGGAACAGGAAATGCAAGTTATAAAGAAGAATCTAAAGGAAACAAAAGATAGACGTAAGAGTTATGAGGATAAACACAAGGTATTCAAGGATTTTTAGGTTGGGGAGCATGTGTATTTGTGCATTAAGCCCAAGAAAATATCTTTGAGGATTAGATCACATGCCAAGTTGGAACCATGATATTGCGAGCCTTTTGAGATCCTTAAGACGATTGGACCAGTGACCTATCGATTTGCACTGCCTCCAATAGTGAAATTCCATGATGTTTTCCATATTTAATTTCTTAAGAAGTAAATAAAGGATGTTGATCATGTTATTGATTGTTTTGTATTGTAGGTGGAGAAAGAAGGAAAGTTCCAGCCGAAGCCTAAGTGCATATTGCAGTGGAAAAATCTCATGCTCAAGAACAAAGCCATAGAGCAAGTTAAAGTGTAGTGAAAGCACTTTGGGCCTGAAGAAGCTACATGGGAGATGGTGGATCAAATGCGGGCCCTATATCCTTCATTTTTTGCGGGTTGTGACAAAGCAATTTTGGTTTGATGTTGGTATATGTTTGGCATATGTTTTCTTGATGTTTTGGTATATGTATGTATATGTATATGGATGGAAATACTGCCATGAGCTAAGTTATAAAGCTCTAATAATTGGTATGTTTGTTATCTTGTCATGTTGTCATGATGTTTTTCTTTTGAGCAGGTCTTTCATTGTAAATACTGCAATGAGTTAAGTTATAAAGCTCCATGGGCAGTATGTTTTCTTTTCAACAGTTTTGCTTGTTAGGTTGTGTTATAGTCTTTCCATGACTATCCCCAGTAGTTAAACCCTATATTAGGTGGGCAGACCTATTGATGGTTTTGTGCATGGATTTCACACATGGTTTTGGGCTCGATGGTTTTTGTTCCATGGTATTTTGTAGATTCGATCAAGGGAACTACGGCTATGTTCTAATACAGGGTTAATAGATTGGGGTTTATGGATGCTATGACATGTATATATATGTATTGTAACATTGAAAGGAACATACTAAAAAATCAATCTAGTAGTCCCGGTTTTGGGATCTAGGGGAAAATCTCTATGTATATTTGTGTTATGTGTTATTCTCTCGCCATTATTTATTTTATGTTTTTTAGAATTTGTATGCAGGTAATTTCTATACGGGGTTAAAATCTACATTTGGTATCAGAGTTGTTTTGGATTCAAGGGGAAGCCTTTGCTGCTGAGGGGTTTTCCCAGGCATGCGGTGAAAGAAGATGGCGAGAAGTGGAAAGAGAGAGATCGAGAAATTTAATGGTCAAAGTTTTGAGTTATGGAAACTCAAGATGGAGGATCTGTTGGTGGATAAAGATCAGTTGATCATGGTAGATCCATGTACTAAACCAACGGGAGTGTCCGATGAAGAATGGAAGAAGTTGGATCGGAAGGCAAAAAGCACAATAAAATTGTGTGTCTCAGATTCAATACTGTTGAATGTATCAGGGGAAGCTAAGATGAAGGCTTTGTGGGATAAGTTAGGGACTTTGTACCAATATAACTCTTTGGTGAATAAACTGTTGCTACGGAAAAAGTTGTATAACCTAAGGATGAAAGATGGAGACTCGATGACAGGGCATATGAACACATTTAATACTATGGTAAGGCTATTATTATCTGTTGATATTAAAAATTTAGATGAAGATAAGTGCATCAGTTTGTCATGTTCTCTACCAGATTCGTGGGATAATTTGGTTGTTGCAATAGGTAACAACGCAACTACCTTGCAGTTTGATGAAATAGTCATAACCTTGCTGACGGAGGAGATGAGACGGAAAAATATGGAGAGCTAGAATGGTGATGCCTTGTTTGTATGAGGATGGTCCCAAAACATAAACAAAAATAAGTCCTCAAGTGGGAGATCTAAATCTAGAGAGAGATCTAAATATCCAGGAAAACCTATAAAGGTGTGCTGGAAATGCGAAAAGGAAGGGCACTACAAAAGGGACTGTAAATATAAAGCTCTTGAGAAAGGAAAGGGATCTAATGATGCTCCTTCTCCAAAGGCGAAAACCACCTTAGAAAAATGTGGGGATGTGTACTTGGCTTCTTCTTCAAGTACACATGTAGATCATGAGGCATGGTTGATTGACTCAAGTGCATCCTATCACTTCACTCCCCATAGAGAGTGGTTCTACGAGTATGAGAAATATGATGGTGGTGATGTCTTCTTGGGGGATGACAGGAAGGCTAGAATCGTTGGTCGTGGAAAATTCAAGATGAAGTTGCAAGGTGGAAGGATTAGAACACTTTCAGGTGTTCTGCATATTCCTGAATTAGCCAAACTTCTGATTTCTGTAAGCAAGTTGGATGATGCAAGTGTAAAAGCAGTGTTCGAGAAAGATACCTGCAAGACGGTTTGGGGAGCACTAGTATTGATGTGGGGAGTTCGAATTGGAACTTTGTGCAAGCTGCAAGGTAGCACTATTATTGATGGGTGCAACAGTTCTATGGTTCCTGAAAGTGGAGCAGAAAATCTAGTGGTCTCTAGAGAAAAGACCATGTTATGGCATCAAAGACTTGGACATATTAGAGAGAAGGACCTTCAAATACTTCATGGTAAAGGTATGGTAGAAGGTAAGTGTTGGGCATGGGATCCCCCGCAGCAGGTTTTGGGGCTTAAAGCCTGAGTTTTGTTTAATTGTATTGTAAGACTCCGTGAAGTGCAGGCGCGGAGCACGAAAGTCTAGGATGAGTCATAGGGTTGTTTGCCCTAAGAATTGTAAAATAATGTAAAGTTGTGTTGGCCTACCCATGGTCCGCAAACCATGGGATTGTATAAATAGAGCAAGGCTCTAAGTGTAAAGATAGTTTTTGGTGGGAAAAGCAAGTAATAGATAGATTTGAAGGCATGGTCAGAGCATAGGGGGAAAGTTGAAGTGTATTGGGTAGTAGTAGTAGGAAGAGGCTCTGTAGCTGAGTGCATAGAGGCCTAGTAGAGTCCACAACTGAGTGCGCAGGTAGGAGTCGGGTCTGTAAGTGGGATTGTACTTGAAAATGAATACTAATAAACATAAGTTTGATTCAGAATATTGTGCATCTATGTTTCTATTTATCTTTATGAATTTATACTGTTTATGATTACGCACACTTACCTGAATGTTGAATAAGGTAATAAGAATATTGGGCCCTCACAAGTTAAGCACTACTATGATAGCGCAGTAAGAATAGAGATCAGGATAGTACTTTCTTCGTGCCCTTACAAAGGTGCGCGGAGGTAGTGGCACAGGCCGCGAAGGGTAGACAGTAGCGCAAGAGCGCAGGTTCAGACCACAAACCTCCAAAACCTTCATCAAGATATCCCTAGGGTGCAGAAACCTAGTTCCAACACCCTCCCATACTACTTCGGGTGAGACCTCAGTTCGCGCTTCGCAGAATGTTGTCGAAAGGGCCAGTAGTACCAGGATTTGCATGGCTAAATCACTTCCAAACCTGGGTCAGGGCCCACTAAGCCAACAAATGGTTCCGTTGCCAGGACCGGGATCTGCATAAGGGATGTCTGATGTCGTGCCACTGGAACCCAACAAAGAATGAAATTGAAGAGTGGTTGGACAAGAAGATTAACGAGTTCATGACACAGTAAAATAGAACTCTGCAAGTATCCGAGAAAAAGTGGTTGGATCGCTACGTGTATACGGAAATCCATGAGATTTTCTTTGTATCCTTTCCTTTTGAACTGTATGAGTGGATCGCAAGGTTAGCTGACAGCTAGGGAAGGCGTAGGTTCGACCAACCGATAGTGTGGACTCTGAAATTAGTGCGCAGACTGGAAGCCTTAGAAGATAAGATAGTGTGATCTGTGGACCACTGGCTCGACCGAATAATAGGAGGATTTATCACTAAGTTCGTAGTGGACACGACCATCAGTTATAGCAAGGCAGAGCGGCGTTTTCTCAAGGGACCGCGAGGTAAGTATATTAAATCCTTGAATATGTGGATTTAGATGTTGTTATGTGAAAAGTAGGCTATGCGAATAAATTAATGTTTGGGACTACGCGGAGCAGGAGAATCTATAGAAGCAAAAGTAGTGAAGAATTAAAAAATGGTCCCTTAATTTCACCCTCGTGGGAAATGGAGGACGAGCTAGCGAAAGTTTCTTCGAGAAGCATGGTCAGTTTGATAAGGCAACAGATTCCACAGTTACCACCGACACCACCCCCCCACTTCACCTCCTTCACCTCCATCTCCACCCACTCCACATCCACCACCTCCACGGTTTAGTATGGCGAGTGTGATCAAACTACCAGTATTCAGAGGAGTAGGGAAGGAGGATCCGGACCAATTCTGGTTTGTGGTAAGAGCAGTATGGGAAGCACAAGGTGTCATAGAAAACAACATTAAGAGGGCTACATTGGTGAGTGCGCTGCAGGATCGCACATTACCGTGGTACATCAAGCACTCTAACGACCACCCAAATGCAGGGATAGAAGATATCCAAAATGCATTGAACAGAGAATTTAGCAGGCCAAAATCAAAGACAAAGTCAAGAGATCGTGATGCTTCTAAGCGAAACCCCTTGGGATCTGGACCAAAGGCTCAAAAGTACGATACGCGAGGCCAATATGACACTAACGGATGCACAACATCGCACATGGTTTGTAGCATCTCTGACACCACACTTGAGGATGCGTTGTCACAGCAGAAACTTTCTACCCAGGCCGAAGCGTTGGAGATGGCGATGAGATTACATGAGACCCTGATATAGGACCCTAGGTTGGGAGTTCAACAAATCCACGCGCAACTATAGAATCTATGTTTGGAAATGCAAAGCTTGAAGCAGGATAGGGCACCGCGGCCAGAGGTGCACAAGGAAGTATGGTGCATAAAATGCAAAGGCCAGGGTCATGACAAGGATCACTATTTAGTGTTCGCGAACTACTTGGTAGGAGGAGGGCCAATGCCGTTGAGACCGGAGGCATAGGCAGGGCTGAGCGCGACACCCGCTTTATGGTGTGCGATCTGTTAGATAGGAGGGAAACACACAATGGACAATTGTCATTTGCTGCAGAAATATACACAGACACCCCAACAATTGTTTTGTAATTTCTACAGGTTGGTAGGCCACGATGAGCGCACTTGCCATAGTTATGAGCTAATGATGGATCGAACCACAACATATAGGATGCAGACTGAAACACGACCCCTCCACCCAGATGCAAGGATGGTACACACTGGATTTTAGGGGCAAGGTCAAGGATGAGGTGGAATGGGACCAGGAAGGGGCAGTGGACAGTTAATTTGTTACAATTGCGGAGGACGAGTGCACTATGCCCATGACATTACCAACCCGATGATGATATCCTGTACGTACTGTGCTCAGTTTGATCATGAAAAAATAGAATGTCTTACATTGATCACAAAGATGCGCAAAAAAGGAGTATTCCAGCCCCCCCCGGACTCAGAATATACAAATGATGAGGTCTGAACTGCGCGAAGAGGACCCGAATGTAAACATGATGCTTAGAAGTGGTGCGACCATGGGAGAAGATAAGGGAAATCAGCCAGAGGAAAGTGCGTGGGTTCACAAGGCTCTTGCAAAGGAACCTAAGTTTGACTTAGAACGTGTAAAGGAGACATTCATGGAAGCTAAGAAGAGCTTCGCAGAGGCCTCCACTTCAGGTAGTAAGGATCAACCAGAACCAAGAATGGATCCTTCAATGCTTATGACCTTTCTGGAGACATGCATGAAACCGCTGCACGATAACAAGGCGGTTAAAGGACTACAGGAACTGATCACTAGGTGCGCAGGGTTAGGGGAACTGTGCGTCGGTCGGAAATTGGGGAAGCATGCATTACAGATTGGATGAGAAATGAGGTTGACTGCATATATTGGGGAATATGAAATGGAAAAGGTAATCCTAGATCTGGGTTCGGACGTGAATGTATTACCGAAGCAAACATGGGAACGTATGGGTAGGCTCATGTTACAGTGGTCCCCTGTTCAATTATGAATGGAAAACCAACAGAAGATTTTGCCCATGGGAAGGTTACAAGGGATAACAATAGATATTGAAGGCGCAAGCACATAGAAGGATTTCGAAGTAATAGCGATTTTTGACGACATCAATCATTATCCCACGTTGTTAGGAAAAAACTGGGCCATCAATATGAACGGAGTCATCAACCTAAAAAAGAGCAAGATGATATTCGAGAAAAAGTCATTATGCGTAGTAGTCCCATTCGACCCAGCTGAAGGAGCGCGCTAAACTGAACCAGTGCACGATGACGACAACGACATTGATCTTGATTGTATTTACAAGATAACTGCGCGAGACCAGGATGGGGTGAATCCGACTGTAAATGGGAGGATCTCATGGGATTGTGAAAGCTCCTGCACTTTGGATTCAGACGAAGAAGTAACGCGTTGGCAGAATCGGTTGCATGAAGTGACAACACTGAATTGCAACATGATGATTAGATCATTTCGTTGTGTGACAATGGAGGCACGAGAGCTGCCAACATATGATGGATTGACAATGGTGGATAAATTCTTGAGCAAATTTGAAAGCGCAGTACCGAAACAACAGTGGTTCAATGCATTGAAATGGGCACTGCGCGCAACACTCGCATGATGGTGGGGTACACATCAAGAAAACTTTGAGGACTGGCGCGGATGTAGAAGGATGATATGCCTATGGTTTGGAAGCCCCCAGCCTCGAACGAGAGCCAGACAGCCAGGATGGAGTAGCTTGCACGCCCACCTATGTCGATGGGTACAAATGTGTGTTGCGCAGTCCACACAAGCACACCCCAAACTAAGGATTGAAAATTGGAACAAGACGTAGGAGCAGGAAAGGCGATGCGCACCACAAACGGTTCACGTAGAAGCATTCAAGAAGGCATGCGGAATCCTGAACAGATTTCACCAGGCGAGACAAACTGATTGGGACCTGCACGTACCAATGGTCTGATGGGCTTATAAGACCATGTGCAAAAACCTAAGCGCAGAAATGATTCTGAAGCTGAAGAGCAAAGTCGAGACCATAATTTTGGAGGATAGGAATCCACACATAATAGCTCCCACAGTTGGAACAGTACGCGAGGACTAGGATGAAGGAATTATGCAGTCGTGCGAGGATGAACATATGCAGATTCAGAAGGCCATTTGGCGAGGCATTAAGCTTCGTGAACTCAAAGAAGATCCAGGACGACTGAGGTAGAAAATCATGTTAATGGACGCAAACATCAAAAAATTGGAAAACAAAATCGCACAAGCATGTCGCGTCAATAATCTAAGAATGACAGGACAAGATATGAGCAACTGTACTGTTGCATTAGAATACTGTCACCGAGCATTTGTGACTCTACTACCATGGCTGTGACCGCACCTTACCAAATAGAGTAACCAAGGGAGCACACTGCGTAAGGAGGAACGTGCGGTGATGATTGTCGCAAGGGTAATTGAGGGGTACCCGCAGACTGGGCTGGAAGGTGAATTGAAGCCTCGCACAGGTGGTGCGACCACCTGACTATCTATAGGGAGCACAGTCTCAGTGCTCCAAGCAGTTGAAAGAGAGCGCGAGACTATAAAAGAGTCAATGAGGGAGCTGCGCAATCGGGAGGGTATGCGCACAATTAGTATGTCACAGGGGTCGCGCCCGTGCATAGGGGGCTATGCTGCCACGCGAGTAGGCGAGGAAGTGACTGTTGGTGTCACTATTCTTGAAAATATGTCCAATTTAAGACAACGATGAGTGGGCGATGGGCAATTAAGACACGAAGTCAGAACTAGATTTGGGAAGATCTGCCACCAACCTAGCATTAATGGGCCGAATGAGGGGGGAATGATCGAATTTGAATTCAAAAAATCCTATAAATCACAGGTGGCTATCCAGCGAACAACCCTTGGCATTTTGAGAATTCAGTTGTTGCGCTATCAAGTGGGTATGGACCTTACGAATTTGGAGGCTTTGAAAGCAAGTGCAGTGTTTGAGACATTGTCGAAGGAGACACAGGACTTCTTGAATAGAATGATGTCGACACTCGAGGAAGCTGCGTAGAGCCCTATGCTGCCGGTGGGGGATGCACAGAAAATTCCAAAATCGCCTCGGAAACCAAGGCCCAAAAAGGATCCATAGGCAATAGGGCCAGTGCGCATGTCTCCGCGAAATCCGTGGTTTGGTAAACTGTCTATGGAAGACAAGGGCAAGACTATTAATCTTGAGACAGATGATGAGGAGGAGGATCTCTAGGATTTCGTAGAAGAGATCGAGGTAGATGAAGAAATGGAGGAAGACATTCAGCCAATGTGCACTGCAGCAAAACTACGCAAGTATGTCCCTCTACGAAGAGGGAAAGCAAGAGTACCCAAGGATTTGGATGTCGTTAAGAGCGCACTGCAAACCCCGCTCCTCCCAGATGGCATTCTGTTTGAAGGTTCGGTTCTAGGCAGCGTGCCCACGATGAAATTTGAAGATTGGGACCTCGTGGACAGTGAAAAGTTCCCACATTTGGAGACTAGAAAACTCGTGAAACAAAGCAAGGAGGGGTCAGTTACAGCGCCACAGCTACGGAAATGGCTATGTGGTGTGGAGGAGGTCAGACTACTCCACCTACTATGGATTCAACACTTTCACCAGGAACCGACCACGATTCTTTTCATCAGGCATCTACTTTGCCTGGTGCATGATAGGTACTTGTGGCTAGAGGAGCCTATTCCCATCACAACAGAGCTTATTCATAGGATTTCTTGTCTTCCCTGTACGGGAAGGGACCCCACGGAAATATCTGGAAAAGGCGAAGATTTGATGCTTGCAAAGGCCATGAAGAAGAAATACAAGTTGGAAAAGAAGGAGAGAGGCTATGTAATTAGTAGCATTCAAGACAAAGGGGTGCGCATAGCCACCCAACTGTTGGCCAGGAAGGTGATGATAAAATGCCGCAACAACGAGGTACTAGCGACGGTCGTCGTGCTAGTCGAACAATGCACAAAGGGGGTCCAATTCAACTGGGCCGAATTCCTCTGTGAGGAATTCCTAACCAACTGCAAAGAAGCTCAGGAGCAGGGTAAGACCTTCCACTACGCGTGTTTTCTCTTGTCTATATTATTGGTGATAGGGGAACTGCCTAAGGACAGTTAGTTCCGTCCCCTTGAACAAGATTTTCTAGAGGTGGAAAAATACGCATCGCTCTGGGTGACAAAGAACACCACCCTAATCTGCAAGACCAAGATCTTCTAGGTGCTCATGGAGGCGACCGTCCAGATGTGGATCAACAAAAGGCTGTTCCTATCCCCCACAGTGTACAACAGTTTGAGAAACTTTGCAGACTTCAAGGCGGCTATCACAACGTGCATATCAAGGTGTGTAAGGATCCAGTGCAGATTTGGACCAAACTTCCTTTCATTGTGATTGATGATGTTGTTTCGCTGTGCTCAACTCATAGACACCCGAGTGGCGTGCCCCGGATCTGGTATCACGCGATGAGATAGTGATACAAAAACAGAAGGATGCCACCAAGTTGCTGGCACAACAAAAGTACAACGAGCAGTTGGCCGAGAAGGTAAGGGCTTCCCACGAGGTAGCGAAGGCCGCCGTAGAGCGGACCAAAGCCATTGAAAAAGTAGCAGCAGCATCGGAAACCGGGGCCACCACGACGTAGGAGGAAAGAGGCCCGGACCTGACCATAGGACAGGGGAAAAAAGACACAACGGAAGGCGCAGACCCAAGCATGAAAACTATACAATTGAAACGGTCGTGCGGTATGGAATGAACAGGGCCACAGAAGAAGACTAAGGCTTCCAAACTCGATGGTGAACCCATTAAACTGACAAAAGGTGACCTATACGACATCGGCGACATAGTTCGTGAGGTCACCAGGGAAGCACTTCAGGAAGCAATGATGGAGCAGCAAAATGTGTTGGGGGCCCTCAGAGCACAGCCACAGCAACTTCAGGTGTGACCCCTCCAGGAGGGAACGGTAGCCGTCTACAGTGCCACAGGTACATCAGCAATGGAGCAGTTGCTGCAAGCTAAAATGGCTAACACCGTTGCACTTCCAGAAGGAGCACTGACAACGAAAAGCATGGAGGTCAAAGCTGCGGTGGGCCAGATTAAGGGACTTGGCCTAAACTTGGCTGCCCTTTCGCGGGATATATTATATCATCTACAAGACGGAGTGATGACAAAACTACGCACTAGGGAAGGATGCGTTGTACAAATTCTCAACAAACAACTAATCAACATCGAGCAGCTTAGTCTACAACGTGATAAAGCACTGGCGCAGAAACAGCAGATGGAACAGATAGTAGAGGAAGCATGTCACTGTGCCCCGGAGTTAGAAATTGCGATAGACCTACCAATAGGAGTGTGAATTCACAGATTGGCTAGTGGATTCCATGAGGCAAAGGAGGAAGCAACGAGGATACAACTGGACCTCAACCTTTAGATTGCCGAACTATGATTAAAGGCACAATCATCCACACCCCAGAAGTTAGGGAACAACGTGCTGGTGCTATCCAAAAGGGGCTGGAGGAAATAGGATAGGTAGTGCTGGACTGTACTATAATGTTGGAAGAATCCCTCGTGGTCCTCACTTCGTTACAGGAGGACCCCACCATACAGCACCTAGAAATAGAAGTGTGGGAGCTCCAAGTGCAGTATGACAGTGTGCGTGGAACGATGCAGACAGTTGTCCTGACCCCATCAGTTAGCGAAGCTAAAACAAGCGAAGGAATTGAAGGAACAGGTGGATGTCGCGCAACAGAAAGAGGTAGTACTTAAAGCGTGCGTCCAGTCATGGATGATGAGGCCTTCCGCATCATTGCCGATATCGAAGAAAAGCTCGCACAAATGAAGGTGATGCATGCGTTAAGATAGGGATCTGCCCTTGACAGCGAGAATTCGGTAGAAAGAGTAGAGAGGATCTAGGAGACGGTAGAGCAGTGCACTGCGGACCTTCGCGCAACACAAGCACAGTTGGAGGGGCTCCGTGCCAACATTGTCGCACCAGTAGAGTGACTCGGGACGAGTCACAATGATTGTGTTGGGGCCTGTTGGGCATGGGATCCCCCGTAGCAGGTTTTGGGGCTTAAAACCCGAGTTTTGGTCAATTGTATTGTAAGACTCTATGAAGTTCTTTTCGTCAATTGTATTGTAAGACTTCGTGAAGTGCGGGCGCGAAGCGCGAAAGTCTAGGATGAGTCATAGGGCTGTTCGCCCTAAGAATTGTAAAATAATGTAAAGTTGTGTCGGCCTATCCATGGTCCGTGGACCATGGGATTGTATAAATAGAGCGAAGCTCTAAGTGTAAAGATAGTTTTTGGTGGGAAAAGCAAGTAATAGATAGATGCAAAGGCATGGTCAAAGCATACGGGGAAAGTTGAAGCGTATTGGGTCATAGTAGTAGGAAGAGGCTCTGCAGCTGAGTGCACAGAGGCCTAGTAGAGTCCATAGCTAAGTGTGGGGACCCCTGTAGCTGAGTGCGCAGGGTGGAGTTAAGTTTGTAAGTGGGATTGTACTTGAAAAGGAATACTAATAAAGATAAGTTTGATTCGGAATATTGTGCATCTATGTTTCTGTTTATCTTTATGCATTTATATTGTTTATGATTACGCACACTTACCTAAATGTTGAATAAGGTAATAAGAATATTGGGCCCTCACAAGTTAAGCAATACTATAATAGCGCAATAAGAATAGAGATTGGGATAGTACTTTCTTCGTGCCCTTACAGAGGTGCACGGAGGTAGTGGCACAGGTCGCGAAGGGTAGACAGCTACGCGGAGTAGCGCAAACACACAAGTTCAGACCAAAAACCTCCAGAACCTTCATCAAGACATCCCTAGGGTGAGGAAACCTGGTTCTAGCACCCCCCCATACTACTTCGAGTGAGACATCAGTCTGCACTCTGCAGACTGTTGCCGAAAGGACCAGTAGTACTGGGATTTTCTTGGCTAAATCACTTCCAAACCTGGGTCAGGCCCCACTAAGCCAACAGTAATATTAATAGCTCTCTAGATTTTGATTTCTATGAAAATTGTGTATATGGGAAGAAAAATAAGGTGAGTTTCCCCTCTGGTGGTAAGAGGGTGAAACAAATATTAGAGCTTGTTCACAGTGATGTTTTTGGACCTGTGAAGGTTCCATCACTTGGTAATTTTGTGTACTATGTATCATTTATAGATGAATTCTCAAGGAATACATGGATATATTTCCTCAAGAAGGAATCTGAAGTCTTTGACAGGTTTAAGGAATTTAAGGCTCTGGTGGAAAGCCAGACAGAGAAGAAGATAAAGGTGTTGAAGACAGATAACGGTGGAGAGTTTTGCAAGAAGGAATTTGAAGAATTTTGTAAGAATTGTGGTATAGCACGATAGAAGACTACTCCATACACACCTGAGAGAAATGGAGTTGCAGAAAGAATGAACAAGACGTTCATGGAAAGGGCAAGAAGCATTCTCAGTGGTGCTGGGTTAGGACATGAATTATGCGCAGAGGCAGTGGAGACTGCATGTTACCTAGTCAACAGATCACATTCATCAGCATTGGAAGATAAGACTCCACAAGAGGTATGGATTGGTAAGAAACCATCTCTTTCACATCTGAGGGTATTTGGATGTGATGCATATGTACAGGTTCCAAAGGAGAAAAGAACAAATTTGGATAGTAAATCTGAAAAGTGCATCTTTATTGGGTATAAGGAGAGTAAATTACCTCTCAAAATGTAGCCCTAGAAGAATCCTCAGAAGAAGCTTTAGGCAGTTGTGGAGAAGACACAACTAGAGAAGTTGAGAGGAGACCGAGTGGATAGATCCACTCAAGCAGAGAAGAAGTAGTCTCAGAAAATCATGGAGCATCCACAATTGGAGTAGCAGAGAGGAGACCGAGTGGAGGCATCCACTCATGCAGAGACCTCCATTAGGGGGAAATTTTGAGCTAATTTAGCAGAGGGATCCTATGAATCCATACCTTCAGGTGTGAGGTGGGGTGA
Source organism: Pinus tabuliformis (assembly GCA_031772625.1). Lineage (NCBI taxonomy): Eukaryota > Viridiplantae > Streptophyta > Pinopsida > Pinales > Pinaceae > Pinus > Pinus tabuliformis. Next base: position 828,036,213 of record CM062815.1, read on the forward strand.
TGTGAACTGTTAGTCCCAAGAGGGCTAGAATAGATCCAATTTCATCCTCCAAGGAGCCTTTACGGAAAGAGTTTATTCGAACTCACTATTTTTTGGATCTTGGGATCTTACCTTCATCTACAACCACATCAGATGAAGGGATGGTTGGTGGAATAGGATCTCCTATGTCTGTAGCAGAGCTTAGATATGAATTTATCGATAACTCTATAGACGACCTTCCTACTCTTTCTTCTGAAAAGGGGTTAGATGGTGATGTGGCCCTAGCTTGGACCCTTTATTCCACTTCTGCTTTGGATTGTTTAGATACAATTTTTCCAGCTGACGAAGCAGTATTTGAAGCCATGACGACTATAGATGGAAGATTTACATCATCATTCATATTTTTGTCCTCCTTTGTATGAAGTTGAATCTAGGTCCTCCAATATGCCTACTAGCGATGTTTGTACGGTTCCTTTGGCTCCAACACAGTTATCTGCCGAAGGTAATATATTGATTGCTTCAATGACTGTGTCTATAAACATCTCTAGGAGCCAGCTGTCGAAGCCCCCTGATGGGCTCTACCTCGAGAAGTAATTTTCTTAGGTTTCGACCGAGCAATGGCTTCTTTGTATATTTTGTATTTTTGTACATATCTTATCGGGAGTTTTCATGATATCGACACTTTTTTGATTTTGTGTGGCAGGTTTTGATGGATGACTTGGTCTATTTCATATTTGCCGATGGTGCTAGTCGGCACACTCGGAACCTCACTTCCACAGCTTGGGTGATTTATTATCCAACTGGTCAGTTGATGGTATCAAGGGGAGTATGTATTGGTCCTGCGTCAAATAATATGGCTGAGTATACTACCGTCATTAATTTACTATCCGAAGCTATTTCTTATGGAATTGATTCGTTGGTAGTCTATCTTGATTCACAACTGGTAGTGTCACAATTGAATAACATCTATCGGGTTCGGGATCCTTGTTTATATCGCCAATATTTGAGAGTGAGGGTGTTGCAAAGATCATTTGTTTATGTTACTCATTGCACATTTCACAATTTGATAATTCATTAGCAAATTCTATCGCTAATCAAGCTTTGGATTGGCACATCATTCATTCATCAAGATAAAATCAAACATCAAAAGTCAGAACTGTATATAAATATATATATCATAAAATCACCCATGTGTACATAAAGTGTGTCAAAAACAATATACAAAAATCGGGACTAAAATGCCCATAATCATGTCCAGTACATCTAATGGCCTGGCTCAAGATGAGCGGCTAAGTAGGTGAACACTGTTTTGGCCACACGCCGAAAAAGGCGAACCCAGTCGTGTGGCACTCCTACCACGCGGTGCTACATATCCTTTGGTAGATCTTCTACGGCCTCCATCGGTACCCGGTGGGTCAAACTCACCAAGTTTCACTAGACTGCGTATAAGACTCTCTCAGTCTCCGCAGTAGCCTCTTCGGCACCTCTTCTGCGATGCCTATGCCACGGAAATCAGTCTGGTCATAACAGACCCACATCTAGAACATGATCATTATATCAGTCTTTTAATCCCATCAAAAATATATTTAAGTTCATTTTCATATTTGAAAAACATAAAAATCATAAAATTTACAAAACTTTAAAAAAATGGTTACCTATCTCTCCCCATGCTATGTCTAGTGGCAACACCAGATTCGGATCTCCCCTGAAATCCATGCTAGCATAGGGATATTTGTCCAAAACGATGATTTGCTGCTCCCACTAGGAGAAGAAATCATCGTCAAAAGAAGTCCTCGGTACGTCTCCACCTCCAAAAAGTTTCATCAGGTCAGCCCACCTACCCATCCGTGGATCTCGGGGGCTACTGATAGGAACTGATACTCTAGGACATAACCCTGGAACCTTCTTGAAGAAGAAGGAGCACAAAATAGTCCCATACCGAAGTTCTTGCTCTTTCATTTCTGAATGGAGGATAGTTGACTCTTCATGTTGGTCAGAAGAGGTGTACACCAATCAAACATAGTAGTGAGACCATCTATGTCCAAGCTCATGGATAGTCGTGACATTTGGTGTAATAAGGCTAATCCGTTTACCCTGGCTATGGTGAATAGTATGATCCTCAAGGACAAACTCTCTACATGTTTGAATGGAATTTGGCTTCCATTACTCTTAGCACAAATGGTAACAATGGTGAGTCAAAAAACCATTTTATAAGCTTTGAAAATGTCAAATTTTTTCAAAACTTGATTTTATTATGTCTCATGTATCTTTTAACTTGGGGGCTTGGATTGTCGAGAATGGGTTGTTTTTCAGGACATTTTGGACGCTTTTTCGAAAACTTCAAGTCGGTTCCATGATTGTTGACCTGCCATGGTAGGTATCGTTTACTCACTAGCATATAGGTTATGGAAGCCATTTTTCCTTTGCATTATGCATACTAGCCTCCATTTGTTGATACACTTGCCATAGGGTCGATCCCATCGTGTTATGGTTCATAAACCATCTTCACTCGCTTATTTTTTAAATCATGACACGATGGTAGAGCCATCCTTTTCATGGGTATCGTAGTTAGCACCTCATTGACATTGGTTGCCCATGCTACGTCATTGAGTAGGCTCGGGAGTCCTCTCTAGTCCCACCATGACTTGTGCATTGAAGACTCATTCCTCTTTGCTTCTTCACTTCGTGATGGCCTTATACCCTAGAAGCTCCTTTGTGTTGATTTGTACTACTGCATTGCATTTTGACCATTTGCGCCTTTTGGCCTTGAGCCGACTTCACTTGGACTCTTGTTTAAGCCACTTTTTGACCATGTCTTCTGCAAAAATCAAACTTGCAATCCCTTAGCTTCTGCAACTCGACACACTTTCAGACCCGTGGAAGGAACATACCTTTGAGTGTCCTTGACCAGTTTCGCCTCCTTGCATTGAGCATAGGAATGTTCCCATCCCAGGAACTAGATCATCTGTTTCAATGACATTCATTCTTTCCACTATACTATAGCATTATTTAATTCTTTTTCCAGCTTAAAGAAAAAGAAAAAAAAAATTATATATTCCAAAAAGAGCAGGAACGGGACAACATTTCCATTTATTGTTGGCAGCTAGAGTCAATCATGTCGCCCTTGAACAAAGCACTCAAAAGAAAGTCTCTCCTCCATTTGGGTGGGATTTAGTTTGACTTAAGTACGACTTAACCTTGTTATTGAGTCAGTTCTCCTTCGATTGGTTATCTCTTCCAATCATATGGAGAGTTAGTTCGTGCCTTCTACATGATGAACTTATACAGAGTCATCATATGCTGCCACATGGTCATCATTGAGTCATTCTTTTTTTCAAGGGAAGTAAGCTTGAGTCGGCCTCTCTGAGGTGTCTCTTGACCTTTTTTGTTTTCAGTTGGCCATCCCTAGTTGTCAATGTCTTGTCTATCATCACATCAATTATGTTGGTCCTTTACTCATGTCAGTTTGAGAAGGTCTCCATTGACCTCTAGCTGGCGGGTCTTGTCCTTATCAACGACGACATTTTTCTTTGAGTACAGGCCTAGAGCCGCACCCTAGCCCTATTTTCATTATTGATAGGTCACCTTGTGCTCAGCATCAACCAATATCATGGGTATTTGACTGAGTGGTTTCCCTTGTGTTCGACATCAGCTCTCATTATCACACATTGGGATTCGTGCAGTGCCTTGGTTTCCATTTGACCCTATTGGTGGATTCCTCACCTCTGCGTCAGCTCTCATTATTGGTTGATTCAAAGGGTTTCTATTGTACGCTAGCTACATCTTGTGTATGCCAGAAACGTGCTTCGGTCGGGTTATTACATCTTTTTCTTCCGATTCCTTCCATATTATTGGACTACGGGTTACACTCGCACTAGATTAATGAAGGATCCGTTAATGCCTTCCTTCTAGCGAATCTTTCCCTATCGACTACGACTCATTGCTCTGAGGAAAAGGTATAGAGTTCGTTTGGCAGTACCTTGGGGTTTGCAGTCATCAGTGGAAAATCTTTTGCTATCAACAGTGGGAAACCATCATTGTCTCCTGATTGATAGATTCTTATAGGTGTTCAACTTCGGCTCATCTATTTGCACTTGTTAGATTGTACTGGGTACCTTGACTCTCATTATCATTATCAGTGAGTAGTCTCACATTTTTTAACGGTATACATCAATGACCGGTAATCAAACGATTTCTCACATGGTTGACTTCAGATCATTTATTCCCATTGTGTAAAAATTTACCACGGCGATCAATGAAGACCTCGGGTGGCATCAACATTCTTTGGTTCACTTGACAGTTGCTCCTATTGCTGCTAGTTGACACCATTCCACATTATATGTTGCAGTCCTTCATAGCGACATCCTATATGCTGGCATCCGAGTTGTGATATAGTACCATCTTTTTCCATCATGTTCATTTGGTACTATAGGGATCAGTTTTTAACATCAGTGATCAACTTCATTGATCATCTTCTTATATGTGATATTCAGACATGTACTTGTTCCATCGTGATCAAATGATCCATTATGTACTTTCAGTTCCTTATACTTGTATGAATAGTGGATCTGCTTGTACTTGATATGTGGACATGCTTTACTTTCTCTTAGCATGGGTATGCCCACCTCAGACAGTTGTTTCTTTCTGATCTTCTTTTGCTGGCTTGGCAAGCTGAAATCTGGTGAAGTCCTTCCCGGTTTTTGACATGTTTCCTTTCTGTATACTTAATACATTTCGGCCATCATGTTCCCCTTCTGACCTCATATATTAGGGGGCATATATTATAGCTCCAAATACCACCTTATGTATTATTGATGCTTGGTTTATGGCCTAGGGCAACCCCTCCTTCAAAACTTGGTCCAAATATTAAAAAAAAACAGTGTTTTAATCCTTGTACGTGACTTTGCCCTATATTAAATGCGTGTACACGCGGGTCAGTCTATACCCAACCCGCATATATGTCTTAAAACACTTTAAAAAATTAAATTTCCTTAATTATGGGTGGAGATCATGAGTTTTACTTGTTGATTACCTATTAGTGCTTGTGGCCCAACAATTCCCAACTGTTTCCCAACTAAAAAACTACTTTTGGAGAAGTATAAAAAGACTTCAATGGGAAGGTCTTAAGGAGGAGAGAAAATAGAGAATTACTCTGCTGAGATTATCCCCTGATCAAGTTTGAAGATCCCTGTGCTTCAAGCACTTCCCCAAGTTCAGGAAACCCTTGTTTCCTTGAGAGTTGATATCCTTTCACTTGTGGGAGATATCCTTGTGTTGGTTATGGAAGGAGCCTTTTGAAGACCAGGACTGGACAGACCTGGAGGACGGTTCTTCTTGGAGCCGGAAGAGGAAGACTCAGGTGAACTCTTTCTATGTTTTTATTATAGTTATCTGCAATAAAAGAAACACTGTCTTGTTTCTGATATCAACTTTGTTCATGCATTTGATGTTATTAATATGGTTTATGTATGAATGACTATTTCAATGTATAACTAACCATCTATTTATATGCTAAGAAGTTGATTTCACTATAATGCTTTATCTATATGTTGTTGTGTGTCTTTGAATTGGTTGTTTTGCAGGTTCAAAGATCATGAGGAGCTGCAAAGGGCTTGAACCCTGGCTGGAACTACCCGAATGAAGGACCCCGGGTATGTACAACCTCACATAGTTTGCTCGTTTAAGCATTTTGCCTGAGTTATTTGCTTGTTTTTTGTTGTGGATTACTCCTGCTCTGCTAGGGTTCTGACCCAAAGCCCTAGGGGACTTTATCCCTTAATATAATTGGCGACTCCACTTGGGATAACAATATTGTTGTTCCTAATTTGGGTTATTTAGTGCCAATCTAGGCTCAACTTTCAGTTTGCTTGCTGTGATTGTATTGTCTGCTCCTGTAGGAACTTAGACTTCAAGTCTGATCCTTTTCATTAGGCCTCATTTTTGTTTTTTCTTGTAAACTTTTATATATGCACCTTTGTCGGGTTACAAAAGCGTATACACGCTAGTTTCTCTGAATGGAAGCCACGTATATGCGGGTTTCTTTTGGTTGAAACGCGTGTACACGCAGCTGTGTAGAGACATAGTCGTGTATACATTTGTTTTTCATTATTTTTTCAAGTCTTTTTATCTGGAAATATTTGTTTCTTGGCTTGTGTGCTTCCTGAGTGGTCAGTTTCTATTTTCAGACTTTAGTTTTTCAGTGAGCCTACTGTTTCAAGTTCTCTCCTGCTTTGAAGAGTTTTTGGTCTCGGTTTGCTTTACAGTGAGTGTCATCATTTGTGTTTGAACACACAAGGCTTCTTGTAGAGGCCCTTGATTGTTCTGGTTTTCCGGAACAGAAGATTGCTTGCAATATTTGTGTCAAACTTCATTTTTATGGTTTGCTTGCTTTGCTTCCCGTTAATTTTGTGACCATTTACTTCTTCTTGCTTTTCGAAAGTTTGTGTTGACAAATTTGAAAGTGTTCTTTTCCTTATTTCTTGATCAGTGTCTTAAACCTCTTTTTGCTACTTTTGGATCATTTAGTATGTCTTGAAACATCTATTTTGTTAAGTTTTCATTCGTGTTGAGTTAATAACTTGCAAAGTTTCCTGGTGATTTTCTTTCAATCTTTGAGTCTTTGGTAGCATTTTGAGTACTTTTGAAAAGTTTCTTTTATTGCTTTTTTGAAAAAGAAAAGTCCTTAAAAAACATTGCTTTTGCTTTCTTTGACGAATTTTGTGTTTGGTTTCTTTTGGTTTTTGAGAGTGATTTGGGATCTTGGTGTTTAGTACTTCTTGTTTTGGGAAAGATTTTGTGTTCAAAATTCTCATTCCTTTCAAAACACTTAAGTTGGACTATAAAACAAATTACTTTCATTTTCTTTTTAGAGTAATCTAGAATTTTTGCATCATCATGTACACTTTGCATTAGGGTAGTTCCGCATCATTAGTGCATCAATAGTTTTTTATTTTTTTGTGAGTGCGAAGTCTGTTACAAGAAAATAAAAGGAAAAGAGTTTATTGCTTTAATAGAAGTTTCTTAGAACCCAAGTAGAAGTTGCTTTTCATCGAAGAACAAACAAGTGCATTGCATATAAGTTAGTTTTTCATTAATTTCTTTTGCGTCAATGAACACCATCAATTTCATTTTCGTATTGTCCCTTTGACTTAAAAAGAACAACCACTTAAAATCAAGCGCTAATAAAATAAACTAGAACTTTTTCTATTGTCAATAAGTACACCAATAAGTTCTAGGTTATTTAGGGCCTTGGATTAGGCGAGAGGAAAGTAAACTCTCCAAGATCACTCTAAATAGTCAAACGTAGAAGTCTGAATAGAGAGTGAAAATCTAATGGCGTTAGGGAGACCAGGAAAGCTCCATGACTGGGAATTAAGCACGATGGTTTTTGAAGATAAGGACAAGAGATACCCCCTCTCTTACTTGTTGGATCTTACCTCACGACTGTTATGCCCGGCTTCTGATACGAGTTGGTATCTTTAGTTGCCTATCCTAGGGATCTACACAGGTGGCTGCGGAGGGGAATCCCATGGCACCTGAGGTCAATGTTGCATCACTTTCAGCAGCACTTCTAGAGGGCACCCTTGTGAAGCTTGGGGGCTTGCACCAACAAAGTTTGTTGTTAGGAGGTCAACGTAACTTCCTTTGATACCTTCGCTAGTAGACCTGGGGCGTAATTACCCCAGTCTATTTTTGAAAGGCCCTTATTATTCACTTTCTTGTATTTTGGTGTCCGGTCCTAATCACCTGGAGCGGAAATACTTGGAAGTTGTTTGACTGCTGAGTTCTTTTAGGGACATTTTTAATGTGTGTTCTATGCTCCTAGTCGGCCTCAATTTTCTTGATTCTTTAAGTAGATCTTATTTAAAAATTCAAAGTGGTTGACCAATTGCTTAGACAGTCCCGTAGATTTCGTGGACTTTCACCTGCAAGTCCAGAGCCTTCTTCTAGAAGGCGTAGCAGCGATACTTCTAGTGGGTTTCACCCAGTGGCAGCCGATGCATCAGGGATTGATCCTCCACTTGAGGGAATTAGTGTACAAGATAGGCCTGGTACTACCACAGAGCCAGAGAGGAACACCCCAGTCTTTCTTGAGTCCTCTTCCATTCGGAGGATAATATTGAGGTAGAAGAACTCTCAGAGCCATTAGCAGCTCTGAATTCTCCTCTACCTTCTGATCATATAAACGTAGTGTTATATGTTGGGAATCTGACACATAGACCTTCATGTCCAGGTCCACACACACACATCCCTCCGATAACCACTGCTGGGAGCATGGCATCCACCATGAGTGCTATGAGTATGAAGACTCCTATATCAATACAAGGGGGAGCAACCATTTCCATCCCTTTTACATCTTTATTTGGGTCTATTGCTAGCACATCCTTGTTTGGGTCTACTTCCATTCCGTTGACGAGTGGAAGTTCCCAAGCGCATGCATCGAGTTTTGGATTCTTCCCTTTTGGTATGCCTTCTCAAGGTATTCCTTCAGTTACATTAAGTGTACCATTGACTGCCTCCACATCCATGATGGGTGCATCGACATCTTTTCAAGGTTTTCCTTTTGGAAGTGGTCATATATGTTAGGATATTCTGACACATAGGAAATATTTAAGTACAACTTGGTCTAGTATAGAGTTAGGTATAGAGTTAGGTAAAGTGTGTTTCTTTACTATGTACATTTTGTAACTTACAATCCGACGGTCACGATATGTAGTGATCCGACGGTTCATTCTCTCCTCGGTATTACCGACACTTGATACGTGGCTTGACACCCGATTGGTCCATGATCTCTATTTAAAGAGCATGGAGGGTCATTTGTAGGGTAATCCATCTATGAGAGAAGCTTATGTAAATTTTCATTCCTTTATTAATAAATTGCCTGAAGTGGCTGCGTTGGCTCAGGCCGTGGATTGTTTCCATCTTTGGGGGTTTTAACCACGTCAAAATATTGGTGTATTGATCTGTGATCTGTTTGTGAGCGGTGTCCTTTGGTGTTTTGTCTGAGGAACTTACCCTATAAATTCCTACATGGTATCAGATCTATTTGAGGGCCGCGTCCGTTGGTGATCCAAATCTGAAGCCGATAGAACTGCATCCGACTGCCGTTTTCTAGATCTACTGTTTCTGACTACTTTCAAGCCAAGAGGACTACTCTGTTGTGTTGGGAGCATCTGTTCCAGTGAGGAACCCCTTTCATTTCATGCGAAAATGTTTCTGTTAGCCCTAGCTGCGTCATTTTTAAGATCTGGAAGTATACAATGTTTATTTGCAGTTTACAGTTATTTTCTCTCTATTTATTTCGGTTTCGGTTTATTTAGCTTTTTTTATTACCGGATCTATACCTTTCATTTCTATGTATGCTCTTTGCCCTGCGACTCTGTGCGATCTGGGAAAATCAGAAACAGAAAGGAAGGATTTTTCTCATGCGTATGCTCTTTTCTGCTGCGCCTTAGTGTGATCTCGGAAAATCAGAAACATTGAGGAAAATATTTATTTTCCGGCTAAAGCTAACTTCGAGCCGCAAGGTTTATTTTTTTTGTCTGTCCGTGTTGGGTTTTGTTTTGTAGGGAAAAAGAGCTTTCTCAAAGCAAGCACGCAACCCAAAGCATCAACCCTCTCTCTCTCTCTCTCTCTCTCTCTCTCTCTCCTTTTGTATAGCTCACTTGGTGCAAAGCTAATTTATGAGAGTAGAGGTCTTGGGTTCAAGTCTCCATTTTTTGGGGGCAGATTTTTTCATTTCCGCACATTCCCGCACTTCGTCGGCGACTTCGTCAATTTTTTTTCAAAAATCCATAACTTCTTCATCCGGAAGCCGTTTTCAGAACCGTTTTTTTGAAATGGCCTAATTTTTCGAGATCTTTCCATTAGTACACTTAGTTTCAGCATCTACAGCTTTAGTTTTTGTTAAAAATGGAAATTCCATGCCAAGTCATTCTTGATAGCACTAACTACTTCCAATGGTGGTCCTACATTGTGGATTTACTTAGAAGTAAAAGTTTTTACATAATAGCCACAGGCCAAGAGACCAAATCGAAAGATGAAGATAAGGTAGCTAAATGGGAAAATATGCAAGACCAAGCATGTGGGTTGATAGGGATGGCTATTTCTCCAGATCTTAGATTCCATATTGCAGAACTTGATACTCTTGATGAAGCACTGCAATAAATTACTAAAGTCTTTGGAATTAAAAATGAACTTAAAACCCATCAACTTGAAAATGAATTGCTTACATTGGACCTCAATAATTTTTCTTGCATTGAAGATTTTTTGTCCAAGTTCAAGACCCTTAGACTTCTCTTGGAAGGTGTTAAGGTTAAGAAAGAAGATAGTAGCGTTATCTACTCCATTCTTACTAAGTTGGGACCGGCCTATTCTGTGTTTGTTTCCACCTTCCATTCTACAAGAGAAGCCTTCATTTCTCAAGGAAAAGCCTACAAGTCCCCTTCCTTTGATTCCTTTTGTGATTCTTTAATAAGAGAACAAGAAAAACTCTTACACCTTGGTCTTCTTCATCTTGGAAACTCTTCTAAGAAAGCGTTAGCCACCCAGCAACAACCAAATCCAAAGAATCCTAAGAAGTTGTATCCTAAAAAGAATGGTCCTAAACCAAACAAGGGTCCTAAGCAATTTCAGTCTCAAAATGAAAAATCATTTCAACAAAATGATAAGAAAAATAAAAACAAAGGGAAGAAGACTGATAGACATTGCAACTTTTGTAATTGAGATGGCCACTTAGAATCCAAATGCTTTAAGAACATGGAAGCCTTGGAAGCAGCAATGAAGAAGCATAACATCCATTTGGAGCAATATTCAAATTCAACTTCATCTTCAGGAATGGCACTTTCTACATGTGGTTGTCAAGCATCTCGGTCCCGCTATGCACTAAATGTATCTTCTTCTCATTCTCATGAGTGGCTCATTGATTCTAGAGCTTATTATCACATGGCTAAAAACAAAGCCATGTTTTCTTCTTTAAATGATTGTAACACCAAAAATATATATGTTGGTGATGATAGATCTCTTAGTGTTGTAGGGACTGGAACTGTTCATCTAGACAATGGTCAGTTTAATGATGTATTATGTGTTCCAACCTTATCCTGCAACCTTCTATCTGTATATTAGATAACCCATTAAGGTGAAGGTAAAATCGTTGAATTTTTACCTCACGATGTTGTAATTAAGGACTTAAGAGATCCTAGACAGATTTTAGCTACTGGCATTGTTGATGATTCTACAAGGTTGTATAAGTTCCACAACTTTGGGTCATCAAATCTTCCCTCAGTGTTTGTTGCTCATAATGATGAAGTGAGCAAACTTTGGCATGAGCGATTTGGTCACTTAAACTATCGCTCTCTTCAGAATCTATGTAAAGAAAATATGGTGACAGGTCTTCCAGTGGTATCTTGCAGAGACGGTGTTTGTTCTGGTTGTGTACTCGGAAAACATCATCGGGACAGTTTTGAAAAACGTGCCTCTCGGCACGCCTCAGCCCCTTTACAGCTCGTGCATAGTGATTTATGTGGTCCACTTCCAGTTGCTTCATTCTCTGACTACAAGTATTTCTTAACTTTCATTGATGATTTCTCCAGACGCACTTGGGTATACTTCTTAAAACTCAAGAATGAAGTATTTAACATGTTCTTGGCCTTTAAGGCCTTTGTTGAAAAACAATCTGGACATCAAATTCTTAAGCTAAGATCCGATAATGGCGGAGAATATGTTAAAAACACATTCATCAACTTTTGCACTGAGAATGGAATTCAAATGCAACATACTGTTCCATATACTCCACAACAAAATGGTGTAGCTGAAAGGAAGAATCGCACCTTAAAGGAAATGGCTAATTGTATGCTTCAATTTAAAGGACTTAGTCTTAATTATTGGGAAGAAGCAATTAACTATGCAAATTACATAAAAAATCGCACTCCTACTAAGGTTTTAAAGAATATCACTCCATAAGAAGCATGGAGCTCAAACAAACCAGATGTAAGTCACTTTCGTGTTTTTGGAAGTGAAGCATGGGCCCATATTCCAGATGAGAAACATAAAGCTTTAGAACCAAAGAGTGAAAAATGTATTTTTGTTGGATATTCTGAAGATGTCAAAGGATATAGAATTATTCCACTTAAGTCCAAAAATGTTATCATTAGAAGAGATGTAAAGTTTGATGAAAATATATCGGCCTGCGAGCCTAGTTCGGCGGATGTGCCACCTCTCCTTATCTCTTCTACTTTTGAAAATATTTCTTCTTCAGATGATGAAAGCGAGGATGAAAATCCTCCCCCACCTTCTCAGGATCCTCCTTCAGCTCCTCAGCTTCCAAAATGGGTATGTGCTACTCGAGATGCAGCAGGTGATCTTGCCGATGATCCTACAGATCAGCGCCATACACGTTCTCAGTTCGAGAGAGCCTCTTCTTTACTGGCTCAAGCTTCAATGAATTATGATCCTAACACCTTTGCAGAAGCTTCAGGCCATCCAGATTGGGAAGCAGCTATGAATGAAGAATATCATTCATTATTTGCAAATGATACATGGGATCTTGTTCCTCTACCAAAGGGACGAAAACTTGTTAGATGCAAATGGGTTTACAGAACCAAGTATGGACCAGATGGGAAAGTTGATAAACATAAAGCTCGTCTTGTTGCTAAGGGTTTTTCACAAGTTGAAGGTGACTATACTGAAACCTTCTCCCCTGTTGCCAAAATGAACTCTATCCGCCTTGTTCTTTCCCTTGCTGCCTCTTTCAAATGGGAAGTCCATCAGATGGATGTTAAATCCGCCTTCTTGCATGGGGACTTGCATGAAGAAATCTATATGGAACAACCTATTGGCTTTATACAAACAGACTCCAGCCTTGTATGTCGGCTTAAGAAATCCCTTTATGGTCTCAAGCAAGCTCCTCGAGCTTGGTATGCCAAAATGGATAACTTTCTTTTAGAATATGGCTTCTCTAGGTGTCATTCTGACAATACTGTCTACACCAAGAAAGTGGGCAAGTCTCTTATCATTCTTGTTCTTTATGTTGATGATCTTATCCTGACTGGTAGTGATCCCAACCTTATAAACCATGTGAAGTCTAGCCTTAAAAGGAAGTTTGAAATGATAGACTTAGGAAACTTACATTATTTTCTCGGTCTTCAAGTCTTGCAATCCAAGGAAGGTATTTCCCTTTCTCAATCCAGGTATGCCTGTGATATTCTACGCCACTTTCACATGGAAGACTGTAAGCCAGCCCCTTCTCCCTTTCAGTTTGGAGTCAAACTTTCAGTCACTTGTACTTCTCCTAAAGTTGATGCTACCTTATACCATCAACTTGTAGGAAAAATTTTGTATCTAACCCATACTCGTCCTGACCTTTCCTTTGTTGTTGGCCTTGTTGCTCGGTTTATGCAAAACCCACGTGAAAGTCATTGGAAAGCAGCTAAAAGAATACTTCGTTATGTTTGAGGTACAGTTCAGTTTGGGATTCATTACAGTGCCGAAGCAGCTCCTCTATTGGTTGGTTTCACTGATTCCAATTGGGCTGGTGACCCTGATGATCAGAAGTCTACTACAGGTTATGTGTTCAATCTTGGTTCAGGACCTATTACATGGTCTTGCAAGAAACAAGGTGCCATTTCTCTTTCTTCAGCAGAAGAAGAATATCGTGGTGTCGTAGAAGCTAGTAAGGAAGCCTTGTGGCTTCGTCAGATCCTGTTCGAGTTTGGCTTTCAGTAGCAGCATCCGACTACACTTTGGTTTGATAATCAAAGTGCCATTCAGCTATGCAAAGATCCAGTCCAACATCAGCGCAGCAAACACATTGAATTGCACATGCACTTCATCAGAAAGCTCATTCACGACCATGTCCTTGAAGTGCAATATTGTTCAACAGATGATCAAGTTGCAGACATCTTTAAAAAGACTCTCACAGAGGCGAAGTTCACTAAACTTCGATTTATGGTTGGAGTTCAGGAAGTTGTCACTAAGGGGGGATAGGCTTTAGTGCCTCCTTCCTTCTCCTATTGTGTCATATTTGTAAATCCTTCAATCCTATCCCAAGTTGTTCTTAAGGGGGGATGTTAGGATATTCCGACACATAGGAAATAGTTAAGTACAACTTGGTCTAGTATAGAGTTAGGTAAAGTGTGTTTCTTTACTATGTACATTTTGTAACTTACAATCCGACGGTCACGATATGTAGTGATCCGACGGTTCATTCTCTCCTCGGTATTACCGACACTTGATCTGTGGCTTAACACCCGATTGGTCCATGATCTCTATTTAAAGAGCATGGAGGGTCATTTGTAGGGTAATCCGTCTATGAGAGAAGCTTATGTAAATTTTCATTCTTTTATTAATAAATTGCCTGAAGTAGCCACGTTGGCTCAGGCCGTGGATTGTTTCCCTCTTTGAGGGTTTTAACCATGTCAAAATACTAGTGTATTGATCTGTGATCTGTTTGTGAGCGGTGTCCTTTGGTGTTCTGTCTGAGGAACTTACCCTGTAAATTCCTACAATATACCACATTCCAATCCAACGGTGGGGTCTTTGCCTTTTCCTTTCATAGGTCAAGGTACTAATCCTTTTCAGAGTTAGACTAACCCTGCAGTTAGTGGGATCAGAACTGGGAATCCGTTTTTCGGCCAACAAGGGAATGTGCCATACTCCTCGGTCAATTCATTTCGAAGTTTTCCACCCTTAGCTAATGCTTGGAACCCTTACCAAGGGTTTTCCACTCTGTAAAATAATTCGTTAGGGAGAAACTTTGCTGGTTACAGAGGTGTTTTGGTTGGAGTTGGTCAAACCCTGAGTTTTACTGAGCCACAAGGATCACCTTTTCGTTCAACAGGTTCTACCAGTTACTTCGGGCAACTTGGTGCCTTTCAAAATCCAGGTCATTCTTTTCAGACTTTCAGGAACCGTGCCCAATCTGGGTGGAATACCCAAGGTCCTCCAAGTCTTCCGTTTCTGGCCACGCTCAATCTGCCAGACTTGACTAAGTTAATGAATGATCCAATCAGATACAATCCAGCTTGTCCTCCGGTCCCAACCAAACTTCCATCCGATATTCCAAAATTTAAAGGGAAGAGTGGGGAAGACCCGAGCGACCACGTAACCACATTCCATTTATGGTGCTCATCGAACTCCCTTATCAATGATTCGATTAGGTTGAGACTATTTCAACGCACCTTAACTAGCAATGCAGCTAAGTGGTATATAGAGTTGCCAGGGGGAACCTTTACATCTTTCGCCGATTTGGCTAACATTTTCCTAAACCATTTTCAGTTGCTTGTCCATTATGAAGCCGAAACTGAACTTCTGGCCAATTTTCATCAGGACACGGCCAATCACATTTTTGATCATATTTAGGAATGGAGATGAAGAAAGAGGCTCATCAAAACCGAAATTCCACCTGAATTCTATCTCGAATGGTTTTCAAAATCATTACAACCGGAGATATCCAAGGATATTTCTATGTTCAGAGTATATTCCGAAGAGCAGGCTATCTTTCGCACCTAGTAGTTAGAACTGATATATTCTCAATCTGGGACCCTACAAAAGATCTTTCTTGATGCTCCTAGATCCACGGTTGATGTAGCCAAACCGAAGCCAGGCCCGCATGTTGACGGTATTGTTGGATCGATTGATGCGAATGCGGTGAACCTTTTGAGCCAATTACAGCAGTTGTCTATACAAACTGCTTCTTCCAATCAGGCTACATCGTCTATTACTCCACCTTCTCAACCTTCTTCTGTAAACGTCGTTCAGACTTCTAACCCTGAAGGAAATCAAAATTCCGATGTGAAGAAGAAGGGACGAGGTAAAAAGAAGAATCAAGATGGGAAGGGTAATGCGAATAAGCCTGGAAATAATGCTGGTGAGGGTGGAAATGAGGCTAAGAAGAAAGTTAAGTTCCCATGCAAGCTATGCAATGGAGACCATTTAACTCATCTCTGCCCAAAAATTCAAGATGCTCAACACTTCTTAGTGCAGCAAGGGTCTTCTAGTTCCCAAGCTATCTTAACTAACCCTTTCCCCCAAGGGAGACAATTGTTTTCTGGTGAGAATTCAAACCCTGGTACCTCTGCAGGGAAAACTAGGAGGGGGACAATTCCTCAAATGTTTTCATGATGGGTTCTCATGTCAATGTGATCACATGCTCATGTGATTATGGTGAAGTTGAAACATCCAAGGATAAATCTATTCCCGGAACTACGGATCCACTTCATATTAAGCGAGCCTCTGTCGAGTCTATACTTCAGATACCAAAAGGTTCCACCAAACACACGACTATCAACCCTAATGCTAGGGCAGTGCAAAATTACTCCATTGTTGAGGATCTAGCACAAATTCCATGAGCTATGTCTACTTTAGAGGTACTCCAGTCGTTTCCAACTCAATGAAGTGCTTTGCTTTCAGCAATAGGGGCAGTTGATCCAAACAATTCTTTAGTGCTCACTTTTGACATGCTCAATGTTAAAAAGAGACTCCCTCATCATATGGCTTTTCAAATAAAGTCTACTTATCGAAAAACTAACATTTTTCGAATAGTTATAGATGAGGGAGCTTCCACGTGCGTCATGTCGATGTCATGTTGGAAGGCCATTGGATCGCCTTTGGCTATTCCTTCACCTACACTCTTGACAGCATTTGACGGTCATTCTCATAGGCCACACGGGATTATCCCGACCTTTCCTATATGTGTTGGAGGAAAGGTCGTTAACATCGAAGTAGAAATCATTGATGCCAACCTAGATTACAATCTCCTCTTAGGATGAAATTGGATTTATGAAATGGATGCCGTTGTTTCGACTCTATTTCGAGTCCTTTGTTTTCCTCATGACGGGAAAATTGTTAAGGTTGATCAATCGGATTATTCTCCAGTTTACCCTCATGCAAATTCGGATTCTATTGTTCTGTTGGTGGATAATCCTATCGAGAATCTAGAAGTCGGGATGTACTCTTCCTTGATGGGTGCATTTGATCTTCCCCCTCCTACAGCTAGAATAGATACAATTTCATCCTCCAAGGATCCTTTACAAAAAGAGTTTGTTCGAACTCACTATTTTTCAGATCCTTGGACCTTACCTTCATCTGTGACCACATTAGATGAAGGGAAGGTGGGTGGAATAGAATCTTCTATGTCTACAACAGAGCTTAGATATGAATATATCGATAACTCTACAGACGACCGTTCTACTTCTTCTTCAGAAAAGGGGTTAGATGGTGATATGGCCCCATCTTGGACCCTTGATTCCACTTCTACTTTGGATTGTTTAGATACATTTTTTCCATTTGACAAAGCAGTATTCGAAGCCATGACGACTATACATCAACCATTGGAAGATTTACATCATCGTTCATATTTTCGTCCTCCTTTGCATGAAGTCGAATCTAGGTCCTCCAATTTGCCTACTAGTGATGTTTGTACGGTTCCTTTGGCTCCAACACAGTTATCTGCCAAAGGTAATATATTGATTGGTCCAATGACTGTGCCTATAAACATCTCTAAGAGCTAGCTAGCAGAGCCCCCTGATGGGCTCTACCTCGAGAAGTAATTTGCTTAGCTTTCGGCCAAGCAATGGCTTCTTTGTATATTTTGTATTTTTGTACATATCGTATCGGGAGTTTTCATGATATCGACACTTTTTTGATTTGATTTGGCAGGTGTTGATGGATGACTTGGTCTATTTCAGATTTGCCGATGGTTCTACTCGACAGACTCGTAACCTCGCTTCCGCAACTTGGGTGATTTATTATCCAACTGGTCAGTTGATGGTATCAAGGGGAGTATGTATTGTTCCTGCATCAAATAATATGGTCGAGTATAATGCCGTCATTAATTTACTATTCGAAGCTATTTCTTATGGAATCGATTCATTGGTAGTCTATCTTGATTCACAACTGGTAGTGTCACAATTGAATAACATCTATCGGGTTCAGGATCCTTGTTTATATCGCCAATATTTGAGAGTGAGGGTGTTGCAAAAATCATTAGTTTATGTTACTCATTTGCACATTCCACGATCTGATAATTCATTAGCAGATTCTATCACTAATCAAGCTTTATATTGGCACATCATTCATTCATCAAGATAAATTCAAACATCAAAAGTTAGAGCTGTATATATATCTATATATATATATATATATATATATATATATATATATATATATATATCATAAAATCGCCTGTGTGTACATAAAGTGTGTCAAAAATAATATACAAAAATCGGGACTAAAATGCCCATAATCATGTCCTGTACATCTAATGGCCTGGCTCAGGATGAGCATCTAAGTAGGTGACCACTGCTTTGGCCACGCGTCAAAAAGGTGACCCAGACGCATGGCACTCCTACCACGCGGTGCTACATATCCTCTGGTAGATCTTCTACGGCCTCCATCGGTAGCTGATGGGTCAACCTCACCAATTTTCGCTGGACTGCGTATAAGACTCTCTTAGTCTCTGCAGCTGCCTGTTCCGCACCTCTTCTGTGACGCCTGTGCTGTGGAAATCCGTCTGGTCATACTGGACCCACATCTGCAACATGATCATTATATCAGTCATTTAATCCCGTCAAAAATATCTTTAAGTTCATTTTCATATTTGAAAAACATAAAAATCATAAAATTGACAAAACTTTAAAAAATGGGTTACCTATCTCTCCCCATGCTGTGTCTGGTGGCAGCACCAGATCTAGATCTCCCCTGAAATCCATGCCAGCATAGGGATAGTCGTCCACAACAATGATTTGCTGCTCCCGCCAAGAGAAGAAACCATCATCAAAAGCAGTCCTTGGTACGTCTCCGCCTCTAAGGCGTTTCATCAGGTTGGCCCACCTAACCATTCGTGGATCTCAGGGGCTATTGATAGGAACTGATACTCTGGGACGTAACCCTGGAACCTTCTTGAAGAAGAAGGAGAACAAAATGGTCCCATACTTGAAGTTCTTGGTCTTTCCTTTCTGAATGGAGAATAGCTGACTCTTCATGTTGGTCAGAAGAGGTGTACACCAGTCAAACACAGTAGTGAGACAATCTACAACCAAGCTCATGGATAGTCGTGATGCTTGGTGTAATGAGGCTGATTCGTTTACCCTAGCTATGGTGAATAGTATGATCCTCAAGGAAAAAACTCTCTACATGTTTTATTGGAATTTGGCTTCCATTGCTCTCAGCATAAATGGTAACAATGGTGAGTCAAAAAACCATTTTATAAGCTTTGAAAATGTCAAATTTTTTCAAAACTTGATTTTGTTACGTCTCGTGTATCTTTTAACTTGGGAGCTTGGATTGTCAAGAATGGGTTGTTTTTCAGGACATTTTGGACGCTTTTTCGAAAACTTCAAGTCAGTTCCATGACTGCTGACCCGTCATGGCAGGTATCGTCTACTCACTAGCATATAGGTTAGGGAAGCCATTTTTCCGTTGCATTTTACATGTTGGCATTATGAGACAAGTGTTGTCCTTGATGGCAAATCACACTGATGACAAATCATAGTGCAGAAGGATAGCAGCAAGGAATTGATGATCAGTCTACAAGTATGAAGAAAAATATATACACGCTGGTTCGCTATATACCAAGTCGCGTGTACACGCTAGTTGGCTTCAGTAAAAGCACGTGTATGTGGAAAACTTATCTTTGGTCCACGGCGGTTATTCCTTGGAAGTTGTGCCTATGGTTTTGGACCTTGGTGTCTCGACGGACGTGTTGATCCCTAGTTTTTGAAGTTGATGGTATTGGATTTCTATGGTTTTGGCTCTTGGTATTGAACAAGGCCTAAGGCTATATAAGGAGAAGGAAATCATTAGGCAAGTGGATCTGATATGTCTTGAAACATCTGAGGAAGTATTAGATCCAGTATGCAGGTTATGGGTTGATGATGCATTACTTGATCTGAGCTAAGGAGAGATCTCATCGGTTGATGAAGAACAAGATCTAAGGAGAGATCGGGATCAAATGGTTTGAAAAGTTCTATTATGATATGGTTGATTATGCGTATTTCTAGATCTACATACTGACGCAATGTTATGTTCTGGGTCTAACTGATGTCTGGTACAGCAGAAAGTTAAGAGAATTTATTTTTAGATCTGTACGCAGGTTGTCTTCGGTAAAAGCGCGTGTATACGCGGGTTGCTCTCATTGAAGTAGTGTATATCTTTTGAAGCATGATTTTTGGGTTTGCAGTTGGGTCTGACTGATATTACAGAGTTCTGTAGTCTGCTCTGTGTTCTGGTGACAGGCGTTGACAGGGTTTCAGTGGTTCAGTGATTCAAAGATTGATGATGCTAGTATTGGTTGTTTTATGCTTCAATGATTTGTGAATGAATCATAGTCTTCAGATTGTAATGTTGTGCTTCAGGAATATCCAGTCTGAAAATTGATGAAAAGTGGTACCTGAAGGAAAGAAGATTGTAGGCCAGCACCTACGTACTAGTATCTTAGCTAGTACAAGAGCAAAGGGGGTTGGAGCTCCCTTCCAAGGAAGTTTGGAGAACGAGAGAAGGTTGAAGCCTTCTGCAGGTTGTAGCCTGCGTACTGGTATAAGGCTGCACCAGTACAAAAGATTGTAAACTGAAGTTCTCATTAAAGAAAGATAGAGACGACTTGTAGCAGGTGCTTTTCACCCACATTGGGTTTCCACCTTATATCATGGTGTTCATGTGTGTGGCTTTTGTGTGATGATCTGTTCTATCATACTGCATCTGTTTACTCTTAATATGGTGAATAATGACCTGATGCACTTAACTAAAGATAAACTAACTGAATTATAAGTTTTCTGGTTATACATTGTTTTCTTTAGACACAGTAGCGTGTACACGCTGGTTCACTTAACTGAAGTAGCGTATATGTTTCTGAGCATTGAAAAAGTTTTATTGATCTGATAATACTGATTCACCCCCCCCCCCTCTCAGTATTATTTCCAACAATTGGTATCAGAGCAGGTCCTTCAGAGAAGCTTGATCGCTTGAAGGTAGATCGTTCATCATTAGCAACTACGAGAGAGAAGCATCAATCAGGCCACCGGTTTTTGATGGGACAAACTTCAATTATTGGAAGGTAAGAGTTACTGCCTATCTTCAATCTCTTGGTACAGAAGTTTGGGACATCGTAGAAACAGGCTACGCTTTTCCTTTAGCTACTCCTACAGATGCAGCTGAGAAAAAGAAGTATGAAACAAATGCGAAAGCAGTCAATACCCTATTAGGATGTATATCCCAAACGAAATCCATGAAGGTAATGCACTACAAATCCGCAAAAGAGATATGGGACAAAATTGTCATGAGCTATGAAGGAGATGAACAGGTAAAGCGTGCTAAACTTCAAACTCTCAGGATTCAGTATGAGACTCTCAAGATGTATAATGATGAAAGTGTGGCTAACTATTTTCTTCGGGTAGATGAGATTGTTAATTGTATGAAAAAATTGGGTGAAGAAATAAAAGAGGCTATAGTGGTTGAAAAGGTTCTAAGATCATTGTCCCCCAAGTTTGAATCTAAAGTATCTGCAATAGAAGAAAAGGAAAATCTACGAATTCTTACTATGTCTCAGCTACATGGAATTTTAACTGCTTATGAAATGAGAAAGGGAGGTCCATCCGATAGAAGAGAAGTTGCTTTCAAGGCATCAGGCAAAGAAGATTATTATGAAGCAAGCCACGTCCCAGAAGAAGAGGAAGAAGAATCAAATTTTGTCAGAAATCTTCAAAGGGGTTCTGGAAGGTTCAGAGGTAAGTTACCTTTTAAATGCTTTGCTTGTGGAAGAGTAGGTCATTATGCTGCAAAATGTCCTTATAAGGATAAAGGAAAGGAACCTGCTAGATGGAACAAGAAACAGAGTGCAAATAAGAAAAGCTACTACACTCATGAAGATAGTGATGGTCTATCGAATAGTGATGAAGATGAACGAGGTAATGAATATAAGTTGTTAATGGCATTTGAAGATGATGATTATATGGATGCTATAGATGTGGATAACCTTTATGATGAAATTACTAGACTCAAGAGATGTATAGAAGAAAAGAATATGATCATTGATACTCTACAATTTCAAATTGATGAAAAGGAAAAACATCTTGAAAAACTAGAAGGTGAAATTGTTGGTCTTAGAAAAGAGATTGAGAAAACAAAAGCTATTAATCTTAAATTTGTTAAAGGATCTGAAACCTTGGATGAGATTATCAATGTGCAGCGATCTCCTCTGATCAAGACAGGTCTCGGATATAATGGAGAAACATCTCAAGCCTCTACCTCTAAAAGTTATTTTGATGCAGCAAGGAGAAGCGAGCAAAGGCCAAATAAAAGTAATCAGGTGAATCAGGGACAGTTTACCTCAAGAACAAATAAAGACCATCAAGAAATTTGGGGACAAACTGCCTTAAGGACGAACAGAAGCTACAATCAGCCACAGGTAAAATCTTCCCGATTTTCTCCAAGAATAAATAGAAGCTACAATCAGTTGGATGATAGATCTGATTATCGCAGAAGTTTCTTTAATGGCCAATGCTTTTCTTTCCATAACTTCGGTCACAAAGCAGCTCAATGTGTTGCCTACAAGACAATCATGACTAGAGAAGCTCAAAAGCAAGGGAGAATGACTGAAACCATGAAAAGGACTTATAACAACTTTTCGGTTCTTGAAAATGAAGTTGAATGCTCTATTTGTAATAACTTTGGTCATGAAGACTCTGAATGCAGGAGCAGGTTCCGGAAGACAATTCAGAAGGAACAAAACTCAAATGTCAGAACATGGAGAATAAAGGAACCACAACCAGAAAGATGTGGGATAGCCTTTTATGCAGAAGGTCAAGAAAGTCTATGGTACATTGACAGTGGATGTTCGAAGCATATGACAGGGGACAAAGAAAAGCTTAAGTCATATACCGCATTAGAAAATGGGAAGAAAGTTTCTTTTGGAAACGATATCTCTGCAGCCATAAAAGGAAAAGGTGTTGCTCCATTGAAAGAGAAGGTCAAAGCTGGAAATGTTTTGTATATTGATGGATTGAAGCATAATCTTATGAGTGTCAGTCAGATGTGCGATCAAGGAACAGAGGTAATATTTAGATCAAATGGATGTTGTGTTCGTGATCTTGATACAGGCAAAACAGTGATCAAAGGAAGAAGGACTCCAAATAATCTATACATATTTGAAGAAATACCACAACCATGCTATTTGAGCAAGGATGATGAACACTGGCTATGGCATAGGAGGTTGGGGCATCTAAGTTTTTCACAAATAAGGAAAGCATGCAAATATCAGGCAGTTTGCGGTCTTCCAGATATCAAAATTCCAGACAACACTATATGCAAATCTTGTCAGTTTGGAAAGCAAACCAGAACTAACTTTCCAGAGAAGGAAGGATCAGCCAGCATACCTCTTGAGCTAGTCCATACAGATGTATGTGGTCCATTTAGGAAAATGACACCTCGAGGAGAAGAATATTTGATATTATTCATTGACGATTTCTCCAGGTTTGTCTGGTTAGGACTTATGAAGCACAAAGATGAAGCATTCGAAAAATTCAAATCCTTCAAAGCCTTGGCAGAAAATGAATCAGGACAAAAAATTAAGTGCCTCAGATCTGACAGAGGTGGGGAGTTTACTTCAAATGAATTATTCGATTTCTGTGAAGAACATGGGATAAGAAGAGAATTCTCTACAGCTAGAACTCCTCAGCAAAATGGAGTTGTGGAAAGAATGAACAGAACAATCCAACAAATGGCTCGTGCTATGCTTGATGAGTCAGGTACTCCCGCAACTTTCTGGGGTGAAGCTGCACATGCTGCGGTTATTATTCTCAACAAAACAAATGTCCGAGTAAATAGCACTCAAACTCCTCATGAGCTCTGGTGTGGTAAGACTCCTTCGGTGAACCACTTCAAAATCTTTGGGAGCAAATTTTATATTAAGAATACTGATGAGCAACTTGGCAAACTTGAACCAAGAGCAGATGAAGGCATTCTTCTTGGTTATTCTCCACATAGCAAAGCATACAAGTGCTACAATAAAAGACTTGGCAGAATTGTTGACAGCATTGATGTAGTGGTTGATGAGAAGGGATATATTCCTAGGCAAGTTCATCATGAAGACATTGAAGAAGATGAAGGCTATTCTCAAAGGCAGAATGATGAAGAAGAAGAACCTCAAGAAGAAGAAGAACCTCAAGAAGAACCAGAGGAGCAGACAAGAATAGAAGAAAAGACTCCATCCAGATATGTTCAAAAGAATCATCCAGAATCTCAGATTGTGGGGCAGAAAGAAGTAGGAATACAAACAAGAAGAAGAATTGCAGAAGCTTCGAGCTATTTGGCATTACTCTCTTCCACTGAACCACAAAATGTGAAAGAGGCATGCAAAGATGAATGTTGGGTCAAAGCAATGGATGAAGAACTTGAACAGATCGAAAAGAACAATACTTGGGAATTGGTTCCTAGACCAAAAGATAAAAATGTCATAGGGACTAAATGGGTCTTCAAAAATAAATTGAATGAAAATGGAGAAGTAATTAGAAACAAGGCCAGAATTGTTTGTAAAGGGTATGCGCAGCAAGAAGGAATAGATTTTGAAGAGACCTTTGCTCCTGTTGCAAGACTTGAGGCCATCTGAATGTTCCTTGCTCTCTCAAGTTTTCAAAACTTCAAGGTATTCCAAATGGACGTAAAATCAGCCTTTCTGAATGGAGACTTAGAAGAAGAAGTATATATTGAGCAGCCAGATGGTTTCATTCTTGGGAATGATCCAAACCTTGTATGCAGATTGAAAAAGGCTCTCTATGGTCTCAAACAAGCTCCAAGGGCTTGGTACTATCGATTGGACAAATATCTTCACCAACAAGGTTTTTCAAAAGGATCAACAGATAGCAATCTCTATATGAAAGTTGAAAATAACAAATTGCTAATACTTGTTGTGTATGTAGATGATATTATCTTTGGTAGCAATGAATAGGCTATGAGTTAGAACTTTGCCTTGGTTATGCAGAAAGAATTTGAAATGTCATTGCTTGGAGAATTGACATACTTTCTTGGATTGCAAATTCAACAAAATGAAGGAGGTATTTTCTTGTCTCAAACCAAGTACCTCAAGCAGATCTTGAAGAAGTATGGCATGGAAGATTCAAAGCCAGTATGTACACCCATGGTTACAGGATGCAGCCTCAGTGTAAATGATGAATCAGTAGCAGTTCATCAACCAACTTATAGATCCATGATTGGGAGTTTACTTTATTTGACAGGTACCCGACCAGATATTATGCATGCAGTAGGAATTGTTGGAAGATTTCAAGCCAACCCAAAGGAAACTCATCTTCAGGCAGTCAAAAGAATCTTCAAGTATCTTCAAGGGACCCAAAACTATGGCTTATGGTATCCTAGAGATACAGATCTCACTCTTCATGCTTACACAGATGCAGATTGGGCCGGAAGTGTAGATGATAGGAAGAGCACAAGTGGTGGTGCTTTCTTCATGGGTTCCAGATTAGTATCTTGGTTCAGCAAGAAACAGAGTTCGATTGCTTTATCTACAGCTGAAGCAGAATATGTGGCTGCGGCATCTTGTTGCACACAACTTCTTTGGATGATGCAGACCTTGCAGGATTTTCAAATCACTTGCACTCCACCAGTCTCTATCTTATGTGATAATACAAGTGCAATCAGCATTTCAAAGAATCCAGTCATGCATTCAAAGACCAAGCACATACCAATCAAGTACCATTTTCTTCGGGAACAAGTGCTTGAGCAGAAGGTCCAGTTGGAGTATGTTCCTTCTAAGGAACAAGTTGCTGATATTCTCACAAAACCATTGCCCAGGGAAACTTTTGAATATCTCAGACAAAAGCTGGGAGTAATTGATGCTTCATCCTGCTGTTGAAGCTTGTTTGTTCTACAGAAAAGTTGGTATACGTGAGTTGCGTAAGGGATATCCGCGTATATACGCCGATTTATGCAGGGAAAGTCGCGTGTAAGGTGTACGCGTGTTGCAGAAATTATATCCGCGTACATACGCCGTTTTATGCAGGAAAAGTCGCGTATATGGAGTTCTAAACAGCAAGGGCAGACTCTGGTTGGAGAAGTTCTGAGATGGGTATGCCAGAATTCTTCAGAGGGTGCAGTAGGCATAGGTTCAGGGGGAGCAACTTAAAGTCTCATAAAGCATTGTTGGAATTTAGATGCTTTTGGTCCTGTTTCACAACTGTTGTTAGTTTCAGGAGAAGGAGCTCAGAAGGAAATCTTAGCTGCTGATATAAAATATGTTTATCAGATGCTGCTGGTGTCTTTCATAATTCTTGGTCTAGATTTTTTCATATCTATGTCATGTACCTCTTTTGTGATATCTCTTTATGGTGTCAAGGTCATGTAACGGCCTATGTTGGTTTCCCCACTATGCCTGGGATGAATATTGGTTATTATATGTAAATTTCTGATGTATCCCCTCTTGGTTGGGAGTATGGATGTATGTATTGAGTCTTTTGGTGATAGGAAGGTCCTTTATGATGTACAAGTCTTGGTTCTTTTGAAGAACATCTTTTGCAGGTCTTGCCTACAGTCAGAGGGAGCATGTTTCAGCACAGCCAAGCAAAGATATCAGCATGTACTCAGGGGGAGCACAGCCCTTTGCCCTTGATGACAAAGGCGGAGAGTGATTTGATTTGGTGTTGTTGCCATCAAGTCCAAAGGGGGAGATTGTTGGCATTATGAGACAAGTGTTTTCCTTGATGGCAAATCACACTGATGACAAATCATAGTGCAGAAGGATAGCAGCAAGGAATTGATGATCAGTCTACAAGTATGAAGAAAAATATATACACGCTGGTTCGCTATATACCAAGTCGCATGTACACGCTGGTTGGCTTCAGTAAAAGCGCGTGTATGTGGAAAACTTATCTTTGGTCCACGGCGGTTATTCCTTGGAAGTTGTGCCTATGGTTTTGGACCTTGGTGTCTCGATGGACGTGTTGATCCCTAGTTTTTGAAGTTGATGGTATTGGATTTCTATGGTTTTGGCTCTTGGTATTGAACAAGGCCTAAGGCTATATAAGGAGAAGGAAATCATTAGGCAAGTGCATCTGATATGTCTTGAAACATCTGAGGAAGTATTAGATCCAGTATGCAGGTTATGGGTTGATGATGCATTACTTGATCTGAGCTAAGGAGAGATCTCACCGGTTGATGAAGAACAAGATCTAAGGAGAGATCGGGATCAAATGGTTTGAAAAGTTCTATTATGATATGGTTGATTATGCGTATTTCTAGATCTACATACTGACGCAATGTTATGTTCTGGGTCTAACTAATGTCTGGTACAGCTGCAAGTTAAGAGAATTTATTTTTAGATCTGTACGCAGGTTGTCTTCGGTAAAAGCGCGTGTATACGCGGGTTGCTCTCATTGAAGTAGCGTATATCTTTTGAAGCATGATTTTTGGGTTTGCAGTTGGGTCTGACTGATATTACAGAGTTCTGTAGTCTGCTCTGTGTTCTGGTGACAGGCGTTGATAGGGTTTCAGTGGTTCAGTGATTCAAAGATTGATGATGCTAGTATTGGTTGTTTTATGCTTCAATGATTTGTGAATGAATCATAGTCTTCAGATTGTAATGTTGTGCTTCAGGAATATCCAGTCTGAAAATTGATGAAAAGTGGTACCTGAAGGAAAGAATATTGTAGGCCAACACCTACGTACTAGTATCTTAGCTAGTACAAGAGAAAAGGGGGTTGGAGCTCCCTTCCAAGGAAGTTTGGAGAACGAGAGAAGGTTGAAGCCTTCTGCAAGTTGTAGCCTGCGTACTGGTATAAGGCTGCACCAGTACAAAAGATTGTAAACTGAAGTTCTCATTAAAGAAAGATAGAGACGACTTGCAGCAGGTGGTTTTCACCCACATTGGGTTTCCACCTTATATCATGGTGTTCATGTGTGTGGCTTTTGTGTGATGATTTGTTCTGTTATACTGCATCTGTTTACTCTTAATATGGTGAATAATGACCTGATGCACTTAACTGAAGATAAACTAACTGAATTATAAGTTTTCTGGTTATACGCTGTTTTCTTTAGACACAGTAGCGTGTACACGCTGGTTCACTTAACTGAAGTAGCGTATATGTTTATGAGCATTGAAAAAGTTTTATTGATCTGATAATACTGATTCACCCCCCCCCCCTCTCAGTATTATTTCCAACATTACTGTTATAGCTCCAAATCTCACTCTTATGGTTTGTGATGCTGCACTCATGGCCTAGGGAAACCCCTCCTTCCAGACCTGGTCCAAAAATTTAAAAAACAGTGTTTTATTCCCTATACGCGACATTGCCCTGAGTTAAACGCGTGTACACGCGGGTCTGTGTATACCCAACCCGCGTGTATGTATTTAAACACTTAAAAAAATATATAATTCCTTATTTTCGGGTGGTGATCATGGGTTTTACTTGCTGGATCACCTGTTAGTGCCCGTGGCCCAACTGTTCCCAACCAACTCCTAACTAAAAAACTACTTTGGAGATGGTATAAAAAGACATCAAAGGGAAGGCCAAAGGGAGAGAGAAATGAGAGCAAGATTATTATGCTGAGATTTTCCCCTTAGACCAGGTCTGAAGTCCTTGGTGCTTTCTGCACTTCCCCCATTTTGCATAGGGAACCCTTGTTTCCATGTGTATTGGTGATCATTCATCCTTGATATCATCATTGAGTAAGACTTGGAAGGAGCTCTTGTTGGAGGCTTGACGCTGGAACGAATCCGGGAGGAAGCTTTGCTTGGAGCCTGCTGAAGGTGTTCAGGTGATATCTTTTCGTTATATGTACTTTATTTGCCTTCATATATAAAGAAACACGTCTTTGTTCCCGAAACAATCTTTCTTTATGCTTATGAGATTCTTGTTTTGAATTCTTATGCAAGTAGTTACTTAAAGATTTTTATAACTAACTTTATAGCATAAAGATGGTTTATACATAAGTATTTGTACATGTACTGTTGTGTTCTTTGATTTGTTTGTCTTGCAGGTCAAAGGAAGAAGAAGGGAACTCCAAGAAGGGTTTGGACCCTAAAGGCCTTCTCGAACGTAGGACCTTAGGTACGTACCCTTAACATTAGAATTTGCTTAAAAGTAAAAATGATGGCTGTGTGTGTGTTTCTTTGAATAAGCAATTTTCAGTCTGGTAGAGTCTTAGCCCAAAGGACCCTAGGGGTACTTTCCCTTCAACCAGAATTGGCGACTCCGCTGGGGACAACACTCTTGTTGTTCCTAGTTTGGGTAGTCTTCAAGCCAATCAAGGCTCAACCCCTCTGTTTGTTGGCTCTGACTGTCTGATTTGTTCTTGAACTCCAAGCTTTTCTAGTTTTTCAGTCTGTGTTTTTTATTTTTCTTGAAAGACTTCAAATACGCTCTTTTTCTGGATTACAGAAGCGTATATACGCAAGTTGCACTAAGTGAACCCGCGTATACACAGGTTTCCTTAGTTACAGTCGCGTGTACACGCAGTCTGCACATAATTGCAGGTGCATATATTACATAATTTTCAAGATTTATAAATTTTCTTTTTGCTGAATGTTTTTCTGGTGGTTTGGGTCAGTTTGAAGCAGTCATTTTCTAGTGACAGTTCTCTGTTTAACAAGGGGGCATCTTGTTCTGAACTCTCTCTAGTCATAAGGAGTATTAGTCTTGTTTTCGTTGATTGCAAGCGTCATTGATTTTTGACACACAAGATTTTTGTTAAGAATCTTGATTGCTCTGTTTCGGCAGAGTAGGAAGATTGGGTTCAATCTTTGTGTCCATTTTTGCTTTGATGACACTTTTGTTTGCTTAACGAAATCATTTTTGTGACCATTTGCTCCTTCGTTTCGGGAAAGTTGTTTGTTACCATTTTCTTGAAACTTGTCTTTTGATCTTTTGGACTTTCATTGCTGCTTTTGATTGTCAAAAGCGATTTCAAACGCATTTTATTTTTGTTGAGTTTTCATCATTTGAAAGGTGTCAATTCACAAAAGTGTTTGGTTGCCTATTTATCAATCATTGGTGTCAGTATTTTTGAGAGCTTTCCTTTGAAAAAGACTTTTTGGTTTGATTGAAAGAAAATCTTTTGAAAGTTTTGAGTTTCGCTTTCTTAAACTTGCTTTTCATTTGATTTCCTTTTTGCGAAGTGAAAGTGCTTTGTTTTTATCTTAAAACTTGTTTTTATTGTTTGGACGAAATGATTGGTAACACATCATCTTCTATCTAAGCATTTTAGTGGCAAGACAAAATTTGGTAAAGCAGCAACTTTCCTTCTTTGTTTTTAGAAGTAGTCTTTAAATCTTGCATCCACATATAGTTCTTGCATTAGGATAGATTTTCATCTCTTTTTAGGCATATTTAGTTTTGTTAGTTTTTGTGAGTGTGGAGCCTGAAAAGAAAAAGAAATTTTTTTTACATTAGAAGTACCTCTGAACCTCATAGAAATTGCTCTTCATCGAAAACAAAAAGTGCATGTAGCTAAGTTTTATTAATTTCTTTTGCGTCCATAAAAACACCACAAGTTTCATCTCCATTACCTTGTGACTTAAAGAACAGCCTAATAAAATCAAGCGCTTAATTAAAATCCACTAGAACTTTTTGTTTTAGTTATTACACCAACAAGTTTAGGATTTTAGGGCCTTGGATTAGGTGACTGGAGAGTTAACTCTCCAAGGCCACATAAAACGTCAAACATAAGAGTCTGATTAACGAGAGTAAATCCAATAGCGTTAGGAAGACCAGGAAAGCTCCGGATCTGGGAGTTAAGCACGAGGGTCTGTGAAGACAGGGAAGAGAGATACCCCCTCTCCTACTTGTCCGAACTTACCTCACGACTATTCCGCCTGGCTTCTGCGACGAGTTGGTACCCATAGTTGCCTCTCCTAGGGATCTGCATAGGTGGCTGTGGAGGGGAATCCCGTGGCACCTGAGGTCGACATTGCATCACTCTCGACAGTACTACTGGAGGGCACCCTTGCGAAGCTTGGGGGCTTGCACCGGCGCAGGCTGTTGTTAGGAGGTGAGCGTAACTTCTTCTGATACCTTCGCTAATAGGACTGGGCCCTCATCATCCCAGACTATCTTTGGAAGGCCCTTTGATTCACTTTCTCGTATTTTGGTGTCCGGTCCTAATCACCCGGAGCGGAAATACTTGGAAGTTGTTTGACTAGCTGTATCTTTAGGAACTTTATAGTGTGTGCTCTGTGCTCCTAGTCGGCTTAGCTTTTAATTTTTTGAGTCTTTAGTTAGATTATAACAAGAAATTCAAAGTGGCTGACCGGTCTCCAAGACGGTCTCGAAGACTTCGTGGTCTCTCACCACCTAGTTTAGAGCCTTCTCCTAGAAGGCGCAGAGGGGATACTACCGGTAGGGTCCGTCCCACGCTGGTTGACGCATCGGGGATTGATCCTCCTCTCGGGGACATTAGCGGCCAAGCAAGGCCTGGTACTTCTGAGCAAGAGAGGGACACTCCAGTCCTTTCTCGAGTTCGCTTTCAAGCGGAGAATAACGTAGAGGTAGAAGAACTTTCAGAATCATTAGTGGTTCCAAATTCTCCTCTACCATTTAGTCATCCAGACGTATTGCAATACGTTGGGACTCTGTCACATAGACCGGCAAGTCCAGGTTACGCTACGCGCTTACCATTCATGACCACTACTGGAAGCATGGCTTCTACGAGTGCTGCGACTATGCAAACCCCTACATCGGTGCAAGGGGGAGGAACCATTTCCATCCCCTCCACTTCCTTGTTTGGATCTTTTGCGAGCACATCTCTACTTGGGTCTACCTCCATTCCGTCCACGAGTGGAAATGCCCAAACCAATGCTTTTAGTACTAGACTCTTCTCTTTTGGCACCCAATCACAGGGTATTCCATCGGTTCCGTTTAGTGCGGCTACGTCCATGATGGGCGGATCGGCCTCATTCCAGGGTTTTCCTTTCGGAAGTGGTCATATACCATATTCCAACCCGACGGTAGGATCCATGCCTTTTTCTTCAATAGGACAAAGCAGCAATCCTTTCCAAGGTTGGAATAACCCTGGGGTTAGTAGTGCAGGAACTGGGAATCCATTTATCGGCCAACAAGGGAATAGGCCGTACACCATGGTTAGTTCGTTTCAAAGTATTCCTCCCCTTGCTTCGGCTTGGAACCCATATCAGGGGTTATCAACTCCTTACCATTCTTTAGGAGGAAACTTTGCGGGCTATGGAGGTTATACAGCAGGAGTTGGTCAAACTCCGAATTTTGTTGGACCATAAGGCTTGCCTTTTGGTTCAGTCGGTTCTATTGGTCACTTCGGGCAGCCTGGTGCCTCCCAAATCCCAGGACAATTTTTTCAGAACTTAGGGAGTTCTGCCCAGTCTGGGTGGAATCCCCTAGGTCCTCCTAGGCTTCCGTTTCTGGCAATGTTAAACTTGCCAGATCTCACTAAGCTAACGAATGACCCTATCAGATACAATCAGGCCTGGCCTCCGGTCCCAACCAAACTCCCTTCGAATATACCAAAATTCGAAGGGAAAAGTGGTGAAGATCCGGGCGATCATGTAACCACATTCCATTTGTGGTGCTCATCCAACTCCCTCATCGAGGATTCGATTAGGTTGAGACTCTTTCAGTGCACCTTGACTGGTAATGCGGCTAAATGGTACAAAGAGTTGCCAGGGGGCAGCTTTACATCGTTCGCTGACTTAGCCAATATCTTCTTAAATCACTTCCAGTTGCCTGTCCGCTATGATGCCGGAACTGAACTTCTGGCCACCTTTCGTCAGGATAAGGCAACCCACATTTCTGATCACATTCAGGAATGGAGATGGAGAAAGAGGTTCATCAAAGCCGAAATCCCTCCGGAGTACCGTCTAGAGTGGTTTTTGAAGTCTTTGCAACCTGAGATCTCCAAGGATGTCTCCATGTCTGGGGTCTATTCTGAGGAGCAAGCCATTTTCAGGGCCCAGCAGTTAGAACTGATTTACTCTTAGTCTGGGATCCTCCAAAAGTACTTGCCAGATGCTCCTGGATCTAAGGTTGATTTAGCTAAGCCGAAGCCAGGTTCACACGCGAACGGTATCGTTGGGTCTGTAGACACATCTACAGTGAACTTGTTGAATCAATTGCAGCAGTTGTCTTTGCAAACTGCTTCTAACAACCAAGTCACATTGTCTAATCCTCCCTCTTCCCAAAATTCTTCCATTAACGCCGTCCAATCCGATAACCCCAAAGGAAATCAAAATTCCAATGGGAAAAAGAAAGGACGTGGTAAGAAGAAGAACTCGGATGGGAAGCCCGATGCAAATAAATCCGGCAACAACGCTAGTGGTGGTAAAGGTGAGTCGAGAAAGAAAGTTAAGTTCCCTTGCAAGTTATGCAGCGGGGACCATCTAACTCATCTCTGCCCTAGAATTGAAGACGCTCAGCGCTTGTTAGGACAGCAAGGGACTTCCAGTTCGCAAGCTGTGTTGACTAACCCGTTTCCCCAAGGGCAGCAACTTCCTGCTGGCGCGAATTCGAATCCTGGGACCTCCTCAGGGGGCAACCAGGAAGGAGAAAAAGCATCAAATGTTTTTATGATGGGTTCAAATGTTAACGTGACTACTCGGTCACGTGATTATGGTGAAGCTGAAACATCTAAGGATAAAACGGTTCCCGGAGGTAATGACCTTCATATTGAGTGACCTCCTCTTGAGACTATACCTAGGATACCGAAAGGTTCTGCCAAACGCGCGACAATTAACCCTAATGCTAGGGCCGCCCAAAATTACTCCATTGTGGAGGATTTGGCTCAAAGCCCGTGTGCTATGTCCGCTTTGGAGGTTCTCCAATCGTGTCCGTCTCAGAGAAGTGCTTTACTCTCCGCCATTGGAGCAGTCGATCCTGCTAACTCTTTAGTGCTCTCTTTTGACATGTCAAATGTCAAAAAGAGACTCCCTCATCACATGGCTTTTCAGATAAAGTCTACATACCGGAAAATCAATATTTTTCGCACCGTTATAGATGAAGGAGCTTCCACATGTGTCATGTCCATGTCATGTTGGAAGGCTATTGGTTCACCTTCGGTTGTTCCTTCACCAACCGTCTTAACTGCATTTGATGGCCATTCTCACAAGCCACATGGGATTATCCCGGCCTTTCCTATATGTGTTGGAGGGAAGGTCGTTAATATCGAAGTTGAAGTCGTAGATGCTAACCTAGACTATAATCTCCTATTAGGAAGGAACTGGGTGTACGAGATGGAAGCCGTCGTATCGACTCTGTTTCGTGTCATTTGCTTTCCTCATGAGGGGAAAATTGTTAAGGTTGATCAATTGGACTATTCTCCAATCGATCCTCAAGCAACCTCCAACTCTACTGTTCCTTTGGTGGATAACCCTCGCCTGCCGACTGAGAATTTAGGAGTAGGGATGTATTCCTCATTGATGGGTACATTTGATCTTGCCTCTCCTTTTGCAAGAATCAATGCTATTCCATCATCCAAGGAGTCTTCTCGAGAAGAGTCCTTTCGAACTCATTATTTTTCCGACCCTTGGACCTTGCCTTCACCTACGACCACATTAGTTGAAGGACAAGTGAATGGAATGGAATTTCCTATATCTGCAGCTGAGCTTAGATATCAGTCTATCGTAGACTCCGCAGATAACCATTCTACTCCTTTTTCTGAAGAGGAGTTAGATGGTCATGTGGCCCCCGCTTGGAGCTTTGATTCTAACTCTGCCTTCGACTGCTTAGATTCGGTTCTACCTTCTGAAGAAGCAATCCTCGAAGTAATGATGTGTATAGATCGACCTTGGGAAGACTTACACCATCGTTCATATTTTCTTCCTCCATTGCAGGAAGTGGAATCTAGATTCTCCGAGCTCGTTGGTAGTGATGTTTGTACGGTGTCGAACCCTTTGGTTCCAACACACGTACGTGCCGAAGGTAATATGTCGGTAATCTCAAAAATGATACCTATAAACATCTCTAAGGATCTAAGTGTTCCCCTGAAGAAATTCAAATTTACACCGACCTATTCAAGGAATATCGTGATGTGTTTGCTTGGTCTTATGAGGAAATGCCCGGCATTGATCCTTCTATAGTCCAACATGAGATCAAGACGTACGAAAACGCAAAACCGATTCGTCAAAGGCTTCGGCCGGTTAACCCTAGGAAAGCAGCGGCTATCAAAGCTGAGGTTGAGAAGCTGCTAAGGGCGGGTTTTATATACCCTATTCCTCTTACGGATTGGGTTTCGAATCCAGTCCCTGTGGACAAAAAGCAAGGAACAATCCGCGTATGCATCGATTTCAGGGACTTAAACAAGGCTTGTCCAAAAGACAATTACCCCACGCCATTCATTGATCAGATTATCGACGAGTGTGCGGGTAATGAAATTTTTTCCTTCATGGACGGTTTTTCGGGTTATAATCAAATCTCTATCCATCCTGAAGACCAGCATAAGACAGCCTTCATATGTCCCTGGGGTACCTTTGCATATCAAAAGATGCCTTTTGGTCTTAAAAATGTTGGAGCCACTTTTCAGCGGGCCATGTCATACGCTTTCCACGACATCAAACATGTCATCGAGGCATACTTAGATGATCTCGCTGCTTGCTCTCGAAAGAGAACTGATCATCCGAGTCACCTTCGATTAGTCTTTGAGCGATGTCGTTTCTATAAAATACGGTTGAATCCCAATAAATGCGTTTTCGCGGTTACATCCGGTCGGCTGTTAGGGTTTATTGTGTCTAATGAAGGGATTCGGGTTGATCCCTTCAAGGTTGAGGCAATAGTTCAGTTGCCTCCCCCGTCCTCAATTCGTCAACTTCAAAGTCTTCAAGGGAAGGCTAATTTCTTAAGACGGTTTATAGCAAACTATGTCGAGATCACTAAAGGGTTCATGTGTTTGCTACGAAAAGGAGTACCATTTGTATGGGACGACTTTGCGCAGCGGTCGTTTGATGCTTTGAAAAAGGCATTAGTCTCTGCCCCGCTTCTGAGTCCACCGGATTATGGTAGAGACTTCCTTTTATATCTCGCTGCAGCAGAATCTACCATTGGTATGGTTCTAGTTCAGGAAGACGATGCTCTTGTCAAGCACGTGATTTATTATTTGAGCCGAGGCTTAATAGGCCCTGAACTCCGCTATTCTCCGGTTGAGAAGTTGGCCTTGGCGGCTGTCCATGCTGTCCAGAGGCTATGTCATTATATTTTGCTACGCAAAACTTTTGTCTTAGCGGCGGTCAATCCATTCCAATTTGTCCTCAGTAGGCGAGTGATTGGGGGCAAATATAATAGATGGATAGTCATTTTACAAGAATTCGACCTCGAGTTCTTGTCCGCCAAGTCTAAGAAATCTATGGTCTTCGCGGAGCTAATTTCTGAGCTTCCTTGTGGAGAGGACATTGTTTATGAGGAAAGTTTACCCGACGAACATATATTCCTCATCTCTTCACAAGACCCTTGGTATGGAGATATCATTGTTTATCTCCAGACTTCGAAGTTTCCCTCTACTTTCTCCAAGGATGAACGTCGCAAATTACGTCACCTGGCTAAAAACTATGTTATCATTGGTGACACATTATACCGTCGAGGGGTTGATTCAATTCTTCGACGTTGTTTAACCTTAGAGGAAGCGGAGTCTGTTCTTAATGACTGCCACAGTGGAGCTTGTGGTGGTCATCTATTAGGGCTTGCTACAACCCAGCGTATCTTACGTGCCGGCTACTTTTGGCCTTCACTCTTTAAGGACTGTGTGGAAGCGGTCAAACGCTGTCACCCGTGTCAAATTTTTACTCGCAAGATGCGCGCGCATCCAGCTCCCCTTTTTCCCGTTGTCACCGTCGGTCCCTTCACTAAGTGGGGTATTGATTTTACGACTTGTAATCCGCCTTCAGCGGAAAATCACAAGTACATTATCGTGGCTGTAGACTACTTCATGAAGTGGGCTGAGGCCATGCCTACTTATAAGAACGACAGTGACACGGCAGCTTTTTTTCTTTTCAATCAGGTTATCTCAAGATTCGGTATCCCAAGAGAGATTGTCACTGACCATGGCAGTCATTTCCAAAATCAGCTAATGTCCGAATTGGCTCTTAAATTAGGTTTATGTCAGGAGCATGTGTCTCCTTACTATCCTCAGGCCAATGGACAGGTCAAGGCGGTCAATAAAACTCTTAAGACGATACTCCAACGGACAATCGATAAAAATCGGTCCAATTGGCACATTATGTTGTATCCGGCTCTTTGGGCATACCGAACCTCCGTCAAAACGGCTACTGGTTTTACTCCTTTTCAGTTGGTTTACGGGATGGAATCTATCCTTTCGGTCGAATGTGAAATTCCATCTCTGAAATTGGTTGTTGAGCTTCTTCCTGAGACTTCGAGTCTCGAGGAGCGCCTAGTTCACCTGGAATATCTCGATGAGCAGCGTCGAGATGCTGCCACGATGAATGAGGCCCATAAGAAAAGGGTCAAAACTCAGTATGATAAGTCTGTCCGTCCTCGTGTCTTTTCTGAAGGTGACCTTGTCTTGGTCTATGACCAAGATAAGGATGCCTTGGGGGCAGGCAAATTTAAGCCTATGTGGTACGGTCCTTTCATTATCAAACGAGTTTTAGAAAAAGGATCGTATGAGTTAATTGATTTCGAAGGAAACAAGCTGGCGGAGCCCCGAAATGGGCTCTACCTAAAGAAGTACTTTGCTTAGTTCAGGCTGGGCGATGACTTCTTTGTATTTTATGTATATATTTATACATATTGTCGAGCGTTTTCTGATATCAGTGCTTTTTGGTCTGCTGTGGCAGGTGCTGATGGATGATTTGGTCTATTTTGGATTCGCCGATGGTGCTAGTCGGCACACTCGGAATCTTGCTTCCGCAGCTTGGGTACTTTATTACCCAATTGGTTAGTTGATGATATCGAGAGGCGTGTGTATCGGTCCTGCTTCAAACAATATGGCCGAGTATACAGCTGTTATCAATTTATTATCCGAGGCAATCTCTTATGGGATCGACTCGTTGGTAGTATATCTTGATTCTCAATTGATAGTGTCTCAGTTAAACAACATTTATTGGGTTAGAGATCCATTATTATATCGCCAATATTTAAGGGTGAGGTTATTGCAAAGATCATTTATTTACATTAATTATTTGCACATTCCAAGATCTCAAAATTGGTTAGCTGATTCTATCGCTAATCAAGCATTAGACTGGAATATCAATCATTCATCATCATAAAATCATGCATCAAAAAGTCAAACTGTATATATATATATATATCTCGCAAAGCGTCTCGAGTGTACATATGTGTGTCCAAAAATATACAAAATTGGGACTCAAATGCCCATAATCATGTCAGGCATATCTAACGCCTCGGCTCTGGATGAGCAGCTAAATATGTAACTATAGCATTGGCCACGCGCCGAAAGACGCGAACCCAGTCACGTGGCATCCCAACCACATGACGCTGCATATCCAGAGGAAGATCCTCTATCTCGACCATCGGTACTTGGCAGCTCAGTCTTGCCAAGTGTCGTTGGACGTTGTTGAGGGTCCTTTCCGCATCCGCAGCCGCCTCTTCGGCTCCTCGGCCACGCCGTCCATGCCGCGGGAATCCATCTGGTCGCACGGGCCCAATGTCTGGAACATGATCATCATATTAGTCATTTGAATCTCATCAGAAAATATTTTTCAAAATTTATCATTATATTTGAAAAATCCAAAAAAATCATAAAATCATAAAATCATAAAAATAAAAAATCTTGCCAATCTCGCCCCATGCTGCATCCGGTGGTAACACTAGATCATGATCTCCTTGGAAATCCAGTCTGGCATAGGGGTAATCATCTATGGCGATGATTTGTTGCTCCCACCAGGTAAAGAAATCATCGTCGAATGCATTCTGAGGGACTTCCCCACCCCCCAGACGTTTCATCAATTCAGCCCACCGGCCCATGCGTGGATCACGTGGACTACTGATGGAAACTGCTACCCTGGGGCGGAGTGCGGGAACCTTCTCGAAGAAGAATGTACATAAGATAGTTCCGAACCCAAAATTCTTGGTCTGTCCCCTCCTGATAGAAGTGAGTTGTTCCTTCATGTTGGCAAGGAGAGGAGTGCACCAGTCAAACATTGTAGTGAGACAGTCCACTGCCACGCTCATGTTTACTCATGACGTCTGATGTAGTGAGGATGATCCGTTCACTCGACCTATGGTGAACAAGATTATCCTGAGTGACAAACTCGCCACATGTGGGATAGAGATCTGGCTCCCGACCTTCCGATGACCCGGGCAGTAAATCTGTACATAGTCATCCACACTGAGGCTATTCCGTGTCCTGCCCCGGGAGTGCACTACCTCTCCCCTTCAGGAAAGGCCCGTGATAAAATATATATCTTCCACTTCTACCCTGAGTGGCATCTGATCAATGATGAATGCTTCCTCATCGACATCCCAATAATCAATGAGTCTCTCGAGCAAACGCGTGTTGGCTTTCATGTTTGGCAATTTGAAGAATTTTAGCAACCCGCATCCCCGTAGGGCATCTAATGCCTCATCATTGTTCATAACTTCATTATCTACAGCTGAGTGCTCTCTTTCACGCCATGTGAGAGTCATCCTGGAAGAAAAAATCATTTTCATCCGTTAGTTTTGTGTATAAGATTAGTTTGTTGCGCACACGCGGGTTCCCTTGTATACAGTCACGTGTAGGGCCGTCGTATACGCGAGTTCTATACAGCCAACCCACGTGTACGCCGCAGAGCAATTTTTTGCAAAAATCTAACGGTGAAACATCAATTAAACTTCCTAAAAACTATCACAATTAATTGCAAGACAAGTTTAGTGCTTACCTGGAAGTTTTCGGCAAGTTTGAATGGTTGAATAAGTCACAGGGAAGTTTGCTCCTTTTGCTCCACAATTTTTCCTCTCCAAGTCAAACGGTGAAAATGGTAAGTCCAAAATTTCTTTTTATAAGTTTTGAAAATGCAAAATTTTTTCAAAATTTTATTTTGTTTGGTTTCATGTCACTTTTAACTTGGGAGCTTGGAATGTCGAGATTGGGTTGTTTTTCAGGACATTTTGGACATTTTTCGACAGTTCGAGACGGTTCCATGACTGCTGACCCGTCATGACAGGTATCGTGTTCTCACTGGCATATAGGTTAGGGACACCTTTTTTCCGTTGCATTATGCATACTAGCCTCCATTTGACCGATACATCTGCCATAGGGTCGACCCCATCGTGTTATGGTTCGTTAGCCATTTTCACTCGCCGATTCTTTAAATCATGACACGATGGTAGAGCCATCCTTTACATGGGCATCCTAGTTAGCACCTCACTGACATTCGTTGCCCATGCTGCTTCGTTTTGAGTAGGCTCGGGAGTCCTCTGTAGTCCCGCCATGACTTATGCGTTGAAGACTCATTCCTTTTTGCTTCTTCGCTTCGTTCTGGCCTTATACCCTAGAGGCTCCTATGAGTGTCGAGTTGTACTTTTGCATTGCATGTTGACCATTTGCACCTTTTGGCCTAGAGCCGGCTTCACTTGGACTCGTGTTTAAGCCAACTTTTGACCATGACGTCTGCAAAATCAACCTTGCATACCTTTGACTTCTGCAGCTTGACATACCCAGATCCGTGGAAGGAACATACCTCTGAGTGTCACTGACCAGTTTTCACCTCCCTGCATTGAGCATAGGAACGTTCCTTTCCCAGGAACTAGATCATCTGTTTCACCAACACTCGTTCTTTCCACTGTACTATAGCATTCTTTTATTCTTTTTCTGGCTTATCAGAAAAAGACAAAAAAATTAAATATTCCAAAAAAGAGCGGGAACAGGGACATTATTTCCATTTATTGTTGGCAGCTAGAGTCAGTCATGTCGCCCTTGAACAAAGCACTCAAAGCAAAGTCTCCTCCGCATGGGTGGGATTTAGTTTGACTTAGGTATGCCATAACCTTGTTATCGAGACAGTTCTCCCCCGATTGGTTATCTCTTCCAATCATATGGAGGGTTCGTTCGTGCCTCCTGCATAACGAACTTATACAGATTCATCATATGCTGCCACATAGTCACATTGAGTCGTGCTTTTGTTCAAGGGAAGTTAGCCTGAGTCGGCCTTTTTGCGATGTCTCTTGACTCATTTTTCAGTCGGCCATCCCTGGTTGTCAGTGTCATGTCTATCATCACATCAGTTATATTGGTCCTTTACTCGTGCCGGTTTGAGAAGGTCCCCATTGACTTCTTGCTGGCGGGTCTTGTCCTTATCGACGACGACACCTTGCTCTGAGGACAGGCCTAGAGCCGCACCCTGGCCCTATTTCCATTATTGATAGGTCACCTTGTGCTCAGAATCGATCAGTATCATGGGTCTTTGACTGAGTGGTTTCCCTTGTGTTCGACGTCAGCATAAATTATCACACATTGGGATTCGTGCAGTACCTTGGTTTCCATTTGACCCTATTGGTGGATACCTCGCCTCTGTGTCGGCTTTCATTATTGGTTGGTTCAGAGGGTTTCTACTGTGCGCTAGCCACATCTTGTGTACACCGGAAACATACTTCGGTTGGGTTACTACATCTTTTTCGTCCGATTCCTTCCACATTATTGGCCTACGGGTTACACTCGCGCTAGATTGATGAAGGATGCCTTAATGCCTTCCTTCTAGTGGATCTTTCCCTATCGACTCCGACTCATTGCTCTGGGGCAAAGATCTAGAGTCCATTTGGCAGTACCTTGGGGTTTGCAGTCATTAGTGGCAGATCCTTCGCTATCGACAGTGGGAAACCATCATTGTCTTCTGATCGATAGATTCTTCCAGGTGTTCGACTTCAGCTCATCTATTCACACTTGTTAGATTGTACTGGGTACCTTGACGCTCATTATCATTATCGGTGAGTAGTCTCGCGTTTGTTAACGGTATACATCAATGACTGGTAATCAAACGATTTCTCACATGGTCGACTTCAAATCATTTATTCCCATGGTGTAGAAATGTACCACGGCAGTCGGTGAAGACCTCAGGTTGTATCAGCATTCATTGGTTCACTTGACAGTTGCTCCTGTTGCTGCTAGTTGATACCACTCCACCTTATATGTTGCAGTCAGTCATGGCAACATTATATATGCTGGCACCTGAGTTTGCAGTGTAGTACCATCCTATTCCATCATGTTCAGTTGGTACCTTTTTGGATCAGTCTTTGATATCAGTGTTCCGTTGCATCTTTCAGCATCATTGACAGTTTTATATGTGATATTCAGACATGTACTTACTCATTATGATCAGATGATCCATTATGTATCTTCCAGTCATTTTATATACTTAGTGGATCCGCTTGTACTTGATATGCGGACATGATTTACTTTTCCTGAGCATGGGTATGCCCGCCTCAGACAGTGTTTCTTTCTGATCTACTTTCAGTGGCTTGGCAGGCTGAATTTTGGTGCAGTCCTCCTCAGTTTTTCGACAGAGTTCCTTTCCTTGTACTTACATAATGTATTTCGGCCATCATGTTCCCCTTCTGACCTCATACATTAGGGGGCATCTGTTATAGCTCCAAATCTCACTCTTATGGTTTTTGATGCTGCACTCATGGCCTAGGGCAACCCCTCCTTCCAGACCTGGTCCAAAAATTTAAAAAACAGTGTTTTATTCCCTATACGCGACATTGCCCTGAGTTAAACGCGTGTACACGCGGGTCTGTGTATACCCAACCCGCGTGTATGTATTAAAACACTTAAAAAAATATATAATTCCTTATTTTCGGGTGGTGATCACGGGTTTTACCTGCTAGATCACCTGTTAGTGCCCGTGGCCCAACTGTTCCCAACCAACTCCTAACTAAAAAACTACTTTGGAGATGGTATAAAAAGACATCAAAGGGAAGGCCAAAGGGAGAGAGAAATGAGAGAAAGATTATTATGTTGAGATTTTCCCCTTAGACCAGGTCTGAAGTCCTTGGTGCTTTCTGCACTTCCCCCATTTTGCATAGGGAACCCTTGTTTCCATGTGTATTGGTGATCATTCATCCTTGATATCATCATTGAGTAAGACTTGGAAGGAGCTCTTGTTGGAGGCTTGAGGCTGGAACGAATCCGGGAGGAAGCTTTGCTTGGAGCCTGCTGAAGGTGTTCAGGTGATATCTTTCTGTTATATGTACTTTATTTGCCTTCATATATAAAGAAACATGTCTTTGTTCCCGAAACAATCTTTCTTTATGCTTATGAGATTCTTGTTTTGAATTCTTATGCAAGTAGTTACTTAAATATTTTTATAACTAACTTTATAGCATAAAGATGGTTTATACATAAGTATTTGTACATGTACTGTTGTGTTCTTTGATTTGTTTGTCTTGCAGGTCAAAGGAAGAAGAAGGGAACTCCAAGAAGGGTTTGGACCCTAAAGGCCTTCTCGAACGTAGGACCTTAGGTACGTACCCTTAACATTATAATTTGCTTAAAAGTAAAAATGATGGATGTGTGTGTGTTTCTTTGAATAAGCAATTTTCAGTCTGGTAGAGTCTTAGCCCAAAGGACCCTAGGGGTACTTTCCCTTCAACCAATTACATACTAGCCTCCATTTGTTGATACACTTGCCATAGGGTCGATCCCATCGTGTTATGGTTCATAAACCATATTCACTCACCGATTTTTTAAATCATGACACGATGGTAGAGCCATCGTTTTCATGGGTATCGTAATTAGCACCTCACTGACATTGGTTGCCCATGTTGCTTCATTGAGTAGGCTCGGGAGTCCTCTCTAGTCCCACCATGACTTGTGCGTTGAAGACTCATTCCTCTTTGCTTCTTCGCTTCATTCTAGCCTTATACCCTAGAGGCTCCTTTGTGTTGAGTTGTACTACTGCATTACATTTTGACCATTTACACCTTTTGGCCTTGAGCCAGCTTCACTTGGACTCGTGTTTAAGCCACTTTTTGACCATGTCTTATACAAAAATCAAACTTGCAATCCCTTACCTTTTGCAACTTGACACACCTTCAGATCCATGGAAGGAACATCCCTTTGAGTGTCCTTGGCCAGTTTTGCCTTCCTGCATTGAGCATAGGAATGTTCCCATCCTAGGAACTAGATAACATTATTTCATTCTTTTTCCATCTTAAAGAAAAAGATAAAAAAATTATATATTCCAAAAAGAGCAGGAATGGGATAACATTTCCATTTATTGTTGGCAACAAGAGTCAGTCGCGTTGCCCTTGAACCAAGCACTCAAAAGAAAGTCTCTCCTCCACTTGGGCAGGATTTAGTTTGACTTAGGTATGCGTTAACCTTGTTATTGAGCCAATTCTCCTCCAATTGGTTATCTCTTCCCATCATATGGAGAGTTCATTCATGCCTCCTGCATGACAAACTTATACAGAGTCATCATATGCTGCCACATGGTCATCATTGAGTCATGCTTTTGTTCAAGGGAATTAAGCCTAAGTCAGCCTCTCTGCGTGTCTCTTGACGGTTTTTTTTTTTTTAGTCGGCCATCCCTGGTTTTTAATGTCTTGTCTATCATCACATCAGTTATATTGGTCCTTTACTTGTGCAGGTTTGAGAAGGTCTCCATT
Organism: Pinus tabuliformis; assembly: GCA_031772625.1. NCBI lineage: Eukaryota > Viridiplantae > Streptophyta > Pinopsida > Pinales > Pinaceae > Pinus > Pinus tabuliformis. The sequence goes on from CM062815.1 coordinate 828,080,708, forward strand.
GACTTCTTGATGGCAGGTCTTTTCCTTATCGACGATGACATATTTCTCTAAGGACATGCCTAGAGCTACACCCTGGCCCTATTTTCATTATTGATAGGTCACCTTGTGCTCAACATCGACCAGTATCATGGGTCTTTGACTGAGTGGTTTCCCTTGTGTTCGACATCAACTTTCATTATCACACATTGGGATTCATGCAATGCCTTAGTTTCCATTTGACCCTATTGGTGGATTCCTTGCCTCTGTGTCAACTCTCATTATTGGTTGGTTCAGAGGGTTTCTATCGTGCACTAGCTACATCTTGTGTATGCCGGAAACATGCTTCAGTCAGGTTACTACATCTTTTTTGTCCGATTCCTTACACATTATTGGCCTATGAGTTACACTCGCGCTAGATTGATGAAGGATTCCTTAATACCTTCCTTCTAGTGGATCTTTCCCTATCAACTACGACTCATTGCTCTAGGGCAAAGGTCTAGAGTCCATTTGGCAGTACCTTGGGGTTTGCAGTCATTAGTGGCAGATCCTTCGCTATCGACAGTGGGAAACCATCATTGTCTCCTGATTGATAGATTCTTACAGGTGTGCGACTTCAGCTCATCTATTCGCACTTGTTAGAGTGTACTGGGTACCTTGACTCTCATTATCATTATCGGTGAGTAGTCTCGCGTTTGTTAACGGTATACATCAATGACCGGTAATCAAATGATTTCTCACATGGTTTACTTCAGATCATTTATTCCCATTGTGTAGAAATGTACCATGGCGGTCTGTGAAGACCTCGTGTGGCATCAACATTCTTTGGTTCACTTGACAGTTTCTCCTGTTGCTGCTAGTTGACACCATTCCACATTATATGTTGCAATCCTTCACAGCGACATCCTATATGCTGGCATCCGAGTTGCGATGTAGTACCATCTTATTCCATCATATTCATTTGGTACTATAGGGATCAGTTTTTGACATCAGTGATCAACTTCATTGATCATATTCTTATATGTGATATTCAGACATGTACTTGTTCCATCGTGATCAGATGATCCATTATGTACTTTCAGTTCCTTATACTTGTATACACAGTGGATCCGCTTGTACTTGATATGAGGACATGATTTACTTTCTCTGAGCATGGGTATGCCTGCTTAGATAGTTGTTTCTTTCTGATCTTCTTTTGTTGGCTTGGTAGGCTAAAATCTGGTGAAATCCTTCCCAGTTTTTGATAGGTTTCCTTTCCGTATACTTAATACATTTCGGTCATCATGTTCCCCTTCTGACCTCATATATTAGGGGGCATCTGTTATAGCTCCAAACACCACCTTATGTATTTTTGATGCTTGGTTTATGGCTTAGGGCAACCCCTCCTTCCACACTTGGTCCAAATATTCAAAAAAACAGTGTTTTACTCCCTATACGCGACTTTGCCCTGTATTAAATGTGTCTACACGCAGGTCAATCTATACCCAACCCGTGTATATGTCTTAAAACACTTAAAAAATTAAATTTCCTTAATTATGGGTGGAGATCACGGTTTTTACCTGTTGATTACCTATTAATGCACGTGGCCCAACTGTTCCCAACTAAAAAACTACTTTGGGAGAAGTATAGAAAGACTTCAATGGGAAGGGCTTAAGGAGAAGAGAAAATAGAGAATTAATTTGTTGAGATTATCCCCTGATCAAGTCTGAAGATCCCTGTGCTTCAAGCACTTCCCCAAGTTTAGGAAACCCTTGTTTCCTTGAGATTTGATATCCTTTCACTTGTGGGAGATATCCTTGTGTTGGTTATGGAAGGAGCCTTTTGAAGACCGGGACTGGACAAACCTGGAGGACGGTTCCGCTTGGAGCCGGAAGAGGAAGACTCAGGTGAAATCTTTCTATGTTTTTATTATAGTTATCTACAATAAAAGAAACACTATCTTGTTCATGATATCAACTTTGTTCATGTATTTGATGTTATTGTTATGGTTTATGTATGAATGACTATTTCAATGTATAACTAACCATCTATTTATATGCTATAAAGTTTATTTCACTATAATGCTTTATCTATATGATGTTTTGTGTCTTTGAATTGGTTGTTTTGCAGGTTCAAAGATCGTGAGGAGTTGCAGAGGGTTTGAACCTTGGCTGGAACTACCCGAACGAAGGACCCCGGGTATGTACATCCTCGCATAGTTTGCTCGTTTAAGCATTTTTCCTGAGTTATTTGCTTTTTTTTTGTGTGGATTACTCCTACTCTGCTAGGGTTCTGACCCAAATCCCTAGGGGAATTTATCCCTTAACAGACTGGTAAGAAACCATCTCTTTCACATCTAAGGGTATTTGGATGTGATGCATATGTACATGTTCCAAAGGAGAAAAGAGCAAAGTTGGATAGTAAATCTGAAAAGTGCATCTTTATTGGGTATAAGGATGGTTTAAAAGGCTATAAGCTTTGGAACCCAGTAACAAGGAAGGTTGTGTATAGTCGACATGTGGTGTTTAGAAAGGTGAAAGATGTTATTAAACATGAATTCCCATCAAAGGAACCTGAGAAGATAGAGGTTGAGCTAAAGGAGGAAGAATCAGACTCTACAGCAGGAGAGGAATCAGAATATGAAGAGCCACAAAATCTGTTGTGAGAAGATCAGTTTGAGAAAAAAGGCATCCAAAAAGGTATAGTCCATCTAATTTCTGTTCAAATTTTTCTTTATCTATTATTGATGATGATCCCAGAACTGTGAAGGAAGCAGTAGATTTATATGATGGCAAACTCCGGAAAGAGGCCATGGTTGATGAAATGGCATCTTTGCACAAAAATGAGGCTTTGGATCTGGTGAAGTTGCCAGCTAGAAGGAAACCCATTGGAAGAAAATAGGTGTTCAAGAAGAAGATGAATGCAGAAGGAAAGGTGGAGAAATACAAAGCTCGGTTGGTAGGAAAAAGGTTATTCCTAGGTGCCGGATATTGATTTTGGTGATAATTTTTCTCCTATTGCCAAGGTATCTTATATTATATTACTTTTATCTATTATTGTTGCTTTTGATTTTGAGGTAGAATAGATGGATGCGAAGACAACATTTCTTCACGAGGATCTGGAAGAAGAGATCTACATGAAGCAATATGAAGGCTTTGTGGTGAAGGGTAAGAAAGAACTGGTATGCAAGTTAAAAAATTCTTTGTATGGGTTAAAATAGTCACCAAGGATGTGGTATCAGAAATTTGATACATTTTTACGAGGACTTGGCTTCACCAGAAGAAAAGCAGATCAATGTGTGTATTTTAAATTAATTGGTGACCGTGTTATTTATCTGGTCTTGTATGTGGATAATATGTTGCTGGTTGGAAATGACAAAGAAATTCTCTAGTATTCGAAGACCCAATTGCCCTTCAAATTCGACATGAAAGATCTTGGTGTTGTAAACTATATTTTGGGCATGGAAACTAAAAGAGATCGGGAAAAGAGGAAGCTCTGGTTAAACCAAAGGAAGTATGTCGAGACAATAATGCAGAGGTTTAATATGCAGGATAGTAAACCAATGAAGGTTCATATTCCTGTAGGTGTAAAGTTATCTGATGAACAGTGTACCAAGACACAAGAAAAGAAGAGAACATGTCTCGTGTTCCATATGAAAGTGTAGTCGGTAGCCTGATGTATGTGATGGTCTTTACTAAACCATGCGTTGCACATGTAGTGGGAGTATTGAGTAGGTTTATGTCAAAACCAAGGAAGGAGCATTGAACATCAGTGAAGTGGGTTTTCAGGTATTTGTGTGGCACTAGTGATTATGGTTTTTGCTACCAAGGAAGACCAGGATTGGACATCCATGGCTTTGTTGATGCAGACTGGGCTGGAGATCTGGATCAAAGAAGATCTACAAGTGGGTATTCGTTTAACCTATTTTGAGGTGCAGTCAGTTGGACGAGTAAGAGACAATCTGTAGTGGTACTGTCAACTACAAAGGAAAAATACCTGGTAGCCACTCATGCAAGCAAGGAAGCAGTTTGGTTGCAGAGATTGTGTTCAAGAATGGGGTTAGTACAACAAGCTATAAGGATATATCGTGACAGCCAAAGTGCAATTTTCTTGGAAAAGAACTCTGCTTATCATTCAAAGACAAAGCACAATGACGTTCAGTATCACTTTGTGAGCGATATGATAGAAGACAAAAAGGTGTTGTTGGTAAAGGTGGACACTTTGAATAATATTGTAGATGCATTGAAAAAGTCTGTGAGTTCTGAGAAGTTCTCTTTGTGTAGAGAAACAATGGGTGTTGTAGGGTTTGATCAATGACTAAGCTCTCTTGTGGCCCCCTTTGGAAAGAAAATAACGAGTGCGAGAATGTTGGGTTGTGTTATATTCTTTCGATGACTAGCGGGGGGGTCATAGTGGGGGCGACAGCCCCCCCTATCAAGGGGTTTGAGGGGGGCAGTAGCCCCCCTCTACGGGGTCCAGGGTAGCGTCGCTGGGAATTTTTTTTTGGATGCTATATTAGGTGAGCAAACCTACCTATGGTTTTGTGCATGGATTTGGCACATGGTTTTGGGCGCGATGATTTTCGTTACATGGTATTTTGTAGATCTGGTCAAGGGAACTACGGTTATGTTCTAATCCAGGGTTTATCGATTCTTTGGCATGTATATATATGTATTGTAATATTGAAAGGAACATAATGAAAAATCAATCTGGTAGTCTTGGTTTTGAGATCCAGGGGAAAATCTATGTGTATATTTGTTTTATGTGTTATGCTCTCGCCATTGTTTATTTTTTGTTTTTTAGAATTTGTATGCAGGTAATTTTTGTACGGGTTTAAAACCTACATTGTTGAGGTCTTAGTGTGATTTAACATCAAGGGCAATGTTCCCCAAGGGGGATGCCTTTGTAACAACCCTCGTGAAAATTTCATGTAATAAAATTTAATAAAGGTAAAATAAGATCACGGTTAAGGCACACTTATTCTAAGCTGAATGTTGGGCAAAGATATCCTAGTGGGCATCACTGGTTGTGTTTATGGCTAAGGAAATTGACAAAGACAAATTAAAAGGCTAAGGCAAAGGAATTAAAAGGAAAAAAAGGATTTTTGGCACATTTATTTATGAAAATAAAGGAAATTAGGAGAAAAGTAAGGTGAAAGGTCACAAGTTGCATGTGAGGAGGAAATTGAAGGAAAATAATAGAAAATGAAGAAAATAGAGGCCTCATTCATAAAAAGGTTTTTGAGGATCAGTTGGTAACCTTTTTACAGTTTAAGTTTGAAGCTCTCTTATTATTCTCTCTCTCTTTCACTCTTGGTCACTTAGAGTTTCCTTAGATCACTCTAGCTTTGGATCAAGGAAGAAAAAACAAGCAAAGGGAAAGGAAGGAAAGAAAGGATCAAGGAAGAAGAACAATATTAGGAAGCTTTAGCAAGAATACTTGTAGGTAACATATTGCATGTGTAATTTCCTATATGGTTTAGACATGCATGTTGGTGTATGGTTCTCTTGTTTTCGGCGACATGGTTCTGGGTTTTTGATCCAGGTGTATATTGGTGGCCACCTGCCAAATCCACTTGGACCCCCACCATTGTTTCTCTCAGCTTTTTCAGTTTCCTTAATTGTAGCACAACTTACTATTTTTAGCAGTTTTTCGAGTTCTGAACTTTCAGAGCCATTTTGAGGCCCTAAAAGACATTTTTGGGAAAATTGGGAGAAACATGGGTACATGGACTAATGTTTCTCTTCCCAAAGTTGTAGTTCTTTGATAGATTTTTCTAACGAGATATTGTGCACGTCAAACGGAGATCATATGCCAAAATTACGACCCCGGGAAGTTGATGTACCAATTTACCCAAACGGGGTCCACAGTTTGGCGTTTCATCTTCTAGGGTTAGATTTTTGGATGTTTAAGTGTTTCTGGGAAAACTAGTATTCCTAAAGCATTCTAGCCCTCTAGGTTTGGTAGGTAACCTACAAACATCAGTTTAAAGCAATTCAATGATTTCTTCTATGTGTAACAGATAAGAGAAAGATAATGGAACCAACCTGGAACTTCTGCTTAATCCATTGCTTAATCTCTCTCTCCTTTGGAAGATCCTGCAACTCCTCCCCGTACTTAATACGCTTGGAGAGTACCTGCACAAGTACATCAACAAAGAACCGTCAAAGCATCGTGATCTATTACAACATAAACATTACAGAATCAGATATATAATGGAAAAATGATAGCATTCACAATTGCACAATCATATGGGAGAAAAATTGAAGAGCTTTATTAATAGAAAGGAGGATTACAACCTAGTTGTCTGATCCAGTGCTATCCTCCCAGCTTCAATCCTTCTTCACCTCATGAAATAGCAAGATCACACCAACAAGAATACAATGATCTCTCCTCAATGACAAACTATCAGCACTTCCTTGCAATTCACAATATTCCAACCTTCTAATCTCTTGGATTGGAGATCCATTTATAGATGTTTACAAGGGTGTGAGTCATCCATGGGGTTTGATTAGTGTCATTCCACTTGTTACAATTGGTTCCACAAGAGAAGGGATTGGAGATGGTTTCCTAGTTCCCTTATTCATCCTTGGGCGAATTCAGAGAGGCAGGTGGCACAAGAGAAGTTTCTAGAAGATTCCATGAGAAACCAACTAAAAAACTGTCCCGAACATTTGTCCATCCTCGCCCATCGCACCCTATAGAAGACCTAAACAGTATGTAGCATACCCTGGTAGTGTACCACTCAGTATGCTTCACATTTTTCCAATGGAGCAGCCAGTATGGTTCAGTTTAGGCAATTTGTGGATGGTTTCTCAAATGGTACTTTTGGGGAATGGTGTATTCAAATGACTATGTTCCTTTAGGGTATGAAACAACTATTTTAGGGGTTGATGAGCCCTAGTTTATCGACATATAAGTTTGGGGTTGATGTGCCCAAATATGTCTATAACAGTTTCCCCCTAAAGCATGAGGTCGTAAAAATTCATGTCGGGTGAAATGCTTTATCATGAGGATCCGAAGTTTCGAACTGGAAGGTGACCTGCATAAGTTACAATACAATACATCATCATAATATGATTTTCATGATCTAGCTAAGGGAGGCATTCCCATGCTCAGCTTTATAAATTTCATTTCATGTACCTAGATCAGATAGTCGTTTGCAGATACAGACTAGTGATTCTACAGATATAGAGTTGCAATCCATGATTAGTGTTACACTAAAAAATGTCACCATGACTATTTGCAGTTAGTATGGCTCTATCAAATGTCATACTATCCTCCTTGGCAAGTCTCATGCCTCTGCTTTCCATGTCAAACTCAAAGAAAGAGAGAAAAGTCATTTAAAGTCAATTATCTCTGGGTACGCAGTTTCTCTCAGCCTTACCTGCGGGTGCGCAATCCAAGTTCATAATACCTGCGTACTTGTACGCTCTGTCTGTAAAGCAATGGGTGCGTACTCCTGTAAAGGTCAAAAGGCGCAAGTTTCACTCTAAAAAAGTTACTTGTGGTCATTTCTAGAGCATTCTAGAAGCTTGTTTGACGTGTATGGAGCGCCTCCAGATGGTTCATGTATCCCTATGGAAGAGGAACTTATCCCATCAAGAGGGGAGCTAACCCACCCAAAGAGGGGCTTATCCCATTGATGGTGGACCTGATTAACTTCCTCTACAGCACTATAAATACAGGCATTGGGCCAAAGGGAGGGGGGGTTGAAAGCTGAAAATTCCTAAGGGTAGATGCTGCTGAGATTAGGACTTCCTTGTAGAAGCTTGTGAGGAGAGATTTTCATCCTTTCTTGTTTCATTTGGAAGTGGGTGAGCTGATCAAAGTAAAGGAAAACTCTTGCTGGACCCTGGGAGGAACTTGCACAACACCAAGGCTCAGGTTGTAATGGTTTCTTTTGTTTCCTATTAATACAAATAAGTCCATTCTTCTCAACAATTTGTTATTTATGAGTTGTTTCATATACTCCTTGGTCTGTATGTTAAATATGTTTTGTTTTATGAGATATTAAGGTGCTATTTAATCGTTTGATTGTTAGTGAATGCAGGTTTCGAAGAGAAGGAGGAGCTCATCCGGATCGACGAGGCTGGACTACTACAACAGCATTGGGTTACAGGTAGGATCTAAACACTTGATTTCTTGTATGATAAATGCATATTTAAAGAAGGATTGCTCTTAATTTTCTTGTTTGTCACTAGAAAGCCTTAAGCTTCTAGGGAGGTTGGTTGTTTCCGCACTATCGACTCTTTCCGCATGACAAAATGGCGACCATACTGAGGAACTCCATTGATTTGAATGTTTTTTCCTTTGTCTGAAACTTTGATCTGAGAAAAGTCTTTGTCTTTCTGGTTTTTGGTTGTCTGACTGTGTGTTTGGGTGGGCTAGCTTAGGGTTAAATTAGCTTTTAGTTTTTCTTAGTTTTGCTAGAAGTACACAGCCTCTGAGTTCAGTACAGTGCATACTTGTACGCACTGCTACTGTGTGCACAGAGCGTACCCGCACCTGTGTAAACAGGTTGCCTGCGTACCCTGTCAAAATTGAGAAAATTTCAATTTTCTCCTTTTTGCCTATTATATTTTACTTTTAATTTGTTTTTTCCACCCAGATCCACTGGTTACCTACCAGAGATCTTCATCTGAACTTGTTTCGTCAGTGTCAAGTGTTTTAGTGGAATTCATAGAGATTTTGCCTTAGGGTTTGATTTTTAACTGGTCCTGTAGTGACTTTGGCATTAGAGGTTGTCAAACTTTGGATCTCCCTGGTTTTGTTCAACCCTCTTAGGAGTCGGGCTTGCCATAGAATTCACCCTTGTGAGAGACCTACCTTTGTGTCTTCTCTTTGTGAATCTCGAAAAATTTTGTTGATTGAACTTTGAATTTTATTTTTGAGAAAAGAACAAAAGATTTTGATTTTTGTTTTTGACTGGTTTTTGGTTCTGCATTAACTAGTCCTTAGTTGCATTTTGACTAAGTAAAACATCCAAGAATCATCTTTAGTAGGCTTTTGCCTCATTAGGTTTGCTTGTTAGGTGAATTTTCATTTGACTTTCTTTTAAGTAGCTTTGATTCAATTGTCATAGATTTGTAAAGGTTTGTTTTTTGATTTTTAAATGCTTTGTTAAGTAGGAAAAAATCCAAAAATCTCCTTTGAAAGAAAAGTTTGCTTAGTGGCATTTGAGTCTTTGAATGAAAAGGGCATTTTCGCAAAATAATTAGTGGTCATGAGTTGCATGTTTTGGAAAAGATAAAGAGATTGTTTCTTTGATTGTCTGTTAAGAAAGTTGCTTTTATCAATTTTGCATTTTCCAACTCTCTTAGCTAGGGAATTCATTGAAAAAGAAAAGTAGCATAAATCATCCTAAGTGCATCTTTGTAGTGGTTTGAGTCGAGTCTACACACCATCAGTTTCATCTCTGCTACCTTTTGTCTTAAAGAAAAGCCATAAAAATTAATGATTAAAGTAAAATCAACTTAGTAACCTTTTATTTACTAGGGCTCTGAAACACCAATATAGATCAGGCTAGTGTCTTGGAGTAGGAGAGTAATTAACTCTCCAAGACAGCAAAACCAAACAAGTAGCTTATCTTGTGGTAGGATAAATCCAACTGTTGCATTTATACTCTGGGAAAGCTCCTCTTAAAGGAGAAGCACGAGCTCGTGTCCGAACCAGTGAGGGGATCAATCCTCCCTCATTGGGAACGACGCCAGACACGCACGTATTACAAATGGTAAACCTCGGATTAACCATTTTCGAGGAGCCAGGGGTCACTTGTCGGTAAACCTTGGATTATTGTCAAGGAGTCGGCAAGGGGATTGAGCTTGATACTCTGCCCTTGCGTGCTGTCGGAGCGTAGACTGTTCCCCCAGGTGTATTTGTTGATGTTGGTAACCTTAGTGACCATTATCTTTAGGATTCTACCCGAGGTGACAGTGGAGGGAAGATCCCACTGTACTTGGAGCAGACGTCAGCTAGACTCACTTGGATTTTCCGGGGGGTTCACTTCACTCGAGACGGTTAAAGTGGAGGAACTTGTGCCGGTCTATTCATTAAGTAGGTTGCCGGGGTAACTTTTCTACCCACCACTTCTGTACTGAATTCGGCGATGTTGGGCTTCATCACCAACTAGTGATTTCGGTCCGGAAGGCTACTGTTTGTGCATGGTTTGACGCCCTAGATTCTTTAGGCGTGTGATTCAAATTTGTTTGGTCCCTTAGAGACTTTAGGTGGTTTGTTTTGAGATTTTTACTTTGTTTGCGTGTGCAGTAGTTAAAAGTTTTTAACTGTGGCGGAATTACCGAGACAGTCCCGTAGACTTCGGGGCCAATCTCCTGAGATTGTTTCCGTGGCCGAATTGTTGAGGAAATCCCGTAGAATTCGGGGTGAACCTTCTCAAGACGTCCCGAGTCATTACGAAGGTTTGAAAGTCCTTGTAACTCCTCCTAGTGGCAGTAAAGTAGGTTCACCTGAAGAAGGAGAATCTTCGTTGGTAGTCCATCCAGATTACCAAAGTCTAGAAACAGGTTATAATCCTGAAGCTGTTGCAGTTTCTGAGCTTGCTGGTAGTTTTTCATCTACTAGTGATATAGACGAAGAACCTGAAATATCTGAACCTGTTACTCCAACTTCTAGTGTTCCTGATTCACCTAGGGTAGAAAGAGTCATAACCGAAAATCTTCCTTCTGGTTTGATAGCTATTGAAGGACTTGCTCCAGAAGAAGAAGTAGACCCTATTCTTGAAGATCAACCTACTCTTGATCTAAGAGAGCATGAATCTATCTTTTACAGTCCACCTAGAAGTACTACTTGGTACCTTTCGTTAACTAATTACTTAGACAACTCAGGGATAGGTTTTTCTCCACCTCGTACTCCTTATCCACCCGGAGGTATTTATACTCCTGTAAATATGTCTAGTCAGTCGTCCGTGTTTACTCAAACCCCTGAATCTTTCTTGTATGGTGGTCCTTCTGTTCCTACTGGGTATCAATCACTTTCCGGTACCTTTGCAGGAGCATCTCCTCAACCCATTGGACATGGGTCATTAGCTGGAAACAATGGTAATAAACCGTTGGGTGTAGGAGACATTTATATGATGTCAGGTTCAATTCCCGGTTCTCAACCTCAAGGTGGTCAATTACCGCCTGGGGGGCAGCCTCAATTAACGCCTGGGGGGCAACCTCAAGGTACACAACTTGCGTCTGGGGGGCAACCTCAAGGACAGTATGTACCCATGGTACAGTACATTCCTCAAGGTCAACCCCAGCCTCAATATGTACCCCAGGGTCAACCTCAGTACCAATATATGCCTCAAGGTCAACCCCAGTATCAGTACTTACCCCAAGGGTATCTACCCCAAGGTCAGTACTCGAGTCAAGGTTATCAACCACCTCAAGGTCAATCTTACGTTCAAGGTATGGGAAATGTACCTATCAATTATCAATCCTACCCTCAATCCGGTTATGGATCTCAATATCCTCAACCTGTCATGGGTCAATACCCCGGAATAAATGTAGTGTGGGATCCATCGCAAGTTCAACAAGTATTGCAGCCAAGCATACAGTTGTCAACTCAAATTGGACAACCTGTGGTTTCTGGTCCATCCCAGCAACCAGTCCAGTCCAGTGTTCAAACTTCTGTACCTTCAGTAGTTACTCAGTCGCCAATTGCACCTAGCACTCCATCTCAAATGACTGCTTCAACTACCGCAACATCTATTCCTTCCACCACACCTACTTCCGGAGTATCGACAACTCTGGTTTCTACTGTCTCTGCCACTACTCCGCAGACATCTTTACCATTGTCTGGGTCTACGATTCAAACTACGGTCCAGATGCCTGTGGGGCAGCCAGGTTTAAGTACAGTTGTTACTTCTCAACCACAATTTGTTTATCAACCGTACCAGGGACAGTACCAATACAGGCCTACTGTCCAACAACCGGTTTACCAGTATCAACCGTATCCTGGGTACACTTATCAACAACCACAGCAACCCCAGTACGGTCCGGTTAATCCTGGTTTTCCAGGTGGATACAATATCCCGAATGCGATTCCTGTTCCAAGTTATCCTGGATATCCTCCTCCTGGGACTGGTCTTGTGACCCAGATTTTTAGAGATCCTAACCGACAATTGCCGTTTATCGCAACTTTGGATTTACCAGACTTGACGCGCCTATTGAACGATCCAATAAATTATCTTCCGTTCTGGCCGCCAATGCCAAGTAAGTTGCCCAGTGACATACCCAAGTTCGAAGGTAAGTCTGGAGAGGATCCATCAAATCACGTGATGACTTACCACCTCTGGTGTGCTTCAAATTCTATCTCAGATGATTCGATCCGTTTACGTCTTTTTCAACGTACGCTCATTGGTCTCGCGGCCAAGTGGTACATTGAGTTACCACGGGCCTCTTTTTATAACTTTAGTCAGTTAGCTACCTCGTTCTTAACACATTTTCAGTTGCCGGTTAGATATGATAATGGCACCGAGTTATTAACTTCATTAAAACAGTCGATGTCAACTTATATTTCTGACCATATTCATGAATGGCGACGTCGAAGGCGTTTAGTGAAAGTTTTTATCCCGGACCAAATCTTAGCTGAATGGTTTGTTAAATCATTATTACCGAAGATTACTGAAGATGTAGCTAAGGCCGGAGTAGTTACTGAAGAGCATGTCATAGCTCAAGCGCAGTACCTTGACTTAGTTTATACTCAGTCGGGTACGTTACACGAAAAGATCCCAGATCTTCCAAAGTCGAATCAAATCGCTGCTGCTCCTTCGGGATCTCATGCTGCTGATGGCATGATTGGTACAGTGAATACTAAAAGCAAGAAGAAGTCTTCAAAGAATTCTTCGCCCATTATCACCTTACCCGACTCCCCGACAGGAGAATCTTCTCCTGAAATTTCCGCTGATATTCACGCTGTAGAGTCATCTACGGCCAAATCAAAAAACGGTGGGAAAAAGAAAGGTAAGAAGAAGGATAAAGTAGAGAAGGCTCCAAAGGAGAAAAAAGAAAAGTCGGAAACCAATGACGAAAAGCGCAAACCTCGATATCCTTGTCTTATTTGTGAAGAGGATCATTTTACAAGAGATTGCCATCATCGGGCCGAGGTTGTGAAAATCGTCAAGGGTTCCCCAACTCCTGTTGTTTTGAAAGATCCATTTCCAAAGCAGGAGAGTAAGATGATAGGTTCTTCCTCGAGTGCTAGTGAAGAACCCATATTGATGATGTCTCATGTACGGATTGCGACTCGATCACACGATTATGGTAGTAAAAGTCTTGTTGATGGATCGAAAGAAGTAGAATCTTCTCAGTCAAATCCATCGACCTCAGCTCCCGGTTCCGATCCACTACAGATCGAGAAACCTAACCCTAACTTAGTAATCAAACCGCCCGCCAAGGGTGTACTTCGAAGGTCTGCTTTCAATCCACATGCGAGAGCAGCCCAGAATTACAACATTGTTGAGGATTTAGCTGTTTCACCCTCAGCGATGTCGGCTTTAGAAGTGCTGCAATCATGCCCAGCACAATGAAAATTACTTTTGTTGGCTATAGGAGCTGTTGACGTTCAGGACCCGAACCTGATAATCTTTGATCTAGACAATAGTACACCGCGTCTCCCTCATCAGATGGCTTTCCAAATTCCAGTGATAGTAAAAAACAGGCCTATTCATCGGACTGTAATTGATGAAGGAGCTTCCACGTGTATTATGTCGATTCAGTGTTGGAGATCACTTGGTTCTCCTTCGCTGAACCAATCCCCGACAATTCTTAAGGCCTTTGATGGCCATGGGTTCCATCCGTTTGGCATTCTACAGGATTTGCCTATAGGGGTTGAAGGAAAAGCCGTTAGTCTAGATGTGGAAGTGGTTGATGCCCCTCTAGACTACAACCTTCTCTTGGGTCGAAGTTGGTCTTACGCTATGACAGCGGTCGTCTCATCGGTCTTCAAAGTTATAAAGTTTCCACATAATGGCAAGATTGTGACAATAGACCAACTGGCTTTCTTTTCATCCGACCCAGCCTCTTCAGAGAGTATCCATCATGTCGGTAAAACGACTATCCCTTATAAGGATGTTGGCGTAGGATTATTTAAAGATTCTGGTTTACTGGGAACTTTTCCTTTTCCTCCAATCAACGCAGACCATTCATTCGCTTTCATTCATATGATTACGTCAGATACTATTATTTACGATGATCCTTGGATTGTCCCATCTGAATCTGAGATAGACTCATTCGGTGATGTTATGCCTTTGAGTCCATATGAAATTGCTTATGAGGCCGTGCAGTCTTTTACCGACTCGCGTTCAACCCAAATCGACCAAATGAATGTGGTCGGTGAAGAATCATTTTTCACATCAACCTCAGAACAGATAGCATTTCCCGAAGTCGTGTCATCTGACGAGCAACTTCGCGAAATCCTAAGTGTAGACGATCTACCATGGGAAGATCTCCATCATAGATCTTCGTTTTTACCTGAGGGTGATGGCTTTGAAAATGATTTTTCATCAATCTTTATGGTTGAATATGTCAAGGACGCTCAGAATCCCATGAAACATCCTGATTCAGAGTTGAATTTGGGAAACATTTCCCAAACTATTGCCATTGACATTTCAGTCAAAACTGGAATTGTTGAGAACATTCATATAGGTGCCTCATGTACAGATGACGAAATTCAAACATACAAGGCCCTATTTCAAGAATTCCGTGACGTGTTTGCCTGGTCCTATGAGGAAATGCCAGGAATTGATCCCTCCATTGTTGTTCATGAGATCAAGACTTACCCGGACGTTAAACCTGTTCGGCAACGTCTGCGTCAGATACACCCTCGGAAAGCGGCTGCAATTAAAGCAGAAGTTGAGAAGCTGTTGAAGGCAGGTTTCATTTATCCGATCCCGTTAACGGATTGGGTATCGAATATTGTTCCGGTTAACAAGAAGCAAGGAACAATAAGAATATGCATCGACTATAGGGATATTAATCGTGCTTGTCCAAAAGACAACTATCCCACGCCCTATATCGATCAAATAATTGATGATTGTGCCGGCAGTGAAATATTTTCCTTTATGGACGGTTTTTCCGGTTACAATCAAATCAATATTCTACCTGCCGATCAACCAAAAATGGCTTTCATTTGTCCTTGGGGGACATTTGCTTATTGCAAATTACCTTTTGGGCTTAAGAATGCCGGAGCCACTTTTCAAAGGGCAATGTCTTACGCGTTTCACGACATCAAACACATTGTGCAACCGTACCTCGATGATTTGCCTGCTCATTCCTTACATCGAGCTGATCACCTTGTCCATTTACGAGCAATTTTCATGAGGTGTAGGCATTATCGTATACGTTTGAACCCACACAAATGTGTCTTCTGTATAGAAGTGGGACGATTGCTGGGATTTGTAGTTTCAAAAGCCGGCATTCGCGTCGATCCCTCGAAGGTCGAAGCTATCATCAAATTACCTCCCCCTTCGAGTCTTTGCCAACTCCAAAGTTTGCAAGGGAAAGCAAACTTTCTACGCCGATTCATTCCTAACTACGCCGAGGTTACAAAAGGTTTCACGCGGTTGTTGAAACAGAACGCTCAATTCTCTTGGGATGAGATAGCTCAGCAATCTTTTGATGCACTTAAACACGCGTTGACCCATGCACCGTTGTTGCATCCTCCCAACTACAACCAAGACTACTTTTTATACCTCGCTGCATATCATTCCACGATTGGGATGGTATTAGTTCAGGAAGACGAATTCGCCACGGAACATGTGATATATTATCTTAGTAGGACTTTAAATCCCACTGAGCTAAAATATTCGCATGTGGAGAAATTGGCCCTGGCAGCCGTTCAGGCTGTCGAACGTTTTCGTCATTACATTCTTCTCCGTAAAACTATAGTCATTTCGGATTGCAACCCTATGATCTACATTTTGACTAAACAATTGCTAGGGGGCAAGTACTCTAAATGGATCGTTATCTTGCAAGAGTTCGACTTAGAGTTTGAAAAATCTAAGTCTAAGAAATCTTTAGTTTTTGCCGAGTTGATGTGTGACTTCCCGCGTGCTGACACGGAAACTGTGGCAGAGGAACCCATTGCGGACGAATCTTTGTTTCTCATCAGCACTTTAGATCCGTGGTATGGGGATATAATTGTCTATCTCCAAACCCAATCCTTTCGGCCCGAAGCTTCTAAGACGGAACGTCGGAAAATTCGATTCCAGTCCCAGCAGTATAAAATTATTGGAGATACTCTTTATCGTCGTGGGGCGGACTTGGTTTTCCGACGTTGCTTAACTCACGAAGAGGCAGAAAGGGTTTTGAATGACTGTCACTCTGGGGCGTGTGGCGGTCATATGTCTGGGTATGCCACAGCTCAGAAGGTGTTGTGTGCTGGCTATTTCTGGCCGTCCATGTTTAAAGATTGTATCATTGCGGTCCGAAAATGCCACAACTGTCAAGTGTTTGATCGCAAGATGCGCGCACCACCAGCTCCTCTCCACCCCATAATTGTCATCGGTCCTTTTGCTAAATGGGGTATCGACTTTATTACATGTAACCCTCACTCAGCTGAGGGGCATGCGTATATCATCCTTGCGGTTGATTATTTTACTAAGTGGGCCGAGGCGATGCCTACATTCGAGGCAGATGGCAAGACAGCTGCGATTTTCGTATTCAATCACATTATTGCTAGGTTTGGTGTCCCACAAGCGATAATCACTGACCATGGGCGCCATTTTCGAAACATTATGATGACAGAACTTACAGGCCAGCTTGGTTTGCACCACGATAGCTCAACTCCTTATTATCCACAAGCCAACGGTCTGGTTGAGTCCATCAACAAAGTTTTGGTCATCATGATCCGATGAATCATTGGCATTCATCGGTCGAATTGGCACAACATGTTATTTTCCGTGCTTTGGGCATATCGAACTTCGGTTAAAACATCAACAGGGTTCACTCCTTTCCAACTAGTTTATGGTTTGGAAGCCGTGCTACCCATTGAATGCGGAATCCCATCACTTCAAATGGCTATCGAGTTACTTCCAGCTACTTCCGAAGAGGAGAAGCGTTTATTGTATTTAGCTCAATTATATGAGACTCGACGTGATGCTGCACTGGCAATCGAGACTCATGCAAAACAAATGAAAGCTCAGTATGGTTGAAATGTGACCCCTTGAAAATTTTCGGAAGGAGACCTAGTGCTATTGTATGATCAAGCTAACGATAAATTGGGTGCTGGAAAATTCGTTCCTATGTGGCATGGACCCTACATTGTTAAGCGAAAGCTAGCAAAAGGGGCCTATGAGCTGGTTGACTTTGATGGGGACTCTTTGGGTAAACCCAAAATTGGACTTTACCTAAAGAGGTATTATGCTTAAATGGTGGGTGTGAAGATTTTTGTTAGGATAGTTAGGTTAATTTTCTCTTTCTAGCTAGTGTGTTTGTTAGAATAGACAGTGTGCTTAGTTTAGAAAGTGTGTTTTTCGTCGTTATTCTGCTTATCTTGGTTTTACCTTTGATGTTTGCAGATGTCGATGCCTCTCCAAACGTACATTGGATTTGCTGATGGTGCTTGTCGTAGTACACGGAACATCTCTTCCGCAGCTTGGGTTATCTATTCACCCTCTGACGAGTTAGTTTCTATGCATGGGGTGAGCCTCGGTCAAACAACAAACGACATTGCAGAATATAGTGCAGTGATTGAGTTATTATCTGAATCTATTTCGTTTAGGATTCAGAGTTTGATAGTGAGGTTAGATTCTGAACTCGTTGTATTACAGCTTAATAGAGTTTATGCCATTAGAAATCCAGTGTTATTAAGGTTATTTTTGAGAGTGCGTCTTTTGGAACGTGAATTTGATTACATCGAATATCAACATATTCTAAGGTCTTTTAATACATTAGCAGATGCAATTGCTTCTCGAATGTTAGACAGACATTTGTGATAATCATACATGTAAATTTAAAAACATTAACATTTAATCACACATGTTTAACAAGATAAGCCGGTAATAATGATATATATAGATAGGAGTGTGTCAAAATATACATTGTCTTCGATCATAGGTTGCAAAACACCTTATGATCGGAAAAAATGATAAGTACAAAAAACCAAAAATGTCATATGTGTCTACAAAAAGTGACTAGCCAATCACTGGTGGTGCTCTCTATACGAGACCACTGCCCGTGCTACCCTACACAGGAATCTCCTGAAAGGTCCTGGGACTGCGACCACATAGCGCTGAAGTCGGATAGGAATATCGTCTATAGTCGTCTCTGTTATGTCCGCCATGAGACGCTCTAGGTCCTGTTCCAGCTCGGCTAAGGTCTCTGCGGCCGCATCCTGTGGGGCCGGTGCTGGTGCAACTGGTACTCTTCTCTCGAATGGCCGGAGATTGGTCGGACGCTGTGGGCCTACACCTGCATTTTGAAAATTGTCACTGTCAATTTTGAGACGATATAAAAACAAATAAAAAGTAAATAATTTAAAAACTTGTGAAAAATGAAGTACCTCTGTCGTCCCATTGTTCTCCCTGTGGAAGAACCATGTCCGGATCACCGCGAAAATCTACTCCGGCATAAGGAAAATCCTGGATGGCAAAGACCTGGTTCTCCAACCAGTGAAAGTAACCCGCAGGAAATCGAACAACTCCCGCTCCCTCATCAGGATGTCGGGCCATCACCGTAACCCATCGTATCAACTTTGGCTCCCGAGGTGGCCCAACCGCAACAGTGAGATGCTGAGGGATAAGCATCGGAACTCTCTCTAGGGCAAAGCTCACAACTAAAGGCCCATATCCAAAGGTCTTTAATTGCCCGTTCTTTGCCCTAGTTAGTTGGCCCTTCATGTTGGCCAACACAGCATCGCACCAGTTGAAAATGGTGCCTCGGTAGCAATCTATCGCCATCCGCATTTGGGACCCGGTGGCAATGTGCAAAGCGGCTGCGCCGCAGAGTCTGGTAACTGTAAAGGCAATTACCATAAGTTCGGGCAGGGATATGTATTTAATTTCTATCCCCTTCTCCTGGTTTTGATTGTTGCACCACTCTAGTCGGAGACTAGCAAGGGATTGGCCACCCGGCCTAGTCCCGAACAGAGACAGTTGCTCGCCCCTATTAGGCAAACCAGTGAGAAAATATATGTCAGAGGGCTCTATCTCGAGCTGGTTCCCTCCGATGTAAAAGCATTGTTCCTGGACATTCCATCTTTCAACCAGCCACTCTAAGAATGGCACCTGGGCCCTCATGTCAGGTATGGCCCAGTACTTGTAGAGACCGCATGCCTTCAAAGCATCAATGGAAGGTTGATGATCTATTGCAGCCAAATCGACATCTTCGTGTTCTCTTTCGCGCCAATCAAGCATGGTGGGCAGTCTACACACCAAAAAACATTGATTAGAATTCATTAAATAAAAAATTGATGGTTAGATTTTGAGTTTGGGGTTTGGAAAACCGCTTTGCGCGGAGTACGCACCCTGCGTTCAGAAAACAGAGCGTGGGTACGCAGCTGTTCTGAAGGTGGGCTGCGTACTCCGACCTTTTTCCCATATACAAAAAAGTCGGGGTACGCAGGTCACCCATGGGGCACCTGCGTACCCCGAAAAGCGCATCCTAAAACCCCAAACCCTCTAAAAAATCAAACTAAAACTTGAAATGAAATTCTAAACGGATGAAATTGAAGAGGAGGATGTTGTGAAATACCTAAAAGAGACGGCGCTCGATTCCGACGGTCGGATTCTCCGCAAAGTCCACGGGAAGTTTCTTGTCAAAAGCCCTTTTCTCTCCCTCAATAGTAAAATGGTAAAAATGACATGGTAAAAAGTATTTTTATAGGTTTTTTGGATAAATGAATGCTAGGTTTGTTTATTTTTCACCATAGAGAGATATTTTTCAATGTATTTTTGCCTATCTTAAACAGGTATGAGTAATGTGTTGTTTTTGTGCAAGACAAAAGGACTTTCAGAGAAAATTATCATTTTTCATGAACCAAAACATCAGAGTCATCTTTTAAGCCCTTTTCTGACTCCTAAAACATGAAAAGATTGTCGAGCGTTTCTTTTACACTCGTTAAAACGGAATTAAAAGACGGTCCCCTTATAGCCCTTTTCTGACCGTAAAAACAGGAAAAAATTGTCGGGTTTTTGTCGTTTCAAACTCGATACTGGAAATAAAACGACGTGTCCTTTATCGCTTTTTACTTTTCAGGTCAGAGGCACTAATCATGAAAGTACTTCTTGGTCGCAAGATCAAGCGGTTCTCTCAAGTATTATTTTATACTTTTTCGGGCTTGAGGGACACAAATTTACGAAAAAGTTCAACCCTGGAGTCTTCTTTAGTTTTTTCAGACTCTCTAAAATTGAAAAACGCCGAGTTTCTCCTATACTGGACTCATTAAAATTTCACAGTAAAGGACCTGTTCGATTACAAACAGGAACGAACCACCCCTTCTTAGGGTTTGAATCTAAACTAAGTTGGACTCATCTGAAGGATGAGCTTATAATCAAGCATATGTTATCCTCCTCAAGCTTGTAAAAAATAAAGAGGTACTTGCCAGAAATGGTGGGGGAAAAGAGAGAAGAATGAACCTATTTGTTATCCTTTGTCACAGAAGAACCTTATTACCACTCTTGAACACGACACTTTTCATTCACCTGGGTTGGGAAATCCTTTGTCTTAAAGTTGATTAAACCACTTTGAAAGTCTTCAACCGTTTCTGGGTATTAACTTTGGGTCAATCGTCGCCAAGCCATCTGTCGTGTCGTTATGTGTTCAAGAGGTCTCTGCAAATAAACTATTCATATGCAAAATACTTGTCATCCATTTTGACCATCCCTGAGTCAGTCCTTACAGCAACATTTCTTCAACTTGAACTATGATTTCGTGTTGTGGGCTTGCCTGCAACGGGTCGCTTTCTATCGACATCAGCACATTATCTAGAGAGATGACTTAGAAATCATCAGTACCTTGAAATCTGCATGCATCAATGGCAGGTTTCTCGCCTTTGACGACGGTTTACAACATTGACTTTCGATCGAAGGATTCCATGACCTGTTCGACATCGACTCATTCATTCACATCTCATGGATTGTACTAGGTACTTTGAGAACCATTGACATCACTGGTGGTATCTCTCACACTTGTTAACGGTTTACATCATTGACTGGTAATCAAGTGGTTTCTACCATGTTCGACATCAACTCATTTATTCACATGGATATAATCGTACCAATTTGGGAAGTAGAAATGAAGACCCTGGATCTAGTTTCCACCATCCAAGCTGCGAGGAGTTTTGTATTCATTGTATAAAGTAGACTAACTATAAACAGATGGCTGCATCCATACTGTGTCTACATGAGTCTATGATTATGATGTACTACGAAATCGTTCCTGTATTAGAGCAGTAGTTAGATTGTTAGTTAAAGTTTTCAATATGAGTATGGGAATGCGTACCTCAGCGATGATATCATCTTATATATGTATTTTTTGTTGAATATTTGCAAGTTCTGACCAAGCTCTCCGCAAGATAATCCTTGAAATGATAAAGTACTTCACCCTTCCTAGATGATTTGAAACCCTAAATCTACTTCAGGCTTCGCACTTTAGGGGGCAATCTGTTACACTAAAAAATGTCACCATGACTATTTGCAGTTAGTATGGCTCTATCAACTGTCATACTATCCTCCTTGGCAAGTCTCATGCCTCTGATTTCCATGTCAAACTCAAAGAAAGAGAGAAAAGTCATTTAAAGTCAATTATCTCTGGGTACGCAGTTTCTCTCAGCCTTACATGCAGGTGCGCAATCCAAGTTCATAATACCTGCGTACTTGTACGCTCTGTCTGTAAAGCAATGGGTGCGTACTCCTGTAAAGGTCAAAAGGCGCAAGTTTCACTCTAAAAAAGTTACTTGTGGTCATTTCTAGAGCATTCTAGAAGCTTGTTTGATGTGTATGGAGTGCCTCCAGATGGTTCATGTATCCCTATGGAAGAGGAACTTATCCCATCAAGAGGGGAGCTAACCCACCCAAAGAGGGGCTTATCCCATTGATGGTGGACCTGATTAACTTCCTCTACAGCACTATAAATACAGGCATTGGGCCAAAGGGAGGGGGGGTTGAAAGCTGAAAATTCCTAAGGGTAGATGCTGCTGAGATTAGGACTTCCTTGTAGAAGCTTGTGAGGAGATATTGTCATCCTTTCTTGTTTCATTTGGAAGTGGGTGAGCTGATCAAAGTAAAGGAAAACTCTTGCTGGACCCTAGGAGGAACTTGCACAACACCAAGGCTCAGGTTGTAATGGTTTCTTTTGTTTCCTATTAATACAAATAAGTCCATTCTTCTCAACGATTTGTTATTTATGAGTTGTTTCATATACTCCTTGGTCTGTATGTTAAATATGTTTTGTTTTATGAGATATTCAGGTGCTATTTAATCGTTTGATTGTTAGTGAATGCAGGTTTCGAAGAGAAGGAGGAGCTCATCCGGATCGACGAGACTAGACTACTACAACAGCGTTGGGTTACAGGTAGGATCTAAACACTTGATTTCTTGTATGATAAATGCATATTTAGAGAAGGATTGCTCTTAATTGTCTTGTTTTTCACTAGAAAGCCTTAAGCTTCTAGGGAGGTTGGTTGTGTCCGCACTATCGACTCTTTCCGCATGACAAATTGTTTTTTGATTTTTAAATGCTTTGTTAAGTAAGAAAAAATACAAAAATCTCCTTTGAATGAAAAGGGCATTTTCGCAAAATAATTAGTGGTCATGAGTTGCATGTTTTGGAAAAGATAAAGAGATTGTTTCTTTGACTGTCTGTTAAGAAAGTTTCTTTTATCAATTTTGCATTTTCCAACTCTCTTAGCTAGGGAATTCATTGATGAGCCCTAGTTTATCGACATATAAGTTTGGGGTTGATGTGCCCAAATATGTCTATAATAGTTTCCCCCTAAAGCATGAGGTCGTAAAAATTCATGTCGGGTGAAATGCTTTATCATGAGGATCCGAAGTTTCGAACTGGAAGGTCAATTGGTTCAAGTAAGTTACTGAGTCCATCACCTGTTCTGGTATCAGAGCCCTGTTTTAAATCTTGAGTCTGTAATCTATAGACAGAGTTCTAGAGAAAGCCAACAGCCTTCGAAAGGCAACTCTGTTGATCATTGGGCTGAGTAGATAAACGCTTTCTTTAGTCAATCTCTAGTTTATATTATACAATATGGCCAGTCTATTACGCTCATTCTCTTCTATATATCGGAAAGTCATAACTGAAGTTTCATCAAGGTCTAATGAGTCTGAAGTTGCTGAAAATGAAAATCATGAGATTGTTGAGAATCCTGAAAATTGGACTTCTCCTGCTTTGCATGCCACTGATATTTATAAGCTTCCCATGACCTTTGTTTTAAAGAGAAAGACTTTTCTAAAAGAAGTAGAGATAACTATAAAGATTTCTGGACCCTCTACTCAAATCCTTGCTTTAAACTTATTTTCTGATGATGAAATTAAAAAGTTCCGTCAATATGCTAAGGATGGAAAATATTTTTATCTTCATTTTGGAGGTATAAGGATAGGACTTGCACCATTATTCCGTCATGGAATAAATACCCCTTGCATTGCTGAACTGTTTGATACCCATCATCAAAATTATGATCATGCTAGGATTGGTACTATTATGGGAAACCTTGCTACTGGTTGTCAATATGGAACAATTTATCTTGACTATGCCATCAGCCTAAATGATGTACATTTGAAAGATTGTTGGAAATTATTAACTGGGGTTCAAGGGTTAACTATGGCAGAAGAAAGTGAATACCTCTCTGTGATAGGACAAGCTTCATTTCAGCTTACTAATACTGCACATCCAAAGCTGAAGCAGCCTGTACTTAAAGACTGTGTTATTGTTGGTCTATCTAATGCCCAAGTTGAAGGAGTATTGTATGACCCTACTGAATTACCCGGAAACTGGTATTTCCAATATAAATCCATAGCTGATGAAAAGAAGCCAGAACTAAAAGTAAAACAAGTTGCTATTAATAATGGCCAAGTCAAACTGATTCCTCCAAGGCCAAAAGTACCTCGTCCTATTACCAAGCAGAAAAGATATGTGTTTCCTATTTCTTCAACTGAAGTTCCTTCAAGTAGTCATAATTTGTCTACTATCCAAGAAACCGGTCAAAGTCAGACTGAGCCTATAATGTCATCCACTACATTGTACATACCAGATTCTAAGCCTTTTTTACCCACTATAAATAAAATGCATCGCATAGGTCGTTTTCCTCCTGTTGAAGAATGGCAATATGCTAATCGCAGATTTGTCAAGGGTGGCAAATGGCCTCCTCGCACAAAGTTCTGCACTACTTCTTCCTCTTCTCGACAACCAATCACTCGTGCAGATTGTGCTCCCCTGATTGAACATAATGCACAGAATACAAATGATCTCGATGAGACATATCAAATCGGCAACTATATAACTACATGGTGTGCACATGCAGAAGAAGTTTTAGATGACTTAGGTTGCCAAAGTGAATTAATTCTGGAAAATCTTAAACTTCTACATGATGAACAGACAACCGATAGACAACATAGAGAAGAAAGAGAAAGAAGAAGAAGAGAAAAGAAAAAGAAAGAATCGCAGCCTCCAAAGTTTTCTAAAAGTATGGAAATTCCACAAAAATGGGACCTGCATAAGTTACAATACAATACATCATCATAATATGATTTTCATGATCTAGCTAAGGGAGGCATTCCCATGCTCAGCTTTATAAATTTCATTTCATGTACATAGATCAGATAGTCGTCTGCAGATACAGACTCGTGATTCTACAGATATAGAGTTGCAATCCATGATTAGGATGACCATCTGTGTAGAGCCTTTGTACATTTGATGTTTTTATATCCCTGAATATATCGCAGCCCGGATGGATGAAACTAGATCCGGGGTCTTCAAACTTGTTCAATCTTCGCTCGATGTACAAGTCAAACCATGTGAAGAGATGTTCTGAAGTCGAACATGGAAAGACATTGCCTGATTACTAGCCAATGATGTGACCTGTTAACAGACGCTAGAGGGATCACCGATAATGATTATTATCCTCAAGGTACTATAGTACAATTCACGTGGTCTAAATACATGATCCGATGTCAAACACGACAAAAAATCTTTCAGTCGAAGGCCATTGATGTCAACCTATCGTCGGAAGTGAGAAACTTGCCATTGATTTATGCAAGCTTCAAAGCACTAAAAGGGTTGTTTCTAAGTCAACTTCTTGGATAATGAGCTGATGTCGACAAGAAGTGACTCGTCGTAGGAGGGCCTTGATGTATCCCACATCTACGACACGAAACGAAGCAAATAATTTCTGGAGGTGAAAATGAACTGACGACACAAGGTTCAGGAATAGCGGTCATGAAAAAATGAAGATTGGAGGTATTGCAGTGTATGAGACATTAACTGGATGGCGATTTCTCAACTCAATGACTTCTCTTGAACATGTCAGCGACATTGAGATGAATTGGTAGAGTTAACCCCAAAAGATGGATGGTATGAAAGACCAATGGTATGATGACCGGTGAACAGAATAACCCAACCCGACTCAATAATGGAGATAAAGTGAAAGTGTCATGTTGAGGAGGATAACATATGCTTGTTCTATAATTCACCCTTCGGACAAGCCTGTCGCTATTTGATATTTTAATGAGTCTAGCGATAGTGAAACTCGGTCTCCTCTAGATGGACAAGTTTGTCGCTATTATTTTAACGAGTTTAATGACAAGGATAACTCGGTCCTTTTCATGTTTAGAGAGTTTGAAAAGGGACGGAAAGAAAACTTCACAAGTTCTTTTTTGTAAAATAATCCCTCAGGTCTGAAAAAGGATAAAATAATACAGGAGGGATGAAATTTTATATACTTTAACGAGTTGGAAAGCACAAGCACTCGACAATATTTTCATGTTTAATGAGTCTAAAAAGGGTTTAAAGAGGACTCTATCATTTTCTTTTCATTTTTGAATCAAAGCTCTAAAAGAAGACATAAATTTTTCTTGGTGGTCAAAGATGTTCAATTCACTGTTTAGCACATTAGATTCTTTCATCAGTTGTTAAACCTACTCAAAACTCCATCAAATTGATTAGAAATACATATATATGGACGAAAAATGAACTAAAACTAACATTTCACTTTGAAGTACATGAAAAGTAAACATAAAAAGTAGTTTTAACATGCCATTTTCATCATTTCATTTCAAATTTGGGATTTTGGAGCTCTGAAGCGGTTTTCCCCCTCAAATTTCACTAGTCGATTGCGAGAGATCCTGTGGACCATTCTTCGTGCCGTCAGGACCAGGTAGCAGCTACCCTTAAACTCTTCATTTTAATTCCATCTTTTCTTAATTTTGGGCAAGTTTTTTCACTTTTCTGGGCCCCTAGTGTTTAAATATTTTGATCCCCAATCATCGCACCTAGCTTGTATTGAAAGGTACGATGCATACTGAGTTTTCAATAGGTCAGTCAATATGCATCTCACCTTGCCCAAAGGAAGGGTGCGGTGGGCCCAGAAAGGCAACTTTATACAATGTTTTTTCATCAAATTTTTCCCTGTTTTTGCTCAAAATTTGATCCTAACTCACCTAATGTTTGCATCTTAAATATTTTTTGGATCAAGATGGTTGTCACATGGCATGAACGAGAACACGAAGAGGAGGACATGATTGCTTTACATAACCAAGGCACAGGGGATGCACTAAAGAACTATGGTTTACTGAAGTTTTTCCGCATATCTGGCATGAGACAACAAATTAGTTTGTTGCAGTATCTTCTTAATGCTTGGGATCCTATTGACCAGGTATTCCAGATCATAGGTAAATCTATTCCTTTCACGGTCAAGGATATTTATTTTCTAACGGGTTTGTCGAGGCGTGGTGCCCCTCTTTCACTATCAGGATTTGCTCGTGGGGGTGAAACTGTGAAAGATTACATCCATCAGTTGTGCAGGGATGGATCTCAACCCAGTAGATATGGTAAGATTAATATTTGGGATGTTACCGATCGACCTTTGAGGACCATTCTATTTACCTTTGCTAGATTAGCTAGCAGCGCGGCCTTACATTTGGCGAATAGATCCTACATGTATTATGCCTTGGAATGCTTGGAACCGAAGGTGTTCAAATGGTGTGAGGCGATAGTTCCTATCATAAAATAACAACTATCCAAAGTAAAGAATGGAAGAACCAAGAACTTTGGTTATGGATCCATATTGACTGCTTTTGCTTTGGAAAGAATTCCACTGATGCAACCTCAAAACATTTCACTGGGATTTCCTACACCGAGTGTTATAGACATTTTTGGGCACTGCAACCCCAAGAATAAATGTCCATAAACCAAGGGATCCTAAGTCCCTAAAGGTTTTGTTCCAACCCCTAAAAGAACAAGGTCAACTGATTATAGCATCTCCTAGAAGTTCTCCATGAAAAACTACTCAGAACTAGTCAAAATTGGACCATTTCACCTGCTCCATAGGCAAAGTGCGTTGCATCCCACCTGAATACACACAGTAGGTGTGATGCATGTCAAAAAAACCTTCTATGGGGTGCGATGGGCGAGAAGGGACAAATGGCATGGTCAATCCACAAGGTGGAGCAGCATGGAATCTTCCAGAAACCTCTCTTGTGACACTTGCCTCTCTGAATTCGACCAGGGATGAGTAAGAGATCATCAATATCCAAGTGGAATCAAGAACTATCAGAGAGAAGACACTAATCAAATCTCAAAAGCTGACTCACCTCCATTGCAGACATCTATATATGGATCCCTCATCCCAGAGAGGATCCCTCATCCCAGAGATCCAGAGGCTGGAATTTTGTATCTTGTAAGGAAGTGTTGTTGGTTTCTTGGTGCAGTATCATAGTGTTGGGTGATCTAAGCTTTTCATGAGGTGAATAAGGGCTTTTATGCTGAGAGGATGATGCTGGGTCAGAACAATTG
Organism: Pinus tabuliformis; assembly: GCA_031772625.1. Lineage (NCBI taxonomy): Eukaryota > Viridiplantae > Streptophyta > Pinopsida > Pinales > Pinaceae > Pinus > Pinus tabuliformis. The sequence goes on from CM062815.1 coordinate 828,108,631, forward strand.
GTTGTAATCCTCTTTGCTCTTTCTTGATTATCAATAAAGCTATTCAAGTTTTCCTCCACATTCTTGTATGATTGATGATTTATGCATTTGTGTGGTCAATGTACATCTGATCCTATATTGTTTATGATAATAGATCGATGTTCTTGGATAGTGTTATGCTGCCTTGATTCTACAGGTACTCTTTGAAGCTGGGTAGACAAGGAAGTGAGTGGCAAAGACCTGCCAGAAGAGAGAGGAATCAAGCAAGGAACCAAGCACAAGATAGAGGTTGGTCTCCTTATTCTTCTCTTATCTATTTCTCATAAAGGAAAACGAAAGTAGTTTTTAGTATGTTTGTTTCTAAGGTAGCTACCAGCCTTAGTGGGACTAGCAGCTCTGCATAGACACTAGTTTTCCTGATAACAAAATGGCGACTCCAATGGGGAGTGAGTAGATTTTTTGTTCATCGACATTTGTTTACTTTATAAACTTACAAATGGAGCCTGAAGTCAATCCAGCTAGCCTTCGAACTGCATTTGCTATGCAAGTGCAAAGTAGATCAACGCTTCTTCAGTCAATCTCTAGGTTTTGTTTATGAATTAAACGATTGATTTACAAGCTCTCTAATTGCCCTCGTGGTGGCTCTAGTAACCTCCTTAGATCCACCCCTGTGATTGATTTACTGATTACCACTTGCTCGGCTTAAATCCTTGAACTGAACTACAAATTGTGACCCGGAATCCAATCAAAGTCTCGTCCCCGGTCCAGCGCACTATCTGTTCTATGAACTTCAAATGCATCGCACTTCCCGAGTGTAGTAGGTGTGTTGCATTTCAGTTTCACTGTGTTATAGGTGCGTTGATCAGACAAGGCCTTGTTCCTAATTTGGTTTCTGTGTTCACTCTTTTCAGCTCTATTCAAGAGTTTTGCTGCCTGTAGTCAGTACACCTCTGTTTGAAACCCATTTCCTTGTTGTTATTCCGCCTCCATTTTGCAAAGAACTGTAAATGTTTTTATGTATTTTTGAGTCATTTTCAGTTCTCCTTTACAAAGAAGTAGCGTAATTGTACTGTCGTTTCTTGATTTGAAAGTGTCGCAAGTGTCATTTTCAGTCATAGAATAGAATCTGATTGTTCTTGATAGTCGATTACACTGTTACTCTTGTATTTGATTTGAGTTAGTAGTTTTCTAAGTGTCGAAAGCAAGTTTTCAATTCCAAATAACAAAGTTTCATCATTGTCCTCATTTTGTTTTGAAAAGAAACTTGTTAGTAATTGTCGCTTTGGAAAATAATTCAGATTTGCGCTTAGCTTTCTTTTTATCATTCACACATTAAGAAGGCTGAAAACAAATACATGCATGTGCATTTGCATTTAGACTGTTTTTTGGTTTGATTTAGGACAGTGCATATAGTGTGTGCTCTCTGCTCTTTGTTGAAAGAACGCCATCTCTCTTTCCTTAGTAGCTAGGATTTTCATTGCAAAAAGAAGATTAAACGACTGTTTATCATCTTAGATTGCATTTTAGGAATTGTACATCTACATCACGCGGTGAACCTGAAAGGTAAATTTCTTAAGCAAGATCAACCATAAATAAATTTAATGAATCTAAAAACACTTTGGAACCTAACGCACAACATCTAGAAGTCTAGGCTAGAGATGTATTCCAGCATCGTAAAGCCTGGTAACTGTTGTTTTCACTGTTGGTTGGGTGATTCCTCCACTTTGAGACGATAAGTACTAGTACGGACCTGAGCTCCCATGTACTATCGAGTATATTTTTGGAGACCACAATAGGCTTTATCCTTTATCCATAGGAAGTCGTGTATGTCGCCCTATTGATTGCAATGCACTGAACACAGCATTCGGGAATATTGACTACCGTACCGTAAAAAGTATTCTGCAGTTTTGCGATTGGTTTGGTAATTCCTCTGTCTAGATTTCCAGAGCAGTCCCTTTCATTCCTTTTCAGACTCCTTAACAGAAAAGGTCCATCTGAGCACTTGTCACTTTAGGCTCATTAAAAATCGAAGGCGACTAGAGTCATCTTTGTTTTTTCTCGACTCTTAAAAATTGAAAAAACAAGTTGTGTGAAAGCGTCTAAAATCTATTTTAAACGGAATAATCATCACCTTTCCTACGTTGATCTTAAGTTGAGAAAAATGGATTCCACCAACCAAGGAGTTCCCCTTGGAGGAAATCCTAGTCCCTTCTCCTCTTGGGGAGATGTTGGTGCACCCCATATTGCCACATTGTCCCTTCCAGGATTGATAATCGGCTTACCCGTATGGCTCTTCTCAAATTCTGTCGTTCAGAATACCGTGATTCCTGAACAATCGACTCAACAATTAAACGATATTAGAGTTACCCCTCAACCCTCTACTTCGTCCAATTCTTACTCTCCTCCTTCCTCTTCACTTGCTGGAGCTAGTAAAGCCCAAAATCAAGTAACTGAGAAGAAGAAGAAGGAGCCAAAGGCAAAAAGGGGCAACCAAGCATCATCTAGCGAAAATCCACACACTGCACCGACCAGGCCTAAATCGCCATGTGTCATTTGCAAAGGAGACCACTATCATCGAGATTGTCCTTGCATCCATCGGATCTTAAGGGACTGGTCTCCTCGTTTGCACAATCCGGGGTCATCAACCTCTGATGATCATGTTGAGCATACACCGTCAACTAGTGAAAGTGAAGCCCTTGGACAAAAAGGAAAATATAAATTTCCTTGTAAATTGTGTGAAGGAGATCACGCCATCCACCGTTGTCCCTTCTTAGATGAAGCTAAAATAGTTTTGGATGACCGTCCGGTTTCACCGTTACGGCTTCCTCCTGGATACAAGAAACTCTTGCCAAGTTCGTCACTAGTTGAAAATCCGGCTGACACGCCCTTGTGGTCTGCCGAAGCGTCTTTCATTGAAGATAAACCATCTGATTCCATACCAGACGAAATTCAAAAGGTCGAGGCAGCAGTTGACCCGGTCTTGCCTTCAGAAGGTCCATCTTCAGATGATACAGTCACCGAAGAGAACAAGAACGACACCATTCAAATTCTCTTCGTAAGCACAGACTCCGATGAACATGGGGGCAGTCTACCCGTTCCTTTACCGCAGGAAGGAAGTTCTTCAGAGTCATATCCGACCGTCTATTTGGTCCCACCTCCAAGCAACCTAGTTGTTTCCTTCGACTGGAATCTACTAGGCAGACCCCGTTTACCGGCTAGTGTACCATTTCGAATCATTACTCAAATATATAGAATGGTCATGGTCGGTACCATCATAGATGAAGGGGCTTCTGTGAGTATCCTTTCCTCAACTGCTTGGAAAGCGCTTGGTTCGCCATCGCTTTTGCCTGAAATGAGAAATCTAACAGGCTTTGACAAAGGAACCAGTCGACCGTTAGGGATCCTTCCTAATGCACCGATAACATTGAGAGGGAAAACCGTTCACATGAATGTAATGGTAGTCCAAGGACCCCTAGATTATAATCTACTCCTTGGAAGAGACTATATTTATTGCATGGGAGCCATTGTCTCCTCACTCTTTAGAGTAATGTGTTTTCTGCATGAAGGAAGAGTGGTCAAGCTCGTAGACCAGCTTTCATTCCCTGGTTCACGCATAGCAAATAGTCATATACCATCCCTGAATGGTGTTTTCACGCAAGGAATGTCTCATCAATCCCCAGTCCATCCTCCTGATGAGCGTGAGTGATTCGGAGGGCATGAATGAAACCCAGGGGGCATGCACCCTGGTCTGCTTCGGCAGGAAAACTTCAGGTATAGGGTAGGTTTCCGCGAAGGATATATGACTAGTCTGACACACCCGTCCGTTTAGGAAAAGGGGATTAGGCTAGAATAATATTCCCTCGTCAAAGTTATGTGAGTGGAGGCGTGTGCGCCACTCACCTTTGTCTATTTCGGTAGACATCTCCGAAGAAGTGTTTTGTTTGTGGTACAGATAGAACAATCTTTGGTAACCTGAAAAAGGTAGGCCTTTCCTGATAAAACAAATGTTTTGTCTGCAAATTGAGGGGTAACCTCCAAACTCTATTTCACTATACCTGGGAGCATGCAAACCTTTTGGCATGCAAGCTAAGAGCAACCATTTATTTTTTAAATTTATTGATTGTTTCCTAACTTTCATAAAGAAAGGATGTGGGGCAAAGCTTTGAAAAAGTGCCGTTTTTAGATGAAACATTCTTATTATATGACTGGATCAAGCAGTTTTAACACGGACTTCAAGCTCGTTAAAAAATAAACATAAGCAATGAGCAAGTGCTTCCCCCAGCATTTAAGCTCATTTTAAAATAAAAAATGAACCAATTTCTGGTAAATAACCATCGTGAATGTAGTACTTCAGCCTTTGAAGCCTTGGTCGTGTTCTCATCATCACCTCCACTCTTTATTGGCCGATCATTCACCTCCACTTGATTGTTTACTCCTTTTGAGGAACAGCTGCAAAGAGTGATCTTGTTAGCCATCCTTGTGACACTGCCGTGATTGGAAAATTCCAAACCTTACCTGGAATCAGCTGCTACTCCAATCTATCACTCGTTCCTCAAAAAACGAGTCTCCTTTAAGCTCTTTTCAACTGACTTGTCAAATATGAAAAGATTACTGAGCCATTAGCCTCTCCAGGTCGTTAAAGTGACCAAAGTGCTATCCCTCCTTTAGATTTTAATCTTTTTGGACCTGAGGGATTATTACACAAAAAGATCGAGCGCTTGTTTTGTTCAGCTCGTTAAAATTACCGAAAATTCATCCCTTTTGTATTATTTTATACTTTTTCGGACTTAAGGGATTAGATGAAGAAAAAGGATTTTTGGAGTTTCTTTACGTCCCTTTTCAGACTCTCTAAAATTGAAAAGGACCAAGTTATCTTTGTCGTTAAACTCGTTAAAACCTAATAGCGACAAACTTGTCCATAACAGACAAGAACAAGTTTCACTATTGATAGGCTCGTTAAAACATAGCGATGGGTTTGCCTGAAGGGCAAATTATAGAACAAGCATATGTTATCCTCCTCAAGCTTGACAAAAATAAAGAGGTACTGGTCAGCAATAACTGGGAAAAAATTGGGAAGAAAACTTGAAGAAACTTTGTTGGTAGCAAGTCGCTCTTGAACATGACACTTTCACTCCACATCCGAGTTGGGTTGGGTTGTTCCATTCACTGGTCACATCACCATGGTTCCATCACACCATCCACATTTGGGGTTAATGCTACCAATCCATCATGTCAGTGTCGCCGATATGTTCAAGAGAATTCGCTCAGAGAATTCACCTGTGTCTCAACCACTATAATACATTTTCGCTCCATTCTTTCATGACTGCCACCCTGAACCATATATCACCATATCGTTTTCACCTCCATTAAAATCATTTGCTCCATTCCATGTCATTGATGTGGGATTCACTAAGGCCCTCCTGTGATAGATCGCTTCTTGTCGACATCAGCTCATTATCCAAGAAGTCGATCTAGGAACAACCCTTTGAGTACTTTGAAGCTTGTATGCCTCAATTACAAGTTTCTCACTTCTGACGACAGGTTTACATCAATGGCCTTCGACCGAAATATTTTGCATGGTGTTCGACGCCAAGTCCCTTATTCACACCATGTGAATTGTGATGCAGTACCTTGAGGGTCATCATCATTATCGGTGATTCCTCTCGCGCCTGTTAACAGCTTACATCATTGGCTGGTAATTAGGCGATGTCTTTCCATGTTCGACTCCAGAACATCTCTCACATGGATCGACTTGTACTTTGAGTAAAGATAGAATGAGATTGAAGACCCCAGATCTAGTTTCATCCATCCAGGCTGTGATATATATTCAGGAAAATAAAGACATCAAATGTACATCATTGCTACACAGATAATCATCCAATGTAAGGGATGATGGCTCTACCAGAATCATCAGTCTACACTCAGACGATTGTTCGTCCTATGTACATGAAAATGAATTTATAAAGCTGAGCATGGGAATGCCCACCTCAGCTAGATCATGAAAATAATATGAATATAATGTATTGTATTGTATCTTATTACAGGTCGCCTTCCAGCTCGAAAAAACTTCGGATCCTCATGATAAAGCATTTCACCCGACATCAAAAGATTAATGACCTCAGGCTTTAGGGGGCAACTGTTATAGAAATTTTTGGGCACTTCAACCCCAAGCATAAATTTCCATAAACCAAGGGCTCCTAAGTCCCTAAAGGTGTTGTTCCAACCCCTAAAAGAACAAGGTCAACTGATTATAGCATCTCCCATGAAAAACTACTCAGAACTAGTCAAAACTGGACCATTTCACCAGCTCCATAGGCAAAGTGCGTTGCATCCCACCTGAATACACACAGAAGGTGCGATGCATGTCAAAAACCCCTTCTATGGGGTGCGATGGGTGAGAAGGGACAAATGGCAGGGTCAATCCGCAAGGTGGAGGAGCATGGAATCTTCCAGAAACCTCTCCTGTGACACTTTCCTCTCTTAATTCGACCAGGGATGAGTAAGAGATCATCAATATCCAAGTGGAATCAAGAACTATCAGAGAGAAGACACTAATCAAATCTCAAAAGCTGACTCACCTCCCTTGGAAACATCTATATATGGATCCCTCATCCCAGAGATCCAGAGGCTGGAATTTTGTATCTTGTAAGGAAGTGTTGTTGGTTTCTTGGTGCAGTATCATAGTGTTGGGTGATCTAAGCTTTTCATGAGGTGAAGAAGGGCTTTCTTGCTGAGAGGATGATGTTGGGTCAGAACAATCGATTGTAATCCTATTTTCTCTATCTTGATTATCAATAAAGCTATTCAAGTTTTCCTCCACATTCTTGTATGATTGATGATTTATGCATTTGTGTGGTCAATGTACATCTGATCCTATATTGTTTATGATGATAGATCTATGTTCTTGGATAGTGTTATGCTGCCTTGATTCTACAGGTACTCTTTGAAGCTAGGTAGACAAGGAAGCGAGTGGCAAAGACCTATCAGAAGAGAGAGGAATCAAGCAAGGAACCAAGCACAAGACAGAGGTTGGTATCCTTATTCTTCTCTTATATATTTCTCATAAAGGAAAACGAAAGTATTTTTTAATGTGTTTGTTTCTAAGGTAGCTACCAGCCTTAGTGGGACTAGCATCTTTGCATAGACACTAGTTTTCCCGATAACACTAAGGGAACCATGGATGCAGAGATGGGTGGACCTTATGGCTAGACATGCTGGCTAGTCACAGATCTCCTTCTCAGATGCCTTTTTTGAGTGGTTCAATTACCAGGAGATGGTGTTTGTGGAGTATCCATATACCGAGATGGATTTCCGAGGCGATCCGGATTTGGCTTTACCAGTTGGTGAGCAGTGGAGTGCTATAGGTAAAATGATTTGACAACATCTTTGTTTTTTCAGTTTTATAATGTTTTTGTGTTTTTGATGTTACCAAGACTAAAAAAGCTTATATGTGTGTGCAAATATTGGACCAATGCGACCAGTGGTACGCCCACAGGAAGCAGATGACGCTCCAGCAGGGGAGGCTGTAGGGAGGGCGGTCCTTTGGGATCTGGACATATCAGAGACCCTAGAAATGCTACAGGATCAGATTGAGGGCCTCACTCTCGGCATATAGGATGTCAGGACCAATGAGTTACCTTTGAGGTTATAGCACCATACTACTAGTGTACCGAGTCGTTGGACTAGGTTCTTGCGCATGATAGCATAGGCGATGACATGTTATCACTAGCATCACTAGTCTAGGATGTTTTTCTGAATTTACTTTGAGTTTCTTGGTCAGATGACCGATTTTGTCTTGGACACAAAACATTTTATGAAAACTTATAAACAGTTATCTACTTTGATTTTGGGAGTTTTATTTTGTCTAAGTGATGAAATCCTAATGCAAATGTTTATATGAATAACTTTCTTTACAAATGCTACAAATGTCTATTTAACACATAGTTTGCTAATGAATCAGTCAATGTGTTTAAGTTAATGAAAATGTGTTGATATTAAATGGAATCAAAATTTCTTTCCAAAATCCTCACTCTTAGGAACATGCGATAAATAGCTAGATTCCGAACAGAATAAACACTAGTAAGTTGTAAAATGAAGAGTTGTGAATCTAGCCTAATAATGAGTCAGCGTATGCCATGTGAAATGGAATCAGAGAGAAGTTCAATCAACGTGCTATACTCAGCGATGTTTTTCGTCGATCGATCGATACATATCCCCTGAAACTCACTAACTTGCTGCTTGGAGCGAAGATGGCCCAGGCCATAGAAGATGGGTTCTGCGTACTACGACTAGCTCCGTCGGCATACCCAAAAAATGGTTCCAAAAAGTCTGACATCTGCAACAAATGTGAAGTGGATTACCTAACCAAAATGACAACTCTAAAAGAAAATACTCAAAATGAAATAAAAGCATATGTACAATGAGTTTACTACACTTGATCAAGCATAGTAGCGTTTAAGATACAACCCATTTCGGGGCTGCGACAGTGGAATCCCATCATAATAGACTAGCTCGTAGGCTCCTTTTTTTAATACACATTTAACAATGTAAGGGCCCATCCATAATGGTTCAAATTTACCTGCTCCTGATTTGTCAGAGTCCTGATCGTAAAGCAACACCAGGTCACCTTCTGAGAAGACACAAGGCTTAACATTTTTGTCATATTGTGCGTTGATGTGTTTCTTATGTGCTTCGTTAGCCAATGCGGCATCACGATGGGTTTCATCCAGATGGATTAATTCCAAGAAACGAGCTTCTTCTTCAGAAGTTTTGGGAAGCAGGTCGATTACAAGCTTGAGGGATGAGATTTCGCATGGAATTGCTAAGACTGCTTCTAGACCATACACCAACTGAAAGGGCATAAATCCGAACGCATTTCTCACCGAAGTCTTATATGCCCACACAACTGAGTATAGGATTAAATGCCAATTCCATTTATGGACTCCAATCATTCTTTGCAGCATGCGCTTAAGGACTTTGTTGATTGCCTCAACTTGTATGTTATCTTGCGGATAATATGGAGTAGAACTATCATGGGACAGTCCTAATTTGGTAGTTAATTCGATCATCGTGTGATTGCGAAAATGCGACCCATGATCTATGACTATGGCCTATGGAACATCGAGTCTAGAAACTACATGATTGAAAAAAAAGAGTGCAGTCATTTCGCCGCTGTTGTTCAATGTAGGCATTGCCTCAGCCCATTTTGTAAAGTAGTCGACAATGACTATAATATATCCATGCCCCTCAGCTGAGGTGGGGTTACATGTCATGAAATAAATACCCCATTTAGAGAATGGGCCAATAGCAACGACTGGATGCAGTGGTGCAGGAGGTAATCTGGTTTTGTGATCAAAAATTTGACAGGCATGGCAACTTCTGACTGCAAGTATGCAATCTTTGAATATGGTAGGCTAGAAGTAACCAGCTTGTAAGATCTTTTGTGTAGTAGCGTAACCAAATAGATGCCCCCCACAAGCACCTGAATGACAATCATTCAAAACTTTTTCAGCCTCCTCATACGTGAGGCACCTTCATAAAACCGTATCTACACCACGATGATAAAGTGTATCACCAATGATCAGATAATATTTTTCTTGGTATCGAGTACGTTGCTATTTAGAGCGAGAGGTGTTAGGCCTAAAATTTTGGGTCTGGAGATAGATCAGTATATCCTCGTACCACAGATCACTTGACGATATCATAAACAGAGTCTCATCCACGATTGATTCTTCTGATGTTAAATCGTTGGATGATGAGGGAAGGTTGCAAAGTAACTCTGCAAAGACAAGAGACTTCTTTGATTTCGATTTGATGAATTCCAGATCAAACTCCTGCAATATGACTATCCATTTGGAATATTTTCCCCCCAGAAATTGACGTGACAAAATGTATGTCATAGGGTTGCAATCTGACACAATGGTAGTTTTGCGAAGGAGTATATAATGTCGAAATCTCTGTACTGCTTGAACGGCTGCTAAAGCCAACCTTTCAACATAAGAGTACTTGCTTTCTGTATCATTAATATTACAACTTAAATAATATATAGGATGTTCAATTCCATCATTTTCTCGCACTAAAACCATTCCAATGGTTGTATCTGCAGCGGTGAGATACAGGTAAAATTATTTTTGATAGTCAGGGGCATACATTAATGATGCTTTTATCAGGGAAACTTTGAGATCATGAAAGGAAGCTTGCGCAACCTGATCCCAATGGAAGGGTACCCCTTTCTTCAAAAGACATGTATAACCTTTGGCAAGTTCAACATAATTTGTAATGAGCCTCGTCAGAAAGTTAGCTTTCCCTTGGAGTCTTTGAATCTGAAGCAAATTTGAAGGTGGAGGCATGTCAAGAATTGCCTGAACCTCTAATGGATCGAGTCAAATTTTGTCCTTAGAAACTACAAAACCAAGTAGTCGACCAAAACCAACACAAAACACACATTTGTGTGGGTTGAGTCGTATCTTGTAGTGTCGGCAATGCAAAAATATGGCTCTCAAATGTTGTGGATGATCAGTGCATTTTCGAGAATGAGCAGTTAGATTGTCGAGATATGGTTGAATTATGTGTTTGATGTCATGGAAGGCGTAATTCATTGCCCTCTGAAATATTTCCCCTGCATTCTTCAAACCGAAAGGTAATTTACGATATGCGAATGTGCCCCACGGACATATAAATGCAATTTTTGACTAGTCTTGTGGGTGGATATTGATTTGATTATAGCCCGAAAACCCATCCATGAATGAAAAGATTTCGCATCCAGCACATTCATCAATAATCTAGTCGATAAAGGGTGTAGGATAGTTGTCTTTCGGACATGCTTGATTTACATCCCTATAATCGATGCACACTCTAATCGTTCCTTGTTTTTTCATCACAGGAACAATATTCGATACCCAATTAGTGAGAGGTATAGGGTAAATGAAGCCAACACGCAAAAGTTTTTCAACCTCTGCTTTAATGGCAACGACTTTCTTTGGATGAACAGGTCGAAGCCGTTTTCATACTGGTTTGACATCTGGATACATCTTGATCTCATGTTCAACAATTCTCAAGTCAATGCCTGGCATTTCTTCATATGACCATGCAAAGACATCTTTGAATTTGCGAAAAAGAGCACAATAATTTTCTAGTTCTGATGGAGAACAAGATTTTCCAACGTGAATATTCTCTACAACATTAGGTTTGGTTGAAATATTAATGGCGATAGTTTCTTCAATGTTGGACAGATTTCGCTCGGAATCTACTGTATTTACAGAATTTAATAAAAAATCAACAATTGAAGGGTGATTGAGGTCGTTTGAATAATCTTCATTGTCATCTCGAAGGTGGGAACGATGATGATAATCTTCCCACGACATCTCTTCTATCATCATTGATTGGATGATTCCTTCGTCTGTAGAATGTATACGAGACCAAGGATCAGAAGAGGTACCATATTCTAAAGACCTATCTACCCAAACACTCGTCGAGTGCAGATTCGGGTTTGTCGCACAAGCCCAAAAGATTGATTGCTACAAATATTCAATGGGGCTTGGTGGCAACACCTCACAATGATCCTCACTATCAAAATAGTCGAAACTCTTCTTAAACTCAAATGATGTAGAAGAGATCATGTGGCAGGTTTCCACTGTGGCCACTTCCGAGAAACCAGATGGAGACGAGAGGGCAAAAGTACCCATCAAGGACGGATCTTTTAGGAGACCTACTCCAACATTTTGAAGCGATTGTGAACTTCCATGGATCAATGGAATTCTTCCAGTAGCTTCTGAACTATTAGCAAAAAAAGCTAGTTGGTCAACGATTGTGATTCCACCTTTGAAGGGAAATGCAATCTTTCGAAAATATGTAGACACAACGGCAGCCATAGCATAAAACTAGGGCCTTCCTAGTCAAATATTGTAGTCAAGGAGTCCATCTACGACCTTGACTTCAATATCTATTGTTTTTCCCCCCAGTTTAACTTGCAAGCTAATTAAAATCCCATATGGAGTGTACGTTCTTCCATCGAATGCTTTTAATGTTGTTGGTGATCGCGACAAGGGTGGTGAACCAAGAGTTTCCCAGCAACTCATTGACATAATACAAGTAGATGCCCCCTCACCAATGATGGTTCGATGAACATTTTTATTGAGGGATTTTACGTGTATAAGGAAAGCGATTTGGGCCGATAATTGTGGTGTATATCCAGTATGATTAAAGACCACCAGATTGGAATCCGTTGGATCGATCCCACCTATTGTTGATAACAAAGCCTGCTTTTGGGAGGGACAATTTTGTAATACCTCAAGTGTCGACATAGCGGATGGAGATTGAGCCAAATCCTTCACTATATTATAATTCTAAGAAGCTCGAGCACAAGGATTAAATGTCGATTTATGTACGACTCCCTTTGGCGGCTTAATGGTTAATTCAGGAATAATGGGTGGAACAAATTCTAGCGAAGTTGTTGTCGAACCACTAGGTTGATCAGTAGCCTGGTTTCGACGACGATGGATTCCCATAATATTTACTCCTTGCTGATACCAAAACATCATTCTGCTTGTTTGCGATCGATAACATAAGCACTTGGGATGTGGAAGCATTATCGGTAGCAACCATATGAGTTTCTGGGTTCAGAAACAGATCAGTCAACACCGCTGAGGTATTTGAAGCCTTCAAAAGTTTTGAAACCTAAAATTGATGTTGACAATCGCTCGTAAAATTCTCCTCGTTACATATCAAACATGGATAACGAGGAGGTTTCCTTGCTGCAGTAGGGTTTTCAGATGATTTTTCAGGAGTGGAATTCTCCTATTTCTTCTTATTATTTTTCCCTTTCTTCTTTCCCCCTGGTTTCTTTGGATTTTTTCCTTTGTCAGATGACACGACATTAATCTCCGAGGCAAGAGAATTGTCATTTTCATTTTGACTAGAAACAACAAGAGCTTGACCAAATGGACCTCTTGCAGTTTGTGTGCTTGAGGAACTTATCACACCGTCACTGGCATGAGAGTCCCTACTCGATTTATGAGGAGGTGGAACAGAAAAAGCTGGTCTAGAAGTGTTAGGAATTTTGTTGTAGAGTGTGCCAGATTGTCTATATATCAAATCTAAATACTGGGCATGAGAAATGACTTGCTCTTTGGTGACAACTCCTCCTTTTGCCACATCCTCAGTGACAGATGGCAATAAGGACTTAATAAACCACTCAGCTAAAAGCTGATCAGGAACATACGTCTTTACCATTCGACGACGACGCCGCCACTCGTGAATATGATCAGATATGTGAGTGGACATGGTCTGTTTAAAATTGGTAAGGAGTTTTGTTCCAATTTCGTACTGGATGGGTAACTAAAAGTGGGTTATAAAGGTAGTGGCAAGGATGGTGAAGTTATCAAATGAAGCTTTAGGCAGTTCAATATACCATTTCTCTGCTGGAACAGTAAACGTTCTCTGAAAAAGGTGAAGTCTAATCAAATCATCATTCAGAGTGTTAGATGAGAACCACAAATGAAAAGTCATTACGTGATTCGATGGATGTTCAACAGGATTTCCATTGACCTTAAGAATATCAGAGGGAAGTTTATGAGGAATCGCTGGTCACCAAGGGGCATATGCAATTGGATCATTCGTGAATCGGTTCAAATCTGTTAGTTCTAGAGTTGCTACAAAAGGCAACTGCTAATTCAGGTTGGGTGGAGCATACCCAGGATAAGATGGAATTGCCTGAGTAATAGGTCTTTACATACCAGCATAAGGCATCTGTTGCTGGTAACCTTGATAAGGTTGTTGGACATAGCCAGTATAGGGTGGTTGTTGATAACCAGTTTGGAAATGTGGCTATCCATAACCTACAAAACCTTGTTGCCCAGATCCTCTGTAGGCTTGATATTGACCAAATCCAGTCTGAAATTGTGAACCAAGTGAAAATTGAGGTTGGGTTTGCTGGAATTTTGGTTGTTGATATTGTGCCAACCATGGTTGTTGGACCATTTGCTATTGCCTGGTACCAGAAGATTGACCAAGTTGTGGATTGACAATACTCGTTTGCGCATGAGGCGTTCCAGATAAAGAAGCACTAACCTGAGGTTGCAGTTGAGCTGTAGAGACAAGTGGTTGTTGTATCACAACCTGAGAGACTTGAGTCTTCTGCCTCGAAACTTGAGGTTGCGAGGAAGAAGGAGAAGGTTGAGGTTGAGACACAATAGGTTGTGCTTGTGATTGCAACACAATCGGAACAGCAGGTGTAATAGGAATATTCGACACAGGTTGGATCGGTTGCATTGGATATACACCCCTTGGTTGTTCTGGCAGTATTGGTACCCAACCACTAGATGTAATTCCAGTTTGACCTAAATATTGTTGAAAACTCTCATATGGTGGTCCCCCAAAAAAGGGAGGAAACGGTGAATAGGCATACTTCTCTCCATATGGCAGCAGTACAGTGTTTAAAGGATATACCGATCTTTGATGACTGGATTGCACATATTGATACTGATATGCAGGATCAAATGGTTGAGTTTCAATGTAAGAAAAAACAGATGGGAGTCTGGATGAATAAATGGAAGCAGACCATGGCACCGAAGCAGCCCCTGAGTGGACTCTAGCTAGTGATTGATAACCAGCTGGAACAGATGGTGTATCGTATAAATATGACTCAAGTGTACCAGAAAGCATTGTAGGAATAGCAAAAGGAGATTTTTCCGCAACTGCATCATATGACACATTCCTAGATGTTGATGGTTGCTCAAACATGGTTAGCTTATCCAAAATCTCTCCAAGCGATTCGACAGGAACTTGCAATGAAGTAGGATTAAAAGGACCAAACTCAGGAGTAGAAGGATATAAATGAATCCTAGTTCCAAAATGAAATGAATTACTAGATGGGGGATCCTCTACTATCTCCTCTATAGTAATCAGACCAGGTGGAAGAGGTAGACTGTCAGGTCCATAAACGATTTTTGGAGTCGAAGAATGTATAGCTTCTGCAGTGATAGATACTGGAGGGGTGACACCTTCTGGATACTGAAACTCAAAGTCCAGATGTTTAGGTAAATGAACTTCAGTCTCAAAGGGACATTCTTGAACAACTACTGGTTCAAATGTAGCCTCGGTTTGAACTAAGATAGGTTCTGGATCAACTCTAGATGGAGTTGTTTCAGATACAGAAGGGTTTACTGTTACACTAGGATCAGTTCTAATGTCCTCTTGTAACTGCGGAACTTCCTCTTTGAAGGTAGATGTACCAGAAATAATATTAGTAATTTGAGTCTCTGACGATGTTAAAACAAAAGTTTCAAATAAACTATATGAGCTAGACTCAGTTAAACGAGACCACTTTTTCAGGATTGGCTTCGCTTCTGGAGGCAAAGATAGTTGACTCGCTAATCTCCGTGAACAACAGGGTTTTCATTGAATTTCTTTCACAATTGTGGATTACTTGATCAACTCAAAATTAAGGGGAAAATGATGTTATTCCAAATTCAATTACTTTTAATGACACTTGGACACAACTTTGCTTTTTCAATTTTTAAGAGTTGAGAAAAAGCTAAAGATGACTCTAGTCTCCTTCTATTTTTAATGAGCCTAAAAGGACAAGTCCTCCGATGGACCTTTTCTTTTAAAGAGTTGAAAAGGAACTAAAGTGACTACTCTGGAGAATATAGACAAAGGGATTACCAAACTAATCGCAAAAGTGCAATATACACCTTGGTGATAAATTAAAGAGAAATTACCAAGGACTTATGTACAGTATTCAATCTTCCTGAATGTTGTGTTTAGTGCATTGCGATCAATAAGGCGGCAGACTCGATTTCCTATGGATAAAGGATAAGCCTATTGTGGTCTCCCAATATATACGTGATAGTACAGGGAGCACAAGTCCGTGCTAGCACTTGTCGTATCAAAGAGGAGGAATCACCCAACCTTCAATGAAAACAATAGCCACTAGTTTTAACGACGCCGGAACATGTCACTAGCCTAGACCTCTAGATATGTTGCGTTAAGTTCCAAAGCGTTGTTAGATTCATTGAAATCCATTTTAAAGTTGGTCTTGTTTAGAGTTTTTCTTTCAATGGTTCATTGCGTAATGATGATCTGAAATTCCTAAGATGCAATCTACAATGATAAACAATATTTTGTTTATTTGAGCAATTAAAATCCTAGCTACTAGGGAAAAAAGATAACAGTGCTTTTAAGCAAAGAGCACACACTAATGCATTTCCCTAAATCATCTTTTCACACACAAATCATAAAATGATAAATGAAAATGCATGTATTTTTTTTCACTTTCCTTAATGTGAAATATGCAAAAAGAAAAACTAAAATGTAGCAAAGATCTGAACTATTTCACTCAAAATGACATTTTTAACAATTTCTTCTTCAAAAGGGAAAGGAAGACTCAAAACGACACTTTCAATTTTGAATAAAAATGATTTCGACACTTTGAATGTAAACAAATCAAACCAAATTCATCAAGAAAAGTTTAATCAATTATCAAGGGAAGGAATAATTTACGACACTTCTCTTTTTGACAAAAACAACAATTACGACACTTTTTGTATCAAAGCGACAAATCGACTAAGACAAATTTTCGACAAAGGATTGTAAATGAGGAACAAATACACAAAAACATTCACTGTTCCTAATGTAATTGAGGCTGATCTAAGTGATGAAAGTAAGCTTCAGTAAAGGGGTACTGTTCATATGTAGCAAAACAACCAAACAAAACTGAAAACAAGGTCAAAAACCCTAAATTTCTAGATGGAAAAAGAGTTCAGTCAATCATCGCACCTAGGCTTCACAAAAACTGAGATGTATCACACTTACTACACTCAGGAGGTGCTATACATACTAGAACACAGTGCGATGATCCAGGGAGCACAACTGAAATGGGTTTTGGCTCAAATGTGGAGTTGTTTTCAATGAATTAAGCTAGGTTTTGATGAACAATAATGAGCAAAGTATGATGGAATGTCTTGAGAGATTACTGAGCTACGAAAAGGGCATCTAGATGTGCTTGCAAGTCAAATGTTTAATTCATAAACTAAACCAGAGATTGACTGAAGCAGAATTCATCTACTATGCAATTGCAGAGCGAGAGCTGTTCGAAGGCTACTTGGCTGACTTCAGACTCTGTCTATAGTTTATCAAATTGAACATAAAACAAACATAACAACAAACAAACATTTGGTCTCCCTAGTGGAGTCACCAATTTGTTTCTGGGAAAACTAGTATTCCTAAAGAATGCTAGCCCTCTAGGTTTGGCATCTACCCTAGAAACAACAGTTTAAAAAAATTCAATGATTTTTTTTATGTGTAACATATAAGAGAAAGATAATGGAACCAACCTGGAACTTCCACTTAATCTCTTGCTTAATCTCTCTCTCCTTTGGCAGATCCTGCAACTCCTCCCCGTACTCAACACACTTGGAGAGTACTTGCACAAGTACAACAAAAAAGAACCGTCAAAGCATCGTGATCTATTACAACATAAACATTACAGAATCAGATATATAATGAACAAATGATAGCATTCACAATTGCACAATCATATGGGAGAAAACTTGAAGAGCTTTATTAATAGAAAGGAGAATTACAACCTAGTTGTCTGATCTAGTGCCATCCTCCTAGCTTCAATCCTTCTTCACCTCATGAAATAGCAAGATCACACCAACAAGAATACAATGCTCTCTCCTCAATGACAAACTATCAGCACTTCCTTGCAATTCACAACATTCCAGCCTTCTGATCTCTTGGATTGGAGATCCATTTATAGATGTTTGCAAGGGTGTGAGTCATCCATGGGGTTTGATTAGTGTCATTCCACTTGTTATAATTGGTTCCACAAGAGAAGGGATTGGAGATGGTTTCCTAGTTCCCTTGTTCATCCTTGGGCAAATTTAGAGAGGCAAGTGGCACAGGAGAAGTTTCTAGAAGATTCCATGAGCAACCAACTAAAAAACTATCCTGGACATTTTTCCATCCTCGCCCATCGCACCCTATAGAAGGCCTAAACAGTATGCATCGCACCTTGGTAGTGTACCACTCAGTATGCATCGCATTTTGCCAATGGAGCAACTAGTATGGTTCAGTTTAGGCAATTTCTGGATGGTTTCTCAAATGGAAATTTTGGGGAATGGTGTATTCAAATGACTATGTTCCTTTAGGGTATGAAACAAATATTTTAGGGGTGGATAAGCCCTATTTTATCGACATATAAGTTTGGGGTTGATATGCCCAAATATGTCTATAACATTAGGGTTTTCCATTGTTTCTCAACAATAAACAGTTCTTCGAGCCCCATTGTAACACAGTTCATAGGCATCTAGCTGCCACATCTCTTCTCAGAGATAAACTACCATTGCCCTACCTATTTTATTTCCATTTCTGTTTGTAAGCATATTTTATTATTTTACATTAATGAAATGAAGTATTATTTATGCTACATCTCTGTGTTTATGGTTATCTCTGTAATTTGTTGTGTTCCTGTTTAAATCTGGATCAATGGTATCAGAGTGGTCTGCTTTTTTTCTCTGTTTTTCTTTGCATGTCCCCAACGAGGTTGGGATATAAGGATTTAGTGCTTAAACTGGTTGAACCTTTGCAAGACTAGCCTCACAAATCTCAATGGCCTCCCATGGCGGATGAAAAGAAAGACGAGGGGACAGGAGATCCTATCAAAATATTGCTCGAAGAAGCCCTCGAGCGACCAAGGAATGCGATGATAGACAACTTTACCCAGATCCTTCAGTGGCTACCCAGAGGCGACGCATCGGCTTCTAGCAGCTCCTCTGGAAACGCAACACCCTTTAAGGTACAAGTTAATCTGGAAATCCCCATCTTCGAGGGTCAAATAGACATAAATGTCGTAGATAAATGGTTAAATCTGCTAGAGGGTTATTTTTCTGTTCATGATTTTTCTAGTTGGGAAAATATTATTTTCACTCTTCTTAAAGCAACCCCCGACGTCAAGGACTGGTGGGAAACCTACTGTGAGCTAAAGGATGAAAGTATAGGCTCACTATTTTTAGCCGCACCCACTTGGGATTCATTCCAAGATGCCATCATGGAGCAGTACTACCTTATCAGAAGCTATGAGGATCAATACATAAAGTGGACCATGTTGCAACAAGGAAAGGACCAAGACGTACCAGAGTTTACCAATATTTTCCATATCCTTTGCACAAAGTTTGGTATCAAAGATTTGGAGCAGCATTTGGTACTCAAATACCGCGGCTACCTGCACAAGTACATCCAGGAAGAAATAGAATTCTTGAACATCCCCTCGCTCGGCATGACATACCAATATGCCATCAAGGTCAAGCAAAAGTTTAAACAAAAGAAGCGAGACTTTGGATCTGTGAATTCGAAGCAAGGGAAAGGTGCCCCCAAACTACAAAACAAAGGAAAAAGCCAAGGCGAGATGGCCCAAGAAAACCCGCCAACGCTACAAGCAAAGAACAACACCATGAAGCTGAAAAAGGACACGGGAAAGTGGTGTGAGTTCCATAAGAGCTCCACTCACAACACAAGTGAGTGTCGGGCCAAGCAATCACTGGTGGCCGATTTAAAGTTTTCAGAATCAGATGCATGTTCCAACTTTGAGTCAGAACCCGACAAGGAGAATGACAAAGGGAAGAAGATTATCCATGCGGAGCCCAACACCACTGTTGCCACCACGAAGATACAGAAGGATGAAACCGAAGATCCAGAGGAGGAGGAGCGTCTCTTCCACTCCCAGATGTGGGTAAAGGGTTCCCCGCTACAGTTCATTGTTGACAACGGGAGCCAAAAGAACCTCATTTCGGCAGAGGTCATGAAGCAGTTGGGCTTATCGACCACAGCACATCCACAACCGTAAACCATCGAGTGGCTTCACCAAGGATGGGATCTTCACGTGAGCCAGCAGTTTCGCCTTCCATACAACATCAAGCCCTTCACGGATGAGGTATTGTGTGATATTTCTCCCCTTGAAGTTTGTGATGTATTATTAGGACAACCATACTTGTGGAAGCGATATGCTATGTATGAATTAAGGCCCCGTGTTTTTATTGTTACATTGGGAAATAAGTTGTACAGGATACCAGAGGTAGCACTGCCTACCGCCATCTCTTTGCTTACTGCAAAACAATGCAATAAGCTCATTTCCAAAACCGGGAATTTTGTTTTCCTGATCATACGCCCTCAAGGAAAGAGGAAGACGGTGGCCATGACCTCCAGACAAGGCCCCTCTACACAACAACTACAGATGGACAAGGTCGTGGAGGAGTATGAGGACATCTTCACTTCCCCTGCAGGGGTTCCTCTGCACTATCAGGTCAAGCACTCCATCGATATGACCCCAGGTGAGCCACTGCCCAATGGACCAATCTATCGGTGCTCTGTTCTGGAGAACGATGAAATCAAGAGGTAGATTCAGGAGCTGTTGCAAAAAGGTCACATCAGTCTAAGTTCATCGCCCTCTGGGAGCTTGATCGTGTTGGTACAGAAGAAGGATGGGACTTGGAGACTCTCTATTGACTATCGGGCACTGAAAAAGATCACTGTCCATAATAGGTACCCGATCCCACAGATTGATGACCTCCTGGACCAACTAAAGGGGGAAAAATATTTCAGCAATATTGATCTGAAGTCGGGATATCACCTAGTACCAATCGAACCCTTTGATGTGTGGAAGACTGCCTTCAAAGCCAAGGAGGGCCTTTTCAAATGGTTGGTTATGCCTTTTAGATTGACAAATGCTCCTGCAACCTTCATGAGGCTAATGGATGACATCTTACAGCCATTCACCAACTCATTCATAGTGGTATACTTAGATGACATCCTAATCTTCAACCAAAGTTGGGAAGAGCACCTCCACCACATCCGACAAGTTCTCCAAACACTGCGGCAACACAAGCTATGTGCCAATTTGGAGAAATGCACTTTTGGAATGACCCAGGTTCAGTATCTGAGATACATTATTAATGAACAGGGGGTGCATGTGGATCCAGCCAAGATCCAAGTCATTCAGGAGTGGCCATCTCCAGCCACTTTAACAAAGCTCCGTAGCTTTCTAGGTCTTGCCAACTTCTACCGTAGGTTCGTGTTGGGGTTTTCTCATATCACTTGCCCTTGAGTCAAGTCACCAAGGGAGGAGCGAAAGAAAAATTCTTTTTGTCTGAATCTCAACAGAAGGCATTCACAGAGTTGAAAGATTGCCTATGCATGACACTAGTGCTCGCGTTACCAGATTTGTAACAACCATTTGAGGTTGAGACAGATGCCTCTGACTATTCTATTGGGGCAGTCCTTACTCAACACGGGCATCTAGTGGCATATCACAGTAAGACACTTTCATACACAGTCCAAAAGTATCCTAGTTATGAAAAAGAGATGTATTCCATTGTGCAGGCCCGCTGACAATGGAAGAATTACATTTTGGGGAAGGAAATGGTCATCCACACAGACCACCAACCCTTGTAGTTCATACAGACCCAAGGGAAATGCAGAATGATCACCATCAAAAGTGGTCTACATACCTACAACAGTTCCATTTGAATATCAAGTATAAGAAGGGCAGCACCAATAATGTTGTAGATTAACTCAGTCGACCACCGATCATGGTGTTAACCACCGTGCTCAACTCTTGTGGGCACGAGACTTCTGATTGGCCACTTCTCTACAAAAGCAACCCAGAATTCGGCCACACATACCAAACACTCTTGGAGGGTCAACATGTTCCAGATTTTCACCTCCAGGATGCCCTGTTATGCCACCTGGGTCACCTTTGTGTTCCTTCAAGCGAGCATGCCAAGATGATTTGGGAAGCACACTACAGTCGGGCTATTGTCCATTTCGGGGTCGAGAAAATGGTGGCAATACTGCAACAGTATTTCTATTGGCCGAATCTTTGACAAGATGTCAAGAAGTACATCAAATCATGCACTGCCTGCGCCATTGCCAAACCGACCATCAAGAAGCAAGGCCTCTATACCCCGTTGCCTACCCCTAGTCGACCTTGGGAATCCATCTCCATGGATTACATGCCAGGCCTTCCTTCCACTAAGCATGGAAATGACTGTGTTTTTGTGGTCATCGACCGGTTCTCGAAGATGGCCATTATGGCAGCCTACAAGAAGAATATCACAGCAGAAGCCACTGTTAAACTCTTCTTTGAACGAGTGTGGGTGCACTTTGGGATTCCACAATCTATCATCTTAGATCGGGATAGTCGATTCCTCAGTACATTTTGGTCTAGTCTCTGGTCGATGCTGGACACCAAACTCACTAAGTCCACAGCCTTCCATCCTCAAACTGATGGCCAGACAGAGGTTGTCAACACGATGGTTGTACACATTCTGCACATGTACAACTCAAAGCATCCATGCACATGGGACAAGAGCCTCCCCTATGCTCAATACAGCTACAACCGAGCTCTTCACAGCTCAACTGGCCAGTAGGTGGTGAGCTCCAGTATTGTAGCAATAATGCTACAACTCCTGGGGCTTCCTGTCTCTTAATTTTATCAACCTGGTAGTTCGTACAAACTTGGAAGCGGCGGTGCTATATGCACAAGTACTAGCTCTTGTCGCAGCTGTCACTTGGTCAGCTGGCACAAGTCCGCTAGGGCTCAAGCCAACTTCTATAGGCTCTCAGAAGAAGCTTGCTAATTGATGGACGAAAGCTAATCTCAAAGGAAAGCTACTTTACTTGACAAAAATGAACTGAAAGCAAATCAAAGCATGTAAACCTAGGAAACCCTAATTTAACTAGTCTGACCTCTACAATGCAAGGAATGTAAGTGCAACTTCTACCAATGCTGTCATTACCTCTAATAAGTGAGAATGCATGGATCTAAACTACTTGCATCATGAAAGTTATGTTTTTGTATTTTTCCTTTAAGTATGTGGAATGATTGTGATCTTGTGCTAACTAGGGTTTGGTTGTGCAGATGGGATGGAGAAGGAAGGAAAGCGTGGGATAGGTTGGGGAGGCTAGGAGAGGTTCCTAGGGATCCTTAGCATCCATCCATAGAGGTTCCTCGCATTCAGATGCTCAGCAACCGAGAGAGTGGCCTTCTACAGGATGGCTGTGGAGGATCCTACAGGATACTCTGTTTTCTACAGGATAGTCCTGTAGGTCTTCTACAGGATGTTTACAAATTGGATTTTTGAGGATGGATGGTTGATGGAAGATGCATGGATGGTTATGGAGGTAGTATGGGGGTCTGAAGTGACCTAGGAACTAATGGATGGAGTGATGAGATGATAGGTGGAAGGCTGACTTGGCTTGAAGGTAGTTGAGACAACAATGGGGAAGAAGGTAAGGTTACTTGGCAAAAGAGAAGATGGGAGATGAGGGAACAGACTTGGTGATGGAGTAGCTGATCTGAACGAGGCTCAAATGAACGAGGAGGTGATGAAGGTGATAGAGATGCCCTGCACAATGCTTATTCAAACAAATCAATGAATTCTTGCAAACAAACCAAGTCCTAGCTAACTCAATCCAACTGTTAATGAATGAGTAAACAACAGCCTTGTTTGAAAAGAGAACCATATACATCACATGAGAAAGAACATGCCGAAAGATATAAATGCATACAAACTCCTACCAATCTATTATAAACATGAGAAGCTACTTGAACCATCAAAAGAAACCTAAGTAACAAAGCACGAATTAAATCTAAAGAGCAGATTTTATTATGAGAATGCAGCAAAGACACATAAATATAAACAAGGGAGGTATTGGGTGCTTTAGATGGGCCCAACCCCAAGAGCTACAACCTCCCAAGAGCGATTTAGAGCTGGTGCAAAGCTGGATTCATCTTTATTAACCAAGAATGAAAAGTTACATCAAAACTGTCCACAAGGAGAGCTTGAGAAAGAGCTGAAAGCAAAACTAATCCATGGCCTACAAATCGAATTACAAGCTAGCTAACTAATGTCTAAAACAAAATGACTAACTAGCTACAAAAATGACTACCAACTAGCTAAAAAAATGACCAACCACTAGCTAACCAAAATGAGGCCCCAATCCTTCTTATTTATACAATTTGAGGACCCAACAGTCCTCCTAAAAGTTAGGGACTTGGCTACCCAAGACTTGGAGTTAACAGCAGTCCAACTTGACTTGCTTGGCTGCCCTTGTGCTCGTTAATTTGGTGGCCTTTGAACTCCGAGCTGATGGTGGAGAATTCGAGGTAAGGGTCCATAAATGAGGGGAACACCTTCCTACAAATCCTCTAGCTTGTTCTCCCACGAATTTGGCTGCCAAGTGCTCATTAAGACCTTCAATTTTGTCTCCAAGTTGACCAACAAGGCTACACAAAGCACCCATTAGACTTGTTGGCATAATGACTAACCAAATTCACTCTATTAACATAAAAATAATCAAAAACATGCAATAAACAAATGAGAATGGTGGACTAAGCCAAATTAGGAGGTTGAATGAGCCCAAATAATTGTACATTTTTGGGGCTCATCAGTAGGTCCATGACATTCTGGAGAAATCAAATGCCAAGTACAAGCAGTGACATGATCAACATCGGGTGCCACACAAGTTTCAGGTGGGCGACAAAGTTTAGTTGCATTTGCAAAAGGAAAGCCTTATCGGAGCCTATCAAAAATTAAGACCACTCCAATATGGTCCTTACACCATTACCAAGGCTGTGGGAGACACTGCATTTGAGCTCAACATTCCCCCATTCCTTGGCCTACACCCAATGTTCAATGTGGACCGCCTTCGGCCATACTTTCCACCATTACTAGATACATCCAACATTGCAGAACAACTCACACCCACAGAATTAAATCCAGATTGCATGGAACAAGTTGCAACTGATCGAATCATGGACATAAAGATCAAGCACACTTGCCAACAGAATATCCAACTGTATCGAGTTGTCAAAATAGGCCAACTCCTTCACCAGGGAAAGTGGCTCACCAGGGACCAAGTTCAGCAGAAGTTTCCTCATCTCATGGAGGAACTCAACACAATGGGGACCATTGCTTCCTAGGGGGGAGGAATGATCCAGGTGGATATTGGTGGCCACCTGCCAAATCTACTTGGACCCCCACCATTGTTTCTCTCAGCTTTTTCAGTTTCCTTAATTGTAGCACAACTTACTATTTTTAGCAGTTTTTCGGGTCCTGAACTTCCAGAGTCGTTTTGGGCCCTAAACGACGTTTTTTGGGAAGATTGGGAGAAACATGGGTCAATGGACTGATGTTTCTCTTCCAAAAGTTGTAGTTCTCGGATAGATCTTTCTAACAAGATATTGTGTGTGTCAAACGAAGATCATATGCCAAAGTTATGACCCCAGGGAGTTGATGTACCAATTTACCCAAACGAGGCCCACAGTTTGGCGTTTCATCTTCTAGGGTTAGGTTTTTGGATGTTTATGTATAAATTTTGAATAATTTAACACATATTCAATAGAGATTATCCTGATCATGTACTATTGCGGAATAAATACACAATACATAAGCTCCTCTACGTTGATCATCAATATAGCAGCATCAATAACAATAAAACATCAAGAGCATTCACACATTAGCACAGTATGTAACCCGGGGAAAGCTTATAGCTGAAAACCCCACACTATATGTATATTAATGATTGAGACCATGTAACATTACAAAGTACAATGCTTATCACAAGCAATCCAGTACCATCTCCACCTGTTACACACAATATAGCTAAGATCTGATCTCCAAATCTATTCCACTGCTTGCCTGCCTCCACTGCTCAATACCTGCTCAAGAATGAATGAGAATTGTTTACCAAACTCGTATTTCACCTCCAAGGAATCACTCACACTGTTTTAGATGTGAGCAGAGGCTATAATACTGGGCAAATACATGAGCAAACTCATTGGCATACTCAATCCCTTGATTGTGCAAATCCTCATGCACAACTATAGTCACAACTGATAGCAATCTGATCCTCTAACACCTATCCTTGTTGAACTGAACATGCACTAACATGCAACTAAGTTAACTGATGTATTCTATAGTTGTATTATGAGTTAATAATTAGTTTAACAACTCATCATTAGTCTATTTGCAGTTAGACTAATTACAACTAGTTTAACCAAGTCAAACTGAACACAACTCCACAATCAACTCCACCAAACTCAACTGATTGAGTTCTAACTGAAGTCATGCATGAAAAAACTCAACTGACTCATAAGAAAAGTGTACTTCCTTCTGACAGCTGCATGGGCCACATCTGTAGCTCAAACTGAAGTGCTCCAAGAGAACAAGATCAAGTTTATAGTCCAAATATTATTATGAGACAATAATATTTGACTTTTCTATTTTGGACAGCTAGTCTAAAAATAGACTTTGATCACTCCTGTTGTGATCACTCCTGTTGTGGTCAATCCTACTATGATCACTCCTGATGTGGTCACTCAGATGTGATCATCCCTGCTGTGGTCACTCCTGCTGTAATCATCCCTGCTGGGATCCAAAAATAGAACTTGCGCCATAATTTGCCTGCAGGCCCACTTAGTGAAGGCGACTCTTTTCACTAAGCTCCATCATCTTGTTGCAATATCAACACTCCCTCTCGACAAGATATGGATTATCAGCAACCCCTATCCTGCCTCAGTGGTATTCTAATTTGCTCCTGGTGAGAGCCTTCGTCAGAATATCAGCATCCTGATCCTCTGTTGGAATGTATGAAAGCAACATGATCCTCCGTCACACACAATCTCTGATATGATGGTACCTGATGTCCTTGTCGCCATATACTCGGCCTCTTGAGCTCCCTGCCCAATCTGCATCCTCTTGTCTTTACCAAGATCCATATCCCGACGTGCCTCTCAAGTAGCACAATACATGCTTTCCCGCCTTCCAGAAGAGCTTGGTAGGCTTAACCATAGTTTGTGAAATCTGGTTAACTGCATAGCATATATCGAGTCGTGTATTGACCAAATACATCAGCGACCCCACCAACTGTCGATAAATAGTGGCATCCACTTCTTCTCCCGAAGTGGCATCCTCCTTCCTCCAACCTCCAGGAAGAGGAGTATCAACAGGCTTGCAGCCATGCATGTTGAACTTCTCCAGTATCTCCCGAGCATACTTGCCCTGAGAAACAAATAGTCCACCACTGCGCTGCCATATTTCCAATCCTAGGAAATAGTGAAGGAGGCCCAAATCCTTCATCTCAAACTCTGTAGCAAGATCCTTCTTGCATGACAATATCAACAGCTCATCACCTGTTAGAATCAAATCCTCAACATACAGTACAATGATAAGCAACTTACCCTCCACCACAATCTGGTATAGGTTAGGATCCGCCTCGCTCTTGGAGAATCCAAGTCCTCTGAAATAGCTATCTATCCATGTGTACCAAGCACGTGGTGCTTGCTTCAACCCATACAGCACTCTCTTGAGCCTGCACACATGCGACTCGCTGCTTAAGACCTCAAAGCCTTCGGGTTGCTCAATTTACACCTCCTCCTCAATGACTCCATTGAGGAACGCAGTCTTCACATCCATCTGATGAATGTGCCATCCCATCTGCACTGAGAGAGAAAGAATCGTCCGTATGGAAGAATACCTTGTGACAGGTGCAAAGGTCTCCTCATAATCGATCCCCTCTATCTATGAAAAGCCTCGGGCAACAAATCTTACCTTGTACTTCTATACACTCCCGTCAGCTTCCTGCTTAACTTTGTAGATCCATCTCGAACCCACTACTGATTTCCCTTCCGGTCTAGGAACAATCTCCCATGCACTGTTTCTGACAATAGAATCATACTCTTCCACCATGGCATCTACCCATGTGGGATCCTCCACATCTTCCTCGAAATAGGATGGCTCAGTCACAACACACTTGCTCATAAGAGCCATGTATCCAGTGTACCAATCAGGTGACTGTCTCTGCCTGCGTTGGGCTGTAGGTGGTCCTACAACTTTCTCTGCATCTTGAGCCAGTCGCTCAGCTTCTGTCAAGCGCTTTCGCCCTCTGATGGTTGGCGCTGCATGAGTAGTCTCTTCCACTCCATGAACCTCGTCTTGTGGCTGATCCACGTCCTGAAGCTCATCTTTAGGAACTAATAGCTCCTCATCTGCATGCAAGTGTAGCTCCCTCTCAAGCGAACACTTCATGACTTTCTCCTCCTGAAATTTTATATCCCGTCGCATGACAGTTTTACCACTGTCTAGAAAATACAGACGATAGTTGTGGGGCGTATCAGTGTACCCCAAAAATATCCCAACCTTTGCGGTCGGCTCCAACTTCTTCCTGGCATCCTTTATCACATGCATGTAAACGTTAGCACCAAAAATCCTCAAATGAGAAAGATCAGGCTTCTTACCAGAATAAGCCTCCTCAGGTGTACTCATGCCAAGTATCCTATGAGGACAACGGTTCTGCACATAAATTGTTGTATTGCATGCTTCTGCCCACAAGTGAAGGGGTAGGCCCTGATCATGAAACATTGCCCGTGCAGCACCCACAATCGTTCTGTTCTTCCACTCAGCTACCCCGTTCTGCTGTGGGTTATGGGGAGCTATGAGCTCTCTATGAATCCCTTCTGCCTTGCAGAAATCCTTGAACTCATTCGAGATGTATTCACCACCATTATCGCTCCTAAGAGCCTTCACCTTCTTCCCCGACTCCTTCTCGACCAGTGCTTTGAATTCACAGAACTTTGAATATGTCTCGCTCTTCTTCTACATGAAGAAGATCCAGCACTTACGAGAGAAATCATCAACAAAAATCACATAATACATGTGTTTTTCTATCGAAGCAACTGAGAAAGGTCCACACACGTCTGTGTGAATTCTCTCAAGGATTGTCATGGCGTGACTATGCTTCTCGTGAAAGGTGGATTTCACAAACTTCCCCAAAGTACACCCCTTGCACTGATCTAACTGTGCAAGTGTGCCTTTAGGAATCCCTGTAGTGATCTGTTGCAGTATCTTCAAGGCTCCATGGTGAAGGTGACCCAATCTCCTGTGCCACAACTCACCATCATCCCAGCTCACCAATCCTTCTGCCTTGCCCGCCATTGTTGCGCATCCATCT
This sequence comes from Pinus tabuliformis, assembly GCA_031772625.1. Classification (NCBI taxonomy): domain Eukaryota; kingdom Viridiplantae; phylum Streptophyta; class Pinopsida; order Pinales; family Pinaceae; genus Pinus; species Pinus tabuliformis. Next base: position 828,137,620 of record CM062815.1, read on the forward strand.
ACATGCAACTGATAAAGGTTCCTCACTTAAACCCCTATCTTTCGGGTCTCACCAGTTGTCTTGCTACGCAGGAAGGCCTTTCCCTCGCTGAAAACAACATCATACCCCTTGTCTTCTAACATCGCCACTGAGATGAGATTCTTCTTCAATCCTGGAACATGCATGACTTCCTTCAATACGAATGGTTTACCAGACTCCCTCTCAAAGGAAATGGTACCGATACCGGTCGCACTGTATCTACCATCATCGCCCATCTCGATGTGCACTCCAAGATCTTTGTCCTCTAGATCAGAGAACAAATCTCTATCTCCCGTCATGTGAAAAGACGCACCACTATCCAAGAACCACACTGATCCCATCACACTTGAAACCAAGCATGCGATTAATGAAAAATCAAGCTCAAACTGTGAGGCTAGAGCCTCTCCTGCTGAAGATCCAGCAGCCTGCTTGTTCTTCTTCTTCTGCAGACAATTAGTGGCATAGTGTTCGTGCTGGTGACAGTGAAAACACTTCACCTTGGACATATCTTGCTTCTTGCCTTTCGCACCAGACTGAGAAGCTTTCTTGCTTTTCCATTTCTTTGTTTTGGCAGCCAAAGTGAAATTCTCTTCATCATCTCCCTTTGACGAATATTCATCCCTGGTACTCCGCCTGATCTCCTCCTGCACAAGATCTGACCATAGTCTTTCCCATCCTGGAAATTTCTCCCGACCATTGACAAAGTCCTGATAGGAATGCCAACTCTTCGGAAGACCAAGGAGAGCCAAGCTCACCAAGTCCTCATCATCGACAGTAACCCCCACACTTCCCAGCTCATCTCAACACTGAGTGAACTTCGTGAGATACTTGGGCATACTATCACCCTTCTCGCATTTGATGTTTTTGAGTTTATCTTTGAGTGCCAGCTTCCTCTGATTGCTCTTGCTTTGGAATAATTCTGTTAATGATTTCCACATCAAATATGGAGTAGCCTTTCCATGGAGGCTTGACACAATGTGATCCTTCATGTCCTCCAACAGAATCCTTTGACATTTTGCAGTCTTCTTTTGCCAAACATCAGCTTGAGTAGCATCAGTAGGCTTTGGGATATCTGTATCTATGAACTCCTTCAGCCCGTTATCATCCAATACTGCCTCCATCTTGTCCTTCCATGCAATATAGTTTGAACTACCCTCAAGAGCATACTCCAATCGCAATCCGTTGAAAGGCATTGCTGCGTTTCCACCAAGAAAACACTGCTGCAAATTCGAATTCCACCAGCAACCAACTCAACCGCCTTGAATCTAAGATTCATGAGAACACAATATTTCTCGTACAAAGATTGATTGTATGGGCATTCACCGTATATCTCACCTTCCAAAGGAAGGATGAATCCAGAGGCTACCTGGCCCGATTACAGACTCTGCCTGAAGAAATAGAATGTAAACACTTACTGAATAGTAGATCTGATGATCAACAACTCCGATACCATGTAGAAATTTTGAATAATTTAACACATATTCAACAGAGATTATCCTGATCATGTACTATTGCGGAATACATAAATAATACATAAGCTCCTCTATGTTGATCATCAATATAGCAGCATCAATAACAATAAAACATCAAGAGCATTCACACATTAACACAGTATGTAACCCGAGGAAAGTTTACAGCTGAAAACCCCACACTATCTGTATATTAATGATTGAGACCATGTAACATTACAAAGTACAATGCTTATCACAAGCAATCCAGTCCCAGCTCCACCTATTACACACAATACATCTAAGATCTGATCTCCAAATCTATTCCACTACTTGCCTGCCTCCACTGCTCAATACCTGCTCAAGAATGAATGAGAATGGTTTACCAAACTCGTATTTCACCTCCAAAGAATCACTCGCACTCTGTAAGATGTGAGCAGAGGCTATAATACTGGGCAAATACATGAGCAAATTCATTGGCATACTCAATCCCTTGATTGTGCAAATCCTCATGCACAACTATAGTCACAACTGATAGCAATCTGATCCTCTAACACCTGTCCCTGTTGAACTGAACATGCACTGACATGCAACTGAGTTAACTGATGTATTCTATAGTTGTATTATGAGTTAATAATTAGTTTAACAACTCATCATTAGTCTATTTGCAGTTAGACTAATTACAACTAGTTTCACCAAGTCAAACTGACCACAACTCCATCAACTCCACAATCAACTCCACCAAACTCAACTGATTGAGTTCTAACTGAAGTCATGCATGCAACAACTCAAATGAATCATAAGAAAATAATACTTCCTTCTGACAGCTACATGGGCCACATCTGTAGCTCAAACTGAAGTGCTCCAAGAGAATAAGATCAAGTTTATAGTCCAAATATTATTATGAGACAATAATATTTGACTTTTCTATTTTGGATAGCTAGTTTAAAAATAGACTTTGATCACTCGTGTTGTGATCAACCCTGCTGTGGTCACTCCTACTGTGATCACTCCTGCTGTGGTCACTCCTACTGTGATCATCCCTGCTGTGGTCACATCTGCTATGATCATCCCTGCTGGGATCCAAAAATAGAACTTACGCCATAATTTGCCTGCGGGCCCACTTAGTGAAGGCGACTCTTTTCACTAAGCTCCATCATCTTGTTGCAATATCAACAGTTTAGGGTTTTCCATTGTTTCTCAATAATAAATAGACCTTCGAGCCTCATTGTAACACAATTCAGAGGCATGTAGCTACCACATCTCTTCTCAGAGATCAGCTACCATTGCCCTAGCTGGTTTATTTCCATTTCTGTTTGTAAGCATATTTCAATAATTTACATTAATAAGATCAAGTATTATTTCCGCTACATCTATGTTTTTATGGTTATCTCCGTAATTTGTTGCATTCCTATTTAAATCCGGATCAATTTTGACAATGGTTTTCAACCTAGCCTTGCCTTTTTCTGGATGTCATAGTGCGTTGGGATGTTTATTTTGGTTTTGAGCTTTATTTTGCTAGATGGATTTTAGAATCTAGGTTAGAGGTGGTCTCAAGGTTCATTCCCAAAGGCCTAGGAATCCCTTGACCAATTTTGGTAGGACACATGGTAAAGTATGAGGGAGGAGTCTCAGTTTAGGGCCTAGTGATCTCGGTTTGGATTGTGGTAAAGACTGAGATACCGGTCTCGGATTAGGGCCTAGTGATCCAAGATTGGATTGAGGTAAAGACTGAGAGACAAGGAGAAGCAAAATTTCTCAAGGATAGTGATGGATTCTAGATGGCATTCCAAGTTCAGTTCAGTTGTGATCGGGGTATCGGTTTTGATGTGATCATGATTTGGTGAAGGTGGAGGTGGTTTAACCTCTGGATTTCCCTTGGTTGTTTTTGGATTGGTTTTTCCATGAGATCCCACATTCATGCTTCAAATATGGCACGGGGGTGACTGGCTAAAAGAAATATTTGGTTCAGCCATGTCTAGAGTTAGGTGGTACGTGGAAGTCTTGAATCTGGTCGGGTTTTCCTATGATTAATGAAAGCTAAGTTGTCTTTCTTTTGCACTTGTTTATATGTGGATTTAATGGTTGTTATATCTCTAATATTTAAAAGGTTTTATGTTGTTTATAATCATGGTTAATTTACTGGTTCATGTCATGGATATTTCATGTATTTACTTGTGAATGTTGGAATGATGGATGCAAGACCTAATTGGTGTTATAATAGTTCAATGGAGAGGGTGGTGATCCTTCTTTTCATGTTTCATAAGTGTTTTCAGTCATTCATGCTATGTCTTGTATCCTAGTCCTGTAGGTTGCATTGCTACCAAGTGTTTGATAGAGTGTTAGTCCCTGTTAGGGATAATCAGGCTTAATATTGAGGTTGATTTATTGTTTGTTAGATTTTTCATCACGTCTTTGATGGATTCTAGAAGCTACAAAAAGTCTAGGTAGTGGCCGGAATAATGGGCTAGAAAATTTCTATGAATTTCGCGGATGCTAGCATAGGCCTACTGGGAAAAATCCATGGATGTTGGCTTGCATGCCTATGAGAGCATCTAGAGGTCCCTGGATGCCGGCATGCCTATAGAATGAGAGCATCCAGAGGTTAAGATGCATAAAATATCAGTGGGACTAAGAAGCAGGATGTCTAAGTGACTGAGATGTCTCCTGGGGTTGTTGTTGCTGATGTGTAAGGTCTCGTTGATGTGTTTCGTCGATTCCATTTCCTTAAGGTCACCAGGGAGGTTGAATCACTTTTAGTGGCCTTTCTCGTTGCATGTCTACCCTGGTTGGATGATTACTTGGGTAGATGTGGGAGGACGAGGGTTGTAGTGCTAACCAAAATTGTTAACTCTTGTGAACATGAGATCTTTGAGTAGACGTGATTATAAAACAATGACTTTGAATTTGTTGCTACATACTAGACATTATTTATGGGAAAGCAAGTTCCATACTTCTAGGTCTAAGATGCACTCTTGTGCTACCTGGGCCACCTTTTTTTTCCTTCAAGCGAGTGTGCCAAATTAATTTGGGAGGCACATTATAGTTAGGTGGCAAGGAACTTCGATTTGTAGAAGGTAGTAATAGTACTTTAGAAGTATTTCCATTGGCAAAGGATTTGACAATATGTGGTTCAAGATTCCACACTAACTATGTCATTGCTAAACCAACCATCAAGAATTAGGGGATATACACTCCTCTACCTACGCCAAACAAGCCCCGAGAGTCAATCTCCATGGATTACATGTTAGGTTTTTCCTCCATCAAAGATGACAACAATTATGTATTTGTGATTGTTAATTGGTTCTCTAAGATGGTGGTTTTGGCACCATGCAAGAAAAGTATCATAGTCAAATCCACTATTAAACTCTATTTTGGGCATGTTTGGGTTCATTTTTAGATACCTTATATTATTATTTAATATATGGAAAATAAGTTTTTTAGCACGTTTGGTTTGGCCTATGGTCTTTGATGGAGACTAGGTTAACCAAATCAACTACCCTTCACCCCCAAACAGATGGAAAACCATAAGTCATCAACAAAATGATTGTGAATATCTTGCACATATACAACTCTAAGAATCTAAATAGATGGGATGAAGGGCTTCCATATGTTCAACATATCTATAGTAGAGCTCTCCACAACTTTATCAGCCATGATCCTTTTCAAGTGTGCTTGGGGTTCCAACCATTGTCCCCCATTGATGTATCTCTTCCCAATGCATATTCACTAAAATAGTCCTCTCATGCTCAATTCGAGGTAAATAGAGCATGAAAATTTATTGAATGGATCCAACACCTACAATAATAGGTTCATGATATCCTATAGAAAACCAATGCTAAGTACAAGTAGTGACATGACTAGCATCAACCTCCACAAAAATTTATGCTTAGTGATAAGATGTGTTTGAATTTAAAGAGATAACACCAAAAAGTCCCCAAATGGCTTAGTGTTATGTAAAATTGACTTGGGGAAAGAGTCAAATATTGATAAGGTCATTATAATGGTTTTGGGCCCATGGTTTTTTGGTTGTCCATGGTAATTTTCTCATGGATTGCATGTGATAAAGACTTTAAAAGGTTGGGATGACTTAATTTTAATGGGGAAAAGGAAAGTGAGTGGTGAAGGCTCACTTGGCCAGTTTACCCAAGGTTTTGGCCAAGGATTAATGCAATTCCATTAGCTGGGTTTTTCCCTAGAGTTAAGGTTTTCCCAGAGTAAATATTGTGTGCATTATGTTTATTGTGTTTCATGATTGTTGTTGGTTTTGTTATTTATTTCTAAAATTTAATTTTATTGTCTCTTGGGTAATTCTTTGGTATTAGAATCAAAGGTGGATGTATTTTAGCTTCAGAATGAAGCTTCTATTGCCAAGGATTTGTTTGGCCTAGTGGATGGAGATATTTGATCGTAGATCAGGAAAGCAACATGGTCGATCTGAAGTGTGGAATGAAGCACTAAGTTCATAGTGTGTGGATGATTTCTCTTGTTTACAGATCTAACATGCTTATGAATTTTTCGAGTAGAAAGGCATTTGGATTGTATTTTATGATATTGAAAGAGGTCATATCTATTTATATAGAGTGTACATCTAAAGCTAGATGAGGGTGAGTAATGGGTAAGCTACTCGTGTTGGCACTTATTTTAATGAGTATCCATGGTGCTTATGGAAATGGTCCAGGTTTTTCATGGAGAGAGAACATGCAAGAGGAGAGCACCTAGTGAGAGGATGGAAAAAGAGAGAATGGATGAAAAAAATAAATTGATTATGATGGAGTCAAAATTTATTGCACATAAATGGGCATATTATTGTAGGAACTATTAAGGCATACATAACCTTGAAAAATTATTGGTAAATTTTGGTGTTAGACCTAGGTGATAGGCATGTCGGGTTAACAAATATCCTTGGTAAAAACTTTGAGGGGGGGAAGGGCTAGAGTAAGCAGGGATGACTCACTTTGCTGGTTTGGCCAAATTTTGTAAAGGAAACACAAGTCAAGGTTTAAGGGGATAATGTTAGGGAAAATTGACTTGGGGAAAAGAGACAAATATTGATTAGGTCATAGTATTAGCTTTGGGACCATCGTTTTTTGGTTTCTCATGGTAATTTTCCCATGGATTGCATGTGATGGAGGCTTTAAAAGGTTGGGAAGAGTTCATTGTAATGGGGCCAAGGGATGTGAGCAATGAATGCTCACTTGGCTGACCTGGATAAGGTTTTTGCCAAAGATTAATAGAATTCCATTGGCTGGGTTTTACCTCAAAGTTGGGGTTTTCCCAGGGTAAATATTGTGTGCATTATGTTCACTGTGTTTCATGATTTTTGTTGGTTTTGTTATTTATTTCTCACAATAATTTTATTTTCTCTCTGGTAAAATTATTCACTTAGACTACTCTACTATTGTTCTTACACAATCACAAGTGATGCAGTTACAAGTTCTTTGGAATAGAGAATTCTCCCTCTCCTTGGCTTTCACCTCATATTTAATGTGGATTTGATTTGAACATATTTTCCATCTCTCTTGGACACCTCAAAGACAACTAAGAAGTTGGCCCCCACAAAACTCCACCCTGACTGCAACGAGTAGGCTACAATGAATCACATCTTGGACACCAAAATGAAGGATATTGTTAGGTCCCCATAATACTAGCGATTCCCCCATTACTGTTATCGTTGTATCCCTTATTGTTATTGTTGTGCCCCTATTGTCCCCATATTGTTATTATTGTGCTCCATAGAATCCCTCTATTGTTATTTTTGTGCCTTTATATTATTATTGTTAGGCCGACTTGGTTATATTGTGACCTCTTAGACTCCTATATATAGAAAGGAGGTTTTTTTATATGAATCATCCAAGAATTGTTCATTTGTGTAATGTAAAGGAGGTTTCCCCCTCGAAGAGGATGAATTCTAAGGCGTTGATCTATCTTTTCTATCTTTTTGTGAGCTGGTTCCATAACATTTGGTATCAGAGCTTTGGATTCTAGGGTTTCGTTGCTCCAAACAGCTCATCATGGAATTTTCACTATAGCCTTTGTTATGCGATGTTTCAAAAGCTAAAACAAAAACCCATTTAAGAATAAATCTTTCTGAACCTCGGGTCCAAATTTCAGATTTTTTATTGCTATATTTTTGGAGATATGATCTGAGGAATTTAGGGTTTTTGTAAGCTCCAGAATTTGATCTAAAACAGGTCATCGTGGAATATTCGCTATAACTCTTTCGCTATGAAGTTTTAGAAGCAAAAAAACAAACCCATTTGAGAAGACACCTATCTGAACCTTGGTTCCAAATTTCGAATTTGGTCTCGCTATATTTGCGGAGATATAATCTGAGGAAGTTAGGGTTTTTGCAGACCCCCAAATTACATTCCACACAGGTCACCTTGGGAAAATCGTCATAACTTTCGCCCTAAGCATCAAATTGAATTTTCGTAAGATGTTACAGAAATAGGAAGGACTATAGTTTTTTTAGGTATCATTTTTAGAACCTAAGGTTGAAACAGTGACCCACGGCACGTCGTACAAGTGCGCTCTACTGAACCAGTCTATAATCGGGTCATCGTGGGAGATTTGGCATAACTCTTCATTGGAGAATCCAATATTGATTAGACTTGTGGGGTTAGAAAGATTACTCAAAGGGTTACCACAGGAAGAAATTTCAGACCTAGGCGATCCAAAATTATAGATATAAATAAGATTCAATATCGAGATCCTACAAAGTGAAAAAAGGTGTGTAGTTTTTTTTAAATTTTTGCATAAGCTTGGTTTGAAAAATTAGTTTGAAGGAATTCAAAGGACATAGTGAAGCATTATTATCGGTAATTGCTGCCTTGAAGAAAGAAAATGTAATCACCCAGTAAGTAACTTGAAAGCTCTAGCATGACTCATGAAGAAGAGGAAGAAATGCAACATGATATATCAAAATTACGAGACCAAGTGCAACAAATTTCACTCGCACAAAAAGTAACAGAAAATAAGATGGATGGTTTAAAGAAAGACGTAGAAGCTAAGATGGATGGTTTAAAGAAAGGCATGGAAGCTAAGATGAATGATGTGGAATCTAAGATGCACGACGTGGAAGCTAAGATGGATGGCATGGAAGCTAAGATGGATGATATAAAGAAAGGCATGGAAGATTTGAAGATAGATTTGACAAAGTTTCTACAAGAAAATCTTACTAACGGTGAAAGGGTAGTAAAGGAAACTCATAATGAGAAAAAAATAAATGTTAATCATGATTTCATAGACTCTAACATTGGATCGAAGAACCACCATGTTCCAAAGATCGATATGAGGAATTTTGATGGCAAGGATCCCGGAACATGGATACTACAGATCGAGCAATTTTTTGATCTCCATAATTTGCAAAACACACAAAAGGTACGCATTGCAACTTTATTTTTGGAACCAAATCAGTTTGTATAGTATCAATGGCTTTGCTCTTGTAAACAAATTTTCACTTTGGCTATTTTTACGGATGAAATCATAGCACATTATGAGGATACAAAAAGCAACACTTTTTTTAGCCAAATGATAAATCTCAAACAAAAGGGTTCCATGATGGAGCACATTGAGGACTTCCAAAAATTGAATATAAGGGTAAAAGATATTCCAGAGGAGCATAAGATTGATGTGTTCATAGGGACTTTAAAAGATAACATCCAACATGAGGTTCGCCTTTGGGAACCAGATTCATTGGAGAAGGAATTCAGGTTGGCAAGAAAAATGGAAAGCAAAATTATGGCAACAAGGAAGCCTACCACTCACAATCATAAAGATGGAAGTGTTGCTGCCCCTAGCCATCCACAACCTACAAGGTTGACACCACAACAATTGGAAGAAAAAAGAGCAAAAGGGCTTTGTTACAGTTGTGATAGAAAATACACTAAAGGTCATAAGTGTGCCAAGAAGAAATTATTTTACATAGATTATGAAGAGGAGGAAGAAAAGGAACAAGAAACGTCAAAAGAAGATGATATACACTAGGAAAAAACCCTAGAAAAAGAATAAATGAATCTGACCATATCTTGTAATGCATTGGCTGGAATTACGACTCCTCAAACTATCAAGATAGAAGGGCATATCAAGAAAAAAAAGGTAATAGTGTTTATTGATTCGGGAAGTGCCCATAATTTTATTCATTGTAAGATAGTCAAGGAATTGAATTTCTTCCTATATCCATCACTAGAGTGTCAATGATGGTTGCAAGTGGAGGAACCATAAATTGCTTAGGAAAGTGCTATAATATCAAGTTATCCATGGGAGAATATGTATTGAATAGCCCAATTCTTTCCATTCCAATGGGTGGTGCTGATGTTGTACTAGGAGTCCAATGGCTACAATCCTTGGGTAAAATAGCTTTTAATTTTAAAGAAATTTTCATGAAATTCTATTTAGAAGGAAAGGAATGTGAATTAAGGGGTATCGCAGGGAAACCAGGAAAGATAATCATCTCTAACAGAATGACAAAGTTTCTAAAGAAATAACAACAAGGCATAATTGCACAATTATGTTCACTAGAGGTTCCCACATCGAAATCGTCCATTTCTCCAGATATCCAAAAAGTCTGGAAAATCATTCGAATGTATTTTAGACTCCCAAAGGCCTCCCACCTATTCGTGATCATGATCATGCTATTAATTTGACTCTAGGAAGTTTTCCTCCAAACATGAGGCCTTACAGATATCCCTATGTCCAAAAGAGTGAAATTGAATGTATGGTTGCAGAAATGTTAGAGGCTTGTACAATTCATCCTAGTCAAAGTTCTTTCTCTGCTCCAGTAGTATTGGTTCACAAGAAGGATGGACCATGGCGCATGTGTCCATATTATAGGGAGCTCAACAAGCTCACTATTAAAGATAAGTTTCTCATTCTTGTTATTGATGAATTATTAGATGAATTGCATGGATCAATTTACTTCACCAAGTTGGATCTTCATTCAGGATACCATCAAATCAGAATGAAGACTGAAGACATTCCAAAAACAGCATTTAGAATTCATGAGGGTCATTATGAATTTTTGGTCATGCCTTTTGGCCTTACTAATGCACCTTCTACATTTCAAGGTTTTATGAGTTCCATTTTCAAACCCTTCCTTAGAAAATTTGTTATTATTTTTTGATGATATACTAATCTACAACAAGTCTTGGAAGGATCATGTCCAACATGTCGACCTGGTGCTCAAACTATTGGAGGAGAAACAATTGTATGAAAAAATCTCCAAATGTTTCTTTGGAGTACAAGAGGTGGAATATCTGGGTCATATTGTATCTCATGAAGGTGTTAAGGTAGACCCTAACAAATTTAAAACCATTAAGGAATGGAAAATCCCCACATCCATAAAGCATCTATGAGGATTTCTCGGGTTGACAAGGTATTATCACAAGTTTGTTAAGAATTATGGGAGAATAGCAGCGCCTCTAACAACATGATTGAAGAAAGATTCATTTTCATGGACTCCAGAAGCAACGAAGACCTTTGAACATCTTAAAGAGGCAATGTGCTAAGCACTAGTCTTAGCTACATCGGACTTCACAAAAACCTTTATTGTGGAATGTGATGCCTCAGGAAATGGAATTGGTGTTGTTTTAATGCAAGAAGAAAGATCCATTTCTTTCGAAAGTCATCCAATCAAAGGAAAGTATTTACACAAAGCTATTTATGAGAAGGAAATGTTGTCAATACTACATGCACTTAAGAAATGGCGACCCTACCTAATGGGAAGACACTTCAAGGTAAAAACAGATCATGATAGTCTTAAATACTTTTTAGAACAAAGATTATCTTTAGAAGAGCAGCAAAAATGGGTCACAAAGATGTTGGGTTATGACTTTGAAATCATCTACAAAAAGGGAAGCAAAATGTTGTAGCAGATGCACTCTCAAGAAAGTATGAGGATGTGGAAGCATTTCTTTGTGCCATTTCTATTATCCAACCAGATTGGATAAATGAAGCAAGGGATGAATGGAAGAATGGCGAGGAAGTGTGGGCACTCATTCAAAAGATACAACAAGATCCCAATACATCTGATACATTTAGCTGGAAAAATGATTCGTTATGGTACAAGGATCAGTTATACCTATGTAAGAATTCCCAACTCAAACAAAAGATTCTTAGGGAATTGCACACCTCTCCCTTAGGAGGGCACTCAGGATTTCTAAAAACCTACCACAGGGTTAAGAAGGATTTTTTTGGGGATGGCCTTAAATCGGATATTCAAAAGTTTGTGGTAGAATGTTTGGTTTGCCAACAAAATAATGTTGAAACAATTAAGACCCAAAGACTATTACAACCTTTATCCATTCCAAGCCAACGTTGGGAGGAGGTTTCAATGGATTTTATCACAAGTTTACCCAAGTCTGAAGGAAAGAGTGTTATCATGGTGGTAGTTGACATACTTACCAAGTATGCACACTTTTGTGCATTATCTCATCCATTTAAAGCGAGTACAGTTTCTACTGCATTTAAGGAAACAATTCAAAAGCTACATGGAAACCCAAAGATTATTGTAAGTGACAGAGATCCCATTTTCACTAGAAATTTTTGGATTGAATTATTTTCTTGTCTTGGTACTCAATTAGCTCATATCTCATCTTATCATCCTCAATCTAATGGGAAAATTGATATAGTAAACAAATGTTTGGAAGGATATCTTTGTTGCTTTGTATCTGATAAATAGACACAATGGGTCAAATGGTTGCCTCTGGCTGAATCGTAGTATAACACATCCTTCCATACTACAACAAAAATGACCCCATTTATGGAACTTTATGGATATCATCCACCATCCATCACATCATATTTAAGAGAAAATTCTAAGGTTCAAGCAGTGGAAGATCACATCGAGCATCAGCAACAAGTTCTCCAACTCTTAAAGGATAACCTCACCTTGGCGCAAAATAGAATGAAACAGCAGGCAGATCAAAATCGTAGTGAAAGAAGTTTTGATGTAGGTGATTGGGTATTCCTACGACTACAACCATATAAACAAATGTCCCTCAAGCAAGCTAAGAAGGATAATAAATTATCACCAAAGTATTATGGTCTGTACAAGGTGTTGCAAAAGATAGGTACTATGGCATACAAATTGGAGCTTCCTGCAACTTCCCGAGTGCACCCAGTTTTCCATGTTTCATGCTTAAAGAAGGTTATATGTGACAAGCTTCCAGTTCAAACAATATTGCCAGAACTTGATGCGGAAGGAAAAATCATATTGGAACCTGAAAAGTCAAAGAAACAAGAACTCGATAGCTACGAAATCAATCAATTTCAAAGTATCTCATCAAGTGGAAGAACTTACCCATTGAATATCCCACATGGGAGGATGAGAATTTTATATAGGCGCATCTAGAACTACTGAAGCGTTGAGGACAACACTTTTTTGAAGGAGAGGGGCATATTTGGTCCCTATAATACTAGTGATTCCCCCATTACTATTGTCGTTGTATCCCTTATTGTTATTGTTGTGCCCCTATTGTCCCCATATTGTTATTATTGTGCCCCATAGAATCCCTCTATTGTTATTTTCGTGCCTTTATATTATTATTGTTAGGTCAGCTTGGTTATATTGTGACCCCTTAGACTCCTATATATAGAAAGGAGGTTTTGTCATTTGAATCATCCAGCAATTTTTCATTTGTGTAATGTAAAGGAGGTTTCCCCCTCGAAGAGGATGAATTCTAAGGCATTGATCTATCTTTTCTATCTTTTTGTGAGTTGGTTTCATAACAGATACCCACCATTAAAACACAGAACTCTATTAGGTTTTCAAAGTAGGGAAGCTTAAGTTTACCAAGACAAGTGGCTCACTAGAAGCCAAATTCAGTTGAAGTTTCCTCATATGTTGAGGGAACTTGATAAGATACCACCATTCTAGCCAGTTTGTGTCCTATAATGTTTTTCTATTTACTTCAACAATAAAAGTTGGGATTTCAATTAAGTAATGAGATCTTTGTTGCGTTTCTCTTTCTGCATGTTCCTTTACATTTCTTTCTTTTCATTTCATTTTGTATACCACCTAGATCAATAATGTAAGTTGAAAATGTTGTCTCTTTTTAGGGAATAGAACGGTTTCATGAAATTAATACCTAATATTTTGATAAGGAATTGATTCCCTCTTCACTTCTTGGTCTCTCAATATTTGAATTATAAGTAGACAATGTTAATCCTTCTTTAAGGGACTAGCATGAGATTGAAACGAAGGGGAAAATGAAGGAATGAAGATTAATTTTTATAGGTGTAATGGGTAGAAATGGCATGTATATTAATTATATCATTTTATCTTTGTAAGTGTAGTGTTTGATTGTATTTCCTTTATATTTGTAACCTTCTTTGTGCACCTATAAAATGTGGTTTTAATTCTAAACTAGAATAAGAAATTACAAATTTTTCTTGGAAAAGAAATTATCCCATAGATTTTGAGCAAATCCTTTTTGGAAAAAAATTGAAATTGGTGAATCATTTTCTGAGAAAAAAAAAAAAAAAAAAATGAAAAATCAACCCATAGAAAATTTTAGCTCGTAAAATTTTCCTTGATTATAAAAAGCTATGTGATTAGACACATGCATAGGTAGAGTTATTAAATGAGATTACATATCAAGATCTAACGGGGATGTTCCTAAGGCCTAATTAGGTCTCAAGAGGTTTGAATGTAATGATGTAGAGGACAATCCTAATCTATCACTGTTCCTAAGGCCTAATTGGGTCTCGAGAGGTTTGAATGTAATGATGTAGAGGACAATCCTAATCTTATATGATAGTTTAATGTTACTAAGCCAACCATGACCAAGATAATGATCCAAAGGTACCATAAAATATACCATACGACCCTACATAGATGAAATAACAACCAAAAAATCTTATTTGATCCTTTGTGCGTTATAAAATCCATGAAACTGTTAGAATTTCATTTTGTTTGAAAACCTCCTATGTAGTGACAAATGTACTGGTCTTTATTTTGGATGGGTGGTCTGAGATATCCTCTTCAATAGAAAGATATGGTTTTGGGAGAAGAATTGAAGATATATCCAAAGAATAATTTTCACCCATATCCCTCATCGTGGCTAAACTAATGGTGTCTAATTTGGAAAGGTGGTCCAATTTTCCCTCTTCAAGTATAAGTAGGATTAAAAAAAATAATATTGATAGATGAGATGGAGTCATTGGGCATGTTTGTGGATCAGTTGACCTTAAAAAGTGTTGTAGCTAGATAATAAGCTGTAATAATTTTCTTCTTTTTTGGTAAAATAATATTCTTTTTCTAATTTTTTTGTCTTATGATTTGATTTTTTTTTAATTATTTCATTTTTAAGGTTTTATTTTTAAGTTGTATATTTGAAATAAAAAGCTTCATAAGTCTCGATTATCAAAATTCAATCAACAAATGTCTCAATTTATAACTATTTAATCAACGAGGTCAATTCCAAATCATTGTTATATTCAAAATTCACTAAAGGGGAATTAATATTCTCATGTTAAAACCAGATCTGAGATCATAATAGACAATGTGTAACATATCTATATGTTTATCTCATTTAAATAATAAATGTATGTACTATTCACAATATTTTGTGTGAAGTCCATAGTTTACACCTAATCAGTAGGATACCTGGATGACTTTCTTGGAAACATAAAAATTTAATAAAAGTTCCTTAGCTAACAATTAATTATTATATTTCATCTTGGTTTAAAACATGTGCAGAGACAAGAGAATGTAATGTTGACCTCCTATGAACTTTTGGATGATTGGATCCCTGATAAATTTTGACGTTGCCTTATGCAAAAAATATTTCGATATAGAATTCTCAATAATCACTTCACCTAGTTCAATACCCAGATATCTTATACCTATATGTCTGTTTGGAATTGTTTAAAATCAATTAAAATGTGACATTTTAGATAATAAAATATACTTAGTGAATGGGTGGAAGGAGGGGAAGAGTTTATCTTAAACTCCGTTGGAAATTTAGCCCTCTGGTGCTCCTAAGGGTTGGGAAAGAGAACGAACGACTAAGAGGAAATGTATGGTCTTTTGAGAGGGCTAAATATAGAAAAATAAATGGATATTACTAAGCTTCTAATTCTAGGAGACTCTTTTCTAATCATCCAATACCTTCACAAAAGATCTTTTACTAAGGATAATCAATTAAAGTTTCCACTTCACAAAATTTTGGGAGCCCTTAGCCACTTCCAACTAAATTCCTTCTTCCATATCTTAAGAAATCAAATAAGAAGAGGCCTAGGAAAACAGTGCTTTTATTTTGTACTCAAGCCAAACTGACATCAACAACTTATTAGGATGGAGACACATCGCTTAATCTATCCCTTCTCATCACTCGAAAATTATAATTTAGAGCCTCATATTCATTCCTATGGATATTATATAAGGACTAAAGCATTCCCTTTTTATGCCCCCCTCTCCCTCACATGGGGTCCTTCCATATAACTCATGACCCATTTTATGTATGAATAATCAAAGGTGAAGTAGAAAATGCGCTATAAGAACACCATGTGTTGACCTATCCCTCTTTGAATTTGCATGTGTATGGTGTTTTGGATAGTTTATGTTGTAACCAAATCTCAGATCCTACACTTGAGCCTTGAATGGCTTCAAAGTGGTGGTTTGTGGTGAAATTTAATGGTGAGATGATTTTTGCAGTGTGTGGGAGCTTCGACAGTGGGGTTAAATTGATGGATAGAGATAAAATATCTTGGTTATGGCCTCCATGGCACTTGCACATGTTATGGTATTGTTGGATTAATGGATTTAGTTGGGAAAATAACACTTATAGGAAAAGATTCATCATATTCAACTTGGGAACTACTCGGGGTATTTCTTTGCTCAAGTACTCAGAGGAGAGATATTTGTATCAATTTTGGTTAGCAGGTGGAGGTTCAAGTTGTTTAGGTGACTCATAGGCATTGAGGTTATCTTTTCTAGAACACAAAGTTAAAGTCTCTCTCAATTTTTCCTTTCTCCCCATATTTGTTCACTGAGGTCATAATGGGTCATTTCAGGCCTATGGAAACATCTGAAATTCCTACTCTCTAGTTGGGAATTCAGCCTCATCTCGAGCTTTCGTGAAAGGTCCCTTTGTCTTACCGACTTTCCTCTTGCACTAAGGCACTCTCCTACTTAGTATCTTGTGCATTCGTGATCCAGGTGGATCTTTAAAAAGTACCAGTGATATGGTAAGAAGGCTCAAAACTCAAAGTGGAAGAAACTCTATAAATATTTACCATTGGATCAAATTTCTTGTCATCTTGATTCTAACAGCGCAAACAACACTGAAATCCGAGTTCATATGAAGAAGTTAGAGCAATTAAAAGCTCAAGTTTGACTTAGACAGGTGGCAGGAGGAAGTGACGTGGCAAAACTCTTAGTGAATGGGGAAGTTCCAAGTGGCAGGCTGCCATTCGTCCCGCATATCGATGATCGCAAAAAGGTATAGGTCTACGTGTTAAGGAAACAGTCGAGTTGCGATTGTGATATCGCAATCACAGATCGAAGGAAAATCAACAGTTATGAATCAACGCCGATAGAGTCTTGTTACGATGCGATAATCACATATCGCAATCGTAGAGGGCAGAGCTTTAATTGGCCCTGGTAGAGTTTGGTTGCGATGCGATATCGCATATTGCACATAGCACCGTGCAGTATCTCGATAACACATACCACCCAAGCTCCTCTGATTGCGATTTTTGATCTCTCCGTAGATGGGTTATCAACGCCGATAAAGTCGTTGGGATTAAGGGAATATGTCAATTCATGAGAAAATAGTGTTAAAGTGGTTTTCCTATGTTTAAATAGGTTTTGTTACCTGTGTACTATTTGCAGCCCCAAGAACCTCTGTTGGAAATACCTCCCTGCTAAATTTTGTCATTTGTTTGGAACTGTCTGGAAATTGAGGAGTCAACTGATTAAAATTATATAATGGATGGTCCACATAGGGAAGGAGGAGGAAATTGGATGATAGTTAATAACAGTACGTAGCAGTAAGCTCACCTGGCAGCAGGAGCCAGAACCTCACCTTGAGCAGCATGGAGGTTTCGAGAAGGTGAAAAAAGCTTGATCATCGGAATTGGGTGTTCGAATAGGCATTTTTGCGCGATTTTTCACTAGGATTTCGGTGGTACTATCTATTTCTGCAGTTGGGCTCTCCATTATTTTTCCATATTCCAACTTAGAGGTATAAGGATTGTAAATGAATGTTTCATGTACTTTTATCTCTTTTTATACCACTTAATGAAAGAAGGCCTCCCAAACTATTGAGCAGGGCCCAGAGATATAGTCCAAATTGGACGAACTCCGTAATCAAATCTTTGTGTCATGGTTTCATGCTTATCTTGTTATTTCCGCATTTTTTTATGTGCTTGTAAGTTCCATGGTTAATAATCTATGTTTCATGTAATTATGATGCATCTATAAGTAAAATATCTTGGATCAAGTTTGGTATTAGAGTAGGTCTTTGTTGATGCGAATTGCATGAGTATATGCTAACTTAGAACAAGCTGCGAAAAGGAGAAGGAATGCTTAAGTCCTTTGATCCTGAAGTAGGATGTGCACAACAAAGAAGAAACTTGGCAAATGAAGAAGCTCCTTGGGAAGAGGAGCAAAATTTCCGCAAGGTATTCTACAATATGGCAGAGAAAGTGGATAAGTTGTTTTCAGAGTATGAGAAGGCACTTGGTCACGAGAAGCAAGATGCCGATGAAAATAGGTCATAAAATCATGAAGGTGTTGGAGAAGAGCCTCCTCCCTCTCCTTCTTCAAGTGATATCTCTCATCACTCTAATCACAATTCCAAACATACATCTAAGAAACCATTCTTCCAGGTAGATGTAAAGTTTGACCTACCCATGTATAATGGAGAGTGTAGTGTAGAAAAACTTAATAATTAAATAAGACAAATAGAGGTTTACTGTCAGATCCAGCAGATTGAAGAAGATGAGGCAAAGGTCCAGTTAGCATCTCTTCGGCTGAGTGGAATAGCTCTCGTTTGGTGGGAGAGAAAGTTGCAGAAGGGCAACAAAAAATCAGGTAAACTTCTTTCCTCTTGGTCCAATTTTATTTCTTCATTGAAAGACCAATTTTACCCTTTGGGTTATAAACAAAAAGCACTAATGGAATGGAAATATCTAAGGCAAGGTAAAGGCCAAAATGTGCAAAACTTCACTGAAGAATTTCAGAAACAAGCATCGAATTTGGGCATCTCATTAGATTCGCTCGAGACTGTAACTAAGTATGTTGGTGCGCTACATAGTTACATAAGACACTCACTGTCATTGTTCGAGCCTACTACGATTGATGTGGATAACATAAAGGCTATTCATCTTGAAAGCCAAGGAAAGAATGATAGAGCTGATCAAGCCAAGAAAACACCTTTCAACCCTCAGCATGGCAAACTCCAAAAGAAAGGCAAGGGGAAGGATGAGAAGATTGTCGCAGCCAAGAAAGGGGATGGAGCAACACCATCTTGCATGCATTGCAAGAGAAAAGGTCATGATGAGGACCAATTTTGGAAGCTACATCCAAAGCTGAGACCAAAGAGTTTCAACGGAAAGGGAAAACAGAAGACAGTGGCAACAACGTAGCAAGACCTTGGATTAGATTCCGGCGATGAGACATTGATCACAAC
The DNA here is from genome assembly GCA_031772625.1 of Pinus tabuliformis. NCBI lineage: Eukaryota > Viridiplantae > Streptophyta > Pinopsida > Pinales > Pinaceae > Pinus > Pinus tabuliformis. The sequence goes on from CM062815.1 coordinate 828,156,725, forward strand.
CATGGGCACAAAAGGTACTCCTTCTATTAGTAATAATTCTGATTCAATGGCAAGTACTAGTTATTTGAATGATCCTGTAAGTAATGAGTGAAAGAGAATTGAATTATTCCACATTAGAGTTATTACAAAACACACAAAGGTGGAAACTTTGTTTGATCCAAGTTCCCAAGAAAATTTAATCTTAGAGACCTTAGGAAAAAAGTTAGCCCTCGAAACTAAGCCTAATCCGAGTCCATATCCATTTGGTTGGGTAAGCGATAAAGAAAAATTACAAGTAACCAAGCAGTGTAGGGCTAGACTTGTTATTGCTTCCAAATTAGTTGATGAGGTAGAGTTAGATGTTGTGCCTTTGGATATCTGTGGAATTATCTTGGGAAGTCCATATTCATATCACAGAAAGGCAGTTTTCTTTCAGCATGAAAATAAATACCACCTCACAAAAGACAGGGTAGAGTATATAGTCAGAGCTCATCATACAAAAGTTATTTCTAGCCTTGTCAGTCCATGACGGATTAAATGACTGGTTAATTCCAGTAGAGGGTGCATGCTCATGGTAGTGAGAGCAAAAGAGGCCAGTATGGTTGACGCTTTCAAAGGTTGTGATCCTAATCATAAGAAAGAATTGTTTGAAATTATTTCTTATTATGATGGATTTTTTCAGGAACCGAGACGATTGCCCCAAAAATGAAAATCCTATATGAGATCCATTTCCAACAGGATGTTCCGTTAAAAAATATTGGCATGTACATGATGGCTTCTATCGAGATGGAGGAGATCAATAAATAGGTGCAGGAGTTGCTAAATCAAGGGGTCATGAGCCCGAGTTCTTCTCTGTGTGTCTCACCGATCACGTTGGTTCCAAAGAAAGACGACACATGGAGAATGTACAAAGACTACAGGGCACTAAAAAAAATTACGGTGAAGAATCGAGACCCTCTCCCTCGCATTGATGATTTATTAGATCAGTTAAAAAATGATGTCTACTTTACAAAACTGGATTTTCGTAGTGGATATCACCAGGTTAGTGTTGCATAACAAGACATTTGGAAGATTGCATTCAAAACCAAACATAGGTTGCTCAAATGGATGGTGATTCCATTCGAACTGTGCAATGCTCCGACCAAGTTTATGAGGGTAATGGATGATCTGTTTAGGTCTTTTCTTGATAATTTTGTGCTTGTATATCTGGATTCTTGTTTATAGTAGGACATGGGATGAACATGTATTTCATGTGAAGAAAGTGCTTGATGTTCTAAAAAATGAAAAACTGTATGTAAAGTTGTCAAAGTGTGAGTTTGGGAAGACCTCTCTGGTTTATTTAGGTCACATAGTCGGTAATGGGAAATTGAAAATAAATCCCTCTAAGGTAGATGCAATTATGAAATGGCTTGAGCCCACAAATGTTACAGAGGTTTGAAGATTTTTGGGTGGGATACAGTATTGGAGAAGGTTCATTACGAACTTCTCTGTTATCGCAACCCCCTTACACGCATTGATAAGTGTGAAGTAGGCCTTTCAGTGGGGAGGAAAGCAGCATAAATCCTTTGACACGCTGAAAGAGAAGATCAACGCAGCACCAGTGTTAGCCTTACTAGACATTCAATAGCCTTTTGAGATTGAAACAAATGTCAGCAGATATGCCATGGTTGTTGTATTGATGAAGCAAAGGAAGCCTGTATGTTACCATTCAGAGACTTTCTCCCAGGCTGTTGTGAATTATCCCATGTACGATAGGTAGTTGTACACCTTGGTTCAGAGTGTAAATAAGTGGAACATGACCTGATCAGCAAGGAGACCATCATCCATACATATCATTAGCCCTTATAGTACCTTCAGTCACAAACCAATCTTCAACAAGCTCGTCATTTCAGATGGATGGGATTCCTCCAACAATTTCATCTGGTAAAAAAAATACAAGAAGGGCCTCAGCAACAAAGTAGCAGATATGCTTTCTCACCATCCTATTTTTGCATATGTAGATTTGTAAAATGCATCTTTATCGTTAGAAGGTTATGCTAAAAGATATGCTAATGATGATGATTTTAATGAGATTTATGCAAAACTGGCTCGTGGATCATAGGTGGACAATTATTATTTTCAGGAAAAACTATTGTATCACCTTGGCAAACGTTGCATACCCATTGATGAAAGGGTACATGTAATCCTAAACGCTCTTACCTCTCTTGTGTCTGGTCATTTTGGGGTTGAAAAAAATTGATGTCATTTAGAGAGGTTTTGTTTTTGGCCTCATATGAAAAACATTGTGACTCCCTTTGTAAAGGGTTGTGAGTTACGTTCTGTCTCAAAGCCCTCTAATAGAAAACTTATGCTTTACACACCACTCCCTATTCCGCATCGACCATGGGAAAGTGTTTCCATGGATTTTGTAGGTGGTTTTCCTATGTATAGGAAAGGTCACGACTATTTGTATGTCGTCATGGATCATTTTAGTAAAATGTGTATTTTAATGCCTTGTAAAAAGAAGGTCACTATTGAGCAGACTACTTATCTTTTCTTTCAGCATGTTTGGGTCCATTTTGGGTTTCCCACATCTATTGTGTCAGATCGAGACTCTCGCTTTCTTGGAGAGTTTTGGACCAGCTTGTGGAGAATGATGGACACTAAGCTGAAAATAAGTATGACATTTCATCCACAGACCGATGGGCAGACAGAGGTCGTCAACCGCACTATGGTACACTTGTTACAAGGCTATTGTGGAAAACATCCCAAGTTGTGGGATGAACAACTTCCTTATGTGCAACATGCATACAATCGAGTAACACATTCATCCACACAGAGCTCACCGTTCAAGACATGTTTTGGTTATCTAATAAGGGATCCCTTAAACATGGTCTTTAGGAAATATGAGGATGGAAATGGAAGAGATGATAGGGACAAAGCACAAAATTTTATTCAACGGATACAAGGGATTCATCAGGCAGTACAAGAGCAGTTGGAGAAGAGTCAAGCTCGGTATAAAGCTCGACATGATAAGCACCGAGTTGACCATCAGTTTCAAGTTGGGGATAATGTATGGCTCCACATCAGCAAGGAAAGAATGAAGGGAGAAGGGAAGAAATTGAGGCCCATTCAATATGGTCTCTTAGCCATATTGGCAAAGATTGGAGACAATTATTTTCGTCTTGACTTGCCTGCTTATATGCAAATGTACTCAGTAGTGAATGTTGAAAACTTGAAGCTTTATGAACCTTCATTGATTATGGATACCGAAGAGGCTGCACATATTCCTACAGTGGACAATTTTGCACCAAATTATCTAGACAAGTTTCCCAAAGATATCATTCTCGACAGGAAAACTAGAACTTCACGACGGGGAGATGTGGAGTACATTCATGTTGGCTTCAAAGGAATGCATTCAAGTAAATTTCTATGGATGGAGAAAGATAAAGTGAGGGAGAAATTTCCTCACTTTCCAATAGACTGAAAATGCTTTTGGCAGTCCAAAAGCTCTTAGTGGGGAGGATTGATCTAGGTGGATCTCTATAAAATACTAGTGGCATGGTAAGAAAGCTCAAAACTCAAAGTGGAAAAAAGTATATAAAGTTAGCATCGGATAAAAGTGCTCATCATCCTTATTCCAACAGTGTGAATGACACTCAAATCTTAGTTCATATGAATAAGTTATAGCAAGTCAAATCTCAAGTTTGACTTGGACAAGTGGTAGGAGGAAGTGATGTGGAAAAACTCTCAAGGAATGGGGAAGCGCCAAGTGGCAGGCTGCCATTGGTCCTGCATATAGTTGATCGCAAAAAAGTAGATTTCTACGGTTTAAGGAATCAGCCGAGTTGCGATTGCGATATCGAAATCACAGATTGGAGGCAAATCAACGATTACGAATAAGCCCCGGCAGAGTTTGGTAGCGATGTGATTCGCATATCGCAATTGCAGAGGGAAGAGATTTACGAATCAGCCCCAATAGAGTTTGGTTGCGATGCAATATCACATATCACACATCATACCATGCATTATCTCGATAACAAGTACCACCCCGTCTCTGCCGATTGTAATTTTCTATCACTGCGCTGATGGGTTATCAGCGCCGATAAAGTCGTTGGGATTCAGGGAATATGTCGATTCATGAGAAAACAATGTTAAAGTGGTTTTACTATGTTTAAATAGGTGTTGTTACTTGTGTACTATTTGCAGCCTTGAGAACCTATGTTGGAAATGCCAGCCTACTAAAGTTTGTCAGTTGTTTGGAACTTCTCAGAAATTGAGGAGTCAGCCGATTAAGATTATATAATGGAAGGTCTGCACAGGGAAGGAGGAGGAGACTGGTCGATAGTTTAGAACTATATGAAACAGTAACCTGACCTGGAAGTAGGGGTCAGAACCTCGCCTTGAGCAGTAGGGAGGTTTCGAGAAGGTGCAGAAAGCCCAATTATCGGAATTAGGTGTTTGGATAGGAATTTTTGAATGATTTTCCACCAGGATTTCAGTGGTACTATCTGTTTCAGAAGTTGGGCTCTCCATTCTTTGTCCATATTTCATCTCGGAGGTATAAGGATTATAAATGAATGTTTCTTATACTTTTATCTCTTTTTATGCCACTTAATGAAAGAAGGCCTCCCCCACTATTGAGCAGGGCCCTGAGACGTAGTTCAAATTGGACAAACTCCATAATAAAATATTTTTGTCATGGTTTCATGCTTATCTTGTTATTTCCAAATTTTTTTATGTGCTTGTAAGTTCCATGGTTAATAATCTATGTTTCGTGTAATTCTGATGCATATTTAAGTAAAAGATCTTGGATGAATCCGAGTATTATTCCTCTGTTTTGCACTTTGGAAAACACTAAGTCAATTTGGAACCTTCTTCCTTTGTTTTTTTTAACATGATCGGTTATTTTGATTTCTATTCCAAAAAGAAGAAACTGGAGTGAGTTCCCATTACATATTGGATTTTGGGTAAAATATGTCTTTTAGAGGGAGAAGAGGGAATGCAGTCCCATTTCCCTGAGCATTGAAATCAAAATTTTCCAATTTCCTACTAAGTTCTGATTATACTACCATACAAACTAATTAAGTAAGAATATACATTTACATAACATAATGAAACTAAAATAGATGTTGAGTTTGCTGCAATTATGTCACTTTTGTGGACATCTAAAACTTACTCACAAATGGTTCTTACTGAGACTTGATTCTACTACCCTGGTAGTTGGAGTTCTCTCCTGTTTGATTTAAGATGAGGCCCTTGATATAATTGTATGATTCCTCAAGATGAGAACACTTATTCTTGAGCACTTATATTTCCTTGTTCTGATTGTCGGGCTGCTTTTTCATATGGTAATTCTCATTCTTTGCTTGCATGTTTACATCCTTCATAGATTCATGTAGTTGGTCTATCATAAATTTGTTAGCTTTGTAAACTACACACTTATCGTTTTGAGCAACTTTGTCCATAGGATTATTCTCTATAGTTGGGGAGAGGAATAAATTTGCACTTAACTGTTGACTGGAGATTTTTATGGATCACTTCAACATAGGGGATGAAGAGATTACTACAGAAGATGTTCCCTAAGAAGAGAAGGGAGGAGAGAATACTGAGGGAACGAGAGGGGGCAAAGAGGAACGGGGAAGTGATGACGCATGCAAGAGATTGTGAGGCTTGGAGAGGGGGGAGAAAGAGAAATGGAGACCACTAAAGGGAGGTATAATGGGATCAACCCGAAAAGGAAGGTAGCGAAGCGCAATCTCTAAGGCACTAGGAGGTCGATGCTCAAAGTAGGGCACACGAGACGGGAGGGGGACGAAGCTGGAGTAGCAAAGGAGGAATTGGTAAGGGATGAAGGAAGAGTCGGAGAGGGAGAATATAAAGAGGAGACAAGGGAGAAGTGGATGAGGAGAGGAAAATGACGTAAAAGAGTCATGCGGAAAAGAAGGGGGCTTGAAAGACTTGGGATGCATGCAGGAGCATAGAGGGATTACAATGAAGATATGAAAGGGATATGATTCCAAAGCTGGAGATTTATTTGAAGATTTTCTCAGCTTCCTTTTATTAAATTGATGTGACCATGATGAGATTGACTTGAAGCAAAAATGATGGAATTGGGATTTGTAGTATGTCACTTAGAATTCAAGATTCTCGAGGAGGCCGATCCATTGCTAAGTTTGCTTGAATATTTGCTATTTTGTTGTTGTCTCTCAGGATAGGAATGAATGAAACTTGGCCTAAGTTTTGCAAATTTTTTATAATTCTTAAGATGGATTGGCACAATGTTGTGTTTGTTGGGCTACTCTTTTTCACCATAGTCTGTATGATTATAGTTGAATCTCCCAAAATGATCGGATTCTAGATATTCCTCCTTTTTAGAATCATTGTACCAAGTAACAACTAATATACCTCTGTCATGTTAATTTTATTGTTTCCTAAACTCCATTCATAGGTAATAGTATTGATTCTACCAGGTTCTAATAGGATGCCACCCGCTCTTGTTTTGCCTGGATTTGCCTTTGAATCTCCATCGAAAAATAGGCATGGCCTATTTAGATTTTTCATCCATATGATGAAATCTTCATTTTTAAGCCTTGTTTTCCAGTTTTGAAGGGTTGGCTTTGAGATGAGGATATTTGGTGAGATAGGTCTTCTTATAGCATTGTTGATCAAAAATTTCTCCTCTTTCTAAATATTGTTAAAGTCAGTGGATTTCATCCCTTTTGAGGAAAGGAATTCATATGTTAGGATCTAGGTCTTAGCCAATAATTTTCGGTGGTTGGGGGGGCGATCATTGAAGATTTTTTGATTTCTTTCTAACCAAAGATGCCAACATAAAAAGGTAGGGAGACTTTTCCAGATTCTTTTGATGGGGTGCTTTCCTTTATGAGAGTGGGGCTATTCCCTTTTCCAAGCTATGAAGAAATCATTAAAATTTCTAGACATGTTCAAATCGGTCTCCAGTGGGATAACTAGGAGCTTCCAAAATTCTTTCACAAATGAATAGTCAAGAAATAAGTGTTGAATGATTTCTTCGAGCATTAGGCATAGAGGGAACCTGGAGGGACCATAGAATCTCTTTTTCTTGAGATTATCAGCAATTAATATTTTGCCTTTTAGAAGAGACCAGATGAAGATTCTAACTTTTGGCAAGGATTCGGTTTTCCACATTGTTTTCCAAGGTAACCACTCCTAATTATCTTGTTGGGCTTGAATGGTTAGATATCTAGATTTCACAGTGTACTCTCATCCATTTGGTCCCTAGAGGAAAGAGCCTTTGGAATCTTGGTTAATTGGAGCAGCTCCCTTGAGACGAGTTATTAATGTATCCCATTGTTTTTTGAGAGTATAAGGGAGGATAGGAATTTTCCAATCAACCCAATTATTGTTTTGTCAAAGAGAGATTTCTCCCGGAGTGAAAATTCCCTTTGCGCAAATCCATATTCTTAAATTTTTTAGTTTTGTATGAGAGGCAAGGGGAGGATCCATGATTCTATCTTCCCAAATTTTAATATCTTTTCCATTCCCCGAGAGTTTAGAAGTGTGCTACTTGATTATAGGGAGGACTTTTCCACACTTGTGAAAAAGCCCTGATCGGGGATCCTTGTTCTAGAAGGAGAGTGTGGGCATGATTCATATACTTTGATTCCATTATTTGCTTCCACCAGTGATCCTTCCCTGTGATGAGCCTCCAAGTTATTCTTTCCCCTAGTGCCAAAGTCAAAAATTTTGGGAGTCTTATGGACATACCTCCTTTTTCATATGGTAAAGTGACTTGATCCCATTTCACTAAGTTGAACTTTCTTGTTTCATATTTCCCTCCTTTCCATAGGAATCCCCTTATTATTGACTCTATTTGCTTGTGAATGCTAGCAAGGGCTAAAATTGTTGCAAATTGGTAAATTGGGAGAGCAGTGAGCATTGACTTTATCAAGATCACCCTGCCTACCAAATTCAGCCAGTTCATCCCCCAATTTTGAATCTTTTTTTTTCATTTTATCTATATGATTGTTCCACAGTTCACCCTTCAAACTTTCTTTTGATATTGGGAGGCCTAGATAGAGGAAATTTTTCCATCTTGCTTGAAAGGGGATGTCTAGAATCTGGGATATTATTTGGAGAGTATGAGGAGGAGAGTTCCATCCATAGATTCTACATTTTTTGTTATTGAGGAGTCCACCTGAGACTATCATAAAATTTTCAAGCACTTTTTTAATCCTTCGAGCTACTATTGAAGAATCCCCCCTCATCAATAGTGTATCATCTGCAAACAAAGAGTGGTTGATGCTTTTGACACCTGGTGTTATTAAGAGGTCAGTTAATTTTGATCTAATATACACTTTTCAAGAGCTCTGCTTAATGAATTTTCCATTATTATATAAAGAAAAGGAGATAAGGGGCATCCTTTCCTCAGCCCCGAGAACTTTGGAAATACTCGCACGACCTACCATTGATCAGAGGGGCGATCCAAGGTCCTTCAGTGCAGGCTTTGATAACATCTATTATCACACTTGAGAATCCAAATTTATTAAGGACTGTTGATAGGAAATCAAGATTGACTCTATCAAATGCATTTTTGATATCTAATTTTATAATGATGCCTTAATACACTTGAGTGCAGTGCTTCTTGGACTATCATAATGTTATCCAGAATCCATCTATTCAACACAAAGCCACCTTGGTTTTCTAAGATGATTAGGGAGGAGAGGCTTTATTCGATTGGTGAGGATTTTTGCAATTATTTTATAGGAGGAATTACATAAAGAGATTGGCCTGAATCGACTGAATGTTGAGGGCTTTGATTCTTTTGGAGCAAGATCTAGGAATGAAGAGTTGGTGAAGCCTCCAAGTTTTATTTTTCTAAATATATTTCTTATCATTTTGATAAGATATTTTTTTTATTATGAGCTAGTTGGAGAGATAGAAAGCGGTGGAGAAACCATCTGGGCCTAGGGCTTTATTTGAGTGAAGATCCCAAATAGTTGATTGGATCTCATTCTCCTCGACTTCTTTTGAGAGATCGAAATTGTTCTCTTCACTTATTTTATTGGGGATATGCTGGATGAATGTCTCATAATATGTATTTGTCGGATCCATTGTGAGAAGATTTTGAAGTGACTGAGAGATTCCTTTTTCAATGCTTCTCGACCTCTGATTTCTTTGTCTTGTTCGTCCTTTATGATTTCAATATTATTATTAATTCTTCACATCTTGGCTGAGTTGTGAAAAAAGGATGTATTTTTATCTCCAGCTTTCAGCTAGAGAGAGCGTGATTTTAATCGCCATTCTTCTTCCTCGGCTCTATTTTCTCTGTATATTTCCCAATACATTTTCTTTTCCTGAAGTTGACTGTCAATTGTTTCTCCAGTTGTTCTATTGCTTCTTGGAATGTTTCCATTTTTTTTGGAATTTTTCCTTCCTTTTCTGAGTTTCTTTATGGTTATGCTTGGCCCATATCCTCATTTCCTTTCTTGGAATTTTGAGTTTGGTTTCCCACACGAAATTTGGAGAGCCTGTGATATTTTGGGACCAAACCTCTACTATTATTATTTTTACTTCCTCATTGCTATTCCACATTGGACTGTATCTAAAGGGAATGGGTCCCAGGTTTCCCATATTTCCTAGGGAAATAACCACAGGTTTATGATCAGATGTTGAAGTATGGACTATTCTCGAGATAACTGAGCTGAAATTTATTAAAATGTTATCTTGGATTAGGAAGTGGTCTAGCCTTTCCTTTATATTGATTTTCCCAATTCTTTTATTGCTCCAAGTGTTTTTTCCATTCTTGGGAGGGATATCCAGTAGGTTATTGGATTCCATAATGTTTTCTATGGTATCCCTTGATGGATAAACATGAAAGGAGCCTCCAAAATTCTCTTCCACATTTAGGACTAAGTTAAGGTATCCTCCAAAAATGATCTTTCTATTTTGTTCCTAGAATAAGTGGTCTTTCAGTGAGTTCCAACAAACTTCTTTGTCTCTATAGTGATTTGGAGCATAGATGTTGATCATACAGTATTGTTCTTCAGAAATTTTGTTTCTTAGGACTATTTTAATCCAGTACTACTCTTTTAGTTGGTTTACTAAATCCCATTTTTCTTTCCTCCACATAGTGCATATTCCTCCCAAGACCCCTGTTGAATGGAGAGCTAATCCTCCATAGGTCTTTATTTTTTGGATCATTTTCCCTGATTCTTCTTCTTTTAGTTTGGTCTCTTGAATCATGAGGATCTTTAGATTTTCCATTGCTAATAAGTCCTTGATTGCATTGAATTTCGATGGATTTCCCAATCCTCGACAGTTCTAGGAGACCAAATTCATTATTTATGTTGGTTGGAAGTAGAGGGACCTTTCCCTCTAGAAGGATGGGGTGTTTTCTCTTTATTTCCTAAGTTATTTTTGAGGAAGGAATCCATAGGTTATTGAGTACCCATAGCCATTTCCTTTTTTGTTGTTTCATCTCTTAGTTCTCTGTTGGAATTTCTTCTTGGTCGTTTTTTATGGTCGAGAGAGGATAAAGAGTCTTTGGATTGATTCCTGGTAAGGATTCGATCAAAAGGGGGGGGGGCTAAGGGGAAGAGTGGGGGATGAGGGGGTGGGAAATGAAGGGAGAGAGAGATGAGGGGAGGAGGGAGGGGAATAGGAAGGAATTACAGGCTTTTCGAGGGGGTTGAAAGGATTGGAGACCTTTGGGAAGGAGGAAGAGAGAGAAGGGTTGATAGAGGGAAAGGGGGAAGAGGGCGAAGGGATAGGAGTTGAGAGAATAGGGGCAGATTTAGAGGGAGATTGTTGGAGAGGAGGCTGATGAGGAGGGTTCTTGTTTGCAGGATTTTTCTTTTTAACTTGTTCCCATTTTGGGTCATGAGCTTCTACTTCTTCATTTTCTTGTTTTCCCATACATCTATTAGCAAAATGGTTGTATTCATGACATACCTTTCATTTAAATGAGATTTTCTCGTAGTCCAACTATTGAATGTGCGTCCAACTGTCAACTTTGATCTTAACTGCTTCCAAGAGACCCTTTCCAAGGTCTACTTCAACACATATTCTTGCGCACACATGCATATTCTCCTTGGGCTCACTTATGTCGATGTATTTTCCCATTGCATTTCCTATTTCTTTAACTGATTCATCTCCCCAACAGTGGAGAGGGAGGTGGGAAAGTCACACCCAGACTGGCACAACATTTGGGACGTCCAACTCTGGATCAAAATCTAGAGTTCATCTGTTTAAATATAGCCCCATGTTGTCCATGAAATAAGGGAAATTTCTAAATATCGGGTCTCTATCTTCTTTTGTCTTGAAATGGAATGCATAGTAGCCTCTTCCACAGAACCTGATCGAGATTTTCCCATTGATTTAGGAGGCCCAATTCTGTTCAACCCACATCTTCACCAAGCGAGGAGAAGGCCAAAGACCTATAAACGATCCCACCAATCCTTGTTCAAAGAGAGAGATCATAGCATGACGAGGAAGGGAGGGTGTGAGAATGATTTTCTGGAATTTCTTCTATTTTCTTTACAAACTTAGAAATTGAAGGTCTATTTATAGGAGGTTCGAGAGAAGATAGCAGAGTAGCAAAGCCATTTGCATTTTCTTGTTGAGCTTGTTGAGGAGAGAATCAGAATGGGGATCACCATCCTGAGGAGGCTCTGGAGGGGCCATCGCAACAACAAGAGGCTGAGGCAACGAAGATCATGGGGGCCTTACAGCGCTTCTTGGAGAATTTGAAAATTGTTATGCGTGGGGACCCTAGCAGGTAAAAAAATCGGCACCTTCTTCCTTTGTTATCAAGGTTTTCTTTTCACTATTGGTATGATAAGTTTGGATTTGATAAATTGGACTCCCTTCTGGTCCCCCCACGGGCTTCTTATCTGTCCCTAATTTCCCCTTGACCTTTCTCTTGATTGTTGACCCTTCTAACATCCATTATGTTGACCCCGGGACCCTCCAACAATAGGCCCACACCAAACATTTGCTTCTTGTTGGTGGAATTTGAACGATGGCACTTTGGAAGGACCCCTCTGGCATAAATGGTGATAGTAGCAAAGGCATTAAATGACCACGAAAACTTGAGGACCTTCTGACTGAGATCATGAACCTACAATGGATTTTTCATCATCAAGCAAACACAATTATGTTCCTCATAGAAGAAATTAAATCTCTCCACTCCAAAGTCAACTGTCAAGAAGATGAAGTGGATCCTTTGCATAGGAAATCAAATGAGCCTCAAATGCAATTTGAAACAAGAAAAAATCATAGTTTTTCAACCAATGCTCCCAGCCAATGTCTAGGACATTTGTTGATCAATTTGAATATGCCCCCCAGTAGATGAACACTCTCCCTTTGGTTTATGAATTCCCCTTGGAAATATGTTTTGTTGTTAGGTTGGTGTTGCAGACTATATGTCCGCCAATGTTATGGTGTAGGTCAAGATTTTGTAGTAGCAGGCTTCTAGTGTGAAATTTTGATATTTTTCTCGAGTTCTTCCTTGAAGAAATATATGTATGGAAAATACATATAATAATCTCCCGAGTATTTTGTTGTGATGAGACATAGACTTAATAGCAAAAAATACTCATTTTTGTAAATAAAATAATACAAAATAAAATATACTTAGTGCACTTTATTTGAGACATATCCATATCAATGAGAAAGAAATATGTGCACATTGCATGACCTTCCAAATGCTAGATGTTCAATATATTTTTGGATCTTAAGGAAATATTTGGATTCATATGGTTTTGTGAATGCATGTTTTAACTTGAATTCATATATACCATATTCCATATATTTTTTAACACAAATTAATGATTAAAGAAAACACATTATATAATAATAGATTTTGGATTTATTATGTTTTTTTAGATTAAATCTAGATCCAAGAGAGGTATATGTTGCACATAATAATTATATCTTGGATATTTGGATTCTAGATTTGTTTCCGATGCTAATATCACACACACACACACTCACACACATATATGGATTTGAGACTTGTGGTAATTACACTCCTTGTTACCTCCTAAATGCGTGGTACTAGATATTTTTTCTTACCACATTTTTTAAACCATATCTAGATCCATGATACTTGTTAGGATATTTAGACACTTAGGAGTTAGTTAAGTTCAGTTTGGTCTAATGTTTCTATTAGGTAAATATGTGTCTCTTAACATGTTTCTTTAGTGTGCATTAGTTTCATTTTAATTTGATGGTCACAATATTTTTTTTCCACTGGAAAAATCGTAATCTTTCATTTACTTTGAAAAATTACATATTGTAGATGTAATTCAGCATATGCTATAGGTTCTTTCACCACAGATGGGTATATCTATATATCTATTCTGTTCAAAATGCAAAAAACATCACGTAGGATGTTCAGTGATAGTTCTATGCTATATATACCATTTCCACGCAGGGCTGTAAGTAGATGTATTGTCAACTATGTACAATAAGTTTCCAAAAAATATCATTTTCAGATCTGCAGTTCATGGGCTGGTTGCCCTGTGATAATGTGTATCTATATACGGACGATGATAGTATTGATATACATTTGTTCCATGCTGCTCCTGGATCATCCACTCTCCTTTGGGTAGTGTCGTGGCCTCCTTGGATAGTTGGTCGGCACTGCTGTTGTATTCCCTGTAGATATGTTGACAAGTGATATCAGTGAATTGTGCCTTTAGAATGTTGATATCATCCAATATATAGCTGAGAGTGTGTGTGTGGCATATAGTGGTATTGTTGAACCAATCAATGATAATCTTCGAGTCTCCGAATATATGTATATGCATGCAGTTGTGTCCTAATGCAAAATGCAGAAGATGTCGGAGAGTGATCAATTCAGCGAAATTATTTGTGCCAGCGCCCAGACCCAGTTTCACTTTGTAATAATGTTTTTCATTGATGTATAATAGAAAACTACCTCTACAGCCCTGTTGTTGGGCTGCGCCGTCAAAATATGCCCATGGTGAATTGTGATCAATTCTCGGGGGGTCGTGCGGAGTTCTAACTTTCGGCTATGGTGGTTCAGGCAGCTCATTATAGGCCAAAATGATACGAGCAGTGAGATGCGACCAGTTTATCGGTTTATCATCAAATATCAATCGGTTCCGAGAAAGCCATAGATACCAGCACATTACTATAGGCAGGCTTTGTAGTTTGGAGTTTTTGTGTTTGTTGTACCAAGACTCCCAAGTCCGGATTATGTCATCCCCCTCCCATTTTCCAGAGTGTTGTATGGAGGTTGATAGAGATTGCCATAATGCCTGTAGTGTAGAACAGTTTATAAACAGGTGTGTGCACGATTCTGAGTCGAGTTTGCAAAGGGTGCACCAGGTCGGTCCGTGGACTGCTCGGCGCATGAGATATTCCCCAGTGGGAACAAATTCTCTCAAAATACACCAGAAGAAAATTTTTTGCCTAGGGGGAGTGGTGAGTTTCCAAACAGATTTCCACCAAAAGGAGATAGTGTCCGGGACCTTGTGTGCTATCAGAGTGAGGTAGCCGGATTTTGGAGTGTAGATGCCGTTTTCCGAGTGATACCATATGAGTTCATCCAGCCCCTGTTTGATCCTGATATGTGAATCTGTTAGAGCGCTGATGTACGAAGACCAGTCCTGGTGCCAGAGGGGTGGGATATTAATCTATACTGTTGTTTTCCAGTGTTGATCGAAGATGGAAGAGTTTTGAGGGTCTGCTATGTCAGCCAGTACTTTAATGTTCTGTGAGTGCAGATGGCGGATGAGATCTGCGGGTAGTATATGCCTACCGCCACTACCATTCCAATACGAGCCTGTGATCCGTCGTTTATTTTCCACACCAAATTATCCCTAATAATTGGTATAGAGTTGAGAAGAGCTTTCCATACAGATGATATGCCAGCTTTTGGCCAGGATGGGAGGCGAATCCAGTCCAAAATGTGTAGAGGCCATATATATTTGTGATATGTGATGACTGTCCATAGATTGTTACCAGTGAGCAAGGTCCATCCCATTTTTGCTGCGAGTGCTTGTGCGAATGTAGGAAGATCTTTTAGACCCCATTCCCCCCATTTTTTGGGTGTTGTGATCTTTTTCCATCCGACCCAAGAATATATGCACTTATCCTGATTTCCATTCCACAGATATCTATTGCAAGTTTGCTGTAATCTGATCAGAATGCTTCGCGGGATCCAGGCCAGTGTCATCCAGAAGACTGGGGTCGCTTCCAAGACAGCTTTTACCAGTACAATTCTGCCCGCTCGGGAGAGATATCGATGGCTCCAGATATTGAGTCGCTTCTCCAATTTAGCAACAAGCCATACCCAGTCCGTGATCTTTGAGCTGACAGGCTTGATCCTGAATCCCAAATATTTCAGTCCGATGTCCAAGGGATGAGTGCTATAAGGAAAACGATGATGGGCCAATTGTGATTCCTGGATAGAGGTTATAGAAAGAATAATTGAGGATTTTGAGTGGTTGGCCAGCATCCCTGTGGCTGATGTGAAGAGGGAGATAATGTTTGCGAAGGAGCGAGAATCTCGAATGCTGCCATCAAGGAAGATCAGGACATCATCTACAAAAAGAAGGTGTGTGAGGAAGCAGTCATCAGTAATTTTTAGTCCACGAAGATCCCCATTCCTCTTTGCCGATTCAATAAGGTGACTCAGCCCATCCATGACAATCAGGAATAGGAGAGGAGACAGAGGACAGCCCTGTCTGAGACCACGTTCAGAGTGGAAGAACTGGGATGCAGATCCATTTATCAGAACACTGAAGGTGGGAGTGGTTATACAGGCCATGATCCAAGTGATGAAGTTATTAGGGAATCCCAGATGAATGAGGATCATCTTAAGATAGAGCCAACTGACCCGGTCAAAAGCCTTGGCTAGATCAATCTTTAAGATAATGGCTTTGTGATGCTTGGTCCAGATAGTATGGAGGGCTTCTTGAGCCACTCCAATGGCTTCATGGATCTGTCGGTGTTCGAGGAAAGTGAATTGTTGAGGAGCAATATGACGAGACAAGATGGGACGGATGCGATTTGCTATGATTTTGGTAATGATCTTGTAAAGCACGTTGCAGAGGGAGATGGGACGGTAATCTTCAAAAGAGGAAGGGGAATCAGATTTAGGGATTAGGGTTATGAAGGTAGAATTGATAGCATTGTATAGCGATCCCGATACTCTACATTCCTCAACCACCCTCAGAAGATCATTGCTAATTAGCTCATAGAAGGCGATGTAAAATTCGATGGTCCATCCGTCCGGCCCTGGGCTTCGATCCTTCTTGAACCACTTAAGGGTGCTTTCAAGTTCTTCTGATGTCACTGGATCAAAGAGGGTCTCTGCATCTTCATCGTTTACAAATCTGGGGAAGTGACCAGCAATGTTGATGATATCAGCAATAGTTGCACCTGGTGGTTGTTTTTAGAGGTTCCTGAAGTGGGATGAACCCAGCTGTGAGAGCTTGGGGAATGTGTCTGCTACATCACCATCTGGCATAGGGAGACTCCAAATGGTGTTCCTTACCTTTCTGCCTTTTTCATAATTATGGAAAAAACAAGTATTGTCATCTCCCGCTTTTAGCCAAGTAGCTCTGCTACAAAGTCTGGCAGATTCTTCTCGCTCCCTCGAGATTTTTTTCTTCTGGTTTTCAAGATCCACCAGGTGGGCCTTTTCATCAGCCGAGGTAAAGCCCAATCCTCTGTCATCTGTGAGGGTGGATATTTCTGATTCTATGAGCTCTAGGACAGAATTATCCTTATGATTTTTTTCTCTGGCCCAGTTGATTGTAAGATGTTTGAGTTGCGATAAATTCTTGCAGAATCCCTTTGCCAACGAGTCTGATCTATCGATTGGGTGAAGTAACCAGAAGTCCTTGACCAACTTTATGTAGGATGGGTCCTGTAGCCAGCCATGGTTGAATTTGAATGGGGCTTTTGGTTTTTTGAAAGGCCCCGCAATCTCCAGGTAGATTGGGTGGTGATCAGATATGCCTCCAGAACCGACCCATTGTTTGTAGTGGTGGAGCTGCTGAAACAGAGAACCTTTCATCAAAAACCTATCTAGTCTTCTAGCCAGGGCCGCTTCTCCAATTCTTCTGTTCCTCCAGGTGGGGAGAGGCTTATTCATGGGAACATCCAGTAGGTCATGGCGGTCCAGGAGGTCAGCCATGTATTTAGTTATCGAGTCAATCTGGGCCATAGTACCCCAGGATTCCTGATAGCCCAATGAAAAGTTCAGGTCGCCCCCCAGTATGATATTCTCAGCAGTGAAGATCGATAAATTAAGGAGGTGGCTCCAGAAGGATTCTCTGTGATGGCAGGGTCCATAAATGTTAATAACCCGGAGGCATTTACCCAGATCGGCCGAGAAGAGGTCGAGGCCCATGAATCCAGGTCCCCCCCAAGAACCCAGAGCCCTAATAGTCTCAGGATTATAACCAATAGCAAGCCCCCCCGAACGACCCATGGAGTCCATCACCGAGAATTGCCATCCCGGGGTGATAGAGGAGAGAGAAGCAGATATGGAGTCGGCAGGGCCTAGGGTCTCCTGGAGAAGGATAATATCAATAGGAGATGATCCAAATAGTCGCTTCAGGGCTAGCTTCTTGGAGGCGCTAGCAAGACCTCTGCAATTGAAGGAAAGGCACTTCATGGAGGGAGGTTCCCAGGGGTGTTCATTGCTCTAAGAACCCCATCGATAGTGGATTGTCGCCCAGTGGCAACTTCAGCTTCCGCTCTTCTGATAGCCTTTGTGATATGATATTTTATCCCCCGAGCAGATAGTGAGGTCGTCCCCGGAGATGTGATGCCCAAACCAGCAAAATTGAGATGTGATCCTAGGGTGTGGGGATGAGGTCGAAGATTGTAGGTATGCTTTGAACCCCGAGAGGATGTTGGTGAGGATGATGTCGAGGGAGTCATGTGTGATGAGGGCATCGAAGGTGCTATGGCCGGTGAGGTGGGAAATGAACAAAATGCAACAGACAATGCAGGAGAGTGCAACAGGGGAAAATTGGAAAATAAGGACAGAGCAGAGAGTTGAGAAGTACCCGGAGCAGAAATGGCTGCTGAGGCTGCCCGAGATCTGGTAACCGGCGCTGATACGGCATATTGAGCTGCCCCGAGAGTCTGTTGAGCTGTGCAGGTGGGGGTGCTCGCAACCGAAGAGCGCTGTGCGGCCGGGGAGATAGTCTTCGAGGGGATGGTAGATGTCGTTGGAGGATCTTCCTGTTTTTTGTTGAGCGGGCAGTCCTTAAAAATATGTCCCACCCTGTGACATCGACGGCATCTGAAAGGCACCCCTTCATAATCCAAAATCTGAACTTGCGTGTATCTGCCCCAGTGAAGAGTGATATTTTCCTCCAATCCATCGCGAGTGTCTAGGTGAACGAGAATGCGAGCAAGTGTTCTATTCCTGGACTCCACAAAAGTGCGGTCGTGGTCGAGGTAGGAACCCAGCGCGTTCCCGATGCGAATGAAGACCTCTTCGCTCCAATACTGTAGGGGGAGTCCAGGCAGGCGAACCCATAATGGCCCAGCCCCTATCTGTTCTCGTTCAGGGTCGAAGAGGGGACTCCATCTCTTCAATAACACCGGTGCCATCTCGATGTGCCAGTATCTGGCAAGTACCATATCAGTGTAGTTCTCCTTGGCGAAATGCAGGGCAAACCAGCCACGGGGCAAAACTTGAACTTCCGGGAGTTCCTTTAGAACCCCTCCCCAGATCTCCTTCACCCAGAGGGTGAGCCGGGCAGCCGAATAAGCACGTCCTCGAAGATGGCCGACTAGGATGGTGTTCGCCATTTTGGCAGCTTCCCCGATAGCCAACGTCTCCCCAAATCGAATTGAAATGTCCTTAGAAGTAGCTTTGACACACCTGGTTCTTTTTTCCCCAATCGCAGTGTTGAAGGGTGGTCCGACAATGGATCCGAGGAGCTTTCCGGAGGGGATGTCTTCGCCAGGCTGATCCTAACTGCGGGGGTTTCAAAACAACTTGAGGGTGAGAGGTTGTGGGCAAGAGGCCCGGCCGTCGAAGAGGGGGGGATACCAGAAGAAGATGCAGCCAGAAAGGAGGTGGATGGTAGGTGCGGATCAAATGAAGGCGATGGTGGAATAACAGATGACAGGAAGTAGAGGGTTCCAGGAGACAGAGGTGGGGGATCCAAGCCCGTGGCCGCATGTGGTGATGAGCCCTCAGGCGGATATGGCGGATGGGGATCCGGAAGAGTGACCACAGGAGAGAGATGCGATGATGAGTGTAGCGGAAGGCTAGGGCCAGCAAAAGACGAGCTGAAGTGAGGTTGTCCAAAAATAACCTGAGAGTGGAGTGGATCCTCAGAATAATCAACCGCTTCCTCCGTTTCCATAACGTCACCGATAGAGTTGGAGGTCACATTGAAAACGACAGATGGTGCCAGGAAATCTGGGCCAGGTAACAGGCAATGCAGGTGCGCGGGTAGAGCAGGCGATTTTGGGAGGGTTGCAGTAACCCTAACCGAAACCCTCACGGCCAACAGCAGAGCGCGCCATCCAGAAATATTCAATTCCCCCATTGATGGTCACAATATGTTCTAGAGATAGAGTGATTTGATGGCTCATATTTTCCTCAATACTAATGGTTATTGATCTATGAATTGGTCCATGATTGATCCATGATATCTATTTAAATAGAATGGGGAGTCATGGTTTATGATTGATTGCGATAAATCTCTTATGCATTTTTTTTTCTTTTGTATCAAATGGCCATGTTGGATGGGGTTATGGACTATTTCCCTCTTACAGGGTTTTAAAGATGTAAAAATATTAGCGTTATGATATTTTATTTGGTTTTTTTAGTGGTTACTAAAGGTATTCATCCTATATGGAATAACTTTTTCTTAAGCATGGTATCATATCCCGATTGAAGAGCTGCTCTAGTTGTTAATCAAGATCTTGAGCCTTTGTTGAGATTTGGGAGTGCTGGCAGAAAACGAAATGATAACTTGTTGATATCCACTTTTTTTATAACTAATTGGATTATCAGGTTTCTCCAAGGATCATAGCTACTGAAACAGTTGTTGCAAGGGTGTGTGATCTTGATCTGAAAAATCATTGGGCAACGTAACCAACACCAAGGTCACCCAAGGTTTAACCAAGGCATCAAAATATTTCTAGCAAAGTGCAACATCCTTCCTACAAGCTACCATCTAAAATCATGTAGTGTTTCCTCTTGTAATATATTGAATATTATCTGGTCATAAATATCAAATATCAAGATCATGCACAAGTCCATATGATTGTAAAAGTTATTAAAAGTGAAAGAGTCATTGGGAATTCAAATAGTTCATATGGGATTTTAAGAGTCATGGGGAAGGTGAATGGTCACCCCTCCCTATTCCTATAAATGTACCCACGAGCTAGGCAACTCACTGTAGCAACACGTCCAGCCATTCTATTTCCTTTCTGATTCGACAATGCATAATGACATATATAATATATTGGGATTGGGAAGCCACTGCTGCTCGAGCAAGTCAGTCATCTGATTTCATTTGAATGAGAAGGGAACGAACGACTATACTTGCGTGATTCAATTTAGTTATTTTTTTTTACTTAATTTGGGGGGTTGGTTTTGTGCTTAGGGATCTAGAAGCACTCTACTCTTAGTAGATAGGAGGGTGATTTATGATCAAGCTAGGGTTTGATATTGGAGACGATATGAACTGATCCCATCTCACTATTGGGTTTTGATGGGCTTTTGGCGCATGTATTTGAATTGGCAACATCATCAATCAGATATTCTTCAATTATGGCATAGATTCCCATGCATTCCTCTAGTTGTTGTAATAGCTAACTAATACTCCAATCAAGTTTGCATGTGTGCTTTCATGTTAGATTTATGGCAATGAACTAATTTGTGGCTTATATGTTTGTTTTGAGTCTTTGCTTTCCTTATTCTATGTAAGCACTAGGAACTAATTGTGACCTTATTTGTAGTTGGTCTCTAACATCTTCTTGCTTGTATGTATCAAGATGATATTATTTAACTGGTTTCTCTTAAGGTGTATTGTTCTTATTGTTTTTTTGTTAGGTTCTTATACACTGTTTTACTAGTTTTTCAATTGAGGGTTGATCTCATCCTCATTCTTTAGGCATCTCACGCTTGATCTCAAACTCATTTCTCTCCATTCGACAGCTAGGAACAAAACATTCATGGTGGAATTCGGTCCCATATTCCAGATGGGGCTCCTATCCCAAACTACGTGAGGTCTGATTGGGGAATTCACACCAAGGACCCCCTAACTATTGGCAAGACATTTTCCCCCATCGACAGGGAGAGAAATAAAATCATTAATTTTCAAAAGGAAAGAGTTGAAGTATTCGTACAGGAAAGGTGCATATTAATTGGTAGATAATTAGATAATTTTCTAGAGATAAAATAATATGTTCAAGCTAAAAAGAAAAAAGACAAGAAACAAAACACAAGGGAATCTACCCAATATATGAGAAAACAAGACATAATTCCACACCAAGAGAAGACATTCAATAAAAGTAAGTTTTTTCCCATAATGGATGCATCAAGAAGTGGAAATGTTAATTCTACAACACAAATCTTTGAACAAAATACTAATATCCTGGAAACTCAGGATACCCAACATACTCAGGAAACACTAAAAGGAATAGAGAAGCCTATAGACACATTGACTAATGTCAAAACCGAGGAATTAAATCAAGAAGATGAATAGATGATTTGGAGAAAACTCCAAACCTGTGGTTACTCAATTAGAAACTTCCACTAGGATTGATAGCATTCCTTCACAAAGAAATATCACTAGAAGCATTATTACTAAATTAAAAATATTTCTCATGCAGGAATCATCACAACTTTGACTAATATAAGTGGGAATCTAAATCCTACTCTAAACTTGGATTAATTGTACATTATTCAATAAATTGTAATTTCTTTAGGAGAGTATATTTTAGCAAATAGAAGAAAATTGTAGTAAAAAGAAAATCAAGAAAAAAAAGTAGGTTCTCTAGATGAGGAATCCTATCATTATACTTAGTTTGAAATTAAAATAGTAGGTTACCAAATGAAGTAGCCTAAGAAATTGCATTAGCCCTAGGGGATTTTTCTAATGTGAACATTTGGCATGTCAATGAGTTAATTTATGAATTAGACAAATGTAAATATTAGCTTGTATTGTCTATTAAAAGGTTAATTAGTGAGAGAGAATAATTAGAAAAAGAACATAAAAAACAATTTAATCAACTAAATCAATAGTTTTCTCTTCTTTCTACATAAGCAGAGTCAAAGCATAAGCAGGAGATAAATGTGATGAAACCATAATATGCTAAAGAAAGGGAAATTAGAAGAAAAGAAAATGAGATGAACTTCAAGACAATGTCCATAAATTTCCAACAACAAATCAATACTTTACCATAAAAATTACAATAGCTTCAAATTGAGCAAAATTATATAAAGTTTTTCAAAAAATAACCCATTGTAATTAATCTCTAGTTAAAAAATATTTAAAGAAAAATCTTCCATAAGAATAAGGCGATAAAAATACATAATTTGTATCATGAAATTCTTAAGTCTTTCAATCAAGTTGAAGTGCAAATAGATGATTGGAAGGAAACACCAGCTTTTTTTAATAAAATCATAATGTGACAAATAAAAGAAAATCCAACCAATAGATATAAAATCGCAAAAGAGAAAAAAGTTGCATATTCTAGTACCCTTTGATAGTTGGGTAATAGAATGCTCAAATGTAAATGAGTAGTTTGAGGATGTTACTCAATGGTTTTAGGCACCCTTTCATGGTTGAGAAATAGAATGCTCAAATGTAAATGAGTGGATTGAAGAAGCTAACCAATGGTATTTTTGCTTATGAAATGTAGCTTTGAGTGGATTGAAGAAGCTAACCAATGGTATTTTTGTTTATGAAATGTAGCTTTGGATATTATAGAAAATTACAATCTTCCATTTTTAGGTTTTATTAAGTCAGCTCTGTGACTTCATATCTATTTAACTGGCATGGAAGGAAAACACAATGAAAGTAAAAAAGAATTTATAAAAATAAATAAATGGAGCAATGTCAAATTTTTTTATCTATACCAAAAAAATGTACCAAAACTATTTCAAACTTCTTTTCCACACATAACAAAAATAAATGAAAAATCAAAAAAAAAATTATCAATGTAAAATTGATTTAGAAAATATGAATACTTTTACATGCTTCCCTTATAACCAATGTCTATAATCATTGAAAAGACTATTTCAAGGAAACCAACCATGGAAAGGAAACAACTTCCTCCTCTTGAGAAGCAAATTATGCATAGATATCCCTTTATAGGTAAGCATTAGAGAAAGAGGAACAAAAATAATATATATAAACAGATTTGGAAATGAAAACAAGGAATTGGACTCTGCTCTTTGGAGGTCCTTTTTATTTTCGGTTGGAGTATCTTTCCATTATTATATTTTGTGGGGGAAAAACAAGATTCTTCTTGCTTTTAACTTGAATTTCTTTTTTAATATATGTTTTAAGACTAATTTGAACCAATGTATTTTTTTGAACCAATGTATTTTTATGAGGTTTTTATTGAAGTAAAAAATAATACATCTTTTGAGGCATAAAACTTTGATTGAATTATGGATGATAATTTTGCATTTCTGTAAAGTATACATTTATTAATATTTTACATTTTTATGTATAATTTTTTGTCATGAAAACTTATGTTTTGATTGAATTATGGATGATAATTTTGCATTTCTGTAAAGTATACATTTATTAATATTTTACATTTTTATGTATAATTTTTTGTCATGAAAACTTATGTTTCAATTGATGTGATGGTCAAATAATGTGATTGTTAAATATGAATAAATGATATTACAAATTTTCAAATAATTATTTATTTGAAATAATAACAATATATGTTTTTTTCCATTAAAAATCATGGCATAAACGAGTTTCTTTTTTGTTTGATGATGAATCATCTATCTTGTGTTTGATATGATTTTAATATTTTCTCCTAATTAGGATAGTTAGTTGAAATATTAATAATTAAATTGCATTTGATCGAACTAGGTTAGTTGTATAAATTGCATTAATTTCATTTCATTTTATTGGATTGATTTATAAGTCAAGTACAAACCTTTTGGTAGCCATTGTGCCCACATACTGGTGAATATCACCATACGAAATGAGTATAGGCCTAATTGGGGCCTCGATCATGTGATATTGTTTGTTGTTGTTGGTAGAATTTTTCAATATGTTAACAAAAATATAATTGATGGAAGAGTTAAAGTGGATACTGACCTAAACACTATCTAAAGAAATATTGTCTTGCAAGATTACTTCATTGTCATGGAAGTTCATGCTTAGGGAAAACTTGGCTCTACTACAACATGAAGGATGCAAGTACATTTTTAATCACCAAGCAAAGTAGTTGGAATAATTTAAAGACATGTGCTCTATAAGAGTGGAGATTGTAAAAATGTTGGAGGTGGCATGTTGTTCATAGGAATAAATTGTACATGGCCCCTAAAGGCGCATTAAAGTAATTTTGTGTTTAAAATTGACTTCATAGGAAAATATATAATTCATGAGTGAATTCAAAAACCAATATAACTTCAAGAAATTGAGTCCATAATAATTACTAATTTGGAATTATAGAAGTGAAATATTATGTATCTTATATTTATTTGTTAATAATGAATGGCCTATAAACTTCACCTGAGTGAAGATTTTGATAAATATCATAAATATATTGAAATGCAAAATATACCATATTTCATATGATTACTACTTCTAATGCATGCTTTTGAAAATATATTCCATTTTAATTTAAATCATAATAAAATAATTTCAAAATACATAAGCATTTTATGTTATGGTTTATTTTAAAAGAAAAATTATATACAATAGTTAGTTATATAATATATAAATATATAAATAACTAGTTATATAATATATAAATATATAAATAGGTATTTTCACAATTTTTATATATAATTATGCTGGAAGGGAAGTCTATTTTAGAATAGAGCTTTTAAAATTTTAATTTAATTATCAATAATTACTAGGTGGATGGTAGGGATTTGACCTCCATGGAATATTCTAGAAAATTCTTAGTAGTAGTCACATATCAAAGGTTGAGGTTTATCTTAAAAGAAATTGTTACCTTTTAATTACATTGATTAATTAAAAAAGTATCATATGAATATGAGTTATGTTTTTTACATATGAATATGAGTTATGTTTTTTAGGTATGTGGTATTAGTAAGCCATGTTATTGTAGAAAAGCCTCTTTATTGGTTAACAATCTCCATGATAAAGTGGGGTTAAATTTCCATGGTTAAGAATCTTTTTATATATATTTCTAAAATGTATATATTTTTAACTCATATATTAACTCTTTTTAGAATAATAATAATAATAATTTAGTTAAATTTTATGCTTTCTATAAATCTTGGCAATATCATATGTATGATGACTTCTGCATTTTGATGTCTTTACTAGCAATTTAATTTATATGGTTGTGCTAGCGTAATACTATATTTATGTAGAAGTCTATTTTGGAAGCAGTTGTCTATAACGCGACTTTTTGAAAGCCTTTCCGGCGGGTTTTTCCGGTCGAAATCTGACAGGAATTTATTGGAATCGCAAGTTTGATAGCTAGTTTCTGCACAATGAAAGCGTCCCAGGGGTTTTTCAGGGTGCTGAATCCAAATATGCAGTTAAAAAACCATTTTAACTGCAACAAATCAAGATTTAACCTCAATTTCTTCCGTCGGATTCCGTCACCGGAATCTCCAAAAAGTCTCATTATAGACAACTCAATTTTGGAATAGAGCTTCCAAAATTTCAATCTAAATGTGAATAATTATTAGGTGGATGGTAGGGATTTAACTTCCATGGAATATTCTAGAATATTTTTAATAGTAGTCACATATCAAAAGGTTCATGTTCATCTCAAAAATATTGATGCCCTTTCCACCCTTTTAATTAAATTAATTAATTACAAAATTGCCATATGACCATGTGTCATAAGAACATGAGTTATGTTTTTTTGGGGAATGTGGTATTAGTAAGCCATATTATTGGCCCACGGTATTGTAACAAAACCTATTTACTGGTTAAGAATTTCTATGGTTAAGTGAGATTAAATTTTCATGGTTAAAAATCTTAGATACATGTTTTTTCAAAAGTATATATGTTTAACTCATATATATAATAATAATAATAATAAATTTATAATTAAGTCGTGCGCTCTCCAACCGAGTATGGTGCACACGTTGTAATTTCATATTTAACATATTGACTTGATTAAAATAAAAATTTTAAATTAAATTAAATTAAATAAAAACATCATTAATAATTATATTTATTACGCTCATAAGCGTTGGCACACTTCACTTTTGTGCACCTTTAGATTTATTGTTAGACGATTGAATGTTCTTCCACCATTAGATCCCACTACTTATCAACTAAATCTTGATTTGTGTAACCATTCACCTTGTTGATCTTTATTATAACCCACTTTAGGTTTTCTTGTTACTCTGCCCTATAGTCAAAGATTTTTGCTTTTGTTGAAGGTTTTTTCCTCAAAAATGTCCTTTGTAGCATAATTAAATGACAACGTGCTTGTAATTTCTTGAAATCTAAGAACCTAACTCTAATGGAGCTCGTTGGATCTTCCTTGCTACGGTACCACAACTTCCTTTGTGCTACATTTCTAGCTTCTCATGTTATGCATGAATATCGTCTTGAAAACAATGAATATGAAGGCTCACTTTCATTTTAGGTATGTCAAGCTTTTGTTAATTAATTTTTTTTACTTCTCCTTTGCCATCAAATTATTAGGCGACGATTTATGTAAAGTCTTTGGCTTTGTCTTCAGTGATAGCTATCTTCCAGTAAGGAGATCATGATTTACAATAGAATAAATTGGAATAAATTTTAAGTTTTCGTTAGGGACCATGAAATTGAGAAATTTAAATGAAGAAATTAAATCAGCGAAAGAATAATAACATAAGTGAACCTATAATGAGCATGCAGAAAGAAAACTAATTATGTAATGCTTAGTGGAATTTAAAATTTCATATTATATTTGTTCGTCATGATTTGGAAGACAATACCTGGTTGATAAAGGCTTACGTGATAAATTTGCTTGATTGAGAATAATTTCTCTGAATTTTATTGAATTTATATCAAGTACCTCGATGTATACACAATATGGTTGCAAGATTGAGTAGGTTTCAGTGGATGTAAAATTTGCAGGAGGCTTATGTAATATTTAGAAATGCAAGATTGAGTAGGTTTCAGTGGATGTAAAATTTACAGGATGCTTATGTAATATTTAGAAACGCTAACTGAGTTAATAAAGTTTTTGGCATAAAGTTTAACTTATTGGAGAGTGTTTCTAAAACTCTAAGCTAATGTTATATTCAATGGGACCTCGACTAAAAGTGATCCTAATAATTAAAATATTTCATAATTATGTGTCTTTGACGGTGTCATTATTGAAGCCAATAGTAGTTAATTGACATAATCGTGATAAAATGTGGGAAATCGTTTAAGAGAAAATGTGAAAAAGGGATTTTCAACCATGATATAATGTCCAGTTATATTAATATAAATATTTAATTAAAAAAACTTGATATTTTTTTTTATATTTGAATAGCAACAATATCAATCTGTATTGATTGAAGTAGCACAACACAATCACCCATTTACTTCAATGTTAACCAATTAAGGTCAAGGTCAAGTAATACATATAGATATTTTTATATGTAATAGGAATATGTACGGAAAAAAACCTTGATATTCTTTTTTATACTTTAATAGTAACAATATCAACTTGTATTGATCGAAGGAGCCCCAACACAATCACCTATATACTTCAATGTTAATCAATTAAGGTCATGTAATACATATAGATATTTTTATATGTAACAGGAATATCTATAGTGTTTATCATTTCTAAACTTATTTTTTGTACTAGGTCTTTATCACAAAGAGTGAAATAAAGAAGAGAAGTGAAGTGAAGCTGATTGAGTGTTGTTATTTGTATTTTGATTTTATGTATTTTAATATGTGTGTGTTGGGGGTGGGGACGGACGGGAAGGGCTGAGGGATTAAATTTGAAGGGAAAACATTATATATTACAAATGAATTGTTAATTTCATTTTATCTTTTTAATATTGACAAATTAAAATAAATTATTTTCTTCATATGAATATGAAAAGTAATTTAAAATTTCATATATATTTCATAAATTATGTATTAATTTGGGAAAAGTTGTGTAAAATTCAAAGGAAACACTAGAACTCCATCTACACTCAAATAAGTAAACACATATGGTACACACATATGGCACTAGTTCATTCGTATTGCAGTGTATGAATCATAAGGAGAGAATTTAATAGGGCCATTCACTTAGAGTCCACATAGGAACCATATGGAAGGAATTTGATTGGACCGTTTACTTATAACCCTTAATTACAATGAAGTTTCTTTTCTTTCTTATAGGTTAATGGGTCCAATCATTCAAACAATTGCAATAATTTTTTAAAAAGCAATCAAAATAGAGTATTCTCTAAAACCCCCAACAACACAATTTTCCCTAAAAGAAATATAACTTCTTAGAATATGTTCTAGGCATAATTACTGGTGCACATGTGCATTATGATATTGAACAACATATGAAAAAGAACAATAATAAGGAATCAAACCTACATTGAATGGATTTTGACAGTCTTCATATTGAGTAGGCATAAAGAAGACATGCAAGTACTATTCATAAATCCAAGCAAGCAGGGAAATGCAACCAAGTGAAGCAAGCAATAAATATGAGAAAGCATAAAGAAGACATGCAAGTACTATTCATAAATCCAAGAAAGCAGGGAAATGCAACCAAGTGAAGTAAGCAATAAATATGAGCAAGCATAAAGAAGACATGCAAGTACTATTCATAAATGCTATATAATGCAAGTAGGAATGAGAAAGCATAAAGAAGACATGCAAGTACTATTCATAAATCCAATCAAGCAGAGAAATGCAACCAAGTGAAGCAAGAAAAGTAGGTTGAAAGAAGATCCACAAGTGGAGGAAGAATGGTAGGTACCATTTGCAAATCCAAGTAGCAAGAGGATGGGGAAATGATTCAAATTGGAAATATTTTTTCTTTGTAAGTAATAAAGAATTCACCACAACCAATGCTTTTGATCTTCAATGGCCATGACTAAGGTGTAATTTTATTAAATAGGTAAATAAGTGATATATGCATGTATGAGCTCTATGACAATAAGATTCTATTGTATGAAAATGATCACATTTCTTTTTCTGAACTATAATGATATGGGGAAATTTGTTGACATTCTTTTTATTCTTAATTTTCGTGATATAATAGAAAAAGGTTAATAAAATAGAGATAAAATAATGACAAGTAGAACATATTATGAAAAATTTCCTCACTTTTTAATTAAAAAAATCTTAAATAGTCTTCATTTGAAATTTAACAAGTAATTTTTTATTTTAGTTTCTATTTGTATGGGAAATAATTTTATACTTTTATATAATGAGCTCGAGAGCTCCTGAAGAGAAATACCCACTTAAATTTTGAAGCCTAATAAGATTTATTCTCAAATTTAATTAAAATATTTATGTGATAAAAATATATTAAAAAATCCTTAAATTTTTACGTCGTAAGTCGTTCCCTTTGAGATGAACTCCCCTCTTGTCTTTGTTGTCTTCATTATGTACCTTCAGATGAAAGTGTTATAGGGTTGAAATGTTTCCCTCCATTGATACCACCTCTTGAACTGTCAACTGGAACTCCCCTCTCATTTATTTGTTTCGACACACTAGGGTTCAAAACTAAGATTTTCTATCAATGTTTTCCTTTTACCACAAATGTATCTCCATCTTGGTTATGCTCACATCCTGGTTATATTGATCAACACTTTGTACTTGCCTAGTGACGATATTTTCCAGGTAAAGAAGCTCAGAAGTGTAAGAATCCATGGTGAAATTGTCAGATGAATCTTATCCATAAAGACCCCAATAGGGGTGCCCTCGAAATCCCCTCCATGTAGAGGTTTGTCTTTGAAACATCAATTACTGGATTTTCATTGATAGAATTTATTTCCCACTCAATCATGTGAGTTGCATATATGATGATATCCACCTAAGGGTCGAGCCATTGAGGTGAAGTGTGAAGTTCATAGCAATCCTGCTTGGGATTTTGGAGAGGATTCATCTCATGGATCTTAGCAGCGTGTTTCATATAATAAATTTCGTTCAAGACATACTCCATGATCGTTTTAACTTTAATTTGGTTGGGATGGTGCTTCAGCTTGTGAGTTAATGGATTTGTAAGCTCAAGCTTCCTATTCATAACTTCACAGAACAGGGCCGACATTACTTCAGACATCACAGCAAGGACATTAGCATCGGAACACACAATGGAAGCCAGTTGTTGTTGGGAAGAGTATCCAATACGGAATGACCCTATCCCACTCTAAGGGTGATAGTACCTCAGCAACAATCGAAGCAAAGCTATTTAATATTTCTTCTTTATGAAAGTAAAATAGGGGAGAAAGAGATCCACTAACCGATGTCTTTCGCTAATGGTTGATCCAATCTTCTCTCCTTGCTGCTTGCTCCCAGCTCCTTGCTCTTTCACTGGCCTAGCTACACCAAGATCCTGCAAAATGGCAAGAGAGGGAAACTACAAGAAGCATACATTCATAATTGATTCAAGGATTAGAATAAATCAAATACACAAGTATAAAAATACACCATTGAGACACATGCATATAGAAGAACCTCAAATGCTTTATTAATGGAAGAAGTAAAGTTCAGGAAGTGATCCAACCACAAAAGGCCCAATCCAGCATCACCTCCCGGCAGAAAGAAATCTCCTCTTCACCTCCTTCAAAGCAAATCACCCAATAGTTCTAAACTCAAACCAACAGCACTTCCTTACATTCACAAGATTCCAGCCTCCATAGACCTCATGAGAGAGCTCTATATATAGGAGTTTTGGAGAAAGGATGAGTCAGCTTGAAGCTGGCATGAAGCTGACTAGTGTCCTCTCTCACTTCAGTTATTCTTCAGTTCTTGAGTCCACTTGGAGGTTCTTGCTTCCACTTGGAGATCTAGACCATCTTACTCATCACCAGTCGAATTCCTTGATCCAAGTGTCATTTTGGAAGCTTCCTGGGCATTGACACCTTGAGGAATGACTGTGCCACTTGTTCCAACTCTCCCAGCACAGGTAGCCTTCTTTGCAGTTGAAATTCAACGCCGGTAGACAGTGGAGCAGTTGACATTCAGCGCAGATGCTCAGTGGAGCAGTTGACATGATCCAGAATTGCCTTGTTTTTGAGTGTTTCCAGGTGGAGAACTGTTATTCAGTGCTGTGGTTTGCTGACCTTGTTCCTCTAGGGGTAGGAACAACATGCTTAGGGACTTTGGATCCATTAGATTATGGACATTCCATGCTTCATGCTGTAAGGCACAAAAATGTCTATAATAGTTTCCCCCTAAAGTATGAGGTCGTTTATCGGGTGAAATGCTTTATCAGGAGGATCTGAAGTTCATTCAATCGCTGAGAGGTGACCTATAATAAAATACAATACAATACATTATGATTCATTCTGCTTTCATGATCTAGCTGAGGCGGGCATTCCCATGCTCAGCTTTATAGATTCATTTTTGGTACATATAACAGACGATCGTCTGATGGTAGACTGATAATTCTCTGCTGAAATTATCATCCTTTGAGTAGGATGATCATCTACTGTAATGATGTACATGTCAAATGTCTTTATATTTCCTGAATATATATCGCAGCCTGGATGGATGAAACTAGATCCGGGGTCTTCAAACTTGTTCGATCTTCACTCTAAGTACAAGTCGATCCATGAGAGAATTGCGCTGAAGTCGAACATGGAAAGACATCGCTTGATTACCGGTCAATGATGTAAACCGTTAACAAGCGCGAGAGGAATCACCGATAATGATAATGACCCTCAAGGTACTGCAGTACAATTCACGTGGTGTGAATAAAGGACTTGACGTCGAACACCACGCAAAATCTTCTGGTCGAAGGTCATTGATGTATACATGTCGCCGGAAGTGAGAAACTTGCCATTGAGGCATGCAAGCTTCAAAGTACTGAGGGGGGTGTTCCTAGATCAACTTCTTGGATAATGAGCTGAAGTCGACAAGAAGCGATCCGTCAAAGGAGGGCCTTAATGAATCCCACATCAATGACACGAAACGGAGCTAATGATTTTAGTGGAGGTGAAAACAATCTGTGACATATGATTCAGGGTGGCGGTCATGGATGGATGAAGGATAATGTATGGCAGTGGATGGGACACGGTTGACTCTTTCTGAACAACATCTCTTGAACATATAACGACATTGATGCGATGGATCGGTAGCATTACCCCAAATGTGGATGGTTTGGCGAGACCATGGTGATGAGACCGGTGAATGAAACAACCCAACCCGATGTGGTACGGAGGAAAAGTGTCATGTTCAAGAGCGACTTGCTACCATTAAAGCTTTGAGGTTCTCCCAATTTTTCCCCAGTCATTTCTGACCAGTACCTCTTTATTTTTGTCAAGCTTGAGGAGGATAACATATGCTTTTTCTATAACCTGCCCTTCGGGCAAGTCCATTGCTATGTTTTAACGAGCCTAGCGATAGGGAAACTCGTTCTCGTCAAGTTTGTCGTTATTTAATCATTTTAATGAGTCTAACGACAAAGAAAACTCGGTCCTTTTCATTTTTAGAGAGTCTGAAAAGGTACAGAAAGTTAACTCCAAAATTCCTTTTTCGTCATCTAATCCCTTAAGTCCGAAAAAGTATAAAACAATACAGAAGGGATGAGTTTTCGATAACTTTAACGAGCCGAATAAAACAAGTGCTCGACCTTTTTGTGTAATAATCCCTCAGGTCCAAAAAGATTATTATCTAGAGGAGGGATAGCTCTTCCAGTCACTTTAACGAGCTGGAAGGCCAAAACTCGGCAAACTTTTCATATTTTACGAGTCAGATGAAAAGAGCTCAAAGAAGACTCGTCTTTTGAGGAACGAGTGATAAACAGGGATAGCAGCAGATTCCAGGTACAGGTTGGAATTTTCCAATCACGGCAGTGTCACAAGGATGGCTAGGTGAAATCACTCTTTGCAGCTGTTCCTCAAAATGGGTAAACAATCATATGGAGGTGAACGGTCAGCCAAATGACGGTGGAGGTGGCAGGTGCAAACATGACCAAGGCTTTTTATGGCTGATAAATTTACGATCACAGAGGTTATTTACCGGAATAGGTTCATTTTTTATTTAAAAATGAGCTTAAACTCTGGGGGAAACATTGCTCACTGCTTTTATTTATTTTTTAACGAGCATGAAGACCGCGTTAAAACTGCTCGGATCTTGCGTTTATTTTTTAACGAGCATGAACTTTATGCTAAAACTGCTCGATATATGGTCAAATTTTGATTTTTTACCATTACTAGTTTTTCTCTTCTCAAGGATAGTACTGCATTTTCAATTGCTGCAACAAACTTTGTTAGAAATGAAAGATATTTGCATGAAAATGAGATTATAACCCTAATATTTCGCTTTGAACTACGTAAAAAGCCATTAAAAGGTGTTTTTACCTCTCATTTTACCATTTCATTTGCATTTGGTTTGTTGGAGCTCTGGAGGTGCCTCTTTCCCCTTGATTTTCACCAGCTGATTCCGGGAGATTTTGCGGATGATTTTTGGCACCGTCTGGACCAGGTAGGAGCTAAACCATAGCTCTTTCTTTTCATGGTTTCCTTTTCCAGTTTTATGCCTGTTTTTCAATCTTTCTGAGCCTCAGGGGTTTTTCCAGGGCGCCTTAACTTCAGCGCAGGTTCCCCATTCGAAACCTGCGCTGAATGTCAAGCTGCCTTAAGGCAGCCTGACCTTCAGCGCAGGTGGGACACTCTCTGCTTGCGTTGGGCTCAGAAAACTGAGTTTCCAGTTCATTTTTTGATGAATTTTCGCCAGTTTTTCATCAAAATCAGGAACTTACTCCTTCTCTTGATTTTTTTGCAGGGAACTTTGAACAAAATATCCCTTACATGGCGAGAACGAGAAAATGAAGAGGAGGACATGATTTCCCTCCATGACCCTGTCACGGTGAACGCGCTGCGGAACTGTGGCCTGCTGAAGTTTTTCCGTATCTCTAGCATGAGAGCACAGATCACTTTGCTGCAGTATATGCTTGATGCTTGGGATCTTATTAACCAAGTATTCCAGATTAGGGGAAAGTCCATCCCCTTGACCATAGAGGACATGTACTTCTTGACTGGATTGTCAAGACGAGGTGTCCCCATTTCCTTGTCAGGTACAACCCGGGGGACCGATTCCGTGAGAGATTATGTCTGCCAGTATTGCAGGGAAGGTTCTCAGCCGAGCAGAGACGGCAAGATTGTTATCCGTGAGATTACTGACAGGTCTCTCAGGTCCATTCTGTATACCATTGGTAGGATGGCCGGTAGCGCAGCTCTACATGTTGCCAACAGATCTTATATGCAGCACGCCTTGGAGTGTCTCCAACCGAAAGTATTCAACTGGTGTGATGCAGTACTTGTTCAGATGAAAATTCAGTTGACCAAGGTGAAGGACGGGAAGCTGAAGAACTTTGGATTTGGTTCTATTCTGATTGCCTTCGCCTTGGAGAAAATCCCACTGATGCAGCCTCAGTATATTATACTCGACCTGCCTTCTCCGACCGAGCCACGCATGCAGAGGTGGGTTGATCACATGTCTAGGCATGCTGGTCAACCTCAGATTACTTTTACTGATGCCTTCTTCAGGTGGTTCGAGCGCCAGGAGATGGTCTTCTCCGAGTATCCATATGTGGGTATGGATTTCCGAGGTGATCCGGATTTGGTGTTACCGGATGGCGAACAGTGGGGCGCTATTGGTAAACTCTTTGACCATATTACTGTTTACTGTTCTTATTTATAATGTTGTTGTGATTTATTCTATCAAGACTTTTAATCATACTCTTGGGTGCATGCAGATGTTGGTCCTGTTCGTCCAGCAGTTCGTCTGAGACCGCCAGTTGCTGCCCCGGCAGTGGAGCCTGCTAGGAGAGCTATCCTCCGCGACCTTGACGATACTGAGACCCTTACAGCTGTGCAGGAGCAGGTTGAGAGCCTTACTCTCGGCATTCCCGATGTGAGGATTGATGAGTTACCTTTACAGCTGCAGCGACACACTACTGGTGTGCCTAGACGATGGACTCGTCTCTTGCGCATGATTGCACAGGCCGTGACGTGCTATCATGAGCACCACTAGGCTAGGGTGCCCCCTAGCATCTTTTTGAGTTTTAGGTCATATGACCAATTTTTTCTTGGTTACGGAACATTATGTATGAACTATATAAACAGCTTATATATATTTTGATTTTTGAGTTTTATTCTGATTGAGTTATATGATCCAAATGTACAATCATTGATGATGTGTCTCTTTTTACAAATGTTGCAAATGTCTATCTAACACATAGTTCGCTAATGAGTCAGTTAATGTGTTCAAGCTTCTGGAAATATGTTGATATTGAATTGAATCAAATCGTCTTTCCAAGATCTTAACCCTTAGGAACATGCGATAAATAGCTGGATTGCGAACAGAATATATACCATTGAGTTGTAGTATTACGAGCTGTGAGTCTAGCCTGACAATTAGTCGGCGTATGCCACGTGTGATGGCATCAGAGAGTAGTTCTATCAACGCGCTATACTCAGCGATGTTATTCGTTGATTTCCCAATACACACACCTCTGAAACTTACTAACTCGCCGCTTGGATCAAAAATGGCCCAGGCTACGGAGGATAGGTTCCGCGAACTACGACTCGCTCCGTCGGCATATCCAACACATGTCTCCAGAAGGTTCGACATCTGCAACAAATGGAAAAGGTGGATCACTCGACCAAAACAAATACTTTAGCGAAAACAAAATACAACAAAAGCATGTAGGTTACTATTTAAGCATAGTAACGCTTGAGGTACAGCCCGTTACGGGGCTGCGCCAGTGGAATTCCGTCATAATCCATTAACTCGTAGGCTCCTTTTGCTAACACCTTTTTAACAATATAGGGGCCCATCCATAAGGATTTGAATTTACCTGCTCCCAATTTATCGGATTCTTGGTCATAAAGCAAGACCAAATCATCCTCTGAGAAGACACGGGGTTTGACACTTTTGTCGAACTGAGCCTTGACTCGTTTCTTATGGGCTTCGTTAGCCAACGCGGCATCACGACGGGTTTCATCCAATTGGATTAATTCCAAGAAACGAGCCTCTTCTTCTGAGGTTCCGGGGAGAAGATCGATTGCGAGTTTAAGCGACGAAATTTCGCACTGGATTGGCAAGACTGCTTCCAGGCCATACACCAGTTGAAAAGGCGTGAACCCAGTTGCGTTCTTTACCGACGTTTGGTAAGCCCACAAGGCTGAGTATAGGATTAGGTGCCACCTTCTTTTATGAACCCCGATCATCCTTTTCAACATACGCTTCAAGACCTTGTTGATTGCTTCAACTTGTCCGTTGGCTTGGGGATAATATGGGGTAGAGCTGTCGTGAGATAGCCCTAGCTTGGCAGATAATTCGACCATCATGTGATTGCGAAAATGCGACCCATGATCTGTAACTATAGCCTGTGGTACACCGAACCTGGCGACTACATGATTGAAAAAGAAAAGGGCAGTTGTTTCACCAGTGTTATCTAATGTAGGCATCGCCTCAGCCCATTTGGTAAAATAGTCAACAGCGACTATAATATAACCATGCCCCCCGGTCGAGGTGGGGTTACATTGCATGAAATCGATGCCCCACTTGGCGAAGGGCCCAACAGCAACTATTGGCTGTAAAGGTGTGGGTGGTCTCCTGGTTTTGCTATCAAAAATTTGACAAGCATGGCAACTTCTGACTGCGATTATGCAATCTTTGAACATGGTTGGCCAGAAGTATCCTGCTCGTAAGATTTTTTGTGTTGTTGCATATCCAGATTGATGCCCTCCACACGCGCCTGAATGACACTCATTCAGGGCTTTTTCGGCCTCCTCATGGGTAAGGCACCTCCTCGGAACTGTATCGATACCACGACGGTAAAGTGTATCACCGACGATCATGTAGTCTTTTGCTTGGTATCGTATACGTTTTTGTTCGGAGTGAGAGGTGTTAGGCCTGAATTTTTGGGTTTGGAGATAAAATATGATATCTCCATACCATTCATCGCTTACAGATATCAGAAACAAACTTTCGTCCACGATTGACTCTTCTGATGTTTCATCGTTGGACAATGATGGGAGATCGCACAATAATTCTGCGAAAACTAGAGCTTTCTTTGACTTGGATTTTACAAATTCCAGATCAAACTCTTGAAGGATCGCTATCCATTTTGAATATTTGCCCCCTAGCAACTGTCGCGACAGTATATAAGTCATGGGGTTGCAATCTGACAAGATGGTAGTTTTCTGAAAGAGGACATAATGTCGAAACCTTTGAATTGCTTGAACAGCTGCAAGCGCTAGTTTTTCAACATAAGAATATTTACTTTCTGTATCATTTAAGTTTTTACTTAAATAATAGATAGGATGTTCAATTCCGTCGACTTCTTGAACTAAAACCATCACAATGGTCGTATCTGCTGCAGCCAGATACAGGTTAAAATCTCTTTGATAGTCTGGGGCGTACATTAATGATGCTTTTACTAGGCAATCTTTCAGAGCATCAAAGGAAGCTTGCGCCACCTGGTCCCAGACAAAAGGTACATCCTTTTTCAAAAGACGAGTATAACCTTTAGCAAGTTCTGCGTAATTTGGAATGAACCTCCTCAGAAAGTTTGCTTTCCCTTGGAGTTTTTGAATCTGAAGAAAATTTGAAGGTGGAGGCAAATTAATGATTGCCTGAACCTTACAGGGGTCGAGACGAATCCCATCCTTAGAGACTACAAAGCCAAGTAAACGACCAGAATCGACGCAAAACACACATTTGTGTGGATTGAGTCTTATCTTGTAGTGTCGGCAACGTAGAAATATCGCTCTCAAATGCTGCGGATGATCAGTCCGCTTTCGCGAATGAGCCGGGAGGTCGTCGAGATAAGGTTGAACAATGTTCTTGATGTCATGGAAGGCATAATTCATTGCCCTCTGAAACGTCATCCCTGCGTTCTTCAAACCAAAGGGTAATTTTCGATAAGCGAATGTGCCCCACGGACAAATAAATGAAATCTTTGACTGGTCCTGTGGGCAGATATTTATTTGATTATACCCGGAAAATCCATCCATAAATGAAAATATTTCACATCCAGCGCATTCATCAATTATCTGGTCGATGAAGGGTGTAGGGTAGTTGTCCTTCGGACAAGCTTGGTTTACATCCCTATAATCGACACACACTCTAATTGTCCCTTGTTTCTTCATAACAAGGACAATATTCGATACCCAATCGGTTAGAGGAACCGGGTAGATGAATCCAGCATGGAGAAGTTTTTCAACTTCTACCTTAATGGCAGCGGCTTTCTTGGGGTGCACCTGCCGAAGTCGTTGTCTTACTGGTTTGACATCAGGATACATTTTAATTTCATGTTCAACGATACTCGAGTCAATGCCTGGCATTTCATCATATGACCAAGCAAAGACATCTCTAAATTCGCGAAAAAGAGCGTTATATATTTCCAGTTCTGAAGGGGAACAACCTTTGCCGACATAAATATTCTCTACAACATCTGTTTTAGTCAAGATATTTATGGCTATAGTCTCTTCAATATTGGATAGGTTTCGCTCGGAATCCACCGTGTTTACAGTATTTGTTAGGAATTCAAAAACTGAAGGGTGATAAAGGTTACTTTGAGTATCTTCTTCATATTCTGGAAGAAGGGAACGATGGTGGTGATCATTCCATGGTTCCCCCTCAATCAACATTGATTGTAAGATTCCTTCGTCACTCCCATGTACTTTCGACCAAGGATCTAATGGGGTTCCATATTCTCTAGACCTATCTACCCAAACGCTTGACGAGCGTTGATTTGGGTTCGCCTCCCATGCTTGAAACATTGATTGCTACAATATTTCTAAAGGGCTTGGGGGAAAAACAACTGCATGATCCATGTTGACATTGTCTTTTGCGACCTTCGTAGAAGATATCATGTTGCAGGTTGCTACAAACGGTACATTTCCTGTGTAAATAGGAGGTGGTAGCGCGAAAGTTCCCATCAATGTGGGGTCTTTCAATAATCCTACTCCGATATCTTGAAGCGAATGGTTGCTCTCATGGATCATGGGAATGCTTCCTGTAACTTGTGAACCATTAGGGAGGAAGTTCTGTTGGTCGACGACCGTAATCCCTCCTTCAAACGGGAATGCGATCTTCCTAAAATAAGTCGACACAACAGCTGCCATGGCATAAATCCATGGTCTACCCAGTAGGATGTTATAGTCAAGATTTCCATCAATGACCTCAACATCAATTTCTACTGTTTTTCCTCCTAGTTCAACTTTCAAGTTATTAAGGATACCGTATGGGGTATAAGTCCTTCCGTCGAAAGCTTTTAATGTCGTCGAAGATCGCGACAAGGTTGGGGATCCTAAGGTTATCCAGAAACTCATCGACATAATACATGTTGATGCTCCCTCATCAATAATTGTTCTGTGAACAGTTTTTTTGAGGGTTTTCACTTGAATAAGGAAAGCTAGCTGAGCTGGTAACTGAGGATCGTATTCTTTGTGATCAAAGGATACAAGATTGGAATCTTTAGGATCAACCCCACCAATTGCTGATAACAACACCTGCCTTTGGGTTGGACAATTTTGTAGTACCTCAAGAGTCGACATAGCGGATGGCGATTGTGCCAAATCTTCCACTATGTTATAATGCTGCGCCGCTCTGGCGCGAGGATTAAATGTCAACTTGTGTACTACACCCTTTGGCGGTTTTATTGTTAATTCAGGAATGATGGGCGGTACAACTTCTGTCGAAGTTGTTGTCGAACTACTTGGTTGATCTTTACCTTTGTCGTTCGACAGCTGAGGATTCCCATAATCTTTGTTCCTTGTCGAAATCAAAGCATAATTCTGTTGTTTTGAGACCGACAACATAAGCACTTGCGACGGGGAAGCATTTCCATTATCAACCAGATTTTGACCTGGGTTGGGAAACGGATCAGTCAACACAGTTGAGGTTTGGGAACTTTTAAAGAACCTCTTCAACTCAGCTTTGAATGGGCAATTCCTTGTGTAATGATCCTCATCATCACATATTTGACATGGATAATTTTGTTTCCCTTGCCCAGGAGGGTTTGAAGAATTTTTTCCAGGGGATGATTCACCCTGTTTCTTCTTCTTCCCTTTGTTTTGTTTCTTCTTGCTTCCTGGTTGATTGGTTTCTTTGCCTTTATCTGCTGATACGGCATTTACTTCCGAAGCAAGAATTTCTTCTTTTACATTTTTATCCGAATTCTTACGGGCTTTCTTAGACGAAGCCTTTATCGATTTCGCGTTTGTCGTGCCAATCACGCCATCACCGGCATGAGAGTCACTATTGGATTTAGGAGGGGGAGGAATTGAAAATTCCGGTCTAGGAGCGTCAGGTATTTTGTCGTAGAGCGTGCCGGACTGAGTATAAACTAAGTCCAAATACTGTGCACGAGCGATAACTTGCTCCTCTGTTACGACTCCCCCCTTTGCCACATCTTCCGTTATAGCAGGAAGTAACGCCTTTATAAACCATTCAGCTAACAGCTGATCGGGAACGTATGTTTTCACCATCCTACGACGACGACGCCACTCATGTATATGATCAGATATATGGGTGGCAGTTGTCTGTTTGAAGTTGGTTAATATTTCTGTTCCCGTTTCATACCTTATCGGTAATTGAAAATGGGTTAAGAAAGTCGTGGCTAGGGAACTAAAATTATCGAAAGAGGCTCTAGGTAATTCAATATACCATTTAGCTGCTGGACCTGTCAATGTCCTCTGAAAAAGGCGAAGCCTTATCGAATCGTCGTTTAGGGTGTTCGACGAACACCACAGATGAAAAGTCATCACGTGATTCGATGGGTCTTCACCTGGATTTCCATTGAATTTAGGAATGTCAGATGGAAGTTTATGAGGAATCACTGGCCACCAAGGGGCATAAGCAATCGGATCGTTTGTTAACCGGTGTAAATCGGGTAACTCTAAAGTCGCCACAAATGGTAAATATTGATTCAGGTTAGGCGAAGCATAACCAGGGTACGATGGAATCGCTTAAGCAGTGGGCCTTTGCATACCAGCATAATGTAATTGATGTTGGTATGATTGATACGGTTGGTGGACTTGACCACTGTAAAGTGGTTGGTTTTGACCGTTTTGGATATACGGTTGTCCACTGTTCGCAAAGATCTGCTGCTCAGAACCTTGATATACCTGCTGGAATTGCGGTTGTTGGTATTGCACAAGCCATGGTTGTGAAGCCATGTTCTGTTGTGCTATGCTAATCGTTGGACCAAGGTGTGGGGTAATTGTACCCGTTTGGACCTGTGTCGCCCCACCAGTTGGCGATTGTGGTTGTGACCCATGTTCAAGGGGCTGTTGCATTACAACTTGAGAAATCTGAGGTTGACATGCAACAGCCATCGCTTGAACTTGTGACACTGTCACAATAGCCGGTGTGGTTGGGATGTTCATCATAGGTACACACTGTTGCATTGAATACATAACCCTTGGTTGTTGAGGTAGCATAGGTACCCAACTACTTGATGCAATTCCAGTATAACCTGAATATTGTTGTGAACTCACGTATGGGTACCCTCCCGGAGGGGGTAACGAAAGGGCATACTGCCCCCCATACGGTAGCAATCCGGAACTCAAGGGGATTGATTGTCCTTGGGGACTGGATTGCCCAAATTGACCTCCAAATGGATCAATTTGGTGAGTCTCAACATAAGA
The DNA here is from genome assembly GCA_031772625.1 of Pinus tabuliformis. Lineage (NCBI taxonomy): Eukaryota > Viridiplantae > Streptophyta > Pinopsida > Pinales > Pinaceae > Pinus > Pinus tabuliformis. The sequence goes on from CM062815.1 coordinate 828,198,642, forward strand.
GTTGCCGGATATTATTCCGGATGAACAAACTGGAACAGACCATACTGTCGAAATAGTCCCTTGGTGGACTCCTTCTAGCTGTTGTGAGCTAGTTAAGACAGATGGTATGCCGGCAAACATTGTCGGAGTGACGGCAGGGGCTTCTGTTGTCGCTGTGTCGTTTGGCACAGTCCTAGATGATGACGGTTGTTCAGACATTTTAAGTCTATCCAATAGATTGCCCAGCGATTCTACAGGAACCTCCACTTGTGGTGGATTAACTTCTGATGAAGGAAATAGAGTGACCCCGACTCCAAAACGGGTTGTAGTACTTGCTTGCGGATCCTCTGTAATTTCCTCTATCGCAATCAAACCTGGTGGAAGAGGAAGACCGTCAGTTCCGTAATATATTTCTGGTGCCGAAGAAGTGGATGTTTCGACAGCGACAGTTGTTTGAGGAACAAAACTCTCTGGACCGGTTACAGATGGAACTGGTTCAGTTATACAAGTATTTGCCCCCAGATTAGGATCAGTATTACTGTCCTTCTGTGGCTGTTGAACTTCTTCTATAGAGGCAAGGTTTCCAGAAATGTTTGGAGTAACCGAAACCTCAGATGTAGTTGGAACACTTGTTCTAACTTTTATAGGAGATTTTGAACCAGTTAAACGAGTTCGCTTTGTCCGTACTGTTTTCGATTCCGGAGACAAAGACGGTTGACTCGTAAGCCTCCGCGAACGACAGGGTTTCAATTGACTTTCTTCCACGATTGCGGATTACTCGATCAACCAAAATATTAAAAGGGGAAATTTGTGTTTCCAAATTGAATGAATTTTATTAGACGCTTTTAGACACAACTTGCTTTTTCACTTTTTAAGAGTCGAGAAAAAGCTAAATATGACTCTAGTCTCCTTCGATGTTTTAACGAGCCCGAAGTGACAAATGCTCGGTTGGACTTTTTCAGTTATAGAGTTTGAAAAAGGCCAAAAGAAACTACTCTGGAGATCTAGGCAGAGGGTGTGCCAAACCTTTCGCAAAACCACAGAATACGCTTTACGGTACGGGTGGTCGATCTTCGTGAATGCTGTGTTCACTGCATTGTGATCAGTAGGGCGGCCGACACGGCTCCCTAAGGATAAAAGATATATGCCTATAGGGGTCTCCCAATATATACGCGACGGTACGTGGGAGCACAAGTCCGTATTAGTGCCACCGACTCTCAGGAGGAATCACCCACCTTCTTCAAGATCGACAGTCACTACGTTTAACGACGCCGGAACACGTCTCTAGCTTAGACCTCTATGTGTTTGTGTTATGTTTCAAAGCGTTGTTAGGTTCATTCAATATATTTTATGTTGATCTTTTTAAAGTTTGCCTTTCAAGGTTCACCACGAGATGTATGATACAAATTCCTAAATGCAGTCTAAGATGATAAGCAAGCTTTTTTCAATCTTTTCGACTTATGAAAATCTTAACTACTGAGGGAAAAGAAAGACATCATCTTTTCACACAGATCAAAGAGCACACACTAATGCACTTTCTCCTAAATCAACATGCAAACTTACAAATGCAAAATGTACAATGCAGGCATTTCTTTTCTCTTTCTTAATGTTGATGTACTACAAAAAGAAAGCTGTTGTATAACTTTGAATTCAATTTCAAGTGAAAGCAAACAAGCTTTTTGTCCAAAATCAAAAGACACCTTAAGATTTACTTGTTTCAACACTAGAAATACATAAATTCAAACCATATGACGAAAGCAAAAGCTCAATCAGCTATGAACAGCAAACAAACTAACTCTTAAGATCAGAACGACACTTATCACAGGTCTAGATCTAAGAGGCCACAGCAAGACTAGTTCACTTTCGTTATGGGAAACTGCAAATGATGGAATAAATACACAAAGAACAAATACAGTTTCTTTATACAACCGAGGCAGAATAGTGGCAAGGAAAGATGGTTTCATATAGGTACATTGACTGATAACAGGCAGCAAAAACAAGGATGAAAACAGGGCAACAGAAAGCAGAGAACCCCAGCTGCACAAGGCAAAACTGGTTCAGCGCAGGTAGTACACTGTCAGTTTGACATTCAGCGCAGGTAGCCCCTTCGGGACCTGCGATGAAATGCAGACTGCCTTCACAGTGCCTACAATGAAGAGATAAACTTTCGTTTTTCTCAGTTTCCGAGTTACAGATTGCTCAAAAATTCACAGTTTTTGGCCAAATCATAAGCTATCAATCAAGTACACACTAAAGGATGAAAAGGAGGATGAAAAGCTATCACTAAGAGCTGTTCAGAGTCCTTGTGGATCAGCTCTTCAAATCATAAACATGCCCAGAAACTGAGCTAGAGTAGCTGCCCTCTACTTTGCATTTGAAAGATTCAAATGCAGTTCGATTCGGTACTCCCTGTGTTTAGGAAATGAATAGCAAAAACACAAACAACCAACAAGATACGTTCCCCAGTGGAGTCGCCAATTTGTTGTTAGGAAAAGTATCCAATACTGAATGACCCTATCCCACTCTAAGGGTGATAGTACCTCAGCAACAATTGAAGCAAAGCTATTTAAGATTTCTTCTTTATGAAAGTAAAATAGGGGAGAAAGAGATCCACTAACCGATGTCTTTCGCTAATGGTTGATCCAATCTTCTCTCCTTGCTGCTTGCTCCCAACTCCTTGCTCTTTCACTAGCCCAGCTACACCAAGATCCTGCAAAATGGCAAGAGAGGGAAACTACAAGAAGCATACATTCATAATTGATTCAAGGATTAGAATAAATCAAATACACAAGTATAACAATACACCATTGAGACACATGCATATAGAAGAACCTCAAATGCTTTATTAATGGAAGAAGTAAAGTTCAGGAAGTGATACAACCATAAAAGGCCCAATCCAGCATCACCTCCCGGCAGAAAGAAATCTCCTCTTCACCTCCTTCAAAGCAAATCACCCAATAGTTCTAAACTCAAACCAACAGCACTTCCTTACATTCACAAGATTCCAGCCTCCATAGACCTCATGAGAGAGCTCTATATATAGGATTTTTGGAGAAAGGATGAGTCAGCTTGAAGTTGGCATGAAGCTGACTAGTGTCCTCTCTCACTTCAGTTATTCTTCAGTTCTTGAGTCCACTTGGAGGTTCTTGCTTCCACTTGGAGATCTAGACCCTCTTACTCATTACCAGTCGAATTCCTTGATCCAAGTGTCATTTTGGAAGCTTCCTGGGCATTGACACCTTGAGGAATGACTGTGTCACTTGTCCCAACTTGCCCAGTGCAGGTAGCCTTCTTTGCAGTTGACATTCAGCGCAGGTAGACAGTGGAGCAGTTGACATTCAGTGCAGATGCTCAGTGGAGCAGTTGACATGATCCAGAATTGCCTTGTTTTTGAGTGTTTTCAGGTGGAGAACTGTTATTCAGTGCTGTGGTTTGCTGACCTTGTTCCTCTAGGGGTAGGAACAACATGCTTAGGGACTTTGGATCCCTTAGATTATGGACATTCCATGCTTCATGCTGTAAGGCACAAAAATGTCTATAACACCAGTGTTGCTCCCACTTAAATGCCATTGACAATGACCAGACCACCTTTAGGTTGCAATTCAAAGGGCTTTTCTAGGACCACTTTCTTGAGTACTTCTGCTCCGCTCATTTCCCTTCCATCTCTGGATTGGACTCTGGAATTAGGTCTCTCGATTAAGAGCCTAACAATATAAGATAGGGGATCCAAATAATCAAAAGTAGTTATGGTTCCTCTTAATGGTAGCTTCAACATAAGCCCCTAATTCAAAAGTGTCTCCACAGTTTCAAGAATCTCCCACCTTATGCCCAAGTAGCCCTGCAACAGAGTATTCGTTTGAACCAACATGACAGCCTGAGTAGTGTCTTTGGATAGAACATTTTCTTGGCATTTTCCAAGAATTCTAGCATTCAATAAATAGAGAAGTGGCACTGAAACTGGTAGTGACCCCATAGGTATCCATCCCCTTGGTCATGTGGGTGAGAACCCAATTTTAACTCTCATCGACCCTAGATTTGGTGGCCGCGACATCTAATTTTACTTTCATTTGTGATCTTCGAGCAATGACAACAAAATTTGAGATTGTCAGTGATTTCCCTTCAACCAAAATCTACTTGGCTCCCAAATACGAATCCACCATCGCTCTCACTTCTTCCATGGCTTTAGCTACTCGAACCCAGTTCAGTGGATCACTATCAGGCAAGCCGAAACACGTGCTAGCCTAGTACTTTTAACTTGAACTTCATTGGCCTGCATCATTTCTACTGTTACAACCATAGTTTATCCCTTCCCCGGAAGACCCAAATAATACCCAAACAAAGGTATTCTAGTCTATTTGCATAAAAGATTTGATAATCAATATCAATGTTTTGATCTTGACTCACTTTGTTGTTTTTTGTGTAATTTTTTAAATTTCTCATATAGTTTATCGTAAATGGTTCTTTGAAGAAGCCCTTACACTCTGTCATCATATATATTTTGTTTCATAAATTCTTAAACTTGTAGATTAAAATGGCTATGTTGAGTTTCAAGAAATGCACTGGAAGTCAGTCTCAAATGTTATCTTCATCATTTTTTACCGTCAAAGTATGGAGTTGGCACTCCAATTCTCATCGAATGCTTTTAAATTTGATTTGGAATCACAAGTTGGCAACTGGGTTAACATTGTATATAAGGAGAGGCCATTGTTGGAAAGCATTTTATGTGACCAATATTGATAAACTATTTTAAAGGCATACAACTCCTTAGTAAAGGCCTTTTTACTCATTACAATCACAGATCAAAGTTTGTTAGTCATATGAATTTTTGAATTATTGAAATATTAAGTGTAGGATTTCAAAGTTATTTTTCATCAAAATATTATTTTTCAATCTAACTAACATGATTTCATCACCTAATAACAAATTTCAGGGCAGGAATGTGTATAATTCCTGGTACAAGTGGATCAAGATCCCCAAAAAAACCCAAATTGATGTAGAAATTTGAAGTTCCATTGCACCTTCTATCCTTGAATTTGCACTCAACCAACATAAATTGCCTCTCCATGATAGGAAATGGTGTCTTATTTGTTGCATGCGAGAAGGAGAATACATCACATGTGGAAAACCTTTCTTTTGCATACTTACAAACAACTGCTAACATGAAGGAAATGAAAGACAAGAAAATGAATCAATTTTGCTTCACAAGGTAGCATCACAACCATGCCCTTCTTTTGGCACCTTGAATCCTGTACATCTTATTGTCACAATGAAATCCATGATGTGGATGCAGGGGATGAAGATGGTGGGTGCAATTTTTGTCATATGAAATCTTATGAGCAATTGGGGTTTATGTAGTAGTCAGGGTTCAAACATAACATAACTCTATCCTTTTTAGGTACCCACATTTTCACAATGACTCGGTAGGTCAGAACTGACTACTGCTTATGCATTTTTTATCACCACCATTTGTCTATTTACTTTACAATTACACTCCTACCAATAATATATGAACACTATTTTGGTAACATATGAAACCCAAATGAGTTTTAATGAATTTCCTAATAGGTTGTCTTTTACAATCCTTAGAAACCCACAAGAATTTTTGAGATTCTAGGTTAGTCCAGTAGAGAGCTCAAAAAAACATTTCTTAAATTGTCTAAATATTATGTTTTAGTCAACATTTCTTAACAAGAAATATCTTCGCCCGCACATATATTATATAACTAGCTTGATCACTTTCTGGATGGCATTGAATGTATTTTCTAAAAGAAATTAGTTTTCATTATCTTGTAGATGATTGTTTGAAGATTTCTATGGATGGTATCTTGAGTTTTATTATTTGGAACTAATCCCACAGTAGCCATTTATGAATCGATGTTTCAAGTCTATAGCAAGACTCATCATCAAGATAATACTTACAGAAAAGAACGCAAAGTGAAAGTGATTAATATAGAAAGTATGAAAAAGAAAGAGTTGACCTGCTTAATAAATAATTTTAGGAAATAAATAATTTAATATTAGGAATAAATAATTTAATCTTAGGAAATAAATAATAAGGAAATTAAATTAATTAATTTTTATCAAAGTATATTTCTTGATATAATAAAAGATTATACCTATTAATTTTATTAGCGTTAATAGAAGATTAATACTATATTTAATTAATGATGACAATGATATTTGACCCTACTATAATATATATATATATATATATATATATATATATATATATGATTTAAAGCTAATTAATGATTTTAATAATAATAATTATTAATCTTATTATATATATTTGTATTAATGTTACAGGTTTTAAAGATTTTAACCATATAATATATTGATTGTTAGAGATTGCTATTAATATTAAAAATTGTGATTATAATAATAATTATTGTTCTAATTAATTATTATTATTAATATTATTAGTGTTAATTACATAACTAACACTAATAATAATAAGGATAATTACTATTAATAATAATAAAGTTAATAGTTATTATCTTATATTTAGATTTAATAATTAAATTAATCCTATGAGTTCTTAAGCTTTTAATACTAGATGAGGATAGTAATATTATTAGGGTAGACAAGGATAGGGGAGCTAAGAAAGCTAAGGCAGGAGCAAGGAAGAGGAAAGGATAGAGAGTATTAAGAGGGAGAGAATGATGAGGAGAGGGAACGGAAGAAAGGTTGAATGAGGATAAAAGCGCAGGAGGGAGCTAGGGATAGGGGTCAGTTATGGTTGTGAGACATGGTTTCTTGAGTAAGTAGGGGGATCCAACTTCTGCTAATGTCCATGCCCCCATCTTTATTAAGATTGCGAGGGTGCTTAATGATTTCAAGGGATTCTCGGATCTTACACTTATATTGATGTTTTTCTTTGGAAATAATTTTAGTGTCTTCAAGGCACACATGGTGGCATGTTTTTTCTGAGTGTTCTACAAGAGCCGAAGATCTGGATCTGCCATTTCTAATGTCAGCATCATGTTCCTTGAGTCTGATCTTGAAGGATCTCCCTGTCTCACCAATATAACATTTTCCACATGAACACATGACCTTGTAAACCCCTTTGTGTTGGAGGTGATCAAGATTGTCTTTTACTGATCTCATTTCTTGCTTGATAGTTATTAGGGGTTTGAAAGAGGTATCAATATTTTTCTTTCTAAAAACCTTGGCCAACTTATCAGTGACTCCTTGAATGTATGGAAGATAGGTCTTGCTAAGCGATTGAGAGTCTACTGAAGAGGGTCTTGTTTTGTTTCCATCTTTAGCTCTATTGATGGTTTTAATGATGTCTTTATTTTTATAGCCAATGTTAGTAAACACCTTCTTCAAATATTTAATCTCGTCATCCACATGTTTTGAGTCTGAAATCCTGAATGCCCTAATGAAGAGGGTTTTGAGCACCCCTATCTTTTGCGTTGGATGATGGTGCGATTCAACATGAAGGTAGTTGTCTATGTGAGCTTTCTTCCTATACATCCTGTGTCCTAATGATCCATCTTCATTCCTAATGATGAGAATGTCGAGGAAAGGGATGCATTTGTTTTCTTCAACCTCCATAGTGAATTATATGTCTTTAGATAAGTTGTTAAGGTGGTCTAGAAAGATCTTGTAGATATCTATGGGTTGAAGACAATGTCGATTGATCTTTCAAGAAAAATTGTAGATATATCTATAAATGAATTACTTTCAAAAAAATTCCACCTGCCTCAATCTATTCAACTAGGAAACGAGAGGAAGAAGAGTGGACTTGATAACTATTTTATAAATGAAGCAGGCAAGGTACTCAAGATCATGCCAAATGCAAGCTAATTGAAGATAAGAAACCAAAGATGGAAAATTCACAAGAAATTGGGGTTTATGTAGTAGTTGGAACTATGATGGGAGCCAATATATGATTTTTTGCAGTTATTTTCATTCATTTTTCTTTGTTCAATGAAACTGATGATAATTTTGCATGATTTTTTATCCATAGGATCTGTTATCACTCTAGGAAACTCTCCTAGGTTGCAACTCGGAGGTGCCTGGTAACATATAATCTTCAATATTGTTCTCAGAACTATTGGAATAGATGATGGTTTGGATCAAGTTAGATAATCATTTCAGCTCTATTCTCACCCAAGACATGCGTGAACACCCTCAACAATACAAGGCTTTAGACCACTAATGCTCAATAATTTATAGATTTAATGGATAGATGGAGAATACTAACTGTACCAACGGATTGCATACATAAACACATATGAATGACCATCTACAAGAAGTAAATGAGACTTGCAAGTCTAATTTATCAATGTAGAGATAAGATCACAGTTATCTGGCATTAGACACAGCAGAAAACCTGAATAACCTATTCAAGTGCAAGCATAGAACAGCTAAGAGAATGGACATTGAACATATAATAACAAAAGAAGATTATATTTCTAGAATGAGTATGAGAAGATTGAAGGGACAGAGGAGGAACAATCTCCAGAAGTTGAATCCGTATTACATCTTACTTGCAGCTATTTATAGCCTATTTACAATCATGTTGAGCCTTCTGAGGCTTGAGAGGTCTTAATCTATCCCTCTATCTTGTTTAACTGTTTGATCTCTCACTAGGCAAGCATGGCTTGGAGGTTTCTTCTTCTGACAAAAGAATAACCGCATTCAGATATTTTGGATAGTTTGTTGCGTTGTCTGGGAGCTCTCTCATGCCAGAGATGCCCCATAATTGATTCTGTTGTTATGGATGAGTTGTGTTGTCTACGCTCCATGATGTTTCTATTTGGGGCTGCAGCGTGCTTTGGCTCCAAGATTGCTTTGGGTTGATTCAGCCTCTACTCTGTGGTGAAATGGCTCTTCGGGCCTATGAAATCCCTTTAAAATGCGGACAGTGACTGCTTTCTGTTATGAATAGAAAACACAACAATACTGTAAAAATCTCGCCTTCTTTGTGTATTTTGGACTTCAAAAGTCCTAAAAAAATGGTTTATTCACCTATCGGGTCCGCCCTTGTCACCATCGCAAGTCGCAAAAAAGCCTGCTCCTGTGTATTTTCCTTGTATTATGAAATACGCTAAAAACACTGAAAAATGCACAAAAATGGGCTTTGGCAGACTTGAAAATATATATATTTTCATTCTAGAAACCCATAGGGTCCGGGTTTCATCGCTATTGCACTGCCCCAAGGTTCCTTTGTATTTCGCTTAACAAACGAAAACATACAAAAAATACATTAAAAAATGGCTTTTGCGGACTTCAAATTTTATGTATTTCCCTTCCCGAACCCTTTCGGGTCCGGGCTTTATTGCAATCGGCGCTACCCTGTTTCCCGTTGTATTTCATTATATAACGAAATACATTAAAATTCATTAAAAATGGCTTTGCCGTGGACCTGAAATCTTATGAAAAATCATTTATAATGTTGTCGGGTCCGGCTCATTGGGTCACACATATACCTGTGCATAGGCCCCGCCCCATGGTATAGTGTCGATGCGATCTGATCACAATCACTAATCACTTAATCCCGAGGTCCTTCATATAACATGGCATATGCTCCCCGCCGATAGTGATATTGGTGATCGGCATATTGCTTGGCTCGATCTCAGCGTGACTCGATTCCGAATGCCTCCTATGGCCACCGCCAATGCGATTAGCTGCTTAGATCTGGGCCGTTGATCGGCCAAATCTAATGGAAGCTGTGCATTGCCATGTTTATGCTTGCAATACTTTGTTTTTTCACTGTTTTGGAGTGTTTTAGCCTCCCGATAGTGTTTTTCCGCCCTTCCAAGGGCTCTCGGCATGTGATGGTTTCGCTCTTTGGATGATCTTAGTGAAGATTTTGAAGACTTTAAGAGAAAATTTGGATCCATTGGCATGATTTTGCTGGTTTATGGAGACCTTCAAGAGCATATTTGGATCCATTTTTGGGCCATTTTCCCACAAGGCTAACACTGGCTCCTTCTGGGGATGAAATCCTCCCTGTGAGGTTTCAAGGATCACAGATCAATGCCTTTCCTGTAAAACAAAAATCAAATATTCCTTCTAGTGTTCCATTGGGCATGGAGTCTATTTTGTAATGAAATAAAAACTGGAAAAACATATTTACAATGACAAGGCTTTAAAGCCTTAAACGAAATAAAGTTTCAAGAACCGCCCATTTACTAGCTACCAAAAGTATCCCCTCATTCTAGACTATGCAAAATGAATGTATTGTTCTGCTGAATTTGAGAATTGACAATCGGACCTGTCCATAAGGAGTCAAACTTGCCATGATTACCTTTCTTTTCCTTAAATGCATCCCATTTAAGCATCCAATCAACAACTTGGAAATTGTCCACTTTTGCCTTCCTGTCAAAGGTTTCTTTGATTTTCTTATGATGAGTTTTTGCCTTCTCAACCGACTACTCTTTGATCTGTTGTAGTTTGACCTGGTTATTCATTCTTCTTACCATGTCATTCTCTTCGTCTCGTTCTTCTTGCAAGAATTTAGCCACAAGGAGAATCAGCTAGATAAGGAAACAACATCAGCGTCGTAAACCAGTTTAAATGGAGAATTCCCTATGTATTTTTTGATGGTACCTCTGTCAGCCCATAGTGCAAACTTCAACTTGGAATCCCAGCGCTTTTTGTTATCCTCTAATAGTTTTTTGATTACCTTAACTAGACACTTATTAAATGATTCTGCCAGGCCATTGCCTTGAGGATAATATGAGGTAGAATGCACCACTTGAATGCCCATGGATTCAGTCATGTCCACCAATTATATTTCCTTGAAAGTTGTTGCATTATCAGTGACTAGTTTGGTTGGGCAACCAAATCTAGTGAAAATATTCTCATTCAACAACTTTATGACAACTTGATGATCGACATTCTTAGTGGGTATAGCCTCAATCCACTTAGTGAAATAATCAATCGCTACTAAGATCCATTTGTGTTGGCCTTTGGAATGTGGGTTGATCTCACCTATAAAGTCCAAGCCCCACTACTGGAAGGGACCATTCACATGTGTTGGCTTCAAGGGCAGAGATTTTAGCTATTGTCTTCATGCAAACCTCTGACACTTGTCACAAGCTTTCACAAAAGAAAACACATCAGAGAACAGAGTAGGCCAATAATATCCAACCCTCAAGATTTTGTGGGTTGTGGTTTTCTAATAATGATGTCCTCCTCAGATGCTAGAATGGAACTGGTGTATGACTTCCACGGATTGTTCTTTATCTAGACATCTCAAGAGGATTCTTGATGGGTCTTTCCAATAAAGCAGATTTTTATTAATGCAAAATTTGGCTGATCTGAGTTTAATGGCCCGGGCTTGACTTGAGCTAAGCCCTGGAGGGACTTTTAGCTTCTGCAAAAAATGAACTATGCTAGAATACCATTCACATGTGGCTAGATTTTCAGCCAAAGACTGATTCTGCTTTTTCTCTTCTGCTGCTCCCTCTGTCTTCTCATCACCTGAATTTAGACCCATGGAATTTATGTCTAACAAGCTGCAATTTTCGTCAGCCATAAGTTTAGCCAAGACCTGGCCTTTGATAAGTTTAGTGGGATTCACCTCTATGTTAAACTCTATGAATTTTGCAATCCATTTAGCTCTCTTTCCATCAATATATGGCTGAGTTAAGACATCCTTTACTGAGGCTAAAGGTACATATGCAACTCTTTGGAATGCAAAATATAAATTCTGAATCCCTTTAAATATTTTATGAGAGCATAAGCTTGTTTTTCAATAAGGTCATACCTTAGTTCAGCATCCCTTAGAGTTTTGCTGAAAAAGGCCACAGGGTGCTCTATGCCTTCATCATTTTTCTGCAACAGAACTGTTGCAAGTGTATCATAAGAGGCAAAAGAGAAGATACAAAACTCCTTAGTGTAATATGGGCTGATTAGAGTGGGAGCTTCCATGATAGCTTTCTTGATGTCTTCAAAAGAGCTTTTTGAAGCATCTGTCCATTTTATTTCTAATCCTTTCTTCAGCATGGAAGTGATGTGCTTTACTAGCTCTGCAAAGTTTGGAATGAACCTCCTTACAAAGTTAATCTTACCCAGGAAGGATTGAATGTCCCTTTTTTACCTTGGGATGGACAATGTCTGAATGGCTTGAACCCTTGCTAGATCAATCTTCACACCTTCAGTAGAAACAATATGCCCTAGAAGTTTGCCTTCTTCTAGATCAAACTATGACTTCTTTGGGTTCACTGAAATTCCAAACTGTCTACACTTTAGGAAGACCTTCAAATGTTGTAAATGGTCTTTGTGGCTACTAGAGAAGACTGTTATGTCATCAAGATAAATAAGGACAAACTTGTCCTTCTCTCCCACAAAAGCTATGTCCATGGCCCTCTGAAAAGTAGCCCCAACATTCATCAGTCTGAAAGGCATCTTGGAGTACATGAAAGTGCCCCAAAGGGTGGTGAAGGCAGTATTTTCCTAATCTTTTGGGTGTACAGCAACCTTATTGTAACCTAAAAATCCATCTAAGAAAGACATGACTCTGGCCCCTGAAACTCTTTGCAGCAAGTGTTCCATCTTAGGCAGGGGGTATTTATCTTTTTTAGAGCACTTGTTCAAATTTCTAAAGTCAACACAGAGCCTGATTTCTCCATTTTTCTTTCTTACTACCACAAGGTTAGCTATCCACTTTGAATACCTTAGGGGAACTATGATTTTGGAATCCAACAACTTCTTGATTTCTTTCTCAATCAAGGGCAATAAGAGAGGGTTGATAGGTCTCAATTTCTGCTTAAAAGGGGTGGTGTTCTTTTCCAGTGGAATCTTATGCTGAATGATGCTTGTATCATAGGTTTTAAGATCAGTGTATTCCCAAGCAAAAATATCAGCGAATTGCTTCATGAGGGTGCAATACTCGGAATTCTGGGCAAAAGACAAATGAGTGGACAGATTGATGGATTTCGGATGGGCTGGGCTTCCTATATTATGTTTACAAACAGCAGAATCATTTTCTGTTTTGGCAGGCTTATAAGGCACATCGTTATGATCGAACAGTTTCTCTAGAGGCACCAATCCTTTTGGTATATGATTACTAGGCAGTTGGATGATGCTTCCTCAGCCAACCTCGTTTTTTAGCTTGGACTGGCCGCATTCTTCCATGGTTTCATTTTCTTGGTCGATGTGCGTTTCAGCAAATTCCTCAACGACTTGTAAAAACCTGTTAATTTCCTCATCGTCTTCAAAAACTCTCCAATATTTGACATTGTCAGGCAGAGATGGTCTACATTTTACATGAACTTCATATGTCAATTTACGAGGCAGAGGAGGAATAAATGTGCTAGCAGACACAACAAGGGAGTCGGCAAGCTGGTTCTTCATTCTCGGGATATGAGAAATGTTGAAATTAATAAAAGAATCCTTAAGCCTCCATACCTCATCTCTATATGCTTTCAGCCTTGGATGCTTAGCTTGGAAATTTTTATTTACCTATTGAATAATGAGGTCTGCATCTCCAAACACTTTCAGGCCTTTGATACCCATTTCTTTAGCAGTACTTAAGCCTAGAATCAAAGCTTCGTACTTCGCTATGTTGTTTGTGACCTAAAAGGTTAATTTGAAAGATAAATGAATGTATTCTTGTGTTGGGGACACAAGGAAAACACCTGCCCCTACAGCTTCTTTAAAGCAAGCCCCATCAAAGAACATATCCCAAATCTATGGGTTTTCTTCCTCTACGATCTGGCAAATTGGTTTCTTGAGCTGCGTGAAGGCCAAATGGGATTCTTCTGTGGGGCGATAAAAAGGTGTCTTTTGAACTCCTAATTACCTTCACATTAATTATCAACCCAGGGACGACTTTTTATTTCAAGAGTGTACTCAGTCTGAGGCGGCTATTTACTCAAGAATAATGTTTAGTAGTACAGCGTTCAGAAAATACAAGAGTAAACGGATGCTAAACTATGACTAAATTGCTCTAAAAGAATAAAATCACACAAGGCAGCTTATCAGTCAAGGGTGCGGAAGCAATAACCCATCCCTCTAAAAACTGATGGAAAAGGAATTAGAGCATGGACCATAGGTCTGGGAGCTAGGCAACGACTGCTGAGGCTCACTACAGCCTTAGACCTTCTCTCACACCAAAGCAGCAAATGCAAGTAAATGGAACAGCAGAAAGTAAAATGGAACATCAAATAGGAAATGGAACAGCAAGTCTAAAATGGAACAGCAGTAAATGGAACAGCAATCAAATGAACTAAGTCTCGCGAGTCAAAACCAAACTTGCTCTATTGAACCAAACTCACATTCTGCAATAAAATAGCAATCTTCTTTCTTAAGGAAAATTGGATGGAATGTACTTTATGGAACAACACTTACTGATGAATTAGCAAGAATCAACCATACATACACACGACACGCTAATATGGTAATCTGACGATTAAGGTGAATACGACTATGTTTCCAAATAGAATAATATCACTTTTCGGATTCCAATAATTAGGATTTCAAATGAATCCAATAACAGTAATATTCAGTACAAATGCTCTGTAACAGAAATAGCTGGTTTAGACTAATAACATGCAATCAACTCTGAAAAGATTCACTCATACAATACAGAGTCACTACATAAATTTCCTAAAGAAACCATTAATGAATTAATCGTAGCAGAGAATGGAATAGCATATGAAAAAGCATGTTAGATTACCGAGCAATAAAGATAAGCAAACCACGCAGAAATCAAAAGAATATAATATACAGTAGCAGCAGCAGCGTACTCCACCGGAGGCTGGGCCCTTAGCCGCCAGCGGATGCTGCTGGGTTACTTCAGAAGGAAAAGAATGAACAGCAACTCCAAATCATGTATTAATCAACCAATTGTGGAATCATTACAACAGAAAAAGCTTGAGAATTACAGCATGCAACAATCCCTATCCTATCATGGATAATCCACCATCATTCTTCATCATTTTTCTATCATTCTTCCATCATTCCAATCCCCCATCTCTGATCTTTGTTCTGATTTAAATAAAGAGAGATCAGAGAGAAGTTACAATAAAGATAAGTACAAAATTATCTCTATTACAAAATTGGTTTGCTTCTAACCAATTGATCAACAAGAACAAGGCGAATTTGGCTTTGAAGCTAAGATTTGCAGGACGGCCGCAACAATAAATCTCAGAAAATCGTGCTCAAAGAACCCTGCGTTTCTCCCAGTACAAGCCGAATTTGGACAAACCGTTCTTTTCTAAAGTTAATTAGGCCCGTTCTGGACAAAACCCATGTTTCAGATTTTCCAGATTCTACTCCATTTGCTCAGAATCTCAACCGCAAAACTGTCACTCCTTATTCCAGCGCATTTCTGAGTTGGCGCTTTTAAAAATCAAATCTTCGATCTATCTTGGAGGCTAAAAATGGTAAATAATTTTATAACCAACTTATTAAAATTATCATTGATAAAATAATTCATAATCATGAATTTATTAGAAATAAAGGAGAATAGATAATATTCATTCATAAGAGCATAAATCATTTATAAAATGGATTTAAATGATAAATTATAACAAATGATATGATGAAGAATAGTGGAAATGGGTGGGATAAGTGTTCAAAAGTGATAATAATAATGGCATATTAACGACCCAACATACCCCCACACTCAATATGTTGCATGTCCTCATGCAACGAAAACTGAATATATTGCATGTCCTCATGCAACCCAAAGACAAAAACCATGTGTTAACCAAGCAATAAAAATTTGAGAACAAATGAATGCTTCCTTAATTAATGAATATTCAATTTTAGCAATCTCGATGAAGGCATAACAATTTTTACATTGACATTCAACTATATGTATGAAGTTGCAGCAAAATATGACATAGATAACAGCAAACTTCATTAACCATTTTCCCAAAAACTACAAACCAGATTTTGTTGAAATGTTGCAAGTAGATTTGTAATATATGAAGGCTTCTATGATCCAAAAACCAGATCGTTTTGATGCATGGATCATGAGATATAAACAAAATGGTTGTAGGTGAGAGTGCATTATTTCCGAAATTTTATGAACCAATATTTCTTGAAATTGTGTGGGTTTGTATTAATGATACGTATGTGTTTTCGAAAAATTACAAGAATTGAGTTCATAGTTTTAAAAATATGTGGAAATCAATTTCTGGACTGTGTAAAAATGAACTTGTATGCCTTAAATAAGGAAGAAAGTAGAAAACATCCATCATGCATAGCAATTCCTCCCCCTCTCTGAAAATTAGCATGTCCTCATGCAATGCTAGAAAACAAATAGAGGTGGTTGCTACCAGCTGTTGAATTCTATGCTTGGTGTAAAACAACAAGGAATAAGGAAGGTGTTGAGAGTGAATAAGAATAGCAATGGATGATAAAGAATATGAATGGCGTGGTCATAAGAAATAAATGAATGAAAGGAACACTCCCCACACTCGAAAATGACATGCTGCTGAAAAAGGGGAAGTGGTAAAGATGTGGAATGAAGGATGACAAATAATGCTCAAAATGGATTTTCATTAGATTCTCCTAAATTTATAATAAATTAGAAAACTATGCAATTTTACCTCAAGTTTTACCTCCAAAAATGTGGAATGACATATATGGACTGGCAGTTGTTGAAGCTGATGTAGGCAGAGTTGGTGCTGAAAGTGATGCAAAAGGTGGAATCCAGGGAAGCACATCATGTCTGAAGAATTGTTCACGTTCGCGAGCCTCTACTGTGAAGTGCAATAGTGTGGTCATGTTACGAATAGAATTCTTCCCATACTTGTTGTTCTCTTGTAAACAAAACACTATTTTGCATACAATGTTCTTGAATCCATAGTGTTAGCTTTGAATAGCAACAGATAAAATGCATGCAAAATTTCAATTAGAAAAACTTATGTATACATGCAATACTAATATGTTGTCAAATCAACAAGGTATGGCAAAGTGCAGTAATCATATCGCATGCAACCCCATAATGCATACATTCCCCCTTCCAATTGGAAAATGGGTTCCATAACCATAAAGCATATGAAAGGGGTGGTGTTGATGACAAGGCAAGGGAGTGAACAATACAATAGTAAATGAAGCAGAGTACACATATCAATGATAGGACGGTGAAAGTTATGGTTATATTGAGAGCAAAGTGTGTAAAGATAGTTATGAATAAGAGATAGGATGCTTTGGATTGATGATAGTTTATGCAAAACGAAAAAGGACAACAATATGCCAGAAAGATGCTTGACTGATAGCATTCTAGCTGAAAATGATGTGATTGATCTAAAAACAATTTCTCATGCATAAAGGTTCAAAAGAGGGAAAAAATTAAGGGAATAACTTCTCTGATAAAAAGGAAAATAAGAAAAGGGTATTATAATAATAATCTACGATAAGATATAACTTCAATACCATAAGCAGAGCCGTTGCTGCCAGCAGGCGTCCATAGCCTCGGCAGGGTTGCTTTTTAACCCATATGAGCCAGAATCCTCAATTTATAACTAGAGAGTTTCAGTGTTGTTCTACAGAAGAGATCAATGTGCTGGCATGGTAACCAGATAACCACACTTCCATTCACTAGGATGTAGCAAAAGTGATCAGGTCGGCTCGTGATGAGACCTCCTGTTCCATGGATAATTTGGCTATCCAATGGATCATAACCCTCGTGTGGTGGCCATAATGGGAATGTCACTTTATTACAGCCTTATGAACATGGTAGGTTGGCTCGCAATGAGACCCCCTATCCTCCATCTGCGAACAAAAATTTGTTATTATTACACATTTTTATGATAAAAAGAGGGAGGCTCAGTACTCCTTAAGAGCAGGGATGGCGGAAGAAGTTGAAGATGTCAATAGAACAAAAATATACCCATAATCTCATTTATTACAGATAGAGAAGATTATAACCAGGGATGATGGAACCAGCATGGTATTAAGATGATCAATCAATATCATGTTCAACAGAAAACAATGCAGTAAAGTAGTATATAAATAATTCTTTCCCTTTTCAAAAAAATCTATCATCAAGGAGCTGTCCTGTTAAAGATCATAACGTGAATGATATTAACTCGCTTCAATAGAATTGATAATTCTTGTCCTCAAAAAAATAGTGTACTTCATGCCATAAAATGAAATCAGTAAAATGTGGTTGAGACGAATTAGGAATAATCCCACAAGAGGAAGGAAGGGTTGCTCTCGAAAATAATCCCAAAGTGTTGCTCTTTTGAATGAACAGCAAAAACAGTAAAAAAGTGGTATTCCTTGTAGGGAACAACAAAGGAAATGCACACAAAAAAACAAAAATACACACAAAAAAGTGTGAAAATGGAAATGTCGTTCCCTTTTGAAAAAGGAACAGCAAAAACTAAAAGTGTCATTCTTTTAGAAAAGGAACAACAAAAATCAAAGTGTCGTTCCTTTGGAAAAGGAACAACAAAAACGCAAGTGTCGTTCCTTTGGAAAAGAAACAGCAGAAATAAAAAATGTCGTTCCTTTGGAAAAGGAACAGCAAAAACGCAAGTGTCGATGTGTTGTTCCATTAGAAAAGGAACAGCAAAATGTGAAAGTGCAGAAGTGTTATACCATTCGAAAAGGAACAGCAAAACGTGAAAGTGCAGAAGTGTTGTTCCATTCGAAAAGGAACAGCAAAACGTGAAAGTGCAGAAGTGTTGTTCCATTCGGAAAATAACAGCAAAAAGTGAAAGTGCGGAAGTGTTGTTCCATTCGAAAAGGAACAGCAAAACGTGAAAGTGCATAAGTGTTGTTCCATTCGAAAAGGAACAGCAAAACGTGGAAGTGCAGAAGTGCTTGTTCCATTCAAAAAGGAACAACAAAACGTGAAAGTGCAGAAGTGCTTGTTCCATTTAGAAAGGAACAGCAAAACGTGAAAGTGCAGAAGTGCTGTTCCATTCGAAAAGGAACAGCAAAACGTGAACGTGCAGAAGTGTTATTCCATTCGGAAAGGAACAGCAAAACGTGAAAGTGCAGAAGTGTTGTTCCATTCGAAAAGGAACAGCAAAACGTGAAAGTGCAGAAGTTCTGTTCCATTCGGAAAGGAACAGCAAAACGTGAAAGTGCAGAAGTGTTGTTCCATTCAAAAAGGAACAGCAAAATGGACAATCATAAAATGCAAACATGCAAAAAAACAAATTAGTTGTTCACGGCATTGATGCTGAGGATGAGTTACTCTTTGAATGAAGCAACACCTGAAACACAAAATATAAGAAATCTCAGAAAAGAAACAACATTTTATTTAAAAACAATATGTAAGTAACTAAATTAAGTTACAACAGCTATGATATTATGTAAAAAAGATGATCTTTTTGAAAAATGTTTTGGCAACAGTGACAAGACATGAATCTTCAAATGGAAATAAATTCTTCATTTCTTCTATTATGAATCCGTTGGGTAATGAGTTGGATGAAATTCCTTTGTTTCATTTAAAATTTCTTTCAAAAATCACTCGTCCATAAATTAACCTTTATTTTCCCAAGACCTGCAAAAAACGAGTATCTACCTGCAATAAAACATTAAATCATGAAGAAAGAGAGGTGTACGGGCTCCCCTAATCCAAGGATTATGTCAAAAACTAACAAGTAGTTACTCTGTAGAACAAATCCATAGAGAAAATAACAAAGTAAAATTTATTTGTTACTACGGGAGAGAATTGGCCAATCATACTAACCTGCAGTGTTTTAATCACAACTTCTTTGTTTTTCGTCGAAATTGAGTGATTCCAAAGCCAAATGAGAGCTAATTCAAAGGTTTATCTCCATTAGAAACAGGTTTTAAAGATTCAATGATATGATATGTCAATTTTAGTTAGAACAACCTGCATAATAGAGTCATTGTCGATTACCCGACTTAGACCAACAGTTGATATTTCAAGCGTAACTTTTTCATTTGATGTCGGATTCGAATGATTCAAATTGGAAATGAAAATAGATTCATTTATTTATCTCCAATAGAAGCAGGTTTTTAAGACAAAAAGAATTGATAGGTCAAATATTGTAAGGAACGGCTGGAAAGACAGAGTTTTAAGAGTGTCGATTTACGATAGACAGTCATTATTTTGATCATAACTTCCCCATACGATATCGAAAATGAGTGATTCAAATTGCATTGTAAACTATATTCATAGGGAAATCTACCATAGAAACAGGTTTTAAAAATATGGTCATTTAGGCCTCCAAAAACGGACTGTCCCAACTCTGTTCCTGAGCTGCCTGCTAGACACCCTGTCAATGTTTTGGTTCTAACTTTTTCGTTTCAAATCCAAATTGAGTGGTTCAAATTGGATTAGAAATTAGACACCAAGGGATACCTAGGGTAGAAACAGGTTTTAAAAATATTCACTTTTGGTCCCTCAAAACATGACTGTCCCGACTGTTTTTCCAAAAATCTCATCAAGCCCGCAAGCCAAAAAAATGATATTCAACCATTTTTTCATATTGATGATAAAGATGAATATAAGTGTTTGTAGAATTGTTATTTCTATTATAAATCATCTACATACACAAATGAATTGAAACATTTATCATCGATGTTGATTTCAATAGCATGTTGCAACAAAAAAACACTAGTTTTACATGGAAAAACAAAATGCATTTATTTATTCCCTTACTTATTTTATTTTCTACACCAACCTATTTTTATTTGAAAAATGAATATGACTACGTATATGAGTACTTCCAGTGAAGCCATTTTCGAAATAAGGCTTCATGTATACACATACCCAAATTTGAAAAATGCATATTAATGAAAATTAGGGTATGAGAAGCCATCTTCCCTTGAAAAAATGATATCAAAAATTGTTGAAGCATGGAGTGATGTTGCAAACAAATGATGGAGTGAAACCAATCTTCAATGTATCCTTTATTTTCTTGATTTCCCATATCCATCATATCATGAAGTTCTTGAGCTTTTAAAATGGTTTGTTGATGCATACTAAAAGAAACTTCATTTTTTCCCATAACTTCTACAATTTTTGAATTTGAAACATTCTGAATCTCATTGTAAATTTTCTCTAATGGCGCATGTGAGATAGAATGGGTGGGAAGGGTGGGTAAATTTGGCAGTTCAACATTGTAAGCATGTTGTACTGGTTTATTGTGGTGAGGGTATGGAATTAGTTGAGCAGGAAAATGTGTAAAGAATGGAGGATTATGATGATGTGATCGATTGGGTTGAATGAATGAATTTGGTATGCAAGCAGGATGTTGTGGAAGAGCTGGTGAAAAATATGGAGAATATATTTGTGCTACAAGGTGAGGGAGAGTAGCCATGCAATCATAAGATGAACCATGCCCAACTTGTAAATAAGATTGGTGGTTATATTGAAATTGACATGGCTGCCCTTGAACATGAGTATTCCATAATGGATTATGCAAGTAAGAGAATGGAGAAGAAGTGTTTTGAACCATACCTGTAGGCCATGATTTCCATGGTTTTGACCTTGTTGTAGCTTCCTCACCTCTTTGATATGATACTTCCGTCCTAGATAAGGAAGAGTAACCATCTACGGTATGCTCATTTCGGTCATGAGTGAAAAACACTTCATCAAATTCTTGATTTTTATGAACCTGCAAAACATCCAATTTTGCATTTAGAGAGCTAATAAAATCAACTTTAAAATTTTCAAATAAAGCATTGATTTCAGCTCTTATGTCCCCTATTCTTGTAGCAGATTTGGAAAAGAAAGAACAAGCATCTCTAGAATTCTTACGAGCCTTGGAGATTCCTCTTGAATACCTTATGCACAATTCACAAACATCATCATATGACAACTGAAAAACATCACCTTTTCCTATCAGATTTAAGAGTTCTAAAAATTTATCTTTGATTCCTTTAAGAATGAGTGTTTTTAATATCTCTTTTTCCAAATGCTTATATTTTGATTTTTGAAGGTTGTATTGAAATCGATCTACATAGTCCTCCAAACTTTCATCTTCCCCTTGTATCATACCAAAAATATCTTCATTGGATTTGCAATAGTCTTGGTACTTCTTCAAGAATATGTTCTTCATGTCCTCCCATGATTGGATGCAATTCCCACCTAGGCTCATGAACCATTGGAGAGCTGCTCCCTTTAGAGTAAAAGGAAACATTTTCAATCTTTGATCATTAGTACAATAATCATATCCTCTACAAAGTATTTTGAACTCAAATAAGAATGTATCTGGATCTTCATTTGCTAAACCATGAAAATTTGGTAAAGATGGGGGAATTATGTGCATTTGTGTCACTCCTCCTAGATCTTTGATAGGAAATTCAAAAGTAGAAACGTGAGCCATTTCTTACCATAATAGAAGATGTTCTTCATGTGTTTCTTCGAGGCTCCTTCTTCAAATGTTCCTGTCAATTAGTTAGTGAAATGGGCGGTGCTTACATCACCACTTGAGTGAAATCATGTGATTCGTTTTTCCAAATTTCTACTTTTTCCCTAATCATTCACACAAAAATTCAAACATCTATTTCTACCCAACAAAGCAACAGCAAATCTGTTAGGAAAGAGGACAGTGGAGCAGGGCTTTTACATGCTCCGTACGCAGGTTCTTACCTTCCGTTTTTAAGATCCAACTCTTCCCTAGCAGGCACTCATCAGATTCACACTACTCTTTAGAAATGGCTACACTCTCCCTGGCAACGGCGCCAAAATGTGGGGCGATAAAAATGTGTATTTTGAACTCCTAATTACCTTCACATTAATTATCAACCCAGGGACGACTTTTTATTTCAAGAGTGTACTCAGTCTGAGGCGGTTATTTACTCAAGAGTAATGTTTAGTAGTACAGCGTTCAGAAAATACAAGAGTAAACAGATGCTAAACTATGACTAAATTGCTCTAAAAGAATAAAATCACACAAGGCAGCTTATTAGTCAAGGGTGCGGAAGCAATAACCCATCCCTCTAGAAACTGATGGAAAAGGAATTAGAGCATGGACCATAGGTCTGGGAGCTAGGCAGCGACTGTTGAGGCTCACTACAGCCTCAGACCTTCTCTCACACCAAAGCAGCAAATGCAAGTAAATGGAACGGCAGAAAGTAAAATGGAATAGCAAATAGGAAATGGAACAGCAAGTCTAAAATGGAACAGCAAGTCTAAAATGGAACAGTAGTAAATGGAACAACAATCAAATGAACTAAGTCTCGTGAGTCAGAACCAAAATTGCTCTATTGAACCAAACTCACATTCTGCAATAAAATAGAAATCTTCTTTCTTAAGGCAAATTGGATGGAATGTACTTTATGGAACAACACTTACTGATGAATTAGCAAGAATCAACCATACATACACACGACACGCTAATATGGTAATCTGACGATTAAGGTGAATACGACTATGTTTCCAAATAGAATAATATCACTTTTCGGATTCCAATAATTAGGATTTCAAATGAATCCAATAACAGTAATATTCAGTACAAATGCTCTGTAACAGAAATAGCTGGTTTAGACTAATAACATGCAATCAACTCTGAAAAGATTCACTCGTACAATACAGAGTCACTACATAAATTTTCTGAAGAAACCATTAATGAATTAATTGTAGCAGAGCATGGAATAGCATATGAAAAAGCATGTCAGATTACCGAGCAATAAAGATAAGCAAACCACGCAAAAATCAAAAGAATATAATATACAGTAGCAGCAGCAGCGTACTCCACCAGAGGCTGGGCCCTTAGCCGTCAGCGGATGCTGCTGGGTTACTTCAGAAGGAAAAGAATGAACAGCAACTCCAAATCATGTATTAATCAACCAATTGTGGAATCATTACAACAGAAAAAGCTTGAGAATTACAGCATGCAACAATCCCTATCCTATCATGGATAATCCACCATCATTCTTCATCATTTTTCTATCATTCTTCCATCATTCCAATCCCCCATCTTTGATCTCTGTTCTTATTTAAATAAAGAGATATCAGAGAGCAGTTACAATAAAGATAAGTACAAAATGATCTCTATTGCAAAATTGGTTTGCTTCTAACCAATTGATCAACAAGAACAAGGCGAATTTGGCTTTGCAGCTAAGATATGGAGGATGGCCGCAACAATAAATCTCAGAAAATCATGCTCAAAGAACCCTGCGTTTCTCCTAGTACAAGTTGAATTTGGGAAAACCGTTCTTTTTTAAAGTTAATTGGGCCCGTTTTGGACAAAACCCATGTTCCGGATCTTCCAGATTCTGCTCCATTTGCTCAGAATCTCAAACGCAAAACTGTCACTCCTTATTCCAGCGCATTTCTGAGTTGGCGCTTTTAAAAATCAAATCTTCGATCTGAAAATTATCTTGGAGGCTAAAAATGGTAAATAATGTTATAACCAACTTATTAAAACTATCATTGATAAAATAATTCATAATCATGAATTTATTAGAAATAAAGGAGAATAGATAATATTCATTCATAAGAGCATAAATCATTTATAAAATGGATTTAAATGATAAATTATAACAAATGATATGATGAAGAATAGTGGAAATGGGTGGGATAAGTGTTCAAAAGTGATAATAATAATGGCATATTAACGACCCAACATACCCCCACACTCAATATGTTGCATGTCCTGATGCAACGAAAACTGAATATATTGCATGTCCTCATGCAACCCAAAGACAAAAACCATGTGTTAACCAAGCAATAAAAATTTGAGAACAAATGAATGCTTCCTTAATTAATGAATATTCAATTTTAGCAATCTCGATGAAGGCATAAAAATTTTTACATTGACATTCAACTATATGTATGAAGTTGCAGCAAAATATGACATAGATAACAACAAACTTCATTAACCATTTTCTCAAAAACTACAAACCAGATTTTGTTGAAATGTTGCAAGTAGATTTGTAATATATGAAGGCTTCTATGATCCAAAAACCAGATCGTTTTGATGCATGGATCATGAGATATAAACAAAATGGCTGTAGGTGAGAGTGCATGATTTTCGAAATTTTATGAACCAATATTTCTTGAAATTGTGTGGGTTTGTATTAATGATACATATGTGTTTTCCAAAAATTACAAGAATTGAGTTCATAGTTTTAAAAATATGTGGAAATCAATTTCTGCACTGTGTAAAAATGAAATTGTATGCCTTAAATAAGGAAGAAAGTAGAAAACATCCATCATGCATAGAAATTCCTCCCCCTCTCTGAAAAATTAGCATGTCCTCATGCAATGCTAGAAAACAAATAGAGGTGGTTGCTACCAGCTGTTGAATTCTATGCTTGGTGTAAAACAACAAGGAATAAGGGAGGTGTTGAGAGTGAATAAGAATAGCAATGGATGATAAATAATATGAATGGCGTGGTCATAAGAAATAAATGAATGAAAGGAACACTCCCCCACACTCGAAAATGACATGCTGCTGAAAAAGGGGAAGTGGTAAAGATGTGGAATGAAGGAGGACAAATAATGCTCAAAATGGATTTTCATTAGATTCTCCTAAATTTATAATAAATTAGAAAACTATGCAATTTTACCTCAAGTTTTACCTCCAAAAATGTGGAATGACATATATGGACTGGCAGTTGTTGAAGCTGATGTAGGCAGAGTTGGTGCTGAAAGTGATGCAAAAGGTGGAATCCAGGGAAGCACATCATCTCTGAAGAATTGTTCACATTCGCGAGCCTCTACTATGAAGTGCAATAGTGTGGTCATGCTATGAATAGAATTCTTCCCATACTTGTTGTTCTCTTGTAAACAAAACACTATTTTGCATACAATGTTCTTGAATCCATAGTGTTAGCTTTGAATAGCAACAGATAAAATGCATGCAAAATTTCAATTAGAAAAACTTATGTATACATGCAATACTAATATGTTGTCAAATCAACAAGGTATGGAAAAGTGCAGTAATCATATCGCATGCAACCCCATAATGCATACATTCCCCCCTCCAATTGGAAAATGGGTTCCATAACCATAAAGCATATGAAAGGGGTGGTGTTGATGACAAGGCAAGGGAGTGAACAATACGATAGTAAATGAAGCAGAGTACACATATCAATGATAGGACGGTGAAAGTTATGGTTATATTGAGAGCAAAGTGTGTAAAGATAGTTATGAATAAGAGATAGGATGCTTTGGATTGATGATAGTTTATGCAAAACAAAAAAGGACAACAATATGCCAAAAAGATGCTTGACTGATAGCATTCTAGCTGAAAATGATGCGATTGATCTAAAAACAATTTCTCATGCATAAAGGTTCAAAACAGGGAAAAAATTAAGGGAATAACTTCTCTGATAAAAAGGAAAATAAGAAAAGAGTATTATAATAATAATCTACGATAAGATATAACTTCAATACCATAAGCAGAGCCGCTGCTGTCAGCAGGCGTCCATAGCCTCAGCAGGGTTGCTTTTTAACCCATATGAGCCAGAATCCTCAATTTATAACTAGAGAGTTTCAGTGTTGTTCTACAGAAGAGATCAATGTGCTGGCATGGTAACCAGATAACCACACTTCCATTCACTAGGATGTAGCAAAAGTGATCAGGTCGGCTCGTGATGAGACCTCCTGTTCCATGGATAATTTGGTTATCCAATGAATCATAACCCTGGTGTGGTGGCCATAATGGGAATGTCACTTTATTACAGCCTTATGAACATGGTAGGCTGGCTCGTAATGAGACCCCCTATCCTACATTTGCGAAAAAAATTTTGTTATTATTACACATTTTTATGATAAAAAGAGGGAGGCTCAGTACTCCTTAAGAGCAGGGATGGCGGAAGAAGTTGAAGATGTCAATAGAAAAAAATATACCCATAATCTCATTTATTACAGATAGAGAAGATTATAATCAGGGATGATGGAACCAGCATGGTATTAAGATGATCAATCAATATCATGTTCAACAGAAAACAATGCAGTAAAGTAGTATATAAATAATTGTGTCCTTTTTGAAAAAAATCTATCATCAAGGAGCTGTCATGTTAAAGATCATAACGTGAATGATATTAACTCGCTTCAATAGAATCGATAATTCTTGTCCTCAAAAAAATAGTGTACTTCATGCCATAAAATGAAATCAGTAAAATGTGGTTGAGATGAATTAGGAATAATCCCACAATAGGAAGGAAGGGTTGCTCTCGAAAATAATCCCAAAGTGTTGCTCTTTTGAATGAACAGCAAAAACAGTCAAAAAGTGGTGTTCCTTGTAGGGAACAACAAAGGAAATGCACACAAAAAAACAAAAATACACACAAAAAACTGTGAAAATGGAAATGTCGTTCCCTTTTGAAAAAGGAACAGCAAAAACTAAAAGTGTCGTTCCTTTAAAAAAGGAACAACAAAAATCAAAGTGTCGTTCCTTTGGAAAAGGAACAACAAAAACGCAAGTGTCGTTCCTTTGGAAAAGGAACAGCAAAAATAAAAAGTGTCGTTCCTTTGGAAAAGGAACAGCAAAAACGCAAGTGTCGAAGTGCTGTTCCATTAGAAAAGGAACAGCAAAACCTCAAAGTGCAGAAGTGTTGTTCCATTCGAAAAGGAACAACAAAACGTGAAAGTGCAGAAGTGTTGTTCCATTCGAAAAGGAACAGCAAAACGTGAAAGTGCAGAAGTGTTGTTCCATTCGGAAAGGAACAGCGAAACGTGAAAGTGCAGAAGTGCTGTTCCATTCGAAAAGGAACAGCAAAACGTGAAAGTGCAGAAGTGTTGTTCCATTCGAAAAGGAACAGCAAAACGTGAAAGTGCAGAAGTGTTTGTTCCATTCAGAAAGGAACAGCAAAACGTGAAAGTGCAAAATTGTTGTGGGGGAAAATATCCAACTCGGAATGACCCTAACCCACTCTAAGGGTGACAGTTCCTTAGCAACAGCTGAAAGCAAAGCTATATAAAGTTTCTTCTTTATGACATGCAAGAGATAAAAGGGAGAGATCCACTTACCGATGTCTTGCGCAAATGGTCGATCCAATCTCCTTTGTTTGCCTCTTGCTCCCAGCTCCAAGTCTTTTCACGGGCCCAGCTACACGAGATCCTGCAAATAAGACAAGAAAAGGAAACTACAAGAAGCATGCATGCATAAAGGATTCAAGGATTAACATAAATCAAAAACGCAAGTAAGACAATACATCATTGAAACACATGTGAATAGAAGAACCTCAAATGCTTTATTAATATATGGAAGTAAGGTTCAGGCGGTGATACAACCATGCGAGGTCCAATCCAGCATCACCTTCCCGACGGAGAGAAATCTCTTCTTCACCTCCCTCAAGAAATCACCCAATACTCTCAACTGCAAACCAACAACGATTCTTTGCACTGAATTCCACCCTTTAGATCCCATGGGATGAGATCCTTATATAGAGTTTTGGAGTGAAGATAAGCCAGCTTGATGTGTGACTTGTTGTCCTCTTCAACTCCAGTTGTTCTTCAGTTCTTCACTTGGAGTTTCTGTCTTCCACTTGGAGTTTTAGAAGCTCTTAACTCATCATTAGGCGAATCTTATGATCAAGTGTCTTTCTGGAAGCTTCCTGGGCACTGGCACATTGAGAGAAAGATTCCTCCACATGTCAAAGTACGCCCAGCGCAGGTAGCCTTTGTTGTACCTGCTATGCAACGCAGGTAGCCTTTGTTGCACCTGCTATGCAACGCAGGTAGCCTTTGGAGCAGCTGCTTTGATCTAAAATTGACCTGTTTTTGAGTGTTTTTCAGTGGAGAATTGATTTGTAGTGCTGTGGTTTGCTGACCTTGTTCCTCTAAGGGTAAGAACAACATGTTTAGGGACTTTGGATCCCTTAGATTATTGACATTTCATGCTCTATGCTGTAAGGCACAAAAATGTCTATAACAGTTGCCCCCTAAAGTATGAGGTCGTTTATCGGGTGAAATGCTTTATTAGGAGGATCCGAAGTTCATTCAATCGCCGGGAGGTGACCTGTAACAAAATACAATACAATACATTATCTTTTCATACTTTCTTTTCATGATCTAGCTGAGGCGGGCATTTCCCATGCTCAGCTTTATAAATACATTTGTTGTACATAAACAGACGATCGTCTGATAATAGACGGATAATTCTCTGCTTTTAATTATCATCCTTTTAGTAGGATGATCATCTGCTGCACATGTCTATGTTTTTATCTCCTGAATATATATCGCAGCCCGGATGGATGAAACTAGATCTGGGGTCTTCAAACTTAGACGATCTTCACATTAGTACAAGTCGATCCATGTGAGAATTTCCTAAAGTTGAACATGGAAAGACATCGCTTGATTACCAGTCAATAATGTAAATTGTTAACAAGCGCGAGAGGAATCACCGATAATGATGATGACCCTCAAGGTACTGCAGCACAATTCACGTGGTGTGAATATAGGATCTGACGTCGAACACCACGCAAAGTCTCCTGGTCGAAGGTCATTAATGTATACCTATCGTCGGGAGTGAGAAACTTGCCATTGAGGCATGCAAGCTTCAAAGTACTGAGGGGGTGTTCCTAGATCAACTTCTTGGATAATGAGCTGATGTCAACAAGAAGTGATCCGTCAAAGGAGGGCCTTAATGAATCCCACATCAGTGACACGGAACGGAGCTAGTGATGATTGGTGAAAACGATCTGTGAAATATGATTTAGGGTGGCAGTCATGGAAGGATGAAAGATGATGTACGGTAGTGGATGGGACCCGGTTGACACTTTCTGAATGACATCTCTTGAACACATAACGACACTAATGAGATGGATCGGTAGCATTACCCCATGTATGGATGGTATGGCGAGACCATGGTGAAGGGACCGGTGAATGATAATAACCCAACCCGATATTTACAGAGGCAAAAGTGTCATGTTCAAGAGCGACTTGCTACCATTAAGCTTTGAGGTTCTTCCCAATTTTTCCCCAGTCATTTCTGATCAGTACCTCTTTATTTTTGTCAAGCTTGAGGAGGATAACATATGCTTGATCTATAACCTGCCCTTCGGGCAAGCCCATCGCTATGTTTTAACGAGCCTAGCGATAGGGAAACTCGTTCTTGTCAAAAGACAAGTTTGTTGCTATCTAATATTTTTAACGAGCCCAGCGACAAAGACAACTCGGTCCTTTTCATTTTTAGAGAGTCTGAAAAGTGTACATAAAGTAGACTCCAGGGGTCCCTTTTCGTCATCTAATCCCTTAAGTCTGAAAAAAGTATAAAACAATACAGAAGGGATGAATGTTCGATATCTTTATCGAGCCGAACTAGACAAGCGCTCGATCTTTTTGTGCAATAATCCCTCAGGTCCAAAAATATTAAAATCTAGAGGAGGGATAGCTCTTCCGGTCCTTTTAACGAGCTGGAAGGCCAAAACTCAGCAAACTTTTCATATTTTACGAGTCAGTGAAAAGAGCTCAAAGAAGACTCGTATTTTGAGGAACGAGTGATAAACAGGGATAGCAGCAGATTCCAGGTACAGGTTGGAATTTTCCAATCACGGCAGTATTACAAGGATGGCTAGGTGGGATCACTCTTCGCAGCTGTTCCTCAAAATAGGTAAACAATCAAGTGGATGTGAATGATCGGCCAAATGAAAAGTGGAGGTGACGGTGCACAAACACGACGAAGGCTTTTATGGCTGATGAATTTACGGTCTCAAATGGTTATTTACCGGTTCATTTTTTCCGAATGAGCTTGAACACTGGGGGAAGCATGCTCACAAGCTTACGTTTATTTTTTAACGAGCATGAATTTCCGCGTTAAAACTGCTCGGATCTTGCGTTTATTTTTTAACGAGCATGAACTTTGCCAAAACTGCTCGTTTGATAAGGTCAAATTCATATTTTGCCATGACTAGTTTTTCTTTTCCAGAGATAGTACTGTTTTCATCAATTTGCTGCAACAAACTTGTTAGAAACGGATAACATGAAGTAAAAATACTAATATTTTACTTTGAATTACGTAAAAATCAATTTAAAAGATGTTTTTACCTCTCATTTTACCATTTCATGTGCATTTGGTTTGTTGGAGCTTTGAAGGTGCCTCTTCCTCTTGATTTTTCACCAGCTGATTTCGGGAGATTCTGTAGACGATTTTCAGCGCCGTTTCCACCAGGTAGGAGCTAAACCCTAGCTCTATCTTTTCATGGTCTTATTTCTCAGTTTTATGCTTTTTTTCCTGCCCCCATGAGCCCCTGGGGTTTCCTTAGGGCGCTCTGCCATCAGCGCAGGTACCCTATATCGAAACCTGCGTTGGGGGTGCTCTTTTCCAAAGGCAGTTTGTCTCCCAACGCAGGTGAGACCCTTCCCTACCTGCGTTGGGCGCAGAAAACATCTTGGTTGCATAATTTTTTATGAGATTTTTGCCATTTTATTCACTGAGTCAGGGATCTTACTCCTCTTCTTGTTTGTTTTGCAGAGTTTATTGGAGCAGAATGACTCTTATGTGGTGAGAACGAGAGCATGAAGAGGAGGACATGATTGCCCTCCATGATCCTGTTACCGTGAGCGCGTTGCGGAACTGTGGCTTGCTAAAATTCTTCCGCATATCTAGCATGAGGGCACAGATACGTTTACTGCAGTACCTGCTTGATGCTTGGGATCCTGTTAACCAAGTGTTCCAGATTAGGGGCAAGTCCATCCCTTTGACCATAGTGGACATTTACTTCTTGACTGGGCTGTCAAGGCGGGGTGCCCCCATTTCCTTGTCCGGTTCGGCCCGAGGGAGTGATTCTGTGAAAGATTATATCCGTCAGTATTGCAGGGAGGGATCTCAGCCGAGCAAAGACGGCAAGATTTATATCTGTGATGTCACTGACAGGTCTCTCAGGTCTATTCTGTACACGATTTGTAGGATGGCCGGTAGTGCATCCCCTCATGTTGCCAACAGGTCATATGTGCAGCACGCCCTGGAATGTCTTGAGCCGAAAGTTTTTAACTGGTGTGATGCAGTACTGGTTCAGATGAAAAACCAGTTGACCAAAGTAAAGGACAGGAGACTGAAGAATTTTGGCTTTGGTTCAGTTTTGACTGCCTTCGCTTTGGAGAAGATACCCCTGATGCAACCTCAGTACATTATCCTCGACTTGCCATCTCCCACTGAGCCACGCATGCAGAGGTGGGTTGACCACATGGCTAGACATGCAGGTCAATCTAAGATTACTTTTACTAATGCCTTCTTTAGATGGTTCGAGCGGCAGGATATGGCTTTTTCCGAGTATCCATATATTGGCATGGATTTCCGAGGTGATCCGGATTTGGTACTACCGGATGGCGAGCAGTGGGGTGATCTTGGTAAATATTTTGACCTTATCATTGTTTACTGTTTTTATTTATAATGTCCTTGTGATTTACTCTATCAAGACTCTAATCAAACTCATGTGTGCATGCAGATGTGGGCCCCGTCCGTCCAGCAGTTCGTCCGAGAGTTCCAGCCGCTGCCCCAGCAGGGGAGGCTCCAGGGAGAGCTATTCTCCGTGACCTTGACTTGGCCGAGACTCTTGCAGCCGTGCAGGAACAGGTCGAGGGTCTTACCTTTGGGATTCCGGATGTACGGATTGACGAGTTACCTCTGCATATTTGCAGTGACATACTGCTGGTGTTCCTAGACGATGGTCTCGTCTTCTGCGCATGATCGCACAGGCTGTGGCATGTTATCATGAGCATCACTAGGCTAGGGTGCCCCCTAGCCATTTTTTGAGTTTTGGGGTCGTATGACCTATTTTGTCTTGGTTACAGAACATTATATGTAAACCGTAAACAGCTATATATATTTTTGATTTTCGGGGTTTATCTCGGTTTTTATGTGATCCATGTATGAAACATCGATGATGCTTCTCTTTTTATCAAATTTGCAAATGTCTATCTAACACATAATTTGCTAATGAGTCGGTTAATGTGTTTAAGTTTCTGGAAATGTGTTGAGATTGGATAAAATCAAACTGTCTTTCCAAGATTTTAACTCTTAGGAACTTGCGATAAATAGCTGGATTTCGGACAGAGTAGGTACCTTTGAGCTGTAGTACCACGAGCTGTGAGTCTAGCCTGATGACTAGCTGGCGTATGCCATGGGTAATGGCATCAGAGAGGAGCTCTATCAATGCGCTATATTCAGCGATATTATTTGTTGATTTACCAATACATACCCCCCTGAAACTCATTAACTCGTCGCTTGGGTTAAAAATGGCCCATGCTGCTGAGGATAGTGTTGTAGGGAAAAGTATCCGACTCGGATGACCCTATCCCACTCTAAGGGTGATAGTACCTCAGCAACAACTGTAAAGAAAACTACTTAAGGTTTACTTCTTTATGAAAGCAGAAGAGAGTAGATAAATGCACTAACCGTTGCCTTGCGCTTAATGTCGAATCCAAACTCTTCTTTATGGCTGCTTGCTCCCAGCTCCTTGCTCTATTGCTAGCCCAGCTACAATGAGATCCTGCAAAATAGCAAAGAAGGAAACTACAAGCAACATGCAATCATAACTGATTCATAGATTAGTGTAAATCAAATATACAATCATCACAATATATCATTGAAACAAGAGCATATAGAAGAACCTCAATAGCTTTTATTAATGAAGTAAAGGTTCTGAGAGTGTTACAACCATTGAAGGTCCTAATCCAGCAACACCTCCCAGCAGGAAGAATTTCTCCTCTTCACCTCTCTCAAGCAATCACCCAATAGCTCTATAGTGAAACCAACAGCATATCATTACTTTGCCCAAAATTCCAGCCCCCCTGAGCTCATAGGAGAGAGCTCAATATATAGATGAATTGAGAAAGGATGAGTCAGCTTGCAACTGATGTGTAGCTACCTTGTGTCCTCTCTCTCTTCAGTTAATCTTTAGTTGATCTTCAGTTCTTGAGTCCACTTGGAGAACCTTGCTTCCACTTGGAGAAACAGAGCCTCTGACTCATCACAAGGCGAAATCCCCGATCCAAGTGTCATTTTTGGAAGATTCCAGAGCAATGACTCAGTGTGCCACATGTCCAAACTCGCTCAACGCAGGTGGCCTTTGTTCTACCTGCTTTGCAACGCAGGTACACCATGGAGGAGTTGTGTTTCAGCGCAGAAGCCTAGTGGAGCACGTGCTTTGATTTCAGGATTGCTTGTTTTTGAGTGTTTTCAGGTGGAGAACTGATCTGAGAGCTGTTGGTTTGCTGACCTTGTCCCTCTAGGGGTAAGAACATCATGTTTAGCGAACTTTGGATCCCTTGGATTATTGACAATTCATGCCTGTTGCTGTAAGGCACAAAATTGTCTATAACAGATGCCCCCTAAAGTATGAGGTCGTTTATCGGGTGAAATGCTTTATTGAGAGGATCCGAAGTTCATTCAATCTACTGAGAAGTGTCCTGTAATAAGATACAATACAATACATTATTTTTCATACATTTTCATGATCTAGCTGAGGCGGGCATTCCCATGCTCAGCTTTATAAACACATTTTGGTACATAGAACAGACGATCGTCTGATTGTAGACTGATAATTCTCTGCTGAAATTATCATCCTTTGAGAAGGATGATCATCTGCTGCAATGATGTACATATCAAATGTCTTAATATCCTGAATATATATCGCAGCCCGGATGGATGAAACTAGATCCGGGGTCTTCAATCTCTTCTGATCTTCACTCGATGTACAAGTCGATCCATGTGAGAATTTTTTGAAGTCGAACATGGAAAGACATCGCTTGATTACCGGTCAATGATGTAAACCGTTAACAAGCGCGAGAGGAATCACCGATAAGGATGATGACCCTCAAGGTACGGCAGTACAATTCACATGGTGGGAATAAAGGACTTGGCGTCGACCACCATGCAAAATCTTCTGGTCGAAGGTCATTGATGTATACCTGTCGCCGGAAGTGAGAAACTTGCCATTGAGGCATGCAAGCTTCAAAGTACTGAAGGGGGGTGTTCCTAGATCAACTCCTTGGATAATGAGCTGATGTCGACAAGGAGCGATCCGTCAAAGGAGGGCCTTAATGAATCCCACATCAGTGACACGGAACGGAGCTAGTGATTGTGATGAGGTGAAAACAAACTGTGATGTATGATTCAGGGTGGTGGTCATGAAGTGGATGAAGGATAATGTATGGCAGTGGATGGGACACGGTTGACTCTTTGCAGAACCACATCTCTTGAACATATAACGACACTGATGTGATGGATTGGTAGCATTACCCCAATTGTGGATGGTGTGGCGAGGACCATGGTTATGAGACCGGTGAATGAAACAACCCAACCCGATGTGATACGGAGGACAAAGTGTCATGTTCAAGAGCGACTTGCTACCATTAATGCTGTGAGGTTCTCCCAATTTTTTCCCCAGTCATTGCTGACCAGTACCTCTTTATTTTTGTCAAGCTTGAGGAGGATAACATATACTTGTTCTATAACCTGCCCTTCGGGCAAGCCCATCGCTATGTTTTAACGAGCCTAGTGATAGGGAAACTCGTTCTCGTCTGAAGACAAGTTTGTCGCTATTTAATCATTTTAACGAGTCTAACGACAAGGAAAACTCGGTCCTTTTCATTTTTAGAGAGTCTGAAAAGGTACGGAAAGTTAACTCCAAAATTCCTTTTTCGTCATCTAATCCCTTAAGCCCGAAAAAGTATAAAACAATACAGAAGGGATGAATTTTCGATTTCTTTAACGAGCAGAACAAAACAAGCGCTCAGTCTTTTTGTGCAATAATCCCTCAGGTCCAAAAAGATTAAAATCTAGAGGAGGGATAACTCTTCCGGTCCTTTTAACGAGCTGGAAGGCCAAAACTCGGTAAACTTTTCATATTTTACGAGTCAGTGAAAAGAGCTCAAAGAAGACTTGTCTTTTGAGGAACGAGTGATAAACAGGGATAGCAGCAGATTCCAGGTACAGGTTGGAATTTTCCAATCACGACAGTGTCACAAGGATGGCTAAGTGAAATCACTCTTCGCAGCTGTTCCTCAAAATGGGTAAACAAACATATGGAGATGAACGATTGGCCAAATGAACGGATGGAGGTGATGGCATATAAACACGACCAAGGGCTTTTAATATGGCTATCAAAGGTTACATTTCTCAAGGTTATTTACCGGTTCATTTTTCTGGGTGAGCTTGAACTGTAGGGAAAGATTGCTCACAATTTATGTTTATTTTTTAACGAGCATGAACTTTGTATTAAAACTGCTCGGATTCTTGCGTTTATTTTTTAATGAGCATGAACATTGCTAAAACTGCTCGATTTATACCAGTCTTAATACAAGGAATGCCTTAGGTGAGGTAATCTTATTTAAGGAGCGATACCTCACTAATTACTCCAATTTGGCAGGTTTTAACTTTTGCCCTTCATCCTTTCTTTATGCAAACTGGAAACGGCTAATCCTACGAGTTTAACGGGTTAGACCTACAGGTTTAAAGGGAGGACCTAAAAATTTAAAAAAATAAATAGTCGTCCCGTTCTTGCACTCCAAAAGGTTTGCATGCCCCCAGGTATAAAGTATAATTTCGAGATTCTGTCCTCTTACTTATTATCCAAAAAATGGTTTTGTTCGCTGCCGCAAACTAAACTCTCTTTTCGGCGATGTCTATCATTAGGTTGCTAAGGATGGTGACTACTTGTTTCAGCAATTTCATCTCTTTCTTTGGAGACTGCCTCTACTTATCCTTCAAAACATATTGTTTTAATGGGTGAGGCTTGACATTCAAAGATGGTGGCTACTTGCTGCCACAAATGGATCTCCTCCTTAGGAGAGCCTACTTTTTTAGACAAAGGGAGACGATATTTTCACTCTCATAACTTTGACAAAAGAATTTTATCCTAGAACAACCCTCTCTTCCTTTTTCGGACGGGGTACGGACTAATCCATTCTTCTGCGGAAATTAACTTTATACCCAAGGTTTTCTCTGCCCAAGGCAGGCCAGGGTGCATGCCCCCTGGGTCCCATTTCTTTCTTTCCGAATTACTCGCATTCATCGGGAAGTAGAACCGGGGGTGGTGGCATTCCTTGAGTGAATAAACCGTTAAGGGATGGTATTTGACTATTTGCGATGCGTGATCCTGGAAATGAAAGTTGGTCTACGAGCTTGACCATTCTTCCTTCGTGCGGAAAACACATGACTCTAAAGAGCGAGGACACTATTGCCTCCATGCAATATATATAGTCTCGTCCAAGGAGTAAGTTATAAACCAAGGGTCCCTAGACGACCATGATGTTCATATGAACTGTCTTCCCTTTCAATGTAACTGGAACATTGGGGAGAATCCCTAACGGGTGACTGGTTCCTTTACCAAAACCTGATAGATTTCTTATCTCAGGTAAAAGCGCCGGGCAACCCAGTGCTTTCCAAGCAATAGAGGAAAGGATACTCACAGATGCCCCTTCATCAATGATAGTTCCAGCCATCACCATTCTGTAGATTTGGACTATGATTCTGAATGGGATACTGGCTGGTAACCGGGGTCTGCCTAGTTGATTCCAATCAAAGGATACAACTAGGTTGCTTGGTGGTGGGACCGAATATACGGCCGGATACGACCCTGACGATGTTCCTTCCTGCGATAAAGGAAAGGGCGCATTGCCCTGATGCTCATCAGAGTCTGTGTTGATGAAAAGAATATGGACGGTGTCATCCTTATCCTCTTCAGTGAGGGTGTCATTTGAAGATGGGTCTTCAATGACGGAGTCATTGGAGGATGAAACCTCTGAAGGAAGAACCGGTTCGACTGCCGTTTCGACCTTTAGACTTTCGTCTGGTCTGGGTTCAGCAGGTTCATTCTCAATGACCGACACTTCAGCCGACCACTTGAGCGAGTCAGCTGGATTTTCAACTATCGAGGGATTAGGCGCGAGTTTTTGGTATCCAGGAGGAAGTCGTAACGGTGAAACCGGACGATCTTCCAAAACTCTCTTTGCCTCATCTAAGAATGGACATCGGTGGATGGCATGATCGCCTTCACACAACATACAGGGTGATCTTGGTCTCCCTCTTCGTCCTTCACTCTCGCTAGTTGACGGACTGCAATCAACATGACTACCAGAGGTTGATGCTACCGGATTGTGCAACCTTGGGGACCAGTCCCTTAGTATCCGGGGAATACAAGGACAATCACGATGGAAATGGGTCCCTTTAAAATTGACACATGGCGATTTAGGCCCGGTCGGTGCAGTGTGTGGATTTTTGTCAGATGTCTTTTGCTTGCCCCCAGACGCCTTCGCCAGAGGCCCCTTCTGCTTCTTTTCTTTCTTCTTCTTTTCCTTCTTCTCCATGGGAGGCTGACTTTTGCCGGCTCTACCTTGCGAAGATGAAGGATCAGAGGAAGTATTGTAAGAAGTGGAAGGCTGGTGGGTAGTTCTAGACTGGTCTGACTGTTGATTCGACTGCTCAGGATTAGTGGCGATCTGAACTACATTAGTTGAAAAGAGCCATACAGGTAGGCCAATTGTCAATCCTGGAAGTGACAATGTGGCCATATGAGGCGCACCAACATCTCCCCAAGAGGATAAGGGATTTGGACTTCCACCAAGGTTACTTCCTTGGTTGGTGGGCTCCATACTTTTCAACTGAAAGATCAACGTGGGAATAACAGGTGATTATGTTCCGTTTAAAATAAATTTTATTAACGACGCTTTTAGACACAAACTTGCTTTTTCATGTTTTAAGAGTCGAGAAAAAGCTAAAGATGACTCTAGTCGCCTTCGATGTTTTAACGAGCCCGAAGTGACAAATGCTCGGATGGACTTTTTCAGTTATAGAGTTTGAAAAAGGCCAAAAGAAACTGCTCTGGAGATCTAGGCAGAGGGTGTGCCAAACTTTTCGCGAAACCACAGAAGACGTTTTACGGTACGGGTGGTCGATCTTCGTGAATGCTGTGTTCACTGCATCGCGATCAGTAGGGCGGTCGACACGGCTTCCTATGGATAAAGGATAATTGCCTATAGGGGTCTCCCAATATATACTCGACGGTACGTGGGAGCACAAGTCCGTATTAGTGCCATCGACTCTCAAGAGGAATCACCCACCTTCGTAGAGATCGACAGTCACTATGTTTAACGACGCCGGAACACGTCTCTACCTAGACCTCTATGTGTTTGCGTTATGTTACAAAGCGTTGTTATGTAAATTGGATTTATTTTAATGTTGATCTTGCTTAGCAGTTTGCCTTTAAGGATCACCACGAGATGTATGTAACAAATTCCTGAATGCAGTCTAAGATGAGAAGCAAACTTTTCAATCTTTCAACTTTGAAAATCTTAACTACTGAGGGAAAAGAAAGGAAAATCTTTTCACACAGATCATAGAGCACACACTAAATGCAAATTTTTCCTAAATCGTCAAGCAAACAGTCAAATGCAAAATGCACAATGCATGTATTTTCTTTTCCCTTTCTTAATGTAGATGGGTTACAAAAAGAAAGTTGTTATATAACTTTGATTTCGATTTAAAGTGAAAACAAACAAGCTTGTCCAAAATCAAAAGACACCTTAAGATTTACTTGCTTAATCACTGGAAATGCATGAAATCAAACCATAATGACGAAAGTAAAATGACTAATCAGCTATGGACAGCAAACAAGCTAACTCTTTAGACCAGCAAAATGCCTAACACAGGTTCAGATCTAAGAGGCCAAAAGCAAGACTAGTTTACTCTTCGTTATGGGAAATTGTAAATGATTAAGAAATACAAAAGAACAAGTACAATTTCGTTATATAACAGAGGCAGAATGAGGGCAAGTAATTTTGGTTTCAGAACAGGTGCAAGACTGGTAACTGGCAGCCAAATCTATAATGAAAACAGGCAAGAGAAAAGGAGGAAACCCCAACAGCACTAGGCAAAATTGGGCCAACGCAGGTGCTGCACAGCCAGTCTGGCTCTCAGCGCAGGTAGCCCCTTCGGGACCTGCGTTGCAAAGCAGGTAGCCTGTGTACTACCTGCTTTGGAAAACGAAACTTGCGTTTTCACAGTTTCCGGGTCATAATTTTCTCAAAAATGCACAGTTTTTGCTCAAATCAGAAGCAATCAGTCAAGCACACTCAAAGGGATGATAAGGAAGGTGAAAATCTATCACTAAGAGCTTACAAGGATCCTTGTAGATCAGCTCTTCAAATCATGAACAGGCTCAGAAATGAGCTAGAGTAGCTGCCCTCTACTTCGCTTTTGATATAGTCAAAAGCTTTTCGATTTGGTACTCTTTTGTTCAGGAAATGAACAGCAAAATACTACAAACACAATCAAACGGATACGATCCCCAGCGGAGTCACCAGTTTGTTGTAGGGAAAAGTATCCGACTCGGATGACCCTATCCCACTCTAAGGGTGATAGTACCTCAGCAACAACTGTAAAGAAAACTACTTAAGGTTTACTTCTTTATGAAAGCAGAAGAGAGTAGATAAATGCACTAACCGTTGCCTTGCGCTTAATGTCGAATCCAAACTCTTCTTTATGGCTGCTTGCTCCCAGCTCCTTGCTCTATTGCTAGCCCAGCTACAATGAGATCCTACAAAATAGCAAAGAAGGAAACTACAAGCAACATGCAATCATAACTGATTCATAGATTAGTGTAAATCAAATATACAATCATCACAATATATCATTGAAACAAGAGCATATAGAAGAACCTCAATAGCTTTTATTAATGAAGAAGTAAAGGTTCTGAGAGTGTTACAACCATTGAAGGTCCTAATCCAGCAACACCTCCCAGCAGGAAGAATTTCTCCTCTTCACCTCTCTCAAGAAATCACCCAATAGCTCTATAGTGAAACCAACAGCATATCATTACTTTGCCCAAAATTCCAGCCCCCCTGAGCTCATAGGAGAGAGCTCAATATATAGATGAATTGAGAAAGGATGAGTCAGCTTGCAACTGATGTGTAGCTGCCTTGTGTCCTCTCTCTCTTCAGTTAATCTTTAGTTGATCTTCAGTTCTTGAGTCCACTTGGAGAACCTTGCTTCCACTTGGAGAAACAGAGCCTCTGACTCATCACAAGGCGAAATCCCTGATCCAAGTGTCATTTTTGGAAGATTCCAGAGCAATGACTCAGTGTGCAACATGTCCAAACTCGCTCAACGCAGGTGGCCTTTGTTCTACTTGCTTTGCAACGCAGGTACACCATGGAGGAGTTGTGTTTCAGCGCAGAAGCCTAGTGGAGCACCTGCTTTGATTTCAGGATTGCTTGTTTTTGAGTGATTTCAGGTGGAGAACTGATCTGAGAGCTGTTGGTTTGCTGACCTTGTCCCTCTAGGGGTAAGAACATCATGTTTAGGGAACTTTGGATCCCTTGGATTATTGACAATTCATGCCTGTTGCTGTAAGGCACAAAATTGTCTATAACAGATAGGTTCCTCGAACTACGACTCGCTCCGTCAGCATATCCAACCCATGGTTCCAATGGATTTGACATCTGCAATAAGTGTAAAAAGCGGATTACTTAAACCGGAACAAACGCTTTAGTGAAAACAAAAATGTAACAAAAGCATACAGGCTACTATTAGGCATAGTAACGCTTAAGGTACAACCCGTTGCGGGGTTGCGCCAGTGGAATTCCGTCATAATCTACCAACTCGTAGGCACCTTTTGCTAACACTCTTTTAACAATATAAGGGCCCATCCATAAGGACTTGAATTTCCCAGCTCCCAATTTATCGGATTCTTGGTCATAAAGCAAGACCAAATCACCTTCCGAGAAGACACGGGGTTTGACATTTTTGTCGAACTGCGCTTTGACTCGCTTCTTATGGGCTTCGTTGGCCAAGGCGGCATCACGACAAGTTTCATCCAACTGGATTAACTCCAAGAAACGAGCTTCTTCTTCTGAGGTTCCGGGGAGGAGATCAATTGCGAGTTTAAGGGACGAAATTTCACACTGGATTGGTAGGATTGCTTCCAGGCCATACACCAGTTGAAACGGTGTGAACCCAGTGGCATTCCTTACCGATGTTCGGTAGGCCCACAAAGCCGAGTACAGGATCAAATGCCATCTTCTTTTGTGAACCCCCACCATCCTTTGCAGCATGCGCTTCAGGACTTTGTTGATCGCTTCAACTTGTCCATTAGCTTGCGGATAGTACGGAGTAGAGCTGTCGTGAGACAATCCTAGTTTGGCAGTTAATTCAACCATCATGTGATTGCGAAAATGCGATCCATGATCTGTTACTATGGCCTGTGGCACGCCGAATCTGGCGACTACATGATTAAAAAAGAATAGGGCTGCTGTTTCACCAGTGTTATCCAATGTAGGCATCACCTCGGCCCATTTGGTAAAATAGTCAACTGTGACTATAATATACCCATGCCCCCCGGTCGAGGTGGGGTTACATTGCATGAAATCGATGCCCCACTTGGCGAAAGGCCCCACAGCTATTATTGGCTGTAATGGAGCGGGGGGTCTTCTGGTTTTGCTATCAAAAATCTGACATGCATGGCAACTTCTAACTGCGGTTATGCAATCTTTGAACATGGTTGGCCAGAAGTATCCGGCTCGTAAGATTCTTTGTGCTGTAGCATATCCAGATTGATGCGCCCCACAGGTGCCTGAATGACATTCATTCAGGGCTTTCTCGGCCTCCTCATGGGTTAGACACCTTCTCAGGACCATATCGACACCACGACGGTAAAGCGTATCACCGACGATCATGTAGTCTTTTGCTTGGTATCGAATGCGTTTTTGTTCTGAGTGAGAGGTGTCTGGCCGAAACTTTTGGGTTTGGAGATAAACTATTATATCTCCATACCACTCATCACTTGCTGATATCAGAAACAAACTTTCGTCCACGATCGATTCTTTGGACGTGTCATCGTTGTATGATGAAGAGAGATCGCATAATAATTCTGCGAAAACTAAAGCTTTCTTTGATTTGGATTTCACAAATTCCAGATCAAACTCTTGAAGGATAGCTATCCACTTTGAATATTTGCCCCCAAGCAACTGTCGCGACAGTATATAAGTCATGGGGTTGCAATCTGACAATACAGTGGTCTTCGTAAAGAGGACATAATGCCGAAATCTTTGAATCGCTTGAACAGCTGCTAATGCCAGCTTTTCAACATGAGAATATCTACTCTCCGTATCATTTAAGTTTTTACTTAAATAATATATAGGGTGTTCAATTCCATCGACTTTTTGAACTAAAACCATTGCAATGGTCGTATCTGCTGCAGCCAGATACAGGTTAAAATCCCTTAGATAGTCTGGGGCGTACATTAATGATGCTTTGACTAGCGCTTCTTTCAAAGCATCAAAGGAAGCTTGTGCAACCTGGTCCCAGACGAAAGGTACATCCTTTTTCAGGAGACGGGTATAACCTTTAGCAAGTTCTGCGTAATTTGGAAGGAACCTCCTCAGAAAGTTTGCTTTCCCTTGGAGTTTCTGAATCTGATGCAAGTTCGAAGGTGGAGGCAAATTAATGATTGCCTGCACCTTGCAAGGGTCGAGACGAATCCCATCCTTGGAGACTATAAAGCCAAGTAAACGACCAGAACCGACGCAAAACACACATTTGTGCGGATTGAGTCTTATCTTGTAGTGTCGGCAACGTAGAAATATTGCTCTTAAATGATGCGGATGATCAGTCCGCTTTTGCGAATGAGCCGGAAGATCGTCGAGATAAGGTTGAACGATGTTCTTGATGTCATGGAAAGCGTAATTCATTGCTCTCTGAAACGTCGCCCCTGCGTTCTTTAAACCAAAGGGTAATTTTCGATAAGCGAAGGTGCCCCACGGACAAATAAATGTAGTCTTTGACTGGTCCTGTGGGCGGATATTAATTTGATTATACCTGGAAAATCCGTCCATAAACGAAAAGATTTCACATCCGGCGCATTCATCAATTATCTGGTCGATGAAGGGTGTAGGGTAGTTTTCCTTTGGACAAGCTTGATTTACATCCCTATAATCGACGCACACTCGTATTTTTCGTTGTTTCTTCATAACAAGGACAATATTCGATACCCAATCGGTTAGAGGAACCGGGTAGATGAAACCAGCATGGAGGAGTTTTTCAACCTCTGCCTTAATAGCAGCGGCTTTCTTGGGGTGCACCTGCCGAAGCCATTGTCTCACTGGTTTGACATCAGGATACATCTTAATTTCATGTTCAACGATACTCGAGTCAATGCCTGGCATTTCATCATATGACCAAGCAAAGACATCTCTAAATTCGCGGAAAAGAGCTTTATATATTTCTTGTTCTGAAGGGGAACAACCTTTGCCAACATAAATATTCTCTACAATGTCTGTTTTGGTCGAGATATTTATGGCTATAGTCTCTTCTATATTGGATAGGTTTCTCTCGGAATCCACCGTATTTACAGTATTTGTTAGGAATTCAAATACTGAGGGGTGATACAGGTCGCCTTGAGTATCTTCCTGAGGAAGGGAACGATGGTGGTTATCATCCCATGGTGCCCCCTCAGTCAACATTGACTGCAGGATCCCTTCGTCACTTGCATGCACTCGTGACCAAGGATCCAAAGGGGTTCCACATTCTCCTGACCTATCTACCCAAACGCTTGACGAGCATTGATTTGGGCTCGCCTCCCATGCCTGAAACATTGATTGCTACAATATTT
Organism: Pinus tabuliformis; assembly: GCA_031772625.1. Classification (NCBI taxonomy): domain Eukaryota; kingdom Viridiplantae; phylum Streptophyta; class Pinopsida; order Pinales; family Pinaceae; genus Pinus; species Pinus tabuliformis. The sequence continues at coordinate 828,243,027 of CM062815.1, forward strand.
CGATTGGGCTCGGGTGCAACACCATTGCCCGATCCATGACGACTTTATCTTTTGCGACTTTCGTGGAAGATATCATGTTGCAGGTAGCCACCAATGGTACATTTCCTATGTACATATGATTCGGTAGCGAGAAAGTCCCCATCATCGTGGGGTCTTTCAACAGGCCTACTCCTATATCTTGAATTGAATGGTCGCTCTCATGGATCATGGGAATGCTTCCCGTAACTTGTGAACCATTAAGGAGGAAGTTCTGTTGGTCGACGACCGTAATCCCTCCTTCAAACGGGAAAGCGATCTTCCTAAAATAAGTCGACACGACAGCTGCCATGGCATAAATCCATGGTCTTCCTAGTAGGATGTTGTAATCTAGATTTCCATCTATGACTTCAACATCAATCTCTATTGTTTTTCCTCCTAGTTCAACTTTCAAGTTACTTAGGATACCGTAAGGGGTATATGTCCTACCGTCGAAAGCCTTTAGTGTTGTCGAAGATCTCGACAAGGTTGGTGACCCTAGCGTTTTCCAGCAGCTCATTGACATAATACATGTCGATGCCCCCTCGTCAATAATTGTTCTGTGAACAGTTTTGTTGAGGGCCTTCACTTGAATCAGGAAAGCTAGCTGAGCTGGTAACTGAGGGTCATACCCTTTGTGATCAAAGGACACAAGATTGGAATCCTTAGGATCAACCCCCCCTATTGCCGATAACAATGCCTGCCTTTGGGATGGACAATTTTGTAGTACTTCTACAGTCGACATAGTGGATGGCGATTGAGCCAAATCTTCTACTATGTTATAATGCTGCGCCGCTCAGGCACGAGGATTAAACGTCGACTTGTGTACTACGCCCTTAGGTGGTTTTATCGTTAATTCTGGCATTAGGGGTGGGACAACTTCTTTCGAAGTTGTTGTCGAACTACTAGGTTGATCTTTACCTTTTTCGTTTGACAGTTGCGGATTCCCATAATCTTTGCTCCTTGTCGAAATCAAAGCATCATTTTGCTTAGAGATTGACAACATCAGCACTTGCGACGGGGAAGCATTTCCACTATCAACCATATTTTGACCTGGATTGGGAAATGGATCCGTCAACACAGCTGGGTTCTTTGGACTTTTAAAGAATCTCTTGAGCTCAGCTTTGTATGGACAATCTTGTGTCTTGTGATCTTCGTCACATATCATACAGGGCCATTTCTTTTTCCCTTTCTCAGGAGAGTTAGAAGAAGTTTTTCCAGGTGACGGACCATCCTGTTGCTTCTTCTTCCCTTTGTTTTGTTTCTTCTTGCTTCCTGGTTGACTGGTTTCTTTGCCTTTATCTGCTGATATGGCATTTACTTCCGAAGCAAGAATCTCTTCATGGGAATTCGATCTGAATTCTTACGGGCTTTCTGAGGTGAAGCCTTTCTCGACTTCGCGCTTGCAGTGCCAATCACGCCATCTCCGGCATGAGAGTCAATATTCGATTTAGGAGGGGGAGGAATTGAAAATTCAGGTCTGGGGGCATCAAGTATTTTGTCATAGAGCGTGCTCGACTGAGTATATACCAAGTCTAAATATTGAGCACGAGCAATGACTTGCTCCTCTGTTACGACTCCCCCCTTGGCCACATCCTCCGTTATAGCCGGAAGTAATGACTTTATAAACCATTCAGCTAATAGTTGATCAGGAACGTATGTTTTCACCATCCTACGTCGACGACGCCACTCATGTATATGATCAGATATGTGAGTAGCTGTCGTCTGTTTGAAGTTGGTCAGTATCTCGGTTCCTATTTCATACCTGATAGGTAATTGAAAGTGGGTTAAGAAAGTCGTGGCTAAGGAACTGAAATTGTCGAAAGAGGCTCTTGGCAATTCTATATACCATTTGGCCGCCGGACCTGTCAATGTCCTCTGGAAGAGGCGAAGTCTTATCGAATCATCGTTTAGAGTGTTCGATGAACACCACAGATGAAAAGTCATGACGTGATTCGACGGGTCTTCACCCGGGTTTCCATTGAATTTAGGAATGTCGGAGGGAAGTTTGTGAGGAATCGTTGGCCACCAAGGGGCATAAGAAATCGGATCGTTTGTCAACCGATGTAAATCGGGTAACTCCAAAGTTTCCACGAATGGCAGCTGTTGACTCAGGTTAGGCGAAGCATACCCAGGATACGACGGAATCGCTTGAGCAGTTGGTCTTTGCATACGAGCATAATGCAATTGATGCTGATATGACTGATACGGTTGATGGACTACTCCACCATAGAGTGGTTGGTTTTGACCGTATTGTAGGTACGGTTATCCATTGTTCGCAAACATTTGCTGCTCGGTACCTTGGTACACTTGCTGGAACTGCGGTTGTTGATACTGCACCAACCATGGTTGTGATACCATTGGTTGTTGTGCGATGCTTACCACTGGGCCAAGATGAGGGGTAGGGGTACCCGTTTGTGCTTGTGTCGCCCTGCCAGTCGGTGATTGTGGTTGGGTTGCAGGGTCAAAGGGTTGTTGCATTACAACCTGAGAAAACTGGGGTTGACATGCAACAGGTATCGTTTGAACTTGCGACACAGTCACAATTGCTGGTGTCGTCGGGATGTTCGTCACAGGCATTTGTTGTTGCATAGAATACACAACTCTTGGTTGCTGGGGTAGCATAGGTATCCAACCACTTGTAGTTATTCCAGTATAACCTGAGTATGGTTGTGAACTCCCGTATGGGTAACCTCCCGGAGGGGGTAATGAAAAAGCATATTGCCCCCCATACGGTGGTGGTCCGGAGCCGAGAGGATTTATTACACCTCGAGGACCGGATTGCCCTAACTGATTCCCGAAAGGATCAATTTGTTGAGTTCCAACATAGGAGTTACCGGGTATTATCCCGGGAGAACAAACAGGAACAGACCATACTGTCGTCATGGCCCCCGAAGGGACCCCCTCCAGCTGTTGAGAGTTAGGGACAGATGGTATGCCGGCGAACATTGTCGGAATGACTGCAGGGAGTTCTGACGTCGCTGTGTCATTTGGCACAGTCCTAGATGTTGACGGTTGTTCAGACATTTTGAGTCTATCCAGTAGATTGCCTAGTGATTCTTCAGGAACTTCTCTGGGTGATAGGCTAGCTTCTGATGCAGTAGGAAGTACAGTGATCCCTGCTCCAAAATGTGTTGGAGTAGTTGCTTGCGGATCTTCTACAATTTCTTCTATTGCGATCAGACCGGGTGGAAGAGGAAGACCGTCAGGTCCGTAGAATATTTCTGGTGCCGAAGAAGGGGTTGTTTCGACAGCGACAGTTGTCTGAGGAGCAAGACTCTCCGAACCGATCACTGATGGAACTGATTCAGTAACACAAGTATTTGCTCTCAGACTAGGATCAGTGTTACCGTCCTTCTGGGGCTGTTGAACTTCTTCAATAGGGGCAGGGTTTCCAGAAATGTTTGGAGTAACCGGAACCTCAAATTTCGTTGGAACACTTGTTCTAACTTTGACAGGAGATTTGGAACCAGTTGAACGAGGCCGCTTTGCCCGGGTTGTTTTCGATTCTGGGGACAAAGACGTTTGTCTCGTGTTCCTCCGCGAACGAAGGTTCATCGATTGACTTTCTTCCACGATTGCGGATTACTTGATCAACCAACAATGCACAGGGTAAAATGTGTTTTCAAATTGAATTAATTTTAGACGCTTTTAAGACACAACTTGCTTTTTCATGTTTTAAGAGTCGAGAAAAAGCTAAAGATGACTCTAGTCTCCTTCGATGTATTAACGAGCTCGAAGTGACAAATGCTCGGATGGACTTTTTTAGTTATAGAGTTTGAAAAAGGCCAAAAGAAACTACTCTGAAGTTCTAGGCAAGGGTGTGCCAAACCTTTCGCGAAACCACAGAATACGTTTTACGGTACGAGTGGTCGATCTTCGTGAATGCTGTGTTCACTACATCGCGATCAGTAGGGCGGCCGACACGGCTTCCTATGGATAAAGGCTTTGTTCCTATAGGGGTCCCCCAATATACGCGACGGTACGCGGGGGCACAAGTCCGTATTAGTGCTATCGTCCCTCAGGAGGAATCACCCACCTTCGTAGAGATCGACAATCACTATGTTTAAAGACGCCGGTTCACGTCTCTACCTAGACCTCTACTGTGTTTCGTTATGTTTCGAAGCGTTGTTAGATAAATTCAGTTCTTTTTAGGTTGATCTTGCTTAGCAGTTTGCCTTTATGGATCACCACGTGATGTATGAGACAACTCCTAAATGCAGTCTAAGAATGATAAGCAAGCTTTTTCAATTCTTTCAACTTATGAAAACCTTAACTACTGAAGGAAAAGAAAGACATCATCTTTTCAAACAGATCATAGAGCACACACTGATGCACTTTTCCTAAATCGACATGCAAACTGTCAAAATTCTCATGCACAATGCAAGTATTTCTTTTCTTCTCTCTTAATGTTGGTGATTTACAAAAAGAAAGCTGTTGTACGATTTCGAATTCAATTTCAAGCGAAAGCAAACAAGTGTCGTCCAATAATCAAAAGAACACCTTAAGATTCACTCGTTTCAACACAAGAAATACTGAAATTTGAAGCATATAACGAAAGCAAATGCTCAAGCAGCTATGAACAGCAATAAACTAGCTCTTAGAATCACAACGCCACTTTCTCACAGGTCTAGATCCAAGAGGTCATAGCAAGACTAGTTCACTTTCGCTATGGGAAACTGTGAATGACAGCAAGAAATACAATAATAACAATCACGGTTTCTTCATACAACTGAGGGGGAATGAAGGCAAAGAGAAGTGGTTTCAGTTGGGTATACAGGTTGACAACAGGCTGCAAAAACAATACTGAAAACTGGGCAACAGACAGTGGGGAATCCCAGCTGCACAAGGCAAAACTGGATCAGCGCAGGTGCTGCACTGTCAATCTGAGATGCAGCGCAGGTAGCCCCTTCGGGACCTGCGTTGTCAGTGCAGGTAGCCTTTGTTGCAGCTGCACTGATGAGACAACTCTCGTCTCTCTCAGATTCCGGCTCACAGTTTGCTAAAAAATGAACGGTTTTTGGCCAAATCAGAGGCTATCAGTCAAGTATACTCTAGAGGATGATTAAAGGAAGATGAACACTATCACAAAGAGCTAAAAAGAGTCCTTGTGGATCAGCTCTTCAAATCATAAACATGCCCAGCACTGGGCTAGAGTAGTTGCCCCTCTACTTTGTATTCGAAGGACTCGAATGCAGTTCGATTCGGTACTCTTTTTTTTAAGAAATGAATAGCAAGAAACACAAGCTACCAACAAGACACGCTCCCCAGCGGAGTCGCCAGTCTGTTGTGGGGGAAAGTATCCAACTCGGAATGACCCTAACCCACTCTAAGGGTGACAGTTCCTTAGCAACAGCTGAAAGCAAAGCTATCTAAAGTTTCTTCTTTATGACATGCAAGAGATAAAAGGGAGAGATCCACTTACCGATGTCTTGCGCAAATGGTCGATCCAATCTCCTTTGTTTGCCTCTTGCTCCCAGCTCCAAGTCTTTTCACGGGCCCAGCTACACGAGATCCTGCAAATAAGACAAGAAAAGGAAACTACAAGAAGCATGCATGCATAAATGATTCAAGGATTAGCATAAATCAAAAACGCAAGTAAGACAATACATCATTGAAACACATGCGAATAGAAGAACCTCAAATGCTTTATTAATATATGGAAGTAAGGTTCAGGCGGTGATACAACCATGCGAGGTCCAATCCAGCATCACCTTCCCGACGGAGAGAAATCTCTTCTTCACCTCCCTCAAGCAATCACCCAATACTCTCAACTGCAAACCAACAGCGATTCTTTGCACTGAATTCCGCCCTTTAGATCCCATGGGATGAGATCCTTATATAGAGTTTTGGAGTGAAGATAAGCCAGCTTGATGTGTGACTTGTTGTCCTCTTCAACTCCAGTTGTTCTTCAGTTCTTCACTTGGAGTTTCTGTCTTCCACTTGGAGTTTTAGAAGCTCTTAACTCATCATTAGGTGAATCTTATGATCAAGTGTCTTTCTGGAAGCTTCCTGGGCACTGGCACATTGAGAGAAAGATTCCTCCACATGTCAAAGTACGCCTAGCGCAGGTAGCCTTTGTTGTACCTGCTATGCAACGCAGGTAGCCTTTGTTGCACCTGCTATGCAACGCAGGTAGCCTTTGGAGCAGCTGCTTTGATCCAAAATTGACCTGTTTTTGAGTGCTTTTCAGTGGAGAACTGATTTGTAGTGCTGTGGTTTGCTGACCTTGTTCCTCTAAGGGTAAGAACAACATGTTTAGGGACTTTGGATCCCTTAGATTATTGACATTTCATGCTCTATGTTGTAAGGCACAAAAATGTCTATAACAAGAAGTGCTTGTTCCATTCAGAAAGGAACAACAAAACGTGAAAGTGCAGAAGTGCTTGTTCCATTTAGAAAGGAACAGCAAAACGTGAAAGTGCAAAAGTGTTGTTCCATTCGAAAAGGAACAGCAAAACGTGAAAGTGCAGAAGTGCTATTCCATTCGGAAAGGAACAACAAAACGTGAAAGTGCAGAAGTGTTGTTCCATTCGAAAAGGAACAGCAAAACGTGAAAGTGCAGAAGTGTTGTTCCATTCGGAAAGGAACAGCAAAACGTAAAAGTGCAGAAGTGTTGTTCCATTCAAAAAGGAACAGCAAAATGGACAATCATAAAATGCAAACATGCAAAAAAACAAATTAGCTGTTCACGGCATTGATGTTGAGGATGAGTTACTCTTTGAATGAAGCAATACCTGAAACACAAAATATAAGAAATATCATAAAAGAAACAACATTTTATTTAAAAACAATATGTAAGTAACTAAATTAAGTTACAACAGCTATGATATTATGTAAAAAAAGATGATCTTTTTGAAAAATGTTTTGGCAACAGTGACAAGACATGAATCTTCAAATGGAAATCAATTCTTCATTTCTTCTATTATGAATCCGTTGGGTAATGAGTTGGATGAAATTCCTTTGTTTCATTTAAAATTTCTTTCAAAAATCACTCGTCCATAAATTGACCTTCTTTATTTTCCCAAGACCTGCAAAAAACGAGTATCTACCTGCAATAAAACATTAAATCATGAAGAAAGAGAGGTGTACAGGCTCCCCTAATCCAAGAATTATGTAAAAAATTAACAAGTAGTTACTCTGTAGAATAAATCCACAGAGAAAATAACAAAGTAAAATTTATTTGTTACCTACGGGAGAGCAGTGGCCAATCATACTGACCTGCATTGTTTTAATCACAACTTCTTTGTTTTTCGTCGAAATTGAGTGATTCCAAAGCCAAATGAGAGCTAATTCAAATTTTTATCTTCATTAGAAACAGGTTTTAAAGATTCAATGATATGATATGTCAATTTTAGTTAGAACAACCTGCATAATAGAGTCATTGTCGATTACCCGGCTTAGACCAACAGTTGATATTTCAAGCGTAACTTTTTCTTTTGATGTCGGATTCGAATGATTAAAATTGGAAATGAAAATAGATTCATTTATTTATCTCCAATAGAAGCATGTTTTGAAGACAAGAAGAATTGATAGGTCAAATATTGTAAGGAACAGTCGGAAAGACAGAGTTTTAAGAGTGCCGATTTACGATAGACAGTCAGTATTTTGATCATAACTTCCCCATAAGATATCGAAAATGAATGATTCCAATTGAATTGTAAACTATATTCATAGGGGAATCTACCATAGAAACAGGTTTTAAAAATATGGTCATTTAGGCCTCCAAAAACTGATTGTCCCAACTCTGTTCCTGAGCTGCCCGCTAGACACCCTGTCAATGTTTTGGTTCTAACTTTTTCGTTTCAAATCCAAATTGAGTGGTTAAAATTGGATTAGAAAGTAGACACCAAGGGCTACCTAGGGTAGAAACAGGTTTTAAAAATATTCACTTTTTGTCCCTCAAAACATGACTATCCCGACTGTTTTTCCAAAAATCTCATCAAGCCCGCAAGCCAAAAAAATGATATTCAACCATTTTTTCATATTGATGATAAAGATGAATATAAGTGTTTGTAGAATTTTTATTTCTATTATAAATCATCTACATACACAAATGAATTGAAACATTTATCATCGATATTGATTTCAATAGCATGTTGCAACAAAAAAACACTAGTTTTGCATGGAAAAACAAAATGCATTTATTTATTCCCTTACTTATTTTATTTTCTACACCAACCCATTTTTATTTGAAAAATGAATATGGCTACGTATATGAGTAATTCCAGTGAAGCCATTTTCGAAATAAGGCTTCATGTATACACATACCCAAATTTGAAAAATGCATATTAATGAAAATTAGGGTATGAGAAGCCATCTTCCCTTGAAAAAATGATATCAAAAATTGTTGAAGCATGGAGTGATGTTGCAAACAAATGATGGAGTGAAACCAATCTTCAATGTATCCTTTATTTTCTTGATTTCCCATATCCATCATATCATGAAGTTCTTGAGCTTTTAAAATGGTTTGTTGATGCATACTAAAAGAAACTTCAATTTTTCCTATAACTTCTACAATTTTTGAATTTGAAACATTTTGAATCTCATTGTAAATTTTCTCTAATGGCGCATGTGAGATAAAATGGGTGGGAAGGGTGGGTAAATTTGGCAGTTCAACATTGTAAGCATGTTGTACTGGTTTATTGTGGTGAGGGTATGGAATTAGTTGAGCAGGAAAATGTGTAAAGAATGGAGGATTATGATGATGTGATTGATTGGGTTGAGTGAATGAATTTGGTATGCAAGCAGGATGTTGTGGAAGAGCTGGTGAAAAATATGGAGAATATGTTTGTGCTACAAGGTGAGGGAGAGTAGCCATGCAATCATAAGATGAACCATGCCCAACTTGTAAATAATATTGGTGGTTATATTGAAATTGACATGGCTGCCCTTGAACATGAGTATTCCATAATGGATTATCCAAGTAAGAGAATGGAGAAGAAGTGTTTTGAACCATACCTGTAGGCCATGATTTCCATGGTTTTGACCTTGTTGTAGCTTCCTCACCTCTTTGATATGATACTTCTGTCCTAGATAAGGAAGAGTAACCATCTACGGTATGCTCCTTTCGGTCATGAGTGAAAAACACTTCATCAAATTCTTGATTTTTATGAACCTGCAAAACATCCAATTTTGCATTTAGAGAGCTAATAAAATCAACTTTAAAATTTTCAAATAAAGCATTGATTTCAGCTCTTATGTCCCCTATTCTTGTAGCATATTTGGAAAAGCAAGAACAAGCATCTCTAGAATTCTTACGATCCTTGGAGATTCCTCTTGAATACCTTATGCACAATTCACAAGCATCATCATATGACAACTGAAAAACATCACCTTTTCCTATCAGATTTAAGAGTTCTAAAAATTTATCTTTGATTCCTTTAAGAAGGAGTGTTTTTAAGATTTCTTTTTCCAAATGCTTATATTTTGATTTTTGAAGGTTGTATTGAAATCGATCTACGTAGTCCTCCAAACTTTCATCTTCCCCTTGTATCATACCAAAAATATCTTCATTGGATATGCAATAGTCTTGGTACTTCTTCAAGAATATGTTCTTCATGTCCTCCCATGATTGGATGCAATTCCCACCAAGGCTCATGAACCATTGGAGAGTTGCTCCTTTTAGAGTAAGAGGAAACATTTTCAATCTTTGATCATTAGTACAATAATTATATCCTCTACAAAGTATTTCGAACTCAAATAAGAATGTATATGGATCTTCATTTGCTAAACCATGAAAATTTGGTAAAGATGGGGGAATTATGTGCATTTGTGTCACTCCTCCTAGATCTTTGATAGGAAATTCAAAAGTAGAAACGTGAGCCATTTCTTACCATAATAGAAGATGTTCTTCATGTGTTTCTTCGAGGCTCCTTCTTCAAATGTTCCTGTCAATTAGTTAGTGAAATGGGTGGTGCTTACATCACCACTTGAGTGAAATCATGTGATTCGTTTTTCCAAATTTCTATTTTTTCCCTAATCATTCACACAAAAATTCAAACATCTATTTCTACCCAACAAAGCAACAGCAAATCTGTTAGGAAAGTGGACAGTGGAGCAGGGCTTTTACATGCTCCGTACGCAGGTTCTTACCTTCCGTTTTTAAGATCCAACTCTTCCCTAGCAGGCACTCATCAAATTCACACTACTCTTTAGAAATGGCTACACTCTCCCCAGCAACGGCGCCAAAATGTGGGGCGATAAAAAGGTGTCTTTTGAACTCCTAATTAACTTCACATTAATTATCAACCCAGGGACGACTTTTTATTTCAAGAGTGTACTCAGTCTGAGGCGGCTATTTACTCAAGAGTAATGTTTAGTAGTACAGCGTTCAGAAAATACAAGAATGAACGGATGCTAAACTATGACTAAATTGCTCTAAAAGAATAAAATCACACAAAGCAGCTTATCATTCAAGGGTGCAGAAGCAATAACCCATCCCTCTAGAAACTGATGGAAAAGGAATTAGAGCATGGACCATAGGTCTGGGAGCTAGGCAGCGACTGCTAAGGCTCACTACAGCCTTAGACCTTCTCTCACACCAAAGCAGCAAATGCAAGTAAATGGAACGGCAGAAAGTAAAATGGAACAGCAAATAGGAAATGGAACAGCAAGTCTAAAATGGAACAGCAGTAAATGGAACAGCAAGTCTAAAATGGAACAGCAATCAAATGAACTAAGTCTCGCGAGTCAAAACCAAACTTGCTCTATTGAACCAAACTCACATTCTGCAATAAAATAGCAATCTTCTTTCTTAAGGCAAATTGGATGGAATGTACTTTATGGAACAACACTTACTGATGAATTAGCAAGAATCACCCATACATACACACGACACGCTAATATGGTAATCTGACGATTAAGGTGAATACGACTATGTTTCCAAATAGAATAATATCACTTTTCGGATTCCAATAATCAGGATTTCAAATGAATCCAATAACAGTAATATTCAGTACAAATGCTCTGTAATAGAAATAGTTGGTTTAGACTAACAACATGCAATCAACTCTCAAAAGATTCACTCATACAATACAGAGTCACTACATAAATTTGCTGAAGAAACCATTAATGAATTAATCGTAGCAGAGCATGGAATATCATATGAAAAAGCATGTCAGATTACCGAGCAATAAAGATAAGCAAACCACGCAGAAATCAAAAGAATATAATATACAGTAGCAGCAGCAGCGTACTCCACCAGAGGCTGGGCCCTTAGCCGCTAGCGGATGCTGCTGGGTTACTTCAGAAGGAAAAGAATGAACAGCAACTCCAAATCATGTATTAATCAACCAATTTTGGAATCATTACAATAGAAAAAGCTTTAGAATTACAGCATGCAACAATCCCTATCCTATCATGGATAATCCACCATCATTCTTCATCATTTTTCTATCATTCTTCCATCATTCCAATCCCCCATCTCTGATCTCTGTTATGATTTAAATAAAGAGAGATCAGAGAGCAGTTACAATAAAGATAAGTACAAAATGATCTCTATTACAAAATTGGTTTGCTTCTAACCAATTGATCAACAAGAACAAGGCGAATTTGGCTTTGCAGCTAAGATTTGCAGGACGGCTGCAACAATAAATATCAGAAAATTGTGCTCAAAGAACCCTGTGTTTCTCCCAGTACAAGCCGAATTTGGGCAAACCGTTCTTCAATAAAGTTAATTGGACCCGTTCTGGACAAAACCCATGTTTCGGATTTTCCAGATTTTGCTCCATTTGCTCAGAATCTCAACCACAAAACTGTCACTCCTTATTCCAGCGCATTTCTGAGTTGGCGCTTTTAAAAATCAAATCTTCGATCTGAAAATTATCTTGGAGGCTAAAAATGGTAAATAATGTTATAACCAACTTATTAAAACTATCATTGATAAAATAATTCATAATCATGAATTTATTAGAAATAAAGGAGAATAGATAATATTCATTCATAAGAGCATAAATCATTTATAAAATGGATTTAAATGATAAATTATAACAAATGATATGATGAAGAATAGTGGAAATGGGTGGGATAAGTGTTCAAAAGTGATAATAATAATGGCATATTAACGACCCAACATACCCCCACACTCAATATGTTGCATGTCCTGATGCAGCAAAAACTGAATATATTGCATGTCCTCATGCAACCCAAAGACAAAAACCATGTGTTAACCAAGCAATAAAAATTTGAGAACAAATGAATGCTTCCTTAATTAATGAATATTCAATTTTAGCAATCTCGATGAAGGCATAACAATTTTTACATTGACATTCAACTATATGTATGAAGTTGCAGCGAAATATGACATAGATAACAGCAAACTTCATTAACCATTTTCCCAAAAACTACAAACCAGATTTTGTTGAAATGTTGCAAGTAGATTTGTAATATATGAAGGCTTCTATGATCCAAAAACCAGATCGTTTTGATGCATGGATCATGAGATATAAACAAAATGGCTGTAGGTGAGAGTGCATGATTTCCGAAATTTTATGAACCAATATTTCTTGAAATTGTGTGGGTTTGTATTAATGATACGTATGTGTTTTCCAAAAATTACAAGAATTGAGTTCATAGTTTTAAAAATATGTGGAAATCAATTTCTGCAGTGTGTAAAAATGAACTTGTATGCCTTAAATAAGGAAGAAATTAGAAAACATCCATCATGCATAGCAATTCCTCCCCCTCTCTGAAAAATTAGCATGTCCTCATGCAATGCTAGAAAACAAATAGAGGTGGTTGCTACTAGCTGTTGAATTCTATGCTTGGTGTAAAACAACAAGGAATAAGGGAGGTGTTGAGAGTGAATAAGAATAGCAATGGATGATAAAGAATATGAATGGCGTGGTCATAAGAAATAAATGAATGAAAGGAACACTCCCCCACACTCGAAAATGACATACTGCTGAAAAAGGGGAAGTGGTAAAAATGTGGAATGAAGGACGACAAATAATGCTCAAAATGGGTTTTCATTAGATTCTCCTAAATTTATAATAAATTAGAAAACTATGCAATTTTACCTCAAGTTTTACCTCCAAAAATGTGGAATGACATATATGGACTGGCAGTTGTTGAAGCTGATGTAGGCAGAGTTGGTGCTGAAAGTGATGCAAAAGGTGGAATCCAGGGAAGCACATCATCTCTGAAGAATTGTTCACGTTCGCGAGCCTCTACTGTGAAGTGCAATAGTGTGGTCATGCTACAAATAGAATTCTTCCCATACTTGTTGTTCTCTTGTAAACAAAACACTATTTTGCATACAATGTTCTTGAATCCATAGTGTTAGCTTTGAATAGCAACAGAGAAAATGCATGCAAAATTTCAATTAGAAAAACTTATGTATACATGCAATACTAATATGTTGTCAAATCAACAAGGTATGGCAAAGTGCAGTAATCATATCGCATGCAACCCCATAATGCATACATTCCCCCCTCCAATTGGAAAATGGGTTCCATAACCATAAAGCATATGAAAGGGGTGGTGTTGATGACAAGGCAAGGGAGTGAACAATACAATAGTAAATGAAGCAGAGTACACATATCAATGATAGGACGGTGAAAGTTATGGTTATATTGAGAGCAAAGTGTGTAAAGATAGTTATGAATAAGAGATAGGATGCTTTGGATTGATGATAGTTTATGCAAAACGAAAAAGGACAACAATATGCCAAAAAGATGCTTGACTGATAACATTCTAGCTGAAAATGATGCGATTGATCTAAAAACAATTTCTCATGCATAAAGGTTCAAAAGAGGGAAAAAATTAAGGGAATAACTTCTCTGGTAAAAAGGAAAATAAGAAAAGGGTATTATAATAATAATCGACGATAAGATATAACTTCAATACCATAAGCAGAACCGCTGCTGCCAGCAGGCGTCCATAGCCTTGGCAAGGTTGTTTTTTAACCCTTATGAGCCAGAATCCTCAATTTATAACTAGAGAGTTTCAGTGTTGTTCTACAGAAGAGATCAATGTGCTGGCATGGTAAACGGATAACCACAATTCCATTCACTAGGATGTAGCAAAAGTGATCAGGTCGGCTCGTGATGAGACCTCCTGTTCCATGGATAATTTGGCTATCCAATGGATCATAACCCTGGTGTGGTGGCCATAATGGGAATGTCACTTTATTACAGCCTTACGAACATGGTAGGCTGGCTCGTAATGAGACCCCCTATCCTCCATCTGCGAACAAAATTTTGTTATTATTACACATTTTTATGATAAAAAGAGGGAGGCACTCCTTAAGAGCAGGGATGGCGGAAGAAGTTGAAGATGTCAATAGAAAAAAATATACCCATAATCTCATTTATTACAGATAGAGAAGATTATAACCAGGGATGATGGAACCAGCATGGTATTAAGATGATCAATCAATATCATGTTCAACAGAAAACAATGCAGTAAAGTAGTATATAAATAATTGTGTCTCTTTTGAAAAAAATCTATCATCAAGGAGCTGTCCTGTTAAAGATCATAACATGAATGATATTAAATCGCTTCAATAGAATCGATAATTCTTGTCTTCAAAAAAATAATGTACTTCATGCCATAAAATGAAATCAGTAAAATGTGGTTGAGATGAATTAGGAATAGTCCCACAAGAGGAAGGAAGGGTTGCTCTCGAAAATAATCCCAAAGTGTTGCTCTTTTGAATGAACAGCAAAAACAGTCAAAAAGTGGTGTTCCTTGTAGGGAACAACAAAGGAAATGCACACAAAAAAACAAAAATACACACAAAAAACTGTGAAAATGGAAATGTCGTTCCCTTTTAAAAAGGAACAGCAAAAACTAAAAGTGTCGTTCCTTTAGAAAAGGAACAACAAAAATCAAAGTGTCGTTCCTTTGGAAAAGGAACAACAAAAACGCAAGTGTCGTTCCTTTGGAAAAGGAACAACAAAAATAAAAAGTGTCGTTCCTTTGGAAAAGGAACAGCAAAAACGCAAGTGTCGAAGTGCTGTTCCATTAGAAAAGGAGCAGCAAAACGTGAAAGTGCAGAAGTGTTGTTCCATTCGAAAAGGAACAGCAAAACGTGAAAGTGCAGAAGTGTTGTTCCATTCGAAAAGGAACAGCAAAACGTGAAAGTGCAGAAGTGTTGTTCCATTCGGAAAGGAACAGCAAAACATGAAAGTGCAAAAGTGTTGTTCCATTCGAAAAGGAACAGCAAAACGTGAAAGTGCAGAAGTGCTTGTTCCATTCAGAAAGGAACAACAAAACGTGAAAGTGCAGAATTGCTTGTTCCATTTAGAAAGGAACAGCAAAACATGAAAGTGCAGAAGTGTTGTTCCATTCGAAAAGGAACAGCAAAACGTGAAAGTGCAGAAGTGTTATTCCATTCGGAAAGGAACAGCAAAACGTGAAAGTGCAGAAGTGTTGTTCCATTCGAAAAGGAACAGCAAAACGTGAAAGTGCAGAAGTATTGTTCCATTTGGAAAGGAACAGCAAAACGTGAAAGTGCAAAAGTGTTGTTCCATTCAAAAAGGAACAGCAAAATGGACAATCATAAAATGCAAACATGCAAAAATACAAATTAGTTGTTCACGGCATTGATGTTGAGGATGAGTTACTCTTTGAATGAAGCAACACCTGAAACACAAAATATAAGAAATATCAGAAAAGAAACAACATTTTATTTAAAAACAATATGTAAGTAACTAAATTAAGTTACAATAGCTATGATATTATGTAAAAAAAGATGATCTTTTTGAAACATGTTTTGGCAACAGTGACAAGACATGAATTTTCAAATGGAAATCAATTCTTCATTTCTTCTATTATAAATCCGTTGGGTAATGAGTTGGATGAAATTCCTTTGTTTCATTTAAAATTTCTTTCAAAAATCACTCGTCCATAAATTGACCTTCTTTATTTTCCCAAGACCTGCAAAAAACGAGTATCTACCTGCATTAAAACATTAAATCATGAAGAAAGAGAGGTGTACGGGCTCCCCTAATCCAAGAATTATGTAAAAAACTAACAAGTAATTACTCTGTAGAACAAATCCACAGAGAAAATAACAAAGTAAAATTTATTTGTTACCTACGGGAGAGCAGTGGCCAATCATACTAACCTGCAGTGTTTTAATCACAACTTCTTTGTTTTTCGTCGAAATTGAGTTATTCCAAAGCCAAATGAGAGCTAATTCAAAGGTTTATCTCCATTAGAAACAGGTTTTAAAGATTCAATGATATGATATGTCAATTTTAGTTAGAACAACTTGCATAATAGAGTCATTGTCGATTACCCGGCTTAGACCAACAGTTGATATTTCAAGCGTAACTTTTTCGTTTGATGTCGGATTCGAATGATTCAAATTGGAAATGAAAATAGATTCATTTATTTATCTCCAATAGAAGCAGGTTTTGAATACAAGAATAATTGATAGGTCAAATATTGTAAGGAACAGACGGAAAGACAGAGTTTTAAGAGTGCCGATTTACGATAGACAGTCAGTATTTTGATCATAACTTCCCCATAAAATATCGAAAATGAGTGATTCAAATTGCATTGTAAACTATATTCATAGGGGAATCTACCATAGAAACAGGTTTTAAAAATATGGTCATTTAGGCCTCCAAAACCTGACTGTCCCAACTCTGTTCCTGAGCTGCCCGCTAGACACCCTGTCAATGTTTTGGTTCTAACTTTTTCGTTTCAAATCCAAATTGAGTGGTTCAAATTGGATTAGAAAGTAGACACCAAGGGCTACCTAGGGTAGAAACGGGTTTTAAAAATATTCACTTTTGGTCCCTCAAAACATGACTGTCTCGACTGTTTTTCCAAAAATCTCATCAAGCCCGCAAGCCAAAAAAATGATATTCAACCATTTTTTCATATTGATGATAAAGATGAATATAAGTGTTTGTAGAATTGTTATTTCTATTATAAATCATCTACATACACAAATGAATTGAAACATTTATCATCGATGTTGATTTCAATAGCATGTTGCAACAAAAAAACACTAGTTTTACATGGAAAAACAAAATGCATTTATTTATTCCCTTACTTATTTTATTTTCTACACCAACCTATTTTTATTTGAAAAATGAATATGACTACGTATATGAGTACTTCCAGTGAAGCCGTTTTCGAAATAAGGCTTCATGTATATACATACCCAAATTTGAAAAATGCATATTAATGAAAATTAGGGTATGAGAAGCCATCTTTCCTTGAAAAAATGATATCAAAAATTGTTGAAGCATGGAGTGATGTTGCAAACAAATGATGGAGTGAAACCAATCTTCAATGTATCCTTTATTTTCTTGATTTCCCATATCCATCATATCATGAAGTTCTTGAGCTTTTAAAATGGTTTGTTGATGCATACTAAAAGAAACTTCATTTTTTCCTATAACTTCTACAATTTTTGAATTTGAAACATTCTAAATCTCATTATAAATTTTCTTTAATGGCGCATGTGAGATAGAATGGGTGGGAAGGGTGGGTAAATTTGGCAGTTCAACATTGTAATCATGTTGTATTGGTTTATTGTGGTGAGGGTATGGAATTAGTTGAGCAGGAAAATGTGTAAAGAATGGAGGATTATGATGATGTGATTGATTGGGTTGAGTGAATGAATTTGGTATGCAAGCAGGATGTTGTGGAAGAGCTGGTGAAAAATATGGAGAATATGTTTGTGCTACAAGGTGAGGGAGAGTAGCCATGCAATCATAAGATGAACCATGTCCAACTTGTAAATAAGATTGGTGGTTATATTGAAATTGACATGGCTGCCCTTGAACATGAGTATTCCATAATGGATTATCCAAGTAAGAGAATGGAGAAGAAGTGTTTTGAACCATACCTGTAGGCCATGATTTCCATGGTTTTGACCTTGTTGTAGCTTCCTCACCTCTTTGATATGATACTTCCGTCCTAGATAAGGAAGAGTAACCATCTATGGTATGCTCGTTTCGGTCATGAGTGAAAAACACTTCATCAAATTCTTGATTTTTATGAACCTGCAAAACATCCAATTTTGCATTTAGAGAGCTAATAAAATCAACTTTAAAATTTTCAAATAAAGCATTGATTTCATCTCTTATGTCCCCTATTCTTGTAGCAGATTTGGAAAAGAAAGAACAAGCATCTCTAGAATTCTTACGAGCCTTGGAGATTCCTCTTGAATACCTTATGCACAATTCACAAACATCATCATATGACAACTGAAAAACATCACCTTTTCCTATCAGATTTAAGAGTTCTAAAAATTTATCTTTGATTCCTTTAAGAAGGAGTGTTTTTAAGATCTCTTTTTCCAAATGCTTATATTTTGATTTTTGAAGGTTGTATTGAAATCGATCTACGTAGTCCTCCAAACTTTCATCTTCCCCCTGTATCATACCCAAAATATCTTCATTGGATTTGCAATAGTCTTGGTACTTCTTCAAGAATATGTTCTTCATGTCCTCCCATGATTGGATGCAATTCCCACCTAGGCTCATGAACCATTGGAGAGCTGCTCCTTTTAGAGTAAAAGGAAACATTTTCAATCTTTGATCATTAGTACAATAATCATATCCTCTACAAAGTATTTCGAACTCAAATAAGAATGTATCTGGATCTTCATTTGCTAAACCATGAAAATTTGGTAAAGATGGGGGAATTATGTGCATTTGTGTCACTCCTCCTAGATCTTTGATAGGAAATTCAAAAGTAGAAACGTGAGCCATTTCTTACCATAATAGAAGATGTTCTTCATGTGTTTCTTCGAGGCTCCTTCTTCAAATGTTCCTGTCAATTAGTTAGTGAAATGGGTTGTGCTTACATCACCACTTGAGTGAAATCATGTGATTCGTTTTTCCAAATTTCTATTTTTTCCCTAATCATTCACACAACAATTCAAACATCTATTTCTACCCAACAAAGCAACAGCAAATATGTTAGGAAAGCGGACAGTGGAGCAGGGCTTTTACATGCTCCGTACGCAGGTTCTTACCTTCCGTTTTTAAGATCCAACTCTTCCCTAGCAGGCACTCATCAGATTCACACTACTCTTTAGAAATTGCTACACTCTCCCCGGCAATGGCGCCAAAATGTGGGGCGATAAAAAGGTGTCTTTTGAACTCCTAATTACCTTCACATTAATTATCAACCCAAGGACGACTTTTTATTTCAAGAGTGTACTCAGTCTGAGGCGGCTATTTACTCAAGAGTAATGTTTAGTAGTACAGCGTTCAGAAAATACAAGAGTAAATAGATGTTAAACTATGACTAAATTGCTCTAAAAGAATAAAATCACACAAGGCAGCTTATCAGTCAAGGGTGCGGAAGCAATAACCCATCCCTCTAGAAACTGATGGAAAAGGAATTAGAGCATGGACCATAGGTCTGGGAGCTAGGCAGCGACTGCTGAGGCTCACTACAGCCTTAGACCTTCTCTCACACCAAAGCAGCAAACGCAAGTAAATGGAACGGCAGAAAGTAAAATGGAACAACAAATAGGAAATGGAACAGCAAGTCTAAAATGGAACAGCAAGTCTAAAATGGAACAGCAGTAAATGGAACAACAATCAAATGAACTAAGTCTCGCGAGTCAGAACCAAACTTGCTCTATTGAACCAAACTCACATTCTGCAATAAAATAGCAATCTTCTTTCTTAAGGAAAATTGGATGGAATGTACTTTATGGAACAACACTTACTGATGAATTAGCAAGAATCAACCACACATACACATGACACGCTAATATGGTAATTTGACGATTAAGGTGAATACGACTATGTTTCCAAATAGAATAATATCACTTTTCGGATTCCAATAATCAGGATTTCAAATGAATCCAATAACAGTAATATTCAGTACAAATGCTCTGTAACAGAAATAGTTGGTTTAGACTAATAACATGCAATCAACTCTGAAAAGATTCACTCATACAATACAGAGTCACTACATAAATTTGCTGAAGAAACCATTAATGAATTAATCGTAGCAGAGCATGGAATAGCATATGAAAAAGCATGTCAGATTACCGAGCAATAAAGATAAGCAAACCACGCAGAAATCAAAAGAATATAATATACAGTAGTAGCAGCACCGTACTCCACCAGAGGTTGGGCCCTTAGCCGCCAGCGGATGCTGCTGGGTTACTTAAGAAGGAAAAGAATGAACAGCAACTCCAAATCATGTATTAATCAACCAATTGTGGAATCATTACAACAGAAAAAGCTTGAGAATTACAGCATGCAACAATCCCTATCCTATCATGGATAATCCACCATCATTCTTCATCATTTTTCTATCATTCTTCCATCATTCCAATCCCCCATCTCTGATCTTTGTTCTGATTTAAATAAAGAGAGATCAGAGAGCAGTTACAATAAAGATAAGTACAAAATGATCTCTATTACAAAATTGGTTTGCTTCAAACCAATTGATCAACAAGAACAAGGCGAATTTGGCTTTGCAGCTAAGATTTGGAGGACGACCGCAACAATAAATCTCAGAAAATCGTGCTCAAAGAACCCTGTGTTTCTCCCAGTACAAGCCGAATTTGCGCAAATCATTCTTTAACAAAGTTAATTGGGCCCGTTCTTGACAAAACCCATGTTCCGGATTTTCCAGATTCTGCTCCATTTGCTCAGAATTTCAACCGCAAAACTGTCACTCCTTATTTCAGCGCATTTCTGAGTTGGCGCTTTTAAAAATCAAATCTTCGATCTGAAAATTATCTTGGAGGCTAAAAATGGTAAATAATGTTATAACCAACTTATTAAAACTATAATTGATAAAATAATTCATAATCATGAATTTATTAGAAATAAAGGAGAATGGATAATATTCATTCATAAGAGCATAAATCATTTATAAAATGGATTTAAATGATAAATTATAACAAATGATATGATGAAGAATAGTGGAAATGGGTGGGATAAGTGTTCAAAAGTGATAATAATAATGGCATATTAACGACCCAGCATCTTCAATATGAAGAATACAAGCTCCAAAATCAGTGTCGATAGCATATATGGGATGATTGGTTAGATTATTTTCATCGCTGGTTATATAAGCCAGCTGAGCTTCTCTGTATAATCTCTTGCTCTCACCTCCGAAAACTGGCATAGTAGCATAGGATAGATAATTTTGTAATGATCCACCTAATCTCTTGATCCAACCTTTGGAAAGTAACATGCCAAACATTGGGGGTACATCTGCCACCACAATATCCATAATCATGCTTTTCGTAGGCAGCTGAGACAATGTGATGGCTAGGTCCTTGATTAATCCTAGACATTTCACTTTTCTAGAGTCAAAAGAGAACAGGTCATGATAAGGCTTGGTGATGTCAAGACCTAACTTATCCATGACAGCCTTGGGCATTATATTATGGCTGGCTCCAGTGTCCAAAAGGCAGTTGTGAAGGATTTTTTCATGAATAGTCAGAGAGACATAGAATGATGGGGAGTTGTCTTCACAATTTTCAATCATTGGGCTGAGAATAACAGCTGGATTGTCATCTTGTAGATTTACATAGTCAGTGGAGGCTTGGATGTCTTTAGGCTCAAGGGCCTCGAGGATGGATCTTTTGAAGGACTCATTCTTTACTAGTTCAATCAGAGGCATAGGTATTCTTAGCTTTTGAATTTATGATTGAAAACTGAAAGGAGAAACAGACTTGTCCAGGCCTCTTACCTCATAAGTTGGAGCTTTGAGGATGATGGGATCAACTACCGGTTGTTTTTGCTTATTAGCTTGTTGTACTGTAGGGACAATAGTTCTTTGAACAGGAGTTTCCTTGGCATTATTTATCTTTAACCTCAAATTATATCTTTGCTGATCTACAGTTTGTAGAATAGCTTCACCATCCCATTCTTGGCTGATTTGGTCATTGAATAATGACTTTTCATAGGCAACTGAGGTAAAAAAGGAAGCATTTCCTTTGTCTTCCAGACAATGGATCTCATCATCTTCTTCAAACTGCTCTTCTTCCATGACTGAATTTTGAAAAGGAGCCTTCACCCTTTGGTCTTCATTGGCATCTTTGTTTCTTTGCAAAATCTGCAACTGCTCATTAGTTCTTCTATATGGATTTGGATTTGGATTTCTAGGAGCAAAGGTATTAGGCACTCTTCCTTTCCCCGGGTGCTGCTCAACCTTTAATTTGGAGATTTCAGAGGCTAATGACTCGATCATTTTGGTCATTTTATATATCTTAGTATCAGAGGATGATGAAGACTCGCCCCTCTATCTTCTTCTATCAACATTTCCCTTGAGCTTTTGTACAGCCATGATATTTGATTCCACTTCCAAGGCTACATCGTGCATGTCAGGCAAAGTAACACATCGCCTCTCCCTCAATAGTAGGTAGAAGTCAGAATCAAAAGCACTGGCATAGGTGAGTTTAGCAAAGGTAGTAGTTGGTTTTACTTCAGCTGGTATCTTGTTGTACATATGGTTACACCTCTTATTAAAATCAGATAACAGCTCACCATTTTCCCTCTTTAAGTTTCCAAACTCAGTGTGGTAGTAGAGGAGATCCTTCTTATCCCCCCAATGCTTTACGAATTCATCATCTAAAGCTTCAATATCTGCTATAGATCTTGGGGTTAGTTCTCTAAACCATTTTCTAGCCTCTCCATCTAGGCTTTGGACAAAGACTCTCATCCACACATCATCTTCACTAATGTCCAGGTTATCAGCATAGCTATAGAATGACTCAAGATGTTCTTCAGCAGTAACACCTTCAGTCCCAGTGAACTTAGGCCTATATTTATGATATTCTCCAGTAGGCATGGCATTCAAAGGAGTGGGCAATATTAGAGGTCCATACCTAGCAGCTATGATTCTTTCCATTTTGGTAGGTGCTTGTGGACCTGCCATAGCTATGGTGGCTAAAAGAGTACTGGCAGTCTGAATGATAGAGGCTGAGGAGTGACTAACAAGACTAAAGGAGTATGATGGATAGGAGGTGAGGTTTCCTTTGGGCTTAAAGAAAAAGGAGAACCTAAAGAATAAGGACCTTTATGACTCTCTGAGGGTTTTTCTTCACTACTAGTATTAGATGATATACTCTCAACATGTATTTGTTCTATTACAAGCCTTTCTTGAAGAGATATAGAAGATTGTTTAGGTTTTACTGAACCTGACGCTCTTTTCTGCAATACCTTTCTCTCTTTGATGATTTTTTCAGGGTCAGGTACTGGGTCAACCTGTAGCTTCTGAGGATTCCTCCAAGTATGCCCCACAAACTGAGCCAGAATTATGAAGTGGAGTCACCAAGAGGTTCGGCCTCCAGTAGAGTCGCCAGATAGATGATTACAACCACAAAAGTGCCCAGACTTTGTCTATCATCAAAGATGGACCTATGTCACTTCCCAGGGAAGTTGAGCTTCAGTTTCCTCTCCCTAGCAATGACGCCAATTATGTTATCACTCCAGGAAACTCTCCTAGGTTGCAGCTCGGAGATGCCTGGTAACATATAATCTTCAATATTGTTCTCAGAACTATTGGAATGGATGATGGTTTGGATCAAGTCAGATAATCATTTCAGCTCTATTCTCACTCAAGACATGCATGAACACCCTCAACAATACAAGGCTTTAGACCACTAATGCTCAATAATTTATAGATTTAATGGATAGATGGAGAATACTGACTGTACCAGTAGATTGCATACATAAACACATATGAATGGCCAGCTACAGGAAGTAAATGAGACTTGCAAATCTAATTTATCAATGCAGAGATAAGATGACAGTTATCTGGCATTAGACACAGCAGAAAACCTGAATAACCTATTCAAGTGCAAGCATAGAACAACAAAGAGAATGGACATTGAACATATAATAGCAAAAGAAGCTTATATTGCCAGAATGAGTATGAGAAGCTTAAAGGGACAGAGGAGGAACAATCTCCAGAAGTTGAACCCATATCACATCTTACTTTTAGCTATTTATAGCCTGTTTACAATCATGCTGAGCCTTCTGAGGCTGGAGAGGTCTTAATCTATCCCTCTATCTTATTTAACTATTTGATCTCTAACTAGGCAAGCATGGCTCGGAGGTTTCTTCTTCTGACAAAAGAATAATCGCATTCAGATATTTTGGATAGTTTGTTGCGTTGTCTAGGAGCTCTCTCATGCCAGAGATGCCCCATAATTGATTCTGATGTTATGGATGAGTTGTGTTGTCTACGCTCCATGATGTTTCTGTTTGGGGCTGTAGCGTGCTCTGGCTCCACGATTTCTTTGGGTTGATTTGGCCTCTGCTCTGTGGTGAAATGGCTCTTTAGGCCAATGAAATCCCTTTAAAATGCGGACACTGATTGTTTTCTGTTATGAGCAGGAAACACAACAATACTGTAAAAATCTTGCCTTCTCTATGTATTTTGGATTTCAAAAGTCCTAAAAAAATGGTTTATTCACCTATCGGGTCCGCCCTTGTCGCCATCGCAAGTCGCAAAAAAGCCTGCTCCTATGTATTTTCCTTGTATTATGAAATATGTGAAAAACACTAAAAATGCATGAAAATGGGCTTTGGTGGACTTGAAAATATATATATTTTCATTCTGAAAACCCATCGGGTCCGGGTTTCATCGCTATCACACTACCCCAAGGTTCCTTTGTATTTCATTTAAACAACGAAAACATTAAAAATGGCTTTTGCAGACTTCAAATTTTATGGCTGCCCTGTTTCCCGTTGTATTTCGTTATATAAGGAAATACATTAAAATGCATTAAAAATGGCTTTGGCGTGGACCTAAAATCTTATGAAAAATAATTTATAATGTCGTCAGGTCCGTCTCATCGGGTCGCACATATGCCTATGCATAGGCCCTGCCCCATGGTATAGTGTCAATGCGATATAGCGATGCGATCCGATCGCAATCACTAATCGCTCAATCCCTGGGTCCTTCATATAACATGGCATATGCTCCCCACCGATAGCGATATCGCCAATATCGATGATCGGCATATCGCTCGGCCCAATCTCATCGCGACTCTACTCCAACTGCCTCTGATGGCCACCACCGATGTGATTAACCGCTTAGATCTGGGCCATTGAGCGTCCAGATCTAACAGCAGTTGTGTGTTGCCCTGTTTATGCTTGCAATACTTTGTTTTTTCACTGTTTTGGAGTGTTTTAGCCTCCCAATAGTGTTTTCCACCCTTCCAAGGGCTCTTAGCATGTGATGGTTTCGCTCTTTGGATGATCTTAGTGAAGATTTTGAATACTTTAAGAGAAAATTTGGATCCATTGGCATGATTTTGCTAGTTTATGGAGACCTTCAAGAGCATATTTGGATCCATTTTTGGGCCATTTGCCCACAAGTCTAACAGGATCTATGAATTCAATTATTTTTAGTGCTTCTCATGGAACCTTCATGAATGCTAGTGGGTGAGGTTTTGAAGTTTTTCCTCTCCCTAAAAATGAGGAGAATTTGTCTTCTCCAAAGAAATTGTAGTATCAAAAAAAGAGAAGGTACAGGAGTAGTGTGAGTGGATCATGTCAGAAGAAAACAAGGCCAAATTCTACTACTCATCTGGATGTCGATTGATATTTCAAATAGAGTTGTAGATATATATGTAAATGACTTACTTTCAAAAAACTTCCACCTATCTCAATCTGTCCAACTGGGCAAGGAGAGGAAGCAGAGTGGACTTGATAACTGTTTTATTAACAAAGTAGGCAAGGTACTCAAGCTCATGCCAAAGCCAAGCTATATGGAAGACAACAAACTAAAGATGGAACACTCATCTTGTGGTCCTTGGTTTTCTCCTCAACGGGAGGACACTTGTGAAATGGTTGGTGATGCTCTTTAATCATATCTATAATTAATGTTTAGGTTGAATTGTGATCTTGTATCCCCTAGCTCTTCTTATTTTACTCATTCTATGTAGATATATTTCAAATTTTTTCTCACACAAATGTTAGTAAATAAACAAAATTGCATAATTTTTTTACTTTTATCTTCTATGGTACTCTTTCCTATGCTACCACCTTATGACATTTCATTTGTAACATGTGGTGCAATTGCTAGTTATAATTATGGTATATATGTTGTAACATTTTGACTTGTTCAAAATAAAATAAAATTTAAATAATCCCAAATGGGGATAGATACACATGAGACAAATAAGGTCGGGGGGGCTGCCACCCCACCGACTCTACAGGAAATTAAAGAGGGGGGTGATGTGGCCTTCCACCCACATGCACGGAGCATGCAACTGCGATTTTCACAAGCAGATGGATTACACATTTTAGAGAGTTCTCTTGTAGCTTCTATGCAGTGGAGAGGGATTTCGTGCCCAGAGAATAGAATTCCCCTGTTACTGGTGGGACTCTTGCATCCCTTTAAGAGTTTAACATCCTTGAGATACGAGGCTAAGCAACTGAAGAACTATATAGTGACAGTGGAAACTTCCATAATGGAATAAGCATGCCAAAATTCATGTCAATTCTGTATTTTTTAGTAGCTTTAGTGCCTCGTTTCTATGGGAGGAAGGAGTTGGTGTTAATCTCATGAAAGAAGACAAGATTGACATGCTTGTTGGGTTGAATATTGCATTTAGAAATGATGTGGTTCCCTTAGATGATGGGTGAAGCTCCATTGATGAGAACTCAGGTGGTGTTGTCATAGTTTGGTCAGCATTAGGTCCTCCTTGTGGTTATTACTAGGTGTTATTTATTCCCTATATGCATGTGTTAAATATTTTGGGTCATGTTTTCTACTAGTCTAGTCTGGATTCCGTGGAAGTATCTCTTGCTGCGGAATGTGATTGTTTTGTATAATTTGAGCCCAGGGGACTTATTATTTTGGGACTTGGTTTTTATTCCCAGTCTTGTTGAACCTCAACAACATGGTTGGTTTTCTAACCATACTCTATTCAAACTAGTGCCTTTATGTCCTTCTTCATCCCTGCTCAACTTAGCTGTCTTTCAATTTCAGTGAAAGTAGCTCTCTGGTATGTATAAATTTTTAGGGGAGTCAAATATACTAGGTTTTTTATTCTATTACCTACTCCCAAGGAGTTTTTGATTTTTTGGTACTCGTGGTGCTGGTGGATTTTTATTTTTTTCGTATTGTGCTACTTCATGTTATACATAAGTTGTGATTGATGGGAAAGGCACAAATGGTTGCAAGCAGATTGGTAAAAGAGTAGAGACTTTCGAGCCATTTCTAGTTCATAATATCATCTCAAGTTCACTTGGAAACTGCTCATATGGATAAAGCTCATAAAGAGATCTCCAACGGTATATTGAAGTCTGAAAAATACCTCCAGGATCAAAATATGTGGTCAATCAAAGTTTGCAAGTTAAAAGGTCAAGGGTCATGCTAATTTTCGTGTTATTTTTTGAGTTTCCCCAAACTTGTTGGTAAAAAGCGTAGGGTTCCAGTGGGTTCGAGGCATATTAGTTCTGCTACAAGAAAAATATTAGATCCCCCTTGTTAAATGTAGAACACGCAGGGGGTTACACATTCAAAATCTAGTTGTCCAACCATTAAACAAACAAATATTCAATGGCCCAGATCTATGTGGCATGCCACCAATTACATGGTGCATGTACGATGGGCAAGGAATGTGGCGAGAGCGAGTTTTGATTGGTGCAAGTTATTTAGCAAGGGACCCCACAAGCTACATCATCCCAGAAGATTTTCCCTAGAGTTCTCCAAGGCAAGTGCAAGTCCAAATCTCTGGGGTGATGTGGTGTTTGAATAACGTGGAAGAATGACACCTAGTGCCCTATCATTAAATGAGAGAGATGACGTGATAGAACATGTGGAGACATATTGGCATGATGACATTAAAATGATTCAGCACCAATGAGGACGTGACATGTGGCATGCATATTTTTTGTTTTTGGGCGATAAAGTGGGACAAAAATATGTGACACATGGCACCATTCAACGAGTGACATGTGGTATCCTTGCGTAGGTGACATACACAGTGGTGTTACATAGCATTTTGTCACTATCCCTATACTCCCCATTCCTTGATTCTGGAGGACCTCTACAGTTAACCCCGCATGCTTTGCCTTCATGAAGAAACTCCCATTATGTCCCTCTTCATGAGCAGATAAATTCCCTTTTGCAGCATTTCCCCTGAAACTTCTGTTTTGATCAGTTTACAAGACCAACGCTAATGGCCTTTGTCTCCCCTGTGCCGATGTGCAGAGATAAGCACTACTCCTCACACCAACTAGAGCGACTGATCTGTGTCTCAGTCGCTCCGGTCCTATTATGGAAAGTTTTTTAAATTAAAGTCGAAGCTTCCAGCTCAATAAGCTCCGTAACAGAAGTTTGGTAAATGGTTTGGCTGGAAGGGGTCGAGGATGACAGTTTGGGCTCCTTTCGCCTATAATGATCGAACTACCTCAAGGGATAAGTCCTTCTCCCATGAGAAGAGGATCCATCTCCCATCCATATTTCCTATATAAACCTCCCTTCTTCCCAAGCACAAACTAGTGTTAGTCACAGTTGATAGTTTTGGCTGAGTGTGAGTGTTATAGTTGCAAAGTGTTGATGCTATTTTGGAGTAGACAAGCAAGCTATTACTAGTTGTAGCTATCTAGTTGTGTTGAGGGAGAAGTGTGTTTTTGTTTGGAGTGAAGCCTAAAGGGAAGAGCTTTAAAACTATTGTTATTTGAAGCCATCGTGGAATGCTAGCAAAAGTGTGTGGGAACCTAGTCTTTTCAGAGGAAGACTGCAACGTCAAGAAGAATGTTTGTAATCTCACTTTGATATTAATATATGCAACTATATTTTTGTAATATTACATATCCATGTCTTAATGTTTCTTGACTTGTTACGTAGGTTGAATTGCAATTTGTCTATTATTATGTTTGTATGTTGTTGTTGTTTACTTGTTACATGAGCTTGAAGAAGGAAGCGAGAGGTTGCTGGAGTGAGCAAGTGAGGACATCATCAAGCAAGATAAGCGACCAAGAGGTAGGCCCTCTTGATTGATTCTAACCTAAGGAAATCTTCCATAGAATGTATATGTGGTGGCTAGACCCATTATCAGGCTAAAGGAATTCATTCGTGTCCGCACTCATAATTTTACTTCACCACAAATTGGCGGAAAAGAAAATCCCTTTCGACCTCAAAAATGTTGGGGCCACGTTTCAATGGGTAATATCCTACGCGTTTCATGATATTCGCAACATTCTCCAGCCTTACTTGGATGACCTTCCTGCCCATTATCATAAAAGCCAAAACCACCCAGACCATCTCCGGGAGATTTTTCTACCGTGCAGACACTATAACATTTGGTTAAATCCACACAAATGTGTTTTCTACATGGAATCAGGACGACTCCTTGGCTTCATCGTTTCTAAGGACGGTATTTGCCTGGATCCGCTCAAAGTCGAGGCCATTGTAAATTTACCCCCTCCTTCTTCACTGCACCAACTCCAGAGCCTACAAGGAAAGGCCAACTTTCTTCGTCGTTTTATACCCAACTATGCCGGGATAGCCATAGGATTTACCCAGTTACTCAAACAAGGAATGCCCTTTGCATGGGACTAGGTGGCCCAAAAATATTTTGATGATCTTAAGGCCGTCCTCATAAATGCTCCTTTGTTGCATCCGTCGGACTCTTATCGAGATTACTTCCTTTACCTAGTCGTGGCCCCTAGCACCATTGCTATGGTTTTGGTCCAAGATGACGATGAAGGCAACGAACATGTAATCTACTACCTTAGTCGGAATCTCCTCAACACTGAAACGTGTTATGCACATGTCGAGAAGTTGGCTTTGGTCATCGTTCAGGTTGTTTAATGCTTTCGGCACTATATCCTTTTACGTACGACTACAGTGATTTCTAAATGCAACCCTATGACCTATATCCTGACTCATCAGTTGCTGGGGGGCAAGTATTCTAAATGGATCATTATCCTGCAAGAATTCAATTTGGTCTTCACTACGGCCAAATCTAAGAAGTCACTTGTTTTCACTGAATTGATTTGTTCCCTCCCCTCCAAGGCAATCCCTGTTGGTGCAGATGAACAAATTCTAGATGAGACCATTTTCCTGATTAGCACCCTTAATCAATGGTACGGTGATATCATCGTGTATCTCCAAACCTCCACATTTCGGTCCACATTGACCAAGGATGATCGTCGAAGGATTCAGCATCATTACCAACCCTACCGTATTATTGGCGATACTTTATACCATGTCGGTGTTGATTTTGTTCTTCATCGATGCCTCACAATCGAGGAAGCTGAAACAGCTCTCAATGATTGCCACTCCGGGACATGTGGTGGTCATATGTATGGTTATGCTAAAGCTCAAAAAATCCTTCGCGCTAGTTATTTCTAGTCATCTATCTTCAAGGACTGCATTCTTGATGTCCATAAGTGCCACGAATGCCAAATTTACCAACGCAAGATGTGCGCCCCACTCGCTCACCTACATCACATCATTACTGTTGGTTCCTTTTCCAAATGGGGCATCGATTATATAACATGTAACCCTCGTTCAACTGGGGGGCATGGTTATATTATCATCGTTGTGGATTATTTCACCAAATGGCCGAAGCGATGCCTACATATTTTGCAGATGGTAAAACGGCGACTCAATTCCTTTTTAACCATGTTATTTCCAGGTTCGGCGTACCCCAAGCCATTGTCACAAACCATGGCTCCCATTTCCGAGATTACATGATGGCAGAGCTAACTTCTGCATTGGGTTTGCGCCACAATGGCTCGACCCCATATTACCCTCAGGCCAACGGCCAAGTTGAAGCCGTTAATAAGGTTTTGGTCACAATGCTTCAGTTTACTATTGGGATGCACAAGTCAAATTCGTATCTCATGTTCTTTTCAACTCTGTGGGCCTACCGAACTTTTAACCAAAGACACAACTAGTTTCACACCATTCCAGCTAGTTTATGGTCTAGAAGCAACATTGTCGATTGAATGCGAGATTCCTTCACTCAAGTTAGTTGTTGAACTCCTCAAAACATCGCCTCAAGAGAAACGCCTATTATATTTAGAACGACTAGATGAGACTCGTTGTCTCGCTGCCTTGGCCATCGAAGCACAAAAGAAACGGGTCAAATCCCATTTCGATCAGTCGGGGCGCATTCTTTGAGGGTGATTTGGTCCTATTATATGACCAAGCTAACAATAAGCTAGGGGCAAGCAAGTTCGAACCTATGTGGCATGGGCCCTATATTGTAAAACACATTTTACAGAAAGGTGCCTATGAGATTATTGATTATGAAGAAAAACCTCTCGATAAGCCCAGAAACGGGCTTTACCTCAAAAGTACGATATTTAGGTCATCTTGCATGGTTACTTATGTACATTAGTGTGTGATTCATTTTTGTACAACATGGTTTTATGTGATAGTTTTCAAAAAACTTTCTTGTTTACTATGCTTTCCTCGCTTTGCAGATGTCTGTGACTCCTCATGTTGGTTTCGCTGATGATGCTTGTCATAGTACTCAAAACCTATCATCCACAGCATGGGCTATCTATGACCCTAACAGTGAGTTGATTGACCTTTAAGGTATCTGCGTAGGTCGTACAAGCAGCATCATTGTTGAATACAGTGCGCTCATCGAACTATTGTCAGAAGCCATCGCTTTGGGCATTAGAGAATTGGTTGTCAACCTGGATTCACAGCTTGTTGTCCTTCAACTCAACTAACGATATTCCGTGAGGAACCCTCAAATATTACGAATGTATCTTCGTATCCGTCTAATGGAAAGACATTTTGATTATATTGCATATCATCATATTCCTAGACATATGAATACATTGACAGATGCATTAGCTAATTATGTGTTGGATAAACATTTATGAAACATGTAAAAGATAAGACAAACCATTCGTACTATAATAGACAGAAAAATACAACATATATATATATATGGTTAGAATGTTTGATGCATCAAAACTGTCACACGGAATAAGTCGATCTTGCGGACAAGATAGACCTTCCTAGAATCTAAAGAAGACCTAATGACAAGCAAACCAACCAGACACTATCTTTCTCTAAATATGCTTTAATAAACAATAGCAAACAAGTGTTTTTAGGGCCTACCTTAGGTCCAACGCTAGCTTGTGGATGCCTTCGCTCCTTTGATCCAAATGAGCTCCTCTTCACGAATCTGCAAACACAAACAAGGCAAACAAATTAAATAGCACCTGAAAAGCCAATTGCATAAAACATATTTAACATGAAAGTCAAGGAGTCCATGAAACAAATAACATAAGATACTTGTTGAGAAAAATGAGTTTGATTGTATTAATTCAAAAGAAGAAGAACCTTACAACCTTTGGCTTAACGCTGTACAAGCTCCTCCCAGGGTCCAGCAAGAAGTCTCCTCTACTTTGACAAGTTTCACTCATTCCCCAATGAAACCAAAAAGGTATGTGATCTCTCCTCTTTAGGCTTAACTAGGAAGTCTTGAGTTCACCAGCATTTACCCTAAAAAATGTTCAGCTTCCAACCTCCCTAGCAACCAGCCCAATGCCTGTATTTATAGTGCAATGGAGGGAGGTTACTAGGTCCTCCTTCAAAGGGATAAAGCCCTCCTTCAAAGGGATAGCTCCTCTCATCAAGGGATTAGCTCCTTCTCTTCTGGGATGCATGAACCACCTCAGAGCGAACAATCCATGCCAAAATTCCTTCTAGAAACCTCTAGAAGTAACCCAAAGTGAGTTTTTTAAGATAAAACTTGCGCCTTTTGACTTTCACAGGGGTCCGCACCTACACCGTTAGGGACATAGCGGGCAGGTCCGCAACTTTTGTACACAGAAGGTGCGGGACCGCAGGTGACCATGAGAGAAAGTGCGGAACCAGAGTTACATTGATTTTTAATGTCTTTCTCTCATTTCTAAAGCTTGATTTGAAGAGCTGAGGTCTGAGACTTGCTTAGGAGGATAGTACAAGTGAGGATAGACCCATATTGACTGCAAATAATCATGATGACGATATTTTTGTGTAACAGATTGCCCCCTAAAGTGCGAAGTCTGTAGTAGATGAGGATTTCTTATCATTTAGGAAGAGTGAAGTACTTTATCATTTCGAGGATCATCTAGTGGAGAACCTGGTTGTAACCTGTAAAAACATTTAATGCAAGATATATATATGAAATCATATCATCGCTGAGGTAGGCATTCCCATACTCAGATAAAAACTGACTAGAAACTAACTACTGTTCTGATACAGGAATGATCTTGTAAAACATCACAAGTATAGACTCATGTGGACATAGTATGGGCACAGCCATCTGTTTATAAATAGTCCATTATATAATGAATACAAAATTCCTCGCAGCCTGGATTGTGGAAACTAGATCCAGGGTCTTCATTTCTACTTCCCGAAACAGTACGATTCTATCCATGCGAATGAATGTATTGATGTCGAACATGGTAGAAACCACTTGATTACCAGTCAATGATGTAAACTGTTAACAAGTGTGAGAGAAACCACCAGTGATGTCAATGGCTCTCAAAGTACCCAGTACAATCCATGAGATGCGAATAAATGTGTTGATGTTGAGCATGTCACGGAATCCTTTGATCGAAAGTCAATGATGTAAACTGTCGTC
This sequence comes from Pinus tabuliformis, assembly GCA_031772625.1. Lineage (NCBI taxonomy): Eukaryota > Viridiplantae > Streptophyta > Pinopsida > Pinales > Pinaceae > Pinus > Pinus tabuliformis. The sequence continues at coordinate 828,276,556 of CM062815.1, forward strand.
AAAGGCGAGAAACCTGCCATTGATGCATGAAGATCTCAAGGTACTGATGATTCCTAGATCATCTTTCTAGATAATGAGTTGATGTCGATAGAAAGCGATCCGTCGTAGGCAAGCCCACAACATGAAATCATAGATCAAGTTGAAGAAATTTAGTTGCAAGAACTGACTCAGGGATGGTCAAGATGGATGACAGATATTTTGCAGATGAATGGCTTATTGGCAGTGACCTCTCGAACACATAACGACACGACAGATGGTTTGGTGACAATTGACTCAAAGTTAATACTCAGAAACCGGCTGAAGACTTTCAATGTGTTTTGATCAACTGTTAGGCAAAGGATTTCCCAACCCAGGTGAATAAAAGTGTCGTGTTCAAGAGTGGTTACAAAGTATGACAAACAGGCTCATTTTTCTCTCTTTTCCCCCACCATTTCTGGCAAGTACCTCTTTATTTTTGACAAGCTTGAGGAGGATAACATTTTCTTGATTATAAGCTCATCCTTCGGATGAGTCCAACTTAGTTTAAATTCGAACCCTAAGAAGGAGTGGTTCGTTCCTGTTTGTAATTGAACAGGTCTTTTACTGTGAAATTTTAACGAGTCCAGTATAGGAGAAACTCGGCGTTTTTCAATTTTAGAGAGTTTGAAAAAACTTAAGAAGACTCCAAGGTTGACCTTTTTCGTAAATTTGTGTCTCCCAAGCCCGAAAAAAGTATAAAATAATACTTGAGAGAACCGCTTGATCTTTTGCGACCAAGGAGTACTTTTCATCATCAGTGCCCTTGACCCTAAAAAGTAAAAAAGCGATCAATGACACGTCGTTTTATAACCAATATCGAATTTGAAACGACAAAAATCCGGCAATCTTTTCATGTTTTTATGGTCGGAAAAGAGCTGTAAGGGGACCGTCTTTTAATTTCGTTTTAACGAGTTTAAAAGAAACACTCGGCAATCTTTTCGTGTTTTAGGAGTCAAAAAAGAGCTTAAAGATGACTCTACATGTTTTTCTGTCGAAAATGGTAGATTTTGCCTGAATAATCCTTTATTCTGCACAAAAACACAAACATTACTCATACCTGTTTGAAATGGATAAAAATGTCGCAAAATACCTTTTCAAAGTGAAACATAAACAAATTTGCGATTTATTTACTCAAAAAACTTATAAAAAGGGCCTTTGTCAATTCATTTTTACCGTTTGAGTTTCGGTGAGAAAATAGTGCTTTTGCTCAGAAAACTTCCCGTGAAGATTGCGAAAAATCCAACCGTCGGAATCGAGCGCCGTCTTCTCCAGGTAATCCACATCATCCTACTCTTCATTTTCAACCGTTTAGTTTTTTGTTTTAGTCCTTTATTTTCACTCTTGGGAGGGTTTTTAGGCGCAAAACCCGCGCGCGGGGGCCCGCAGGTTTACCATTGCGGACCCCAACTTTTTCTCCATTGGGAAAAAGCTCAGGGTCCACACCTTCCGTGTAGACAAAGTGCGGTCCCACGCACTGTGTCTAACCCGGAGGGTGCGTACCCCGCCGCAAGGGTTTTGAACCCAAAATTTCTCAAAAATGGACCAATCAAAATATTTTCTAACAATTTAATTAATCTTTATACTTGATGCAGAGAGTACATCATGCTAGATTGGCATGAACGAGAGCACGAGGACGTGGATGCTGCCGCATGGAATCATCAGCCTTCACTTGATGCTTTGAGGGCGTGCGGACTGTACAAATTCTGGGCCATTCCTGGCATGAGGGCTCAGGTGGATTTCTTACAGTGGCTGGTTGACAGATGGAGCATACAGGACCAGTGCTTCTTCATTGGCGGCCACCATCTCGAAATCGAGCCGGCGGACATTTATTTTTTGACTGGTTTGCCTAAGAGAAGCGAAGACTTGACTCTGCACGGGACTAGGCCAGGTGGCCAGTCTATCGATAGCCTCCGGCTAGAGTACTGCAACAGCCAGGCTAGAGACAAAGGGATAGACATAAAGACCATATTCCGTCCTGAACTCATGGTGATTGCATTCACTGTCACCAGACTTTGCGGAGCTGCCGCATTACATATTGCCACCGGATCCCAGATGCGTATGCCAGTTGATTGCTTTCGAGGCACCATCTTCAACTAGTGCGATGCCATGTTGGCCAATGTGAAAGGCCAACTGACCAGGGCCAAGAACGGACGACTAAAGATCTTTGGTTATGGGGCTTTGGTCGTGAGTTTTGGCCTGGAGAGGGTTCCTATGCTGATCCCACAGCACCTTATTGTTGGAGCTGGGCTTCCTCGAGAGCCCAAACTGATGCGATGGGTCGCAGTCATGGCCCGTCACCCGGACGAGAGGACAGAGGTTGCTCGCTTCAAACCTGAGTATTTCCAATGGCTGGAAAACCAAGTCTTTTCCATTCAGGACTTCCCTTACGCTGGGATAGATTTTCGTGGTGCCCAGACATGGCTCTTCCACCAGGATTGCAGTGGGACGAGTCAGGTAAAATCCTTTTCAATATTTTTCCTATTTTAATTTTTTTTATTTTTCCATCGCCTCAAAACTGATAATAAAAATTTTAAGATGCAGATGTGGGTCCACAGCGACCAGCCGCTCTCCGGCCTTTCGAGAGGAGGCAACCAGTTGCACCCGCGCCAGCCCCACAGGACGAATCGGCAGAGGTTTTGGCCGAGTTGGAGGGTCATCTTGAGCACTTGACAGGAGATATTCCTGAGACCACTATAGACGACATTCCTAGTTGGCTTCAGCGCTATGTGATTGGAGTCTCGGGACCTTTTAGGAGGTTCCTTTGCAAGGTGGCCCGTGCAGTGGTTTCTTATAGAGATCATCACCAGTGATAGGATGATCGCCTATTATGGGCACATGTGACATTTTTGTTTTTTGTACTTATCATTTTTGCCGATCATAAGGTGTTTTTCAACCTATGATCGAAGACGATGTATTTTTTGACACACTCCTATATATATATATATATATCACTACTACCGGCTTATCTTGTTAATCATGTTATGGAATGATTTTAAATTTACACGTATGATTATTGCAAATGTCTATTTAACATTCGAGAAGCAATTGCATCTGCTAATGTATTTAAGACCTTGGAATATGCTGATATTCAATATAATCAAATTCACATTCCAAGAGACGCACTCTAAAAAATAATCTTAATAACACTGGGTTTCTAATGGCATACACTCTATTAAGCTGTAATACAACGAGTTCAGAATCTAACCTCACTATCAAACTCCGAATCTCAAATGAAATAGATTTAGACAATAACTCAATCACTGCACTGTACTCGGCAATGTTGTTTGTTGTTTGACTGAGGCTTACCCCATGCATAGATACTAACTCGTCAGAGGGCGAATAGATAACCCAAGCTGCGGAAGAGATATTCTGTGTATTACGAAAAGCACCATCAGCGAAACCAATGTATGTTTGGAGAGGCATCGACATCTACAATATCAAGAGTAAAACCAAGATAAGCAGGAATAATGACGAAAAAAGACTCTCTAAGCTAAGCACACTGTTTAAACTAAAACACACCAGCTAGAAAGAAAAACTATCCTAACTAAAAATCTCCATACCCATTCTTTTAAGCATAATACCTCTTCAAGTAAAGGCCATTTCTGGGTTTATCCAAAGAGTCCCCATCAAAGTCTACCAATTCATAAGCCCTTTTGGCTAGATTTCGCTTGACAACATAGGGACCATGCCACATAGGAACGAATTTTCCAGTGCCTAATTTATCATTAGCTTGATCATAAACCAAGACTAGATCTCCTTCCGAAAAATTTCGAGGCGTCACATTTCGATCATACTGAGCTTTCATCTGTTTTGCGTGAGTCTCGATCGTCAATGCAGCATTACGTCGATTCGCATCTAATTGAGCCAAGTATAACAAACGCTTTTCCTCTTCGAAAGTGGCTGGAAGTAACTCGATGGCCATTTGCAGTGACGGGATTCCGCATTCAATGGGTAACACGGCTTCCAAACCATAGACTAGTTGGAAAGGAGTGAACCCTGTTGATGTTTTTACTGAAGTTCGATACGCCCAAAGCACTGAAAATAGCATGTTGTGTCAATTTGACCGATGAATCCCAATGATTCGTCGGATCATGATAACTAAAACTTTGTTGATGGACTCAACCAGACTATTCGCTTGTGGATAATAAGGGGTTGAGCTATCATGACGTAAACCAAGCTGGCCTGTAAGTTCGGTCATCATAACGTTTCGAAAATGATGCCCATGATCAGTGATTATCGCTTGCGAGACACCAAACCTAGCAATTATATGATTGAACACGAAAATTGCAGTTGTCTTGCCGTCTGCCTCGAATGTAGGCATTACTGAAGTTCGGTACGCCCAAAGCACTGAAAATAGCATGTTGTGCCAATTTGACCGATGAATCCCAATGATTCATCGGATCATGATAACTAAAAATTTGTTGATGGACTCAACCAGACCATTCGCTTGTGGATAATAAGGGGTTGAACTATCATGACGTAAACCAAGCTGGCCTGTAAGTTCGGTCATCATAACGTTTCGAAAATGACGCCCATGATCAGTGATTATCGCTTGCGAGACACCAAACCTAGCAATTATATGATTGAACACGAAAATTGCAGCTTTCTTGCCGTCTGCCTCGAATGTAGGCATCGCCTCGGCCCACTTAGTAAAATAATCTACCGCAAGGATGATATATGCATGCCCCCCATCCGAGTGAGGGTTACATGTAATAAAATTGATACCCCATTTGGCAAAAGGACCAACGGCAATTATAGGGTGGAGAGGAGCAGGTGGAGCGCGCATCTTACGATCAAAAATCTGGCAGTTGTGGCATTTTCGGACCGTCGTAATACAATCTTTAAATAAAGACGGCCAGAAGTAGCCAGCGCGCAATATCTTTTGGGTTGTGGCATACCCAGACATATGACCGCCACACGCTCCAGAGTGGCAGTCATTTAGAACCCTTTCAGCTTCTTCGTGAGTTAAGCAACGTCGAAAAACAGAGTCCGTCCCACGGCGATAAAGAGTATCTCCAATAATTCTGAATTGTTGGGACTGGAATCGAATTTTCCGACGTTCTGACCTTGAAATTTCTGGCCGAAAGGATTGGGTCTAGAGATAAACGATGATATCCCCATACCATGGATCTAAAGTGCTGATTAGAAACAAGGATTCGCCCGCAATGGGCTCCTCCGCCACAGTTTCCGTGTCAGCACGCAGGAAGTCACACATTAACTCCGCAAAAACTAAAGATTTCTTAGACTTAGATTTCTCAAATTCCAAGTTGAACTCTTGCAGGATAACGATCCATTTAGAGTACTTGCCCCCTAGCAATTGCTTGGTCAAAATGTAGATCATAGGGTTGCAATCCGAAATTACCGTAGTTTTACGTAGTAGAATGTAGTGACGAAAACGTTGGACAGCTTGAACGACTGCCAATGCCAATTTCTCCACATGTGAGTATTTTAGCTCAGTTGGATTTAACGTTCGACTAAGGTAATATATCACATGTTTAGTTCCTCATTCATCTTCCTAAACTAAGACCATTCCAATGGTGGAATGAGAAGCGACGAGATACAAGAAGTAATCCTAGTTGTAGTTGGGAGGATGCAACAATGGTGCATGGGTCAACGCGTGTTTGAGTGCATCAAAAGGTTTCTGAGCTATCTCATCCCAATAGAATTGAGTGTTTTGTTTCAACAACCAGCTAAAACCCTTTGTAACCTCGGCGTAGTTAGGAATGAATCGTCGTAAAAAGTTTGCTTTCCCCTGCAAACTTTGGAGTTGGCAAAGACTCGAAGGAGGAGGCAATTTGATGATAGCTTCGACCTTCGAGGGATCAACGCGAATGCTGGCTTTCGAAACTATGAACCCCAGCAATCGACCCGTTTCTATATAGAAGACACATTTGTGTGGGTTCAACCGAATACGATAATGCCTACATCTCATAAAGATTGCTTGTAAATGGACGAGGTGATTAGCTCAATGTAATGAATGAGCAGGAAAATCATCGAGATACGGTTGCACAATGTGCTTGATGTCATGAAATGCATAAGACATCGCCCTTTGAAAAGTTGCTCCGGCATTCTTAAGCCCAAAAGGTAATTTGCAATAAGAAAATGTCCCCCATGGACAAATGAAAGTCGTTTTTGGTTGATCGGCAGGTAGAATGTTGATTTGATTGTATCCGGAAAAACCGTCCACAAAGGAGAATATTTCGCTGCTGGCACAATCATCAATGATTTGATCGATATAGGGAGTTGGGTAATTGTCCTTTGGACAGGCTCGATTAATGTCCCTATAATCGATACATATTCTTATTGTTCCCTGCTTTTTGTTAACCGGAACAATATTCGATACCCAATCCGTTAACGGGATCGGATAAATGAAACCTGCTTTCAACAGTTTTTCAACTTCTGATTTAATTACAGCAGCTTTTCGTGGGTGAATCTGACACAAACGTTGTCGGACGGGTTTAGTGTCCGAGTAAGTCTTGATCTCATGAACAATAATCGCGGGATCAATTCCTGGCATTTCCTCATAGGACCAGGCAAACACGTCGCGAAATTCTTGAAATAGGTCCTTATATAATTGAATTTCATCATCTGTACACGAGGCACCTATATGAATGTTCTCAACAATTCCGAGTTTAACCGATATGTCAATAGGAATAGTTCGAGAGATGTTTCCCAAATTTAACTCTGAATCGGGATGTTTCATTGGATTTTGAGGTTCCTTGACATATTCAGTTGTAAAAATTGATGAGAAATCATTTTCAAAACAATCATCCTCAGGTAAAAACGAAGATCTGTGATGGAGATCTTCCCATGGTAAATCATCTACGCATAGGATTTCACAAATTTTCTCATCAGAGCGAACAAGTTCAGAAAACGTAGTTAAATCCGAGGTTGATGTGAAAAGTGATTCCTCACGGACCACATTCATTAAGTCATTTTCGGTTGAAAATGAGTTAGCAAACTACTGCACAGCTTCATAGGCAATTTCATATGGACTCAAAGGCATGGAATTACCAAATGAGTCTATCTCAGATTCAGAAGGAATGATCCAAGGATCATCATAAATAATGGTGTCTGATGTAATCATATGAATGGTTCCAAATGAGGATGATGCGTTGATTGGAGGAAAAGGAAAAGTTCCCAGTAAACCGGCATCTTTAACTAATCCTACTCCAACATCCTTATATGGGTTAGTCGTTTTACCAACATGTTGAATACTCTCCGAAGAGGCTGGTCGGATGAAAAGTAAGCCAGCTGGTCTATTGTTACAATCTTTCCATTGTGTGGAAACTTTATTACTCGAAAGACCGATGAAACGACTGTTGTCATAGCATAAGACCAACTTCGACCCAAGAGAAGGTTGTAGTCTAGAGGGGCATCAACCACCTCCACATCTAGACTAACGGTTTTTCCTTCAACCCCTATAGGCAAATCCTGTAGAATGCCAAAAGGATGAAACCCACGGCTATCAAAGGCCTTTAGAATCGTCGGGGATTGGTTTAGTGAAGGAGAACCAACCGATCTCCAACACTGCATCGACATAATACACGTTGAGGCTCCCTCATCAATTACAGTCCGATGAATAGACCTTTTTTTTACTATCACTGGAATCTGGAAAGCCATTTGATGAGGCAAACGCGGTGTACTATTTTCTAGATCGAAAATTATTAGGTTCGGGTCCTGAACATCAACAGCTCCTATAGCCGACAAAAGTAATTTACGTTGTCCTGGGCATGATTGCAGCACTTCCAAAGCCGACATTGCTGAGGGTGAAACAGCTAAATCCTCAACAATGTTATAATTTTGAGCCACTCTCGCATGTCGATTGAAAGCTGACTTTCGAAGTATACCCTTGGCGGGCGGTTTGATTACCAAGTCTGGATTAGGTTTCTCGATCTGTAGTGGATCGGAACCGGGAGCTGAGGTTGATGGATTAGAATGAGAAGATTCTGCTTCTTTACCATCAACGGGACTCTTACTACCATAATCTTGCGATCGAGTTGCAGTCCTAACATGGGACATCATCAGAATGGGTTCTTCATTGGCACTCGATGATGAACCTATCATCTTGTTGTCTTGAGCCGGAAAAGGATCCTTCAAAACAACAGGAGTTTGGGAACCCTTGACAATCTTCACAACCTCTGCACGATGAGGACATTCTCTTGTAAAATGTTCATCGTCACAAATGAGACAAGGATAACGAGGTTTGCATTTTTCGTCATTGGATTCTGCCTTTTCAGGTTTCTCCTTTGAACTTTTGTCTGTTTTATTCTTCTTCTTTCCTTTCTTCTTCCCACCGAATTTTGATTTGGCTGTAGATGACTCTACAACGTGAATGTCGGCGGAAATCTCTGCAGAAGAATCTCCTGTTGGGGAATCAGGCAAGGTTATAATGGGAGAAGAATTCTTGGAAGACTTCTTCTTGCTTTTAGTGTTAACCGTGCCAATCATACCATCAGCGGCATGAGATCCCGAAGGAGCTGCAACGATTTGATTTTGCTTGGGAAGATCGTGGATTTTTTCGTGTAACGTACCCGACTGAGTATAGACCAAGTCAAGGTATTGTGCTTGAGCAATGACTTGCTCCTCAGTAACCACTCCAGCTTTAGCAACATCTTCAGTGATCTTTGGCAACAAAGATTTTACAAACCACTCAGCCAAAATCTGATCCGGAATAAATACGTTCACTAAACGGCGTCGACGTCTCCACTCATGAATATGATCTGAAATGTAGGTGGATGTCGATTGTTTTAGCGAAGTTAACAATTCCGTGCCATTGTCATATCGGACTGGCAACTGGAAATGAGTTAAAAACGAGGTAGCTAACTGACTAAAATTATAAAAAGTGCCTCGTGGTAACTCAATGTACCATTTGGCCGCGAGACCAATTAGAGTGCGCTGGAAAAGTCTAAGACAGATCGAATCATCTGTGATGGAATTAGATGCACACCAGAGGTGGTAAGTCATCACATGGTTCGACGGGTCCTCTCCTGATTTACCTTCGAACTTGGGAATGTCACTGGGCAACTTATTCGGCATTGGCGGCCAAAACGGAAGATAATTAATGGGATCATTCGTTAGGCGCGACAAGTCAGGTAAGTCCAAAGTTGCGATAAACGGTAACTGCCGATTACGATCCCTAAAACTCTGGGTCATGAGACCAGCCCCAGGAGGAGGATATCTAGGATAACTAGGAATAGGAATCCCGTTCAGGATATTGTATCCTCCCGGGAAACCAGGATTAACCGGACCATACTGGGGTTGTTGAGGTTGTTGATAAGTGTACCCAGGATACGGTTGATACTGATAAACTGGCTACTGGACAGCAGGACCGAATTGGTACTGTCCCTGGTACGGTTGATAGGTGAGTTGTGGTTGACTTGCGACAACCGTACTTAAACCAGGTTGTCCTACAGGCATCTGAACCGAAGTTTGAATCGTAGATCCAGACGGTGGTAAAGATGTCTGAGGAGTAGATACAGGAACAGTAGAAACCAGAGCTGTCGATACTCCAGAAGTAGGTGGGGTAGATTGAACAGATGTAGCGGCAGTTGTAGCAGTCGTTTGAGGCGGAGTACGAGGTGTACTAGGCCCAGGCTGAGAAACTACCGAAGGTACAGAAGTTTGAATGTTAGACTGGACTGGTTGCTGGGGTGTACCAGAAACTAGGGGTTGTCCAGTTTGAGATGACAACTGTACACTTGGCTACAACACCTGTTGGGTTTGCGATGGATCCCACACTATATTCATTCCGGGGTACTGACCCATAACTGATTGAGAATATTGAGGACCATAACCGGGTTGAGGGTAGGATTGATAATTGAAAGGTACATTTCCCGTTCCTTGAACAAACGTTTGACCTTGGGGTGGTTGGAAACCTTGGTTCGAGTATTGACCTTGGGGTTGATACCCTTGAGGCACATGCTGATACTGGGGTTGACCTTGAGGTATAAATTGATACTGGGGTTGACCTTGGGGTACATATTGAGTCTAGGGTTGACCTTGAGGAACGTACTATCCCGTAGGTATGTATTGTCCTTGAGGTTGCCCCCCAGATGCAAATTGTGTACCGTGAGGTTGCCCCCCAGGCGTTAATTGAGGCTCCCCCCCAGGCGGTAACTGGCCACCTTGAGGTTGAGGATTGGGAATAGAACCTGCATCATAAGAATTTCTTCTACGCTCAACGGTTTATTACCATTGCTTCCATTTAATAACCCTTGCTCAATGGGTTGAGGAGATGCTCCCAGAAAAGTACCAGAAAGAGACTGATACCCAGAAGGAACAGATGGACCGTCGTACAAAAAAGATTCGGGCGATTGAGTAAACATGGACGATTGTCCTGACATATTTACGGTAGTATAAAAACCTCTAGGTGTTGAGTGATAAGGAGCACGAGGTGGTGAAAAATTTAACCCTGAGTTTTCTAAATAATTAGTCAAAGAAAGATACCAAGAACTACTCCTAGGTGGACTGTAAAAAATTGATTCACGCTCCCTTAGTTCAATAACAGGTTGATTTTCAGGGATAGGGATGCCTACTTCTTCTTCTTCCGGAGCAAGTTCTTCAATAGAAATAAGTCTAGAAGGAATATCTTGAGTGATTACTCTTTCTACCCTAGGTGAACCAGGACCACTAAAAGATGGAGAAACAAACCCCGATGTTGGAGTAGAAGCAAATTCACTTTCAGGATCGGATATTTCGGGTTCTTCACCTATATCGCTAGTAGATGAAAAGCTACCAGTGATTTCGGAGACAGACACTGACTGTGGATTATATTCTGCTACTGGCGTTTGAAAATCAGGATGTACAATCAAAGAAGATTCTCCTTCTTCCGGTGACCCAACTCTACTGTCTCTAGGAGTTACGAGGACTTTTAAGCCTTCAAGTTGGCTCGGTACTTCTTTAGGAGGTTGGCCCCGAAGTCTACGGGACTTCCTCAGTAACTCAGCCACGTTTATAATCTCAGGAGACTGGCCCCGAAGTCTACGGAACTGTCTTGGTAATTCAGCCACAGTTAAAGACTTTTAACTACTTCACACGCAAACAAAGTAAAATCTCAATGAAAAGCACCTAAGGTCTCTAAAGAACCAAACAAATTTGAATCACACGCCTAAAGAATCTAGGAGATCAAACACACACAAACAGTAAACTTCCGGACCAAAAACACTAGTTGGTGATGAAATCCAACGTCGTAGAGTTTAGTACAGAAATGGCAGTTGGAACAGTTACCCCGGCAACCTACTTAATGAATAGACTGGCACAAGTTCCTCCACTTAACCGTCTCAAGTGAAGTGAACCCCCTAGAAAATCCAAGTGAGTCTAGCCGACGTCTGCTCCAGGTACAGTGGGATCTTCCCACCACTGTCACCTCAGGAAGATTCCTAAAGAATATGGCCACTAAGGTTACCAACTGAGACAAATACACCTGGGGGAACAGTCTACGATCCGATACGCACGCAATGACAGAGTAGCAAGCTCAATCCCCTTGAAGGCTCCTTGACATAATCCAAGGTTTACCAACAAGTGACCCCAGGCTCCTCGACAATGGTTAATCTGAGGTTTACCGTTTTTAATACATGAATATTTGGCGTCGTTCCCAATGAGGAAGGATTGATTCCCACACTGGTTCGGACACGATCTCGTGCTTCTCCTTTAAGAGGAGCTTTCCCAGATCATAAATGCAACAATTGGATTTCTTCCCTACCACAAGATACAGCTACTTGTTTGTTTTTACTATCTTGGAGAGTTAATTACTCTCCTACTCCAAGACACTAGCCTAAGCTAAGTTGGTGTATCAGAGCCCTAGAAATAAAAATGTTACTAGGTGAATTTTACTTTAAGCATTAATTTTAGTGGTTTTTGTTTAAGTCCAAAGGTGCGGAGATGAAACTCGTGGTATGAAGACTTGACTCAAAATCACTAAAAATGCAGTTAAGATGATCTAAACAATCTTTTTCTCTTCGATGAATTTCTAAACTAAGAAAGAGTTTGAGAATGCAAATACTTTAGAAACACAAATCTTTCTCAATTAAACAAATTAAAAGAAGAGCTTTTCCTTTCCAAAGCACTCAAAACGAGACAACTAGTTATTTCACAAAAATTTCCCTTTTTCGTTTCAAAGCATTCAATCACTACAAAAACAAACTTTTCCAAAAGAGATTTTTTTTATATATTTTGTAAATAAAAAACTCAAAACTAATGAAAATGACTAACTTTGACAGCTACAAACTATAGAAACCTATTTGAAGTCAAAGCCTACTAAAAGTCTTTTTAAGGATGTTTTACTCAGCTAGATCCAAGCTAAGGACTAATTTATGCAGAATCACAAATTAGTCAAGAACAACCAATTTCGTTTTATTTTTTAAATGAAAATCCAAACTCTCAAACACAAGCTTTTCGAAGTTTTGTAAAGAGAAAACTCAAAGCGGATTCCTCAAACAAGGGGAGATTTCATACATGGTCAGACTCATAAGAAAGTTGGTAGACACTAAGGTGATCTGCAGTCCCTACAGCTTCTAAGCTCAGAGCCACTACACAACCAAAACGAAAAACAAACCCAACAAGCAAAACTCCTAGGAATTTCACCTAAAACCCTAACACTAGTGAAATTAAACCAAGGAAAGTTTTTGACAGGGTACACGCAGGTCTGGGCAATGGCTAAAACCTATAAACAAATTCTAAACTGATAAAAAAGAGAAAAAATTAAAATTTCTCAAAATTTTGACAGGGTACGCAGGCAGCCTGTTTACATAGGTGCGTTCATGCTCTGTGCACAAAGCAAAAGCGCGTACAGGTACGCACTGTGCTTAACTCAGAGGGTGCGTACTTCTCCCAAAACTATGAAAAATAAAAACTAACTCAAAATTAACTAAATCACCCAATCCCACAATCATCAAGCCAAAAACAGAAACAAAAAATACAGTTTCTCAGGTCAAAGTATAAACAAGGAAAACAATCAAGTCCCCAGCGGAGTCGCCATTTTGTCACACGGAATAAGTCGATCTTGCGGACAAGATAGACCTTCCTAGAATCTAAAGAAGACCTAATGACAAGCAAACCAACCAGACACTATCTTTCTCTAAATATGCTTTAATAAACAATAGAAAACAAGTGTTTTTAGGGCCTACCTTAGGTCCAACGCTAGCTTGTGGATGCCTTCGCTCCTTTGATCCAAATGAGCTCCTCTTCGCGAATCTGCAAACACAAACAAGGCAAACAAATTAAATAGCACCTGAAAAGCCAATTGCATAAAACATATTTAACATGAAAGTCAAGGAGTCCATGAAACAAATAACATAAGATACTTATTGAGAAAAATGAGCTTGATTGTATTAATTCAAAAGAAGAAGAACCTTACAACCTTTGCCTTGACGTTGTACAAGCTCCTCCCAAGGTCCAGCAAGAAGTCTCCTCTACTTTGACAAGTTTCACTCACTCCCCAATGAAGCCAAAAAGGTATGTGATCTCTCCTCTTTAGGCTTAACTAGGAAGTCTTGATTTCACCAACATTTACCCTCAAAAATGTTCAGCTTCTAACCTCCCTAGCAACCAGCCCAATGCCTGTATTTATAGTGCAATGGAGGGAGGTTACTAGGTCCTCCTTCAAAGGGATAAAGCCCTCCTTCAAAGGGATAACTCCTCTCATCAAGGGATTAGCTCCTTCTCTTTTGGGATGCATGAACCACCTCAGAGCGAACAATCCACGTCAAAATTCCTTCTACAAACCTCTAGAATTAACCCAAAGTGAGTTTTTTAAGATAAAACTTGCGCCTTTTGACTTTCACAAGGGTCCGCACCTACACCGTTAGGGACCGAGCGGGCAGGTCCGCAGCTTTTGTACATAGAAGGTGCGGGACCGCAGGTGACCATGAGAGAAAGTGTGGAACCAGAGTTACATTGATTTTTAATGTCTTTCTCTCATTTCTAAAGCTTGATTTGAAGAGCTGAGGTCTGAGACTTGCTTAGGAGGACAGTAAAAGTGAGGATAGACCCATACTGACTGCAAATAATCATGATGACGATATTTTTGTGTAACAAAAACCCCAGAAAATAATGTGTGTCTACAATAACATCAGCGGCTCGCAAGCCTCATACATCCATGGCACGCAGGCCTCAAAAAATATGTAAGTGTTGGACCTAGGAACTAATCAACATGGTGTTCATGGTAGCACGAGACGGCTTGTGAAACACAACTCAGCAGTCGGCAAATCCAATCTGAGACTCCCACCGTGTGCCTCTGGTACCGACAAGGCATGTCTCATATCTAAGCATACTCCGGGATACCATGAGTTAACTCCTCTAGGTTCCTCGGGATGTCCTCCTTGTTGTCACTCCCTTCCTTATAAGGGGCGACAACATAAATAGGGCGGGGAATGCGGCTGACTATCAGGGACATCCCGGCTGGCCGCTCTGGTCCAACGTCTGCATAAACAAGAGAAATGTTATAAGCACGCATATACCAAAAACAATAAAAAAAATCGTAAAATTAAAAAATTTTGATTTTTTACCTTCATTATCGAAGTCCTCTCCATCTGGTAAGGGCATATCTAGATCTCCACGGAAATCAGTGTCGTTGTATGGCCAATCTTCCATGACGATATTCTCTCGTCGTAGCCATGAGAAGAATGCAGGTTGGTATGACATGTGCTGACCCCCAGTGATCCTGGGCATCAAACGAATCCAGTGGGCCATCTGCGGATTGCGTCGTGCAGGAGGATCTACCTTAGTCAACTAATACTGGGACAATGGCACTCGTTCTAGGAAGAAGGTCACAAGTACAGATCTGAAACCAAATTGCTTCAGATTCCCCACCTTGGCCTTGGACAACTAGCGCTTGATGTTCATATTCATGGCCTCTGCCCAGTTGAAGATCGTAGGAGCCGTGCAGTCAATAGCATAAAGGAACTTCTACTTGTTAGTCTCATGTTCCACTTGGGACCCAACCACTATATTGATAGTCAACAGAAGCACCCTCAGTGTCAAATCCCGCACATTGGAAATTTCTATCTTCCCACTCTTGGATTTCAGGGCCTCAGGGCAGTGTTCAGCAAGCAGGGAAGATATGCTTACCCCAATCGGACATGACCCATACAAGTTCATTGGCTCACCTCTGCGAGACAATCCAGTGATGAAGTAGATATCTGAAGTTGTCAACTCCAACTCCTGGTCCCCAATGACAAAAATATCCCAATTAATGTCCCAAAGGCTTATCAAGTATTGAAGCAACTCGGGTTGGGCCCGCATCCCTGGTGTAAGGAAGAATTTGAGGAGCCCGCAAGCCCTCAAAGCCTCCAGGAAATTTGGATCATTCATTTCCTGGGTGTCAACATCTTCATGTTCCCTTTCCTTCCAATCCACCATTTTTGGCGATTCTCTCCTGCAAAAGCCATTAATTTGAGTCAATAATCATCCTTGGCACATAAAATTCAAGATTAAACGGTTAGTTTTTTAGAACATAGGGTTTTTCCCTATCCACAGCGTTGGTGCGCCTGTTTTAAAAACAATTGCGCCGATTGGCAAGGATGGCTTTGCAAATCACCTTCGGCCAACACGATTCTGTGCCCAGAAATCGTGTCGACCGAGGGCGAAAAATATTTTCAAAAGCCTCCCTAAAAATCCAAAAAAATGGCTAAAAATATAAATAAATAGCATGAAAATGGAGCTTAGGGCTTTGACTGTTACCTGGAACTAACGGCTCGTCGATTGACCTCCCGCAATCTGCTCCAGAACAATTAGGGAAAAAGTGGGTAAAAAGTCTTCACAGGAAAGGTAAAATGGTAAATGGTAAAAATATATTTACTTTTCCCCTTTTTATTCATTTTTTCATGAAAATATCAGGTTTTGTAAATATTTTTGACCTATTTTGCCTTAAGGACTCGATAATACACTTTGCTTTACTTTTGCAACAGCAGGTGATTGATGTTCGACGATGACGATGAGTCACATTTCAGCTCTTTTCTTGACTCGTTAAACTCATATGAGAATATTACCGAGCATTTTTTCCCTTTTTGACTCGTTAAAGAGAATAAAAATGGGGGATCCACTTTCGGCTCTTTTCTGACCCTTTAAAAGTGAAAAGATGGTCGAGCCCTTGTCGTTTCGAACTCGTTAACAGATACGAAACGTCGTGTACCCAGTATATGTTTACCACTTTTCAGGCTAGGAGGCACTATTGATGGAAAGAGACTTTGGGGGGAAACGAAAATCCCTTTTCCTTAAAAAATATCGATCTTGAGGCCTATGGGTTATGGGCCCACTAAGCCTATCAGAAGAATTTCTTTAGACTCTAAGCCTTTTAAATCATGGATCATTCCACTATCGGGTCTTTTACCCTATCGAAAGCTTTAAATTATGCATTTAAGCCTTAAATCCCTGGGCAATACATATATCGGAAAAAACATGGTCAAGGGATTTATAAAGGGAAACTCCGCTCGAATCCTAACAGGCAGACCTCAAATATTTATAAGCTGCAACTAGAATTGTTAGCGAGTCCACACCATTAATTTCTCCACAACACTGCTCTGATCCCAATACCCGATCGCCAATCGGTTTATCAGCAATATCGCCATATCGCCCATCGGCATATCGATCATCGCTCCTCCACTTCTCTGACCTCTCCGACATGTGATCGTCGATCACATCTGGACCGTTGATCTAGACTCTCAATCTGACGGTCCAAAATCCATCGCTTTTTCGCTGATCGCTCCCCTCTATGGTCGAACCCTATACCACATCAAAGCGTCGATCCGATCAATCCTTCCAGACCCGATAAAGTTTAGGATCCCATCTATAAACTTTCAGGTCCGGATTTCTAAATCAGACAGGTTTTACCTGTTTCTTAGTGTAACTGAAATTCAGCTTGTCTTCAATGGATTTCTGCACTTAACTCATTTCTCTTCCACACTCCGCTTGAGACACGAAATCACTCATATTACAACATTTCCTTGGATCGCCATCGATCCTACCGTGATCAATGGTCGATCAACGCACTCACAACTTGGGATTTAAGCCCTCGGCACACATATGCATAACAGAATTGAAAAGAGACATAATACGCAAACCCAGAACACATATCTATTATATACATAGTACGATTACAGCTAAGGCATTTCATCTTTAGAATAGTCTCCTACTCGACTACATTACATATGTCTATGATTTCACAGTTTCTATCTATTTCTCTACCTCTCCTCCTGAACACGCAGGTTCATCACACATATATTCATATGGAAACATTGGATCGAATCACTGTGAAGGATCCGGTCACATCCTTTCCTCAAAACTCTCAACTAATCGCATACATGGCAGATTACATTTAATGAAGTCTTCTAGAGACTTATCGTTTCCATCAAATTAGCTCCTCTTATAACAGAATTTGTCCCTGTTTTCTCAATGGTCCACGTCCTCCTCTTTCTTCGCTTTGGATTCCTCCTTTTGACTAGGAGTGTTGGATGCTCCTGCATCAACTATTTACGAAAAAGGTGCTCCTTGATTGAAATGGTCAAGCGGTTCTCTCGAGTATCTTTTTCTACCTTTTCGGACTCGAGAGACACAAATGTACGAAAAGGGACCATGTGGAGTTTTCTTTTACGTGTCTTTTTCAAACTCTCTAAACATGAAAAATATACCGAGTTACACCTTTGTCGAACTCGCTAAACTATTAAACGACATCGGATTCGTCACCATGACGAACATGAGCTTCTCCTTCCTAGGGCTCGTTAAACTTACTAGGTCGGATTCATCCTAAGGATGAACTTACACTGCAAGCATATGTTATCCCCTTCGAGCTTGCGATTAAAAGATAATTGGGGTACTCGCCAGAATTGGTGGGGGGGGATTTGGAAATCTATTAGTCGTGTCGGTAGCTCACTCTTGAACATGACACTCTTTGCTTCGTGTTGGGTTGAGACATCCTCCTCTGTATCGTTCAGGGAAAATTTTAAGAACCACCCTAAATTTATATGTATAATAAATGGGCTAATCCCCATGATACATAGGAAAAATGAGAGGCGATTTTATCAATAATATAATATGTATATATAATTTTTTTGACGAATCTCTCACCAGATTATATTATCTTGTATAGTGATGGAGAACCTTTCACTGAATTATACAATCTTGTAGGATCTTGGCAAATATTTTACTGAATAATAAAACATTGTGAAGTCTTGGCGAATGTTTTGTTAAAGTATGAAACCATATATGATAATAAGAAAACATATTCATTAAACTGTAATATACTAACATACATGTTTGGAAAAAAGAAACATAATTTTCTCTTCCTACAAACAATTTTCCAAGTTTTAGTGGCCGTGTTTGTCAAGGTTCTTACAATACACTCTTTCATATCCTTCTATTAGTTTTGATAATATTCCACAACAAAGTTCTTGTAGGTGTTGATATTGACAATGAGTTCTATCGAGGTAGGAGAGATTAATCTTTTCTCTACAACTTTTGTCAAGCTACCACTTTTTTCAAGTTATCAAATTTATTTCTTATTCCATAGACTCCAACTGCGAGATTAAAAAAAAAAAACACACATCAAGTTTGTTTACCCCAACACGCCAACAAGTAGCAAGCCCCAACTATATTATATAAGAAAGTATTAGGTATCCCAAAGGCTTGAAGAGGATCTAGTTGAAAGAAGTGACCATTGTGAGAATCCTTCCAATCAATATATGAATATATAAATGTAGATTTATTATTATTTAATTGGAAATCTTCAATTAAATAATAAAATTTAATTACGTGTCTCCCAATCTAAATTGCTTATTAGCATAATTCACTACCCTCATAGGTCTCACATTTTTTAACAGCGTTGTAACATGTAGATTAAATTCCCTTTTGGTGAACAATCTCCACCTTTTAGGAAAATATGGTGCAGTGACTCCAACCCCTACAGATCATTAGGACAAAATAAGAATAGCACAGAAGATGAAAGGTTCTACAAACCAGCTTATTTTTCAAAAAACTAATCCAACATCAGTACCTAAACTTTTTCATGAAGATATCATATTGAGAATGTTTGAAAAATGGTGAGAAATCTTCTGGAAGGGTGATGCAGAAAGAGTGATAAGGTTTCATTGTTTTGAATTTTTTTGTTAAATCAGAAAAAGTTAAAAACCAATATTAATGGAGATATTGGTATTTTTTACTAAATTTTGTGAAGTGACTAAATGTAGCTTTAACCATTCACCTTAAGATGTTTTTACAATATAATTTCCTAAGTCTATTTAATATCTTCATTATCATAAAAACCAACCTATATCCATCTTAACTCCACATCTACCACTCTTAGGGGGATGAAATCTATTTATCCCTCTGAGCACTTGGTAGACCCAGAATTAAGATGGATCTAAGATGATAGAATTTCCCCTTTAAATATCAATGCTCACATCAATACTACGGTATTACCATGGGTTATCACAAACCTGGAACTTAAAAATTACTATTAGTAATTTATAAAAATTAATAAAATTAATAATTGATTTTTATTTTATTTTTTATTTTAACCAAGTTAAAATGTTTAACATACATTTTTACTCTTGATCCACCAAGCCCCGAGAGGGATCAAATATTTTTCACTCTATGCTAGTTTGCATATCACGATATATTTGATCTCCCCCGGTGCTTAGTAGATCTAGAGTATAGATGATCTATGCTGGTTTAAATCCCCCATTTAAATAGGCTACATTCCACGTGAATACCATGGGTCAATACCATGTGCCATTTTTATTTTTATTAATACTAATATTAGGGTTAATAATGTTTTTTTTGCATGGTATTAATAATAATCTAGCCCATGGTATTTGGCCCATAGTATCTTGCCCATAGGTTTCACCTAAATATAACACATTTTTTTGAGTGTTCATAAATATAAGGTGACTTATGGAGTAAATATAAAAAAATGTTTTATTCGTTTACCATACCTCTCGTTTATTTATATTTTTATTAATTTACCATACCTCTTTTACAAATATGGTATTTGGCCCATAGGATTCTCTTAAATAAAACCTCTTTTTTGAGCCTTCATAAATAGAAAGAGGGTTATGGACTAAATATAAAAGAAGTTTTATTTATTTACCATATGTCTAGTTTATTTATATTTTTATTTATTTACCATACCTTTTGAGTAAGTATAAAAAGAGGTTCTATTTATTTACCATACCTCCACTTTATTTATATTTTTATTTGTTTACACCCTTGCAAGTATATAAGGTGACTTATGGAGTAAGTATCAAAAATGTTTTATCTATTTACCATACCTCTCATTAATTTATATTTTTATAAATTTATCATACCTCTTTTATAAATATGGTATTTGGCCCATAGGATTCACTTAAATAAAACCTATTCTTGAAAATTAGGGCGAATGGAGGGTTGTAACTCCTAATTTCAAGGGCTAAATTTACTTTTTTCACCCTCTCCCTTAAAATAAGGTGGGCTATTTGAGGCCATTTGTAACAATGTACTATGATACAAAATATTCGCCCACTAAAAATTTAAAACCCTTTAATTTCGCCAAAGGGCCAACATTCACCCCTAAAATTTCCATGGTATCGTTGACCTTCCTAGGTTTGGGTCGTTTATTTTTTCCCATTTGATCTCTACCACGTTATCATGACCACCAATCCGATGGATCCAAAAGCTGCCAAACTTCCATTTTTATCGCCGATATGTTCAAGACTTGTCCTTATGCAATTACACTTACCTTTGATTCTCTGTATCATCCAAAATCATTCTTCATCCTCTCGTCTCATGTCGATGATGTGGGATTCATTATGGTCCTCTTTCGACACAGTCGTTTTCCATCGACTTCAACTCATTATTCGGAAAGTTCACCAAGAGACTCCCTTCCAGTACCTTAGAGCTTGCATGCCCTAATGGCAAGTTCTTCGCACTCAACGACAAGTTCACATCATTGGATTTCGATTGAGTGATTTCACGGGTGTTTGACTTCAGTTCTTGTATTCACATTCCGTGAATTGTGTTGATAGTACCTTGAGGACCATTGTCATTATTGGTGGTTTCTCTCGCACTTGTTAATAGTTTACATCATTGACTAATAATCAAGCGACTTTCTAGCATGTTCGATGTCAAACATCCATTCGCATGCTATGATATGTACTTTGATCGAGTCATGTTGGAGCGCAAGACCCTGGACTCAGATCACAAAAAGTCCAGGTTGCGAAGTGATGTGACATGGCTATGTTGATATGTATGTATCTTTCAGATGCCTAGCTGCGACCAGACCATGAGTTATCGTATGTGATCCTTCTCATTATTGGATGATTGCGACCATACCTTGGTTTCATTATGATCCCCCCTGACGGATGGTTGCGCCCATACCTGGATCCATTTACATGATCATTCTTTGGATGGTTGCGTCCATGCCATGATTCATGTATCATTTGACAGAGATCTCAGTTTATGTATATGTATCTATACTTGCTTGCAAGTTTTCCGACGGTAGACCGGCTCCCCTCACTGATTTATAAAGCATTTCATCCCTCACTCCAACTCGGACTTCAAGCTTTAGCGAGCATCTGTTACACAACATTTTGTCATTGTCCCTGTACTCCCCATTCCTTGATCCTAGAGGACCTTTACAGTGAACCCCGCATGCTTTTCCTTCATGAAGAAACTCCCATTGTGTCCCTCTTCATGAGCAGATAAATTCCCTTTTGCACCATTTCCCCTAAAACTTCTATTTTGCCCAGTTTACAAAACCGGCGCTAATGGCCTTTGTCTCCCCCGCACCGATGTGTAGAGATTAGCATTACTCCTTGCGCCAACCAGAGCGACTGAGCTATGTCTCAGTCACGTCAGTCCTGTTATGGAAATTTTTTTAAATTAGAGCCGAAGCTTTCAACTCTAGAAGCTTCGTAATAGAAGTCTGGTAAATGAATTGGCCGGATGGAGTCGAGGATGACAGTTTGGGCTCCTTTCACCTATAATGATGGAACTACCTCAAGGGATAAGTCCCATGAGAAGAGGATCCATCTCCCATCCATATTTCCTATATAAACCTCCCTTCTTCCCAAGCACAAACTAGTGTTAGTCACAGTTGATAGTTTTCGTTGAGTGTGAGTGTTATAGTTGCAAAGTGTTGATGTTATTTTGGAGTAGACAAGCAAGTTATTACTAGTTGTAGCTATCTAGTTGTGTTGACGGAGAAGTGTGTTTTGGTTTGGAGTGAAGCCTAAAGGGAAGAGCTTTAAAATTATTATTGTTTGAAGCCATCGTGGAATGCTAGCAGAAGTGTGTGGGAACCTGGTCTTGTTAGAGGAAGACTGCAACGTCAAGACGAATGGTTGTAATCTCTCTTTGATATTAATATATGCAACTATCGATTGATTTCCTACATGTTTTGTAATATTACATATCCATGTCTTAATGTTTCTTGACTTGTTAAGTAGGTTGAATTGCAATTTGTCTATTATTATGTTTGTATGTTGTTGTTGTTTACTTGTTACAGGAGCTTGAAGAAGGAAGCGAGAGATTGCTAGAGCGAGCAAGCAAGGACATCATCAAGAATGATAAGCGACCAAGAGGTAGGCCCTCTTTATTGATTCTAACCTAAGGAAATCTTCCATAGAATGTATCTGTTGTGGCTAGACCCATTATCGGGCTAGAGGAATTCATTCATGTCCGCACTTATAATTTTACTTCACCACAGGTGGTCCTAACATAACTCCGACATATTTCTTATTAGTCTGTGTAAATTCGAAGACCCCACATGACACGTTTCCTTGGCCCTTGGACATCCAAACACCCCAGCAATTTACAGACGAGCAACAAATTATTTCTCTGGGATGAAAAAGGGCTAAGACATGGTGGAAAATGAGGTGGCACATAGAGAAGAAACAACAAATCAATAGAAATCACACACATGGAATTAAGGGTTCTCTAGTAGGGACACATCACCTCTGTGGAATGACCACAAAATTTTTCTAGTGTGCACAAGTTATTTTCTTCAGGGAGACGGGCCCACGAGATAGAGAAATTGACAACAATTTACAATTCCAATAGATGACAAAAGGCGCTCTAGGACTTAGTTCTATGTGCAAGGTGACCAACGGAACAAATGTTTGATGTGGTATGTTAATCCCATGAGGTTTAGAAAAAAGTCATGCCCAACTAGTGGTTATTTACGAAGGTTTTTGTAGTGTAAATTCCTAATGGATATGCCATTTCATAGTGATGATTTAAGTTCATATGGGCTAATAACAAGGGCTTAGTGCTTGTTTCAATGAATGGGTCGACAACTTGGAATTTTGTGCCAAATTTGGTGGATTCCACCATAACCAATAGTGCAAAAAATATTGGAAAACACAACATGAATGAGTTGACAAATTGGCCAAATCTGGTAGTTCACCAAATTTAGAAAGTCACTATTAAATCTTGTAACTCACCATAATTGAGTAAACTGGTTGTTTAACTCAAATTTTCTCACAAAGACAACAAAGTAGGTTTTGAAGACTATCAGACCACATCAAGAAGACTTAATAGAACTTATAAATCTAGAAGTTAATGAGATCAAAACCTTTGTTATGTGAAAATTAAGAGTTGAATTTAACTAAAGTTTTAAACCTAAAATTATCAACTCTAATGATTTATAAGCATAATTGAGTGTGCAAGAAGTTTTTTGTTCATAGGTTGATGTTATTGTTATTGGTGTTGGTGTTGTGTGTGTTGATCAGAGATCAGAGGATGTTGAAGGTGATTTTGTAGTGATTGGGATATGTGATTGAGGAGAGATTTATTGATTTTATGTAAGAGAGTGACCTTAATCATTTGAGATTAAAAATGGAATGAAAGATGAATTAAGGAGGTAAACCAAGTGGAAGCTTGTAGATTATGAGTTGTATCTCCTTCCACTAGAGACCAGTAAATAGTTAGGGTTTGGAGCTCCTTTTAGTAGTAGGTAATAAATTGGGGGTTGTAACTCCTTTCAGTAATAGTTGATAACTTATGGAGTAGTAGCTTCCTTCTGGTTATAGCTAGAGAACTTTGTAACAAGAAGTTGAAGCTTGAATTTTTTTAATTAATCGAAGAGAAGATTAAATAATTTTATCTTCTAATGTTGATTCATATGATGCTTACAGTGTATGGTATTTAAATAAATTATTGGTGTTTGCAAGTGTTCTTTACTTGTGAGAGAAAATTGTTAAAATTCTCACAATACTGATTCACCCCCCCTCGCCAGTATTGTCCTGGTTTCTAACAATTGGTATCAAAGCACTAGGGTACTTCATATCAGTTTAACAACTGGAAGAAAGATCAAGGACCATGGCAACCCATGAAGGAGAATATGCCAAAACAACACTTATGTTCGATGGAACAAACTATGTGATTTGGAAAGTAAATATGGAAACTTACATCCAATCACTTGGCGCTCATGTATGGGATAAAGTGGAAGAAGAAGATAAAAAGCCTCAATCCTTGATTACTAGAGATCATAAGATGGAATTTACATGCAATGCTAAGGCTATGAATGCTCTCTTCACTATCCTACCTAAACCAAATCTAGTCAAGGTCGTGGATTGTACTAATACAAAAGAAATATGGAACAAAATGAGTAGTTTTTATGAAGGTGACAAAAAGTTAAAGTAAGCCAAACTTCAAGGTTTTAGAATGAAATTTGAGTCTTTGAAGATGCATTAAGATGAAGATATTTCTGAATAATTTCTTAGAGTTGATGAAATTGTGAATACAATAATATGTCTTGATGAAGAGTTAAAAGAGCCAGTAGTAGTTAAAAAGGTGTTAAAATCTCTCCCTAAGAGATTTAATCCTAAGGTTTCATCCATTGAGGAGATGATGGATTTGGAGACTCTCACTTTAGACAAACTACTTGACACTTTACTACCTCTAAAATGAGAATTTCTAATGGAAAACCAACAACAAAGGAGCCAACCTTCAAAGGAGATAAGAATTCCAAGGAATAACATAATGATTCATGATGTGAATTAGACGAAGAGGAATATTTGTTCGTGAGGAAACTCAAGAGGGGCTCAAGAAAGTAGAAAGGATATCTACCTTTTAAGTTCTTTAATTATGTTAAAGTTGGTTATTGTGCTTCTGAGTGTCCAAAAAAGAAGAAGAATGAATACAACCATAGAGAGAAGTTTAGAAAAATACGAAAGGACAGAAAGAAGGCTAAAAAAAAATATTCTACATCCAATACTCCAAGTCCTCTGAGAGTGAAGGAACCAATCATCAGATGAGGACAAAGCTCATGAAATCTCAAAAGAATTTATGCTCATGGCCGTAGATAATTTGAAACTAGAAACTGTTGATTTTGATGGAGAAGAGGTTGAAGTTGACAGAGAAAGATAGTTGGTCAGTGCTCTTGAAGAGATCTAGAGGATGAGGAAGAAAAATAAAACACAAAAGGAATTTTTTATCAAAGAAAAAATTGAAGAAATAGAACCTCTTCTTTTACAAATTGAAGAAGGAAAAAAGATCCAAGACACCCTAAATCAAAAACTCAATGAGAAGAATCAAACATGTGAAAGGCTTGAAGGATAAATTGTTATAGAAATTAATGTGTAGATTCAATATTTCTCAAGAAATTTTCTAAATCACAAGACTTGAAGTGACTCTACTGATATGTGGAAGTATATTCACAATTTAAAACAACAATCATATACATGCAAAAGGAAACATAACACATGCACAAATATTTATCTAGGGGAAAGAAACTACTCAAAACCCCTTACTATCTATATTGCATTAATCAGATAATAGAGAAGAAATACATATGCTTTCTCAAGCATGAGCACACCCTGTAAGTATATAGTCTATCCCTCTACTTACTTGGCTGGATCTAGCCAACACTTTGCCAATTTTCGAGCCCTCCAAGCTCCTAATTCCTTTCATTATTCCTTTGGGAATTAGGCCCCTATTAATTAGGAAATTCCTTCATCTGTATTGCACAATTCTTCCAGGTCCTTCCTCTAATTTCATGCACCACCTGTACACTTCAGAATAGTCTACAACTAATAGTATATTTCCTTGAAATCTCCATCTCAACTAGGTAACTCGAATTCTCTGCATGCATGAGCTAATTTAGGTTGATTAATTAGTTATCTGGATGGTCCCTGAGCGTGATTGAAGTTACACTTCCACAACTTGACCTTCAAATAGTTCCTCCATCAGTTAGAGCTATTTTAACTGACCATCACTCAATTTAAAATTTAAGTTGCTACAACTGAAATTAACTCAACCTAGGCTCCTACAATTTAGGAACCCACTACAAACAACTAAACTTCATGTCCCTAACTCAAATTAATCGAACTAGACTCCTATTTTTTAGGAATCAGCTTAAGAAAATTGAACTTCAATTCATTAAATATAATTGAGTGTTATTAAATGAGTGATAAGTGCTATGCCACCTTAGTTAACTCCTTCAATTTGTCTGATGGTGTGTAAATTCAAACTTTATCAATTTTAATTAAGGTAAAAATCAAAATTGAGACTTTATTATTGCATTTTCAACACTACCTCTCAGTAAGAAAGGGATTGTCGACCACCCTTATCTTGCACATGTGGAATTTGATGCATGAACCACCTCTCACTATTGTTGTTGCTATTGCAACATCTGCAACTAAGAAGCACAAAAAAAAAACAAACTGAATCAACTATGTTTGCAATTGTCTACTGGGAAAACTATGTTGTTGCTAACTCTGTTATTGAGCCCTCTGCTCTACTGTCAATAATCCTATGCACTCCTCAATATCTGACTGACAAGGATCCTCCTACTACTTAATATTGTAAGCACCCATAGCAATGTAATGACCCATCGGGAGAATGCCTCAATGGACCCTGCCAAATTTCTGGAACTCTTGGACTAGGGATCTAGAACACTCAACCTCACTCCTGGATGTATAGCTGGATGTGCTCACTCTTCCCACTTGGATCGAATTGTCCCCTTACTGGAGGTATCTTCTTGTGTGGATGTCTTCACTCTGCCTCCTGTCTGTTTCTCCATTTTTGGCTGCTACACAACTTCCTGAGGCTTATTCTAAGGCTGCATGTTGAGAGGTCTAACATGCTCCCTCTCAATAACCAAATCTCTAGTCTCTTCCTTTCTCCTCAATGATTCGCATGCATATTCCACCTCAAGTGAATACATTTTCTTGACTCGAACCTCAATCTGCTTCACCTTCCCGATGGCTATGTGTCTCAGGAATGCCTTTCCTTCGTTGAAGATCACATCATAACCACGATATTCAAAAACTACAATGGAGACAAGATTCTTCTTTAAACCAGGAATAAACATCACATGCTTGAGTCTAAGAGGGGAGCCTGACTCCCCTCTAAAAGGTGACTATACCAATCCTAGTCATGTTGTACCTTCCATCATCTTGATGTGCATATGGAGATCCTTCTCCTCCAAATCACTGAAAAAATCCTTATTCCCCATCATTTGGAACAAGGCACAATTTTCCAAGTACCACATGCTCCCCATCATTGTGCTTTCCATGCATGTGATGAGAGTGAAGTCAAGCTCGAACTGTGAAGCCAAAGCTTCACTTTCTACAGCTACTGCAGGCTCCTTATTGCTTTCCTTCCTATGTAGACACTTTGTGGCATATTGCTTGAATTCATGACTGTTGGGTAAAATTAATTTCTTAATAAACGAATAAAACAACTAATCTCCTAGACATTAATTATCAACCCAAGGAGCGTCTTTTTATTTGAAGGCAATCGGCAAAATATATGCATTAAAATACCAACAACTAACATTGGTTCTATATGATTGTATTCTATATTATCAAGCTCATTTACCAAGAAATAAAATGTAAGACTTGAATAATAAAACTAAAATTAAAAAAAAAAAAGTAAATGACAGGAAAAACAATTATGTTAATCACACAACTTGAATCATTTCTAGATTAAATCACACCTCGTTGAATTGGAAATTTAAGATGTAGCACTCAACAGAATTCAAATGCTAATCTATAGCAACAAATCAAATGAAATCTACAAGTTGCAAGAAACAACAAATCTGAAAAATGCAGCAAACAACAAATTAGTTAAAAGAAAAGAAATCTACTTTAAGGAATGACAATTGAAATTCAAATAAACAATCACATAAGTAAACTAATTTACATGTTCAAGGCAGCACCCCGTCCAAGGTAGTGGGCCCAACTTCCCAAGACTCAGTTCTACCTTGAGAAATAACTCAGATCAAATTACAAATAACGGATGTAGAACTCAATGGATAAATTCCTTCATTAAAACATATGAGAGAAATAATTACAGTGTAAGGAAGCTCTTAGTTTTGCCTCAAATTCAACAATTGTTTATCTCTTATCTCTTCTCCTACATCCCATCTAACAATTTTCCATCTCCTATCTCCCAATTATCCTCTAATTCTCCTCTAATTCTCCAATTCTCCTCATATTATCCTCTTCCTTCCCCCTCTCTTTGATCTTTGTTTTCATTTAAATACGAAGAGAGCAAAGGGAAGTTACAACAAATATTATTACAAAATGATTTCCATTACAAATTTGGATTGTACAGAAAAAATTGATCAACAAGATCATATCCGAAAGATCTTTCCATCAACATTCAACAGGAACAAGTCGAATTTGGTATTGCAACAAGAAGAATTTGGAAAACGGCCGCAACAGCAAATCTGAGAAAATCCTCTTCGAAGAACCTTCCATTTCTCTTAATACATGCCGAATTTTGGAAAAATTCTCCTTCCAAAACTAACTCGGTCTATTTTGGACAAAACCCATGTTTCGGAATTTCTAGATTCTCCTTCATTTGTTCGAAACGTCCAATGCAAAACTATCGCTTCTTATTCCAGCGAATTTCTGAGTTGGAATATTTAATTGTGAATTGGAGATCAAATTTGCAATCTGGAAAAGATCTTGGAGGCTAAAATCATGAGCGATATTACAACAGATCCATTAGTAAATCATCATTGGTAAAATCATGCATAATAATCATCAATTTATTAAAAATAAAGGAGAAAAATAGTATTTATCCATAAGAGCATAGATAATTATAAAATGGAATTATATGATAAATTATGATAAATGGCGTGATGAAGAATGGTAGAAATGGCTGAAATAGGCGTCAAAAAGTGATAATAATAAGGACAAATTAGTTGCCCAACAATGACAGTGAAAGCAGTTGATCAACAAGTCTTTCTTCTTTCACTCTTGGTTGGAATTAGCCTCACCTTGGGACTTCTTCCCCTTCCCCTTAGCATTCCTTCCTTTTCTGACTATTTCAAATTCTTCTTCCTGTTCTTTGGATGAGGTCTTGTCTTTGGTATTCTACCTTATTTCCTCTTGCACCAAGTCAAACCATAGGTGCTCTAAATTAGGTAGTTTATCCCTCCCATTGACCGAATATTGGTAGTTTTTCCATCTCTTGGGAAGGCCTAGAAGGGTTAGGCTCACCAAATCATCCTTTATTATATTAACACCAACTTGATCAAGTTCATCATGACACTGTGTGAACTTACTTAGGTACTGTGGAATGGTCTCATTCCTCTGCATCTTGGTATTTCAAAGTTTTTCCTTGAGAGCCAATTTCCTATGGTCACTCCTATTCTAGAACAAATATGTCAACACTTGCCACATTATATACATAATCTCTTTCCCGTGGATATTTGAGACAATATGGTATCATACTTTCTCCAATATGATCGTCCTCGAATTTGCAACACACTTCTTCCATTTCGCTAGATCCTTAGCATCAAATGTTGTTGGTTTCAGAATATCATTATCAATGAATTCCTTCAACCCATTATCCTCCAGTACTTCATCCTTGTGGTCCTTCCATGCAACATAATTCGAGCTTCCCTCAAGGGCATACTCGAACCTTAGTCCATTGAAATCCATCTTTGTAGTTCTGAATAAAAATTGCAACCCTGATCTACAAATTTGAATCTCCTACAAATGAAAACTTCGAAATCTCCATTGTACAGTGATTCTAGCTCTTATACCATGTAAAAATTAATGTGTATATTCAACACTGCTCAAGAACTTTGCTAAATCACAAGAATTGAATCTACTCTACTGATATGAAGTAAATTCACCATCTAAAACAAGAATCATATACATGCAAAAGGAAACATCACACATGCACAAAGATTTATCTAGGGGAAAGAAATTGCTCAAAACCCCTTACTATCTATATTGCATTAATCAGAGAATAGAGAAGAAATACATGTGCTTTCTCAAAATTGAGCACACCCTACAAGTGTATAGTCTATCCATATTCCTGACTGAATGACTCTGGCCAACACTTAGCCAATTTTAAAGCCCTCCAAGCCCTTAATTCCTTGTGTTGTTCCTTTGCAAATTAGGCCCCTATTAATTAGGAAATTCCCTCATCTAGATTGTGCAATTCTTCTAGGTCCTTCCTCTGATTGCATGCACCACCTATACACTTCGAAATAGTCTACAACTAATAGTAAATTCCTTGAAATCTCCATCTCAATTAGGTAACTCGGATTCTCTGCATGCATGAGCTAATTTAGGTTGATTGATTAGTTATCTCGATGATCACTGAGTGTGGTTGAAGTTACACTTCCATAAATTTACCTTGCTCTAGTTCCTCCATCAGTTAGAACTAGTTTAATTGACCATAACTCAATTTAACTGAATTAAATTGATAAAACTAACATTAACTCAGCCTAGGCTCCTAAAATTTGGGAACCCACTGCACAAAACTGAACTGCATGTCCCTAAATTGAATTAACTAAGCTAGACTCCTATTTTTTAGGAATCAACTCAAGCAAACTAAACTTCAATTCATTAACTCGAATTGAGTATTCGTAACTAAGTGACAAGCGGTATGTCACCTCATTTAACTCCTCCAAGTTGTCTGTTGATGTGGAAATTTAAATTTTCGCAGTTTTAATTAAGGCAAAAATAAAAATTGAGACTTTCTTGCTACATTTTCAACAATTGTTTTTCTAAGGGAAGAGCTTGAAAGAGAAAAAAACTTAGTTGAGCTTTAATGAGAAATTTGGAAAAGGGACTAAAATATTAAATGAACTTCTTGAAGCTCAAAGAGTCTAAAATAACAAAGTGGGTCTTGGATTTGAAGTCGAGTCAAGCTCAACAAATGATGTGAAAGGCAAGAAAGTAATTACCTTTATGCAAGCATTAAAAAATGTAGACAACACAGTAGTCAGAGATGATCTAATGTGACAATAAATAGATAAAGGGAGCACATGTTCTAATTTGTAGCAAAAAAAAAATCAACTATTGCAAAATAGGAGCAATTCGATTCAACAAAAGTTTGACAATGTAGGAGAGGAAAATTGAATTTCTCATAGAGCGGCTTAGTAAATATTCAAAACTCGATTTTCTGTCAGGAATGCAGACATCTTTCCATGATATTGTTTTAATGTACAAATTATGGGCACAGAGAAACATATTGTAAGGTGAGTATGTCAATTAGACACTTCAAGTCACGAGGAAAAATTTATCAATCTACAAATCAGAATGCCAGACAGAGGAGGAGCACAATTAGACTTAGAAATTCATTCTCTCCTTTCAAAAAATTGATTCAATGTCAGGTCTATCATAACTTTGGCCATAGAGAAACTATTTGAGATTCAAATACAAAATGCCTAATCCAAAAATTAATCAAGCAAACCAACAACCCAAGGTATGGAATAAAATGGAAGGCACAAAGAACTGTGACCTGGTGCTATACACTCAGAATGAAGCCATTGGTATGTAGAGAATGGTTGTTTTAGGTATATGTACAGAGATAAAAGTAATTTTTTGACATGGAAACTTGTCAACAAAGGTAATGTAACCTTTGGGAATTATGCACCTGGAAAGATTAAAGGTAAAGGAATTGTCATCCTAGCTAATGGCAAAGGTAAATCCAAGGATGTGTTGTTTGTTGATTGGTTGAAGCATAATTTCCTCAGTTTGTCTAAGTTGTGTTACCAAGGCTATGATCTTTTGTTCAAAGCTAAAAATTGTCAAATTAAGTCTACAAGAACGGAGGGATAGTATTTGAAGATGTTAGAATAGAAAATAATGTCTATGTTCTAAAAGAGAAGACAAAGAAGCGTTGTTTGACAAAGATTGATGAGAGCTAGTTGTGGCATCAAAGGCTAGGACATCTGAACGTTGATCATATTTTCAAATTGGGAAAGAAGAACATTGTCATAGATATGACAAAGCTTTCAAATCCTAAAAACATGATTTGCAAGCCCTACCAGATTGGAAAACAAGTTCGATTATCATTCAAGTCAAAGGAGAACTCATCAACTAGGCCATTGTAATTGATAAATATGGACTTGTGTGGTTCTTCAATAACTCAAACACCTTTAGGTAAACTTTATTTCATGCTTATCATTGATTAGTTCAACATAATTACGT
This sequence comes from Pinus tabuliformis, assembly GCA_031772625.1. Taxonomy (NCBI): domain Eukaryota; kingdom Viridiplantae; phylum Streptophyta; class Pinopsida; order Pinales; family Pinaceae; genus Pinus; species Pinus tabuliformis. Next base: position 828,308,952 of record CM062815.1, read on the forward strand.
GGGTATCAATTCTTAGAGAACAATTAGAAGCCTTTGAGAAGTTTAAAAAGTTTAAGGGCATGGAAGAGAATGGGACTAATTGCAAAATAAATTGCATAACGTATAATAATGAGGGTGATTTTACCTCAAAAGATTTTGATGACTTTTGTAAGAAACATGGCATCAAAAGGAAATTTACCATAGCAAATACTCCACAACAGAATGTAGCAGAGAGAGCCAACAGATCAGTTCAACAGTTGGCCAGAGCCATGATGGGAGAAAGATATATATAACAGAGATTTTGGGTTGAAGCCATTGACATAACAATGGTGATTCTAAAGAAAACACACTTTAGACTAAACAATGATAAAACTCCATATGAGCTCTGGTATGACAGACCTACTATAGTCAAACAGTGTTAGAGTGTTTGGAAGCAAGTGTTATATCAAGAAGAATGATGAAAATATTGGCTAGTTCAATGCAAGAGTTGATGAAGATATTTTTATATGATATTCTCAGAATAAAAAGGGCTATAGATGCTACAACAAGAATACAAGGAGAATAGTTAATTGTATTGATGTTAAGGTTGATGAGCACATTGAATTTGAGGACATTTAGCTAGCAAACGTTAGCTCTAATGATCTAAACAACAATGATGAGAAGGATCGGATGTGATTCAAAATCTCTGATTTAGTGACATTATCGAAGTCTTTTCTTTGGTTAATGTTAGTAGAATTGCATGAATGGGCATTTAAAAACCATATGTGCATACACTTAAAGAAGAAACAACATAAACAAGATCATAACGACAATGCACACACAAATTTAATAATGTAGTTCATCCAGTGTGGACTATGTCCCTAGGCCATGCTTCAATAGTTGGGAGGCCGCTTCATTCATCTCATCAAAAAGAAAGGAAAGTACATGGAAAAATACATCATTATACCTCCAATCCTAGGAGTGACTTGAAATTTGATTCCCCAAATGACAACGATCACATCACCAACAAATCTGTCTCATCCTACTAAAACTTTTGACTGTAAACATGAGCCACTTTTGGAAGGCGCATTGTTGTCTCAAACTTCATGCCCAACAATTAATAAAGAAAGAGGGTTTCTACCATGACCCCTAAAATCTACTACTCAGATGTAAAAACTGATTGCACCATTGTGATCCTTGCAAAATTTTGGTCAAATGAATATAAACTTGACCTTATTCTGACACTGAAAATTCTGACCCCCAAGGGAATCTTCAAGATTCCTCACAACATTAAAAAGTAATATTCCAAGAATATTCTCTAATATATGCTTTAGAAATATTTCTAGATTCTTCTCAAGATTCGTGCCTTCATTACCCTACATGCATTTTATAACAAAGGGTTAGGGTGAATAATACAAAGTGTGTAGTTGGCACAATGGTTGGCATAATCATATTAAGTTGCTTGTTATATGGGAGGTTTTGGGTTAAAAGCCCATGGACTCCCAATTTTGGTTTCAATATATTTTCCAAACCATATAATATATGGTAAACGTGCATCTAGATTGTAATGACCCCCCAAACCATGAGAATAAGAAAAAAATGGAGGTTGCACCATTCTGAGGCCACGTGTGCCTAATTTGAGGTGCGATGTGGCACCATGTGATTGGGACATGTGGCAAGCTCTCACTAATCCATATCATATGCCACGTATTCCACCTACTTTCCATGTGTCGACTTATCATGCTTCCACGTCACCTGCATGTTGGTCCACCTAGTTTGTTGACTAGGCTAGCACATCATCTATGTGGGTCCCACTAGCCCTGCTAACTTCGCTTCCACGTGTAATATGTATGGCCTGCCACATGGAAAAAGTTTGACTTTGACTTTGACTTTTGCCCAGTTTTATTGGAACTTTGACTGAGCATAACTTTTGCATATGAACTCGGATTGAGGCGTAGTTTGTGTCATTGGAAATATTGCGACAAACCCTTCAATCTAGCCCTAGATCGACAATATTCCAAGGACTCATATTTTTTATCCATTGAGGATCCACCTAGATCATTCCTTCCCACTTAAGGACTTTTGGTCCTCCAAAAGTATAAATAGTATTGCATTCTTGATCTACATAACAAATGTCTCTGACATGTCACACTCTCTCCTCCTTCACCTTTGTACTTTGGAGCCAGAAGTGATGAAACTGACACTTGTATCCATATGAAAATCTACTAATACATTTCAAACTTGCAAGATTCCAAACAAGACCATACTTGCCGAGAGTTTATAACACACTCATAATTAAGTTTACAACAGAAACCAAACCCCATGCCATCTAACTAAAGGCAAGAATATCACTATGTTGCATTCATAAGTGATGTTATAAATTCATCACTTTTACAAATGTTTTCGCAACATGTGATTTACAATGGTAGCCTAACTCAACTAATTAAAAAGGTTACCCTTCTGTTACCTAACTAGGCTAATCAGCTTTGTTACTGTAGCTATATTCCTTATTGAATTGCTTCATCGATTGGTTCCTTCACATGTACTTTCATGCGTTCCTTGTCCTTCTTTGGGCGTAACTTTGGATGGAGCTTCCAGCATGTGGATCTCTTATGTCCAATTTTGTTGCAATGGTTGCAATGGTTTTGCCTCTTCCATACTTTCTTGAGCTTATTTTTCCCCTCATATGGAGATGGATCCTTATGTCATGACTCCTTCCTTATCGACATAACCTTCCTTGAATGGTTGTCTCTCGTTCAATTCTAGAGAGAAGAGGTTTTCTTATCTCTTCCCTTTGGAGATGACATACAATCATGGTCGTTGGAATGGTGTGATGTCGCCTCAACCTACATTGATTGAAACTCCCTTTCTTCTGCGACTTTGGAGTGTCTTTCAAATGCACCAAAATAATCATCATAATGAGAAAATGAAACTGAAGAATCAATGACATTGTTTACCTCAGTTGTTTATTTTTAAGGAGGTGATGATGGCTTCGCTAAGCCTCCATTGCACTTCAACATTTCCAAGACCTCTTATGTGGCTCGTAACTGAAGCTACAATCTTTTCTTTTCCTCTTCCGCTTCTTGTACAAGTCTCCTCAACTCAGCATTCTCTGCTTGAATGTTGATATTCTCATTCGAATGATGAAAAGAAGATGAAAAGATAAATATTCACTTAAATATGGAGATGGAGGTTCTCCTTCATTTACCATGATAGTTTTTGTAGCCTCGGATGCTGTTCTAGTATCGACAATTTTCAAAGAGGCTAAGAAACACTAGGACTCCATAACCCATAAAAGGTTTCAAGAAAATCCACTTAGAAATGCCTTAATTAAGTTAATTAATCAGTAATTAATTTTTTCCTAAGTCTAACTGAGGGAAAATGATTAATTAACATCAATTAATGAAGGAAGGTGATATTTCTCTAGAAACTCACACGAATCGACGAGGAAATAATCTCAGCCATTGGTTAAGTTTTAATCTTGGTTGTTGGAGTCCCAACTCGATATTATAAGAAGAAGTCGAAGGGTAGATGGATAAATACACTTGATATCGATTGCCTTAGATAGATCGACTTTCCGGAGAGCAACAACATTATGTGGGAAGAGTTTGAGCCAAAGAGGTGACACAAAGATAGAGAAGGGCAGAGACAATGAGTTTGAAGGAAGCCTTCTAGATTCGGAGATTCAACTATAGAAGGGTCAAGTTTCCTAAGTAAGGTTCCGTAGAAGCTTCAGAGGCAGACTTTGATTTGGCCAATCAAAGGTTTGATTCAGTTGCTGGAGATCGAGAGAATTTTCAAAGTGGGTCGGCAAATCATTCTAAGAGGTCAAGTTGGGTAGACAGATTGATTACTTTCAGTTTCTAGGCAGAGAATACTAGTGCTTGCATAGAAGTGACACAGAGGTTGATGCAGGGGCATTCGAGTGGCCCAAACAACCAATTTTGGAGCTGGATCAGTGTTGGGTGAGACAAAATTTGTCTCACTAATTTTTGTGGCCAGTTTCTTTTGTAGAGGATTTCCAGTTTAGGTATTCAGTTGTACTCATAATTTTCTCACTGCGGCTTAGTAATAAAAACCCTCAGCTGCTACACTAGTTTTCCCAAGTTGGATTTTTTTGGGACTTTTGCCCAAAACTAATGGAGTTATATTTTTGTGTGCGTGTGTCAGTATCTTCTCAGTTTCCATTTTACCTTACACAATATTTTTATTTGTGAATATTGTAGTGTGATTAATTCGTTGTTGTTGTAAAAATTAGCTATATATTTTCAACTACTTATGACGTTTTAATCAAAATCACAAGACACAAACCTATTCTACTGCTCTACGGATATTAATTCACAATTTAGAACAAAAAACTCAGACATGCAAGAAGAAACAACACACATGCAACAAGTATTTTTATTTGGGAAAAGAAATCTGCTAAAAACCCCAATGCTTGCTTGCATTAATCAAATTAATAGAGATTTATTTCAATATCTTTGCTCAACTGAGCTCACCTTGCAAGTTCACAACCTATCTCTCTACTCACTAAAGGCCTCTGACCCATACTTAGTCAAAATTTTCCTTAGCATGAGCTCCTAATTATCCCCTATTATTTAGGAAATTCCTTTAATTGAATCGAGCAATTCCTTAGGCTGATCATTTGACTTCATGCAACACGTGTACACTCAATACTAGTCTACAACCAATGTTACACTACCTTGGAATCTCCAACTCAACTGGGTAACTTAAATTATTTGCATGCAGTAGTTATTTTGGATTGATTGATCAATTAATTGGATGATCACTGAGTTTGACTGAAGTCCCACTGCACAACTTGACTCTCCACCAGTTCCTCCAACATTTGGAACTAGTTTAACTGAAAACAACCTGAGATAACTAACCTTGATTGCTACAAATTAGAAATCAGACATGCATAACTAAACTTTAACTCCTCCTATTCGAATTTACTAAGTAAACTAGGTGACACAAGCCATGCCACACAAGTTAACATCATCCAAGTTGTTTGATGATGTATAAATTCAAATTTTCTCAATTTAATCAAGGAAAAATCAAATTGAGAATTTCTTGCTGCATTTTTCAACACTCCCTCTCAGCAAAAAAGGGATTATCATCCACCCCTATCCTGCACCTATGGAACTTGAACTTCCCTCTAGAAAAATCCTTTGTCAAAATGTCAAGATCTTATTACTCTATTGGAGTCTACTGTGACAACATTATCTCCCTCTAAACATAGTGCTGTAAATGGTGATATCAGATATCTATATGCTTGGATCGATCATGAAAAAAAAATCAGAGATTTTGATGCAACTATGATTATCATAGTAGATCACAGTTGGATCCATCATCTAACCAAAAAATCCAACAAGTATCTTTCTCATCCAGATCGCCTCACATGCTACTTAACTGGAAGCCATGTATTCTGCTTCTGTCGAGCTGAGTGCCACAGATCTTTACTTCCTGTTGTACCAAGAAACTATTGTGGACCCAACAATGGAAATAACACTCGATGTACTCTTTCAGTCTGATGGACTCCCCACCCAATCTGCATCCATGAAGCCACATAGCTTCACTCCTTCTGTTTGTATGTACCATAGTCCAAATTGGGTAGTGCCTCTGAGGTATCGTAGAACATTCTTAGCTTCCATCCAAAATAATTTGGATTTCCTAACCATAGCTTCGCTCAGTTGGTTGACTACATATTACATATTTGGTTGTGTGTTCACAAGATACATAAGTGAACCCACCAACTGTCGATAAATAGTAGCATCCACTTCCTTACCTGAAGTGGCATCCTCTTTCCTCCAATTGGTCGTTATAGGTGTCTCCATGGGTTTGAAATTATCCATGTGAAACCTCTAAAGTATCTCGTTGGCATACTTTCCCTAAGAGACAAATAGGTCCCCATCACCTTGCCATACTTCCAATCCGAAGAAGTAGTGCATGGGACCCATGTCCTTGAACGCTCTTGCAAGGTCCTCCTTGCAAGATCTAATCAACTGCTCATCACTATTTAAAATCAAACCATCAACATATAATAAAATAATCAACAACTTACCTTCTACCAAGATATGATAGAGGTTTGCATCCGCTTCACTTTTGGTGAAGCCCGAATTGGTCAGATAGCTATCAATCCTGGTGTACCAAGCATGGAGTGCTTTCTTGAGATCGTACAATGCTCGCTTGAGTCTGCACACATGAGAATCCCGATCAAAAGTCTCAAAGCCTTTTGGTTGCTTGATATACAACTCCTCCTCAATAACTCCATTGAGGAATGTTGTTTTTTGTAATATTCCTAATTAGCCCCAGCTAATTGGAATATTCGATTTTGCCAAATTTTGCCTTCTATAGTTATTTTGTAAATAAAAAAGTGAGAAAGGGGCACATAACTCACTTTTAGAATAAAATTCACTTTCTAGTAGCACAACGTTGTGACTTAAAGGGAGAGCCAAGGGGACCAAAAGGGGGACGCAGAAATGGAGCCCACACAGACACATGGAGGGACTACGCAGGAGGGGAGGAACATGTGGCAAAAGGGGAATCACGTAGGAGAAGGTGAGCATTGGGATTGAGAGAGGCAGAAGCTATAAAAGAGAGAGGAGCCCCCTCATTTTGATCATTCAGTTATGTGCATTTGTGATAGTCGTTTTGGCTTAGAGCACGCTGGCTGTTTAGCTAGTCTGCAGCACTGTTTAGTGCATTGAGTGTCTCCGTTCGGAGATCTCACCCTTAGCCCTGGGGGACTTCGAGTGCCTGCTCGGGCAAGGTATTTTTGTTGGCATTTCAGCAGCAGTATCTTCAGCATTTCAGCAGTGGTTTTATCAGTGTTCTAGAGGACTGCGTAGCACTGGGAGAGGGACGCAGTTCTTTTTGGGAGCAGTCTGGATTGAGGGTTTGTGGAGGATTTGAGCCTAGGGATTGAGCAAGATATCAGCTCTTGAATATTGGAGTTTGGTCGAGTTCTGGGCTGAGTTTCGGAGGGTTCTATTTAGTGGCAGCGCAGAGCAGTGAGGAACTGCGTAGAACCCCAAGGGGGTGATTTTCGGGGGTCAGCCATTCCAGGAAAGCTTTCTGGGTTTTTCTGGGTTTCTTGAGTAGAGTCTGATTCTAGAGTTTTAGCTTTTTTTGAGGAGGGGAGCAGTCCCAAATCCTCGTTTGATTTCTAGCAGCAGCAGCAGCGCAGCAGTTTTCCCAGCAGCTTGGATGCAGATCAGAGAGGGGCCATTCCTTTGCTATTCTAAGTGTATTTCTTCACTTGCCTTGTGCAAGTAGAGGTGCCATCTTCTTGATCACCTCCTGCAATCATTTTATTACTCAGTATAATAAAATGGCTTAGCATTCTCTCTGCATTTCTTGTGTATCTATTTATGGTTTATTTGATATATATAGTATCATTGTTACTTGTATCTCTGTGAGAATTCTCGGCTATTATACCACTTGTGTGTTTCTATTATACTCTTAGATAGAGTCTGGAAAGGGCCAGGTAGCCTCCGGATCTCGTCCTCTTTTTAGAGGCGACATATCTGGTAAATGCCCTCCCAATCCATCTCTGGTTGGAGTTTGCTTGTGTTTGGGGTATATTCCTGATATGGGATATTATAGTGGTATCAGAGCATAGATCTGGCTCAGCCTGTGGAGCTAGCAATCTATGACACTGGGGAAAAACCCTACATTTGTTATAGAGGTAGGAGGTACAGAGACACTAAGCGTAGGTTGGAGAATACCTATGGAGAGGGAGACTGTGTTTCGGTGGTGGACACAGAACAGGAGGAGCCTGTGGTGGACGTAGAACAGAGAGAGCCTGTGGTGGACACAGAGCAGGAGGCTCCAATAGCAGCTGATGATGGGAAGAGATTTGCGGATATGCTCCTCAAATCAGCGCAGGATCTATCAAGGCAGATTGAGGTGATGGGGAAGAGATTCATGGCAGTAGAGGCTAGATAGTGTGAGAGCCCACGGGTTTTCCAGGTTGGTAAGGGATCGAGTGCATCCAACCATTTGCCAAAGCAGCGTGATACCACGCAACAGGTGGCCTCACATGCCCCTACATGCTCTACCATTCCCACTTTCTTAGGAGCAGAAATGGGGGTCGTAGCCCAGCAGGAGGCAAAGCCTGGACACATGGGTGATTATTTTGCAGAGTACCAGGCCTATGGGTAGGAGTTCAGGGAATCCCTCTCATTCCGTGATTTTGTTCAGCTCTAGCGGGATAGTAGACCCCGCGACCATCACAGAGGGTACCGACATTATCATGATGGTGACACCCATCGTGTAGCGAGTAGCTTCCACTTGCCTACGTTTGATGGCTCATCAAACAATTCGGAAAAGTCTTGGGTGGAGAAGCTGGACATTTCTTTCCAGCTTAACCAGATGTCGGAGATAGAGGACATCAAGGTGGAAACATTACATTTGGATGGTGAAGCCCGACATTGGTGGCTTCATGGGATGGTTACACTAGGACACTCCATGGTGATGACATATGCCGAGTTCACTAGGATATTGATGGAGTGATTTGATCAGAGGGATCCAGAGCAGCATTTTGTTGAGCTGACAAGGCTCAAACAAACAAGGAGCCCAGAGACCTACATTGCAGATGTCTTGAGGGTCTCAGTGATGGTGCCAGCTCTATCCACGGCACTGAGGATTTATATGGATGTTGAGGGGTTAGCAGAGCCACTTCGGGATCTAGTCAGATCCGCTAGACTGACCACCCTTCAGGATGTTATCAGCAGGACCCGGGACCTACAGGATGTCTTACCCAGGACCCGGACACCTTACCCCCAGAGACAGACTTTCCAGTCTAAGGGGAAGGATGTGAGGATTCCTCCTCCAAAAGGGAATCTAGGACGAGTACAGCTTGATGACGATGCCAGGAGGGAGCTGAAGAAGAAGCGGTTGTGCTTCACATGTCAGGAGCCGTGGGCACCGGGACATAGATGTGCTGCTGGCAAAGCACATTTTATTGAGGTCTTCTCTGAGAGCAGTGGAGAAGAGGATAACGAGGATGATGTGGAGGCGGGAGATAGCCATGCCATACTGGGACCTTTTCCACCTCCACCGCCAGCAGCAGGTGGTGCACCTTTTGCACCTACCGGAGGGGCGCTTGCAGCCTTGCGAGGAGTACCCAAATATATGACGCTACGTGTACGGGGGACAGTACGTGGCCAGTGAGTATCAGTTTTGGTGGACAGTGGGGCGACCCACAACTTCATCGATGCCCAGATGGTTGAGCGGAGAGGTATACAGACAGGGAGATTCGATGGGTTTTTAGTCTTGGTCCCAGGAGATCAGACCATGACGTGTGCTCGTTATGTTCCAGAGCTTTCAGTGACGATGGGAACATACACATTGACTGACCACTTTTTCGTGGTCGATATTCCGGACACCAACATATACTGGGTGTTCAGTGGCTTATCACTCTAGGGAAGGTCACGACATATTAGAAGACCCTAGAGATGGACTGGGATGATGAGAAGACAGGGAGACATGAGAAGATATGGGGACAACACACATATCCGCCTCAGACTGTTTCAGCTCATCGGATGGAGGCAGTCTTTCGAAAGGGGGACATAGAGTGGGCAGTGGAGTTGCGTGCATCAGAGGCAGGGACTTCAGGGCAGACGGTACACCCAGAGATACAGTCTATCCTTGATCGGTATGCCATAGTGTTTGGGGAGATTCCACCAGGACAGAAGCCGGACCGGGGGTTTGAGAAACTATTGAGCTTGAGCAAGGCATATAGGCAGTGATTACTACCCCCTATAGGCATCCCAAGGCCTATCGGGATGAGATAGAGCAGGCCATTCAGAAGTTACTGGCTTTTGGGCACATCCTACCAAGCATGAGTCCTTTTTCTTCTTCTGTGGTGTTGGTGAAGAAGAAGGACGGTACATTGAGGATGTGCATTGACTACAGGGCCCTAAACAAGAGGACACTGAAGAACAAGTACCCCATACCCAGGATCAATGAGTTGATGGATGAGTTGAGAGGAGCACGGTTCTTCTCAAAGATTGATTTGAGATCAAGGTACCATCAGATTTGCGTGAGGGAGCAGGACATTCCCAAGACCGCCTTCAGATGTCACTATGGGCACTTTGAGTTTTTGGTGATGCCCTTCGGGCTAACCAATGCCCCAGCTACATTCCAGTCTTGCATGAATCACATCTTCCATAGTAACTTGAAGAAGTTTGTGTTGGTGTTCTTTGATGATATACTCATTCACAGCAGGACGTGGGAGGAGCATCTCCATCATATTGAGACAGTATTACGCATCTTGGAGGAGCAGCAGTTCTATGCCAAGCTCTCCAAATGTGAGTTTGGGTTGACGGAGATGTTATACTTGGGACACATCATTGGAGTGGACATAGTGAGGGTCCATGAGGAGAAGATTATGGCCATCAGAGATTGGCCAGAGCCGAGAAACGTGACGGAACTTCGAGGATTCATTGGCATTTGTACTTACTACCGGAAGTTCGCAAAGGTTTCTCACAGCTTGTTGCACCCCTGACAGATTTGACGAGGAAGGGGGCATTCAGTTGGTTGGATACAGCACAGCGAGCCTTTGACAGGCTCAACGAGGTTATGAGCAGCTGCCCAGTGATTGCATTGCCAGATTTTACGCAGCCATTTGTTTTGGAGTGTGATGCGTCGGGAGGGGGGATCGACGCAGTATTGATGCAGGGAGGTCACCCTATAGCCTTTGAGAGCCAGAAGCTCCTTCTGCACGAGATGTTGTATTCTATATATGACAAGGAGATGTTGGCCATCATGCATGCATTGGCTAAGTACCGAAAGTATTTGGTGGGGAACAGGTTCAGGGTGAGGAGTGATCACAATAGCCTTAAGTTCTTTTTGGAGCAGAAGCAGTTGTAGGAGAGGCAGCAGAAGTGGATCAGTAAGATCCAAGCATATGACTTTGACATTGAGTATGTCAAGGGTAAGAACAACGTGGTAGCGGATGCCCTTTCACGTAGACCAGCCACGTTGTCTCTTATGAGCTTGGATACAGACTGGAGAGCTCGACTCTTAGTAGAGTACTCTAAGGACAGGTTTGCATGTGAGATTCTGGACGGGTAGGTGGCAGATGACAGGTTCAGGGTGATCGATGAGATCATCTATTACAAGGATAGGATCTTCTTGACTGAGGGGTCTCAGCTCAAGAAGAAGATAATCCAGGCATCACATGACTCACCATTGCCAAGCCATCAGGGGTTTACCAAAACCTACAGGGCCATTAGAGAGAGGTTCTCCTGGAAGGGCCTCAAGGAGGACGTACTTTGGCATATCAGGGAGTGCAATGTTTACCAGCGGAACAAGGGAGAGATGAGCCATCCTGCGGGTTTATTGCAGCTGCTACCCATTCCGGAGGGGAAATGGGAGAGCATTTCGATGGACTTCATCACAGGATTGCCCACAGTACAGGGCAAGGATTGTATCTTTGTCGTCATTGACTGACTGACAAAGTACATGCATTTCTTTGCCATATCCGCACACTACACAGCAGCACACGTGGCCGAGCTATTCTTCAGGGAGATCTTCAGGCTACATGGTCTTCCTAAGATCATCGTCAGTGACAGGGATAGTCGTTTCATGGGCGGGTTTTGGCAGGAGCTTTTCCGGTTGGTGGGGACAGAGTTGACTCCGAGTACCAGTTATCACCCACAGATGGATGGGCATACAGAGATAGTTAACAAGTATGTCAGTGGGCAGCAGCAAGCATGGCTGAAGTGGCTGCATCTGGGGGAGTATTGCTACAATACTTCACATCACATATCCATTGGTATGTCACCATTCTATGCCTTATATGGGTATCATCCTTTATCTTTTGTTGACGTGATTTTTGGTGACAGCAGGGCTCTTAGAGCTAAGATTTGGATCCAAGAGAGTTAGGAAATCCTCCGAGCTCTCAAGGATAACATGGCTACAGCGCACAACTAGCAAAATATGTATGCCGACAAGGGTCGGGTAGAGAGGCAGTTCGAGGTGGGGGACATGGTCTACCTACGATTACAGCTATACCGACAGTCGCCACTGAAGAAGAAGGGGGCTAGAAAACTCAAGCCCCGCTTTTATGGGCCATAGAGGGTGATACGCAGGATTGGACAGGTTGCATATGAGTTGGAGCTGCCCCAAGGCAGCAAGATTCATAACATTTTTCATGTATCATGCCTGAAAAAGGCATTGGGGTAGCAGGTAACAATGACAGATGAGCTGCCACCTATGGATGATGAGGGGCATTTGGTATTGCAGCCGGAGGCTATCATTGATACTAGGGAGAGGCAACTGCGGAGCAGGACGGTTTGGGAATTCTTGGTGAGGTGGAAGAATTTGCCAGATGAGGATGCCACTTGGGAGAATGATAAGATCTTACAGCATCCATCACTTTAGTTGTTTGAGGACAAGCAACATTTTGTCGGGGGAGACTGTAATATTCCTAATTAGCCCTAGCTAATTGGAATATTCGATTTTTCCAAATTTTGCCTTCTATAGTTATTTTGTAAATAAAAAAGTGAGAAAGGGGGACATAACTCACTTTTAGAATAAAAGTCACTTCCTAGTAGCACAACGTTGTGACTTAAAGGGAGAGCCAAGGGGGCCAAAAGGGGGATGCAGAAATGGAGCCCACGCAGACACATGGAGGGACTGCGCAGGAGGGGAGGAACACGTGGCAAAAGGGGAATCACGCAGGAGAAGGTGAGCATTGGGATTGAGAGAGGCAGAAGCTATAAAAGAGAGAGGAGCCCCCTCATTTTGATCATTCGGTTATGTGCATTTGTGATAGTCGTTTTGGCTTAGAGCACGCTGGCTGTTTAGCTAGTCTGCAGCACTGTTTAGTGCATTGAGTGTCTTCGTTCGGAGATCTCACCCTTAGCCCTGGGGGACTTTGAGTGCCTGCTTGGGCAAGGTATTTTCATTGGCATTTCAGCAACAGTATCTTTAGCATTTCAGCAGTGGTTTTATCAGTGTTCTGGAGGACTGCGCAGCACTGGGAGAGGGACGCAGTTATTTTTGGGAGCAGTCTGGATTGAGGGTTTGTGGAGGCTTTGAGCTGAGGGATTAAGAAAGAGACGAGCTCTTGCATACTGGAGGAGTTTGGCAGAGTTCTGGGCTGAGTTTCAGAGGGTTCTATTCAGTGGCAGCGCAAAGCAGTGAGGAACTGCGCAGAAACCCAAGGGGGTGATTTTCGTGGGTCGGCCATTCCTGGAAAGCTTTATGGGTTTTCTGGGTTTCTTGAGTAGAGTCTGATTCCAGAGTTTCAGCTTTTTTTGAGGAGGGGAGCAGTCCCAAATCCTCATTTGATTTCTAGTAGCAATAACAACGTAGCAGTTTTCCCAACAACTTGGACGCAAATTAGAGAGGGGCCATTCCTTTGCTATTCTGAGTGTATTTCTTCACTTGCCTTGTGCAAGTAGAGGTGCCATCTTCCTGATCACCTCCTGTACTCATTTTATTACTCAGTATAATAAAATGGCTTAGCATTCTCTCTGCATTTCTTGTGTATCTATTTATGGTTTATTTGATATATATAGTATCATTGTTACTTGTATCTCTATGAGCATTCTCAGCTATTATACCACTTGTGTGTTTCTATTATACTCTTAGTCAGAGTCTAGAAAGGGCCAGGTAGCCTCCAGAGCTTGTCCTCTTTTTAGAGGCGACATATCTGGTAAATGCCCTCCCAGTCCATCTATGGTTGGAGTTTGCTTGTGTTTGGGGTATATTCCTGATATGGGATATTACATTTTTACATACATTTGGTGGATCTTCGACCGCATCTATTCAGCTCAAGCACAAATTGATCTGATGGATCAGTACCTTCCTACATGATAAAGGTTATCCTCATAGTCAATCCCCTCAACATGAGACTACCCTTTGGCCACAAATATGGCTTTGTACTTTTCTATGCTTCCCTCTATTGCATGCTTTACCTTGAAGATCCATCTCGAACCCATAATTGATTTGTCTGCTAGTCTTTGGACCACTTCCCAAACATTGTTATTTACAATGGATTCATATTCCTCCATCATTGCATCAACCTATGTAGGTTTCTCTACTGCTTCCTCAAAAGAGGATGTCTCGGTCTCTACAATCGTAGTCATTAGAGCCATGTATCAATGTACCGATCTGGTGACCTTATCTTCCTGAGCGGATTTGTTGGAGTAGCCATAGTCTCCCTTGCATCCTACACAAGTCTCTCAACTTCCATGGTCATTTTTTTGCCTTCTCTGGATGGTTCTACTTGAGTGGTTGTTTCCACTCTATGTTCCTCAATTAGCAGATGTTCCAAAAATTACTGAGGCTCCTCCCTTGGAGCTAAAATCTCCTCTTCTGATGGTATCTGAAGCTCCCTTTCAAGAGAGCACCACATTCCTTTGTATTCATCAAATTTTACATCCCTTCGCACAACTATCATTCTGAGGATGGAAATTACACATGGTAGTTATGGGGAGTTTCTATGTAACCCATAAATACCCCTAATTTTGTTGTCATCTCTAGCTTCTTCCTTGATTCTTTGGAGACATGGAAGTAAACAAAGGCTCCAGGAATCCTAAAGTGCGACATATCTTGATTCCTCCCCGAGAAAGCCTCCTCTGGTGTAATCATGCCCAGAATCCAATGAGGACTCTAGTTCTGCAAATATATTGTTGTGTTGCATGCCTTGGCCCACAAATATATCAAAGGTATGCCTTGATCATGCAACATCGCCCTCACTTCTCCCACAATTCTACAGTTCTTTCTCTTAGCCACGCCCTTCTGCTATGGGTCGTGGGGTGTTGTCAAATCTCGTCGAATGCCTTATTTTGCACATAAATTTTTAAATTCATTTAACATGTACTCACCTCCATTATCACTCTTGAGAGCCTTCACCTTCTTTCTCGTTTATTTCTCAACCAGTGCCTTGAATTCTATGAACTTGGAGAATGTCTCATCCTTCTTCCGTATGAAGAAGATCCAACACTTCTGTGAGAAGTCATCAATAAAAATGACAAAATATTTGTGCCTGGTAGTGGAGGCTATTGCGAAAGGTCCATAGAGACTAGAGTGGATCCTTTCAAGTACTGCATGTGCTTTACTGTCCCGATCATGAAATGTTGATTTTGTTTACTTCCTCAAGGTACATCCTTCGCATACATCCTCCTGCTCAAGTGCCCCTTTTGGGAGGCATGTGGTTATCTGTTGCATGACCTTCAAAGCGGCATGATGAAAATGGCCAAGTCCTCTATGCCAAAGTTCACAGAAATCACAGCTATGCACCTTCTCCTCCTTTGTGCTCAATGCAACACAATCCTCCAAATCTATCTTGTACAAGTTCTTTACATGAACCTCGATCTGCTTCACCGATCCAGTGGCTATGTGTCTCAGGAATTCCTTTCTTTGGTTGAAGATCAAATCATAACCATGGTCTTCCAAAACTGCAACGGAGATGAGTTTTGTTTTTAGGCCTGGAATGAACATGACATCCTTGAGCCTGAGGGGGGAGACCAACTCCCTCTAAAAGGTGACTATACCAATCTCGTTCATGCTATACCTTCTGTCGTCCCCCATATCAATGTGAATATGAAAATATTTTTCTTCCAGGTCACTGAAATGTTGAAAGTAATGCTTCCATGTCTACCAATTTGTCCTGAGTTGTATTGTGTGAGTTCCTAGGTTAATAGGTGTACTAGTATTTTAGTAATCTAGATCCACCATTCTCGAATCTAGAAAGATCATGTATTCCTATATATGTAATGTCCATGAGATCAATAAGACATATTGTGTTTGGTGTTGTGTTTAATGGATCTCTTTGCTTTCTCTTTATTTTCTAATATGGTATCAGAGCCTATTCTGGCTTGACTCCCTCCAAGGAGAACCAAGGATATGTGAGAGAGTCCTGAGTTTTATTACTTTATATTAGATTAGTTTTAACGTATATGTGTGCATGAAAATCTAGTGTGGTTGTTCCTATGTGTAGATAGATATATAGATCTGCCTTTCTGATAAATTTCAGTGTTGAGGATTTTGTGGTAGCTTCCTGAGCTTCTCCTAATATGGACCAACCGCATTGCTCAAAGTTGAACGATGATGTATCTGTTGTTGTTCATAATGTGAAGGGGTCCAATTGCATGGATCAAATCAGCCAAGGCAAAAAGATCCAAACTGTAGGATATTTGAGGAGGCATCGAGCGTTTACCCACTGCCTGGATCTGCTCCTTACAGCTCTTACAAAAAGCTTCTCTGCAAGTCAAACACTATGTATTTAACACCATTTTTGTTTCAGAATAGATCTGTCAGGTGATGCTGAGTACATGGAGGTTTCTCAGAATGTAAATGCTCTCATCTCAGTTGGTTGCTACAATGTCATTCACAAGTTCAGTGGGCGTCAGAGTGAATGGAATAATTAAATATTGTATTCACTTTATGGTGCATTCATTTACTTTAAAGGTTTGATTTTATTAAAGGAATCTCATCCGTAAGTGAAGACTAATGTGTTCATGGTTTAAGGAGACATATGGGATTAAAGATTAAAGTTTTTTATGGTAAATTTTTTGTGGTGAAAAAGTTTTTATGGTGTGTGAAATAAAGTTGTGATGATTAGTTGGTATATATTAAAAAAAAAAGTTGTTGGTAATCAAATGATGCAGAACCACAAAGAAAAAGCCAATTATTCAATAGACTAATGTGACTTGTCGTGCTCCGAGAGAATTAGTCACAGGTAGTTCTTAATAAGGTCAAGCTAGTGTGACCCGTCGTGCTTCGGGAGTGTCAGTACAGGTTATTTTATAAGGTCAAATTGTAGAATTGTCTGTTGAAGACATTCTATATCTAGAATTCTATCCTAGATAACTGATGAACGCTGCGAAGGGCCGTGGATTCAAAATATGGTGGTAGTTCCATAGGATGGTTCATTATCGAGACTGACCCGTTGCACTCCGAGAGGTTGAGAAGCGTCAATTTTGCAAAGTTCATCAACGATGGTCAGAGGAGGTTACATTTTAAATGGAGGTCAAGTGACAGCTCGAAGATGTGGTGGTGAAAGAGTGGTGTTGCAAGATTCCAAAGTGGATGTGGGTGTTGATGATTACCATATCAGACAAATCTGAAAAAGATTTATTTATTGTTATAATATGGGTTTTTCATATTTTCTACATATAAGCATTAAGGGAGGGTGTTGGAAGTAATGCCTCCATGTCTTCCAAGTTGTTTTGAGTTGTATTGTGTGAATTCCTAGGTTAATAGGTGTATTAGCTATTTTTAGTAATCTAGATCCACCATTCGGACCTAGAAATATCACGTATTCCTATATATGTAATGTATGTGAGATAAATAAGACATATTGTGTTTGGTGTTGTTTTTAATGGATATCTTTTCTTTCTCTCTATTTTCTAATATGAAAAAGTTTTTATTCACCATCATGTGAAACGGTACACCTGAGTCCAAGTACCACATGCTCCCCATCATTGTGTTGACCATGCATGCATTGAGGGTAAATTCAAGCTCAAACTGTGAAGCTAAAGCCTCACCTTCTGCTCCTCCTGAGGTCTTCTTGATTTCCTTCTTGTGTGGACACTTCGCGGCATAGTGCTCGAATTCATGACAATGGAAGCATTTAATTTTTTAACAAATATTTATTCTTTCCCCCTTGACTGGATTCTAGTTAGGATTGGGATTTCTTCCCTTGTACCTTCTTTTCCTTTCCATCCAATGCAAATTTATATTCATTCTCGCCCTTAGATGAAGTCCCATCTCCAATATTCTTCCTTATTTCCTCCTGTACCAAATCAGACCATAAGCGCTCGTAATCTGGTATTTTCTCCCATCCATTCATTGAATTTTGATAGTTATGCCAACTCTTGGGAAGGCCCAAAAAGGCTAGGCTTACCAAGTATTCTTCAGGGACATTAACACTAACCCCACCAAGTTCGTCACAACATTATGTAAACTTGCTCAGATATTGTAGAATTGTGTCATTCTTCTACATCTTGATACTTCAATTTTTATCCTTGAGTGTCAGTTTCCTATGGTCACTACTATTCTCGAACAATTATGTCAATGCTTTCCACATCACAAACAAAGTTTATTTTCCATGGAGATTCGAGACAATATGATCCCATACTCCCTCCAAGATTATTCTCCTCGTGTTGGCTACATCTTTTTTCCATTGAGCAAGGTTCTGGGCACCATATGCTTGAGCTTTTGTAACATTTGTCTTGATGTATTCTAGCAACCCATTATCATCAAATATTGCCTCCATGTGATCCTTCCATTCAACACAATTTGAGGTTCCTTCCAAGGCATACTCTAGCCTTAGTCCATTCAAGGTCATCTTCTCAGCTCTAAATAAATCCTGCTACATTTATCTTCAAATTCGAACCTCTGAGAAACAACTTTGAATTTCCTACTCTAATGTGAATCCAACTCTGATACCATTTAGAAATAAGTTGTAGATCTGCAACTTCTTATGAATTTTTAATCAAAATCACAAGACACAAACCTACTCTACTATTATTTAGAACAAAAATCTCAGACATGCAAGAAGAAATAACATACATGCAACAAGTATTTTTATCTAGGGAAAGAAATATGCTAAAAACCCCAATGCCTACTTGCATTAGAAAAATGAATAGAGATGTATTACAATTTCTTTGCTCAATTGAGCTCACCCTACAAGTGAACAACCTATCTCTCTACTCACTGAAGGCCTTTGACCCAAACTTAGTGAAATTTTGCCTAGCTTGAGATCCTATTTACTTGCGGTGTTCCTTGAGGAATTAGCCCTATTATTTAGGAAATTACTCTAATTAAATTTCACAGTTCCCTAGGCTGATCGTCTGACTGCATGCAACACCTGTACTCTCAAGACTAGTCTGCAACTGATGTTACACTGAGTTTGACTGGAGTCCCACTACACAACTTGACCCTCCACTAGTTCCTCCAACAGTTGGAACTAGTTTAATTGAAAACAACCTAAGATCACTGACCTTTATTTCTACAAATTAGCAATCACGCATGCAGATCTAAACTCTAACTCCTCCTACTCAAATTTACCGAGTAAGCAGGGTGAAATAATCCATGCCACACAATTTAACATCATCCAAGTTGTATGTTGATGTGGAAATTCGAATTTTCTCAATTTAATCAAGGCAAAATCAAATTGAGATATTCTTGCTACATTTTTCAATAGTTTCCATAGAAATAAAATGCATAATTAATTGATCAGTTAGAAGAATTAATTCTAGTTGCTGCAATAGAATTTTAGTAGTGAAATTTTGACATGGTATCAGATCAGAGTTGATTAGATAGGAATCTCAGAGGTGGAAGGAAGAAATTGCCCAGATTCAGAGGGACCCTGACAAATCGATTTCTAGATTTATGTAGAGATCTAGCCAAGCAATTCGAGTTGCTGGGAAGACAGTTCCATTTTCCAGTCGAATGTTGCAGGAAAAATTTGAATTTCCCAGGAGCAATTCAAGTAGGACGTAGGTGAGAAACTCAACATTTTCATAGAGCAGATTGTTGATATGGGCACAATTGATTCTACAATAGGTTTGCATAGCAGAATCATGTCGGGTGGAAGAGAAATAACACACACAGAGGGAGGAATTTCTAGAATTTATAAGAGGGTTTCCAGATCCAATCATTAGAAGAAATCTAGAATTTCCAATTGTAGAGGTAGAACTAGCAAGTAGGACTATGCATTCCAAGAGGTAGTGCGAATAGTAGATCAGGTAGCCAAGCAGGAAAGGGAGCATATTCCTGTTTATTTTCTAGTTTTTGAGTTTCAAAAACTTTACAACTTTGCATAAATGGTCGTACGATATTTCCAATGGAAGCCACGAGAATTAGACATAATGCATATTTTGGCAGCAGATAGAATTCTAGTTGCTAGAGACATATGTCGGAGGAAGTATGAGATATCCAATGCAAGTTTTGAAGTGAAGAAGGGTCCCAACCAAGGATTAAACATGAAAGGACATAGTGGGGCACCAGATCAAGGAGGAGTATGAAGCTCCAATGTGTCGAATGGGCAGGATCCAGTGCAGTTGAAATAATGGGATCAGTTAGATCAGCTCTAGTTGTTGTAGCGAGATCATCACCTTTGTTATAGGATCCCATAGTATCATAGTAGTAGGTTCAGTGTTAGAATACACTGTTAGTAATTTGGATGACAACAACAAAGCTAGTTTCAATTAGTACTCGAGAGACAGTTGCAAAACTAGTTGCAGTGATACAGGCAGTGTGAATTGCAGTTGAAGTTCTAGTCAACATATTCCTAGCATAGAGCTACCTAATCCAGGTTCCAGTACAGGAGGATAGTGTGAGTTTCCAGAAGAGAGAAGACAGATTTCCCATAGGGAGAACAAGACTTAGAGGGAGTCTAGTTTTAGAGGGAGAAACCCTATGGAAGCTAGTGCTTCAGGATCTGGGGAGATCAAACTCATTATTGTAGTAGTTGTAGCAACATTGTTGAAGCAACAACATAGCAGTAGCAAGAACAATATGAGTAAATCAGATTTCGCCAAGTATGTAGCTATACCTCCAGGAGTGAGGTGGGGCGATATGAAGCTATAGTCCTAGAGTAGTACAGAGATCTAAGCAGGGTCTAATGAGGTGAGCATCAGATTTTGTTTCCTCAAGGATCAATACCTTGCTATAGTGGCCCACAATATTCAGTAGCAGGATGGATAAGTGTCAGTTGATGCAGTTAGATTCCAGGGTGATAGTTGTAGACTAGTTGCAATAAGGTGTTGAGGAGTGTAGAAAAGTTTTGACAACAAAGCTGGAGGCTCAATAGCAGAGTTAGCAATAAGGCAGATTCCCCAGTGGATAGTGCATAGACTAGTAACAGTCAAATGCTCAAGAGAGAAATGCAACACAGAGACACAACTGATTCAGTGTTTTGGATGCTTCTCAGTTGCAGCAGTTGCCATAGCAACAACAACAGTTGAGAGGGATTTGCAGTGCAGATGCAGAGTTGTCATTAGTATAACAATGTTAGCAGCAACACAAATGCAACATCAAAGTTGTGTAGTGGTTGGTGGTGTTAGCGCTTGAAATTTCACCTCAGGCTAAGAAAGGTAAACCTCAAGGCAACATCAAACCACTTAGCCTCGTAGCTAGCCCTACGGGGCAGGAGAGGGCTCTCTCCGGTCTATCTCGATAAATATCTTCAATGAGCGAGATAACCAATAGGGTAACACTGATTTTAGGCTAGTAAACTGATCAAAAGAGTTGATTTGGGATTTTTAGGGTTTTTGGTGGAAAATTGGGGAATGGCAATTTTAGGTGCGGGGATTGGACACAGTTTTCGCAGGGGGTTCTTTGGGGCGAGGTAGGAAACAGTATTGATGCCTTTAATAGAGATGGATGGTTGAGAATGACCGGTGAGGAGTTAAAGAGAGCAAGCAATAACCTTGAATTCCCTTTAAACAGACGAAAACATTGATATTAAGCAAACTTAAAAGCAGAGCATGACATTCATGAGTTCTACTTTAACACTTCATTTGCCTAATGTGCAGAAGGAAAATTAAGGAAATGATTCACATAACACACTTACAAGTACAAAGAGAAACACACCATCAATACATGTGACCACAAGAATCCCAAAAAGGACTGCAAAACCCTGGTCTTCCTTTGCCAAAAATTGCAGAGATACAGTGAATAATACAATAAGAGCTTCTCCCTCAAGAGTCCAACCATGAAAATGAGCAAGAGTGTACATAATATAGATCATATAACATCTTTCCCTGCCTCTAGGGGTCGATCTCACTATCCTAGGAGCTTTTTCAACCAATTCTAAACTAAGCACTGAAAACTAGGCAGTCAAAACAACTTGCCTCTATAAACTAGGAAACCAATTCATTCATTTAATTTTCACCTATCTCATGAATGAATCTTCCAGAAGAGATACATAAGTGTAAAACTATCATAAATTTACAGCATTTACAACAAGAAGGATAAAAATCAACTCCAAAAAGTCAAACACAGTCAAAACTGCGTTTTGCTGAGCTGTAGGCTGAAATCCTGAGCAATTTGCCTCACGGGTCACGCGCCAAATCCTGACGGGTCGCGAACTTTTGAGAGCACTTTTGGGGAACTTCCAGGTGTCCAAATGGGGCAAGAGTAGGCTTGTTGGAAAGGTCTGGATGTCTACTTTCCAACCCAAGTGGAATTTCTGAGTTTGGTGGTCATTTGCCCCTCCAAAATTGCAATCTCCCAAGACTTCTTTCTGTGTGTCAAAAATGTGGCAGAAAGTCATTTTTTGCTTGTTTTTTTACTTTCTGGAGGCCCAAAACTTCATAAAATCTCTTGGAAATGGGTGAGAATGTGTAAATTTTCATGAAAAATCCAGAAATGCTGAGTTTTTCCGGAACGGAGTAGCCAAATGAAAGAGTCGCATGGGGGGTGAGACCCGTTGAGGAGGAAAACCTGTGTTTGGCACAAAAAATTCACAATTGACAAAAGTTTCTCCAAATTTCTTGAAATTTGGGCTGGGAGTCCCCAATAAAGTACCATGCTCATTCAAAGAGGCTTTGGCCAAAATTTGGAGTGGATCGGGCCTTTTCCGTTGTTTTAGTGCCTTGGCCAACCTCCTTGGATCTAGCGATTGCAATTTTGACATTTCTCTAAAACCATAACACCTGTGCAAAAAGTGAAGGAGGTTTTTCTTCTTTGGCATGTTATGGACAAAAACCTCTCTCAGTTTCCCAAAATTCATCTTTGATTTCTCTAAAACATCTTTTGAGTGAAACTTATCCCGATGTGTGGAACAGGGGATTTTGTCGAAATGAAGCGGAATGAAGGGGATAAGAGGCTTCTAAATTCTTGGGGAAATTTTTGGAAGTAGGGCGGGATGTTAGGAAGCAGGGGAAAGTGGAATCTCAGATATTGAGTGAGGGGAAGAGGTCCAAAAGGGCAAAACACAGGCCAAACCTACAAAATTGCCAGGTTGTAGCTAGAAACTAGGGTTTGTGTGAAAATGAGGAATTTGGGAGATCTAAGGGATGGGAAGCATTTGATAGGGTATTTTAAGGATAGGGGAAGGTGTATGAACATCTGGATACAAGTTTTGCTAATGATTTGACCATTCAAGAGAAATTAGCTTTCAAAACCCTAGGAGAGGGAAATGACCTTGCCTATGCGCAACTGAAGCATGAACAAGGTGTAACATGACCCAATGGAACCTAATATGATGATGAAAACCCTCTGAATGATGATACACTCAGCTGAATGATGACATGGACTGACATTTGGGAAACTTTGAAAGGAGTGAAAAAAAACCCTAGACCTAATGCCTAGTGACCAAATTTTGCTTGAAGACTCACTGAAATGACAAAATTTGACCTTGACACTTCAAAATCACTTTGTAAGAGCACATTTGATCACTGGAGGAAGGCTGGAAAGACTGACACTAACATTGGCTCCAATGGGGATGGTAGCTCCTTGGAGGTGCCAAGAACGACAGATCTCTGGAAGAGCTAGACAGTGCCTTCATCCATTGGGCAATGGAGTCAAAAACTCAAACCAAAATGCATGACTGAAAACCGACACAAACTAACTTAACAACAAGACTGAAAATTGACTCACAAAGGACTCTAAACACAACCGAAAAACTGAAAATGATGCTCAAAGTGGAGCTTATTCATCAAAACCTACTCTAACAGTTTCATTCATCACCTGATCAAGTGAAATGAAACAACCAATGTAACCAAGTAAGTATTCCATCTGCTGGTTGAATTCTCCACAAGTTCTCGCTTATGAATAACAAGAGAGAACTATTGAAAGGCAACTCCCATGACAACTTAGAACAGATCCGTTGAAAGATATGAATTCTCTATCCACCTCCAAAAACACTGCATAAGGATCTTTCCTTCATACCATGAATGCAAACTTTGATCTGAGCTTTGTGACGAGACCTCTGCTGAAAATAAGAAAGAAACTGGTTGTCGGATCAAATTCATATCAGCACATGTTTCAAGCTCACATGTAGTCAATGGAGAAAGACTTTGATTGCAAACCTCATCCAAAACATCAGCTATTGGATCATGAAAAAATTGAAAAGACTGCTGCAATGTATCCATTGAAAATGTATGACATCCTTCTAGTTGTTCAACTTTTTCTTGAGAGATTTTACGAAGATTCTGCCTTATAAACTGAAATGCTTAGAAACAAAAGGGTATAGAATCTTCCTGCATCATCAAATCATGTATTTCATCTTCCACAGCTTCATCTGTAATATGCCCTTCAAGTTCATTTGGTGGCTGCAAATCTGATGCTACAGGCTGCTCAAGAATTTCGTTATCTGTCTCATCCTCAACATTAACACTGAGAGATTGTTGATTTGTTATAGGTTGTTCATTTGAAGATCTACTATGCAATCTACCCTTCAAAAAATGAAATGATTCAAAACAGAATGGTACGGAGTCACCTTGAATCATTAAATAATGTGTGTGCACTTCCAAGTCTTCATCTGCAACTTGAAAATCAATGGCTTTCGGGGGTTGCAAATCTGAATATGAGAAGTCTTGAACAAAATTTCCATTGCTCTCAAGATGATTCAAATCAAGACTTGTTGACATTTGATTTCTGATAGCATGGTAGTTATCTCTGATGAACAAACGAATCAAAACAAAAAGGCAAATATCCTTCACTTACTTCAAACTTTTCTGCACTTTCCTCGTCACTGTCATAGCTGATATGTGATGGCTGAACATTGTATTCAAGCTGCTGAAAATGAACTTCCTCCTCCCACAAACTAGTTGTTGATTCATCTGCAATAGTAGCTTTTGTTTGGAGAACATAATCATCATCATACTGAGGCAAATCATCGGTATAAAACATATCATCAAGCATGCAGGTCATATCAACAATTCTTTCTTCTCTAAGGTGATCTACAAAACAATCATTATCAGCTCTATGACAACTAGGATAAGAAAGAAAATGTTTTGGATCAGCAACTTTTTCCTTTTCAATCAGCGAGCCTTGAACTTGAACATCATAATCATTCCTTTTGTTGGTCTTGTCCATCATCTTTTCCACTGCACTTACCAAAATGGCAAGCTTCACCTCTAGAGATGTCGATTCGGCCGGATCTATGTTTTTCATCTCTTCTTCCTTCAACCTTGCCCTTCGGATCAACAGATGAGCTTCTACATTTACTGCACTGTTTTGCATCTCATGAAGCGTTGCAATATCCCTTTCTCTCAGTTGAAACTCCATTTCCGGATCAAAGGCACCCGGATAGTGCAAGAGAGTAGATCTAGGAGAAGGTCTAATATCAACTGGCATTGAATAATAAACTTGGTTAAATCTGGCTGAAAACTGTTGTACTGTCTCCCCTGGTAGTCTTTTCAGCTGGTTATACTCTTCTATAATCAAGAAAAGGTTCTGTCCGATCATCCACCTGTCGAGAAAAACTTTGACAAACTGCTGGAAATCTGAAATGCTTGCATCAGGCAGGGCTTTGAACCAACTCTTCACTTTGGCTTGCAAAGAAAGAGCAAAAAGCCTAATACTAACATCTTCTTCATCAACTTCAAAAAGATCTAGAAAATTCTCAACATTCTGCACATGTTGCTCAACGTTGACATTCTTACATTCACCATCAAACCTCGGCAAGTATAGATCATAGTTTTTGGGGAAAGCATGAAGAACAGAAGGTAAAACAAGAGGTTTATACCGATCTGGAATTTTACAAGGTGTAGGGGTATGTACAGAAGGTATAGGATCAGTCTTGGTCTCTTGAGGTTCATCAATCTGAAGATGGTCGTCACAAAATTTAGAAGAAAGGTCTTGATCAAGCTCAAAGGTATGCAAATCTTTGGTATTCACAATCTTCAAAGGGAAAGAATCAACTACAGGCCGAGGATCTCTTCTCAAATACAATATACTTTGCAAAGCCTTCTTGACATTCTTGGGAAAAGAGAAGAAATAATTTATGACAAAGAACAAAATGTCTTGGATGAAATTCCAACTTGAATACCTGATCTGTCCATGTTGTCCTTTCATGTTTTTGCTGGTCGGGATCATCCTCCAGTGGAGTCTTTGGATCTGATCTCAAAAATGATTTAGAATCACCAGGTGAATAATTTCAGCCTTTCAAGTGTCTGATCTTTTTCCACCATCAACAATCAAATCTGAACTTGATAAATGTACTGGGGTAAAATGCAAATGAAGTGTTGTATTCACAAGCTCACGGAGATTGACTGAAGCAGCGTTTATCTACTTCCGCTAATGTAAAGCAAAAGCGTTTCGAAGGCTACCTGGCATAACTTCAGGCTCCGTCTAAGACTTATGAAACAAACACATCAACCCACAAACAAGTTTGTTCTCCCCAGTATGGTCGCCAATATGTTAGCGCTTGAAATTTCACCTCAGGCTGAGAAAGGTAAACCTCAAGGCAACATCAAACCACTTAGCCTCGTAGCTAGCCCTACGGGGCAGGAGAGGGCTCTCTCCGGTCTATCTCGATAAATATCTTCAATGAGCGAGATAACCAATAGGGTAACACTGATTTTAGGCTAGTAAACTGATCAAAAGGGTTGATTTGGGATTTTTAGGGTTTTTGGTGGAAAATTGGGGAATGGCAATTTTAGGTGCGGGGATTGGACACAGTTTTCGCAGGGGGTTCTTTGGGGCGAGGTAGGAAACAGTATTGATGCCTTTAATAGATATGGATGGTTGAGAATGACCGGTGAGGAGTTAAAGAGAGCAAGCAATAACCTTGAATTCCCTTTAAACAGTCGAAAACATTGATATTAAGCAAACTTAAAAGCAGAGCATGACATTCATGAGTTCTACTTTAACACTTCATTTGCCTAATGTGCAAAAGGAAAAGTAAGGAAATGATTCACATAACACACTTACAATTATAAAGAGAAACACACCATCAATACATGTGACCACAAGAATCCCAAAAAGGACTGCAAAACCCTGGTCTTCCTTTGCCAAAAATTGCAGAGATACAGTGAATAATACAATAAGAGCTTCTCCCTCAAGAGTCCAACCATGAAAATGAGCAAGAGTGTACATAATATATATCATCTAACATCTTTCCCTGCCTCTAGGGGTCAAGCTCACTATCCTAGGAGCTGTTTCAACCAATTCTAAACTAAAAACTGAAAACTAGGCAGTCAAAACAACTTGCCTCTATAAACTAGGAAACCAATTCATTCATTTAATTTTCACCTATCTCATGAATGAATCTTCCAGAAGAGATACATAAGTGTAAAAGTGTCATAAATTTACATCATTTACAACAAGAAGGATAAAAATCAACTCCAAAAAGTCAAACACAGTCAAAACTGCGTTTTGCTGAGTTGTAGGCTGAAATCCTGAGCAATTTGTCTGACGGGTCGCGCGCCTTTGAGAGCACTTTTGGGGCACTTCCAGGTGTCAAAATGGGGAAAGAGTAGGCTTTTTGGAAATGTATATATGTCTACTTTCCAACCCAAGTGGAATTTCTGAATTTGGTGGTCATTTTCCCCTCCAAAATTGCAATCTCCCAAGACTGCTGTCTGTGTGTCAAAAATGTGGCAGAAAGTCATTTTTTACTTGTTTTTTTACTTTCTGGAGGCCCAAAACTTCATAAAATCTTTTGGAAATGGGTGAGAATGTGTAAAGTTTCATGAAAAATCCAGAAATGCTGAGTTTTCCCGGAACGGAGTAGCCAAATGAAAGGGTCGCGCGGGGGGTGAGACCCGTTGAGGAGGAAAACCTGTGTTTGGCACAAAAAATTCACAATTGACAAAAGTTTCTCCAAATTTCTTGAAATTTGGGCTGGGAGTCCCCAATAAAGTACCATGCTCAGTCAAAGAGGCTTTGGCCAAAATTTGGAGTGGATTGGGCCTTTTCTGTCGTTTTAGTGCCTTGGCCAACCTCCTTAGATCTAGCGATTGCAATTTTGACATTTCTCTAAAACCATGACACCTGTGCAAAAAGTGAAGGGGGTTTTTCTTCTTTGGCATGTTATGGACAAAAACCTCTCTCAGTTTCCCAAAATTCATCTTTGATTTCTATAAAACATCTTTTGAGTGAAACTTATCCCGATGTGTGGCACAGGGGATTTTGCCGAAATGAAGCAGAATGAAGGGGATAAGAGGCTTCTAAATTCTTGGGGAAATTTTTGGAAGTAGGGCGGGATGTTAGGAAGCAGGGGAAAGTGGAATCTCAGATATTGAGTGAGGGGAAGGGGTCCAAAAGGGCAAAACACAGGCCAAACCTAGAAAATTGCCAGGTTGTAGCTAGAAACTAGGGTTTGTGCGAAAATGAGGAATTTGGGGGATCTAAGGGATGGGAAGCATTTGATAGGGTATTTTAAGGATAGGGGAAGGTGTATGAACATCTGGATACAAGTTTTGCTAATGATTTGACCATTCAAGAGAAATTAGCTTTCAAAACCCTAGGAGAGGGAAATGACCTTGCCTAGGCGCAACTGAAGCATGAACAAGGTGTAACATGACCCAATGGAACCTAATATGATGATGACAACCCTCTGAATGATGATACACTCAGTTGAATGATGACATGGACTGAAATTTGGGAAACTTTGAAAGGAGTGAAAACAAACCCTAGACCTAATGCCTAGTGACCAAATTTTGCTTGAAGACTCACTGAAATGACAAAATTTGACCTTGACACTTCAAAATCACTTTGCAAGAGCACATTTGATCACTGGAGGAAGGCTGGAAATACTTACACTAACAAGTGGGCAATGTCCAAACATCAACAAAATATAGAGGGTGATGCAAAGACAGGGTATTATAGGAATATGACACTAGAACACCTTCCTCGCTAAGAGGGAGTGTTATTTTTTGTAGCATTGGATGGTGTTCTAGTCTCGATAATTGTGAGAGAGGCCAAGAAGCACTAGGACTCTATAACTCGGAAAAGGTTTCAAGAAAATCCACCTAGAAATTCCTTAATTAAGTTATTTAATCAATGATTAAATTTTTCCTAAGTCTAACTTAGGGAAAGTTATTAATTAACAACAATTAATTAAAGAAGGTGACATTTCTCTAGAAACTCACACGGATTGACTAGGAAATAATTTCAGCCATTGATTAAGTTTTAATCTTGGTCGTTGGAGTCCCAACTAGAGATTATAAGAAGAATTCGATGGGTAGATGGAGAAAGAAACTTGATATTGATTTCCTTGGACAGATCGACTTTCCAAAGAGAAACAACATTTTGTTAGAAGAGTTCGAGCCAGAGAGAGGACACAAAGACACAGAGGGGAAGATACAGTGAGTCTGGAGGAATTATTCTAGATCTGGAGGATTAGCTACAAAAGGATTGAGTTTCCTTAGTAAGGTTGCGCAGTTTTAGCACAAAAGCTTCAGAGGCAGAGTTTTATTTGCCCAGGCAGAGGGTCAATTCAGTTGTCGAAGACCAAGAGAATTTCTAGAGTCTGTCAGCAATTCATTCTCAGGGGTTGAGTTGGGTAGATGACTTGATCATTTGTAGTTTCCAGGAAGAGCATACCAATGCTTGCATAGAAGTGATGCAAAGGTTGATGCATGGGCATTTGAGTGGCCCAGACAACCCGTTTTGGAGTTGGATTAGTGCTAGGTGAGAGAAAAATTGTCTCACTAATTTTTGTGGCCACTTTCTTCTATAGATGATTTCCAATTTGGGCATCTCGTTATACTTAGAATTTTCTCACTGTTGCTTAATAATAAAAACCGTCAACCATTGCATTAGTTTCCCCAAGTTGGTTTTTTCAGGGACTTTTGTCTAAAAATAATGGTGTTATATTTTCGTGAATGTGCACTAGTATTTTCTAAGTTTCCAATGTATCTTTCGTAGTATTTTTATTTGTGAAGATTGTAATGTGATTAATTCATTGTTGTCGTAGCAATAAACTGCATAATTAATTTATCAATTAGAATAATTAATTCCAGTTGCTACAATTGAATTTCAGTATTGAAAATTTCACATGGTATTAGAGCAGAGTTGATAACATAGGAAGCTCAGAGGCAGAAGGACGAAATCGTCCAGATTCAGAGGGAGTGTGGCAGTTTGAGTTTTAGATTTGTGTAGAACCAGCCATGCAGTTCGATTTGTTGGGTTGAGGGCTCAATTTTATAGTGGCAGGTTGCAGGGAAAATTCGAATTGCCCAAGGTTGCAGGCCCTAAACGATGTTTTTTAGGAAAACAGAGAAATTAATGGTCTAGGGTAGGGGTTTGCAGTCGAAAGTTATATTCCTCAGATAAATATTTATAATGAGGTATTGTACGTGTCAAACAAATATTGTATGATAAAGTTATGACCCCGTGAAGTTGGTGTACCAATTAACCCCAACTGGGCCCATAAACATTTGGCGCTTCATCTCCTAGGGTTACGTTTTTTTTATGTTTTTGGTTTTCCCTTGTTTCTCAATAATAAAAAGGATCGCAAGCCTCATTGTAACACAGTTCAGAGGCATGTAGTTGCCACATCTCTTCTCATATATAATCTACCATCACCTGAGCTAGTTTATTTCCATTACGCATGTAAAAAATTTCAACATTTTGTTTTAATGAATTGAAGTTTAGTTTTTGCTATATCTCTCTGTTTCTGTTTAAATATGTATTTCATTTTGTTCCTACATAAATAAGGATCAATAATGGTGCTAACCAAGGACTAGACTTGAAAGGGGATAGTGGGGCAGCAGACCCAGGAGGAGGAGTATGAAACTCCAGTGTGCCAAATGGGCAGGATCCAATACAGAAGCAACATGGAGATCAATTAGATTAATTCTAGTTGTTGCAACAGGATCATCTCCTTTTCTATAAAAACCCACAGTATCATAGTAGCAGGTTCAGCGTAAGCATGCATTGTTAGTCATTTTGATGGCTGCAGTAGAGCTAGTTGCAGTCAGTACTCGAAAGACAGTTGTAGAACTGGTTGCAGTGACATAGGCAGTGAGAATTGCAGTTGCAGTTCCATCCTGTAGATTCCCTGCACAGAGCTATGTAATCCAGATTCCATTACAGGAGGATAGTGTGATTTGTCACGAGGAGCAAAGATATTTCCAATAAGGAGACCGAGACTCAAAGGGAGTCTAGTTTTAAAGGGAACAAGCCTACGGAAGCTAGTGCTTCAGGGTCTGGGGAGGCCAGACTCATTATTGTAGTAGTTGCAACAACAATGCAAAAGAAACAACAAAGTAATAACAACAATAGTATGATTAGATCAAATTTCGCCAAGTATGTAGTTATACCTCCAAGAGTGAGGTGGGGCAATATGGAACTTTAATTCCAGAGCAGCACAACAATCTGGGCAAGGTCTAGTGAGGTAAGCATCATATGGTGTTTCCTCACGAATCAATACCGTGCTACAGGGGCCCACAATATTCAGTATCAAAATGGATCAAATTGATGGATTCAGATTCTAGGGTGACAATTGCGGACTAGTTGCAACCAAGTGCTGAGCAGCACATAGCAAGAGGCTCAGTAACAGAGTCAACAACAACGCAAATTCCCTAGGGGACAATGCAGAGGCTAATAACAGTCATATGATCAAGAGACGGATGAAGCATATAGACACATTTGATTCATTATTTTTTATGCTTCTCGGTTGCATTAGTTACAATAGCAACAACAACATTTGAGAGGGAGATGCACTGCATATATAGATTTGGCAATAGTATAGCAGTGTTAGCAACAACACAGATGCAACATCAGAGTTGCAAAGTGGTTGGTGGGTAGTGGAAGGAAGTCACATTGGCCAGACATCAACAACAGATAAAAGGTGATGCAGAGATAGGGTGTTGTAATAGTACGACACTAGAACACCTTCCTCACTAAGAGGGAGTGTTATTTTTTGTAGCATCTAATTGTGTTCTAGTTTCGACAGTTGTCAAATTGGCTAAAAAACACTAAGACTCTATAACCAAGAAAAGGTTTCGGGACAATCCACCTATAAATGCCTTAATTAAGTTAATTAAATTATTCCTAAGTCTAACTTAGGGAAAATGATTAATTAACAATAATTAATTAAGGAAGGTGATATTTCTCTAGAAACTCACACAGATCGACTAGGAAATAATCCCAACCATTAATTAATTTTTAATCTTGTTCGTCGGATTCCAAACTAGAGATTATAAGAATAAGTCAATGGGTAGATGGAAAAAGACACTTGAGATCAATTTCTTTAGACATATCGACTTTCTAGAGAGCGGAAACATTCTGCCAAAAGAGTTTGAGCCAAAAAGGGGATGTGGAGATAGAGAGGGGAAGAGACAGTGATTTCAAAGGAAGTATTCCAAATCCAAAGAGTCAGCTACAGAAGGGTCGAGTTTCCTCAATAAGGTTATGCAGTGTTGACACAGAAGCTTTAGAGACAAAGTTTGAGTTGTTGAAGACCGAGAGAATTTACAGAGTGGGCCAATGAGTCATTCTCAGAGGTTGAGTTAGGCAAATGACTTGATCAATTGCAATTTCCAAGCAGAGTATACCAGTGCTTGTGAAAAAGTGATGCATAGGTTGACGAAGGGGCATTCAAGTGGCCCAAACAACCAGTTTTGGAGTTGGATTAGTTCTGGGTGTGATAAAATTTGTCTTACTAATATTTTTGGTCAGTTTCTTCTATAGAGGATTGCCAGTTTCGGAATCCAGTTGTACTTAGAATTTTCTCACTGTTGCTTAATAATAAAAACCCTCAGGTGTTTCACTAATTTTCCCAAGTTGATTTTTTCTAGGGACTTTTGTCCAAAAAAAACGGTGTTATATTTTTGTGTGTGTGTGTCAGTATTTTCTCAGTTTCTTGTTAATATTCTGCAGTATTATTTGTGAATATTGCAGTGTGGTTAATTCGTTGTTTTTGTAGAAATAAACTACATAATTAATTTATCAGTTAAAATAACTAGTTCCATTTGTTGCAATAGAAATTAAGTAGTGAAATTTTCACATACCAAACCATTGTTCTCTACATTGGCTTTCTTCTTCTTTTTCTTCTTTGCCAATTTATTCTCAGAATCTGCAAACAATTTATCTGCCATCCTGTAGAAAGCTTGATGGAAAGCTTTGTCCTTCTCCATTTTCCTTTTTCATGTGTCACATCCAATCTCTCGTTATCATTCACAGTCACAATTCACATCAACAAGAGGACCACTCTTATACCAAACTTGATCCAGAATATATGATTTACCGACATTATCCAAGATCTTTATTTTTGTTGATGTTAAAAAAATTGCATGAATGAGCATGTAAAAACAATATGTTAGTACAATTACGGAAGAAGCAACATAAAGTAGATCATAAAGATAATGCACACAGAAATTTGATAATGGATTTTGTCTAGTGTGGACTATGTCTTTGGGACCTAATTCAATAGTGGGGAGACCGCTTTATTCATCTCATAAAAAAGAAACGTAAGTACATGGAAACATACATTATTACACCTGAAATCGTGGGAATGACTTGAAATTTAACTCTCCAAATGACAATAATCACAACACCAACAAGTTTTTCTTATCCTCTTGAGACGTTTGACTGTAAACATGACCCACTTATAAAAGGCATAATGTTGTCTCAAACTTTTTGCCCAATAATTAATGAATAAGGTGGGTTTCTTCCATGACCCCTGAAATCCGTTGCTCATATGCAAAATCCGACTACACCATTGTGATCTTTGCAAACTTTTGGTTAAAATGAGTATAAACTCAACCCCATTCTGACACTATCAATTCCGACTCGTCAGGGAATCTTCAAGATTCCTCACAACATTAAAATTAAATATTCTAAGAATATTCTCTAATATATGCTCTAGGAATATTCCTAGAATCATCTTGATATTTGTGCCTGCATTAGCCTACATGCAACCTCCTCTCTCTTATGTTCTCCATCGCTCCCCTTAAACCATTCAAATGGTATGTTATAACAAAGTGTGAGGGTGAATAAGATAAAGTGTTTGGTTACCACAATGGTTGGCATAGTCATATTAAGTTATTTATTGTTGGGGAGGTTTTGGGTTCAAAACCCATGGACTCAATATTTTTCTTTAATATGGGTTCAAAACACAATTTTGGTTTTAATATAGTTTTCAAACCATATAATATATGGTAAACATATGTCCATATTGTAACAACTCATTAAACCATAAGAATACGACAAAAATGGAGGTTGCACTATTCCAAGGCTATTTGGGCTTAATTTGAGGTGTGATGTGGCACCATGTGATTGGGTCATGTGGTAGACTCTCACTGGTCCACATCATATGTCGCCTTTGCCACCTACTTTCTATGTTTCGACTTGTGGTTCTACCACATCACCTGCTTGTGGGTCCATCTGGTTTGTTGACTAGGATGCCACATCAACTCTATGGGTCCCACTAGGCCTGTTGACTTCGCTTCCATGTATCATCTCTATAGCCTTCCACATGGCAGAAGATTGAATTTGACTTTGAATTTTTCCCAGTTTGACTGAGCATAACTTTCTCATATGAACTTGAATTGAGGCGTCATTTATGTTGTTGGAAAGATTGAGATGGGCTCTTCAATCTAGCCCTGGTTCCACAATAATCCAAGGATTTTTATTTTTGAGCCATCATGGATCCACCTGGATCATGATGAGCCAGTTTTTGATGAATACATTGAAAAACCCCTCAGTCCACAATCCAAAAATCCTATAAGGTACATGCAAAAACACCACCTAGTTGACTAAATTGTCAATGACTTAAATTTAGGTGTTTAGACAATAAGAAGACTGTGAAATCCCCCTACACAAGTGCATGTAGCTCTGTTATCTATGATGGAACCAAAGGATTTCTCTTAGGCTAGTCGAAATAACAATTGGTTAAAGGCCATGAATAAAGAATCAAGAGCTTGATCAGATCGAGAAAAATCAGACATGGGAGCTTGTTCCAAGATCAACAAACAAGAATGTTATTGGCAGGAAGCAAGTCTTTAGGAACAAAATGAATGAACACATTGGGGCGAAAATGTGAAACTAATAAACACTTTTAGCTTGCTTTTGACATAGAAAATTGTGAATTTTTATGTTTTTTCAACTTCAGTTGCTAGAAAATCATATTTTCTTTGAGAATTTTGCTTTGCAGTAAAAAAAAAATTGTAGAGAATTATCTTTCCTTCTTCTTTAATTTTTTATGGACATATAGCTGGAGAAATTTGGTGGATATTGAATGCATATACTTGAAAATTTCAGGCAAGTATAATGAGTGACTTAAGTATCCACCATGGTTTGTAGAGATGGTAATTCATTTTGGGAAAAAAAATTGTATAATCACAATTTACACATATTGCACTCGAGCATGGACTATTTTTGGGGAATTTTTAGATTCAATCACTATGTTTAATCATTTAATGAAATAGGATAAGACAAAAAAAATGGTGATTTTTCAACACTTTCAGTGACCCATCAATTTTCATTTTAATGTGATAATAAATAAGCCAATTGAAAATATTGTTTTGAAGAGGACATAGAGAGGAAGCACCAAGTGAATTTTTAAATTATTTCGTGTTTCAATTTTGAAGTTATTGATTTTTCATTTCAGGTAATTTTTAGAAGTCCTAAAATCTGCAATGACACATTTTAGTGTAAAATTATTAATAAATATCATGTATTCATGAAAATGAATAAAACTTATATAATTCAAAACTAGATTCAGAGTTGAATCCAATGGTACCAAAGGCATCAACTAAATCTTAAATTTGGAAGGGATTCAACTCCTATGAAGTAGATATTTCCTGAAATCGCCAATTTTTTCCTAATTTTCGTTGACTGAAAAGTTTTGGCAGAGAATTGTAAAACACTTGGCCGAGAGTTTTTTGAAACTCTGGTTTTCCTGGGTGAGAGTTTGGGCAGTAAATATTTCCCTTCCAATACTCTCACCTAAGGGTTTTATATACTTTTGTCCAAGAGTTAATCCTTGAGAAAACTCTCGACCGAAAGATTTTAAAACTCTTGACTGAGAGTTTGGGCAGAGAATCTCTCCTCTAGCCAACCTGATTATTTTATCAATCGATGCCCATTTCGATGTACAATTATTTTTATCAAGGGTTGTATAAATTCTCAGCTGGACAAAAAAATTCAAAGTGTGAAGCGCGAAACATGGAGTTCATCTTTGAAGAAATTTTGTGTTGAAGTTATTATAAACATTGTTTTTATATGGGAGAAAAAAGATAATTTTTTTATTGAAAGAAGAGACCTTATTTTATTGTTTTCTATGAAAATCGAATATTGTTATTTTTTGCTATCGAAAACAAATATTAGAATTTTTCCTATAGAAAAGGATATTTTAGAATTTTTTTTTTGTAATGGTACAAAATGTTTTTTTGACAAGGGAAAAAGAGAGATTATATATATATATATATATATATATATATATATATATATTCCTCCTATGGGAAAATGACTCTTTTTGGGGGACAAAAGGAGCCTTATTTAAATTGTTTCTCTATGAAAAATGAATATTGTTATTTTTTACTATGGAAATTAAATATTATTTTTTTTCCCATGGAAAAAGATATTTTGAATTTTTTTTCTAAAGAAGAAGATATATAGAAATTTATATTAGATTAAATTATGAATCACCATAAAAAAATTATGCTTTGAGATGTCTGAATTTGCCTTGAATCATTTGTAGTATTAAAAGCTTGAACTTAATTGTGTTGTTTTGGAGTTAGATTTTAGAGTTATAGATTTTTGAACAATTGAAACCAAAGGAATTGTAAATGAAAATAGGATCGCATTAGAACTTATTTAAAGGAAAAAAATGAGAAACTAAAAGCAAAGAGGAGAGCACTAAGGGAAAATAGAGAGGATGAAAGAAATGTGGAGATATCAAATAAAGAGCCTGAAGGAGATGTGGAGGTACCAAATACAGACCTTGAAGAATATGTGGGGGTACAAAATAGAGAGCCTGAAGGAAATGTGGAAGTACCAAATACAAATCTTAAAGAAGATGTGGGGATATAAAATAAAGAGCCTGAAAGAGATGTGGAGGTACAAAATAGAGAGTTTGAAAGAGATGTGGATTTACATGGAAATGATGAGCAAATGAGAGATGTTGAGGAACTTGTCAAGGAGAATATCGATAGTATTGGTGAGTACATTAATGTTTTAAATTTTGAATAAATTGTAATATTGAGATTAAATTATATTTCAAAGTCATCATTATAATTTATTTTAATAATTCTCAATGAACATGTGTCAAGTACAAAATACATATTTATATTTTTTTTTATTCATGGACAGCATCCAACCCACAACAAGATCCTACCATATTTAGAAAAATACGGAAATTAATTGGAAGATACAAGAACATGTTCTTTTATGATAATTTTCTAGAGAATATGGATATAAATAAAATGGAAGAAATTAGGTCATCAATGCATGAACAAACATTTTGAAATAAAGTAAATGAGGTGATCAAAATGTTTTTTGAGGGTAAATCCATCATAGCACAAGCTCAAATGTTACATAAACTTTTCAAACACAAACCTCTAAGAGATGCAATTCAATTATTGTAGGATTTTAACCCTATACAAAAATTACCTACAAGTGAATTCTTAAAGAAGAAAAAAGATACAATGGCGAGAACATGAAACAAATATACACATATTTTCCCTTGGATCCCAAAATCGAGACTACCAAATTCATTTTTCATTATATTCATTTTAATGTTACAATACATATGTATACATGTTGAAGCATTCATAAACCCCAATCCACTAACTCTATATTAGAAAATAATTGTAGTTTCCTTGACTGGATCTACAAAATACCGTGGGTAGAAAACCATCATGTCCAAAACCATGTGCAAAAACCATGCACAAAACCATGGGTAGGTTTGCCCACCATCTTTGGGTTTGCCCCTCGACTTGTTGTTTTATTTGCACATAGGGGGCCGCAGGAGAGCTTATTCACTGGTCCAGGGCTGCAATGCCTATTGTTTATCTACACCAAAAAAACTTCTCAATGCTCATAGACTTTGTCAATGCATATGCAACATTCTTCAAAGTGTGTACCTTTACCAACAACACCTTTTTTTCTTCAACCATATCCCTCAAAAAATGATACTAAACATCAATGTGCTTTGTCTTAGAACGATAAGCATGGTTCTTTGCCAAGAAAAATGCACTTTGGTTGTCGTAGTCTATCCTTATAGCTTGTTGTACCAACCCCATACCTGAACACAATCTCTGCAACCAAACTGCTTCATTGCTTGCATAACTGGTTTCCATGTATTCAACCTCTATAGTTGAAAGTGCCACTACAAATTGTCTCTTTCTCATCCAATTGTCTGATCTTCCATATAGGTTAAGCATGTACCTACTTTTAGATATTCTCTAATCTAGATCTTCAACCTAGTCTGCATCAACAAAGCCACAAATATCTAAAAATATGTCCAATCATGGTCTTCCTTGGCAGCATAATCCATAATCACTAGTGCCACACAAATACCTAAAAATCTATTTCACTGTTGTCCAATGTTCTTTCCCTAGTTTTAACATAAACTTGCTCAATACTCCCACTGCATGTGCAATGCATGGTCTAGTACAGACCATTGCATACATCAGGCCACCAACTGCACTCGCATATGGAACACGGGATATGTCATCTTCCTCTTCTTGTGTATTGGGACACTGTTCAACATATAACTTTACACCTGCAAGAATAGGAAACTTGACCGGTTTACTATCCTGCATATTAAATCTCTATAATATTGTCTTGACATATTTTCTATAGTTTAACTAGAGCTTCTTATTCTCCCAATATCATTTAATTTCCATGCCCAAAATATAGTTTCAGTACCAATATCCTTCATGTCAAATTTGGAGGATAATTGGATAAATCCTCGATAATTTCTTTGTCATTTCCAATCAAAAATATATCATGCACATACAAGACCAAATAAATAAGTCACCGATTAATTTAAAATACACACAGTGATTCACTTTACTTCTTGTGAAGTAAAGTCTCCATATATATGTATCAAATTTTTGATACCACATCCTTGGTGACTATTTTAACCCATACAAAGACTTTTTTAACTTGCATGCCAGTTCTTTCTTACCCTTCACCGCAAAAACCTTCTAGTTGTTTCATGTATAATTTTTATTAGATATCCATGTGAATAAATGTTATCTTTGCATCCAACTATTCTACCTCAAAATCAAAAGAAACAACAAAAGATAAAATTAATCTAATAAAAGCTAACTTGGCAATAGGAGAAAAAATATCACCAAAATAAATTCCCAACACCTAAGAATAACCTTTTGCTACCAATAGAGCTTTGTATTACTTGACCTTGCCTTTTTCATTCATCTTCTTAAACACCCATTTGCTACAAATCGGTTTCCTTCTAGCAAGAAAATCCACCAGATCCCAAGCCTCATTTTTGTCCAAAGATGTCATTTCATCAACCATGGCCTCTTTCCATATTTTTCCATCCTCTGAATCCACTGCCTCCTTGACAGTTCTGGGATCATCATCAATGATAGATAAAGAAAATTTTGAATAGAAAGCAGATGGAATATACCTTTCTAGATGCCTTCTCTCTCGATCTGATCTTCTCAAAACTGGAGTTTGTGGCTCTTCTTCTTCTGATTCTTGTTTTTTTGTAAAGTCTGATTCTTTTTCCTTTTGTTCAAACTCTATCTTTTCAGGTTCCTTTGGTAGGAATTCATGTTTAATAACATCCTTCATCTCTCTAAAGACCACATCTAGTTTGTACACAACCTTCTTTGTTTATGGATTCCAAAGTCCATAACCTTTTAAACCATCATTATACCCAATAAAAATGCACCTTTCAGATTTACTATCCAACTTGCTTCTTTTCTCCTTTGGAATGTGTACATATGCATCACAACCAAATACGCTCATATTTGAAACAGAGGGTTTCTTATC
Organism: Pinus tabuliformis; assembly: GCA_031772625.1. Lineage (NCBI taxonomy): Eukaryota > Viridiplantae > Streptophyta > Pinopsida > Pinales > Pinaceae > Pinus > Pinus tabuliformis. Next base: position 828,348,747 of record CM062815.1, read on the forward strand.
GATCCATACCTCATGTGGAGTCTTATCCTATAACACTGATGAAGGTGATTTTTAACTAGGTAACATACAATTTCCACTACCTCTGCCCAAAACTCTTGCCCTAATCTGGTGTCACTGAGCATGCTTCTTGCCTTTTCCATCAACATCCTATTCATTCTTTCTGCAACTCCATTTTTTTGAGGTGTGTATGGAGTAGTCTTCTACCGTGATATACCACACTTCTTACAAAACTCTTCAAATTCCTTCTTGCAAAACTCTCCACCATTATCTGTCTTCAACACTTTAATTTTCTTCTATGTCTTATTTTCCATCAGAGCCTTAAAAAATTTAAACCTGTTAAAGACTTCAGATTTCTTCCTGGGGAAATATATCCATGTATTGCTCAAGAATTCATCTATAAATGATATATAGTACATATATTTACCTAGATATGGAAATGCAACAGGTCCAAACACATCATTGTGCACAAGCTCTAATATCCCTTTTTCCCTCTTAGCACCAGAGGGGAAACTCGCCCGATTATTCTTCCCATATAAACAATGTTCACGGAAATCAAAATCCAAAGAGAATTTATACATATATTCTACTGTATCAATACCATGCATTATTCGAAGGCCCTTCTCTCCAATATATCCAAGTCTTTGATGCCACAACATGGTCTTTTCTCCCGAAACCACTAAATTTTCAACTCCACTTTCAGGAACCACAAAACAGTTGCACCCATCAATAACAATGCTACCCAGAAGCTCGTATAGAGTTCCAAACCGAATTCCCTGTATCAATATCAGTGCTTCCCGAACCATCTCATAGGTACCGTTCTCGAACATTGTTTTTTACACCTGCGTCATTCATCTTGCTTACAGAAATTATATTTTTAACCAATGCAAGAATATGCAGGACATCGGGAAGTATTATAATCCTTCCACCTTGCAACTTCAACTTGACTTTTCCACGTCCCATGATTCTAACTGTCATCCCCTAGGAAGACATAACTTGCACTTATTGGTTGAAGCATGCAACACAGTTACATATGTGCAAAACAGGAGTCCTCATCGGATTCTCGAGATGAGTACACCAGAAGAAGCTTTTTTATCCAAGAAACCAGATGTGGCACGCTTCAAGATCTTTGGTTCATCAGTATATTGTCATGTTACCAAGGATGAAAGAAAAAATATAGATCCAACAGCTGAGTTTGGCATATTTGTGGGGTACACTAATGCACCTCACAACTATTGGGTGTACCTGTCATCTCACAAGATGACAGCGGTTCGTAGAGATGTGAAGTTCAATGAAGAGAAGACCGTGAGATGTTCCCTTGAGAGGGAGCTTCAGTTGCATGGAGAAGAGGAGCTTTTAGCTCCAAAGGAAGAACCTCGGGATGATGTGGAGCAGCCACATGTAGAGGAGCAAAGAGTGTAAGCACCCACTCATGCAGAGACTTCTAGAGATGGAAGAAAGCACACCAGAGAGACTGACAAATTGATGCATGATGCTAGAGAGAATGTGGGAGCACCCACATCACAGCACAGGCACAGGAGGTTACCAGATCAGTACACTGGCTACATGGCTCCGATGAGCAAGAGTGTAGAGATTGATCCATCCTCATTCGAGGAAGCAGTGTAGAAACCAGTATGGGTTGATTCCATGGTTGAGGAGTATGACTCCATTACCAGAAACAATATTTGGGAAATCGTTCCAGGACCAGCAGACAAGTCAGTGATGAGTTCTAGATGGATTTACAAGGTAAAGCAAGCAACATATGGGAGTGTGGAGAAACACAAGGCCATATTTGTGGCCAGAGGGTTCTCTCAGGTGGAGGGAATTGATTACGATGATACCTTTGCTCCAGTAGCAAGGTACTCTTCAATCATATATATTCTAGCACTTTCAATGAGATGGGATGGAAGATACATCATATGGATGTGAAGACAGCATTCCTCAACAGTGTGATTGAGGAAGAGGTGTACATTGAGCATCCAGAAGAATTTGAGACCTTCAACAGAGAGTCGCATGTGTGCAGACTCAAGCGAGTGTTGTATGGATTGAAAAAAGCACCCTATGCTTGGTACACCATGATTGATAGCTATTTCACCAAGTTGAGCTTCACCAAAAGTGAAGTAGATGTGAACCTTTACCATATGTGGTTGAAGGTAAATTGTTGATTATAGTATTATATGTCAATGATTTAATTATAACAGGTGTTGAGAAGCTGGTAAAATCTTGCAAAAAGGATCTTGCAAGAGAATTTGAGATGAAGGACTTGGGGCTCATGCATAATTTCCTTGGTATGGAAGTATGGCAAGGAGATGACGAACTGTTTGTCTCTCAAGGCAAGTATGCCAATGAGATACTGAAGAAGTTCCACATGGAGAGAAGCAAACCCATGGAGACTCTAGCAGGAAATTGGAGGAAGGATGATGCTACCTTAGGTGAAGTAGTGGAGGCTACTATTTACAAGCAGCTTGTCGGTTCACTTATGTATTTGGTGAACACATGATCAAACATATGTTTTGCAGTTAACCAACTTAGTCAAGCAATGGTTAAGCCAACCAAAATCTATTGGAAGGAAGCTAAACATTTGTTGAGATACCTCACAGGCACCACTCAGTCTAGTCTTTGGTACAAACGGACAAAGGGAGTGAAACTTCAAGGCTTCACAAATGCATATTGGGCAAGGAGTCCATCCGACTGGAAGAGTACATCAAGGGGAATCTTAAGTATTGGGTCAACAATAGTTTCCTGGTACAGCAGGAACCAGAGATCAATTGCACTCAGTTGGGCAAAAGCAGAGTACATGGCTACTTGTTAAGCATTTTTTGAGGTTATTTGAATGAGGAAGATCCTTGTTGGGTTATTTGGTCAGTAGATGGATCCTACAGTGATTTATTGTGACAATTAGAGTTGTATCAAACTCTTTGAGAATCTCTTTTTTCATGATCGATCCAAGCATATCGACATTTGTTATCACCATCTACGCAATTGTGTGGAGAGGCGAATCATGTTGTTGGAGTACATTCCTACATAGGAACAGGATGCAGAATTTTGACAAAGGCATTGTTAAGATGCAAATTCGAGTTTCACATAGGCAGGATAGGGGTAGCAGATAATCCCTTTCTTTTTTAGAGGGAGTGTTGAAAATACAACAAAAAAATCCTAATTTAATTTTGTCCTTGAATTAAATTGGGAATAAAATTGTAATTCCACATCTCATGACAACTTGTATTAGTTAACTAAGTTAATTTGACTTAGTTGGCTCAGTTAATTCGAGTTGAGGGTCTAACTTGAGTCATGTAGAGTATCTCCTACTTTATAGAAGCCCTGGTTGACTTTATTTTGAGTTGTAATTAATTAATTCAGTTTAACCGAGTTAAAGTCAGTGAAACTAGTTCCAATTGTTGGAGGAACTAGTGGGAGGTCTAGTAGTGTGGTGTTTCTTGCAGTGTAGTGTGGTGTTTCCTGCAGTGATCAACTAGTAAACTAATGATTCACTCATAAATAACTCATGCATGTCAGATCTGAGAGTTACCCAGTTGAGATTGGAGTTCAGTGACAGTGTACTATCAGTTGTATAATCATTTGAATTGTACAGGAGGTGCATGCAGTCAGAGGAAGGCCTGTGAGGATTGCACAATTCCAATTGAGGAATTTCCCTAATTAATAGGGGGTTAATTCCTTAAGGAACAATGCAAGGAAATAGGGACTTGGGCAAGCAGGAAATTGGTTAAGTATTGCATGGGCTTGTCTAGGAAGCAGTGATACAAATAGAGATAGTCCAGAGGTTGCTCGGGCTTGAGCAAAGCATTGTAGTCTTCTCATATTTTATGACTAATGCAATATACAGATAGCAGAGATTTTTAGTTGTGGCTTTCCCCGGGAAACCATTTTGTAATGTGTTGATTGAATTTTTTCTCTTGTATGCTTCGTGATTTCGCGATCGCTTAATTATTTTCGCTAATGAGTAAAGTAGATTTAAGTCTATTGTTTTAGCATATTACAATTAGTAGTTTGAATCTACAAGGAATTTCTACAATTCGCAAGATGAAAATGGGGGTGTGACGCACTTTGGGGCAGAATTACTAGGGCTTTGTAGTTTTTTTGGCATGGTTATTTGTAACCGAATGAGAAGGTGGCCAACTTCAGGAGGTATCACATGCAAAACTTATAATGGTCAAAGTGTGGTAGGTTATGTAATTTGCTCTCAAATTTTCACCTCTACATTGTTGAAGTTAGATATCGGGGACTTCCCTATCAAAATGAAATATCAGCATGCCCTCTATTTGTTAAGTTGTGTTTTTCCCATAGTAGTCCACACAATAAGAAAACTCTTGGAATACAAAATAAATCTCTCTACAAAGGAAAAATCCTCATAAATCAAGAAAACAGGGAAAGGTTCAGCATTGCTCTTAAGCAGCTATTTCGGACTATAGAGCATGGTGTGGCAGATAAGACAACCAATGAGGTGGGTTTCCATGTTCATTGCAGTTTGTTGATCCCAACAATTCATAGGGCCTTAAGTGCATGCAAAAGGTCCCACCCCAACAAGGGAACTGCAAGTACTTTTCTGGAAAATCCATGGTATGATGAAGAATGCAAGGCAATCAGGAAATCTCTAAAAGAGAGAAAGTGGAGCAAAGAAAACAAGAAGAAATATGAAAAATTAGTACAATAAAAAAAATATGTAAATGGAAGAAGAAAGGAGCTAATCTCTCTTGGAAACCACAACCCCAAGGGATTTTGGAAAGAGCTACAACAAAGGAGAAAGTAGACTGAAATAATATTATAAGTGGCCAATGGTTGGAGTTGTTATCACTCCAGGAAACTCTCCTAGGTTGCAGCTCGGAGATGCCTGGTAACATATAATCTTTAATATTATTCTCTGAACTATTGGAATGAATGATGGTTTGGATCAAGCCAGATAACCATTTAAACTCTGTATTTACTAAAGACATGCATGAACACCCTCAGCTTACAAGGCTTTAAACCACTAATGCTCAATAGTTTGTAGATTCAATGAATAGATGGAGAATACTGACCATGCCGGCAGATGCATATATAAACACATATGAATGGCTACCTACAGGCAGTAAATGAGAATATTGACTGTACCGGAAAATGCATATATAAAACATATGAATGGCTAGCTACAGGCAGTAAAAGAAGCTTGCAAAGCTAATTTATCAATGCAGAGATAAGATGACAGTGATCTAGCATTAGATACAGAAGAAACATGAACAACCTGTTCAATTGCAAGCTTAGAACAGAAGAGAAAATGGACATTGAACATATAACAGCAAAAGAAGCTTGTATTACTAATGAATGAAGATGAGAAGCTTGAGTAGCAAAGTCTCAATAGTCTCCAGAAGTTGAACCCCTATTACATTTAGTTTCTAGCCTTTTATAGGCCTTTTACAATGCTCCTGAGCTCTCAAAGGCTCGGAGTCTTAATCTATCCTCTTTGTCTTGTTAACTGACTAATGCCCTGACCAGGCAAGAGTGGGTTCGGAGGTTTCTTCTTCTGACAGAAGAGTAACCGTATTGGGGTAGTTTGTTGTGTTGTCTGGGAGCTCCCTCGTGCCAGAGATGCCCCACAATCGATCTGTTGTTTTTGGTTGAGCGTTGTCTACTCCATGATTGTTTGTTTCGGGTTGCATCGTGTTGTGCTACTCCATGACTGTTTTGTCGGTTTTGGATGAGCTGCATGTTCTGTGGCCCTTTCAAATGCTTAACAATGATTGCTTTCTGTTAACACAGAGCAACGCTGCCATATTGTGGACTTCTGCCAAAAATAATAATTGTTTCTATTTTAAACAGAAAATGCTGCAACAATGAGAAATCCCGCCCATCTCTGTCCTTTTCGGACTTCAAAAGTCCTCAAAAATGGTTTATTCCTCTATCGGGTCTGCCCTTTGGGTCGTTGTCGCCTATCGCAAGTGGCCTGGTCCCTTGCTTCCTTTGTATTTTGAAATACGCTTGAAAACACTGAAAATACATGAAAATTGGCCTCCCTCTGGACTTCAAATATTATAGATTTCATTCCCGAACACTTTCGAGTCTCGGACTCATCGCAATCGGCACTGACAAGCTTCCCTTTGTATTTCGTTATATAACGAAAGTACACGAAAATACATTGAAAAAGGCTTACCTGCGGACTTGAAATATTATAAATAACACTTATAATGCCATCGGGTCCGGGACTTATCGCAATCGGCGCCACTCCTTAAGGTTTCTCCGATTGCGATCCGCTGATGCGATGTGGGTCATCGATCTGCACGCACGATTGACGGTCCATGTTTAATCGTCGATCGCAATCACAAAACCATACTGTAATCGTCGATACCTCCGCCAATGCGACCCGCCGATCCGATCATCGGAGATCGCTAATCAGCAATGTCTTGCACCGATTACCATTGCCCGCCAATCAGATCCGCCAATTGCGATTTTCCGCTTAGATCTGGGCCATTGATCGGCCAGATCTAACGGCTGTTGTGCATTTGGACTGTTAATCCTTCAATACATGGTTTTTCATGGTTTTGGAGTGTTTTTAGCTTCCCAATAGTGTATTTCCACCTTTCCAAGGGCTCTCCTCTGGCGCTTATTTCGACCTTTGGATGATATTAAGCAATATTTGGAGACTTTGGGGCATATTTGGATAATTTTTGGGCCATTTGACAATAAGGCTAACACTGGCTCCTATTAGGGATGAAATCCTCCCTGTGAGGTTTCAAGAACTACAAAACAATGCCTTTCCTATCAAACCAAAATCAAATCTTCCTTCTAGTGTTCCATTGGGCATGGAGTCTATTTTGCAATGAAATAAAAACTGGAAAAAACATATTTACAATACCAAGACTCTAAAACCTTAAATGAAATAAAGTTTCAAAAATTGCCCATTAAGTAGGCCATCAAAAACATCTCCTCCTTCCTTTAATGCATCCCTTTTGAGAAAACAGTCACCAAACTGAAAATTGACCCTTTTTGCCTTTCTGTTAAAGGTTTCTTTTTCTTGGTCAATGTGCATATCAGCAAATTCATCAAAGACTTGAAAAAGCCTATTAATTTGATCATCTACTTCAAAAACTTTCCAACATTTGACATTATCATGCAGAGATGGTCTATATTTCACCTCATCTCTGTATGCTTTCAGCCTTGGATGTTTTTATTGGAAGGTTTTGTACACCTGTTGAATGATAAGGTCGGCTTCATACTCTGCTATGTCATTTGTGACTTGAAAAGTTAATATAAAAGATGAATCAATGTATTCCTTTATGGGGGACACAAGGACTACACCTGCTCCTACAGCTTCCTTAGAGCAAGCTCCTTCAAAGAACATGTCCCAAATCTGTAGGCCTTCTTCCTTTGTGATCTGGAAAACTAGTTTCTTAAGCTGAGTGGAGGCCAACTGAGATTCTTCAATCTCTATGGCTAGAGCTTTGAGGATGATAGGATCAACTGCTAGTTGCTTCTGCTTATTAGCTTGTTATTCTGCAGGGACAACAGCTTTATGAACAGGAGTTTCCTTGACATTATTCATCTTCGACCTCAGATTATATTTGTGCTGATCTTCAGTTTGTAGAACAGCTTCACCATCCCATTCTTGGCTAATCTGGTCATTTAATAATGACTTCTCATAGGCAGCTAAGGTCAAAAAAGGGGCACTGCCTTTGTCTTCCATACAATGGATCTCATCATCTTCTTCAAACTGCTCTTCATCCATGACTGCATTTTGAAAAGCGGCATTCACCCTTTGGTCTTCATTGGCATCTTTGCTTCTTTGCAAAATCTGCAACTGCTCATTAGCTCTTGTATATTGATTTGGATTTCTAGGAACAAAGGCGTTAGGAACTCTTCCTTTCCCAGAGTGTTGCTCAACCTTTAATTTGGAAATTTTAGAGGCTAATGACTCTATCATCTTGGCCATTTTATCGATCTTGGGGTCTGAAGATGATGAAGACTCACCCCTCTGTCTCCTTCTATCAGCATTTCCCTTGAGCTTCTCTGCAGCCATGATTTTTTATTCTACTTCCAAGGCTGCATCCTGCATATCAGCCAAAGAAGCACATCGCCTCTCCCTCAACAGTAAACAGAAGTCATAATCAAAGGCACTGGCATAGATGAGTCTAGCAGAGGTAGTGGTGGGTTTTACTTCAGCTGGAATCTTGTTGTACATGCGGTTAAATCTCTTATTGAAATTAGACAACAGCTTACCATTTTCCCTCTTTAAGTTCCCAAACTCAGTGATAGTAGAGGAGATCCTTCTTATCCCCCCAATGCTTTAGAAATGCATCATCTAAAGCCTCGGTATCTACTATAGATCTTCGAGTTAGTTCTCTGAACCATTTTCTAGCCTCTCCATCTAGGCTTTGGACAAGGACCCTCATCTAGACATCATCTTCACTAATGTCCAGGTTATCATCATAGCTATAGCATGACTCAAGATGTTCTTCAGCTGTAACACCTTCAGTCCCAGTGAAATTAGGCATATACTTCTGATATTCTCCAGTAGGTATGGCATTCAAAGGAGTGGATAGTATTAGGGGTCCATACCTAGCAGCTATGATTCTTTCGATTTTGGTAGGTGCTTGTGGACCTGCCATCATTGTGGTGGCTAAAAGAGTACTAGAAATCTGAATGATAAAGGGCTGAGGGGTGATTGACAAGACTAAAGGAGTATGATGGGCAGGAGGTGAGGTTTCCTTTGGACTTACAACAAAAGGAGAACCTAAAGAATAAGGAGCTTTATGAATTTCTGAGAGTTTTTCTTTACTACTAGTATTAGATGCTATACTCTCAACATGTATTTGCTCTATTGCAAGATTTTCTTGAAGAGATATAGAACATTGTTTAGGTTTACTTGAACCTGATGCTCCTTTCTGCAATGCCTTTCTTTCTTTGATGATTTTTTCAGGGTCAGGTACTGGGTCAGCTTGTGACTTCTGAGGATTTCTCCAAGTATGCCTCAAAAACTTAGCAAAAACTATGAAGTGGAGTCGCCAAGAGGTTCGTCTTTCAGTAGAGTCGCCAGATAGATGATTACAACCAAAAATGTGCCCAGACTTTGTCTATCATCAAAGTTGGATCTATGTCGTCTCACAAGGAAGCTAAGCTTCAGTTTCCTCTCCCCGGCAACGGCGCCAATTATGTTATCACTCCAGGAAACTCTCCTAGGTTGCAGCTTGGAGATGCCTGGTAACATATAATCTTCAATATTGTTCTCTGAACTATTGGAATGAATGATGGTTTGGATCAAGCCAGACAACCATTTAAACTCAGTATTTACTCAAGACTGCATGAACACCCTCAGCTTACAAGGCTTTAGACCACTGATGCTCAATAGTTTGTAGATTCAATGAATAGATGGAGAATACTAACCATGCCGGCAGATGCATATATAAACCCATATGAATGGCTACCTACAGGCAATAAATGAGAATATTGATTGTACCAGCAGATGCATATATAAAACATATGAATGGCTACCTACAGGCAATAAAAGAAGCTTGCAAATCTAATTTATCAACGCAGAGATAAGATGACAGTTATCTGGCATTAGATAGAGAAGAAACATGAACAACTTGTTCAAGTGCAAGATTAGAATAGAAGAGAAAATGGACATTGAACATATAACAGCAAAAGAAGCTTGTATTGCTAATGAATGAAGATAAGAAGTTGAACCCCTATTACATTTAGTTTCTAGCCTTTTATAGGCCTTTTACAATGCTCCTGAGCTCTCAAAGGCTCAGAGTCTTAATCTATCATCTTTGTCTTGTTAACTAACTGATGCTCTAACTAGGCAAGAGTGGGCTTGGAGGTTTCTTCTCCTGGCAAAAGAGTAACCGTATTGGGGTAGTTTGTTGCGATGTCTGGGAGCTCCCTCGTGCCAGAGATGCCCCACAATCGATTCTGTTGTTTTTGGTTGAGCGTTGTCTGCTCCATGATTGTTTGTTTCGAGCTGCATCGTGTTGTGTTGCGTTGTGTTTCTCCATGACTACTTTGTCGGTTTGGGATAAGCTACACGTGCTGTGGCCCTTTCAAATGCTTAATAATGATTGCTTTCTGTTAACATAGAGCAACGCTGCCATATTGTGGACTTCTACCAAAAATAATGATTGTTTCTGTTTTAAATAGAAAATGCTGCAACAATGAGAAATCTTGCCCATCTCTGTCCTTTTCGGACTTCAAAAGTCCTCAAAAATGGTTTATTCCTCTATCGGATCTGCCCTTTGGGTCGCTATCGCCTATCACAAGTGGCCTGATCCCTTGCTTCCTTTGTATTTTGAAATACGCTTGAAAACACTAAAAATACATGAAAATTGGCCTCCCTCCGGACTTCAAATATTATAGATTTCATTCCCAAACCCTTTCAGGTCTGGGACTCATCGCAATCAGCGCTAACAAGCTTCCATTTGTATTTCGTTATATAAAGAAAATACACGAAAATACATTGAAAAAGGCTTGCCCGTGGCCCTGAAATATTGTAAAATAACACTCATAATGCCGTCAGGTCCAGGACTTATCGCAATTGGCACCGCTCCTTAAGGTTTCCCCGATTGCGATCCATCGATGCGATGTGGGCCATCGATCTACACCCGCGATCGACGGTCCACGTTTAATTGCAATCGCAAAACCATACTGTAATCGTTGATACCTCCGCCGATGCGACCCGCCGATCCGATCATCGGAGATCGTTGATCGGCAATGTCTTGCGCCGATTGCCACTGCCCGCCGATCAAATCCGCCGATTGCGATTTGCCGCTTATATCGAGGTCATTGATCAACCAGATCTAATGGCTGCTGTGCATTTGGACTGTTAAGCCTTCAATACATGGTTTTTCATGGTTTTGGAGTGTTTTTAGCCTCCCGATAGTGTATTTCTACCCTTCCAAGGGCTCTCCTCTTGCGCTTATTTTGACATTTGGATGATCTTAAGCAATATTTGGAGACTTTGAGGCATATTTGGATCCATTTTTGGGCCATTTTCCAAAAAGGCTAATAGGAGTATTTAAGGCTTCTCTATGAGAAAGTGCATGAGAAAGATACTCCCCCCACAGTGAAAACATCAGTGGAACTATTCACAAAGGATGATATCAAGCAGGGAATAAAGAATTTAGCAAGCGGTAAAGCAGAGGACATAGACAAGCTTAAAGATGAATTCCTAAAATGGGGCGTTGAACTCCTTGCTCCTCATTTAAAAATAATTTTCAGTGGGATCATCCAAGATATGTTTCTAGGAGAGTGGGCCACTAGATATGTTTCTAGGAGAGTGGGCCACTAGTGTGGTCATTCCTCTCTTTAAGAGTGGAGATATCAATAACCCCTCTAACTATTGCACTATTATGGTCAACGTCCTCATGGGCATGCTTTTAGGGAGCATGATAGAGCAGAGAATCAGAAGTTGGGCAGAAAGTAAAAGGACAAGTAGGATTTAGACCTAGACACTTTACCATTAACCATTGTGTCACCCTTAGACATTTGATAGAGAAAGTTTGGGACAAGCAAGGTGAAACAACCTATTGTTGTTTTGTGGACTTCAAGAAATCCTTTGACACAGTGCCTAGAGACAAACTATGGAACAAGATGGAAGATTTGGGTATCCCAGATGAGTATAGAGCAACAGTTCATAGACTTTATGAGAAGGTTAGAGCTAAAATCAGAACAAGTGAAGGAATGTTTGAATGTTTTGGTAGCGATATTGGTGTTAAACAGGGATGTCCTCTATCCCCCACTTTGTTCGATTTATATATTGATAAGTTGGAAGCTTGGTTAAGCAAAGCGGATGGAGAAGGGGTTCATCTAGCAAGCTATGTGGTAAAGTTGCTTCTATACGCAGATGATCTTATCCTAATCTCAAAAAACATCGCATGGATTTAGAGAACACTTAAGGCCTTAGAACAATTTTGTCCGCAGGTTGGGATGCAAGTGAACATTAACAAGACCAAAATCATGATTTTCTCTTTAAGTAGAAAAGACAAACCAAACACTTTTCTTTTTGAAGGTAGTCCTCTAGAGATAGTGAAAGAATACAAATATCTTGGGATTAAGTTCCACCAGAAGCTCAGTTGGGAGACTTGCAGCACAAAAATAATTCAGGGAGGATGGAGAGCCTCATACTTATTCCAAAATAGGTGCAAAAAAGTTGAACTTTGGAATTGGAAAACCAAGAAAACCCTTTTTGGTTTGTTGGTTACACTGGTTGTTCTCTACAGTTGTGAAGTATGGGGAAGTAGCATGTCAACTTGCAGCTAGAGGCAATTAGAAAGAATACATAAACATCTAATTACTAGAAATCTCAAAGTTAAAGCCACAGTCTTGTACGAAATCCTTTTCGCTGAAGCATGTACTTTTCCATTGGCGGCAACAACAATAACTAGGTAAATAAACTATTTAAATAAGACTAGAAACATGGATAACTAGTATTGGCCCAAGATAGTTATGGAAGAGAGATTAGATCGTAGGAAGAAAACTTGGATGAAGCAAAAAAAAAAAAGTGGTTGGCTATGTAGAATATCAAGCTACATGAATGCCCTAGCACCAACGAAGAAATAAAAAAAAAAATTGTGATGGAAAAATTTAAGACTGCCATGTGGACCAATCACAATGGACGTAAAAAGGCATACTGCATCATAAAGTTCAATCCAACTTGTGACCATGGTGAGAAAACATATTTAGGAGCAGCAATTAAAGGAAAAGCAAGGGTGTTAGTCGCACAATTGAGGACAGGGTCACATCACCTTAGATGTGACACTAGCATGTGGAAGATCCCCAAGGAAGTTTGGGAAGAGAGAACTTGCATTTTCTGCGATAAAGGTGTGGTGGAGACGGAATGGCACTTTGTCATGGAGTGTGCAACATATAAGGATATTCGCATTCAATATGAAAACAATCTAAAGGTTGACAACATGCACCATCTATTTGACAAAGATAAGATCAATCAGATTTCTAGCCTTCTAGTCAAGACTCATAGCAGAAGATCTGACATCAAAAGGAATATGAAGATGAGTTAAGGTTGCTATTTTGTGGGTCCCTTAGGCTGCTCAGCCTTGTGGACGTCATTCAAATCATTCATTTCATTTGTTAAATTCTCTTCAGGCACAAATGATATGAGAAAATAGAATATATTCATGTGTAAAGCGACAAATTCCGAAATTGAAAAGCTGAGGACTCGGTTCCAAGCACGCTTGAACCTCCTATTGAAGAAAAAATGGAAACCCCAACTCCTGAAGAAGTTGGCACGAAATTGGTTGATAACGGTTGAACACAAGTAGTTGGTTGATAATGGTTGAACAGTGGTTCATAATTCAATTAAGAGTTGGTGATGGGATCCAATGGTGAATAATTTTTCAATCTTCTAACGTTGGATCCAATGTTGCAGACCAGTACAAAGTGGCAGCTGAGGGAGTTCTTCTCAAAGGGGAATGCCTTACGACGTAAAAATAAAATGTTGCCTGAAAAAGTTACCCATTTAGGTCCCCCCCAAATAACCCACATTTGTGGAAGGGGTATATGTAGGCAGCTAGGGGTTAGGGTTATAGTGGTAGATGTAATTGACCTTATGCCAAAGGAGCGTCCAAACCAGTCCAATTGTCAATTCCTTTAATAAAAAAAATACAAATAACAACCCACCTCAACCACTCACTCTACCGTTACTTGACAAAGCTAGACAATAAATTGGTGAATGAAATCTCTTGTTAATGGGTCAAGGAACCCACTTCTACAGTTATTTGGTTACTAAAGTGTATGGAGTTATGCAAACTCCAACCCTCTTTGGATTTGAACTTGTAATATTTATAAAATAACTAAATCAATACTTAACCTCTAGCTAAACCAATACACAATCTCTAAAATCAAAATTAAATATATATTAACCTCAACTAAGAAAATTAAAAATAGATTACTCCATTATAAATATTATAAAGTATTATACAAATCCTTAACCTCTAATATTTATAAAATAGTTAAACCAATACATAATCTTTGAAAACACAATTTGTAATTACTTTTAAAATAAATATTTTTATTTTATTTTAAATATTTATTTAAACTTGGGTGCAGACTCAAATACGAAAGTTGAACTGGCATCTACTTAGGTCATTCTTTTTGTGGCAACTTCTTTGAAAATTCCATGGCTTCACATCTCTGGGGACAAGTGTGTGGTGGATTGGTTGTAGCGGAAGGGCCACTTGTGGGTACTTTCCTCAAGCTATTGGTTAAACCATATCTTGCACCTTAAGGTCCCCTTTCAACCTTTACCTTTTCACCACATCTTAAGAGAATGGAACAATCAAGTTGACCTACTATCTAAAAAGCTCTTCAAAAGAAGGAAGGCAATGTCTTTTTTGAAGAACAAAATGGCCTTCAGTTTAAAAGGAGAGGGTCCTTTCAGATTCATTGCAATTTGCAGTTGATCCGGATGGTCAATAGCCCCTAGATTTTCATCTGTATTTTTATCCATCATTTGTATGGGACTCTGTTTATGTCATTTACAATCCTGTTTTTGACTCTAATCTGATATTTTGTTTTTTTTTAAATTGTGCGTCTTAGTCCATTCCTGCTCAGTGTTATCTCCAACTAGTAGACATTTTAACAGCAGATTGGTTGTAATTTTTGTAAAAGACTTTGTTTGTGCTTTGCTAGATTCAAGCAGCCATGATTCTTATGTATCTGTACTCCTATTTTCTTTAATAGACTAGATAAATTATTTATTTGGAAAAAATATATATATATATATACAAAAATATTATAAATATGATGGATCACTCTGTAGGCATGATGGATCGAAGTTAAGAGATTATTTTAATCATAGCATGGAGCCCTGATTTGGTCATTTGGTTAAATTGACCATCCATCTGTAACAGTGAAATTGCCCACCAGTTCCATTCTCTTTCAAAGAGTTCCAGCCATGTAACAGTGAAATTGCTTGGCTGCTACATTCTTTTTCAGAGAACTCAAGAGATCTGCAAGTCATGTGCTTGAGAGAAATTTCATGCACATGGGAGGCTTCACTTTGGTGAGAGCAAGGACAGAAGCTGGAAGGATCCAAATGCCATCTCCACACATCAATCCAGAGGCCACTGAAGGAACAAACATGTCTGCCCTTCTACGGTTGAGTTGCTGCCACACAAACACAATGGCAGTCCCCACACACATATCGATGGCAAAGTAGGCTCCCACAAGGAATGGAATAGCCATGGCCATGGGCAGGGGAATGTACTGAGAAACATGCTTGGGCACCCAGTCTCTAACCCCATTGATCAGGAAAGCAAAAGCAAAAGCACCGTAGCAGATCTGCAAGCAATGGGTTGGCAGAGCACCGAAGCCCTCCACGCCCAGAATGGCCATGTTTCTGTAAACCAGAGCATAGGGCGCCTTGTATTGGCCATTGGGGTTTCCCACATCGAAGGAGATGTAGAAAAGCCAGAAAGTTAGGGGAGCCACGATGCAGCCCATGGCAGCCCCGATCACCTGGCTCACGAACATGGACCTCGGAGATGAAAGCGTGAGGTACCCTGTTTTGAAATCGTGCATCAGATCTGAGGCGCTGGCCAGGATGGATTTCATGACTCCGCAGGCAACGAGGCCCACCAGGACGCCTCCGTTGTCCTTCCCTGCCCACGCTGCAAACACGAACAACGCTACCTTGGAGTAATTGTAGGCCAGGTTCTGATCTGTTAGGCCTGTGCCATACGCGTTGCAGAATGCCAGAATTGGGGCAAACACAGAAGCAATTAGGACGTAGTACCATCTCATTATGTGAGGGAACATGTAGGGTATTGCCACACTGGATATGGCAGCGAGGATCGTGTAGCCGGATACTGCGATCCAGACTGGTATGCTGTCCTTCATGAATACCTCGTTGCGTCGTCTCTCGTCGTATGTTGTAGTCTCATTCAGAGGCGTTTCAGTCCCTGCCCAAAAGAAAAATCGTTATTATATATTTTTACACCGAGAAATGAAATTATTGCAGGCAAGGGAGGGATGTGTTAATGGGAAGTTGAGTGTTGTTGCTCAAACTCTGGGTCTGGGTAAAGGAAAATTTAAGTTTGATGGGTTAGAATTTAAATTGGAGAAACTTCATAATGGAAAATTCCAATTTTATGGGGCAAAGTTGAGAGGCAAATTGCATGATGTTGTTTAAATTTTAGGTGAAGGAAAAGTCCAGTCTTATGAGTTAGGGCTAAGTGGCAAGTGAGAGGTAAGGCTATTGATCTAAACTGTTAGGTAAAAGAGCCAAAAACTCAAGGACAAGCGAGAAGTAAAGCCATCAACTTAGAATTGAGAGGCAAAGCCATTGTGGTAAACTGTGAGCTAAAAGAGCCAAAACTGAGGGACAAATGAGAGGTAAAGTCATCAACCAAGAACTGAGGGACAAGTGAGAGGTATAGAGATCAAGGTACATTGCTAGGTGAACTAATAGCAGTTTTTTCTTTTACTAAGAGTTTAGCTAATAACGCTATATATATTTTAATATTGGTTAAGTAAATTAATTAAAGCTTTTGTTTTTTATGGAGAGTTTCAATAATATTGTGTATTTCCAATATCGGTTAATTAAATGAATTAAAGTTTTTTTTATTAAGAGTTTGAGTAACAATATTATATATTTTGTTCTGAAGTTGTGGTCCAACGGTTAAGGGTGGAGGTTTGATCTCCACCAGTTCTGTGATCAAAATTATGGGCAAGACGAGAGCAGCATGTTCCAGGCACTATTTCTTCAATTAAAAAAAATAATACTATAAGTTTTAATATTGGTTAATTTTTTTCTTAATTGAAAATTTCAAAAATATTCTAAAATTTGATGGACAAAAATAAAATAAAAAAATTAACTGACTTCATCAACTTTTAAATTTCAAAATATTCCCTAACCTCTTATATAAAACATATTCTTATTTTTTATTTATAAATATTTTTTAAATTAATTTTATTTTTAATTTATTATTTATTATTTATTTATAAATATTTTAAAATAAATATCAATCATTTTTAAATTGTATTTTAAAATATCAAAATTACATTTACATATATTATTGATAAAAATGGTTTAAAAAATAATATATTTTAATATTTAATGATTGTGATATATTAAGACTAATATAGTTTATGGGAAAATTTAAAGTGGAAAAAAGCAGGATATAATAAATTTAGTTTAAATATTTGAGAAAATTAAAATTTATATTATTAAGAAAAATTAAAATTAGTTTAAAAATAATTATTTTATTTATTTTTATTTAAATATTTTATAAATAAGATTATTGAGTTTATTTTTTATAAATTAATACATTATTAATATTATTATTATTATAAATATATATATTTTGAAAATGACATTTAGTATCGAGTATATTTGTGTAGGATATGCAATTTAAATAACTATTTTTCATTTTCATTTTTTTAAATTATACAAATTTCTTATTTAAGAAGTATTTAAATCTTACACGCCTCTCAATTTCACTCTGTTTTGATTTTTTTTAATCTCTATTTCATAATAACGCTTTTTTTTAATTACTCATAACTATTGTGTGAATAACTTAAATAGAAGATCTCAAATCCAACTCAATATTTATAATAATAAAAAATCAAAATTTTCTTACCAACCTCCCAATCTCACTCAATTTTTTTTAGATTTTTATTTTATAATAACACTTTTTTTAATTAACCGTGTGAGTATCCTAAATAGTACATCTCAAATCCAACTCAATCCTTATAATAATAAAAAGTCAAATTTTTCTTTTCTTTTTTATATAAAACAATTTGTATAACTTATTATTATATTAAATTGAAATTTTAAAATATATTAAATATATTTTAATATAAAATTAATAATATTTTAAACTAACAATAAATTTAAAATTTCTAGTATGCAATATGTATACAATCTATCTATTTATTTATTTATTATGAGTATGTAACATTGTATACAATCTATTTATTTATTTATTTATTCATTATGAATATGTAACATTGTATACAATCGAGACCCCGGATGCGGGTGGCGGGACGGCAACAATGGGCATGCCACATGCCATGCATGGGCTGCCCCGTGTAAACAATACGGCCTCCATATGAAGGCCGTCAACCAGAACCTGAACCCACTGCTGCGTTTAATGGAGTTAATGGTGAGGGCGGTAGGTTTATGGGGCTGTACAGAGCACTTAATGCGCGCCTGTATCGAGAGCATGAGGCAGAGCATAACAAGAGCAATGGAGGTTGCAGGGAATGTATGTCGGGCGAATTTGGGGAAAGAAGGAATTGCAGAGAGCCGAGGCGGTGGCAGCTCCATCCGCTTCATCGTCGGGTGTCTGGTGGTTACTATCGCCGCCATAGCCTCTCTGGTTGCTGGTCCTGTAGCCGGAAGCACTTGGCTCAATTGCTGGGTGAGAACCGGAATTGGTCCACCTCGCCACCAAGGAACGGGTCTCAGAGAGGAAATTGGGCACCAGAGAAAGATTTGGGAGGTAATTGGTTCAGTCTTCGACTCCAAGCTCACCTGCACACACACAAGAGCAGAATCAGTTTCACCATGGCTAAACTCCGTCAGCGACAGCCGTGTAGAAGAAGTCCAGCTAGAGGCTCCTCCTCGCGAGCTCCAGCAGTGGATGAACATCACCACTGTTGTTGCTGCTACTGCCATCGAAGAGCCAAAGCCACTCCACTTCCAATCAGCCAGTTTTTGGAGGTTGGAAGTGCTGATGAGGACAAATCAGAACTTCCCTCCTTTGGCTCAGTGGTTTTCACATTGCCGAAGGCTGAGAGCTCCCCAGGGCTCAGTGCCCACATCTCAATTATGTTTACCAGAACTCCGGAAGGAAATGGGGAATCTGCCCCTCAAGACCCGCAGAAGATGCAAGAGGAGGGCAAAGGCAAAGAAATTGTCCATGGATTACCGGAGGCAGGGGAACATAGCTCCGCTTTGGAGCCACCAGCGTCTGAGGCTGGTCAGCACGAAACGTCTCCTCCGTTGGGGCCTGCTCCTCAGGGTATTGAAGACGAGACATGGCGCAAGATGTGGAAGGGTAAACCAGAGGGAGAAGGCTGGGCGTACATCGTGGAGGACAACAGCCTTGCCGGAGAAGCTGATGCCTTCGCGTCCCTTCCTTCTTCCTCAACACATCGAGAGGATCAAAATTGACACGGGTAATTCTCTCTTGCGCTTTCGTTTTGATGGCTGGAAGTGGTTGTCTACCTATTCGCCTGCTGTAATTTTGTTTGGAAGCTGGTCGGGTCTCATTCTCAATGGGTCAATTCTCAATTTCAATTTTGTCGGGTTGCTCAATCAATCCCATCTGGTAATTCGCCCCTGGTTATTAAGTCAATCCCATCTGGCGATACGCCCCTGCGTGGGCAGTAATGTTTTGAATCCTCCTCCTGAGGCTCCAATGGAAGCCCGCTGATGTTTATGTCTGGTTCTGCTTATATGGTCTGGTGCTGCCCCTGCGTGGGAGCGTTATATCAATGCCTGGTCTGTTTTGTTTTGTGAAGGCCTTCCCGAGAGGGAGACCTCAGAATTTGGTTTTTGGTTCCCAGCGAGCTCTCAGAAGCCCTGGAAGACTTGCCTCACAGTTTGTAATTTTCACTTGTACAGTTAATATATGAATTAGATAGCTTTTACGTAGAAAAAAAAAAACATTGTATACAATCTATTTATTTATTTATTTATTACGAGTATATTTATTTATTATGAGTATGTAACATTGTATACAATCTATTTATTTATTTATTTATTTATTATGAGTATGTAACATTGTATACAATCTATTTATTTATTATGAGTATGTAACATTGTATACATATTGCATACTAGAAATTTTAAATTTATTGTTAGTTTAAAATATTATTAATTTCATATTTAATATATTTTAAAATTTCAATTTTAAATAATAATAAGTTATACAAATTGTTTTATATAAAAAAAAAAAAAAAAAAAAAAAAATTGACTTTTTATTATTATAAGGATTGAGTTGGATTTGAGATGTACTATTTAGGATACTCACACCATTTGGTTTCCCTTACAACATATTTTATTTTGTTCAGGAAGGTTTTATTTGGTGGAGTAGACAATCCTCATCTTGGAGATCGTTGTTCATTATCAGGAAGTGGAAGAACGCACACATTTTCCAAGACTCTAAGGAACCTCTCCATGCTATTCTGCAGCGTATATTGGTTTGCCATGCTTCCTTTCATCAGAATGCCTCTCTGCCAAACATGTCTGCTATATGATGCAGCAGGGTGTTGCTCCTACAAGAGGTTTTATCCCTCCAGATTGTCAGTATCATGTTTTTTGGATCCTCTTTTCCATGGCCAGGCATATCTGCCCCTTCTTCTTTATATGTTTTTGCATGAATCTGTATATGGAACTGTCAAGTGTTGACATGTCTCTGTCGAGCTTTTTGAACATCTGGTTTTGTAGATGTGTAGTATATGTTACTTCTCTCTTTTTAGAGTGTTTTAGATCTGGTCTATCTGACATCTATTTTTTGCTAAGGATGATAGGCTTATATCGCCTCAATGGATTATCTGTATGCTTTTTCTGAAAGGGAGACTGGGCATTTCTATGCCTCATCCGAATCTCGAATATGTATTGATGATCTTTATATACTCTTAATATAAAGCTATGTTGGTTTTTTTTCTCTGAAAAAAAAGTGTCTATGTTGATACTCTAACTTATATAAAAATTGAAGTGTACATGTCGTTAACTTTATATAGAAAAGAAAGTCTCCATGTTGCATAGTCACATACTCTGATTTCCAGGTTAATCAACTTGTACTTGCCCATGTGGAAACCAGCTTTTAAAATGTAATGCATCCATTTTTAATACATTAATTAATTTTAAAAAAAAATACAAAACCCAAAATGCAGATGTCAGTGTTTATTGAATAATAATTTAAAAAGAAATACACAACCAAAAATGCAGATGTCAATGTTTATTGTATAATATTTTAAAAAAAATACAAAACCCTACATTAATTAATTTAAAAAGAAATACAAAATCCAAAATACAGATGCCAATGTTTATTAAATAATAATTTAAAAAGAAATACACAACCAAAAATGCAGATGTCAATGTTTATTGAATAATATTTTAAAAAGAAATACAAAACCCAAAATGCAGATGTCAATGTTTATTGAATAATATTTGAAAGTGCAACAAATTTAATGTTTCCACTTCATATAAATTAATGTGCATACTCTATCGTACTTTCTGTTTGAATAATATATATTCAAATTAATGTGCATACTCTATCGTACTTTCTGTTTGAATAATATATATTCAGTATCACATACCCCCATGTTAACTAAGTTGGAAGGTTTTGAATGCTTGTTAATGTTAATTTTAATGGGGACAACAGATTTGAAACTCCATGATAAGATTGGTATCTGGAGAGGTTTTAAACCTCTGGAAATATTAAATATTATCCAAATTAGATTTGGATTAATGCAGATCCTAGTATCCAGATTAAATTTGGATTAATGCAGATCCTAGAGTGAATATGGCAGATCCATATTAACTAATTAGGGAGGTTTTAAATCCTTGTTAATCTGAAATTTTAGTTCAGATAACAGAATTTAAACTTAAGAATTGAGGGTGGTATCTAATTTATAACCTCTGGATACATTACATATCCAAATTAAATTTGAAAATCTATCCTAGTCTGAACATAGAACCAGATCCATATTAACCAACTAGGGAGGTTTTAAATGCTTGTTAATTTTGATTCAAAGAACGGATTTGAAACTCCAGAATTGATATTGGTATCTGCACAGATATGAAGCTTCTATTTGAACTAATAAGCATATATCCTAGTCTGAAGATATCACAGATTCGTATTAACTAACGAGGGAGGTTTTAAATCCTTGTTAATTATAATGGGAAAGCCAAATTAAATTTGAACTACTATGAATCTATCATAATGTGTATATATATCACAAATCCATATTAGCTAATCCGGGAGGTTTTAAAGCCTGGTTAATTTTATTGGGAAAACAGATTTGAAACTCCAGAATCATAATGTGAATATATCACAAATTCATATTAACGGGGCAGGGAGGTTAAATACTGGTTAATTTTACTGGGGCAACCGATTTGAAACTCCAGAATTAAGTTTGAGTTTTTAAACAGAAAAGTTTTTGAATATATTGGAGTCAATTAGATTGAGTTTGAATATATTGGAGTCTATTTCGTTCGGATGTTTAGGAAGAATGATTATTATCTTTTTCACTCAAATTCAATTTTTTATAATATATTAAATTTATATAGAGTATATTAGTATAATGGCTTAACACTAATGTAGTTAAACTTATATGAATTTAACACTCTGAATGTAGTTAAACTTATATGAATTTAATACCAACATAGGAAATTGGGAAAATATGTCCATCTCTGATATGGTTGATACCAAGACCAACAATATATGTCTCAGATGTTTTTATTTAACTAGCATAACTGGGGATCACTTATAAAAAGCACCACTCTGTACAAACCTCTGTATTTTTAATGGGGTTTCTATCTTTTTAAGGCCTCACGATGTAATGAAGTTTCCTCCCTCCTATAAAGGTTGTTTAGCATCTCCTTTTTCTGTGTAAATATGATCTCCTAACATTTTGAAAGAATGGTAACTATTTGTTGCAGCCAGATGAATGAGTTGCCTTTTACGTTCTGGTATGTCATAGGCGATAGTGGATGCATAAATGAAAAAAAAAAATACCCTAATATAAATTCATCATCTTCATTGTAAATTTTTTAACATAAATTCATCTTCATTGTAAATTTTAAACAATTGGCTTTAGTTCAAATCTTTTAAACCATTTATCTTAACCCAGATCATTTAAATAACAAGAAATTTGCACTCGGGTTTTGAAAATCTCTCTCCATACTTGACAAATCCTAAAAACTCACCATTAATTTCAGTGATTGGGATTTCCTGCATCCTCTGCCTCCGCTGTACATACATGGTCTTGAGAGTGATGTATATAATTTTCACAAAGTTATACAGACCATCTCCTAGAATGAGGGCTATGCACACAAAAACCTGTCACAGAGCCTTCCCTGAGTAACCAAAACGAATGAGGAATTAATCAATGGAGAAATATACACTTCAATGCCAGTATCGTACGTAATACCTTGTAGCCATTTAGGCTCTTCATGTTGCTTTCTGGAAGGTCTTCTGGGAACCATTTGCCTTTTTTACTGTTAATCAAAGGCCACATGAGACCCCACGAAGCCACCGCTCCAATAAGCAGTGATATATTGACAATATGTGGGCAGATCATCCCTGCTCCCACGTATGTCGTGCTAAAATCGAAGTAAAAACTGCGATGGGTAACATATATCAGATATTGCATAAAGCCCAATTCGGAAACATTTTTATCAGCTTTGTAATCAGAAAATTCACCTCTGTTTCCAAGCTTTCAGGCCAAAGGTAGGGAAATTTACGAAGCCGCAATCATCACCACCGGTGAAGAACCACTGGAAAAATCCCCAGAAGAAACTGAATGTGAAGAATTTGGCAAAGCATCTGATTTGCTTCCTGCATATAGATCACCAATGGCATAAATTTTATCACGTGATTAATCCCGTGATTGAAAGACTTGCATCAGACAAAGGCATTGAACTAGATTTCAATCTCATAAACACATGCTACTTCTTAACTTGAATTTATTAATCACCCTGAACAATTAGGAAAAAATCATAAACCATTTTAATTCCGAATCTATTAAGCAAAACTGGTGAGACTACTTGCAAATAGATCTACTTGGTAAATTTATTTCAAAATCAAATCTATCTACTTGCAAATCTATTCCAAAATCAAATTGCTTCCAAACACAAAAACTCGCAACACTGGTGGGACTACTTGCAAATCCATTCCAAACACCAAAACTCCATGGACCGAAGTTGATGATGGGACTTGCTTTCATATTGTTGGTATCCTCCTACACTATGGACATATAGGTGATGCCAATCCATTGCAAACACCAAAACTCCAGAAGCCAAAATTAATAATAAGACTTCTTTTTCAAAAATGAAACTTCTCTTCATAAATCTATACCAGATCACCCATTAGAGAAGCAATGATAAGACTTATATAAACCTTACTTTGCTAATTTGTCTCCCTGAGGTGTGTGGAAACCGTTGATGAGCACAGCCGTTGCAGTACCGCTTGGATAAGTTAGCTTTTCGTTAATAATCAGTACCTGAAACCATTACAATCCGCTAAATTCAAGCAATTTGGCAATGGCTATGATAACCAACATTAATATGTTATGAAAACTAAGTCCATGGCTAGTATTAATCACCTTTCTGAGAGGTACCAAAACTAAAAGGCCACCGAAAGTGACAAGGAAAAGGAACCCAATCATCCAGCCAATGCTGGGCTGCTTTATTGTATTGGGAGTATTCCCTTCAACATCAATTCCTGCTTGTTCATATGTGTGCCTATTCATTCCCAGCAAATAGGATCCAAATCCACCTGAGAGCTTTAATCAACAGAGATTATCTTGAGCCTCAAAAATGCTTTCCCTAGTATCTCAAATTACTTAAAACTACATGTACTCAACAGAAATAGTCTTAATCGCAATGAGTGTGGTGAGCACAATGGCGTACCTCCATAGGCAGTGCTATAACAGGCCACAACGCAGGTCTGTATAACAGTGTTCTCCTGTCTTGTGAATGGAGCATTCAATAACCCAGCCTTGTCCAATACTTTGCTCCAACTTCTCATGAAAACAAAACCCAACAGTCCAGCAGAGATATTCATGGTAGTGGCCAGTCCAGTGGTGAGATTGAGCTTCATCATTATGATACTGAACATGGTTCCCACCAGAAAGCTCACGAAGATCCCTCGGAGAGTAATCTGCTCCCACCATGGAGGCACCTTCTTGCTGTCAAATAATTCTTCTATACTTAACCCAACTTCCCTATCTTTCCTCAAAGCCTCTGCAGTTCGATCTTTCTCCCCATTAATCTCCCCCACTTCTGCGTCGCCGTCAGCTTTCAGATTCCTGCTTCCCATAGAAAATTTATTATTATCACCGTCTAAATACCTCTTGACAAGCCCCCTCCCCTCATCTATCTCACGATGATCAGAATCCATCTCTATATGCTCTGAATACACACAAAAGCCTGGATCAAATCACTCATTTAACAAGCAAAATCTCCATGTTCAGAGTCTCCTTGCGACTGTCAAACTGATCTGAGACTACCACTCTATAAATACATGGAGCTGAACGATTAGATTCCTGATGTGTGGTGGTGTGTAAATATCCCATTTGAAGAAGCGCGATTTGTCTCTACCCAAACCTGTTATTGAGTCAAACTTGTGTACCTTAGCCCTCAGGCCCACTGGGGTTCCTGAACAGAGCCCGCCAAACATCTCACAATCGTATCCAAAACTTTCTAAAAGCAAATATTATAATCTTGGTATCAAAATACCTTTTTGAAATTCCACAGCTGCACTCCAATGATTATAGGAAATAATAAAAAATTGGGACAATTTTGCAAGAAGTTTGTCTTATGTACCTGAGATGCTCGAGTCTTTCTTTGCCAACCCCTTTGTTGGTTGCGGAACTGCAGGCAATGGGCTGGGAGAGCACCGAAGCCCTCAACGCCCAGAATGGCCATGTTTCTGTAAACCGGAGCATAGGGCGCCTTGTATTGGCCATTGGGATTTCCCACATCGAAGGAGACGTAGAAAAGCCAGAAAGTTAGGGGAGCCACGATGCAGCCCATGGCAGCCCGGATCACCTGGCTCACGAACATGGACCTCGGAGATGAAAGCGTGAGGTACCCTGTTTTGAAATCGTGAGTTACCCTCGCGCCAATCGGAGCGACTCATTGTGTCTCAGTCGCGCCAGTGTTATTATGGAAAGTTTTTTAAATTAAAGTCGAAGCTTCCAACTCTATAACCTCCATAACGAAAGTTTGGTAAATGGTTTCGCCCAAAGGGATCGAGGATGACAGTTTGGGCATCTTTCCCTTATAATGATGGAATTACCTCAAAAGATAAGTCTTACTCCCATGAGAAGAGGATCCATCTCCCATTTATATTTCCTATACAAACCTTCCTTTTTCCCAAGCACAAACTAGTGTTAATCACAGTTGATAGTTTTGGCTAAGTGTGAGTGTTATAGTTGCGAAGTGTTGATGCTATTTTGGAGTAAACAAGCAAGCTATTACTAGTTGTAGCTATCTAGTTGTGTCGAGGGAGAAGTGTGTTTTGATTTGGAGTGAAACCTAAAAGGAATAGCTTTAAAACTATTTTGGAGCGAAACCCAAAGGGAATAGCTTTAAAACTAGTGTTGTTTGAAGCCATCGTGGAATGCTAGCAGAGGTGTGTAAGAGCCTAGTCTTGTCAGAGGAAGACTGCAACGTCAAGACGAATGGTTGTAATCTCTCTTTGATATTAATATATGCAACTATCTTTTTGTAATATTACATATCCATGTCTTAATGTTTCTTGACTTGTTACGTAAGTTGAATTGCATTTTGTCTATTATTATGTTTGTATGTTGTTGTTGTTTACTTGTTACAGGAGTTTGAAGAAGGAAGCGAGAGGTTGTTGGAGCGAGCAAGTGAGGACATCATCAAGCAAGATAAATGACCAAGAGGTAGGCCCTCTTGATTGATTCTAACGTAAGGAAATCTTCCATAGAATGTATATGTAGTGGCTAGACCCATTATCAGGCTAGAGGAATTCATTCGTATCCGCACTTATAATTTTACTTCACCACAAATTGGCGTACAAGAAAATCCCTTTCGACCTCAAAAATGTTGGGGCCACGTTTCAACAGGCAATGTTCTACGTGTTTCATGATATTCGCAACATTCTCCAGCCTTACTTAGATGACCTTCCTGCCCATTATCATAAGCGCCAAGACCACCCAGACCATCTCCAGCAGATTTTTCTACGCTGCAAACACTATAACATTCGGTTAAATCCACACAAATGTGTTTTCTACGTGGAATCAGGACGACTCCTTGGCTTCATCATTTCCAAGGACGGTATTCGCCTGGATCCGCTCAAAGTCGAGGCCATTGTAAATTTACCCCCTCCTTCTTCACTGCACCAACTCTAGAGCCTACAAGGAAAGGCCAACTTTCTTCGTCGTTTTATACCCAACTATGCCGGGCTAGCCATAGGATTTACCCGGTTACTCAAACAAGGAATGCCCTTTGCATGGGACGAGGTGGCCCAAAAATATTTTGATGATCTTAAGGTTGTCCTCATAAATGCTCCTTTGTTGCATCCGCCGAACTATTATCGAGATTACTTCCTTTACCTAGTCGTGGCCCCTGACACCATTGCTATGGTTTTGGTCCAAGACGACGATGAAGGCAGCGAACATGTAATCTACTACCTTAGTCAGAATCTCCTCAACACTGAAACGTGTTATGCACATGTCGAGAAGTTGGCTTTGGCTATCGTTCAGGTTGTTCAACGCTTTCGGCACTATATCCTTTTACGTACGACTACAGTGATTTCTAAATGCAACCCTATGACCTATATCCTGACTCGTCAGTTGTTGGGGAGCAAGTATTCTAAATGGATCGTTATCTTGCAAGAATTCAATTTGATCTTCACTATGGCCAAATCTAAGAAGTCACTTGTTTTCACTGAACTAATTTGTTCCCTCCCCTCCAAGGCTCTCCATGTTGGTGCAGATGAACAACTTCTAGATGAGACCATTTTCCCGATTAGCACCTTTGATCAATGGTACAGTGATATCATCATGTATCTCCAAACCTCCATGTTCCGGTCTGCGTTGACCAAGGATGATCATCGAAGGATTCAGCATCATTCCCAACCCTACCGTATTATTGGCGATACTTTATACCATGTCGGTGTCGATTTTGTTCTTCGTCGATGCCTCACGATCGAGGAAGCTGAAAGAGCTTTCAATGATTGCCACTCCGGGGCATGTGGTGGTCATATGTCTGGTTACGCTACGACGCAAAAAATCCTTCACACTGGTTATTTCTGGCCGTCTATCTTCAAGGACTGCATTCTTGATGTCCGTAAGTGCCACGAATGTCAAATTTACCAACGCAAGATGCGCGCCCCACCCGCTCACCTACACCACATCATTATCGTTGGTTCCTTTGCCAAATGGGGCATCGATTATATGACATGTAACCCTCGTTCAGCCGAGGGGCATGGCTATATTATTGTCGTTGTGAATTATTTCACCAAATGGGCCGAAGCGATGCCTACATATTCTGCAAATGGTAAAACGGTGGCTCAATTCCTTTTTAACCATGTTATTTCTAGGTTCGGCATACCCCAAGCCATTGTCACAAACCATGGCTCCCATTTCCGAGATTACATGATGGCAGAGCTGACTTTTGCATTGGGTTTGCGCCACGATGGCTCAACCCCATATTACCCTCAGGCCAACGGCCAAGTTGAAGCCGTTAATAAGGTTTTGGTCACAATGCTTCAGCATACTATTGGGATGCACAAGTCAAATTAGCATCTCATGCTCTTTTCAACTCTGTGGGCCTACCGAACTTCAACCAAAGACGCAACTAGTTTCACACCATTCTAGCTGGTCTATGGTCTAAAATCAACATTGTCGATTAAATGCGAGGTTCCTTCACTCAAGTTAGTTGTTGAACTCCTCCTCGAAAGATCGCCTCAAGAGGCACACCTCTTATATTTAGAACGACTAGACGAGACTCGTTATCTTGCTGCCTTGGTCATCAAAGCACAAAAGAAACGGGTCAAATCCCATTTCGATCAGTCAATCCCCCCTCGCGCATTCTCTAAGGGTGATTTGGTCCTATTATATGACCAAGCTAACAATAAGCTAGGGGCAGGCAAGTTCGAACCTATGTGGCATGGGCCCTACATTGTAAAACATGTTTTACAAAAAGGTGCCTATGAACTTATTGATTATGAAGGAAATCCTCTCGATAAGCCCCGAAACGGGCTTTACCTCAAAAAGCACTATGTTTAGGTCATCTTGCATGGTTAGTTATGTACATTAGTGTGTGATTCATTTTTGTACAACGTGGTTTTATTTGATAGTTTTCAAACAACTTTCTTGTTTACTATGCTTTCCTTGCTTTGCAGATGTCTACGACTCCTCATGTTGGTTTTGTCGATGGTGCTTGTCGCAGTACCCGAAACCTATCATCCGCAGCATGGCCTATCTATGACCCTAACGGTGAGTTGATTGACCTTCAAGGTATCCGCCTAGGTCGTACAACCAACATCATTGTTGAAACAGTGCGGTCATCGAACTGTTGTCATAAGCCATCGCTCTGGGCATTAGAGAACTCATTGTCAACCTGGATTCACAGCTTGTCGTCCTTCAACTCAACTGACGATATTCCGTGAGGAACCCTCAAATATTACGAATGTATCTCCGTATCCATCTAATGGAAAGACACTTTGATTATATTACATATCATCATATTCCTATACATATGAATACATTGATAGATGCATTAGCTAATTACGTGTTGGATAGACATTTACGAAACATGTAAAAGATAAGACAAACCATTTGTACCATAATAGACAAGAAAATACAACATATATATATATATATATATATATGGTGAGAATGTTTGATACATCAGAACCCCAAAAAATAATATGTGTGTCTACAATAACATCAGCGGCTCGCGAGCCTCATACATCTGTGGCACGCAGGCCTCAAAAAATATGTAAATGTTGGACCTAGGAACTAATCAGCATGGTGTTCATGGTAGCACGAGACGGCTTGTGAAACGCAACTCAGTAGTCGGAAAATCCAATCTCAAACTCCCACTGTGTGCCTTTGGTACCGACAGGGCATGTCTCCTATCCAAGCATACTCTGGGATACCATGAGTTAACCCCTCTAGGTTCCTTGGGATGTCCTCCTCGTTGTCACTCCTTTCCTGATAAGAGGCGACAACATAAATAGGGCGGGGGATGCGCCTGGCTATCGGGGACATCCCGGCTAGCCGCTCTGGTCCAACGTCTGCATAAACAAAAGAAATTTTATAAGCACACATATACCAAAAACAATTAAAAAATCTCAAAATTAAAAAAAATTGATTTTTTACCTTCGTTATCGAAGTCCTCTCTGTCTCGTAAGGGCATATCTAGATCTCCATGGAAATCAGTGTCGTTGTATGGCCAATCCTCCATGATGATCTTCTCTCGTCGTAACCATGAGAAGAATGCAAGTCGGTATGACATGTGCTGACCCCCAGTGATCCTCGACATCAAATGACTCCAACGGCCATCTGCAGATCGCATGGCGTAGGAGGATTTACCTCAGTCAACTGATACTAGAACAATGGCACTCATTCTAGGAAGAAGGTCACAAGTACATATCTGAAGCCAAATTGCTTCAGATTCCCTGCCTTGGCCTTGGACAACTGGCACCTGATGTTCATCTTCATGGCCTCTGCCCAATTGAAGATCGTAGGAGCTGTGCAGTCAATAGCATAAAGGAACTTCGACTTGTTAGTCTCATGTTCCGCTTGGGACCCAACCACTATGTTGATAGTCAACAGAAGCACCCTCAATGTCAAATCCCGCACATTGGAAATTTCTATCTTCCCACTCTTGGATTTCAGGGCCTCAGGGCAGTGTTCAGCAAGCAGGGAAGATATACTTACCCCAATCGGACATGACCCATACAAGTTCACTGGTTCACCTCTGCGAGACAATCCAGTGATGAAGTAGATATCTGAAATTGTGAACTCCAACTCCTTGTCCCTAATGAAAAAAATATCCCGATTAATGTCCCAAAGGCTTATCAAGTATTGAAACAACTCAGGATGGGCCTGCATCCCTGGTGTAAGGAAGAATTTGAGGAGCCCGCAAGCCCTCAAAGCCTCCAAGCAATTTGGATCATTCATTTCCTAGCTGTCAACATCTTCATGTTCCCTTTCCTTCCAATCCACCATTTTCGGTGATTCTCCCCTGCAAAAGCCATTAATTTGAGTCAATAATCATCCTTGACAAATAAAATTCAAGATTAAACGATCAATTTTTTAGAACATATGGTTTTTCCCTATCCATAGCATCGGTGCGCCTATTTTAAAAACAATTGTGCCGATTGGCATGGATGGCTTTGCAAATCACCTTCGGCCAGCACGATTCCGAGCCTAGAAATCGTGTCGATCGAGGGCGAAAAATATTTTCAAAAACCTCCCTAAAAATAAAAATAAAAAATGGCTAAAAATAGAAATAAATAGCATGAAAATGGAGCTCAAGGCTTTGGTTGTTACTTGGAACTGATGGCTCGTCGATTGACCTCCTGAATCTCTCGCAATCTGCTCCGGCACAATTAGGGCAAAAGTGGGTAAAAAGTCTTCACAGGAAAGGTAAAATAGTAAATGGTAAAAATATATTTACTTTTCCCCCTTTTATTCATTTTTTTATGAAAATATAAGGTTTTGTAAATATTTTTGACCTATTTTGCCTTAAGGACTCGATAATACACTTTGCCTTACTTGTGCAACAACAGGTGATGGATGTTCGACGATGACGATGAGTCACGTTTCAGCTCTTTTCTCGACTCATTAAACTCATATGAAAAGATTACCGAGCATTTTTTCCCTTTTTGATTCGTTAAAGAGAATAAAAATGGGGGGTATGCTTTCAGCTCTTTTCCGACCCTTTAAAAGCGAAAAGATGGTCGAGCCCTTGTTGTTTCGAACTCGTTAACGGATACGAAACGTCGTGTACCCAGTATATGTTTACCCCTTTTTTAGGCTGGGAGGCACTATTGATGGAAAGAGACTTTAGGGGGAAACCAAAATCCATTTTCCTTAAAAAATATCGATCTTGAGGCCTGTGGGTTATGGGCCCACTAAGCCTATCGGAAGCATTTCTTTAGGCTCTAAGCCTTTTAAATCATGGACCATTCCACTATCGGGTCTTTTACCCTATCGAAAGCTTTAAATTATGCATTTAAGCCTTAAAGCCCCGATCAATACATATATTGGAAAAAACACGGTCAAGGGATTTACAAAGGGAAACTCCGCTCCAATCCTAACAGTCGGACCTCAAATCTTTATAAGCCGCAACTAGAATTGTCGGCGGGTCCACACCATTAATTGCTCCACAACACTACTCCGATCTCGATACCCGATCGCCAATCAATTTATCGGCAATATTGCCATATCGCCCATCGGCGTATCGGCCATTGCTCCTCCACTGCTCTTTGACCTCTCCGACATGTGATCGTTGATCGCATCTAGACTCTCGTTCCGATGGTCCATGATCCATCGCTTTATTGTTGATCGCTCCCCTCTATGGTCGAACCCTATACCACATCAAAGTGCCGATCCGATCATTCCTTCCAGACACGATAAAGTTTAGGATCCCATCTATAAAATTTCATGTCCGGATTTCTAAATTAGACTATGTTTTTACTGTTTCTTAGTGTAACTGAAATTCAGCTTGTCTTCGATGGATTTCTGCACTTAACTCATTCTCTGCCACACTCCACTTGAGACACGACATCACTCATATTACAACATTTCATTGGATCGCCATCGATCCTACCGTGATCGATGGTCGATCAACGCACTCACAACTTGGGATTTAAGCCCTCGGCACACATATGCATAACAGAATTGAAAAGAGACATAATACGCAGACCCAAAACACGTATCTATTATAAACACGATACGATTACAGCTAAGGCATTTCATCCTTAGAACAGTCTCCTACTCAACTACATTGCATCTATCTCTGATTTCACAGTTTCTATCTATTTCTCTACCTCTCCTCCTGAACGCGTAGGTTCATCACACATATATTTATATGAAAACATTGGATCGAATCACTGTGAAGGATCCGATCACATCCTTTCCTCAAAACTCTCAACTAATTGCATACATGGCAGAATACATTTAATGAAGTCTTCTAGAGACTCATCGTTTCCATCAAATTAACTCCTCTTATAACATAATTTGTCCCTGTTTTTTCAATGGTCCACGTCCTCCTCTTTCTTCGCTTTGGATTCCTCCTTTTGACTAACAGCGTTGGATGCTCCTGCATCAACTATTTACGAAAAAGGTACTCCTTGACTGAAATGGTCAAGCGGTTCTCTCGAGTATCGTTTTCTACCTTTTCGAACTCGAGAGACACAAATGTACGAAAAGGGACCATGTGGAGTTTTCTTTTACGTGTCTTTTTCAAACTCTCTAAACATGAAAAAGATACCGAGTTACACCTTTGTCGGATTCGTTAAACTATTAAACGACATTGGATTCATCACCATGACAAACATGGGCTTCTTCTTCCTAGGGGTCGTTAAACTTACTAGGTCGGATTCATCCTAAGGATGAACTTACAGTGCAAGCATATGTTATCCCCTTCGAGCTTGCGATTAAAAAATAATTGGGGTACTCACCAAAAATGGTGGGGGGGAAATTTGGAAATCGATCAGTCGTGTCGGTAGCTCACTCTTGAACATGACACTCTTTGCTTCGTGTTGGGTTGAGACATCCTCCTCTGTATCGTTGACCTTCCTGGGTTTGGGCCGTTCATTTTTTCCTTCCATTTGATCTCTGCCACGTCGTCATGACCAGCAATCCGATGGATCCAAAAGCTACCAAACTTCCAGTTTTATCATTGATATGTTCAAGACTTGTCCTTCTGCAGTTACACTTACCTCTAATTCTCTGTGTCATCCAAAATCATTTTTCATCCTCTCGTCTCGCGTCGATGATGTGGGATTCATTATGGCCTTCTTTCGACACGATCGCTTTCCGTCGACTTCAACTCATTATTCAGAAAGTTGACCGAGGGACTCCCTTCCAGTACCTTAGAGCTTGCATGCCCTAATGGCAAGTTCTTCGCACTCGATGACAAGTTCACATCATTGGCTTTCGATCGAGTGATTTCACGGGTGTTCGACTTCAGTTCTTGTATTCACATTCCATGAATTGTGTTGATAGTACCTTGAGGACCATTGTCATTATTGGTGGTTTCTCTCGCGCTTGTTAATAGTTTACATCATTGACTGGTAATCAAGCGACTTTCTAGCATGTTCGACGTCAACACATCCATTCGCATGCTAGGATATGTACTTTGATCAGGTCGTGTTGGAGCGCAAGACCCTGGACTCAGATCACAAAAAGTCCAGGTTGCGAAGTGATGTGACATGGTTATGTTGATATGCATGTATCTTTCAGATGGCTAGCTGCGACCAGACCATGAGTTATCATATGTGATCCTTCTCATTATTGGATGGCTGCGACCATACCTTGGTTTCATTATGATCCCCCTTGACGGATGGCTGCGCCCATACCTGGATCCATTTACATGATCATTCTCTGGATGGTTGTGTCCATGCCATGATTCATGTATCATTTGACAGAGATCTCAGTTTATGTATATGTATCTGTACTTGCTTGCAGGTTTTCCGACGGCAGACCGGTTCCCCACACTGATTTATAAAGCATTTCATCCCTCACTCCAGCTTGGCCTTCACACTTTAGGGGGCATCTATTACATAATATTTTGTCATTGTCCCTGTACTCCCCATTCCTTGATCCTGGAGGACCTTTACAGTGAACCCCGCATGCTTTTCCTTCATGAAGAAACTCCCATTGTGTCCCTCTTCATGAGCAGATAAATTCCCTTTTGCATCATTTCCCTTGAAACTTCTGTTTTGCCCAGTTTACAAGACCGGCGCTAATGACCTTTGTCTCCCCCGCACCGATGTGTAGAGATTAGCACTACTCCTCGCGTCGACCGGAGCAAATGAGCTATGTCTCAATCGCGTCGGTCCTGTTATCGAAAGTTTTTCAAATTAGAGTCAAAGCTTTTAGCTCTAGAAGCTCCATAACAGAAGTATGGTAAATGGTTTGGCTGGATAGGGTCGAGGATGACAGTTTGGGCTCCTTTCCCCTATAATGATGGAACTACCTCAAGGGATAAGTCCTTATCCCATGAGAAGAGGATCCATCTCCCACCCATATTTCCTATATAAACCTCCCTTCTTCCCAAGCACAAACTAGTGTTAGTCACAGTGGATAGTTTTCATTGAGTGTGAGTGTTATAGTTGCAAAGTGTTGATGTTATTTTGGAGTAGA
This sequence comes from Pinus tabuliformis, assembly GCA_031772625.1. NCBI lineage: Eukaryota > Viridiplantae > Streptophyta > Pinopsida > Pinales > Pinaceae > Pinus > Pinus tabuliformis. The sequence goes on from CM062815.1 coordinate 828,383,784, forward strand.
CAAGCAAGTTATTACTAGTTGTAGCTATCTAGTTGTGTTGAGAGAGAAGTGTGTTTTGGTTTGGAGTAAAGCCTAAAGGGAAAAGCCTTAAAACTATTGTTGTTTGAAGCCATCTTGGAATGCTAGCAGAAGTGTGTGGGAACCTGGTCTTATCAAAGGAAGACTGCAACGTCAAGACGAATGGTTGTAATATCTCTTTGATATTAATATATGCAACTATCGATTGATTTCCTACACGTTTTGTAATATTACATATCCATGTCTTAATGTTTCTTGACTGTTAAGTAGGTTGAATCGCAATTTGTTTATTATTATGTTTGCATGTTGTTGTTGTTTACTTGTTACAGGAGCTTGAAGAAGGAAGCGAGAGATTGCTAGAGCGAGCAAGCGAGGACATCATCAAGAATGTCAAGCGACCAAGAGGTAGACCCTCTTTATTGATTCTAACCTAAGGAAATCTTCCACAGAATGTATCTGTTGTGGGTAGACCCATTATCGGGCTAGAGGAATTCATTCATGTCTGCACTTATAATTTTACTTCACCACAGGTGGTCCTAACATAACTCCAACATATTTCTTATTAGTCTGTGTAAATTCGAAGACCCCACATGACACGTTTCCTTGGCCCTTGGACATCTAAACACCCCAACAATTTACGGACGAGCAACAAATTATTTCTCTAGGATGAAAAAAGGCTAAGACATGGTGGAAAATGAGGTGGCACATAGAGAAGAAACAACAAATCAATAGAAATCACACACATGGAATTAAGGGTTCTCTAGTAGGGATGCATCACCTCTGTGCAATGACCACAAAATTTTTCTAGTGTGCACAAGTTATTTTCTCCGAGGAGACGGGCCCAAGAGATGAAATTGACGACAATTTACAATTCCAATAGATGACAAAAGACACTCTAGGACCTAGTTCTATGTGCGAGGTGACCAAAGGAACAAATGTTTGATGCGGTATGTTAATCCCATGAGGTTTAGAAAAAAGTCACGCCTAACCAATGGTTATTTGCGAAGGTTTTTGTAGTGTAAATTCCTCATGGATATGCCATTTCACAGTGATGATTTAAGTGCATATGGGCTAATAACAAGGGCTTAGTGCTTGTTGCAATGAATGGGTCGACAACTTTGAATTTTGTGCCAAATTTGGTGGATTCCACCATAACCAATAGTGCAAAAAATGTTGGAAAAAACAACATGAATGAGTTGACAAATTGGCCAAATCTAGTAGTTCACCAAATTTAGAAAGTCACTGCTAAATCTTGTAACTCACCATAATTGAGTAAACTGGTTGTTTAACTCAAATTTTCTCACAAAGACAACAAAGTAGGTTTTGAAGACTATTAGACCACATCAAGAAGACTTAATAGAACTTATAAACCTAGAAGTTAATGAGATCAAATCCTCTGTTATGTGCAAATTAAGAGTTGAATTTAACTAAAGTTTTAAACCTTAAATTATCAACTCTAATGATTTATAAGCATAGTTGAGTGTGCAAGAATTTTTTTGTTCATAGGTTGATGTTATTGTTATTGGTGTTGGTGTTGGTGTTGTGTGTGTTGATCAGAGATTAGAGGATGTTGAAGGTGATTTTGTAGTGATTGGGGTATGTGATTGAGGAGAGATTTATTGATTTTATGTAAGAGAGTGACCTTAATGATTTGAGATTGAAAATGGAATGAAAGATGAATCAAGGAGGTAAAGCAAGTGGAAGCTTGCAGTTTATGAGTTGTATCTCCTTCCACTAGAGACCAGTAAATAGTTAGGGTTTGGAGCTCCTTCTAGTAGTAGGTAATAAATTGGGGGTTGTAACTCCTTTCAGTAATAGTTGATAACTTATGGAGTAGTAGCTTCCTTCTGGTTGTAGCTAGAGAACTTTGTAACAAGAAGTTGAAGCTTGAATTTTTGAAATTAATTGAAGAGAAGATTAAATAATTTTCTCTTCTAATGTTGATTCATATGATGCTTACAGTGTATGGTATTTAAAGAAATTATTGGTGTTTGCAAGGGTTCTTTACTTGTGAGAGAAAATTGTTAAAATTATCACAACACTGATTCACCCCCCCAGTATTGTCCTGGTTTCTAACAATTGGTATCAAAGCACCAGGGTACTTCATATCAGTTTAACAACTAGAAGAAAGATCAAAGACCATGGCAACCCATGAAGGAGAATATGCCAACACGGCACCTATGTTCGATGGAACAAACTATGTGATTTGGAAAGTAAAGATGAAAACTTACAGCCAATCACTTGGTGCTCATGTATGGGATGCAGCGGAAGAAGAATATAAAAAGCCTCAATCCCTGATTACTATATATCATAAGATGGAATTTACATGTAATGCTAAGGCTATGAATGCTCTCTTCACGATCCTACCTAAACCAAATCTGGTCAAGGTCGTGGATTGCACTAATACAAAAGAAATATGGAACAAAATGAGTAGTTTTTATGAAGGTGGCAAAAAGTTAAAGTAAGCCAAAATTCAAAGTTTTAGAATGCAATTTGAGTCTTTGAAGATGCATGAAGATGAAGATATTTCTAAATAATTTCTTAGAGTTGATGAAATTGCGAATACAATAATATGTCTTGATGAAGAGTTAAAAGAGCCAGTAGTAGTTAAAAAGGTGTAAGATCTCTCCCTAAGAGATTTAATGCTAAGGTTTCATCCATTGAGGAGATGATGGATTTGAAGACTCTCACTTTAGACAAACTACTTGATACTTTGCTACCTCTGAGATGAGAATTTCTAATGGAAAACCAACAACAAAGGAGCCAACCTTCAAAGGAGATAAGAAGTCCAAGGAATAACATAATGATTCATGATGTGAATCAGACGAAGAGGAAGCTATGTTCGTGAGGAAGCTCAAGAGGAGCTCAAGAAAGTAGAAAGGAAATATACCTTTCAAGTTCTTTAATTGTGTTAAAGTTGGTTATTGTGCTTCTAAGTGTCCAAAAAAGAAGAAGAATGAATACAACCCTAGAGAGAAGTTTAGAAAAATATGAAAGGACGGAAAGAAGGCTAAAAAAAAAAACTTCTACATCCAAGACTCCAGGTCCTCTGAGAGTGAAGGAACCAATCATCAGATGAGGACAAAGCTCATGAAATCTCAAAAGAATTTATGCTCGTGGCCGTAAATAATTTGAAACTAGAAACTGTTGATTTTGATGGAGAAGAGGTTGAAGTTGACGGAGAAAGAGAGTTGGTCAGTGCTATTGAAAAGATCTAGAGGATGAGGAAGACAAATAAAACACAAAAGGAATTTTTTATCAAAGAAAAATTTGAAGAAATAGAACCTCTTCTTTTACAAATTGAAGGATGAAAAAAGATCCAAGACACCCTAAATCAAAAACTCATTGAGAAGAATCAAGCATGTAAAAGGCTTGAAGGATAAATTGTTATAGAAATTAATGTGTAGATTCAATATTGCTCAAGAAATTTTCTAAATCACAAGACTTGAAGCGACCCTACTGATATGTGAAAGTAAATTCACAATTTAAAATAACAATCATATAAATGCAAAAGGAAATATAACACATGCACAAATATTTATCTAGGGGAAAGAAACTACTCAAAACCCCTTACTATCTATATTGCATTAATCAGATAATAGAGAAGAAATACATATGCTTTCTCAAGCTTGAGCACACCCTGTAAGTATATAGTCTATCCCTCTACTTCCAACACTTAGCCAATTTTCGAGCCCTCCAAGCTCCTAATTCCTTTCATGGTTCCTTTGGGAATTAGGCCCCTATTAATTAGGAAATTCCCTCATCTGTATTGCATAATTCTTCTAGGTCCTTCCTCTAATTGCATGCACCACCTGTACACTTCAGAATAGTCTACAACTGATAGTATATTTCCTTGAAATCTCCATCTCAACTGGGTAACTTGAATTCTCTGCATGCGTGAGCTAATTTAAGTTGATTAATTAGTTATCTGGATAGTCCCTGAGTGTGATTGAAGTTACACTTCCACAAGACCTTCAAATAGTTCCTCCATCAGTTAGAGCTAGTTTAACTGACCATAACTCAATTTAACAAAATTAAATTGCTACAACTGAAATTAACTCAACCTAGGCTCCCAAAATTTAGGAACCCACTACAAACAACTAAACTTCATGTCCCTAACACGAATTAATCGAGCTAGACTCCTATCTTTTAGGAATCAACTTAATAAAATTGGACTTCAATTCATTAAATATAATTGAGTGTTATTAACTGAGTGATAAGTGTTATGCCATCTTAGTTAACTCCTTCAATTTGTCTCATGATGTGTAAATTCAATTTTTCTCAATTTTAATTAAGGAAAAAATCAAAATTGAGACTTTATTGTTGCATTTTCAACACTACCTCTCAGTAAGAAAGGGATTATCGACCACCCTTGTCCTGCACATGTGGAATGTGATGCATGAAACACCTCTCACTATTGTTGTTGCTACTGCAACATCTGCAACTGAGAAGCACCAAAAAAAAAAAAACTAAATCAACTATGTTTGCCACTGTCTACTAGGAAAACTATGTTGTTGCTAACTCTGCTACTGAGCTCTCTGCTCTGCTATCAATAATCCTATGCACTCCTCGGTATCTGATTGAAAAGGATCCTCCTACTACTTAATATTGTGGGCACCCATAGCAAGGTAATGACCCATCAGGAGAATGCCTCAATGGACCCTGCCCAAATTTCTGGAACTCTTCGACAAGGGATATAGAACACTCAACCTCACTCCTGGATGTATAGCTGGATGTGCTCCCTCTTCCCACTTGGATCGAATTGTCCCCTTACTGGAGGTATCTTCTTGAGTGGATGTCTTCACTCTACCTCCTATCTGTTTTTCCATTTGTGGCTGCTACACAACTTCCTGAGGCTTCTTCTAAGGATGCATGTTGAAAGGTCTAACATGCTCCCTCTCAATAACCAAATCTCTAGTCTCTTCCTTGCTCCTAAATGATTTACATGCATATTCTACCTCAAGTCCATACATTTTCTTGACTCGAACCTCGATCTGCTTCACCTTCACGATGGCTATATGTCTCAGGAATTCCTTTCCTTTGTTGAAGATCGCATCGTAACCACAATATTAAAAAACTAAAATGGAGACAAGATTCTTCTTTAAACCAAGAATAAACATCACATGCTTGAGTCTAAGAGGGGAGCCTGACTCCCTCTGAAAGGTGACTATACCAATCCTAGTCATGTTGTACTTTCAATCATCTTGATGTGCATCTAGAGATCCTTCTCCTCCAAATCACTGAAAAATTCTTGATTCCCCATCATGTGGAACACGACACAATTTTCCAAGTACCACATGCTCCCCATCATTGTGCTTTCCATGCATGTGATGACATTGAACTCAAGCTCGAACTGTGAAGCCAAAGCTTCACTTTCTACAGCTACTGCAGGCTCCTTATTGCTTTCCTTCCTATGTAGAAACTTTGTGGCATCTTGCTTGAATTCATGACTGTTGGGTAAAATTAATTTCTTAATAAACGAATAAAATAACTAATCTCCTAGACATTAATTATCAACCCAAGGAGCGCCTTTTTATTTCAAGGTAATCGGAAAAAAAATATGCATAACAATACCAACAACTAACATTGGTTCTATATGATTGTATTCTATACTATCAAGCTCATTTACCAAGAAATAAAATGCAAGACTTGAATAATAAAACAAATTAAAAAGAAGAAAGTAAATGACAGGAAAAACAATTATGTTAATCACACAACTTGAATCATTTCTAGATTAAATCACACCTCGTTGAATTGGAAATTTAAGATGTTGCACTCAATAGAATTCAAATGCTAATCTAGAGTAACAAATCAAATGAAATCTACAAGTTGCAGGAAAGAACAAATCTGAAAAATGCAGCAAACAACAAATTAGTTAAAAGAAAAGAAATCTACTTTAAGGAATGACAATTCAAATTCAAATAAATAATCACATAAGTAAACTAATTTAGATGTTCAAGATAGCACCCTGTCTAAGGTGGTGGGCCCAACTTCCCAAGACTTAGTTCCGTCTTGGGAAATAACTCCAATCAAATTACAAATAACGAATGTAGAACTCAATGGATAACTTCCTTCATTAAAACATATGAGAGAAATAATTACTGCATAATGAAGCTCTTAGTTTTGCCTCAAATTCAATAATTGTTTATCTCTCATCTCTTATCTCTTCTCCTACATCCCATCTAACAATTGTCCATCTCCTATCTTCTAATTATCTCCCAATTATCCTCTAATTCTTCTCTAATTCTCCAATTCTCTTCATATGATCCTCTTCCTTCCCCCTCTCTTTGGTCTCTATTTTCATTTAAATACAAAGAGAGCAAAGGGAAGTTACAACAAATATGATTACAAAATGATTTCCATTACAAATTTGGATTGTACAAAACAAATTGATCAACAAGATCATATCTAAAAGATCTTTCCATCAACATTCAACAGGAACAAGTCGAATTTGGTATTGCAACAGGAAGAATTTGGAAAATGGTCACAACAGCAAATCTGAGAAAATCCTCTTCGAAGAACCTTCTGTTTCTCTTAATACAGGCTGAATTTTGGAAAAATTCTCACTACAAAACTAATTCGGTCTGTTTTGGACAAAACCCATGTTTCAGAATTTCTAGATTCTCCATCATTTTCTCCGAAACGTCCAATGAAAAACTGTCACTTCTTATTCCTGCGAATTTCTGAGTTGGAATATTTAATTGTGAATTGGAGATCAAATTTGCAATCTGGAAAAGATCTTGGAGGCTAAAATCATGAGTGATGTTACAAAAGATCTATTAATAAACCATCATTGGTAAAATCATGCATAATAATAATCAATTTATTAAAAATAAAGGAGAAAAATAGTGTTTATCCATAAGAGCATAAATAAATATAAAATGGAATTATATGATAAATGCCGTGATAAAGAATGGTAGAAATGGGTGAAATAGGCGTCAAAAAGTGATAATAATAAGGACAAATTAGTGGCCCAACAATGACAGTGAAAGCAGTTGATTTTGGACAAGCCTTTCTTCTTTCACTCTTGGTTGGAATTAGCCTCACCTTGGGACTTCTTCCTATTCGCATTCCTTCCTTTTCTGACTATTGCAAATTCTTCTTCCTATTCTTTGGATGAGGTCTTGTCTTTGGTATTCTGCCTTATTTCCTCTTGCACCAAGTCAGACCATAGGCACTCTAAATTAGGTAGTTTATCCCTCCCATTGACCGAATATTGGTAGTTTTTCCATCTCTTGGGAAGGCCTAGAAGGGCTAGGCTCACCAAATCATCCATTATTATATTAACACCAACTTGACCAAGTTCATCATGAAACTGTGTGAACTTGCTCAGGTACTATGGAATGGTCTCATTCCTTTGCATCTTGGTATTTCAAAGTTTGTCCTTGAGTGCCAATTTCCTATGGTCACTACTATTCTGGAACAAATATGTCAACACTTGCCACATTATATACATAATCTCTTTCCCGTGGATATTTGAGACAATATGGTATCATACTTTCTCCAATATGATCCTCCTCGACTTAGCAACACACTTCTTCCATTCCGCTAGATCCTTAGCATCAAATGTTGCTGGTTTCGGAATATCATGATCAATGAATTCCTTCAACCCATTATCCTCCAGTACTTCATCCATGCGGTCCTTCCATGCAACATAATTCGAGCTTCCCTCAAGGGCATACTCGAACCTTAGTCCATTGAAATCCATCTTCACAGCTCTAAAGAAAACTTGCAACCCTAATCTGCAAATTCGATTGCATGCACCACCTGTACACTTCGAAATAGTCTACAACTAATATTAAATGCCTTGAAATCTCCATCTCAATTAGGTAACTCGGATTCTCTGCATGCATGAGCTAATTTAGGTTGATTGATTAGTTATCTCGATGATCACTGAGTGTGGTTGAAGTTACACTTCCATAACTTTACCTTGCTCTAGTTCCTCCGTCAGTTAGAACTATTTTAATTGACCATAACTCAATTTAATTGAATTAAATTGATAAAAACTAACATTAACTCAACCTAGGCTCCTAAAATTTGGGAACCCACTGCAGAAAACTGAACTGCATGTCCCTGACTTGAATTAACTGAGCTAGACTCCTATTTTTTAGGAATCAACTCAAGCAAACTAAACTTCAATTCATTAACTCGAATTGAGTATTCGTAACTAAGTGACAAGTGGTATGTCACCTCAGTTAACTCCTCCAAGTTGTCTGTTGATGTGGAAATTTAAATTTTCACAATTTTAATTAAGGAAAAAATAAAAATTGAGACTTTCTTGCTACATTTTCAGCAATTGTTTTTCTAAGGAAAGAGGTTGAAAAAGAAAAAAACTTAGTTGAGCTTTAATGAGAAATTTGGAAAAGGGACTAAAATATTAAATGAACTTCTTGAAGCTCAAAGAGTCTAAAATAACAGAGTGGGTCTTGGATTTGAGGTCGAGTCAAGCTCAAAAAATGATGTGAAAGGCAAGAAAGTAATTACCTTTATGCAAGCATTAAAAAATGCAAAGAACACAGTAGTCAGAGATGATCTAATGTGACAATAAATAGATAAAGGGAGCACATGTTCTAATTTGTAGCAAAAAAAAGTCAACTATTACAAAATAGGATCAATTCGATTCAACAAAAGTTTGACAATGCAGGAGAGGAAAATCGAATTTCTCATAGAGCAGCTCAGTAAATATTCAAAACTCGATTTTCTGCCAGGAATGCAGACATCTTTCCATGATATTGTTTTACTTGTACAAATTATGGGCACAAAGAAACATATTGTAAGGTGAGTATGTCAATTAGACACTTCAAGTCACGAGGAAAAATTTATCAATCTACAAATCAAAATCCCAGACAAAGGAGGAGCACAATTAGACTTAGAAATTCATTCTCTCCTTCGAAAAAATTGATTCAATGTCAGGTCTATCATAACTTTGGCCATAGAGAAACTATTTGTAGATTCAAATACAAAATTCCTAATCCAAAAATTAATCAAGCAAACACTCATAATGAAGCCATTGGTATGTTGAGAATGGTTGTTCTAGGTATATGTACAAAGATAAAAGCAATTTTCTGACATGGAAACTTGTCAACAAATGTAATGTAACCTTTGGGAATTATGCATCAGGTAAGATTAAAGGTAAAGAAATTGTCATCCTAGCTAATGGCAAAGGTAAATCCAAGGATGTGTTGTTTGTTGATTGGTTGAAGCATAATCTACTCAGTTTGTTTAAGATGTGTTACCAAGGCTATGATCTTTTGTTCAAAGCTAAAAATTATCAAATTAAGTCTACAAGCACATGAGAGATAGCATTTGAAGCTGTTAGAATAGAAAATAATGTCTATGTTCTAAAAGAGAAGACAAAGAAGCGTTGTTTGACAAAGATTGATAAGAGCTAGTTGTGGCAACAAAGGCTAGGACATCTGAACGTTGATCATATTTTCAAATTGGGAAAGAAGAACATTGTCATAGATATGACAAAGCTTTCAAATCCTAAAAACATGATTTGCAAGCCCTGCCAGATTGGAAAACAAGTTCGATTATCATTCAAGTCAAAGGAGAACTCATCAACTAGGCCATTGTAATTGATAAATATGGACTTGTGTGGTTCTTCAATAACTCAAATACCTTTAGGTAAACTTTATTTCATGCTTATCATTTATTATTTCAACATAATTACATGGGTAGCAATTCTTAGAGAACAATTAGAAGCCTTTGAGAAGTTTAAAAAGTTTAAGGGCATGGAAGAGAATGGGACTGATTGCAAAATAAAGTGCATAAGGTATAATAATGGAGGTGATTTTACTTCAAAAGATTTTGATGACTTTCGTAAGAAACATGGCATCAAAAGGAAATTTACCATAGCAAATACTCCACAACAGAATGTAGCAGAGAAAGCCAATAGATCAGTTCAACAGTTGGCCAGAGCCATGATGGGAGAAAAATATATATAATAGAGATTTTGGGTTGAAGCCATTGACATAACAATGGTGATTCTAAAGACAACACACTCTAGACTAAACAATGATAAAACTCCATATGAGCTCTGGTATGACAAACCTACTATAGTCAAACAGTGTCAGAGTGTTTGGAAGCAAGTGTTATATCAAGAAGAATGATGAAAATATTGGCAAATTCAATGCAAGAGTTGATGAAGATATTTTTATATGATATTCTCAGAATAACAAGGGCTATAGATGCTACACCAAGAATAAAAGGAGAATAGTCAATTGTATTGATGTTAAGGTTGATGAACACATTGAAATTTGAGGACATTTAGCTAGCAAACGTTAGGTCTAATGATCTAAACAACAATGATGAGAAGGATCAGATGTGATTCGACATCTCTGATTTACTGACATTATCGAAGTCTTTTCTCTGGTTAATGTTAGTAGAATTGCATGAATGAGCATTTAAAAACCATATGTGTATACACTTAAAGAAGAAACAACATAAACAAGATCATAACGACAATGCACACACAAATTTAATAATGGAGTTCATCCAGTGTGGACTATGTCCCTAGGCCATGCTTTAATAATTGGGAGGCTGCTTCATTCATCTCATCAAAAAGAAAGGAAAGTACATGGAAAAATACATCATTATACCTCCAATCCTAGGAGTGACTTGAAATTTGACTCCCCAAATGACAACGATCACATCACCAACAAGTCTGTCTCATCCTACTAAAACTTTTGACTGTAAACATGAGCCACTTTTGAAAGGAACATTGTTGTCTCAAACTTCATGTCCAACAATTAATAAAGAAAGAGGGTTTCTACCATGACCCCTGAAATCCACTACTCAGATGTAAAAACTAATTGCACCATTGTGATCCTTGCAAAATTTTGGTCAAATGAATATAAACTTGACCTTATTTTGACACTAAAAATTCTGACCCCTCAGGGAATCTTCAAGATTCCTCACAACACTAAAAAGGAATATTCCAAGAATATTCCATAATTTATGCTTTATAAATATCTCTAGATTCTTCTCGAGATTTGTGCCTTCATTACCCTGCGTGCACCCTCCTCTCTCATGTGTTCTCCATGGTTCCCCTTGAACCATTCAAATGGCATTTGATAACAAAGGGTTAGGGTGAATAATACAAAGTGTGTAGTTGGCACAATGGTTGGCATAATCATATTAAGTTACTTGTTATATGGGAGGTTTTGGGTTAAAATCCCATGGACTCCCTTTGGTTTTAATATATTTTCAAACCATATAATATATGGTAAACGTGTGTCGAGATTGTAATGACCCCCCAAACCATGAGAATAAGAAAAAAATGGAGGTTTCACCATTCTGAGGCCACTTGTGCCTAATTTGAGGTGTGATGTGGCACCATGTGATTGGGACATGTGGGAAGCTCTCACTAATTCATATCATATGCCACGTATGCCACCTACTTTCCATGTATCAACTTATCGTGCTTCCACGTCACCTACATGTTGGTCCACCTAGTTTGCTGACTAGGCTGGCACATCATCTATGTGGATCCCACTAGCCCTGCTAACTTCGCTTCCACGTGTAATATGTATGGCCTGCCACATGGAAAAAAGTTTGACTTTGACTTTGACTTTTGCCCATTTTGACTGGAACTTTGACTGAGCATAACTTTCGCATATAAACTCGGATTGAGGCGTAGTTTGTGTCATTGGAAATATTGCGACAAACCCTTCAATCTAGCCCTAGATCGACAATAATCCAAAAACTCATATATTTTATCCATTGAGGATCCACCAGATCATTCCTTCCCACTTAAGGACTTTTGGTCCTCCAAAAGTATAAATAGTATTGCATTCTTGATCTGCATAACAAATGTCTCTGACATGTCACACTCTCTCCTCCTTCACCTTTGTACTTCGGAGCCAGAAGTGATGAAACTGACACTTGTATCCATATGAAAATCTACTAATACATGTCAAACTTGCAAGATTCCAAACAAGACCATACTTTCCAAGAGTTTATAACACACTCATAATTAAGTTTACAACAGAAACCATACCCCATGCTATCTAACTAAAGGCCAGAATATCACTATGTAAAAATTCATAAGTGATGTTATAAATTCTTCACTTTTACAAATGTTTTCGCAACATGTGATTTACAATGGTAGCTGAACTCAACTACTTAAAAAGATTAGCCATCTCTTACCTAACTAGGCTAATCGGCTTTCTTACTGTAGCTAGATTCCTTATTGAATTGCTTCATCGATTGGTTCCTTCACATGTACTTTCATGCGTTCCTTGTCCTTCTTTGGGTGTAGCTTTGGATGGAGATTCCAGCGTGTGGATCTCTTACGTCCAACCTTGTTGCAATGGCTACAATGGTTTTTCCTCTTCCATACTTTCTTGAGCTTATTTCCCCCCTCATATCGAGATGGATCCTTATGTCATGACTCCTTCCTTATCGACATAACCTTCCTTGAATGGTTGTCTCTCGTTCAATTCTAGTGAGAAGAGGTTTTCTTATCTCTTCCCTTTGGAGATGACATACAATCACAATTTTTGGAATGGTGCGATGTAGCCTAAACCTACATTGATTCATACTCCCTTTCTTCTGCAGCTTTGGAGTGTCTTTCAAATGCACCAAAATAATCATCATAATGAGAAAATGAAACTGAAGAATCAATGACATTGTTTACCTTAGTTGTTTATTTTGAAGGAGGTGATGATGGCTTCGCTAAGCCTCCATTGCACTTCAAAATTTCCAACGCCTCTTCTCTGGCTTGTAACTGAAGCTGCAATCTTTGCTTTTCCTCTTCCGCTTCTTGTACAAGTCTCCTCAAATCAGCATTCTTTGCTTGAATGCTTTGGTTGATATTCTCATTCGAATGATGAAGAGAAGATGAAGAAGATAAATATTCACTTAAAGATGGAGATGGAGGTTCTCCTTAATTCACCATGTTAGTTTTTGTAGCTTCAGATGGTGTTCTAGTATCGACAATTTTCAAAGAGGCTAAGAAATAATAGGACTCCATAACCCATAAAAGGATTCAAGAAAATCCACTTAGAAATGCCTTGATTAAGTTAATTAATTAGTAATTATTTTTTTCCTAAGTCTAACTTAGGGAAAATGATTAATTAACATCAATTAATGAAGGAAGGTGATATTTATCTAGAAACTCACACATATCGACTAGGAAATAATCTTAGCCATTGGTTAAGTTTTAATCTTGGTTGTTGGAGTCCCAACTCGATATTATAAGAAGAAGTCAAAGGGTAGATGGATAAATACACTTGATATCGATTGCCTCAGATAGACCGACTTTCTAGAGAGCAACAACATTATGTGGGAAGAGTTCAAGCCAAAGAGGTGACACAAAGATAGAAAAGGGCAGAGATAATGAGTTTGAAGGAAGTCTTCTAGATTCGGAGATTCAACTATAGAAGGGTTAAGTTTCCTCAGTAAGGTTGCGCAGAAGCTTCAGACACAGACTTTGATTTGGCCAGTCAAAGGGTCGATTCAGTTGCTGGAGATCGAGAGAATTTTCAGAGTGGGTCGGCGAGTCATTCTAATAGGTCAAGTTGGGTAGATAGATTGATTAGTTGCAGTTTCTAGGCAGAGAATACCAGTGCTTGCATAGAAGTGACATAGAGGTTGATGCAGGGGCATTCGAGTGGCCCAAACAACCAATTTTGGAGCTGGATCAGTGTTGGGTGAGACAAAATTTGCCTCACTAATTTTTGTGGCCAATTTCTTTTGTAGAGGATTTCCAGTTTGGCTATTCAGTTGTACTCATAATTTTCTCACTGCGGCTTAATAATAAAACCCTCAGCTGCTACACTAGTTTTCCCAAGTTGGATTTTTTCGGGACTTTTGTCCAAAAATAATGGTGTTATATTTTGTGTGTGTGTGTGTGTCAGTATCTTCTCAGTTTCAATTTTATCTTACACAATATTTTTATTTGTGAAGATTGTAGTGTGATTAATTCGTTGTTGTTGTAAAAATTAGCTATAGATTTGCAACTACTTATGAAGTTTTAATCAAAATCACAAGACACAAACCTATTCTACTGCTCTACAGATATTAATTCACAATTTAGAACAAAAAACTCAGACATGCAAGAAGAAACAACACACATGCAACAAGTATTTTTATTTGGGGAAAGGAATCCGCTAAAAACCCTAATACCTGCTTGCATTAATCAAATTAATAGAGATGTATTTCAATCTCTTTGCTCAACTGAGCTCACCTTGCAAGTTCTCAACCTATCTCACTACTCACTAAAGGCCTTTGACCCATACTTAGTCAAAATTTTCCTTAGCATAAGCTCCTATTTCCTTGAGGAATTAGCCCCTATTATTTAGGAAATTCCTTTAATTGAATCGAGCAATTCCTTAAGCTGATCATTTGACTTCATGCAACACTTGTACACTCAATACTAGTCTACAACTGATGTTACACTACCTTGGAATCTCCACCTCAACTGGGTAACTTAAATTATTTGCATGCACTAGTTATTTTGGACTGATTGATCAAATAATTGGATGATCACTGAGTTTGACTGAAGTGCCACTACACAACTTGACTCTCCACTATTTCCTCCAACATTTGGAACTATTTTAACTGAAAACAACCTGAGATAACTGACCTTGATTTCTACAAATTAGAAATCAGACATGCATAACTAAACTTTAACTCCTCCTATTCGAATTTACTGAGTAAACTAGGTGACACAAGCCATGTCACACAAGTTAACATCATCCAAGTTGTTTGATGATGTGTAAATTCAAACTTTCTCAATTTAATCAAGGAAAAATCAAATTGAGAATTTCTTGCTGCATTTTTCAACACTCCCTCTCAGCAAAAAAGAGATTATCATCCACCCCTATCCTACACCTATGGAACTTGAACTTCCCTCTAGAAAAATCCTTTGTCAAAATCTCAAGATCTTCTTACTCTATTGGAGTGTACTGCGACAACATTATCTCCCTCTGAACACAGTGCTGTAAATGGTGATATCAGATATCTATATGCTTGGATCAATCATGAAAAAAAAATCAGAGAGCTTGATGCAACTATGATTATCATAGTAGATCATAGTTGGATCCATCATCTAACCAAAAAATCCAACAAGTATCTTTCTCATCCAGATTGCCTCACATGCTACTTAACTGGAAGCCATGTATTTTGCTTTTGTCGAGCTGAATGCCACAGATCTTTACTTCCTGTTGTACCAAGAAACTATTGCGGACCCAACAATGGAAATAACACTCAATGTACACTTTTGTTTTGATGGACTCCCCACCCAATCTGCATCCATGAAGCCACATAGCTTCACTCCCTCTGTCCGTATGTACCATAGTCCAAATTGGGTAGTGCCTCTGAGGTATCGTAGACCATGCTTAACTTCCATCCAAAATCATTTGGATTGCCTAACCATAGCTTGGCTCAGTTGGTTGACTACATAGCACATATTTGGTTGTGTGTTCACAAGATACATAAGTGAACCCACCAACTTTCGGTAAATAGTGGCATCCACTTCCTTACTTGAAGTGGCATCCTCTTTCCTCCAGTTGGTCGTTATAGGTATCTCCATGGGTTTGAAATTATCCATGTGAAACCTCTAAAGTTTCTCGTTGGCATACTTTCCCTAAGAGACAAATAGTTCCCCATCACCTTGCCATACTTCCAATCCGAGGAAGTAGTGCATGAGACCCATGTCCTTGAACGCTCTTGCAACGTCCTCCATGCAAGATCTAATCAACTTCTCATCACTATTTAAAATCAAACCATCAACATATAAGACAATAATCAACAACTTACCTTCTACCAAGATATGATAGAGGTTTGCATCTGCTTCACTTTTGGTGAAGCCAGAACTGGTGAGATAGCTATTAATCCCGGTGTACCAAGCATGGGGTGCTTGCTTGAGATCGTACAATGCTCGCTTGAGTCTGCACACATGAGACTCCCGGTCAAAAGTCTCAAAGCCTTTTGGTTGCTTGATATACACCTCCTCCTCAATGACTCCATTGAGGAATGTTGTTTTTACATACATTTGGTGGATCTTCGACCCCATCTGTTCAGCTTGAGCACAAATTGATCTGATGGATGAGTACCTTGCTACATGATAAAAGGTCTCCTCATATTCTATCCCCTCAACTTGAGAGTACCCCTTGGCCACAAATATGGCCTTGTACTTTTCTATGCTTCCCTATATTGCATGCTTTACCTTGAAGATCCATCTCAAATCCATAATTGATTTGTCTGTTGGTCTTTGGACCACTTCCCAAGCATTGTTATTTACAATGGATTCATATTCCTCCACCATTGCATCAACCTATGCAGGTTTCTCTACTGTTTCCTGAAATGACGATGGCTCAGTCTCTACAATCTTAGTCATTAGAGTCATGAATCCAATGTACCGATCTAGTGACCTTCTCTTCCTGAGCAGATTTGTTGGAGCAGACATAGTCTCCCTTGCATCCTACACAAGTCTCTCAACTTCCATGGTCATTTTCCTGCCTTCTCTAGATGGTTCTACTTGAGTGGTTGTTCCCCTCTATGTTCCTCAATTAGCAGATGCTCCAAAAATTATTGAGGCTCCTCCTTTGGAGCTAAAATCTCCTCTTTTGGTGGTATCTGAAGCTCCCTCTCAAGAGAGCACCATATTCCTTTATATTCATCAAATTTTACATCCCTTCGCACAATTATCATTCTGAGGATGGAAATTACACACGGTAGTTATGGGGAGTTTCTATGTAACCCATAAATACCCCTAGTTTTGTTGTCATCACTAACTTCTTCCTTGATTCTTTGGAGACATGGAAGTAAACAAAGGCTCCAGAAATCCTAAAGTGTGACATATCTTGCTTTCTCCCCGAGAAAGCCTCCTCCAGTGTAATCATGCCTAGAATCCAATGAGGACTTTGGTTCTGCAAATATATTGTTGTGTTGCATTCCTCGGCCCACAAATATATCAGAGGTATGCCTTGATCATGCAACATCACCCTTACTTCTCCCACAATGCTATAGTTCTTTCTCTTAGCCACGCCATTCTGCTATGGGCCGCGGGTGTTGTCAAATCTCGTCGAATTCCTTCTTTTGCACATAAATTTCTTAATTCATTTAACACGTACTACCTCCATTATCACTCTTGAGAGCTTTCACCTTCTTTCTCGTTTATTTCTCAACCAGTGCCTTAAATTATATGAACTTGGAGAATGTCTCATCCTTCTTCCGTATGAAGAGGATCCAACACTTCTGTGAGAAGTCATCAATAAAAATGACAAAATATTTGTGCAAGGTAGTGGAGGCTATTGCGAAAGGTACATAGAGACTAGAGTGGATCCTTTCAAGTACTGCATGTGCTTTATTGTCCCGATCATGAAATGTGGATTTTGTTTACTTCCTCAAGGTACATCCTTTGCATGCATCCTGCTGCTCAAGTGCTCCTTTTGGGAGGCATGTGGTTATCTGTCGCATGACCTTCAAAGCGGCATGATGAAAATGGCAAAGTCTTCTATGCCAAAGTTCACAGAAATCGTGACTATGCACCTTCCCCTCCTTTGTGCTCAATGAAACACAATCCTCCACATCTATCTTGTACAGGTTCTTTACATGAACCTCGATCTGCTTCACCGATCCAGTGGCTATGTGTCTCAGGAATTCCTTTCCTTTGTTGAAGATCAAATCATAACCATGGTCTTCCAAAACTGCAACAGAGATGAGTTTTGTTTTTAGGCCTAGAATGAACATGACATCCTTGAGCCTGAGGGGGGAGACCAACTCCCTCTAAAAGGCGACTGTACCAATCTCGTTCGTGCTATACCTTCCATCGTCCCCCATCTCGATGTGAATATGCAAATATTTTTCTTCCAGGTCTGAAATGTTGGAATTAATGCTTCCATGTCTTCCAAGTTGTCCTGAGTTGTATTGTGTGAGTTCCTAGGTTAATAGGTGTACTAGCTATTTTAGTAATCTAGATCCACCATTCTCAGATCTAGAAAGATCATGTATTCCTATATATGTAATGTCCGTGAGATCAATAAGACATATTGTGTTTGGTGTTGTGTTTAATGGATCTCTTTGCTTTCTCTCTATTTTCTAATATGGTATCAGAGCCTATTCTGGCTTGACTCCCTCCAGGGAGAACCAGGGAGATGTGAGAGAGTCCTGAGTTTTATTACTTTATAATTAGATTAGTTGTAACTTATATGTGTGCATGAAAATTTAGTGTGGTTTTTCCTATGTGTAGATAGATATATAGATCTGCCTTTCTGATAAATTTCAGTGTTGAGGGTTCTGTGGTAGCTTCCTGAGCTTCTCCTAATATGGACCAACCACATTGCTCGAAGTTGAATGATGACATATCTGTTATTGGTCATAATGTGAAGGGGTCAAATTGCATGGATCAAATCAGCCAAGGCAAAAAGATCCAATCTGTAGGATATTTGAGGAGGCATCGAGCGTTTACCTACTGCCTGGATCTGCTCCTTGCACCTCTTACAAAAAGCTTCTCTGCAAGTCAAACATTGTGTATTTATCACCATTTTTGTTTCAGAATAGATCTGTTGGGTGATGTCGAGTACATGGAGGTTTCTCAGAATGTAAACACTCTCATCTCAGTTGGTTGCTACAACGTCGTTCACAAGTTCAGTGGGCGTCAGAGTGAATGGAATAATTAAATATTGTATTCACTTTATGGTGCATTCATTTACTTTAAAGGTTTGATTTTATTAAAGGAATCCCATCCGTAAGCGAAGACTAATGTGTGCATGGTTTAAGGAGACATAAGGGATTAAAGATTAAATTTTTTTATGGTAAATTTTTTTGTGGTGAAAAAGTTTTTATGGTGTGTGAAATAAAGTTGTGATGATTAGTTGGTATATATTAAAAAAAAATTGTTGGTAAAAATCAAATGATGCAGAACCACAAAGAACAAGCCAATTATTCAATAGACTAATGTGACTCGTCGTGCTCCGGGAGCATTAGTCACAGGTATTTCTTAATAAGTTCAAGCTGGTGTGACCCGTCGTGCTCCGGGAGCGTCAATACAGGTTTTTTTATAAAGTCAAATTGTAGAATTGTCTGTTGAAGACATTCTGTATCTAGAATTCTATCCTAGATAACTGATGAAGGTTACGGAGGGCCATGGATTCAACAGATGGTGGCAGTTCCATAGGATGGTTCAGTATCGAGACTGACCCGTTGCGCTCTGGGAGGTTGAGAAGCGTCAATTCTGCAAAGTTCATCAACGATGGTCAAAGGCGGTTACATTTTAAATGGAGGTCAAGTGACAGCTCGAAGATGTGGTGGTGAAAGAGTGGTGTTTGCAAGATTCCAGAGTGGATGTGGGTGTTGATGATGACCATATCAGACAAATCTGAAAAATATTTATTTATTGTTATAATATGAATTTTTTATATTTTCTACATGTAAGCATTAAGGGAGGGTGTTGGAAGTAATGCTTCCATGTCTTCCAAGTTCTTCTGAGTTGTATTGTGTGAGTTCCTAGGTTAATAGGTGTATTAGCTATTTTTAGTAATCTAGATCCACCATTCTCGGGTCTAGAAAGATCATGTATTCCTATATATGTAATGTATGTGAGATCAATAAGACATACTGTGTTTGGTGTTGTTTTAATGGATCTCTTTTCTTTCTCTCTATTTTCGAACATGAAAAAGTTTTTATTCCCCATCATGTGAAACGGTACACCTGAGTCCAAGTACCACACAATCCCCATCATTGTGCTGACCATGCATGCATTGAGGGTAAAGTCAAGCTCAAACTGTGAAGCTAAAGCCTCACCTTCTGCTCCTCCTAAGATCTTCTTGATTTCCTTCTTGTGTGGACACTTCGCGACATAGTGCTCGAATTCATGACAATGGAAGCATTTAATTTTTTGACAAATATTTATTCTTTCCCCCTTGACTGGATTCTAGTTGGGATTGGGATTTCTTCCCTTTTACCTTCTTTTCCTTTCCAGCCAATGCAAATTTATATTCATTCTCGCCCTTAGATGAAGTCCCATCTCTAGTATTCTTCCTTATTTCCTCCCGTACCAAATCAGACCATAAGCGCTCGTAATCTGGTATTTTATCCCTCCCATTCACTGAATCTTGATAGTTATGCCAACTCTTGGGAAGGCCCAAAAGGGCTAGGCTTACCAAGTATTCTTCAGGGACATTAACACTAACCCCACCAAGTTCGTCACAACATTATGTGAACTTGCTCAGATATTACAGAATTGTGTCATTCTTCTACATCTTGATACTTCAATTTTTATCCTTGAGTGTCAGTTTCCTATGGTCACTACTATTCTCGAACAATTATGTCAGTGCTTTCCACATCACAAACGAAGTTTATTTTCCATGGAGATTCGAGACAATATGATCCCATACTCCCTCCAAGATTATTCTCCTCGCGTTGGCTACATATTTCTTCCATTTAGCAAGGTTCCAGGCACCATATGCTTGAGCTTTTGTAACATTTGTCTTAATGTATTCTAGCAACCCATTATCATCAAATATTTCCTCCATTTGATCCTTCCATTCAACACAATTTGAGGTGCCTTCCAAGGCATACTCTAGCTTTAGTCCATTCAAGGTCATCTTCTCAGCTCTGAATAAATCCTGCTACATTTATCTTCAAATTCGAACCTTTGAGAAACAACTTTGAATTTCTTGCTCTAATGTGAATCTAACACTAATACCATTTAGAAATAAGTTGTAGATCTGCAACTTCTTATGAATTTTTAATCAAAATCGCAAGACACAAACCTACTCTACTGTTATTTAGAACAAAAATCTCAGACATGCAAGAAGAAATAACATACATGCAACAAGTATTTTTATGTGGGGAAAGAAATATGCTAAAAACCCCAATGCCTACTTGCATTAGAAAAATGAATAGAGATGTATTACAATTTCTTTGCAATTCATTCTCAGAGGTCGAGTTGGGTAGATGACTTGATCAGTTGTAGTTTTCAGGAAGAGCATACCAATGCTTGCATAGAAGTGATGCAAAGGTTGATGCACGGGCATTTGAGTGGCACAGACAGCCCGTTTTGGAGTTGGATCAGTGTTAGGTGAGAGAAAAATTGTCTCACTAATTTTTGTGGCCAATTTCTTCTATAGATGATTTCCAATTTGGGCATCTCGTTATACTTAGAATTTTCTCACTGATGCTTAATACCGTCAACCGCTGTATTAGTTTTCCCAAGTTGGTTTTTTCCGGGACTTTTGTCTACAAATGATGGTGTTATATTTTCGTGAATGTGCACTAGTATTTTCTAAGTTTCTAATTTATCTTTCGTAGTATTTTTATTTGTGAAGATTGTAATGTGATTAATTCATTGTTGTCGCAGCAATAAACTGCATAATTAATTTATTAGTTAGAATAATTAATTCTAGTTGCTATAATTGAATTTCAGTGTTGAAAATTTCACATGGTATTAGAGCAGAGTTGATAACATAGGAAGCTCAGAGGCGGAAGGAAGAAATCATCCAGATTCAGAGGGAGTGTGACAATTTTAGTTTTAGATTTGTGTAGAATCAGCCATGCAGTTCGAGTTGTTGGGTGGAGGGCTCAATTTTCTAGTGGCGGGTTGTAGGGAAAATTCGTATTGCCCAAGCGAAATTCCAACAGGAAGCAAGTGAGCAAATCGACATTTTCATAGAGTAGATTGTTGATTTGGGCACAGTTGATTTTGCAGCAGGTTTGCAGAGCATAATCAACACCAGGAGCAAGAGAAATAATGCACACAGAGGGAGGAATTTCAGAATTTCTCATAGGGTTTACAGATCCAATTCATTGGAGGAAATATGAAATTTCCAATTGCATAGGTAGAACTAGCAAGAAGGATTGTGCATTCTAGGAGGGAGCACGAGTAGCAGAGTAGGTAGTCGAGTAGGAAAGGGAGGAGATTCCTATTTATTTTCTAGAAATTCACAAACTTTGCAACTTTGCAAAGATGGTCATACACGATTTCTAGTGGAAGTGGTGCGAGTTAGACAAAATGCAGATATGGGCAACAAATCAACTTCCGGTTGTCGGAGATAGGTGTTGGAGGAAATATGAGATATCCATTGTGATTTGCAAAGAAAATAAGTGAACCGAGTGAATATTGGTGGCCACCCACCTTTTCCACTTGGACCCCAACACTATTTCTTTCAGTCTCCTTAATTGTAGCACAATTTACTATTTTTTGCAGTTTTTTGGGTCCTCAACTTCCATAGTCGTTTTGAGGCCCTAAACAAAGTTTTTTTGGAAAATAGAGAAATTGATGGTCTAGGGTAGGGGTTTGCAGTCGAAATTTATATTCCTTAGATAAATATTTATAATGAGGTATTGTACGTGTCAAACAAATCTTGTATGATAAAGTTATGACCTCGGGAAGTTGGTGTACCAACTAACCCCAACTGGGCCCACAAACATGTGGCGCTTCATCTCCTAGGGTTACGTTTTTTTATGTTTTTAGTTTTCCCTTGTTTCTCAATAATAAAAAGGCCTGCAAGCCTCATTGTAACACAGTTCAAAGGCATGTAGCTGCCACATCTCTTCTCATAGATAATCTACCATCACCCAAGCTAGTTTATTTCCATTATGCATGTAAAAAATTTCAACATTTTGTTTTAATGAATTGAAGTTTAGTTTTTGCTATAGCTCTTTGTTTCTGTTTAAATATGTATTTCATTTGGTTCCTACATAAATAGGGATCAATAAGGGTGCTAACCAGGGACTAGACTTGAAAGGGGATAGTGGGGCAGCAGATCCAGGAGGAGGAGTATGAAATTCCAGTGTGCTAGATGGGCAGGATCCAATACAGAAGCAACATGGAGATCAATTAGATTAATTCTAGTTGTTGCAACTGGATCATCTCCTTTTCTATAAAATCCCACAGTATCATAGTAGCAAGTTCAGTGTGAGCATGCGTTGTTAGTCATTTCGATGGCTGCAG
The DNA here is from genome assembly GCA_031772625.1 of Pinus tabuliformis. Lineage (NCBI taxonomy): Eukaryota > Viridiplantae > Streptophyta > Pinopsida > Pinales > Pinaceae > Pinus > Pinus tabuliformis. The sequence goes on from CM062815.1 coordinate 828,406,705, forward strand.
TAGAGCTAGTTGCAGTCAGTACTTGAAAGACAGTTGTAGAACTGGTTGCAGTGACATAGGCAGTGAGAATTGCAGTTTTGGTTCTGTCCTGTAGATTCGATGTGCAGAGCATGTAATCAAGATTCTAGTACAAGAGGATAGTGTGATTTGTCACGAGGGAGCAAAGATATTTCCAATAGGAAGATCGAGACTCAGAGGGAGTCTAATTTCAAAGGGAACAATCCTATGGAACAACATTGCAGAAGAAACAACAAAGTAATAACAACAATAGTATGATTATATCAAATTTCGCCAAGTACACAGTTATGCCTCCAAGAGTGAGGTGGGGCAATATGGAACTTTAGTCCCAGAGCAGCACAACAATCTGGGCAAGGTCTAGTGAGGTGAGCATCAGATGGTGTTTCCTCACAGATCAATACCTTGCTACAGGGGCCCACAATATTCAGTATCAGAATGGATCAATGTCAATTGATGGATTCGGATTCTACAGTGACAAATGCGGACTAGTTGCAACCAAGTGTTGAGGAGCCCATAGCAAGAGGCTTAGTAGCAGAGTCAACAACAATGCAAATTCCCTAGGGGACAATGCAGAGGCTAATAACAGTCATATGATCAAGAGACAGATGAAGCACAGAGACACATTTGATTCATTATTTTTTATGATTCTCGGTTGTAGTAGTTACAGTAGCAACAACAACATTTGAGAGGGAGATGCACTACATATATAGATTTGGAAATAGTATAGCAGTGTCAGCAGCAACACAGATGCAACATCAGAGTTGCAAAGTGGTTGGTGGGTAGTGGAAGGAAGTCACATTGGCCAGACATCAACAACATATAAAGGGTGATGCAGAGATAGGGTGTTGTAGCAGTACAACACTAGAACACCTTCCTCACTAAGAGGGAGTGTTATTTTTTGTAGCATCTAATTGTGTTCTAGTCTCAACAATTGCCAGATTGGCTAAAAAACACTAAGACTCTATAACCAAGAAAAGGTTTCAGGACAATCCACCTATAAATGCCTTAATTAAGTTAATTAAATTATTCCTAAGTCTAACTTAGGGAAAATGATTAATTAACAATAATTAATTAAGGAAGGTGAGATTTCTCTAGAAACTCACACGGATCGACTAGGAAATAATCCCAACCATTAATTAATTTTTAATCTTGTTCGTCGGAGTCCCAACTAGAGATTATAAGAATAAGTCAATGGGTAGATGAAAAAAGACACTTGAGATCAATTTCCTTAGACATATAAACTTTCTAGAGAGCAGCAACATTCTATCGGAAGAGTTTGAGCCAAAAGGAGATGTGGAGATAGAGAGGGGAAGAGACAGTGATTTCAAAGGAAGTCTTCCAAATCCAAAGAGTCAGCTACAGAAGGGTAGAGTTTCCTCAATAAGGTTATGCAGTGTTGACACAGAAGCTTTAGAGGCAGAGTTCGAGTTGCTGAAGACCGAGAGAATTTACAGAGTGGGCCAATGAGTCATTCTCAGAGGTCGAGTTAGGCAGATGACTTGATCAACTGTAATTTCTAAGCAGAGCGTACCAGTGCTTGTGCAAAAGTGATGCATAGGTTGACGCAGGGGCATTCGAGTGGCCCAAACAACCAGTTTTGGAGTTGGATTAGTTCTGGGTGAGATAAAATTTGTCTCACTAATATTTGTGGTCAATTTCTTCTATAGAGGATTGTCAGTTTCGGAATCCAGTTGTACTTAGAATTTTCTCACTGTTGCTTAATAATAAAAACCCTTAGGTGTTTCACTAATTTTCCCAAGTTGATTTTTTCTAGGGACTTTTGTCCAAAAATAATGGTGTTATATTTGTGTGTGTGTGTGTCGGTATTTTCTCAGTTTCTTGTTAATATTCTATAGTGTTATTTGTGAATATTGTAGTGTGGTTAATTCGTTGTTTTTGTAGAAATATACTGCATAATTAATTTATCAGTTAAAATAATTAGTTCCATTTGTTGCAATAGAAATTAAGTAGTGAAATTTTCACATACCAAAGCATTGTTCTCTGCGTTGGCTTTCTTATTTTTTTCTTCTTTGCCAATTTCTTCTCAGAATCTGCAAACAATTTATCTACTATGTCTACCATCCTATAGAAAGCTTGATGGAAAGCTTTGTCCTTCTCCATTTTCCTTTTTCATGTTTCACATCCATTCTCTCGTTATCATTCACACTCACAATTCACATCAATAAGAAGACCACTCTTATACCAAACTTGATCTGGAATATATGATTTACCGACATTATCCAAGATCTTTGTTTTTGTTGATGTTAGAAGAATTGCATGAATGAGCATGTAAAAACCATATGTTCATACAATTAAGGAAGAAGCAACATATAGTAGATCATAAAGATAATGCACATAAAAATTTGATAATGGATTTTGTCTAGTGTGGACTACGTCTCTAGGACCTAATTCAATAGTGGGGAGACCGCTTTATTCATATCATAAAAAAGAAACGTAAGTACATGGAAACATACATTATTACACCTGAAATCCTGGGAATGACTTGAAATTTAACTCTCCAAATGACAATAATCACAACACCAACAAGTTTGTCTTGTCCTCTTGAGACTTTTGACTGTAAACATGACCCACTTATAAAAGGCGTAATGTTGTCTCAAAATTTGTGCCCAATAATTAATGAATAAGGTGGGTTTCTTCCATGACCCCTGAAATCCACTGCTCATATGCAAAAGCCGACTACACCATTGTGATCCTTGCAAACTTTTGGTTAAAATGAGTATAAACTCAACCCCATTCTGACACTGTCAATTCCGACCCCTTAAGGAATCTTCAAGATTCTCACAACATTAAAAATAAATATTCTAAGAATATTCTCTAATATATGCTCTAGGAATATTCCTAGAATCGTCTTGATATTTGTGCCTGTATTGGCCTATATGCAACCTCCTCTCTCTTGTGTTATCCATCGTTCCCCTTAAACCATTCAAATGGTATGTTATAACAAAGTGTGAGGGTGAATAAGATAAAATGTGTGGTTACCACAATGGCTGGCATAGTCATATTAAGTTATTTATTGTTGGGGAGGTTTTGGGTTCAAAACCCATGGACTCAATATTTTTCTTTAATATGGGTTCAAGACACAATTTTGGTTTTAATATAGTTTTCAAACCATATAATATATGGTAAACATATGTCCATATTGTAACGACTCATTAAACCATAAGAATATGACAAAAATGGAGGTTGCACTATTCCAAGGTTATTTGGGCTTAATTTGAGGTGCGATGTGGCACCATGTGATTGGGTCATGTGGTAGACTCTCACTAGTCCACATCATATGTCGCCTTTGCCACCTACTTTCCATGTTTCAACTTGTGGTTCTACCACAACACTTGCATGTGGGTCCATCTGGTTTGTTGACTAGGATGCCACATCAACCCTGTGGGTCCCACTAGGCCTGTTGGCTTCGCTTCCATGTATCATCTCTATGGCCTTCCACATGGCAGAATATTGAATTTGACTTTGAATTTTTCCCAGTTTGATTGAGCATAACTTTCGCATATGAACTTAGATTGAGGCATCATTTATGTTGTTGGAAAGATTGAGACGGGCTCTTCAATCTAGCCCTGGTTCCACAACAATCCAAGGATTTTTTTATTTTTGAGCCATCAGGGATCCACCTGAATCATGATGAGCCATTTTTGATTAATACATTGAAAAACCCTTCAGTCCACACTCCAAAAATTCTACAAGGTACGTGCAAAAACACCACCCAATTGACCAAATTGTCGGTGACTTAAATTTAGGTGTTTAGACAATAAGAAGACTGTGAATTCCCCCTACACAAGTGCATGTAGCTCTATTATCTATGATAGAACCAAAGGATTTCTCTTAGGCTAGTCGAAATAACAATTGATTAAAGGCCATTAATAAAGAATCAAGAGCTTGATCAGATCGAGAAAAATCAAACATGGGAGCTTGTTCCAAGATCAACAAACAAGAATGTTATTGGCAGGAAGTGAGTCTTTAGGAACAAAATGAATGAACACATTGGGGCAAAAATGTGAAACTGACAAACACTCTTAGCTTGCCTTTGACATAGAAAATTGTGAATTTTTATGTTTTTTCAACTTCAGTTGCTAGAAAATCATGTTTTCTTTCAGAATTTTGCTTTGCAGTAAAAAAAAAAAAAATTGTAGAGAATTGTCTTTCCTTTTTTTTTAATTTTTTATGGACATATGGCTGGAGAAATTTGGTGGATATTGAATGCATATACTTGAAAATTTCAGGCCAAGTATAATGAGTGACTTAAGTATCCACCATGGTTTGTAGAGATGGTAATTCATTTTGGGAGAAAAAAATTATATAATCACAATTTACACATATTGCACTCGAGCATGGACTATTTTTGGGGAATTTTTAGATTCAGTCACTATGTTTAATCATTTAATGAAATAGGGTAAGACAAAAAAAAATGGTGATTTGTCAACACTTTCAGTGACTCATCAATTTTCATTTTAATGTGATAATCAATAAGCCAATTCAAAATATTGTTTTGAAGAGGACATAGAGAGGAAGCACCAAGTGAATTTTTAAATTATTTTGTGTTTCAATTTTGAAGTTATTGATTTTTCATTTCAGGTAATTTTTAGAAGTCCTAAAATCTGCAATGACACATTTTAGTGTAAAATTATCAATAAATATCATGTATTCTGAAAATGAATAAAACTTATATAATTCAAAACTTGATTCAGATTTGAATCCAATAGTACCAAAGGCATCAACTAACTCTTAAATTTGGAAGGGATTCAACTCCTATGAAGTAGATATTTCCTCAAATTGCCAATTTTTTCCTAATTTTTGTTGACTGAAAAGTTTTGGCAGAGAATTTAAAACTCTTGGCCGAGAGTTTTTTGCAACTTTGGTCTTCCTGGGTGAGAGTTTGGGCAGTAAATATTTCCCTTCCAATACTCTCATCTAAGGGTTTTATAGACTTTCATCCAAGAGTTAATCCTTGAGAAAATTCTCGACCGAAAGATTTAAAAACTCTCGGCTGAGAGTTTGGGCAGCGAATCTCTCCTCTAGACAACCTGATTATTTTATCAATTGATGCCCATTTCGATGTACAATTATTTTTGTCAAGGGTTGTATAAGTTCTCAGCTGAAAGTTTCCATTGAATACAAAAAAATTCAAAGTGTGAAGTGCGAAACATGGAGTTCATCTTCGAAGAAAGTTTTTGTTGAAGTTATTATAGACATTGTTTTTTTATATGGAAGAAAAAAGATAATTTTTTTATCGAGAGAAGAGACCTTATTTTATTGTTTTTCTATGAAAATCGAATATTGTTATTTTTTGCTATCAAAAACAAATATTATTTTTTTTCCTATACAAAAGGATATTTTAGAATTTTCTTTTGTAATGGTACAAATATTTTTTTGACAAGAGAAAAAGAGAGATTATATATATATATATATATATATATATATATATATATATATTCCTCCTATGGGAAAATGACTCTTTTTGGGGGCCAAAAGGAGCCTTATTTAAATTGTTTCTCTATGAAAAATGAATATTGTTATTTTTTACTATGAAAATTAAATATTAGTTTTTTCTCATGGAAAAAGATATTTTGAATTTTTTTTTTTCTAAAGAAGAAGATATATAGAAATTTATATTAGATTAAATTATGAATCACCATAAAAAAATTATGCTTTGAGATATCTGAATTTGCCTTGAATCATTTGTAGTATTAAAAGCTTGAACTTAATTGTGTTGTTTTGGAATTAGATATTAGATTTCTAAATTTTTTGAAAAATGGAAACCAAAGGAATTGTAAATGAAAATATGATCGCATTAGAACTTATTTAAAGGAAAAAATGAGAAACTAAAAGCAAAGAGGAGAGCACTAAGGGAAAATAGAGAGGATGAAAGAAATGTGGAGATACCAAATAAAGAGCCTGAAGGAGATGTAGAGGTACCAAATACAGACCTTGAAGAATATGTGGGGGTACAAAATAGAGAGCCTGAAGGAGATGTGGAGGTACCAAATACAGACCTTGAAGAATATGTGGGGGTACAAAATAGAGAGCCTGAAGGAAATGAGGAGGTACCAAATACGAAGCTTAAAGAAGATGTGGGTATACAAAATAAAGACCCTAAAAGAGATGTGGAGGTACAAAATAGAGAGTTTGAAAGAGGTATCGATTTACATGGAAATGATGAGGAAATGAGAGATGTTGAGTAACTTGTCAAGTAGAATATCGATAGTATTGGTGAGTACATTAATGTTTTAAATTTTGAATAAATTTTAAAATTGAGATTAAATTATATTTCAAAGTCATCATTATAATTTATTTTAATAATGCTCAATGTACATGTGTCAAGTACAAAATACAGATTTATATTTTTTTTATTCATGGACAGCATCCAACCCACAACAAGATCCTACCATATTTAGAAAAATACAGAAATTAATTGGAAGATACAAGAACATTTTCTTTTATGATAATTTTCTAGAGAATATGGATATAAATAAAATGGAAGAAATTAGGTCATTAATGCATGAACAAACATTTCGAAATAAAGTAAATGAGGTGATCAAAATATTTTTTGAGGGTAAATCTATCATAGGAAAAGCTCAAATGTTACATAAACTTTTCAAACACAAACCTCTAAGAGATGCAATTCAATTATTGTAGATTTTAACCCTATACAAAAACTACCTACAAGTGAATTCTTAAAGAAGAAAAAATATACAATGGCAAGAACATGAAACAAATATACACATATTTTCCCTTGGATCCCAAAATCGAGACTACCAGATTGATTTTTCATTATATTCATTTTAATGTTACAATACATATATATACATGCTGAAGCATTCATGAACCCCAATCCACTAACTCTGGATTAGAAAATAATTGTAGTTCCCTTGACTGGATCTACAAAATACCATGGGTAGAAAACCATCATGTCCAAAACCATGTGCAAAAACCATGCACAAAACCATGGGTAGGTTTGCCCACCATCTTTGGGTTTGCCCCTCGACTTGTTGTTTTATTTCCACATAGGGGACCACAGGAGAGCTTATTCATTGGTCCAGGGCTGCAATGCCTATTGTTTATATACACCAAGAAAACTTCTCAGTGCTCATAGACTTTGTCAATGCATCTGCAACATTCTTCAAAGTGTGTACCTTTACCAACAACACCTTTTTTCTTCAACCATATCCCTCAAAAAATGATACTAAACATCAATGTGCTTTGTCTTAGAATGATAAGCATGGTTCTTTGCCAAGAAAAATGCACTTTGGTTGTCATAGTCTATCCTTATAGCTTGTTGTACCAACCCCATATTTGAACACAATCTCTGCAACCAAACTGCTTCCTTACTTGCATAATTGGTTTCCATGTATTCAACCTCTATAGTTGAAAGTGCCACTACAAATTGTCTCTTTCTCATCCAATTGTCTGATCCTCCATATAGGTTAAGCACATACCTACTTTTAGATCTTCTCTAATCTAGATCTTCAACCTAGTCTACATCAACAAAGCCACAAATGTACGAAAATATGTCCAATCATGGTCTTCCTTGGTAGCATAATCCATAATCACTAGTGTCACACAAATACCTAAAAACCTACTTCACTGTTGTCCAGTGTTCTTTCCCTGGTTTTAACATAAACTTGCTCAATACTCCCACTGCAGTGCAATGCATGGTCTAGTACAAACCATTGCATACATCAGGGCACCAACTACACTCGCATAGGAACACAGGATATGTCATCTTCCTCTTCTTGTGTATTGGGACACTGTTCAACGTATAACTTTACACCTACAGGAATAGGAAACATGACCAGTTTACTATCCTGCATATTAAATCTCTACAATATTGTCTTGACATGTTTTCTATAGTTTAACTAGAGCTTCTGCTTCTCCCAATATCATTTAATTTCCATGCCCAAAATATAGTTTTCAGTACCAATATCCTTCATGTCAAATTTGGAGGATAATTGGATCTTCAAATCCTCGATAATTTCTTTGTCATTTCCAATCAACAACATATCATGCACATACAAGACCAAATAAATAAGTCATCGATTAATTTAAAATACACACAGTGATTCACTTTACTTCTTGTGAAGTAAAGTCTCCATATATAAAAATCAAATTTTTGATACCACATCCTTGGTGACTATTTTAACCCATACAAAGACTTTTTTAACTTGCATGCCAGTTCTTTCTTACCCTTCACCGCAAAAACCCTCTGGTTGTTTCATGTAGAGCTTTTATTAGATATCCATGTGAATAAATGTTATCTTTAAATCCAACTATTCTACCTCAAAATCAAAAGCAACAACAAAAGATAAAATTAATCTAATAAAAGCTAACTTGGCAACATGAGAAAAAATATCACCAAAATAAATTCCTGACACCTAGGAATAACCTTTTGCTACCAATAGAGATTTGTATTGCTTGACCTTGCCTTTTTCATTCATTTTCTTCTTAAATGCCCATTTGCTACAAATTGGTTTCCTTCTAGCAAGAAAATCCACCAGATCCCAAGCCTCATTTTTGTCCAAAGATGTCATTTCATCAACCATGGCCTCCTTCCATATTTTTCCATCCTCTGAATCCACTGCCTCATTGTCAGTTCTGGGATCATCATCAATAATAGATAAAGAAAATTTTGAATAGAAAGCAGATGGAATATACCTTTCTAGATGTCTTCTCTCTCGATATGATCTTCTCAAAACTGAGTTTGAGGCTCTTTTTCTTCTGATTCTTGTTTATTTGTAGAGTCTGATTCTTCCTCCTTTTGTTCAAACTCTATCTTCTCAGGTCCCTTTGGTAGGAATCCATGTTTAATAACATCCTTCATCTCTCTAAACACCACATCTAGTTTGTACACAACCTTCTTTGTTTATGGATTCCAAAGTCCATAACCTTTTAAACCGTTATTATACCCAATAAAAATGCACCTTTGAGATTTACTATCCAACTTGCTTCTTTTCTCCTTTGGAACGTGTACATATGCATCACAACCAGATACCCTCATATTTGAAAGAGAGGGTTTCTTACCAGTCCATACCTCATGTGGAGTCTTATCCTATAACACTGATGAAGGTGATTTTTAACCAGGTAACATGCAATTTCCACTACCTCTGCCCAAAACTCTTGCCCTAATCTAGTGTCATTGAGCATGCTTCTTGCCTTTTCCATCAACATCATGTTCATTCTTTTTGCAACTCCATTTTTTTGAGGTGTGTATGGATTAGTCTTCTACCGTGATATACCACACTTCTTACAAAACTTTTCAAATTCCTTCTTGCAAAACTCTCCACCATTATCTGTCCTCAACACTTTAATTTTCTTCTCTGTCTTATTTTCCATCAGAGCCTTAAAAAATTTAAACCTGTTAAAGACATCAAATTTTTTCTTGGGGAAATATATCCATGTATTCCTCAAGAATTCATCTATAAATGATATATAGTACATATATTTACCTAGATATGGAAATGCAACAGGTCCAAACACATCACTGTGCACAAGCTCTAATATCCCTTTTTTCCCTCTTAGCACCAGAGGGGAAACTCACCCAATTATTCTTCCCATATAAACAATGTTCACACAAATCAAAATCCAAAGAGAATTTATACATATATTCTATTGTACCATTACCATGCATTATTCGAAGGCCCTTCTCTCCAATATATCCAAGTCTTTGATGCCACAACATGGTATTTTCTCCTGAGACCACTAGATTTTCAACTCCACTTTCAAGAACCACAAAAAAGTTGCACCCATCAATAACAATGCTACCCAAAAGCTTGTATAGAGTTCCAAACCGAATTCCTTGTATCAATATCAATGCTCCCCGAACCATCTCACAGGTATCGTTCTCGAACATTGTTTTTTACACTTGTATCATTCATCTTGCTTACAGAAATTATATTTTTAGCCAATGCAAGAATATGCAAATCATCGGGAAGTATTATAATCCTTCCACCTTGCAACTTCAACTTGAGTTTTCCACGTCCCATGATTCTAGCTGTCATCCCCTAGGAAGACATAACTTGCACTTGTTGGTTGAAGCATGTAACACAGTTACATACGTGCAAAACAGGTGTCCTCATCGGATTCTCAAGACGAGTACACCAGAAGAAGCTTTTTTAGGCAATAAACCAGATGTGTCATGCTTCAAGATCTTTGGTCATCAGTATATTGTCATGTTACCAAGGATGAAAGGAAAAATCTAGATCCAACAACTGAGTTTGGCATATTTGTGGGGTACACTAATACACCACACAACTATCAGGTGTACCTATTATCTCACAGGGTAACAGTGGTTCATAGAGATGTGAAGTTCGATGAAGAGAAGGCCATGAGATGTTCCCTTGGGAGGGAGCTTCAGTTGCATGGAGAAGAGGAGCTTTTAGCTCCAAATGAAGAACCTCGAGATGATGTGGAGCATCCACATGTAGAGGAGCATAGAGTGGAAGCACCCACTCATGCAGAGACTTCTAGAGATGGAAGAAAGCACACCAGAGAGACTGACAAATTGATGCATGATTCTAGAGAGAATGTGGGAGCACCCACATCACAGCACAGGCAGAGGAGGTTACCAGATCGGTACACTGGCTACATGGCTCCGATGAGCGAGAGTGTAGAGATTGATCCATCCTCATTTGAGGAAGCAGTGTAGAAACCAGTATGGGTTGATTCCATGGTTGAAGAGTATGAATCCATTAACAAAAACAATGTTTGGGAAATGGTTCCAAGATCAGCAGACAAGTCAGTGGTGAGTTCTAGATGGATTTACAAGGTAAAGCAAGCAACATATGGGAGTGTGGAGAAACACAAGGCCAGATTTGTGGGCAGAGGGTTTTCTCAGGTGGAGGGAATCGATTACTATGAGACCTTTGCTCCAGTAGAAAGGTATTCTTCAATCATATATATTCTAGCACTTTCAATGAGATGGGATGGAAGATACATCATATGGATGTGAAGACAACATTCCTCAACGATGTGATTGAGGAAGAGGTGTACATTGAGCATCCAGAAGAATTTGAGACCTTCAACAGAGAGTCGCATGTGTGCAGACTCAAGCGAGCATTGTATAGATTGAAACAAACACCCTATGCTTGGTACACCATGATTGATAGCTATTTCACCAAGTTGGGCTTCACCAAAAGTGAAGCAGATGTGAACCTTTACTATATGTGGTTGAAGGTAAATTTTTTATTATAATATTATATGTCAATGATTTAATCTAACAGGTGTTGAGAAGCTAGTCAACTCTTGCAAAGAGGATCTTGCAAGAGAATTCGATATGAAGGACTTGGGGCTCATGCATTATTTGCTTGGTATCGAAGTATGGCAAGGAGATGAGGAACTGTTTGTCTCTCAAGACAAGTATGCCAACGAGATACTAAAGAAGTTCCACATGGAGAGAAGCAAACCCATGGAGACTCTAGCAGGAAATAGGAGGAAGGAAGATGCTACCTCAGGTGAAGTAGTGGAGGCTACTATTTACAAGCAGCTTGTCGGTTCACTTGTGTATTTGGTGAACGCACGATCAAACATATGTTTTGCAGTTAACCAACTTAGTCAAGCAATGGTTAAGCCAACCAAAATCTATTGGAAGGAAGTTAAACATTTGTTGAGATACCTCACAGGCACCACTCAATTTGGTCTTTGGTACAAACGAATAGAGGGAGTGAAACTTCAAGGCTTCACAGATGCATATTGGGCAGGGAGTCCATCCGACTAGAAGAGTACATCAAAGGGAATCTTCAGTATTGGGTCAACAATAGTTTCTTGGTACAGTAGGAACCAGAGATCAATTGCACTCAGTTCGGCAGAAGCAGAGAACATGGCTACTTATCAAGCATTTTTTGAGGTTATTTGAATGAGGAAGATCCTTGTTGGGTTATTTGGTCAGTAGATGGATCCTACAATGATTTATTGTAACAATTAGATTTGTATCAAACTCTTTGAGAATCTCTTTTTTCATGATCAGTCCAAGCATATCGACATTTGTTATCACCATCTACGAGATTGTGTGCAGAGGAGAATCATGTTGTTAAACTACATTCCTACATAGGAACAGGATGTAGAATTTTGACAAAGACATTGTCAAGATGCAAATTCGAGTTTCACATAGGCAGGATAGGGGTAGCAAATAATCCCTTTCTTTTTTAGAGGGAGTGTTGAAAATGCAACAAGAAAATCCTAATTTAATTTTGTCCTTGAATTAAATTGGGAATAAAATTGTAATTCTACATCTCATGACAACTTGTATTAGTTAACTAAGTTAATTTGACTTAGTTGGCTCAGTCAATTTCGAGTTGAGGGTCTAACTTGAGTCATGTAGAGTATCTCCTACTTTATAGGAGCCCTGGTTGACTTTATTTTGAGTTGTAAATAATTAATTCAGTTTAACCGAGTTAAATTCAGTGAAACTAGTTCCAATTGTTGGAGGAACTAGTGGGAGGTCTAGTAGTGTGGTGTTTCCTGCAGTGCAGTGTGGTGTTGTCTGCAGTGATCAACTAGTAAACTGATGATTCACTCATAAATAACTCATGCATGTCAAATTTGAGAGTTACCCAGTTGAGATTGGAGTTCAAGGACAATGTACTATTAGTTGTATAATCATTTGAATTGTACAGGCGGTGCATGCACTCAGAGAAAGGCCTATGAGAATTGCACAATTCCAATTGAGGAATTTCCCTAATTAATAGGGGGCTAATTCCTTAAGGAACAATGCAAGGAAATAGGGACTTGGGCAAGCAGGAAATTGGTTAAGTATTGCATGGGCTTGTCCAGGAAGCAATGAGACAGATAGACATAGTCCAGAGGTTGCTCGGGCTTGAGCAAAGCATTGTAGTCTTATCATATTTTATGACGAATGCAATATACAGATAGCAGAGATTTTTAGTTGTGGCTTTCCCCGGGAAACCATTTTGTAATGTGTTGATTGAATTCTTTCTCTTGTATGCTTCGTGATTTCGCGATCGTTTAATTATTTTCGCTGATGAGTAAAGTAGATTTAAGTCTATTGTTTTAGCATATTACAATTAGCAGTTTGAATCTACAAGGAATTTCTACAATTCGCAAGATGAAAATGGGGGTGTGACGCACTTTGGGGCAGAATTAATAGGGCTTTGTAGTTTTTTTGGCATGGTTATTTGTAACCGAATGAGAAGGTGGCCAGCTTCAATAGGTATCACATGCAAAACTTGTAATGGTCAAAGTGTGGTAGATTATGTAATTTGCTCTCAAATTTTCACCTCTACATTATTGAAGTTCGATATCAAGGACTTCCCTATCGAAATGAAATATGAGCATGCCCCTCTATTTCTTAAGTTGTATTTTTCCCATAGTAGTCCACACAATAGGAAAACACTTGGAATGCAAAAGAAATCTCTCTACAAAGGAAAAATCCTCATAAATCAAGAAAACAGGGAAAGGTTCAGCATGCTCTTAAGCAACGATTTCGGACTATAGAGCATGGCGTTGCAAATAAGAAAACCAATGAGGCGGGTTGCCACGTTCATTACAGTTTGTTGATCCCAAAAATTCATAGGGCCTTAACTGCATGCAAAAGGTCCCACCCCAAGAAGGGAACTGCAAGTACTTTTATGGAGAATCCATGGTATTATGAAGAATGCAAGGCAATCAAGAAATCTCTAAAAGAGATGAAGTGGAGCAAAGAAAACAAGAAGAAATATGAAAAATTAGTACAATAATATTAATATATATATATATATATATATATATATATATATAAATGGAAAAAGAAAGGAGTTAATCTCTCTTGGAAAGCACAACCCCAAGGGATTTTGCAAAGAGCTACAACAAAGGAGAAAGTAGAATGAAAAAAAAATATTATAGGTGGCCAATGGCTGGAGTTGTTATCACTCTAGGAAACTCTCCTAGGTTGCAGCTCGGAGATGCCTGGTAACATATATTCTTTAATATTGTTCTCTGAACTATTGGAATGAATGATGGTTTGGATCAAGCCTGATAATTATTTAAACTCTGTATTTACTCAAGACATGCATGAACACCCTCAGCTTACAAGGCTTTAGACCACTAATGCTCAATAGTTTGTAGATTCAATGAATAGATGGAGAATACTGACCATACCGACAAATGCATATATAAACACATATGAATGGCTACCTACAAGCAGTAAATGAGAATACTGACTGTACCGACAGATGCATATATAAAACATATGAATGGCTAGCCACAGGCAGTAAAAGAAGCTTGCAAATCTAATTTATCAACGCAGAGATAAGATGACAGTTATCTGGCATTAGATACAGAAGAAACATGAACAACCTGTTCAAGTGCAAGCTTAGAACAGAAGAGAAAATGGACATTGAACATATAACAGCAAAAGAAGTTTGTATTGCTAATGAATGAAGATGAGAATCTTGAGTAGCAAAGTCTCAATAGTCTCCAGAAGTTGAACCCCTGTTACATTTAGTTTCCAGCCTTTTATAGGCCTTTTACAATGCTCCTGAGCTCTCAAAGGCTCAGAGTCTTAATCTATCCTCTCTGTTTTGTTAACTGACTAATGCCCTAACTAGGTAAGAGTGGGCTAGGAGGTTTCTTCTTCTGGCAGAAGAGTAACAGGGTTTAGCTAGTTTGTTTCACTGTCTGGGAGCTCCCTCGTGCCAGAGATGCCCCACAGTCGGTTCTGTTGTTTTTGGTTGAGCGTTGTCTACTCCATGATTGTTTGTTTCGGGTTGCATCGTGTTGTGCTGCTCCATGACTACTTTATTGGTTTGGGATGAGCTGCGCGTGTTGTGGCCCTTTGAAATGCTTAACAATGATTGCTTTCTGTTAACACAGAGCAACGCTACCATATTGTGGACTTCTGCCAAAAATAATGATTGTTTCTGTTTTAAACAGAAAATGCTACAACAATGAGAAAGCATGCCCATCTATGTCCTTTTTGGACTTCAAAAGTCCTCAAAAATGGTTTATTCCTCTATCGGGTCCACCCTTTGGGTCGCTGTCGCCTATCGCAAGTGGCCTGGTCCCTTGCTTCCTTTGTATTTTGAAATATGCTTGAAATCACCAAAAATACATGGAAATTGGCCTCCCTCCGGACTTCAAATATTATAGATTTCATTCCCGATCCCTTTCAAGTCCGGGACTCATCGCAATCGGCACTGACAAGCTTCCCTTTGTATTTTGTTATATAACGAAAGTACATGAAAATATATTGAAAAAGGCTTACCCGCGGACCTGAAATATTATAAAATAACACTTATAATGTCGTCGGGTATGGGACTTATCACAATCGACGTCGCTCATTAGGTTTCCCCGATTGCGATCCGCTGATGCGATGTGGGCAGTCGATCTGCGCGCGCGATCAACGGTCCACGTTTAATCACCGATCGCAATCGCAAAACCATACTGTAATCGTCGATACTTCCGCTGATGCGACCCGCCGATCCAATCATCGGAGATCGTTGATCGGCGGTGTCTTGCACCGATTGCCACTGCTCGCCGATCAGATCCGCCGATTGCAATTTGCCGCTTAGATTTGGGTCGTTGATCGGCCAGATCTAACCGCTGCTGTGCATTTGGACTGTTAAGCCTTCAATACATGGTTTTTCATGGTTTTGGAGTGTTTTTAGCCTCCCGATAGTGTATTTACGCCCTTCCAAGGGCTCTCCTCTTGCGCTTATTTCGACCTTTGGATGACCTTAAGCAATATTTGGAGACTTTGGGGCATATTTGGATCCATTTTTGAGCCATTTGCCAACAAGGCTAACACTAGCTCCTTCTAGGGATGAAATCCTCCCTGTGAGGTTTCAAGAACTACAGAACAATGCCTTTCGCGTAAAACCAAAATCAAATCATCCTTCTAGTGTTCCATTGGGCAAGGAGTCTATTTTGCAATGAAATAAAAACTGGAAAAAACATATTTGCAATACCAAGGCTCTAAAACCTTAAATGAAATAAAGTTTCAAAAATTGCCCATTGATTGGGCCATCAAAAACATCTCCTCCTTCCATTAATGCATCCCTTTTGAGAAAACAGTCACCAAATTGAAAATTGACCCATTTTTCCTTTCCGTTAAAGGTTTCTTTTCTTGGTCAATGTGCATATCAGCGAATTCATAAAAAACTTGCAAAAGCCTATTAATTTGATCATCTACTTCAAAAACTTTCCAGCATTTGACATTATCAGGCAGAGATGGTCTATATTTCACCTCATCTCTGTATGCTTTCAACATTGGATGTTTTGCTTGGAAGGTTTTGTACACCTGTTGAATGATAAGTTCCGCTTCATACTCTACTATGTCATTTGTGACTTGAAAAGTTAATATAAAATATGAATCAAAGTATTCCTTTGTGGGGAACACAAGGACTACACCTAGTCCTGCAGCTTCCTTAGAGCAAGCTAATTCAAAGAACATGTCCCAAATCTGTGGGCCTTTTCCTCTGTGATATGGAAAACTAGTTTCTTAAGATGAGTGGAGGCCAACTAAGATTCTTCAATCTCTATGGTTGGAGCTTTGAGGATGATAGGATCAACTGCTGGATGCTTTTGCTTATTATCTTGTTCTTTTGCAGGGACAACAACTTTATGAACATGAGTTTCCTTGACATTATTCATCTTCGACCTTAGATTATATTTGTGCTAATCTTCAGTTTGTAGAACAGCTTCACCATCCCATTCTTGGCTGATCTAGTCATTTAATAATGACTTCTCATAGGCATCTAAGGTCAAAAAAGGGGCATTGCTTTGTCTTCCATACAATGGATCTCATCATCTTCTTCAAATTGCTATTCTTCCATGACTGCATTTTGAAAAGGGGCCTTCACCCTTTAGTCTTCATTGGCATCTTTTCTTCTTTGCAAAATCTGCAACTGCTCATTAGCTCTTGTATATTGATTTGGATTTCTAGGAACAAAGGTGTTAGGAACTCTTCCTTTCCCAGAGTGTTGCTCAACCTTTAATTGGGAAATTTCAGAGGCTAATGACTCTATCATGTTGGCCATTTTATCGATCTTGGGGTCTGAAGATGATGAAGACTCGCCCCTCTGTCTCCTTTTATCAACATTTCCCTTGAGCTTCTCTGCAGCCATGATGTTTGATTCTACTTCCAAGGCTGCATCCTGCATATTAGCCAAAGAAGCACATCACCTCTCCCTCAACAGTAAACATAAGTTAGAATCAAAGGCACTAGCATAGATGGGTCTAGCAGAGGTAGTGGTGGGTTTTACTTCAGCTGAAATCTTGTTGTACATGCGGTTAAATCTCTTATTAAATAATTAGACAACAACTCACCATTTTCCCTCTTTAAGTTCCCAAACTCAGTGTGGTAGTAGACAAGATCCTTCTTATCCCCCCAATGCTTTAGAAATGCATCATCTAAAGCCTCGATATCTGTTATAGATCTTGGGGTTAGTTCTCTGAACCATTTTCTAGCCTCTCCATCTAGGCTTTGAACAAAGACCCTCATCCAGATATCATCTTCACTAATGTCCAAGTTATCAGCATAGTTATAGAATGACTCAAGATGTTTTTCAGTTGTAACACCTTCAGTCCCAGTGAACATAGGCATATACTTCTGATATTCTCCAATAGGCATGGCATTCAAAGGAGTGGGCAGTATTAGGGGTCCATACCTAGAAACTATGATTCTTTCCATTTTGGTAGGTGCTTGTGGACCTGCCATAGCTGTGGTGGCTAAAAGAGTACTGGCAGTCTGAATGATAGAGGGCTAAGGAGTGACTGATAAGACTAAAGGAGTATGATGGATAGGAGGTGAGGTTTCCTTTGGACTTACAACAAAAGGAGAACTTCAAGAATAAGGAGCTTTATGAATTTCTGAGAGTTTTTCTTTACTGCTAGTATTAGATGCTATACTCTCAACATGTATTTGTTCTATTGCAAGATTTTTTTGACGAGATATAGAAAATTGTTTAGGTTTACCTGAACCTGATGCTCCTTTCTGCAATGCCTTTCTTTCTTTGATGATTTTTTCAGGGTCAGTTACTGGGTCAGCTTGTGACTTTCGAGGATTTCTCCGAGTATGCTTTAGAAACTGAGCAAAAACTATGAAGTGGAGTTGCCAAGAGGTTCGTCCTTCAGTAGAGTCGCCAGAAAGATCATTACAACCAAAAATGTGCCCAGACTTTGTCTATCATCAAAGTTGGATCTATGTCATCTCATAGGGAAGCTGAGCTTCAGTTTCCTCTCCCCGGCAACGGTGCCAATTATGTTATCACTCCAGGAAACTCTCCTAAGTTGCAACTCGGAGATGCCTGGTAACATATAATCTTCAATATTGTTCTCTGAACTATTGGAATGAATGATGGTTTGGATCAAGCCAGATAACCATTTAAACTCTGTATTTACTCAAGACATGCATGAACACCCTCAGCTTACAAGGCTTTGGACCACTGATGCTCAATAGTTTGTAGATTCAATGAATAGATGGACAATACTAACCATACCGGCAGATGCATATATAAACACATATGAGTGACTACCTACAGGCATTAAATGAGAATATTAACTGTACCGGCAGATGCATATATAAAACATATGAATGGATAGCTACAGGTAGTAAAAGAAGCTTGCAAATCTAATTTATCAAAGCAGAGATAAGATGACAGTTATCTGGCATTAGATAAGAAGAAACATGAACAACATGTGCAAGCGCAAGCTTAAAATAGAAGAGAAAATGGACATTGAACATATAACAGCAAAAGAAGCTTGTATTGCTAATGAATGAAGATGAGAAGCTTAAGTAGCAAAGTCTCAATAGCCTCCAGAAGTTGAACCCCTATTACATTTAGTTTCCAGCCTTTTATAGGCCTTTTACAATGCTCTTGAGCTCTCAAAGGCTCGGAGTCTTAATCTATCCTCTTTGTCTTGTTAATTGACTGATGCCCTGACTAGGCAAGAGTGGGCTCGGAGGTTTCTTCTTCTGACAAAAGAGTAACCGTATTGGGGTAGTTTGTTGCGCTTTTTGGGAGCTCCCTCGTGCCAGAGATGCCCCACAATCGATTCTGTTGTTTTTGGTTGAGCGTTGTCTGCTCCATGATTGTTTGTTTTGGGCTGCATTGTGTTGTGTTGTGCTATGTTCCTCCATGACTGCTTTGTCGGTTTGGGATGAGCTGCGTGTGCTGTGGCCCTTTCAAATTCTTAACAATGATTGCTTTCTGTTAACACAGAGCAACGCTGCCATATTGTGGACTTCTGCCAAAAATAATGATTGTTTCTGTTTTAAACAGAAAATGCTGCAACAATGAGAAATCTCATCCATCTCTGTCCTTTTCGGACTTCAAAAGTCCTAAAAAATGGTTTATTCATCTATCAAGTCCGCCCTTTGGGTCACTATCGCCTATTGCAAGTGGCCTGGTCCGTTGCTTCCTTTGTATTTTGAGATACGCTTGAAAACACTGAAAATACATGAAAATTGGCCTCCCTCCGAACTCAAATATTACAGATTTCATTCCCGAACCCTTTCAGGTCCAGGACTCATCGAAATCAGCGCTGACGAGCTTCTCTTTGTATTTTGTTATATAACGAAAATACACGAAAATACATTGAAAAAGGCTTGCCCATGGACCTGAAATATTATAAAATAACACTTATATTGTCGTCGGGTCCGGGACTTATCGCAATCGATGCCGCTCCTTAAGGTTTCCCCGATTGCGATCCGTCGACGCAATGTGGGCCATCGATCTGCGCGCACGATCGACGGTCCACATTTAATCGTCGATCGCAATCGCAAAACCATATTGTAATTGCCGATGCAACCCGCTGATCCGATCATCAGAGATCGCTGATCGGTGGTGTCTTGCACCGATTGCCACAGCCCGCTGATTGTGATTTGCCGCTTAGATCTAGGTCATTGATCGGCCAGATCTAACAGCTACTATGCATTTAGATTGTTAAGCCTTCAATACATGGTTTTTCATGGTTTTGGAGTGTTTTTAGCCTCCCGATAGTGTATTTCCGCCCTTCCAAGGGCTCTCCTCTTGCACTTATTTCGACCTTTGGATGATCTTAAGCAATATTTGGAGACTTTGGGGCATATTTGGATCCATTTTTTGGCCATTTTCCAACAAGGCTAACATGAGTATTTAAGGCTTTTCTATGAGCAAGTGCACGAGAAAGATACTCACCCCACAGTGAAAACATCAGTGGAACTATTCACGAAGGATGATATCAAGCAGGGAATAAAGAATTTAGCAAGCGGTAAAGCAGAGGACATAGACAAGCCTAAATATGAATTCCTAAAATGGGGCGCTGAACTCCTTGTTCCTCATTTAAAAAGAATTTTCAATGGGATCATCTAGGATAGGTTTCTAGGAGAGTGGACTACTAGTGTGGTCATTCCTCTCTTTAAGAGTGGCAATAACCCCTCTAACTATTGCACTATTATGGTCAACGTCCTCATGGGCATGCTTTTTGGGAGCATGATAGAGCAGAGAATCAGCAATTGGGCAGAAAGTAAGGGACAAAGGGAAAAATGACAAGTAGGCTTTAGACCTAGACGCTTTACCATTAACCATTGTGTCACCCTTAGACATTTGATGGAGAGAGTTTGGGACAAGCAAGGTGAAACAACCTATTGTTGTTTTGTGGACTTCAAGAAATCCTTTGACATAGTGCCTAGAGACAAACTATGGAACAAGATGGAAGATTTGGGTATCCGAGATGAATATAGAGCAGTAGTTCATAGACTTTATGAGAAGGTTAGAGCTAAAATCATAACAAGTGAAGGAATGTTTGAATGTTTTGGTAGCGATATTGGTGTTAAACAAGGACGTCCTCTATCCCCCACTTTGTTCGATTTATATATTGATAAGTTGGAAGCTTGGTTAACAAAGAGGATGGAGAAGGGGTTCATCTAGCAAGCTATGTGGTAAAGTTGCTTTTATACGCAAATGATCTTTATCCTAACCTCAAAAATATCGCATGGACTAAGAAAACACTTAAAGGCCTTAGAACACTTTTGCCCGGAGGTTGGGATTCAAGTGAACATTAACAAGACCAAAATCATGATTTTCTCTTTAAGTAGAAAAGACAACCAAACACTTTTCTTTTTGAAGGTAGTCCTCTAGAGATAGTGAAAGAATACAAATATATTGGGATTAAGTTCCACCAGAAGCTCAGTTGGGACACTTGCAGGAAAAAAAGAATTCAAGGAGGATGGAGAGCCTCATACTTACTCCAAAATAGATGCATAAAAGTTGAACTTTGGTATTGGAAAACCAAGAAAACCCTTTTTGGTTTGTTGGTTACGCTAGTTGTTCTCTACGGTTGTGAAGTATGGGGAAGTAGCATGTCAACTTGCAGCTAGAGGCAATTAGAAAGAATACAGAAATGTCTAATTACTAGAAATCTCAAAGTTAAAGCCACAATCTCGTACGAAATCCTTTTGGCTGAAGCAGGTACTTTTCCATTGGCGGCAACAACAATAACCAGGTTAATAAACTATTTAAATAAAACTAGAAACATGGATAACTAGTATTGGCCCAAGATAGCTATGGAAGAGAGATTAGATCGTAGGAAGAAAACTTGGATGAAGCAAAACAAAAGGTGGTTGACTATGTAGAATATCAAGCAACATGAATGCCCTAGCACCAACGAAAAAAATAAAATAAAAAATTGTGATGGAAAAATTTAAGACTGCCATGTGGACCAATCGCAATGGACGTAAAAAAGCATACTGCATCAAAGAGTTCAATCCAACTTGTGACCATGGTGAGAAAACATATTTAGGAGCAATGATTAAAGGAAAAGCAAGGGTGTTAGTCGCACAATTGAGGACAGGGTCACATCACCTTAGACGTGTCATTGGCATGTGGAAGATCCCCAAGGAGGTTTAGGAAGAGAGAACTTGCATTTTCTGCAATAAAGGTGTGGTGGAGACATAATGGCACTTTGTCATGGAGTGTGCAGCATATAAGGATATTCGCATTGAATATGAAAACAATCTAAAGGTTGACAACATGCACCATCCATTTGACAAAGATAATACTAATCAAATTTCTAGCCTTCTAGTCAGGACTCATAGCAGAAGATCTGACATCAAAAGGAATATGAAGATGAGTTAGGGTTGTTGTTTTGTGGGTCCCTTAGGCTGCTCAGCCTTGTGGACGTCATTCAAATCATTCATTTCATTTGTTAACTTCTCTTCAGGCACAGATGATATGGGAAAATAGAATATATTCATGTGTAAAGTGACAAATTCCGAAATTGAAAAGTCGAGGAGTCGGTTCCAAGCATGCTTGAACCTCCTATTGAAGAGAAAATGGAAACCCCGGCTGTTGAAGAAGTTGAAAAGCTAGACGAGCATGAAGTCAGTTGATAACAGTTGAACAAAAGCAGTTGGTTGATAATGGTTGAACATAATCAGTTGGTTCATAATTCAATTAAGAATTGGTGGTAGGATCCAACGACGAACAATTTTTCAATCGTCTAACGTTGGATCCAGTGTTGCAGGCCAGTACAAAGTGACAGCTGAGGGAGTTCTTCTCAAAGGGGAATGCCTTACGATGTAAAATTAAAATGTTGCCTGAAAAAGTTACCCATTCAGGTCCCCCCAAATTACCCACGTTTGTGGAGGGGTATATGTAGGCAGCTAGGGGTTAGGGTTATAGTGGTAGATGTAATTGACCTTTTGCTAGAGGAGCGTCCAAACCAGTCCAGTTGTCAATTCCTTTAATAAAAAAATTACAAATAACAACCCACCTCAACCACTCACTCTACCGTTACTTGACAAAGCTAGACACTAAATTGGTGAATGAAATCTCTTGTTAATGGGACAAGGAACCCACTTCTACAGTTATTTGGTTGCTAAAGTGTATGGAGTTATGCAAACTCCGACCCTCTTTGGATTTGAACTTGTAATATATATAAAATAATTAAATCAATACTTAACCTCTAGCTAAACCAATACACAATCTCTAAAATCAAAATTAAATATATATTAACCTCAACTAAGAAAATTAAAAATAAATTACTTCATTATAGATATTATAAAGTATTATACAAATCCTTAACCTCCAATATTTATAAAATAGTTAAACCAATACATAATCTTTGAAAACACAATTTGTAATTACTTTAAAAATAAATATTTTTATTTTATTTTAAATATTTATTTAAGCTTGGGTGCAAACTCAAATACGAAAGTTGAACTGACAGCTACTTGGGTCATTCTTTTTGTGGCAACTTCTTTGAAAATTCCATGGCTTCACATCTCTGGGGACTCTAAGTGTGTGGTGGATTGGTTGTAGCGGAAGGGCCACTTGTGGGTACTTTCCTCAAGCTATTGGTTAAACCATATCTTGCACCTTAAGGACCTCTTTCAACCTTTACCTTTTCACCACATCTTAAGAGAATGGAACAATCAAGTTGACCTACAAAAAACTCTTCAAAAGAAGGAAGGCAAGGTCTTTTTTGAAGAATGAAATGGCTTCCAGTTGAAAAGGAGAGGGTCCTTTCAAATTCATTGCGATTTGCAGTTGATTCGGATGGTCGATAGCCCCTAGATTTTCATCTGTATTTTTATCCATCATTTGTATGGGACTCTGTTTATGTCATTTACAATCCTGTTTTTTACTCTAATATGATATTTTGCTTTTTTTAAATTGTGAGCCTTAGTCCACTCCTGCTCAGTGTTATCTCCAACTAGCGGACATTTTAAGAGCAGATTGGTTGTAATTTTTGTGAAAGACTTTGTTTGTGCTTTGCTAGATTCAAGCAACCATGATTCTTATGTATTTGTACTCCTATTTTCTTTAATAAACTAGATGAATTACTTATTTGGAAAGAAATATATATATATATATATACACACACAAATATTATAAATAAATAATAATAATTTACTTTTGAAATCAGTACTAAGCTAGACATTAGATTAATGAATGAAACCTCTTGTTAATGGAACAAGAGACCTACTTTTGCATATTAATTTGAGTAATAAAGTATATGAAAGCATGCATACTACAACCCTCTTTGGATTTGGACCTATACCCTTCTTCTACAATAAAACACATGTTTCTGACCTTTACCTTTTCTAAATTTGAACATATAACCTCTTAAATAAAACAGATGTTTCTAACCTCTTACCATATAACACATGTTCCTAACCAGTTACATCATATTTGCTTATATCCTTGTAAACTATAAAAGCATAATTCAAGTAAAATTGAAAAAGTTGTTTACTTTAAAATATATATATAACAACAAATACAAAAACCGATCATAACAAACAACTCATTTATTTAATTTAATTTTCAATATCAACATAGTTTAGACCAAAAAGGTTGTATCTCCTTTATTTCTTTTAATTAATCACCATGCCGAATCTTAACTCGATCCTTAACATGAGAGTGAAACAACTTTTTGAAAGAGCACTTTCATCACTCTGCAGGTATGATGGATCGAAGTTAAGAGATTATTTTAATCATAGCATGGAGCCCTGATTTGGTCATTTGGTTAAAAGGACCATCCATCTGTAACAGTGAAATTGCCCACCAGTTCCATTCTCTTTCAAAGAGTTCCAGCCATGTGACAGTGAAATTGCTTGGCTGCTACATTCTTTTTCAGAGAATTCAAGAGATCTGCAAGTCATGTGCTTGAGAGAAATTTCATGCACATGGGAGGCTTCACTTTGGTGAGAGCAAGGACAGAAGCTGGAAGGATCCAAATGCCATCTCCACACATCAATCCAGAGGCCACTGAAGGAACAAACATGTCTGCGCTTCTACGGTTGAGTTGCTGCCACACAAACACAATGGCAGTCCCCACACACATATCGATGGCAAAGTAGGCTCCCACAGGGAATGGAATAGCCATGGCCATGGGCAGGGGAATGTACTGAGAAACATGCTTGGGCACCCCGTCTCTGACCCCGTTGATCAGGAAAGCAAAAGCAAAAGCACCGTAGCAGATCTGCAAGCAATGGGCTGGCAGAGCACCGAAGCCCTCCACGCCCAGAATGGCCATGTTTCTGTAAACCAGAGCATAGGGCGCCTTATATTGGCCATTGGGGTTTCCCACATCGAAGGAGATGTAGAAAAGCCAGAAAGTTAGAGGAGCCACGATGCAGCCCATGGCAGCCCCGATCACCTGGCTCACGAACATGGACCTCGGAGATGAAAGCGTGAGGTACCCTGTTTTGAAATCGTGCATCAGGTCTGAGGCGCTGGCCAGGATGGATTTCATGACTCCGCAGGCAACGAGGCCCACCAGGACTCCTCCGTTGTCCTTCCCTGCCCACGCTGCGAACACGAACAACGCTGCCTTGGAGTAATTGTAGGCCAAGTTCTGATCTGTTAGGCCTGTGCCATACGCGTTGCAGAATGCCAGAATTGGGGCAAACACATAAGCAGTTAGGACGTAGTACCATCTCATTGTGTGAGGAAAAATGTAGGGTATTGCCACACTGGATATGGCAGCTAGGATTGTGTACCCAGATACTGCGATCCAGACTGGTATGCTGTCCTTCATGAATACCTCGTTGCGTCGTCTCTCGTCGTATGTTGTAGTCTCATCTAGAGGCGTTTCAGTCCCTGCCCAAGAGAAAAATTGTTATTATATATTTTTACATCGAGAAATGGAAGTATCGCAGACAGGGGAGGGATGTGTTAATGGGGAAGTTGAGTGTTGTTGCTCAAACTCTGGGTAAAGGATAATTTAAGTTTCCTGGGTTAGAATTTAAATTGGAGAAACTTCATAATGAAAAATTCCAATTTATGGGTCAAAATTGAGAGGCAAAGTGCATGATGTTGTTCAAATTTTAGTTGAAGGAAAAGTCCAGTCTTATGAGCTAGGGCTGAGTGGCAAGTGAGAGGTAAGGCCATTGAGGTAAACTGTTATGTAAAAGAGCCAAAACAAAGGGATAAGTGACAGGTAAAGCCATCAGCTTAGAACTGAGAGGTAAAGCCATTGTGGTAAACTGTAATCTAAAACAGCCAAAACTGAGTGACAAAGCCATTGTGGTAAACTGTAATCTAAAACAGCCAAAACTGAGTGACAAGAGAGAGGTAAAGCTATCAACCCAGAACTGAGGGACAAGTGAGAGGTAAAGAGATCAAAGTACGTTGTTATGTGAACTAATAACAGTGTTTTCCTTTACCAAGAGTTTGGCTAAGAACATTATATACATTTTAATATTGGTCAAGTAAACTAATTAAAGTTTTTGTTTTTTTAACTGAGAGTTTGAATAACATTGTGTATTTTTAATATTGGTTAATTAAATGAATTTAAAAAAAAAAATATTAAGAGGTTGTGGTCTAACTTTTAAAAGTGGATGTTTGATTCCCACAAGTTTTGTGATCAAAATTACGGGCACGACGAGAGCAGGTATTCCAATTACTATTTTTTCAATTAAAAAAATAATAATACTATACATTTTAATATTGGTTAACTGTTTTCGTAATTGAAAATTTAAAAAATATTCTAAAATTTGATGGAAAAAATAAAATCAAAAAATTGATTGACCCCATCAAATTTTAAATTTTAAAATATTCCCTAAATTCTTACATGAAACATACTCTTATTTTTTATTTATAAATATTTTTAAAATTAATTTATTTTTAGTTTATTATTTATTTATAAATATTTTTAAAATTAATTTTATTTTTAATTTATTATTTATTTATAAATATTTTAAAATAAATATCAATTATTTTAAAATTATAGTTTAAAATATCACAATTACACTTACATATATTATTGATAAAAATGGTTTTAAAATAATATATTTGATATATTAAGATTAATATAATTTATGGGAAAAAAAATTGAGGTGGAAAAAGGTTGGATATATATTTTAGAAAGGAAAAATTATATTAATAAGAAAAATTAAAAGTAATTTTAAAATAATTATTTTATTTAAATATTTTATAAATAAAATTATTGAACTTATTTTTTATGAATTAATATATTTTATATATATATATATATATATATATATATATATATATATATATATTTTGAAAATGATATCTAATATATTTGTGTAGAATGTGCCATTTAAATAACTATTTTTCATTTTTATTTTTTAAAATAATACAAATTTCTTATTCAAGAAGTATTTAAATCTTATCTATTTCACTCGGTTTTGATTTTTGTTAATCTCTATTTCATAATAACACGTTTTTTAATTACTCATAACAATTGTGTAAATATTTTAAATAAAACATCTGAAATCCAACTCAATACTTATAATAATAAAAAGTCAATTTTAATACCCACCTCCCACTTTCACTCTATTTTGATTTTATTTTTTATAATAATATTTTTTTAATTATCCATAACAATTGTGTGATAAATAAAATATCTCAAATCCAACTCAATCCTTATAATAATAGAAAGTCAAAATTTCAATTTGTATAATACTTATCAGTTAACTTATTTTTGTTGAAAATTGAAATTTTAAAATATATTAAATATATTTTAATAAAAAATTAATAATATTTTAAATTAACAATTGTTGCATACTCATAATAAATAAATAAATTGATTGTATACATATTACATACTAATAATAAATAAGTGTTCATGTTGATACTCTAACTTCTTTAAAAATTGAAGTTTACATGTCGCATACTCTTAACTTTATATAAAAATTGAAGTTTACATGTCGCATACTCTTAACTTTATATAGAAAATAAAGTTCTCCATATTGAATACTCTAATTTCCAGGTTAATCAATGAGTACTTGCCCATGTGGAAACCAACTTTTAAAATGTAATACATCCATTCTTAATACATTAATTGATTTAAAAAGAAATACAAAACCCAAAATGCAGATGCCAATGTTCATTGAATAATAAGTTAAAAAAAAATACAAAACCCAAAATGCAGATGTCAATGTTTATTGAATAATAAATTAAAAAGAAATACAAAACCCAAAATGCAGATGTCAATGTTTATTGAATAATATTGGAGAGTGCAACAAATTTAATGTTTCCACTTCATATAAATTAATGTGCATACTCTATCGTACTTTCAAACTATGTTTATTGAATAATATTGGAGAGTGCAACAAATTTAATGTTTCCACTTCATATAAATTAATGTGCATACTCTATCGTACTTTCTGTTTGAATAATATATATTCAGTATCACATTTCTTATTCAAATAATACAAATTTCTTATTCAAGAAGTATTTAGATCTTATCCATTTCACTCTGTTTTGATTTTTTTTAATCTCTATTTCACAATAACATTTTTTTAATTACTCATAACAATTGTGTGAATATCTTAAATAAAACATCTCAAATCCAACTCAATACTTATAATAATAAAAAGTCAATTTTCGAACCCACCTCCCAATTTCACTCTGTTTTGATTTTATTTTTTATAACAATATTTTTTTTTAATTATCCATAACAATTGTGTAAATATCCTAAATAAAACATCTCAAATCCAACTCAATCCTTATAATAATAGAAAGTCAAATTTTTCTTTTTTTTAATATAAAACAATTTGTATAATACTTATTAATTAACTTATTTTTATTAAAAATTGAAATTTTAAAATATATTAAATGTATTTTAATATTAAATTAATCTAAAAAATTAATAATATTTTAAACTAACCATTGTTACATACTCATAATAAATAAATATATTGTATACATATTGCATACTAATAATAAATAAATAAATTAGTGTCCATGTCGATACTCTAACTTATTTAAAAACTGAAGTTTACATGTCGCATACTCTTAACTTTATATAGAAAATAAAGTTCTACATGTTGCATACTCTAATTTCCAGGTTAATCAACGAGTACTTGCCCATGTGGAAACCAACTTTTAAAATGTAATATATCCATTCTTAATACATTAATTGATTTAAAGAGAAATAGAAAACCCAAAATGCAGATGTCAATGTTTATTGAATAATAAGTTAAAAAGAAATACAAATCCCAAAATGCAGATGTCAATGCTTATTGAATAATATTTGAGAGTGCAACAAATTTAATGTTTCCACTTCATATAAATTAATGTGTCCATCTTGCATACTCTTATATCACATACCCATGTTAATAAAGTTGGAAGGTTTTGAATCCTGGTTAATGTTAATTTTAATGGGGACAACAGATTTGAAACTCCATACTAAGATTGGTATCTGGATAAGTTTTTAACCGCTGGAAATATTAAATATCCAGATTAGATCTGGATTAATGCAGATCCTAGAGTGAATATGGCAGATCCATATTAACTAATTAGAGAGGTTTTAAATGCTTGTTAATTTTGATTCGGAGAACAGATTTGAAACTCCAGAATTGATATTGGTATCTGCACAGATTTGAAGCTTCTATTTGTACTAATAAGCATCTATCCTAGTCTGAAGATATCACAGATTCGTATTAACTAACGAGGGAGGTTTTAAATCCTTGTTAATTTTAATGGGAACACCAAATTAAATTTGAACTACTATGAATCTATAGTAATGTGTATATATATCACAAATCCATATTAGCTGATCCGGGAGGTTTTAAAGCCTTGTTAATTTTATTGGGAAAACAGATTTGAAACTCCAGAATCCTAATGTGAATATATCACAAATTCATATTAACGGGCCAGGGAGGTTTTAAATACTGGTTAATTTTACTGGGGCAACCGATTTGAAACTCCAGAATTGAGTTTGAGTTTGTTAACATAAAAGTTTGAATATATTGGAGTCAATTAGATTTAGTTGGAATATATTGGAGTTAATTAGATTTATTTCAGATGTTTGGGCAAGAATGATTATTATCCTCTTCACCCAAATTCAATTCTTTATAACATATTAATAGCTTAACACTCTGAATGTAATTAAACTTACATGAATTTAATACCAACATAGTTAAATTGGAAATCGGGGAAATATATCAATCTCTGATATGGTTGATACCAAGACCAAAAATATATGTCTCAGATGTTTTTATTTAACTAGCATAACTGGGGATCACTTATAAAAAGCACCACTCTGTACAAACCTCTGTATTTTTAATGGGGTTTCTATTGTTTTTAGGCCTCATGAGGTAATGAAGATTCCTCCCTCCTATAAGGGTTGTCTAGCATCTCCTTTTACTGTGTAAATATGTTCTCCTAACATTTTGAAAGAATGGTAACTATTTGTTGCAGCCAGATGAATGAGTTGCCTTTTACGGTCTGGTATGTCATAGGCGATAGTGGATGGATAAATGAAAAAAAAAATACCGTAATATAAATTCATCATCTTCATTGTAAATTTTTTAATCACTTATAAAAAGCACGAGTGTGTACAAACCTCTGTATTTTTAATGGGGTTTCTATTTTTTTTAGGCCTCACGATGTAATGAAGATTCCTCCCTCCTATAAAGATTGTCTAGCATCTCCTTTATCTATGTAAATATGATCTCCTGAATGGTAATGTTTCAAGAAGAAGGAGCTCTACTAGGGTTTTGCAGTGACCTGCGAAGTCCGCACTTCGCGGGAGCCGAACCTGCGTGCGCGCTAGCACCTCACGCTCTCTGAGCCTGCGTGGGTGCCACTGAAGACCTTATCGGGAGCCTGCGTGGAAGTCTGCTAGACCCGAATTCTGCGCGTGTGGGGGTCCGCCGAGAGCCTGGCTCCAGGCTGCGGCCGCCCTGGCTAGAATTGGACCGCCATGGAGGAGCCACCAATCTCTGCAGCTGAGGCCTTTAAAACCCTCCTAGCCTCCCTGCCGAAGAAGAAAAGCATGGAATCAGCGAAGTTTGTGAAAAGACTGGAAGATATTCCAGAGATCGCTCTTCCGCCGGAAGGACCAATTCAAGTAGCCCTCTCGCTGGCAGATCGGGCTCTGGTAGGACAGTTTACAGGACTCTGGCCTTCACCGAAGACGACCGAGAGCTGGGTTGCCAGGAACTGGGCACCTCTGATCCAAAACAAGGTAACCTCTTACTTCCTCGGGAGAGGCTACTTCTTGTTTGAATTCTCTGCAAAAGAAGACAAAGATTTAATTTTCAGGAACGGCCCCTATTTCATGGGCCCCCAAGGGCTGTACTTAAACAAATGGACCCCAGATTTCGATCCGGCGATGGATGTGCCCACAGCAGTCCCGGTGTGGGTGAGGCTCCCAAATCTCCCTGTCCACTGCTAGAATTGGGACTCTTTGAAGCATATCGGAAATACTCTGGGAAAATTCATAGACAAGGCCAACAGTAAGGACCAGTATGACTGTGCCAGAATCTGTGTGGAGGTAGATCTGGAAGTCGGACTGCCGAAAGCCGTCAAAATAGTGGTAGGTCCCTGGATCCACATTCAGAAACTGGACTATGAGCAGCTGCCATTCAAATGCCGGAAGTGCCATGTCTACGGGCACTTTCCCAGGGACTGCCCGACTAAAGGAGTGGAAGAAAAAGGAAAGGATGAGGGATGGAACCAGGCAAAGCGATCCAAAACCTCTCACAAGAAGAATACAAATGGGGGTGCCAAAACCCACCAAGAGGGAATAGCACAAAAATCAGTCAGGGAAAATCAAGGGAATAAATTCGAAATCCTCGGATCCGAGATCATGAACACACATGAGACAGAAGTGCCAAAGGAGACCTCTCCCCCCAAAGCCTCTCCCTCCATCAAAAGCCCAAAACCCTCCAAAGAAAAGGCTATTGAAGAAGAGGATGAAACCCAAGAGTCTGAAGAATCAGAGGAAGAAGGGGAAATCGGGGAATCCCAGTCTTCTCCCAGAAGATCTACTCGAGGGCGCAAATCTGCAAAAGAGAAAAGAGAACAGGAAACCTATAAGGACAAGCTCCAGGGCAGCCAGCCAACACTAGAGAAGCTTCTAGCCAAAACCCCGAAGGTGACAAGGATTCAAACTCAGGGCTCTAAGGGATCCCCCCAAGGCAGAAATAAATGATGAAAATAATCTCCTGGAACTGTAGGGGGATGGGTACCTCAGCTAAGGAAGAAGCAATGCACAGCCTAACACGATTAGAATCCTCAGACATCCTCCTCATCCAGGAGACTAAATTGGAGGACTCAGCTTTCTGATGAGCCCCAAATTTGGTAACATTTTGGGCTCATTTGGCCTAACTACCCTTGCTCAACCCTTCATTTTTCATAACTTATGCATCATTTTTTAGTATATTTATGTCATTTGTACGAATGAGGGCAGTCACTATTCCTAGGTGGCTAACACGTGCTTATTTCAGGTTTTTTGACATTTAATGGAGCAAAACCACGCAGATGAGGGCTAGGAGACAGCCAAGATGGGATTGAGATTTTGTAGGAAGGTTGTCCACAGCATTGAATGGCCTTCCTCGTGATCTTCACCCCCAACTCCGAGCTCCAACAGTCACCACCACCGAGTTAGAAGGCAGCCAAACGGATTTTGAGGAAGCAGCAGATCACTCTTAGTTTGGTCAGCCAAGCCCCACTGATTTAGGAGGCCAGCTTGGGGCCTCAAGATGTATAAATGATAGGGCTGTAGCCTTCGAAGAGGACTTTTGGAACCTTGTTGCATATTCTGAACTACGAGCTGATAGCTCTGGTTTGCTCTTTTGTAAGCCATTAGTGGCATGTTATTTGACTTATGATTGTTATCTTTTAATGAAAAGCAGGCAGATTTGAGTTCAGTTCTGAGTTCTTAAAGGAGCCATAGCTCTCGGGGTTGGGCCCAACCTGAGAGCCTAAGGCCTCCTTCCTTTGTATTGTTATCTTTCTTTCAGCATTGTATTTCTTTTCCTTTACATGCATTTGGAAACGCAGTTTGCTGAGTTGAATTTCTTGGTGTGGTTAAGTAGGTTAGTTTTATGAACAGAGTTGCTTCAGTAGTTTAGAATAGAGTAAGGAGATTGGAGTTAATAAGAGTTCCAAAAAGGGTTGACTACACACTCACTTTCACCTCTGTTTAGGGACTGGAATTGCAGACAGTGCCACCCACCAAAAACATTGTTTTACATGTTCATGCAATCTTTGATGCAGTATTTTCGTTTGTAGAGGTGTCCATGCGCTCAGATCTTGTGGAATGATTCTTTGCTTCAGTACCATGCATGATTTTCCTTAGAAATAACGTTGTTGTTCTTTGGTTTTATTAAAACAGTTAGAATAGGTTGATGAAATTTCGGTTATGTGCAGGACGTGGATGATTTGTTTCGTTTACACTGTGCAGTACTACTCCCTCACTCCCTTATCCTTCTAAGCCGTGCCTAGGCCATCTACTCATCTCCCAGTTAGACCACTTGCCTCCCAACTCTTCTATTACCCACGTTATTCTACCTTTTCGGCCTTCCATTCCCTCTACCCTCCTTTAGACCAACCAGCTTTGCACACCCCCTCTTCATCTCATCTCTCTGTCCCTAAGTCACTACAAACCCCTCTCCTACCTCCTTATCCATCCATGCAGCCTCTTCCACTCATCCATCACCCAAAAATCCGATTGTAGAACATCCTGTAGGAATTACTGAACTTCCTGTAGAAATCCTGAACATCCTGTAGAACCCCTGCAGACTTCTTGTAGAAGCTCATGAACAGGGTTGCTAGGCATCTAAACTTTGTGAACTTCTCTAAAAGGATGTTAGGGACTCCTTAGACCCTCTCTGAGCCTTCCTGACCTCTTCCAAGCATTCCTCCCCTTGATCTATCCCTGCACAGTCAAGACCCAGTTAGAAGCACATGCATAATTATTCCAACGACTTGAACAAAAATACAAAAATATGTTTTCTTTAGATCAAAGTAGTCTAGACACATGCATCTCACCTTCCTAGAAGTAATGGCATCTCTTTCAGTAGTTTGCATTCCCACCTTTGCATCAGTAGGACTAGCTGGTAGAATTAGGGTTTGCTAGGGTTTGTGATTCTTGTTGGCTTTCAGTTCCTTCCTACAGTAGGTTAATTTCCTTTGAGATAGCTTTCGTTCATCGGTTAAAAAGCTTCTTCTGAGAGCTCATAGAAGTTGGCTTGAGCCCTAGCGGACTTGTGCCAGCTGACCAAGTGACAGCTGCGACAAGAGCTAGTACTTGTGCATACAGCACCGTCGCTTCCAAGTTTGTTACGAACTACCGGGTTGATAAAATTAGAGAAGGAAGCTCCAGGAGTTGTAGCATTATTGCTACAATACTGGAGCCCACCATCTTTTTGGCGCCGTTGCCGGGGAAGCGTCAGAGTATTAGTGATTGTTGCTTTTCTTCTACTTTTCCTACTCTCGCCTTCTACTAAGTAGTTTATTTCATTTCCATTCTGCAATTTCCTTTCTGCAAAAGTAGCATAGACCTTTCCTGCTTTCATAGATTAACATTTCAATTCCGCAATTTCATTTTTGCAAGCGTAGATTAGCATTTCAATTCTGCAAGCGTAGACTAGCATTTCAATTCCTGCAATTTCATTTGAGCAAAGTAGATTAGTTCTTTCCTGCTTTCATTTCAATTCTGCATTTTCATTTCAGCAAGATAGTTAGCTGTAGATCAATCTGTTTCAGTTTTTGCAGGTACCAGAGAAAAAAAAACAAAAGCAATCAAAAGTCTTTCCATTTCATGCCTCGTAGGAATCGAGATAAAACAGGCAAATTCTTACCCAACACCCCCACCACATCACTGAGTCACCCTTCTCTCTTCTTTGGTGACAGTGATCCAGAAGAACCTATAGGCGAACCTCCTGACATATACGAAGATCCTATAGCAGAAGAAGAGTTAGAGACCATTCCATCTGAAGCTATGGCTGACAATAGGGGAGAAGATGAGAGAATAGAAGGTGCCTTCCCCATCCGAGAGACCAATGGAGACATGAAAATGAAGAACATAAGCCCTTCTGTTTTACCTCACTTCCATGGACTAACTACTGAAGATCCTGATACCTTCCTGTTTGAGTTTGTTGTCCTTTGTCGAACCTATGATTATACTGAAGATAAGCAGAAGCTGAAACTCTTCCCCTCAACCCTTAAGGATGTAGCATTACGCTGGTTCATGGGCTTACCTGGGAACAGTATCACCACTTGGGCTCAGATGCAGCAAGCTTTCAATACCAAATACCGGGACTACTGTAGGTCCAAGGAAACCAAGGGGGAAATCTTTCGGATGACCATGGGAAATGATGAGTCCTTAGAGGATTACGAGGAAAGGTTCCAACTTAGCTATAAACGAGCCAGATGCACACTTGACCCTGAATCCCTCAAGTTGGTTCTGCTCCGAGGAGTCCCTGAAGACATCTTAGATACCCTTCACATGCTAGCTGGAGGAGATATTTACCAATTGTCTTATGAGGACATAAAGACTGTTTAGAAACCACTCTAGGGCTGCCCGGAAAAGAGGTAGAGGAAACCTCCTCTCAGCTGGTATTTCTTTCTCCAAACATGAGTTTGCAAATCAATTAGAAGATCTCAAGAGTGAGGTGAGACAGACCATCGCCATGCAACTTGATACATTCCGAATCCAGCAGAAGAAAGAAGAAGTTGAGAGGGCCTTGGCTATCTTCTGCCCTAGGTGTACAAGGAAACATCCGAAGAACGAATGCCCATTACATTCAGTTGAAGTATGTTTTGTTTGTGAGGAGGACCACCCCACAAACCAATGTCCAACCTTACCTGGGCTTAAGGACATGTATCAAGGGACAGAAGCCCTCACTAAACCTCTCTATTTCCTCAACCAAAGGAGGCCACAAGGACCTAGACCTTACCAGCAAGGGATGCAAGGGACACCCCAAGCTTATTACAGCCCCAACCAATCTACTCCTATGCCTTCCTGGGGTCGTTCTGCTCATCCTTCCTAGTCTATGCCTCCTCCATGGTCTTACCCACCTCAGTACCATACTCAACCCACTACTCATTCGTATCACTCACATGCCTAGCCACAGCCTCAGTGGAATGCACCTCAATCGGGGTGGAGGCCCCAGTACAATACTCCTCCCGCCATTTTTCCTCCACCACCAGCTCAACCACAACCTTTACCTCCTGCTCCTCCAAGGCAACCTCAAATGCCTGCTCAGCCGAACCCGAACCCCAACAACAGACAGGCCCAGCAGGTATATACTAGGGAAACATCATGCCCTACCTATGCTGTGGAGATCCAGGAGATCAATCTGCGATCTGGAAAGACTCTTCCGGATCGCCAATTTCCTTCCCCAGAGGACGAGGAAGATAAACAAGAAAGTGAACCAAAGGCCATTCCACCCTTTCCTGAGAGACTAACGGCCACCACACAACCCAACCCAGAGGAGGATGATTTTCTGGGAGAGCTCAAACAGTTGTGTGTGAAAATACCACTTCTCCAAGCCATCAAAGATGTACCGATATACAACAAACTGGTTAAGGAAAAGTGTTTCAGACACCCAGACAGGCGAAAGAGAGATGCTTCAACCATCAATGTCATAGGACAACTGTCTGATCTTATGTTGGGACAAGTCATCTGCCCAAAGTATCTAGATCCTGGGAGTCCTGTAGTAGATGTCCACATCAATGGCACCGTCATACCTCACACCTCGATTGATCCGGGGGTTGCGATTAATGTGCTGACCAGAGATACCATGCTCAAACTCAACCTTCAGGGTTCCTTGAGAAAGACCTCGACGGTCCTACAACTAGCAGATCGCTCCACCGTGAC
Organism: Pinus tabuliformis; assembly: GCA_031772625.1. Taxonomy (NCBI): domain Eukaryota; kingdom Viridiplantae; phylum Streptophyta; class Pinopsida; order Pinales; family Pinaceae; genus Pinus; species Pinus tabuliformis. Next base: position 828,443,248 of record CM062815.1, read on the forward strand.
TCCCGACGGGATTGTAGAGGATGTCTTGGTCTCTGTTGACTCTTGGGAATACCCTGCAGATTTCTTGGTTCTGCAGCCAAAGGCAAAGCTTACTGGATACCCTCTTATTTTGGGAAGGCCTTGGTTAGCCACTGCAGATGCTTACATAAGCTGCTGTGCAGGAAACATGACCATCAAAAATGGTCCTATGTCCAAGCAGCTAGTCCTATACCCTCCTGCCCAACCCTCATTAGAGCATGACTTACCACTTTGGTTGGAGGAAGGAGAAGAGGATGAGGTGTACTCAGCACCTTTGTGCACCCTAGACACCACTAGGGGAGATCCCCCAACCGAGGATGATTTGATTGAGACCTTGATCCAGAATCCACCTCCCAGTGCACTGTCCTTAGAGGAATTGGTGGAGGATGCCCAAGCCAGCACCTTAGTGGACCTGTGCGCGACCAACCCTGTCACTCCCAGAGTAAAAAATGTGGAGTTCGGCCCTGAGAGAACGTTAAAGATCAGCTCCTCCCTATCTCCTTCCCAGGAAAAGGAGCTGTGTAGTCTGTTGGCCAGTCATCTAGATGCTTTTGCTTGGAGCTATAAGGAGATGAAAGGAGTCCATCCTTCGGTCTGTACCCATCACATCTACATCAAAGAGGATTGCAAACTGGTTAGGCAACCCCAGAGGAGAATGAATCCAGCCCTTAAGGACATCGTCAAGGAAGAATTGCAAAAACTGTTGGATGCCGGGTTCATTTACCCCATCTCGGATAGCGAGCGGGTGTCCCCTCTGGTGTTGGTTCCCAAGAAAAATGGGAAGTGGAGAATCTGTGTGGACTACCGAGAACTGAACAAAGCTACCAAGAAAGACCATTTTCCTCTACCTTTCATAGATCAAGTGTTGGATGGGCTGGCAGGAAAGAAGTTTTTCTCTTTCCTGGATGGGTTTAGCGGGTACAACCAGATCCAAATCAGCCCGGAAGACCAAGATAAGACCACCTTCACTTGTCCTTGGGGTACCTTTGCCTACCGAGTTCTTCCCTTTGGACTATGCAATGCTCCTGCCACCTTCCAGAGAGTCGTCTTGAGCATCTTTTCTGAGCTGGTCCATGATGCGGTGGAAATCTATATGGATGACTTCACTCCTTATGGGTCCAACTTCCAGGAAGCATTGTCCAATCTGGGAAAAGTCCTAACCAAGTGCATTGAGATGAACCTGTCCCTTAGTCCTGAAAAGTGTGAATTCTTGATGATTGAAGGGACCGTGCTAGGCCATACCATTTCTTGCCAAGGGTTGCAGGTGGATCCCAACAAAATTGCTCTCATCAAGAAGGTTCCACCTCCTCAAAAGGTAAAAGATGTTCGGAGTTTCTTAGGATTAGCAGGGTATTACAGGAAATTCATTAAAGACTTCAGCAAGCTAGCCTCGCCATTGTTTGGCCTCTTGGCAAAAGATGTGGAGTTTAAATGGACTGACGATTGTCAAAGGGCTCTGAATGAATTAAAGGACAAGTTGGTGTTTGCCCCAATCTTGAGAGGTCCAAACTGGGCCCTACCTTTCCACATCCACACTGATGCCTCGAACAAAGCCATAGGGGCAGCCTTAGGACAAGTTGAACAAAAACTTCCATATGCCATTTACTTTGTTAGCAAAAACTTATCCAAGGCAGAACTGAACTACACTGTAACTGAGAAAGAATTCTTGGCCGTGGTCCATGCACTGAACAAGTTCCGACATTATATCACTGGCTATCAAACATTTGTACATACTGATCATGCTGCAATTAGATATTTAATGAATAAACCAGATGTGAATGCTCGTATTATTAGATGGTTACTTTTGTTGCAGCAGTTTGATTTGACTATCGTTGACAAACCAGGTAAAGAAAATGTTGTTGCTGACATTTTGTCTAGATTGGATTTATCTGCAGATGAGGATGGAACAGTGGATGACCAGATGCCCGATGAACATCTGTTTGCTATTTCAGTACTCTCTCCATGGTTTGCTGATATAGCAAACTACCTTGTTTCAACACAGTTCCCTCCGCACCTATCCTCAAGAGAGAAGAGCAGAATCGTCAGAAAAAGTGCCTCATTCACTTGGATCGGGGGCAACCTGTTCAAGCTTGGCCCTGATAAGATCTTAAGGCGTTGTGTAAGGGAGGAGGAAGTCTTTGATATCCTCCTCACCTGTCATGATGGGCCTTGTGGAGGACATTTTGCAGCAAAGAGGACTGCCTTCAAAATCCTACAGGCAGGCTACTATTGGCCCACGCTTCATCAAGATGTCAGAAGGTATATCAGCCAGTGTGACTGATGCCAAAGGATGGGGAAACCGACTCAAAGAGATGAGATGCCTCTCCAACCTCAAGTGACTCTGGAGCCATTTGAGAAGTGGGGTATGGATTTTGGGGTCCAATCAACCCTCCTTCGAGGCAAAGGTCTTACATCATTGTGTGCACAGACTACCTGACAAAGTGGGCAGAAACCAAGGCAATCAAAGTAGCAACAGAAGAAAAGGTGGCTGAGTTCTTAAGAGAAAACATCTTCTACAAATTTGGCTACCCAAGAGAGCTAGTCACTGATCAAGAAAGCCAGTTCACCTCCAACTTAATTGAAGACCTATTAGCTCATCACAAAATCAAACATAGGACTTCCACCCCCTATTATCCTCAAGCAAATGGGCAGGTGGAAGTCACCAATAGAGCATTGGAAGGGATCTTGACTAAGGTGGTGAGCAGCAGCAGGAAAGATTGGGCAGATCGCCTGGTTGAGGCCACATGGGCTTACAACACCACTTGGAAGACCACAACCGGCTTACACCTTATAAGCTGGTCCATGGGAAGAGAGCCTTGCTGTCAATTGAATTCGAATACAACACTTTGAGGATGGCAGCTCAGCTGGACCTAGATCTCAGCCATGCCCAACAAGAAAGGTTATTACAGCTGAATGGATTGGACGAGCACCGAATGCAGGCCCTTCTTCACTCAGAAGTGGTTCAACTTCAGAGGAAGGTGTGGCATGACCAACACCTCAATGACAAGCAATTTCAGCCGGGAGATTGGGCGCTGTTGTATGATTCCAGGCATAAAGATTTCAAGGGGAAGCTGAGAACCAGATGGCTGGGACCATATGCAGTGGAAAAATGTCATGACAATGGATCTGTTCTTATTCGGACCATTGATGAGGAGGCCATCCCCATGCTTGTCAATGGGCATCGACTGAAGATCTACAGGAAACCTCTCTCAAGACAAGAATTCATCAAAACTGTGGAGAAATCAGTGTTGGTCATAGAGAAGGGTTCTGCCTCTGCTTTGGGTACACCCTGAAGATTTTATTAAAAATAAAAATAAAGATCCTTGGGTGAAAACCTTTCTGAGGCTCCCAAGGCAGATGGTAGGGGTGAAAACCTCATTAAGGCGCCCCTGCTGTCTTTCAAAAAAAAAGAGAGAGATTTGAAAAAGACCCTTGAGTGAAAACCTCTCTGAGGCGCTTAAGGCAGATGGCAAGGGTGAAAACCTCATTGAGGCGCCCCTGCTGTCTTTCAAAAAAAAAAAAACCAATAAACAAAAAACAGGGACAGCAAGTTCACAATGTGGCAATGCATGCAGGTTGCAGGTATTCTATGAAGGAAAAGAGGTCCCTCAACTCAAAGACAAGGGTCCTTATTATGCTACCAGGCGACCTCACCAGCACCCCCTCCAGAAACACTCATCTTCTCCAAGGTATGGGCACGATTTGATCACAGTTTAGTCTTCTACAGGAAGCTACAGACTTTCTACATGAAGTTCTGTATTTCTACAGGAAACTTCCTGTAGAAGTTTTGGACGGCCCAGAACTAATTGTGTGGAGAGATCTAACGACCGAGGTTCCGCATGGAGGCATGCAAGCTACTATTTTCTCCATCACACACTGCTGTCACCTCCTTCTACCACCCCAGTTGCCATGCAATGAAAATACCTGCACAATCAAAACAGATCATTGAATTATCAGAGGAAGCGCTTCTCAAATGAAAAAGATGCAGAGATACCATGCAATACTTATCAAAGCCGTCCGAGGGCCCTGCGTTCATGGCTGAGATGCCACCGTCTCCACTGTTCAGCATGCACCCGAGGAGGAAAAACTGCTACAGGACATCCTACAGGAATCCCGTAGCAGTTCATCCAGCTAGAGTGTACACCATTAAATCGCCTGCAACATGCAATAATAGAGCAGGCACATGCACCACCCGCAGCCAGGTAATAAGCATCGTAACCATCAGCAGCCTGCGAAAAGGAAGGACCTCCGGGCCTGTGCAAATAGCAGCAACAAGCAAATCTAATCATCATCGTCCTGAAACCTGGAAAATCATGTCGCGGCCGCACAGGTAAGTGCCTCGCCCTTTCTTTCGTCGAATTACATGAATAATACTTTGAAATGTTTGCAAGTATGAAATGAACGGGTTGAGCAGTCGTATGGCCATTCAACTGGCCACGACGACCAGTCAGATGGTCTAGTCGGATGTGTAAAATGGTGGTCGTGGCAAGAAGAACGGGTAGTGGACACGTGAGAACCGTCCAGTCGGGGAGAAGCGCGTTTTAACAGAAATGACGGCGGCGGATCTGCGGAGAATGATGCAACAGTCAGGGAACTTGCAGTGGAATGAGTAGATGACGTCGTCCAACGGTCCGGCAGGGACAGCTCACCCCCGCGCCATGAATTCCGCCGGATTCAAATCTATCGGCTAGATCGCCACCCCACGCATTTATCATCAGCCGTTTAGAAGTCGAGTGAGCGTCCGAATTCCTCTGAAGCTCGTTACTCCAAGTCTTCGGCCTGTTCGAACGTCTGGTAGCGGCACAGAAGGCGCAGAACCACTGCAGTGCTCTCCAGAACCCGTGCGTTGCTTCTACAGGAAAGCTACGCTACAGGAAGCTCACTGCCACGAGGAAAATTGGGCTCTTCACGTCAAAGGTGGCGAATTTGAGAAGGTAAGCCTGACTTGTGCCTCCCATGCAATTGGTTTCGAGGGTGGCGGAGTCTACGTTCTACAGTCTGATCATAAAAATTGCAAGTATTGTCTTCCGTTTGCATGAATTGTCGTCGAAGTGTATGTAAGGTTTTCTACAGAAGGTGGTTTTTAAGGCTCATCTGTAGATAGTCTTCGCGAATTGTGTGCGTGGCAGAGGCGTAATTCTACGCTCTGTCCCAAAAGGCTAGTTTTTGAATACGCACCCGCCACCTCCAGCTAACGTAGCGGGTTTTCACCATGCCGGGTGGATTCATCAGAAAGGAACCGACCGACTCAAAGAAACTAAGGGAGAACCCTGAGGTGGTAGAGTTGTTCACTCGTGCGCAATGGATTTCGTTCTGCGACAAATTGCAAGGATATGATGATAAGGTGGCAGAGGAGTTCTTGCGAGCTCCGAAGCCAAAATCAAAAATGCTGGCCACCGTCAATTTCAGGGGTTTGAGTCTTAGACTCACCCCACAGTTCATCAGCCGAGTCACTGAGCTCCCAATGGGGGTACCGTGGGACAAGGAGGAGAGGAAATTAGGCCACAAGGCTAAAAAGGAGTTCTTCCCACCCGAGGAGCAATTCTCAGAGGATAAGAACGGGGTTCGCAGCACTAGCTTACTGCCACTTTGGAGCGAAGTCAGCCTCCAAATTATGAAATACATCACATGCGAAGGACGGTTCAGCATTGTGTATGGGTACCATTTCCGGCTACTCACAGAATTAAGGCATCAGATGGACCTACCTGCAGAAAACAAACTAAGTATTCCCTGCTTTCTACTGCAGTCTATGACAGAATGTGCCACCAAGTTAAAAGAAGGCACGCTAGACCAGGTAGCCCACCATGGGCTCATTAAGCTCCTCGTGGAGGATGCACTTCACACATACAAAGTCCCTCTCTCGTGGGAAGCCTTCCGAAATCTGACTAAGGATGGCGATATAAAAATGTTGACCGAAGAGCTTGGTTCCTCCAACAGCGAGGAGGAGGAGTCAGTACCCACAGAGAAGAAAGAAAAAGACCAAAGACCCACGGCCAAAGCACCGAAGAAAGAGCAAAAGGAGAAACAAGAGAAAAAGGTTGCCAAAGAGAAGGATGACACACCCATGTTGACGCCTAGAGAGAAAAGGTTACAAAGTAGGGTGGACAAGACTGAGCAGGTTCACGTCAGTAAAGGCACCTCGACAGCAGCCTCGACCAAGTCAAAAAGCAAAACACACTCAGCAAAACAAACTAAAACGGTGCCACCTGTTTCTACAGGAAAACCAAAACCGGCTTCTACAGGAAGCCAGAAATCAGCTGATAAAGGGCCTTCTACAGGAAGCCCTGAGAAAGGGAAACCCAAGGAAAAGAGAGTCGACATTCTTGCAAGGGAGGCAGCAGCCGTGCTGGCCGCCCTCAGTACACCTCCTAAGCCAAAGGAAAAGAGAAAGAGGGAGGCCGCTCTATATTTTAAAGCCAGGAGAAGTGTGAAAATCAAAACGGGCAAGCCACAGCCTCCATCCAGCAGCCCAATTACTATAGAGGATGCCCCTACTTCGCCCAGGGAGAGGTCCCCCTCAAAGATATCAGTCACCTATGAGAGGGGGAGCCCGAAGACAACCACGTGGAAAGAAAGAATGGACAGGTTGGCTTCAGAAGCCCGGCTACAGGATGCTGAGGCCGCTCTACAAGAAACCTTAGTGCAGCTCAAGGAGACAGAGAGGATGGAGGGAGAAGCACCCTCATCACCACCGAGGGAAGATGAAGTAGAGCCACCAAGAGAAGAAGAGAAAGAGCATATTCCGGAGCCTAGTCCTCAGCCAAGTCTGAGCTCATATTATAACTTCTTAGAAGCTGGAAAAATTATAACACAGAAATTCACTGTGCCACTTTTCTTTGCATTGGAGGAGGAGAGAGTACGAACCCACACGTGGATGAAAATAGCCAAATCAAAAGGTGTGTCAGACATAGGCCCCTTGGAGGAACAAATCAAGGAGGCAAGAAAGGAGTTAGCTATGGCTAAACACGTGGCAAACTGTCAGCGGGTGTTCCTACAGGAAGAGAACGAAAAACTTAGACTGCAGCTACAGGAGCTGAGGAGAGGAACGGGCACATCCTCAGGGGACATCACAGCAGAACAGCAAGGCAGAGAAGGACTGCAAGTCGGTCTTGGGGAGCCAACCTCGCATCTACAGGAAAAAGAACTGCAAGCACAAATTGAGATACAAGCTCTCAAACAGCAGTTGCAGCAGAAAGAGGCACAATTGGCCTGCATGGCCAGTTGGGCCATGGATGCTATACAATGCAGACAGCCGGCCAAATCCTATGGCCTGTACCTGAGAGACCAGTGGCTGCAATTTCAAATCAATGCATTAGCGCAAAGGGGTATCTCCCAACTCCAAGACCCGCAACAATTCATAGAATTATGAAATACCAGTTCTTCAGAGGATAAGGCCAAACTATCGGAGTTCTATCTCTATAATTTGGCCCTTCCTAATGTGACTTCATGGGATCCAAACACAGTCTTAGGGGATATGCAGTTGATGGCATTTGCCTCATGGTTGAACCATGAAGACAAGAGAGCAGCAGAAGTCAAGGAGGTCATGAACCGAGAGCTGCATGAGCCACTACTAATTAGAGCAGAACCGGGGGATCCAACTGCATTAATATCGGCACACCAACACTTATCCATCGACCCTCAAGCTTTATTGAAATATATGGATCAGCAGGCCCAGGCCATAGCGCATTTCGAGGATATGGAGAGACTGTTAGGGGACAACTGTACTCAAGCTTGCACCCGCCAATGGAACACATTGGCCCACAGTCTAAAAATCAGGGAATATCACACTCCAACTCGAATGAGGGAAGCTCTAGTACGGGTGCCCCTCTATAAGAAATCCGTGCAGAACCTCCAGGCCAGCTGGATTGGCCTCAAGCTAAGCCCACCTCTACTGTTAGGACTGATGGAAGGCAGCACAGAGAAAGATGAGCATGAACAGTGGGAAGAGGTGGAAAGAAAAGCTGGGTTCCATGTCAGTAAGGAGGACACTACTGCAGAAGCATGGGATGTGAGGGTGGCAGTGAAGGCAATGAAGGACGAGGAGCTGGATTAGTTGCTCAAGGATGAGCAATCATTTTAGCTGGGGGTGATGATGAGCCCCAAATTTGGTAACATTTTGGGCTCATTTGGCCTAACTACCCTTGCTCAACCCTTCATTTTTCATAACTTATGCATCATTTTTTAGTATATTTATGTCATTTGTACGAATGAGGGCAGTCACTATTCCTAGGTGGCTAACACGTGCTTATTTCAGATTTTTTGACATTTAATGGAGCAAAACCACGCAGATGAGGGCTAGGAGACAGCCAAGATGGGATTGAGATTTTGTAAGAAGGTTGTCCACAGCATTGAATGGCCTTCCTCGTGATCTTCACCCCCAACTCCGAGCTCCAACAGTCACCACCATCGAGTTAGAAGGCAGCCAAACGGATTTTGAGGAAGCAGCAGATCACTCTTAGTTTGGTCAGCCAAGCCCCACTGATTTAGGAGGCCAGCTTGGGGCCTCAAGATGTATAAATGATAGGGCTGTAGCCTTCGAAGAGGACTTTTGGAACCTTGTTGCATATTCTGAACTACGAGATGATAGCTCTGTTTTGCTCTTTTGTAAGCCATTAGTGGCATGTTATTTGACTTATGATTGTTATCTTTTAATGAAAAGCAGGCAGATTTGAGTTCAGTTCTGAGTTCTTAAAGGAGCCATAGCTCTCGGGGTTGGGTCCAACCTGAGAGCCTAAGGCCTCCTTCCTTTGTATTGTTATCTTTCTTTCAGCATTGTATTTCTTTTCCTTTACATGCATTTGGAAACGCAGTTTGCTGAGTTGAAATTCTTGGTGTGGTTAAGTAGGTTAGTTTTATGAACAGAGTTGCTTCAGTAGTTTAGAATAGAGTAAGGAGATTGGAGTTAATAAGAGTTCCAAAAAGGGTTGACTACACACTCACTTTCACCTCTGTTTAGGGACTGGAATTGCAGACAGTGCCACCCACCAAAAACATTGTTTTACATGTTCATGCAATCTTTGATGCAGTATTTTCGTTTGTAGAGGTGTCCATGCGCTCAGATCTTGTGGAATGATTCTTTGCTTCAGTACCATGCATGATTTTCCTTAGAAATAACGTTGTTATTCTTTGGTTTTATTAAAACAGTTAGAATAGGTTGACGAAATTTCGGTTATGTGCAGGACGTGGATGATTTGTTTCGTTTACACTATGCAGTACTACTCCCTCACTCCCTTATCCTTCTAAGTCGTGCCTAGGCCATCTACTCATCTCCCAGTTAGACCACTTGCCTCCCAACTCTTCTATTACCCACGTTATTCTACCTTTTCGGCCTTCCATTCCCTCTACCCTCCTTTAGACCAACCAGCTTTGCACACCCCCTCTTCATCTCATCTCTCTGTCCCTAAGTCACTACAAACCCCTCTCCTACCTCCCTATCCATCCATGCAGCCTCTTCCACTCATCCATCACCCAAAAATCTGATTGTAGAACATCCTGTAGGAATTACTGAACTTCCTGTAGAAATCCTGAACATCCTGTAGAACCCCTGCAGACTTCCTGTAGAAGCTCATGAACACGGTTGCTAGGCATCTAAACTTTGTGAACTTCTCTGAAAGGATGTCAGGGACTCCTTAAACCCTCTCTGAGCTTTCCTGACCTCTTCCAAGCATTCCTCCCCTTGATCTATCCCTGCACAGTCAAGACCCAGTTAGAAGCACACGCATAATAATTCCAAAAACTTGAACAAAAATACAAAAATATGTTTTCTTTAGATCAAAGTAGTCTAGACACATGCATCTCACCTTCCTAGAAGTAATGGCATCTCTTTCAGTAGTTTGCATTCCCACCTTTGCATCAGTAGGACTAGTTGGTAGAATTAGGGTTTGCTAGGGTTTGTGATTCTTGTTGGCTTTCAGTTCCTTCCTACAGTAGGTTAATTTCCTTTGAGATAGCTTTCGTGCATCGGTTAAAAAGCTTCTTCTGAGAGCTCATAGAAGTTGGCTTGAGCCCTAGCGGACTTGTGCCAGCTGCGACAAGAGCTAGTACTTGTGCATACAGCACCGTCGCTTCCAAGTTTGTTACGAACTACCGGGTTGATAAAATTAGAGAATGAAGCTCCAGGAGTTGTAGCATTATTGCTACAATACTGGAGCCCACCAGTTTCCTCTAAGCAAGCAAAAAGTTTTGGAAAAAAAATGGAGCGCATGCAGTATCCGCCCGTGGAGCATCGGGAGGGCTAGGGGTGCTCTGGAACTCAAATAAGCTTTCTCTAATTTCTGAGTCCCTCAATACTCATTGGATCTTTTTAAAAATGCAACACTTAGATTCAAAAGAGATTATATGTCTATTCAATGTGTATGTTCCTAGTAATGCAGGTGAGAAAAAAGATTGTTGGGACTCCATCAAAGGCCTAGCAGATATAGAAAACTTGGAAAATATCATTATAGCTGGAGATTTAAACCTCACACTCCAAACATCAGAAAAAAGAGGAGGTAGCATAGTCAGGGATCCGGCAAGAGAATGGGCAGAAGATCTCATGCAAGACTGGGATCTGCTAGATATAAAACCAGTCTCAGGCACTTTCACTTGGTCAAACAAGAGAGTGGGGCCGGGACACATAGCAGCAAGACTTGACCGCTTTCTTGTTCAAAGCTCCTTCCTTCTCCTGGGGTTGGAGGCTAGAATGCGCATTCTTCAAACCAGTGCCTCTGATCACAAGCCTATCAGTCTTGAGCTGACCCCCTCAAAGGATTTAGGACCGATACCCTTCAGGTTTAGCTCCTTATGGATCAAAGAGCCTGACTTCCTGCATAAGATTAGAGAGAGCTGGAAAGAGCCGGTCAAGGGGTCCCCCTTCTTTGTATGGGAGGAAAAACTTCGTAGGATCAAAAAAACGCTGAAAGGTTGGGCAAAGACATTGCCAAATCCTGCAGAGGACAGAACAGCAAAAAAAAAAAAAAAATCAAAACGAATTGGAACTCCATCACCTACACCTGGAAGCTGCTGAAATCACCAAAGAGGAATTAGATAAGGAAAACCAGCTGCAATACAAATTCCATAGAGCGTGCCTGGCAGAAGAAGAGTTTTGGAGACTCAAGTCAAGAAGTCTATGGCTAAAAGCTGGAGACCGCAATTCCTCCTTCTTCCACAAACAGGCCCAAGCTAGAAAATGCCGAAATAATATATCAGAAATAAAAAATGAGAACAACATCATCAAAGATTTTGACAGCATCAAGAAGGCAGCATCAAATCATTTTGGAAAAATGTACTCTGAAGATATGGGGATCAGCCAGACCGCCAAACTGATAGACGATGTCCCCAAACTCATAACTGCAAAAATGAACCAGATTCTGGAAAGTAAGATCTCAGCCAACGAAGTTAAAGATGCTCTGTTTGAAATGGAACCCGACAAAGCCCCGGGTCCGGATGGCTTCACGCCCAGGTTTCTCCAAACTTACTGGCAAATAGTCGAGAAGGATCTTATGAAAATGATACAAAAATCCCAAGAGTGTCAAAAAATTGGGGGCAGCACAAACTCAGCGTTCCTGGCTCTCATTCCTAAAGAAAAAGGTGCAAACTCCTTCAATAGATTCCGCCCAATATCCCTATGCAACATCGGATACAAAGTGATCACCAAAGTCATAGCAAACAGATTGAAGAAAATCCTCCCTAAAGTCATCCCGGAGAATCAAGGTGGATTCATTCAAGGCAGACAGTTGGTAGACAATTTCATCTTGGTCCAAGAGGCGATCCACTCAAGCCTCCGACGGAAAGAAAAAGGTATGGTTATTAAACTCGACCTAGCAAATGCTTTTGATCGCGTAAGGCATAAATTTCTGTTTGATGTAATGCACAAGCTAGGTTTTGGACAAAATTTCATAAAATGGATCAGAGCTTGTATCTCCGAGCCATGGATCGCTCCTCTAGTGAATGGCAGGGCTGCCGATTTCTTTAAAGCAACTAGAGGGCTGAGGCAGGGGTGCCCCCTGTCGCCTCTCCTTTTTGTTTTGCAGGCCTCTGTCCTCAATTTCCACTTAAATAAGAAACAACAAGAACAAGAAATAGTTGGATTGAGCATAGCAAGAGGGATCAAATGCATCAATCATGCACTCTTCGCAGATGACACGTTGCTTCTTGGGGCTGCTTCTCATTTATCGGCAAGGAAATTCAAAGAGGTGCTGGAAGAATACTGCCAAGCATCGGGCAGCGAACTAAACAAGGGTAAGTGTCACGTATATTGCTGGAATGTATCAGTGGCTGCTGCAAGCACCATTTCCAGATGCCTGGGTTTTGCAGCATCAGCTTCTTGGACCTCCTTCAAGTACCTCGGGCTGCCAATCTTCCACAAGAGAACTACAAGTAAGGACTGGTCTCCACAGATAGAAAAATTCAAAAACAAGATGCAGGCCTGGGGGTCACATTGGCTCAATTTGGCAGGGAAATCAGTGTTAATAAAATCAGTAATAAGCAGCTTACCTCTGTTTAAATTTTATGTGCTGTTGGCACCAATGGGAGTCATAAAAAACATGGAGGAATTAAATCAGAAAATTCCTTTGGAAGGGAGGCAAGAACAATGAAAAGAAACTCTCATTAGTAAACTGGGATATAGTTGCCAGGCCGCTACAAGGAGGATTAAATTTTAAAAATTTAAACATTCAGAACCTAGCATTGGGTGCTAAATTGATCTGGAAGATCATAGCACCAAAGCCTGGATGGGTCCAATTGGTGTTGTCGCGAAAATATTTCAGAGGGCAGCGACTACGCTATCTGGAGCAACCGAAAGAACAAATCAGATCCCCCCTCAGCAAGCTAGTATTCAAAGTTGGGCCTCTTATCAGAGATAAAGATTATTGGATTCCCGGAAATGGTAAGCAGATCATAATCTGGGAGGATAGCATTATGAATAGACCTCCGATTGCAAACTCGAGTCTAAAGAAAGAACTGAAGGCGTGGATGGAAGAAGCGAATCTAAATACGCTATGGGATATATCTGCCTGGCATGGAGACTGTTGGGCAGGCTGGAAAACGCCCAACGTTCCAGCTGCGTGGTTACCAGATTATGCAACGCTTCTTCAGATGGTTCATGGAGCTGCCCCTATCCACGCGAGAAGGTAAGATTCGAGGGGTTGGGGAACGCATCAGACAGGTTATTCAGTGTCTCAGGGCTATGCCAAAATCTCGGAGAGACCCCACGTCCCCCCCAATCCGGCGCCTTGGAAAGGTATCTGGAATTTTCCTACTATCCCAAAGATTGATTTTTTCTGCTGGCTGTTATGCCATCAAAAAATCCTAACAGAGGATAGACTGCTGAAAAGGGGATTTCTTGGCCCTTCAAGATGCGTTCTATGTAAAGAAAATTCTGAATCTGTTGTCCATATTTCTCTGGATTGCAAATTTACAGTTCAGATCTGGCAGGAACTCCTTGGAACGCAGAATCTGATGCCCAACCTCCCCCACGCAGTTCCGGAGTTGTTTGCTGGGTGGTTGGCTAGATATCCAGGACCAAGCCCAAAAAACAAGATTATCAAATTTGCTTGGACTGCCCTGCCCAAATTTATTAGCTGGGAAACCTGGTTGGAGAGGAATAGGAGGATTTTCAGGGACAAGGAACAGAACTATTAAGTAGTTGCACACACAGTTAAAGGACAGCTAAATGAGTGGCTGAGTGATAAAGAGGACGACTCAAACTTAAACCAGCATGACATGGAATTCGGAGCAGCTCTCAATCTAAAATTTCAAAAGGCTACAATATCCCCTCTATGCCTTAAAGACTGGCAAATAAGGAAAAACGGAGAAGAATTCCAAGCTTGGTTGAATAATCAAACTCTTCCCTACTTGTTCTTTGATGGAGCAGCCAAAGGAAATCCAGGAAGGGCTGGAGCAGAAGGCATAATCATAAATCCAAAAGAGTCTTTCACTCACAGATTTGCTTGGGGTCTAGGCCTCGCCACAAGCATTCAGGCAGAAGTCATGGCGCTGTTCCAAGGTATCAAAACACTAAGGGATATGGGACTTGCAGAAGCAACTGTGCTGGGAGATTCCCAAATCATTATAAATGTAATGGTGAACAATGCAAACCTAGCAGATCTACGATTGGCAAGGACAATTTCAAGAATCAAAAGCATGACAAATCACATGAATCTGACATTTTTCCATATTTTGAGAACAAATAACAAGGAAGCAGATGTAGAAGCAAATAGAGCAGCCCAGCTAGATGCTGGATCTATCCTTAGAGATAATGAACTCTCCTGGGACCCAATCCCCTAACAATTTCTATGTTCTTCCATCTTTTGCTAAAACAGTTTGTTTGTATCCATAAGCTAGGAAAGATAGCAGGAAAAGACCATGTCAAAAATTGTAAAAAAAGGCGATTCAAAAGTATTTGTGACATGCTCAGCTGGTTGGAGAGACTCCAAGAAACCAGTTTCAGCTTTTGTAACCAAACTCATGGTATTTTGCCAGACAATTAATGAAAGTCCCATAACCGTTTCTGTAAAAAAAAAAAAAAAAACATTTTGAAAGAATGGTAACAATTTGTTACAGCCAGATGAATGAGTTGTCTTTTACGGTCTGGTATGTCATAGGCGATAGTGGATGCATAAATGAAAAAAAAACAAAAAATACCCTAATATAAATTCATCATCTTCATTGTAAACTTTTTAACATAAATTCATCTTCATTGTAAATTTTAAACAATTGGCTTTAGTTCAAATCTTTTAAACCATTTATCTTAACCCAGATCATTTAAATAACAAGAAATTTGCACTCGGGATTTTTAAAATCTCTCTCCATACTCGATAAATCCTAAAAACTCACCATTAATTTCAGTGATTGGGATTTCCTGCATCCTCTGCCTCCGCTGTACATACATGGTCTTGAGAGTGACGTATATAATTTTCACAAAGTTATACAGACCATCTCCTAGAATGAGGGCTATGCACACAAAAACCTGTCACAGAGCCTTCCCTGAGTAACCAAAACGAATGAGGAATTAATCACTGGAGAAATATACACTTCAATGCCAGTATCATACGTAATACCTTGTAGCCATTTAGGCTCTTCATGTTGCTTTCTGGAAGGTCTTCTGGGAACCATTTGCCTTTTTTATTGTTAATCAAAGGCCACATGAGACCCCACGAAGCCACCGCTCCAATAAGCAGTGATATATTGACAATATGTGGGCAGATCATCCCTGCTCCCACGTATGTCGTGCTAAAATCGAAGTAAAAACTGCGATGGGTAACATATATCAGATATTGCATAAAGCCCAATTCGAAAAACATTTTTATCAGCTTTGTAATCAGAAAATTCACCTCTGTTTCCAAGCTTTCAGACCAAAGGTAGGGAAATTTACGAAGCCGCAATCATCACCACCAGTGAAGAACCACTGGAAAAATCCCCAGAAGAAACTGAATGTGAAGAATTTGGCAAAGCATCTGATTTGTTTCCTGCATATAGATCAACAGTGGCATAAATTTTATCACATGCTTAATCCCGTGAGTGAAAGACTTGCATCAGACAAAGGAATTGAACTAGATTTCAATCTCATAAACACATGCTACTTCTTAACTTGAATTTATTAATCACTGTGAACAACATCTTAACTCTAAATCTATTAAGCAAAATGGGTTGGACTACTTGTAAATAGATTCCAAAATCAAATCGATTATAAACACCAAAACTCACAACACAGGTGAGACTATTTGCAAATCGATTACAAACACCAAAACAACTCGCAACACAGGTGGGACTACACCAAAACTCCAGAGACGGAAGTTGGTGATGGGACTTGCTTTCATATTGCTGGTATCCTCCTATACTAGGCAACATGGAGGCATGTGATGCCTCCAGAGATTTAAACATGAGTGAGACTACTTGCCAATCCATTTCAAACACCAAAACTCCAAAAGCCAAAATTGGTAATAGGACTTGCTTTTCAAGACTGAAACTTCATGGGGCCTCACAAGTCCTAAATATGGCCATTTTGTCGTGCTTATTGAAGTATTTGAACTATAGCTTAACAGGGTAAGTGAAGCTATAAAGCGTAATATCATATAATAAAACGACAATAAGTGAAACCCAAGAGAAATAGTAGTAAAATAGAGCAAGCTCGTAACCTCGCTTCATAGAATTTATCACCACTGATAGGGTGCGTTAGCACACTCGACTTCTCCTTCCCTAGCCTTCTTATCTAAGCTTCATGAGTGGGTGTATGAGTGAAACTACTACTACCTTTAGAGAAGCAATGATAAAACTTATATAAACCTTTAGAGAAGCAATGATAAAACTTATATAAACCTTACTTCGCTAATTTGTCTCCCTGAGGTGTGTGGAAACCGTTGATGAGCACAGCCGTTGCAGTACCGCTTGGATAAGTTAGCTTTTTGTTAATAATCAGTACCTGAAACCTTTACAATCCGCTAAATTCAAGCAATCTGGCAATGGCTATCATAACCAACATTAATATGTTATGAAAACTAAGTCCATGGCTAGTATTAATCACCTTTCTGAGAGGTACCAAAACTAAAAGGCCACCGAAAGTGACAAGGAAAAGGAACCCAATCATCCAGCCAATGCTGGGCTGCTTTATTGTATTTGGAGTATTCCCTTCAACATCAATTCCTGCTTGTTCATATGTCTTCTTATTCATTCCCAGCAAATAGGATCCAAAACCACCTGAGAGCATCAATCAACAGAGATTATCATGAACCTCAAAAATGCTTTCCCTAGTATCTCAAATTACTTAAAACTACATGTACTCAACAAAAATATAGTCTTAAGTGTGGTGAGCCCAATGGCATACCTCCATAGGCAGTGCTATAACAGGCCACAACGCAGGTCTGTATAACAGTGTTCTCCTGCCTTGTGAATGGAGCATTCAATAACCCAGCCTTGTCCAATACTTTGCTCCAACTTCTCATGAAAACAAAACCCAACAGTCCAGCAGAGATATTCATGGTAGTAGCCAGTCCAGTGGTGAGAGTGAGCTTCATCATTATGATACTGAACATGGTTCCCACCAGGAAGCTCACGAAGATCCCTCGGACGGTAATCTGCTCCCACCATGGAGGCACCTTCTTGCTGTCAAATAATTCTTCTATACTTAACCCAACTTCCCCATCTTTCCTCAAAGCCTCCGCAGTTCGATCTTTCTCCCCATTAATCTCCCCCACTTCTGCATCCCCGTCAGTTTTCAGATTCCTGCTTCCCAAAGAAAATTTATTATTATCACCGTGTAAATACCGCTTGAGAAGCCCCCTCTCCTCATCTATCTCACGATGATCAGAATCCATCTCTATATGCTCTGAATACACACAAAAGCCTGGATCAAATCACTCATTGAACAAGCAAAATCTCCATGTTCAGAGACTCCTTGCGACTGTCGAATTGATCTGACTTCCGCCGAACGATTAGATTCCTGATGTGTGGTGGTGTGTAAATATCCCATTTGAGGAAGTGTGATTTGTCTCTACCCAAACCTGTTATTGAGTCAAACTTGTGTACCTTAGGCCTCCGGCCCACTGGGGTTCCTGAACAGAAGCCCACCAAACATCTCTCAATCGTATCCAAAACTTTCTGAAAGCACATATTATAATCTTGGTATGAAAATACCTTTCTGAAATTCGACAACTGCACTCCAATGACTATTGGAAATAATAAAAAATTGGGACAATTTTGTAAGAAGATTGTCTTATGTACCTGAGATGCTCGAGTATTTCTTTGCCAACCCCTTTGTTGGTTGTTCTGCAGACAAGTGGAAATTTAGCACAGTTCGTCCAAATTCGATTGTAAGCTTAGGGGCTGTACCTGAGAATCGTCGGGTCCATTGCAAATTCTGCTTCCAGTTGTCGGAATTTGGTTAACAGAAATCAAAGTTTTGGTAGCTCTGAAATTGTAATCCATTTTTTTATTATTTAAAGTTGAATAAAATCGTTAGTGATTTCTTAAATGATAATTCCACAGGCAAATTCGGTGGAGTAAAAATTTTGGGTCACTGTTTCACTATTCACACAGCATAAAACCTGACCGATTCTGATTTTATTTGAAATTTCTATATCACTGTCAAATTTAAGGCCACTTAAAACAAAAATTAATTAGTCAGCCCCAACCAAAAAAAGCAGCCTGAGAATAAAAATAAAAGGGCCCGACAAACCCCAGCGTCATTTGGGGGGAGCTGCACCACATGGAGACCTGTCAATTTACAGGTGTAATCATTGCCAATGGTCAGGTTAGCACACCTAACAAGATATCAGGCAGCCAGAAAAAGTGCGTTGAAACTTGAACGAATCATTTACCAGGAATTTATGTCGTGCAGTCCTCGTTGGTATAAATCATCATATTTAATTTGAATGTGTCCTCCTAAATTTAGGCTGGTCCCTTTTTCATGGTTGAATTGTGAGAGTTGCTGTTGAATTATTAAACATAGAAATAGGATTTGGTGAAGGCGATCTTGTTCTGTGATGCTGAAAGGCAGTACAAATTTAAGAAGAGGAATTGAATGCAGTACACCAAAAGATTTAAGAATGAATGCAGTACACACTGTTGTCCAGAGAAGACTTGTACTACCCAGTTGTACTAGGTTTTCTGCTGGCCATACCGCATCCTGTGGAAGTCTTCTCTTGTGCAAATTGCAATTTCCCAAATTCAAGTTTCAATATTCTCATTATTTCAGACCCAAATTTGTATGGATGAGATGTGTCACTCTGTATTTTCTCAATAGCCACGATGTGGTGTGGGCTCAGAGACGAAGAATTGAGTGCACTGAATGCCACATAACTCTGCATTTGATGTAAGATTCTCATACTTTTCAGCAGAGAGATTGGGACAGCAAGCCCCTAGAAGGCATAGTACTAAGTAGAGTCGTAGTTTAAAGTGATTGTTTTTTTTGCCTATGGAAATTCCCCCTCTATCTTGAAAAAAATCTGGTCAGAATTTTTGTAAATACAAGTTATAATTGTTAAATTTCAAAATTTTAGGTGTTTTAGAGGTTTTTGATGTCGCTGAATCTATTTCCACCACTAAAAGTTTTTGACGGTGTTGAATCCATTTCCACCACTAAAAGTTTTTGACGGTGTTGAATCCATTTCCACCATAAAAAACATGATTAAAACACTGCCTCTATAAAAAAAATTGAAATTTTTTTGCCCGGATTCCAACCACTTTTTACCCTCTGGCAATTCCTCCACCTGCGTAGACTACTCCATTAGAGGGCAACAACTAGGGGTAAGCGAACGTGCTAATTTTCTTTGAGAAAGAAATTACATCTATTATTTTAAATGAATGTTATTTTTCTTGAGTCTAAGAAGTGGTAGTCTAACTAGTTTTCAAATTTGCTAGAAAAATCATGGAATTCCCGTAAGATTTTGATCAAATTTGGTAGTAATTTTTGTGAATCAAGATATGGTTGTCAAACTTCAAGATTTTGGGTGCCCAAAGGGTTTTTGATGGTGTTGAAACCATTTCCACCATCAAAAACACGATTCAAACACTCTTGCTAAAAGATTTTTTGAAACAAAAAAAAAAATGTTAGATTCCGGCCATTTTTGGTCGTCCTGCCTCCATTAGTTTAAGAATATATTTTATTAAAATTTGATAAAAATTGGGAAAATGTATTTTTAATTATTGAATTTAAATTGTGTTGAAGGCAACAAAAATAATGGTCTCATTAAATTACAATGTCTTAATCCTTTGTCAAAGCATGACTACAACAATCAATTTGTTTTTCTAGGTCAAAGGTGTCGGATAGAGTATATATACTTTCATGGACATAGGTATTTGTTCTACAAACAATGATGTCTTATATACCAATTTGGTGTCTCTCTCACTGTCATTTGTAAAATTAAATTATTATTACTATTATTATTATATTTAATGTTTAAGTATATTTAGATTTTTTAATATATTAAACAATTTGTATCTTTAAAATTTGATTTGAATAAATTATGAGTCTTATTGTAATGTTCTCAAAATATCATGCCATGTGTATTAAAAGTACTGAAGAACTTTTTCATTTCAATATCCATTTGTGATTTCTAAATATCATTTCAATATTCCTCTTGTGATTTCTAGATAAATTTTTTTGTTGTTAATTAATAATTAATATTATTATTTGTGATAATTATTATAATTTTATGGTCATTGAATAGTTGTTATTAGATATTTTTGGTTGTTAATTAACAATTAATATTATTATTTATGATAATTATTATGATTGTATTGTTTGTTAATAGTTGTTATTAGTTAATAGAATAGTCTAATTAATAGACGAAATGGTTTTTTTGACGAGGCAATACATTTTTTAGTAAGATTGTGATTTCTTGTCGTTTAAAATGCACTTTTGAATGCATAACTGGATTGAGCAACCTGACAAATTAAACAACTTAAACTTGTGAATCTTAAAGATTTCTATGAGATTTCAGGGAAAATTCACTTAAAAAAAATGCCTCAATAAAAAGCAGCACATCTATTAGTTAGACTATGAATTAATTCATTACTATTTTTTAATGAAATCCCATTAAAATTTGTAAAAAAAACATTAGTTGGAACCTCTTTTTTAATGAAATGGCATTAAAATCTCTTTACTTTGGAACTATATGATTATAACGGGAGATTTAATTAGATTTAGAAATTGAGATTATTTGAAATTATTTCATCACTATTTTCTTCCTGCATCATCTTATATTTTAAGATAGGTAAATTGTCATTTTAGTTTTCATAACACATTTGTTATTACTCTATGTCAAAGTTAGCATACATTTATATTCAATATTCAAACTTATTTAGCACGACTCCATATGTTATTTAATATTTTGAGTTGTGTAGTAGTTATTATCTAATTATTTTTTTTCCAAAGGAAAAAAACCAAACTTTTTATTAAGGATATAAAAAGTTTACATTGCATATGCTGAGCATCACTGTTCATTCTGAGTTCTGTCAAGTATGGTTTACAAAAATATTTTGCCTTAAGCCTGAAAGAGTTCCCTTTGGGAGCTGTAGCTATCCCTGATTGAGCTGTCCTGTGTTTCTTTTGTGCACAGAAAGACTATGAATCTAACCTGCTTTTAAGAAAACTGTCAAAACCGGGTCTCCTCATGATTGAGGAAAACAACCCATAGCTGAAAAGTTTTAGAAAAACCGCATTGTCGTTTCTGTTTGTTTTGAGATTTTATATACACAATATTTTGATAATCCGAGAAAACAAACAAAAAGTCCCTGCCAGATATATCAGGACGGATTAATGTATGGGGGCTGATCTGATCTTCTGATTTGGCCTTGTTCGTCTTCTTCTATTTGCCAGCTGCCCAGATCCAGTTATTATCTAATTATTAACATTATAAATTTATTACTTTATAATAATTAATTTTTATTTAAAATATATATTCACTACATTTTTCCTGGTTAATTTTAATCAAAATTTGAGAAAGATTTTTTAAAACTTGAGTTTAAATTGTTTAATCAGAGTAATTCTAGTGCCCCAAGGGTATTTCATGGTGTTAAATCTATTTATGCATTCAAAAATGCATTTTAAACAACATAAATTCTTGAAATTGTATGTTGAATTTTGGTGTATTCCGGTAAAAAAGGTTTTTTTGTCTATAAGTTAACTATATATATATATATATATATATATATATATATATATATAGCTTGAGTGGGCCTAATGGTCAAGAGCATATGTTTCCTCCTAAGAGATCACAGCTTCAAAACCAAAGGGGTTAGAGTATGTATGCCTTCGTAGACTTAGCAGTTAAATCATTGCACGATGGTGGGTCCCTTGTCCCACAAAAAAGGGGGTCTCATACACCAATTTGGTGTCTCGCTTGACTATGAATAATAATATATTTGTTTGTTAGGGTATTTGAGTCCTGAGATGATTGGAACATCACGTGTGGCTTGAGTAGTCACAACCTAAGGTTATCTAAGCCATCAAAGTCACACTGGGATCACACCTGCCACCTAACCTAGGCCACACCAATCCTTAGCATCATTGGTTTTTCGTCCATGTAGTTTCAAATCGATGACCTTATACCATGAAGTGCCTTATCACCATTTTATCTATGTCCAGTGGACTTATTTACAAATATTTTTATGTGTAAGGTGAATTGCATTACGACAAAATCAATAAGTTACATCAAAAATTTTCATTAGTCATTTTGGTCTCTGGCCAGGGAGACAGGACAATAGCCAAAATTAGGCCCTTTGAAGGGCCATAAGTGACCGACAATATCTAACATAACTTAAATTAAACTTAAAAACACAAAGAAATTGTTTTGGCCTGTCCACACCATGAACATAAAAAGGAGGCACTACATACTCATCATAAACAACCATCGTCAACTTAGGTAACTAGATTAGAGTCTGAACCATCTACAAGGATAGGATCTGCTTGAGTTGTTAAGGGCTTAAGGATTACTAGTGAAATCCCAAGGTGTTTTTCAATTTGCATTGGTCGTTGGTCCATTGCTTCCAATTTGTAATCATAGTGTCTGAGGTGGTCATGCATGTGATCCAACGTTTGTAATAACTACCTCCTCACTTCATGATTGTCCAGGAGTGCCCGTCCCAGGAGAAATTTCATTTTCCAGCTGAGGTTGATTGTCTGCATGTATTCATTCCCTTTACTCCTTGTTTGCCTTATATTTAGAATCCAACTTTCCCATTGGGCTCTCACTTTTGCATTAGAAAGGGAGGTTCTTTGTGAGGAGGCCTCCCTTTTCGATCTCAACAGCTCCTCTTGTACATTCACAGGAATTTGTTCATTGTACTTGGCTACAAAACTAGAAGCTATGCTATGAAGTTGTGAGTTCCTCGACGGGCTCTTTCTTCATAGTATATTTCACCTCTCCTAGGTCAACCTCTCTATCGTGGCATGGTGAGGAGTCCTTCAGCCCTTGGGAAAGACCAATATCCAATGTTTGGAGTGTTGTAATTGTTGTCGCACTGTGAATATGGAGAATACCCGCCCGTCCATGCAAGCAAAAACCACCAGGAAACCTTGTTTTTCCAATACTAGCCACACATAGTAGGATTATGTTTCTTCACTCACCCAAAATAGGTCCTCATTGTTTCATTTTTCCAACCTCCTATATGCTCCACCTCCCTGAGCCTACTTCTTCCCAACACAGAGAAATGGTTTCCAACAAATTTCACTAACTCGATTTTAGAGCTAGACAATAGTTTAACCACGACAAAACTAGCCTTCGCCTTCATTCTCCATACTCTTGTACTTCTCCAGTTACCAATAAGAGCCCCATCACAACTCTGGTTTCCACCTAGAAAGATAAAACAATGCACTCTAAAAAGGAATTTTCAAATACAAACAACCCAACAACAAATGATACCAAAATTTGTCGAGCTATTCTATAGAGATCAGTAACATGAACGTTCACAACAACGAGCCAAAAATTCACGTGAGGAATACCTAGAAAGAGTGTAAAATTGTTACAGGCTACGATTCTAGGCCTCCCCATCCTCATCCCTTTATTAGTTTGCCTCTCCTACAAAGATTTGCTCCTGGAAAGCTCCCATATCTTCACCCAGTGACCCATGACAATAGTCCCTTCTTAGGATGAGAGGTTGGGTAGCTTGACATTCTCCCAACCCTCTCTAAGACTCGCATTAAAGTTCTCAACCTTCACAGAGGATAAAGGCCCTTGTAGGTTGTAATTCTCTGCCATACCAGCTGTTTAAGGTTGTTGAACTCTGCCTGGCTAAGCTTGATTTCCTTTCTTCCCACTAACTCACTCCAAGCTACTACATATACTAAACACATAGTTGCCAACATTATGCATTAATGCCCACCCACATCCACTATCCCAATTGTCGATCCCCACATTCAACACTACCTCCAATGAAGATGTTTGTCAGCACTAAATTACAACTTTGTTGGAGTTCAATACCTAGGACAGATATGTTATCCTCCATATCAATCAAGCACCACCTTGCATGCTTCCACTATGAACGAGCTACCTGACTCACATCCTTTTGAGCCCAATGCATTTATGGTTTCCTCCTCATCATCATTCTCAAAACTAAGAATTACTCCAAAATACAAGCATAACATCTATCAAAAAAACATGTTACCACTTCCCTTGCATATTAGCCAAGTGAGGTGGTGGCATCTTGCCTGTCAAGCCCACAAGTCGATAGTCGGCGTGCGACGAGTTGGGTGGGCGCACTCTCGGTTAAACGTGACGAACCGGGCAAGCAACGAGTCAGCGGGTGCGATGAGTCGGTCAGCGAGCGAGTTGGTTATGACGTTTGTTGCGACGATGGGACGAGTTGGTGTTGCGACGAGCTGGGGCAGTCGGTTAAAGGCACCCGAGGCACGAGTGCGAGGAGCCAATGAAGAGTCGAAAAACCGAAAGGATGTAAATTTGGCTAAGTGTGCGAACTTGCGAAGGTAAGCTTATACTGTGCAAAGATGGGCATGTGGACCCGGCGGGGCGGCGACATGGGCGAGCCAACGTGAAGTGGTGGTGTGGTTGGTTGAATTGGGAGGTCGGACTGCCCAGGCCAACCCATGATGAATCCTTGACGAAGTGCACAAGTAGTGGACGTGGTGGAGAGGAGAAGTGATCAATCATTCATTCAAAGTTCAAGTCATCCAAAGGCGAGTTCAAGGAAGGCGGACAAGCAAGGGAGTGAGGTGAACTGAATTAGACGAGGTGAAAGCAACTCTAGACTGAAGCATCAAGCTGAGGAGAAACAAAATGCAAGTTGATTGAATTCTTTCTCTTGTATGCTTCGTGATTTCGCGATCGCTTAATTATTTTCGCTGATGAGTAGAGTAGATTTAAGTCTATTGTTTTAGCATTATTACAATTAGCAGTTTGAATCTACAAGGAATTTCTACAATTCGCAAGATGAAAATGGGGGTGTGACGCACTTTGGGGCAGAATTAATAGGGCTTTGTAGTTTTTTTGGCATGGTTATTTATAACCAAATGAGAAGGTGGCCAGCTTCAAGAGGTATCACATGCAAAACTTGTAATGGTCAAAGTGTGGTAGATTATGTAATTTGCTCTCAAATTTTCATCTCTACATTGTTGAAGTTCGATATCAAGGACTTCCCTATCGAAATGAAATATGAGCATGCCCCTCTATTTGTTAAGTTTTATTTTTCCCATAGTAGTCCACACAATAGGAAAACTCGTGAAATGCAAAAGAAATCTCTCTACAAAGGAAAAATCCTCATAAATCAAGAAAACAGGGAAAGGTTCAGCGTTTCTCTTAAGCAACTATTTCGGACTATAGATCATGGCGTGGCAGATAAGAAAACCAATGAGGCGGGTTGCCACGTTCATTACAGTTGGTTGATCCCAACAATTCATAGGGCCTTAACTGCATTCAAAAGGTCCCGCCCCAAGAAGGGAACTGCAAGTACTTTTATGGAGAATCCATGGTATTATGAAGAATGCAAGGCAATCAGGAAATCTCTAAAAGAGATGAAGTGGAGCAAAGAAAACAAGAAGAAATATGAAAAATTAGTACAATAAAAAAATATATGTAAATGGAAGAAGAAAGGAGTTAATCTCTCTTGGAAAGCACAACCCCAAGGGATTTTGGAAAGAGCTATAACAAAGGAGAAAGTAGACTGAAAAAAATATTATAGGTGGCCAATGGTTGGAGTTGTTATCACTCCAGGAAACTCTCCTAGGTTGTAGCTCGGAGATGCCTGGTAACATATAATCTTTAATATTGTTCTTTGAACTATTGGAATGAATGCTGGTTTGGATCAAGCCAGATAATTATTTAAACTCTGTATTTACTCAAGACATGCATGAACACCCTCAACTTACAAGGCTTTAGACCACTAATGCTCAATAGTTTGTAGATTCAATGAATAGATGGAGAATACTGACCGTACCGACAAATGCATATATAAACACATATGAATGGCTACCTACAAGCAATAAATGAGAATACTGACTGTACCGGCAGATGCATATATAAAACATATGAATGGCTAGCCACAGGCAGTAAAAGAAGCTTGCAAATCTAATTTATCAAACGCATAGATAAGATGACAGTTATCTGGCATTAGATACAGAAGAAACATGAACAACCTATTCAAGTGCAAGCTTAGAACAGAAGGGCAAATGGACATTGAACATATAACAGCAAAAGAAGTTTGTATTGCTAATGAATGAAGATGAGAATCTTGAGTAGCAAAGTCTCAATAGTCTCCAGAAGTTGAACCCCTGTTACATTTAGTTTCCAGCCTTTTATAGGCCTTTTACAATGCTCCTGAGCTCTCAAAGGCTCGGAGTCTTAATCTATCCTCTCTGTTTTTTTAACTGACTGATGCCCTAACTAGGCAAGAGTGGGCTCGGAGGTTTCTTCTTCTGACAGAAGAGTAACATGGTTTAGGTAGTTTGTTGCGTTGTCTGGGATCTCCCTCGTGCCAGAGATGCCCCACAATCGGTTCTGTTGTTTTTGGTTGAGCGTTGTCTGCTCCATGATTTTTTGTTTCGGGTTGTGTAGTGTTCTAGCTAGGGTACTAGACTAGACTATATTAATTATCGACCAAGATGCGTAAGCTTAGAGGCATGCGTAGACATAAAGGATTGTTGGCTAAGTGGTTATGATGTAGGTCACAGGGCTTCTTTACGGAAGACTGGGGTATGTCACCTATCATCCAAACACTCAGGTCACTCTGCTAATATACCTGATTACAATGCTATCATTAAATGCATTTACCAAATTACACACTGAAACTAAACACTGTGTATCACTGCAACAATGATCTCAATCTCCTTACAAAGACATTACACATAAAACCCTTGTTCAGTAAACACCCAGCATTCACTAATATTTATACAATATCAAAATATACAGAGATCATAAATGGATTGTGAAATGAAAACAAAGTTTATGACAGTGCTTTTAAAAGACAACACAGGGATCGAATCCCTTACAGGACGCACTTCCAGATCTCAGTGATGACTGTTCAGCATTACCATAAACGCAAACCATATACATTCGATGGAAATCAAGAGCTATGGAAATCGAAACCCAATTAATTGTAACTGCTGTGCAAACCATATAATACCTATTGAAATCGAAATCCAATCAATCGTAACTACTGTGCAAACCATACGATAACCTAAGTGCAAATAAAATGAAAAGAACAGTATACCGGTTGAACGCAGGGCCCGTCCGCGTTCCAGAGGTACACTGGACTATATTCGACCGAATATCAAATCAATGCACTAGACACAAGTCGTAACTGCAACTGGGTTCTTAGTATTAAGTTTAAAAACTCTGTTTCAGAATGATACAACGATTAACCATTACATCCATTACTCGGACTGTATTTACATATGTCTAGCACAACCATGTCATTTCGATAATGAATGTACATTCAGAATTTGGCTGTTGCCGCTTTTATTACATCGAGCTTTTCAAAATGTTTCTATCCTAACTGATTTCAAAAAGAACAAAAACTAAATCAAAATAGAATGAGCTGTTGTTTCTGCCTTTGTCGCCAGTGTGCCATGCTTTGACCTGAGTTGACCGCGCATGTAGGAGGGTCGATCCGGCTGTAGGATAGGTGTTTGTCCATGCTTGGACATTCTACTTTTCATCCATGCCTTTCGTTCTAGCCCAGTTGTTGTGCCACATGTCAAACAATGAGCTAATTACAGGATGTTGGAACTTCCTGTAACCATTTCACCAAAAACTTCTAATTCTTCAACATAAAATTCCTAAATCAATTTCAATGCATTTTAATAACTATAAGACTATTAATAATTAATTTTCAAGGATTCTAAGGGATATATGATGAAAAGGAATGGGTAAATGATATGTTTTTAGGAGGAAAAAGAGGTCTTGGGATGATACCAACATCTCTCCCCGACTTAAGGAATTAGCATGTCCTCATGCTATCCCCGAAGTGCTTCCCTTGAACTCTGTCCCTGCCTGGATCTCTGCTGCCTTGAGCAATGTGTCCACATTCTTTTTCACCTGGTTATCTTTCTGACCCTTGAGCTCCTGTTTTAACCTTTTGTATTTTTCTTTGAGGGTCTTCTTCTGATTGTACCACTTAGTGGCCCAGTTAGAAATCTCAGTTTGCTCAGCCTCCAGTTCACTGATTCTTTCCCTTAACTTTTCATTCTTCTTCTGAGTTTCTTTACTCTGCGCCCGGAGCATTTCATTTTCTCTCTTGATAACTTTTTTTAGCATATTAGCCTCCATGAGTTCTTCCTTTAATTCTTCAATTTGTTTTTCCAGTTTATTCTGTCTCTTAATGGGAGGTGGTGAACATTTTTCCTGCTTGTTATTGCTTTCTACCTCTATATCAACTTCTGGTCCTGGTAGTGAGTGGTCACCACTCTCAACATCCATTTGTGCAGGTGCATTGGATTCAAGCTGGTCTTCTTGTAACTGGGCTTGTGGTGTCCTCCTTGTTCTTCGTGAGTAAGTGGTGAAAATTTTATCTTTTTCGGCCCTCTTAGCATCTTCCTTTCTCATGTTCCTGGTCCTTATGCTGCCCACAGGTAGAGGTGCCTTGCTGGCCTTGGATACTGGGATTTCTTCATCAATGTCCTTCATGAACCCTAAGTCCTCTTGCACTTCTTCTTTATCTTCCTCATCTCTAATTTGATTAACGGCGAGGAATTCTTTCCATGGTTTCCCTCTTCTCTGCAATTCACGCTCAATAAGAGTTTTAATTAAGCCAAAGTGATACAGGCTCTTGTCTTCATTCCCCTTCTGCTTCTGGATAGTCTTGGACATCTTGGTTAAGCTTTGTAACAGAAAATATGGTATATTGATAACACATTGTTTCTTCAAGTGGAGGAGTAGTTTAATGTGGTATAGATAGACAATACTGTAACGGCCTTCACAGGTTATGAATTTTTGAAGGATGTAGACCATCTCATCCCAGGGATGCATCAACCAACTTCTTGGAACACCCTTCTTCCAGTTCATTGATGAGACTCTAGATCTAGACATAAATTGTGTCCACGATTTCTCTTTAAATTGCTTGGTTTTAAAATACTTCTCCCCTTCTGGACTAATCCCTATTGCCTGAGCTATAGTATCATCTGAAACCCTGAATGAGAAGTTACCTATCAGGGCTTTTTCCTCCATTGAAGGTGAAAGAAAATTGTTTGGTAACCTCCTCATTGCTTCCATGAAATTTCTTTAGAAATGGTAACCACTGTATTTCTCTGAGAATTTCAATGCAATCCTCATGATATTGTGAACTGTTGAACACACTCGGTTCGACCCTATTAGTCATAGTGGCAGAGGGTCGTTCTTCTAACCCTTCTCTGTTTATGTTCTTACAATTTTAACAAAGAAATTTCAAATTTGTTACCTGGTGTATCGCTTCCCTTAATCTTCAATATGATGCTCGGTCGGTCGATTGTCTTATGACTGTGGTGGGAATCGAAACAGAGTGGTTATACTTTCCTCTTTCGGCGCTCACTGCTTGAATCCAATCTTCACTGTGTAAATCGAACCCAAATGATAATACTTCCTTCGGCGCTCACTGCTTTTGATTCTACTTTGAAAGTTATGGGAATCGAATGCGGAAATGATGGTGGGATAACCGGCTGTACTCACTTCACAACGTATCCATTCATTTTAAAACAGAGGAGTGATGTACGCTTAGATATATGTCACCATAAGAGCGCTGGGAGCATGTATATATAATGCTGGGTATGGTTTCGGGGAGTCCCTTGAATCATTGGGTACGTTGGGTGGTGGAGTCATGATTTGGCTGTGTGGAATGAAATAGATAGGTCACTTTACATTTGTCTCTTTCCCTTGTATTTAAAAACACAATCTGCCACGTGTCCTATTTCAGTTGGTATTTGGTCAGATGAAGGATGTTGGTATGACTGTAGGATGTATGACAAGGTTGATGTATTGGTAATGGGTTTAGAAGTATGAAGAGGTTGATGTATGAGAATGATGAGAATCGGTGGAATAAGGGATGATAGGAAATGTAGGTGTCCTTGAAATCAATCATAACAGTTTACAGTCATCAAAGTTACATTAAAAATCAATCTAAGAAATTAAATGTTTAAGAACAAGAAACATATTACTCTTTTGTTGGTCGTTATTGTATTGACATGCTGAGTAGCTAGTCCCTTTTTGACTGTTCTTTTGCTTGTTGTAACAGGTCCTCTAAGGAAGATTGAATGCACAGGTCCTTTGAGAAAAATTTGAAGATGTAACAGGTCCCTTGAGAAAGATTGAATGTAACAAGTCCCTTGAGAAAAATTTGAAAATGTTCATGCAGCTCCTTATATTGATACAGGTTCACTGAGCTTGGGCATTTGATGGAGTCTCGGTGCCCAAATCCTTGTAAAAAATTGATGAAACTTTGTTGAAGTAGCCCTTGGTGTCAATTTCTTTAACAGGTCCCTTCTGAATGTCTTAAACAGGTCCCATTACTGCTGGTGTTGGTAGCATAGTTGTCTGGAAAAAACAGGTCCCCCTGCATAATGTTTATAACCAGGTCCCTCTAAGATAAAACAATGACAAAACAGCGTATTTATTGAAGTCTGGAATGCTGGAACAAGCTGCTTTGGAAATTTACAGTGAAGATATAGGATAAGAAATCTTTAAGAATTTACAATGGAGAGATAAAAGAACAAAGTGTTGATGCCTCTCTCCCCGACTAAAATTTTGACTTGTCCTCAAGTCATGATTCAGCTGATAAATCAAACAGTAAACAAAAGAAAGAGAATTCATACCCGCCAACGAATTGGTTTTCAAGTAGGAATTCGAGGTTAGAGTGTGCCAGAGACTGGTTTTCACATCTAACCCATTATTTTTTTTATATTTTTTTTTTATATATATTTATTTTTTTAGTTTTTGTTTTATATTAATTTTTTTTATATTTTTTTTTTATTTCTTTTTTACTCTGAAATTGAAAGGAAATGAAACTAAGGCAGTGATACTGCAGCTGAGGGCTGCAGTACCTCAACCTCTCTTTGCTGAGATAGTGTATGGAGAAAATCTTGCTTGCTGATGGGCTTGGTGTATAGTTTCAGGCGATGACCATTGACTGTGAAGTAGTGACCTTCTCCATCAATAGTTTTGAGCTTGACTGAACCATTGTCATAAGCCTGAACAATTTCATAGGGGCCCATCCAATGGGTGGTGAACTTGGCTTTATGATCTCTGAATTTTGAGTAAAAAAGTAACGCCCAGTCACCTTCCTTGAACTGCTTCTTCTTAATATGTGCATCATGCCACTGCTTCATTTGTTTTTGCATGAGGATTGTGGTTTCCTCTGCTTGCTGCCTCATCTCATCCAGCTGGTTCAACTGCTGAATTCTTTCTTTTTGTGCTTGGTCCAAATCAATTTGTAAATCTGCAGCGAGTTTAAAAGTATGTATTTGGAACTGAATAGGAAGCATTACCTCTTTGCCGTACACCAACTGATATGGTGTAAATCCTGTAGTATCTTTCCAGGTAATCCTGTAAGCCCAGAGTGCATCTTTGAGCTTCCCTTCCCAGTTTTTCCTGTTCATTGCAACAGTTTTAGTAATGATGCCTTCCAAGGTTTTGTTTGTGGATTCCACCTGCCCATTGGCCTGTGGATGGTAAGGGGTACTTTTCCTATGCTTGATTTGGTATTTGTTTGTGATTTCCTTCACTAACTTTGAGGTGAATTGAGTACCTTGATCAGTCACAATTTCCCTTGGTACTCCATACCTCACAAAAATCTCCTCAAAAAGGAAATTGACTACTGTGTGTTCGGTTGCTCTAACCAGTGCTTTTGCTTCAGCCCACTTTGTGACGTAATCAGTACATACTAAGATGTACTTCTTACCATTGGAGGTTGGGTTAATGGGTCCTATAAAGTCTAGAGCCCACTTATCAAATGGCTCTAAGTGAACTTGGGGCTGAAGGGGCATCTCATCGGTAGCTGTGGGCCTGCCCATTCTTTGGCAGCTGTCACAACTCTTTACATACTTCTTGGCATCCTTGAAAATGGATGGCCAGTAGTATCCAAGAGTAAGAACTTTGAATGTTGTCCGCTTCGCTGCAAAATGCCCACCACACGGTTCATCATGGCAAGATTTTAAAATATCAATTACCTCATCATTTCTTACACATCTCCTAATAATCATATCATAACCAGTGTAAAATAAATTGCCATTAAGCCATGAATATCTAGCACTTTGTTTGACTAGTCTCTTCTGTTCCTTTGCAGTAAAGTGTGGAGGTGTCCTTCCTGTAGACAAATAATTGGCCAAATCAGCATACCAAGGAGTTACTATGGAAATTGCAAATAAGTTTTCATCTGGAAAAGAATCTTCAACTGGAACAACCTCACCTGGATTTTGCAGTCTAGAGAGAAAATCTGCCACCTGGTTCTCTTTGCCTGGTCTATCTAACACTGTGATGTTAAATTCCTGTAACAATAGTAACCATCTGGTAACTCTGCCACTAGTTATTGGTTTATTCATTAAATGTCTAATCGCTGAATGATCAGTATGTACAAAGACCTCATAACCAGTTATGTAATGTCGGAATTTATTCACAGCATAAATGATGGCAAGTGTTTCCTTTTCTGTAACTGTGTAGTTTAACTCTGCAGGGGTTAGATTTTTACTAATGAAATAAATGGCATAAGTACAAGATTCCTCTTTTTGGCCTAAGGATGCACCTACTGCAGTGTCGGATGCATCTGTAAAGATATGAAATGGTAGGCTCCAATTAGGCCCTCTCAAGACTGGTGCGGTAGATAGTTTCTTTTTGAGCTGTTCGAATGCTTGTTGGCAGTTCTCATTCCAGTTGAAAAGTACATCTTTGGTTAGAAGTTTAAACAAAGGTAAAGCTATCTTACTAAAATTTTCAATAAATCTGCGGTAATAGCTTGCATACCCAAGGAAACTTCTTACCTCTCTTTGATTCTGTGGAATTGGCAAATCAGCTATGATCTGGATCTTGGCTGGGTCAACCTGGATGCCTTGAAAAGAAATATAGTGGCCTAACACTATCCCTTCGTTTAACATCATAAAGCACTTTTCATTGCTGAGGGACAGGTTAGCTTCAATACATCTTTTCAAAACTCTCTCAAGATTTTCTAATGCATGTTCAAATGAATTGCCATATACTGAAAAATCATCCATGTAGACTTCAACACAATCATGAATTAAATCAGCGAAAATAGCTAAGACAGCTCTCTGAAATGTAGCTGGAGCGTTACAAAGTCCAAATGGCAAAACATTGTAGTCATAGGTGCCCCAAGGACAGGTGAATGTGGTTTTGTCCTGGTCTTCAGAGGCTATCCTGATCTGGTTGTAGCCACTGAAACCATCAAGAAAAGAAAATGATGATTTGCTAGTTAGGGTGTCTAACACTTGGTCAATAAATGGCAGTGGAAAGTAGTCTTTGAGCGTTGCTTTGTTCAGTTGTGTGTAATCAACACAAATGCGCCCCTTACCATTTTTCTTGGGCACTATAACCAATGGGGATACCCACTGACTGTCAGAAATAGGATATATAAAATTAACTCTCAAAAGTTTTTGCAATTCCTCTCTGACAATATCTTGGAGCATGGGGTTCATTCTTCTCTGTGGTTGCCTCACTGGTTTAATGGTGCTATCTATATAGATATGGTGAGTGCATGTGTCGGGGTGAATCCCATGCATATCGGTGTAGTCCCAAGCAAAGACTTTTTGGTATTTTCCCAAGAGTTTAATCAATTTCTCTTGTTGAGATGAGTCTAGGTGATTGCCTATGTTCAGAGTTTTCCCTGGACTAATCTCTATGATCTGACTCTGTGTATTGGTGATGGATTGAACTGGAAAAATGTCGTGAAATGTAGTTTGCAAAGATTGGATGGTGCATGTTTCCTGAAAGCTTTGGGCCAGAAGTACATCTGCAGCATGATATTGTTCACTTCTCAAATTTTCAGACATATCAGGTTGAGAAAGGAATAATTCTACCAAATCATTATTGTCTTGGTCCTGGAAATCATAGATTTGGTCAATGCTAAAAACAGATTGTACTTCTTCTTTATCATTAAATTTATCATCAAGCCACAAATTATGTGTTACTGCTGGTGATTGTGCCGATGGATAAAGGGTGAGTTGTTTTCTTTCGGTCCCCCTTGAAATGATCATGTTGCCTGATCGACATCCTATAAATGCATCAGCAGTCGCTAACCATGGTCTACCTAGGATGATAGGGTGTCCTCCTAAATTGGATTTGGGTTGAAGGACTAGGAAATTCACTGGATACTCCCAAGAGTCCAGTGAGACAATGATGTCTTCCAAAATCCCTTCAGGAATGACTTTGGACCTATCAGCTAGTTCAAGAACAATCGTGGTATGTTGCAAATTCATGAGCTGGAGTGTTCTCATGGTTTCAAGAGTCATGACATTGATTGCGGCTCCAAGATCTATCAAAGTGTTTGGAATCTGTATGTTGTTAATGATGGTGGTCACTTTGGGAATGCCAGGATCAACATACTTCTCCATGGAGATGGTATTGGTCATAAGGCCTGCTAAATTTCCTAAAACATGAATGGTTTGAGGATCAATCCTTTTCCTAGCAGGTTTCTTGAGGCACATGTCTTTGATGGCTTTGGTATAGATAGGAATGTCTTTTATAGCTTGCAGCAGTGGGATTTTTATGTAGACATTTTTAAGTTCATCTAAGACATCAAATTGTGGTGTAGACAGTGGTGGTTTTACTTGGACCAATCGGTCTGGAAAAGGTGGATGCAGTGGTTGCATCTGTTTGTCTTTGGTATCATTGTTTGGTTTTGTTTGATTTGTCATTTCATTTTCCTTTTCGGTGTTTTCTTCTTGCTTATCTGTTATTGGAGAATCCTTGTGGAGCACCCTACCAGACCTCAAATTAATGTTTTGCAAAGGCAGTGTGGAATATGAGGTTCCTTCTTCTACATTGTAGGCTGGCCTCTCTGCTCTATTATTCGGATTTGGGACAGTTTGAGCAGGAATTTGAGTGGGTCTGGGAGGCTGTGAGTTAGCTGGAAATTGGAGTTGTGGTGCATTTATTGGTGGAGGAGCAGGCAGAGCTTGTTGAGGAGGTTGGGGCTGATAGACAACTTGCTGAGGATACTGCTGATATGGTTGAGAATGTGATGGATACGGCTGTTGGTATTGTTGATATGGTTGTGAGTAAGGTGGGTATGATTGAGGATATGTATGATAAGATTGGGAGTACTGTTGAGACGGTCTCCATTGGTGTTGTGGTTGGTTTTGGTGCTGCCATGGCATGGGTACATTCCATGAGTTTTGTGCATACATTTGATCATTCATAGGAAATTGCAGATTTTGATTTGGAAACATACCTTGGGTTGTTGGCCTTGGCTGCCATGGTCACTTTGTGCCCATGTAATACACGTTTTCCATCTCTGTATTGGCTGCCATATTACAGTTCTGCAAAACTTTAACTTTAAGACAGTTAAACATATCATGATGTTCAGTACAGAAAGCATAAACTTGGATATTCTCTAGAGGGCGATCTTTTAATGCATGTTTCTTTCGGCATTTTGGGCAGAAGATAGCCATGATATGATCTTCATCTTCTTGTTTCTTCTTGGCTTTTAAGGTGTCAATTTGGTTCCCTAGAGTGCTTAACAGATCTGTTTTAAACTCTTCTAAAAGATTCCCTATTTCGGCCCTTGTAACACTTGCAAAGGCAGATTTTGTGACCCTTGATAACAGGCTTCTCTTTCCCATTTTAGCTTTACTCCTTGAATACTTTTCGCACAACTCAGCGATTTCTTCAAAGGGTAAGGCAGAAATGTCACCTTTGCCCATCAAGTTGAGATCATCCATGTATTCCTCTCGGATACCTTTCAAGAATATTGTGCGGACCAAATCAGGAGGCATAGTTCGGTGTTTAGATTTTTGTAAGTTGTAGACAAACCGCTCTAAATATTCCTCTAAGGTTTCATCCTCTTGCTGACTCATTCTAAAGATGTCATCTTTAGAGTCTTTGGATCTGCAATAAGGCTGATATTTTCTAAGAAATATTCTCCTCATACCATCCCAATCAACTATGGCATGCTCACCAAGCCCCATGAACCATTTTAAGACTGATGCCTTTAATGTGGCTGGGAACAATCTAAGCCTATGGGCATCATCTGTATAGCCATAAGTTCGACATACAATGTCAAACTCGAACAAGAATGAGTCCGGATCCTCCGAAGCCATACCATAGAAATTTGGTAGCACGGATGGGGGTATGTTTTTCATTTTGATCTCCTCATCCTCCTGTGGTTCATGTATAGGGAACTTAAAAGTTGACTCCTCTTCATCTCCTTGGCGTGGTACTGATCCAGATCCTTCCTCAGCCATTCTAATTGGTCTCTCTGTGTCAGTGTCACTTGGTGGAAAAATGAGGAAGGAAGATTGTTCGGTAACTGTACTACTTTCTCCTTGTGTAGAAGGTCTAGGAAAGTGCTTCTTCTGTGATTTATGTGTGAATAAAGTTTCCCTCTCAATAAGAGTAAGTTTCTGTCCTGAATAGAATTTTTCTGCCAATGTTTGGATAACTTCCTGAGCTGGTGTTGTATTCCCTAGAGAGTCTGCTCCTGATGATGATGGGTTAGTTTTTAGATGGTGGGGGGTTTTTACAAATCTCCCTTGACTGTCTCTAAATCTAGGCATAAATGAACATGATTTCTAACTGTGTTTTTGTTTATTTTTGTGTGTTGAAATTTTTTTCTTTTTGTCTGAATCCTTTAAGTACGCCTCCCCGGCAACGGCGCCAAAATGTAGTGTTCTAGCTAGGGTACTAGACTAGACTATATTAATTATCGACCAAGATGCGTAAGCTTAGAGGCATGCGTCTAAAGTATATAGACATAAAGGATTGTTGGCTAAGTGGTTATGATGTAGGTCACAGGGCTTCTTTACGGAAGACTGGGGTATGTCACCTATCATCCAAACACTCAGGTCACTCTGCTAATATACCTGATTACAATGCTATCATTAAATGCATTTACCAAATTACACACTGAAACTAAACACTGTGTATCATTGCAACAATGATCTCAATCTCCTTACAAAGACATTACACATAAAACCCTTGTTCAGTAAACACCCAGCATTCACTAATATTTATACAATATCAAAATATACAGAGATCATAAATGGATTGTGAAATGAAAACAAAGTTTATGACAGTGCTTTTAAAAGACAACACAGGGATCGAATCCCTTACAGGACGCACTTCCAAATCTCAGTGATGGTTGTTCAGCATTACCATAAACGCAAACCATATACATTCGATGGAAATCAAGAGCTATGGAAATCGAAACCCAATTAATTGTAACTGCTGTGCAAACCATATAATACCTATTGAAATCGAAATCCAATCAATCGTAACTACTGTGCAAACCATACGATAACCTAAGTGCAAATAAAATGAAAAGAACAGTATACCGGTTGAACGCAGGGCCCGTCCGCGTTCCAGAGGTACACTGGACTATATTCGACCGAATATCAAATCAATGCACTAGACACAAGTCGTAACTGCAACTGGGTTCTTAGTATTAAGTTTAAAAACTCTGTTTCAGAATGATACAACGATTAACCATTACATCCATTACTCGGACTGTATTTACATATGTCTAGCACAACCATGTCATTTCGATAATGAATGTACATTCGGAATTTGGCTATTGCCGCTTTTATTACATCGAGCTTTTCAAAATGTTTCTATCCTAACTGATTTCAAAAAGAACAAAAACTAAATCAAAATAGAATGAGTTGTTGTTTCTGCCTTTGTCTCCAGTGTGCCATGCTTTGACCTAAGTTGACCGCGCATGTAGGAGGGTCGATCCGGCTGTAGGATAGGTGTTTGTCCATGCTTGGACATTCTACTTTTCATCCATGCCTTTCGTTCTAGCCCAGTTGTTGTGCCACATGTCAAACAATGAGCTAATTACAGGATGTTGGAACTTCCTGTAACCATTTCACCAAAAACTTCTAATTCTTCAACATAAAATTCCTAAATCAATTTCAATGCATTTTAATAACTATAAGACTATTAATAATTAATTTTCAAGGATTCTAAGGGATATATGATGAAAATGAATGGGTAAATGATAAGTTTTTAGGAGGAAAAAGAGGTCTTGGGATGATACCAACAGGTTGCATCGTGTTGTGCTGCTCCATGACTACTTTATTGGTTTGGGATGAGCTGCGCGTGCTGTGGCCCTTTCAAATGCTTAACAATGATTGCTTTTTGTTAACACAGAGCAACGCTGCCATATTGTGGACTTCTGCCAAAAATAATGATTGTTTCTGTTTTAAACAAAAAATGCTGCAACAATGAGAAATCATGCCCATCTATGTCCTTTTTGGACTTCAAAAGTCCTCAAAAATGGTTTATTCCTCTATCGGGTCTACCCTTTGGGTCGTTGTCGCCTATCGCAAGTGCCCTGGTCCCTTACTTCCTTTGTATTTTGAAATACGCTTGAAAACACCGAAAATACATGAAAATTGGCCTCCCTCCGGACTTCAAATATTATAGATTTCATTCCCGAACCCTTTTGAGTCCGGGACTCATCGCAATCGGCACTGACAAGCTTCCCTTTGTATTTCGTTATATAACGAAAGTACACAAAAATACATTGAAAAAGGCTTACCCGCGGACCTGAAATATTATAAAATAACACTTATAATGTCGTCGGGTATGGGACTTATCACAATCAACGTCGTTCATTAAGGTTTCCCCGATTGCGATCCGCTGATGCGATATGGGTTGTCGATCTGCGCGTGCGATCAATGGTCCACGTTTAATCACCGATCGCAATCGCAAAACCATACTGTAATCGTCGATACTTCCGCTAATGCAACCCGCTGATCCAATCATCGGAGATCGTTGATCGGCAGTGTCTTGCACTGATTGCCACTACTCGCCGATCAGATCCGCCGATTGCAATTTGCCGCTTAGATTTGGGTCATTGATCGGCCAGATCTAACAGCGGCTGTGCGTTTGGACTGTTAAACCTTCAATACATGGTTTTTCATGGTTTTGGAGTGTTTTTAGCCTCCCGATAGTGTATTTCCGCCCTTCCAAGGGATCTCCTCTTGCGCTTATTTCAACCTTTGGATGATCTTAAGCAATATTTGGAGACTTTGGGGCATATTTGGATCCATTTTTGAGCCATTTGCCAACAAGGCTAACACTAGCTCCTTCTAGGGATA
The DNA here is from genome assembly GCA_031772625.1 of Pinus tabuliformis. Lineage (NCBI taxonomy): Eukaryota > Viridiplantae > Streptophyta > Pinopsida > Pinales > Pinaceae > Pinus > Pinus tabuliformis. The sequence continues at coordinate 828,482,429 of CM062815.1, forward strand.
AAATCCTCCCTGTGAGGTTTCAAGAACTACAGAACAATGCCTTTCGCGTAAAACCAAAATCAAATCTTCCTTCTAGTGTTCCATTGGGCAAGGAGTCTATTTTGCAATGAAATAAAAACTGGAAAAAACATATTTACAATACCAAGGCTCTAAAACCTTAATTGAAATAAAGTTTCAAAAATTTCCCATTGACTGGGCCATCAAAAACATCTCCTCTTTCCTTTAATGCATCCCTTTTGAGAAAACAGTCACCAAACTGAAAATTGACCCATTTTGCCTTTCTGTTAAAGGTTTCTTTTTCTTGGTCAATGTGCATATCAGCAAATTCATCAAAAAATTGCAAAAGCCTATTAATTTGATCATATACTTCAAAAACTTTCCAGCATTTGACATTATCAGGCAGAGATGGTCTATATTTCACCTCATCTCTATATGCTTTCAACATTGGATGTTTTTCTTGGAAGGTTTTGTACACCTGTTGAATGATAAGGTCTGCTTCATACTCTGCTATGTCATTTGTGACTTGAAAAGTTAATATAAAATATGAATCAATGTATTCCTCTGTGGGGGACACAAGGACTACACCTAGTCCTGCAGCTTCCTTAGAGCAAGCTCCTTAAAAGAACATGTCCCAAATCTGTGGGCCTTCTTCCTCTGTGATCTGGAAAACTAGTTTCTTAAGATGAGTGGAGGCCAACTAAGATTCTTCAATCTCTATGGTTGGAGCTTTGAGGATGATAGGATCAACTGCTGGTTGTTTTTGCTTATTATCTTGTTGTTTTGCAGGGACAACAACTTTATGAACAGGAGTTTCCTTGACATTATTCATCTTCGACCTCAGATTATATTTGTGTTGATCTTCAGTTTGTAGAACAGCTTCACCATCCCATTCTTGGTTGATCTGGTCATTTAATAATGACTTCTCATAGGCATCTAAGGTCGAAAAAGGGGCATTGCCTTTGTCTTCCATACAATGGATCTCATCATCTTCTTCAAACTGCTCTTCTTCCATGACTGCATTTTGAAAAGGGGCCTTCACCCTTTAGTCTTCATTGGCATCTTTGCTTCTTTGCAAAATCTGCAACTGCTCATTAGCTCTTGTATATTGATTTGGATTTCTAGAAACAAAGGTGTTAGGAACTCTTCCTTTCCCAAAGTGTTGCTCAACCTTTAATTTGGAAATTTCAGAGGCTAATGACTCTATCATGTTGGCCATTTTATCGATCTTGGGGTCTGAAGATGATGAAGACTCGCCTTCTGTCTCCTTTTATCAGCATTTCCCTTGAGCTTCTCTGCAGCCATGATGTTTGATTCTACTTCCAAGGATGCATCCTACATATTAGCCAAAGAAGCACATCGCCTCTCCCTCAACAGTAAACAGAAGTCAAAATCAAAGGCACTAGCATAGATGAGTCTAGCAGAGGTAGTGGCGGGTTTTACTTCAGCTGGAATCTTGTTGTACATGCGGTTAAATCTCTTATTGAAATAAGACAACAGCTCACCATTTTCCCTCTTTAAGTTCCCAAACTCAGTGTGGTAGTATAGAAGATCCTTCTTATCCCCCCAATGCTTTAGAAATGCATCATCTAAAGCCTCGATATCTGCTATAGATCTTGGGGTTAGTTCTCTGAACCATTTTCTAGCCTCTCCATCTAGGCTTTGAACAAAGACCCTCATCCAGACATCATCTTCACTAATGTCCAGGTTATCAGCGTAGTTATAGAATGACTCAAGATGTTCTTCAGTTGTAACACCTTCAGTCCCAGTGAACTTAGGCATATACTTATGATATTCTCCTATAGGCATGGCATTCAAAGGAGTGGGCAGTATTAGGGGTCCATACCTAGCAACTATGATTCTTTTCATTTTGGTAGGTGCTTGTGGACCTGCCATAGTTGTGGTGGCTAAAAGAGTACTGGCAGTCTGAATGATAGAGGGCTAAGGAGTGATTGATAAGACTAAAGGAGTATGATGGATAGGAGGTGAGGTTTCCTTTGGACTTACAACAAAAGGAGAACCTAAAGAATAAGGAGCTTTATGAATTTCTGAGAGTTTTTCTTTACTGCTAGTATTAGATGCTATACTCTCAGCATGTATTTGTTCTATTGCAAGATTTTTTTGAAGAGATATAGAACATTATTTAGGTTTACCTGAACCTGATGCTCCTTTCTGCAATGCCTTTCTTTCTTTGATGATTTTTTCAGGGTCAGTTACTGGGTCCGCTTTTGACTTCTGAGGATTTCTCCGAGTATGCCTCAAAAACTGAGCAAAAACTATGAAGTGGATTCGCCAAGAGGTTCGTCCTTCAGTAGAGTCGCTAGATAGATGATTACAACCAAAAATGTGCCCAGACTTTGTCTATCATCAAAGCTGGATCTATGTCGTCTCACAGGGAAGTTGAGCTTCAGTTTCCTCTCCCCGGCAAGGTGCCAATTATGTTATCACTCCAGGAAACTCTCCTAGGTTGCAACTCGGAAATGCATGGTAACATATAATCTTCAATATTGTTCTCTGAACTATTGGAATGAATGATGGTTTGGATCAAGCCAGATAACCATTTAAACTCTGTATTTACTCAAGACATGCATGAACACCCTCAGCTTACAAGGCTTTAGACCACTGATGCTCAATAGTTTGTACATTCAATGAATAGATGGAGAATATTGACCATACTGGCAGATGCATATATAAACACATATGAATGGCTACCTACAGGCAGTAAATGAGAATATTGACTGTACCGACAGATGCATATATAAAACATATGAATGGCTAGCTACAGGCAGTAAAAGAAGCTTGCAAATCTAATTTATCAACACAAAGATAAGATGACAGTTATCTGGCATTAGATACAAAAGAAACATGAACAACCTGTGCAAGTGCAAGCTTAGAACAGAAGAGAAAATGGACATTGAACATATAACAACAAAAGAAGCTTGTATTGCTAATGAATGAAGATGAGAAGCTTAAGTAGCAAAGTCTCAATAGTCTCCAGAAGTTGAACCCCTGTTACATTTAGTTTCCAGCCTTTTATAGGCCTTTTACAATGCTCTTGAGCCCTCAAAGGCTCGGAGTCTTAATCTATCCTCTTTGTCTTGTTAACTGACTGATGCCCTGACTAGGCAAGAGTGGGCTCGGAGGTTTCTTCATCTGACAAAAGAGTAACCGTATTGGGGTAGTTTGTTGCGCTTTTTGGGAGCTCCCTCATGCCAGAGATGCCCCACAGTCGATTCTGTTGTTTTTGGTTGAGCGTTGTCTGCTCCGTGATTGTTTGTTTCGGGCTGCATCGCGCTATGTTGTGCTATGTTCCTCCATGACTGATTTGTCGCTTTGGGATGAGCTGCGTGTGCTGTGGCTTTTTCAAATTCTTAACAATGATTGCTTTTTGTTAACACAGAGAAACGCTGCCATATTGTGGACTTCTGCCAAAAATAATGATTGTTCTGTTTTAAATAGAAAATGCTGCAACAATGAGAAATCCCGTCCATCTCTGTCCTTTTCGGACTTCAAAAGTCCTAAAAAATGGTTTATTCCTCTATCAAGTCCACCCTTTGGGTCACTATCGCCTATCGCAAGTGGCCTGGTCCGTTGCTTCCTTTGTATTTTGAAATACGCTTGAAAACACTGAAAATACATGAAAATTGGCCTCCCTCTGGACTCAAATATTATAGATTTCATTCCTGAACCCTTTTAGGTCCAGGACTCATCGCAATCAGCGCTGACGAACTTCCCTTTGTATTTCGTTATATAACGAAAATACACGAAAATACATTGAAAAAGGCTTACCCACGGACCTGAAATATTATAAAATAACACTTATAATGTCGTCGGGTCCGGGACTTATCGCAATCGACGCCGCTCCTTAAGGTTTCCCCGATTGCGATCCATCGATGCAATGTGGGCCATCGATCTGCGCGCGCGATCGACGGTCCACATTTAATCGCCGATCGCAATCGCAAAACCATATTGTAATTGCCGATGCGACCCGCCGATCCGATCATCGGAGATCGTTGATCGGTGGTGTCTTGCACCGATTAACACTACCCGCCGATCAGATTCTCCGATTGCGATTTGCCGCTTAGATCTAGGTCGTTGATCGACCAGATCTAACAGCTATTATGCATTTGGATTGTTAAGCCTTCAATACATGGTTTTTCATGGTTTTGGAGTGTTTTTAGCCTCCCGATAGTGTATTTTCGCCCTTCCAAGGGCTCTCCTCTTGCACTTATTTCGACCTTTGGATGATCTTAAGCAATATTTGGAGACTTTGGGGCATATTTGGATCCATTTTTGGGCCATTTTCCAACAAGGCTAACAGGATTATTTAAGGCTTTTCTATGAGCAAGTGCACGAGAAAGATACTCACCCCACACTGAAAACATCAGTGGAACTATTCACGAAGGATGATATCAAGCAGGGAATAAAGAATTAGCAAGCGGTAAAGCAGAGGACATAAACAAGCTTAAAGATGAATTCCTAAAATGGGGCGTTGAACTCCTTGTTCCTCATTTAAAAAGAATTTTCAATGGGATCATCCAGGATAGGTTTCTAGGAGAGTGGACTACTAGTGTGGTCATTCCTCTCTTTAAGAGTGGAGATATCAATAACCCCTCTAACTATTGCACTATTATGGTCAACGTCCTCATGGGCATGGCTTTTGGGAGCATGATAGAGCAGAGAATCAGCAACTGGGCAGAAAGTAATGGACAAAGGGAAAAAGGACAAGTAGTCTTTAGACCTAGACACTTTACCATTAACCATTGTGTCACCCTTAGACATTTGATGGAGAAAGTTTGGGACAAGCAAGGTGAAACAACCTATTGTTGTTTTGTGGACTTCAAGAAATCCTTTGACATAGTGCCTAGAGACAAACTATGGAACAAGATGGAAGATTTGGGTATCCCAAATGAGTATAGAGCAGTAGTTCATAGACTTTATGAGAAGGTTAGAGCTAAAATCATAACAAGTGAAGGAATGTTTGAATGTTTTGGTAGCGATATTGGTGTTAAACAAGGATGTCCTCTATCCCCCACTTTGTTCGATTTATATATTGATAAGTTGGAAGCTTGGTTAAGCAAACAGGATGGAGAAGGGGTTCATCTAGCAAGCTATGTGGTAAAGTTACTTTTATACGCAAATGATCTCATCCTAATCTCAAAAATATCGCATGGACTAAGAGAACACTTAAAGGCCTTAGAACACTTTTGCCCGGAGGTTGGGATGCAAGTGAACATTAACAAGACCAAAATCATGATTTTCTCTTTAAGTAGAAAAGACAACCAAACACTTTTCTTTTTGAAGGTAGTCCTCTAGAGATAGTGAAAGAATACAAATATCTTGGGATTAAGTTCCACCAGAAGCTCAGTTGGGAGACTTGTAGGACAAAAAGAATTCAAGGAGGATGGAGAGCCTCATACTTACTCCAAAATAGGTGCAGAAAAGTTGAACTTTGGGATTGGAAAACCAAGAAAACCCTTTTTGGTTTGTTGGTTACGCTAGTTGTTCTCTACGGTTGTGAAGTATGGGGAAGTAGCATGTCAACTTGCAGCTAGAGGCAATTAGAAAGAATACAGAAACATCTAATTACTAGTAATCTCAAAGTTAAAGCCACAATCTCGTACGAAATCCTTTTGGCTAAAGCAAGTACTTTTCCATTGGAGGCAACAACAATAACCACGTTAATAAACTATTTAAATAAGACTAGAAACATGGATAACTAGTATTGGCCCAAGATAGCTATGGAAGAGAGATTAGATCATAGGAAGAAAACTTGGATGAAGCAAAACAAAAGGTGGTTGACTATGTAGAATATCAAGCAACATGAATGCCCTAGCACCAACGAAAAAAATAAAATAAAAAATCGTGATGGAAAAATTTAAGACTGCCATGTGGACCAATCGCAATGGACGTAAAAAAGCATACTGCATCAAAGAGTTCAATCCAACTTGTGACCATGGTGAGAAAACATATTTAGGAGCAGTGATTAAAGGAAAAGCAAGGGTGTTAGTCGCACAATTGAGGACAAGGTCACATCACCTTAGACGTGACATTGGCATGTGGAAGATCCCCAAGGAGGTTTGGGAAGAGAGAACTTGCATTTTCTGCAATAAAGGTGTGGTGGAGACAGAATGGCACTTTGTCATGGAGTGTGCAACATATAAGGATATTCACATTGAATATGAAAACAATCTAAAGGTTGACAACATGCACCATCCATTTGACAAAGATAAGACCAATCAAATTTCTAGCCTTCTAGTCAGGACTCATAGCAGAAGATCTGACATCAAAAGGAATATGAAGATGAGTTAAGGTTGCTATTTTGTGGGTCCCTTAGGCTGCTCAGCCTTGTGCACATCATTTAAATCATTCATTTCATTTGTTAACTTCTCTTCAGGCACAGATGATATGGGAAAATAGAATATATTCATGTGTAAAGAGACAAATTCCGAAATTGAAAAGCCGAGGAGTCGGTTCCAAGCACGCTTGAACCTCCTGTTGAAGAAAAAATGTAAACCCCGACTGTTGAAGAAGTTGAAAAGCTAGACGAGCATGAAGTTAGTTGATAACAGTTGAACACAAGCAGTTGGTTGATAATGGTTGAACATAATCAGTTGGTTCATAATTCAATTAAGAGTTGGTGGTGGGATCCAATGGTGAACAATTTTCCAATCGTCTAACATTGGATCAAGTGTTGCAGACCAGTACAAAGTGACAATTGAGGGAGTTCTTCTCAAAGGGGAATGCCTTACGATGTAAAATTAAAATGTTGCCTGAAAAAGTTACCCATTCAGGTCCCCCCAAATTACCCACGTTTGTGGAGGGGTATATGTAGGCAGCTAGGGGTTAGGGTTATAGTGGTAGATGTAATTGACCTTGTGCTAGAGGAGCGTCCAAACCAGTCCAATTGTCAATTCCTTTAATAAAAAAAATACAAATAACAACCCACCTCAACCACTCACTCTACTGTTACTTGACAAAGCTAGACACTAAATTGGTGAATGAAATCTCTTGTTAACGAGACAAGAAACCCACTTCTACAATTATTTGGTTGCTAAAGTGTATGGAGTTATGCAAACTCTGACCCTCTTTGGATTTGAACTTGTAATAGTTATAAAATAACTAAATCAATACTTAACCTCTAGCTAAACCAATACACAATCTCTAAAATCAAAATTTAATATATATTAACCTCAACTAAGAAAATTAAAAATAGACTACTCCATTATAGATATTATAAAGTATTATACAAATCCTTAACCTCTAATATTTATAAAATAGTTAAACCAATACATAATCTTTGAAAACACAATTTGTAATTACTTTTAAAATAAATATTTTTGTTTTATTTTAAATATTTATTTAAACTTGGGTGCAGACTCAAATACGAAATTTGAACTGACAGCTACTTGGGTCATTCTTTTTGTGGCAACTTCTTTGAAAATTCCATGGCTTCACATCTCTGGAGACTCTAAGTGTGTGGTGGATTGGTTGTAGCGGAAGGGCCACTTGTGGGTACTTTCCTCAAGCTATTGGTTAAACCATATCTTGCACCTTAAGGACCTCTTTCAACCTTTACCTTTTCACCACATCTTAAGAGAATGGAACAATCAAGTTGACCTACTATCCAAAAAAAAGTCTTCAAAAGAAGGAAGGCAAGGTCTTTTTTGAAGAATGAAATGGCTTTCAGTTGAAAAGGAGAGGGTCCTTTCAAATTCATTGCGATTTGCAATTGATTCGGATGGTCGATAGCCCCTAGATTTTCATCTGTATTTTTATCCATCATTTGTATGGGACTCTGTTTATGTCATTTACAATCCTGTTTTTTACTCTAATCTAATATTTTGCTTTTTTTTAATTGTGAGTCTTAGTCCATTCCTGCTCAGTGTTATCTCCAACTAGCGGACATTTTAACAGCAGATTCGTTGTAATTTTTGTGAAAGACTTTGTTTGTGGTCTGCTAGATTCAAGCAGCCATGAATCTTATGTATTTGTACTCCTATTTTCTTTAATAGACTAGATGAATTACTTATTTGGAAAGAAATATATATATATATACACACACAAAAATATTATAAATAAATAATAATAATTTACTTTTGAAATCACTACTAAGCTAGACATTAGATTAATGAATGAAACCTCTTGTTAATGGAACAAGAGACCTACTTTTGCATATTGATTTGAGTGATAAAGTATATGGAAGCATGCATACTACAACCCTCTTTGGATTTGGACCTATACCCTACTTTTACAATAAAACACATGTTTCTGACCGTTACCTTTTCTAAATTTGAACATATAACCTCTTAAATAAAACACATGTTATAGAGTTCAGGCTTCTGTGATCCATATCAAGATTGTGAGAGATTTTTCAGCGAAAATCACATGGAGTATCATTTGTCGACGCGTTTCGAACCAACTAGTGTGGTTCATCGTCAGGACAACTTGTTGTCCTGACGATGAACCACACTAGTTGGTTCGAAACGCGTCGACAAATGATACTCCATGTGATTTTCGCTGAAAAATCTCTCACAAACTTGTCCTGACGATGAACCACACTAGTTGGTTCGAAACGCGTCGACAAATGATACTCCATGTGATTTTCGCTAAAAAATCTCTCACAAAACACATGTTTCTAACCTCTTACCATAAAGCACATGTTTCTAACAAGTTAGATCATATTTGCTTATATCCTTGTAAACTATAAAAGCATAATTCAAGTAAAATTTAAAAAGCTGTTTACTTTAAAATATATATATATAACAACAAATACAAAAACCGATCATAACAAACAACTCATTTATTTAATTTAATTTTCAATATCAACATAGTTTAGACCAAAAAGGTTGTATCTCCTTTATTTCTTTTAATTAATCACCATGCCGAATCTTAACTCGAACCTTCAACATGGGAGTGAAACAACTTTTTGAAAGAGCACTTTCATCACTCTGCAGGTATGATGGATCGAAGTTAAGAGATTATTTTAATCATAGTATGGAGCCCTGAACCAAATGACCATCCATCTGTAACAGTGAAATTGCCCACCAGTTCCATTCTCTTTCAAAGAGTTCCAGCCATGTGACAGTGAAATTGCTTGGCTGCTACATTCTTTTTCAGAGAATTCAAGAGATCTGCAAGTCATGTGCTTGAGAGAAATTTCATGCACATGGGAGGCTTCACTTTGGTGAGAGCAAGGACAGAAGCTGGAAGGATCCAAATGCCATCTCCACACATCAATCCAGAGGCCACTGAAGGAACAAACATGTCTGCCCTTCTACGGTTGAGTTGCTGCCACAGAAACACAATGGCAGTCCCCACACACATATCGATGGCAAAGTAGGCTCCCACAAGGAATGGAATAGCCATGGCCATGGGCAGGGGAATGTACTGAGAAACATGCTTGGGCACCCAGTCTCTAACCCCGTTGATCAGGAAAGCAAAAGCAAAAGCACCGTAGCAGATCTGCAAGCAATGGGCTGGCAGAGCACCGAAGCCCTCCACGCCCAGAATGGCCATGTTTCTGTAAACCAGAGCATAGGGCGCCTTGTATTGGCCATTGGGATTTCCCACATCGAAGGAGATGTAGAAAAGCCAGAAAGTTAGAGGAGCCACGATGCAGCCCATGGCAGCCCCGATCACCTGACTCACGAACATGGACCTCGGAGATGAAAGCGTGAGGTACCCTGTTTTGAAATCGTGCATCAGGTCTGAGGCACTGGCCAGGATGGATTTCATGACTCCGCAGGCAACGAGGCCCACCAGGACGCCTCCGTTGTCCTTCCCTGCCCACGCTGCGAACACGAACAACGCTGCCTTGGCGTAGTTATAGGCCAAGTTCTGATCTGTTAGGCCTGTGCCATACGCGTTGCAGAATGCCAGAATTGGGGCAAACACATAAGCAATTAGGACGTAGTACCATCTCATTGTGTGAGGAAACATGTAGGGTATTGCCACACTGGATATGGCAGCTAGGATTGTGTACCCAGATACTGCGATCCAGACTGGTATGCTGTCCTTCATGAATACCTCGTTGCGTCGTCTCTCGTCGTATGTTGTAGTCTCATCCAGAGGCGATTCAGTCCCTGCCCAAGAGAAAATTTGTTATTATATAATTTTACATCGAGAAATGGAAGTATTGCAGACAGGGGAGGGATGTGTTAATGGGGAAGTTGAGTGTTGTTGCTCAAACTCTGGGTAAAGGATAATTTAAGTTTCATGGGTTAGAATTTCCAACTTCATAATGAAAAATTCCAATTTATGGGTCAAAATTGAGAGGTAAAGTGCATGATGTTGTTCAAATTTTAGTTGAAGGAAAAGTCCAGTCTTATGAGCTAGGGCTGAGTGGCAAGTGAGAGGTAAGGCCATTGAGGTAAACTGTTATGTAAAAGAGCCAAAACTCAGGGACAAGTGAGAGGTAAAGCCATCAACTTAGAACTGAGAGGTAAAGCCATTGTGGTAAAAAAACTGAGTGACAAGTGAGAGGTAAAGCTATCAACCCAGAACTGAGGGACAAGTGAGGTAAAAAGATCAAAGAACATTGTTCGGTGAACTAATAACAGCGTTTTCCTTTACAAAGAGTTTGGCTAAGAACATTATATACATTTTAATATTGTTCAAGTAAACTAGTTAAAGTTTTTGGTTTTTACTGAGAGTTTGAATAACATTGTGTATTTTTAATATTGATTAATTAAATGAATTAAAAAAAAATACTAAGAGGTTATGGTCCAACCATAAGTGAGGAGGTTTGGTCCCCACAAGTCCTGTGATCAAAATTAGGAGCAGAACTAGAGTAGCTTATTCCAGGCATTATTTCTTCAATTAAAAAAATAATAATACTATACATTTTAATATTGGTTAATTGTTTTCTTAATTGAAAATTTCAAAATATTCTAGAATTTGATGGAAAAAATAATGATTGACCCCATCAAATTTTAAATTTTAAAATATTCCCTAAATTCTTACATGAAACATACTCTTATTTTTTATTTTTAAATATTTTTAAAATAAATTTTATTTTTAATTTATTATTTATTTATAAATATTTTAAAATAAATATCAATTATTTTTAAATTATATTTTAAAATATCAAAATTACACTTACATATATTATTGATAAAAATGGTTTAAAAATAATATATTTTAATATTTAATGATTGTGATATATTAAGATTAATATAATTTAGGGAAAAAATGAGGTGGAAAAAGGTTGGGTATAATAAATTTAGTTTAAATATTTTAGAAAAGAAAAATTAAAAATGGTTTAAAAATAATTATTTTATTTATTTTTATTTAAATATTTTATAAATAAAATTATTGAGCTTATTTTTTATGAATTAATATATTATTAATATTAATATTATTATAAATATATATTTTTTGAAAATGACATCTAGTATATTTGTGTAAGATGTGGAATTTAAATAACTATTTTTCATTTTCATTTTTTAAAATAATACAAATTTCTTATTCAAGAAGTATTTAGATCTTATCCATTTCACTCTGTTTTGATTTTTTTTAATCTCTATTTCATAATAACATTTTTTAATTACTCATAACAATTGTGTGAATATCTTAAATAAAACATCTCAAATCCAACTCAATACTTATAATAATAAAAAGTCAATTTTCGAACCCACCTCCCAATTTCACTCTGTTTTGATTTTATTTTTTATAACAATATTTTTTTTAATTATCCATAACAATTGTGTGAATATCTTAAATAAAACATCTCAAATCCAACTCAATCCTTGTAATAATAGAAAGTCAAATTTTTCTTTTCTTTTTTATATAAAACAATTTGTATAATACTTATTAGTTAACTTATTTTTATTAAAAATTGAAATTTTAAAATATATTAAATATATTTTAATATAAAATTAATCTAAAAAATTAATAATATTTTAAACTAACTATTGTTACATACTCATAATAAATAAATATATTGTATGCATATTGCATACTCATAATATATTGTATGCATATTGCATACTCATAATAAATAAATAAATTAGTGTCCATGTCGATACTCTAACTTATTTAAAAACTGAAGTTTACATGTCGCATACTCTTAACTTTATATAGAAAATAAAGTTCTCCATGTTGCATACTCTAATTTCCAGGTTAATCAACGAGTACTTGCCTATGTGGAAACCAACTTTTAAAATGTAATATATCCATTCTTAATACATTAATTGATTTAAAGAGAAATAGAAAATCCAAAATGCAGATGTCAATGTTTATTGAATAATAAGTTAAAAAGAAATACAAAACCCAAAATGCAGATGTCAATGTTTATTGAATAATAAGTTAAAAAGAAATACAAAACCCAAAATGCAGATGTCAATGTTTATTGAATAATATTTGAGAGTGCAACAAATTTAATGTTTCCACTCCATATAAATTAATGGGTCCATCTTGCATACTCTATATCACATACCCATGTTAATAAAGTTGGAAGGTTTTGAATCCTAATTTTAATGGGGACAACAGATTTGAAACTCCATACTAAGATTGGTATCTGGAGAAGTTCTAACCGCTGAAAATATTAAATATCCAGATTAGATCTGGATTAATGCAGATCCTAGCATCCAGATTAAATTTGGATTAATGCAGATCCTAGACTGAATATAGCAGATCCATAACTAAATAGGGAGGTTTTAAAACCTTTGTTAATTTTAGTTCAGATAACAGAATTTAAACTTAAGAATTGATGGTTTGATGGTGGTATCTAATTTGTAACCTCCGGATACATTACATATCCAAATTAAATTTGAAAATCTATCTTAGTCTGAACATAGAACAGATCCATATTAACTAACTGGGGAGGTTTTAAATGCTTGTTAATTTTGATTCGGAGAACAGATTTGAAACTCCAGAATTGATATTGGTATCTGCACAGATTTTAAGCTTCTATTTGTACTAATAAGCATATATCCTAGTCTGAAGATATCACAGATTCGTATTAACTAACGAGGGAGGTTTTAAATCCTTGTTAATTTTAATGGGAACACCAAATTAAATTTGAACTACTATGAATCTATCATAATGTGTATATATATCACAAATCCATATTAGCTGATCCGGGAGGTTTTAAAGCCTTGTTAATTTTATTGGGAAAACAGATTTGAAACTCCAGAATCCTAATGTGAATATATCACAAATTCATATTAACGGGCCAGGGAGGTTTTAAATACTGGTTAATTTTACTGGGGCAACCGATTTGAAACTCCAGAATTGAGTTTGTTAACCTAAAAGTATAAAAGTTTGAATACATTGGAGTCAATTAGATTTAGTTTGAATATATTCGAGTTAATTAGATTTATTTCCGATGTTGGGTAAGAATGATTATTATCCTCTTCACCCAAATTCAAATTCAATTCTTTATGACGTATTAATAGCTTAACACTCTAAATGTAATTAAACTTATATGAATTTAATACCAACATAGTTAAATTGGAAATCGGGAAAATATATCGATCTCTCATATGGTTGATACCAAGACCAAAAATATATGTCTCAGATGTTTTTATTTAACTAGCATAACTGGGGATCACTTATAAAAAGCACCACTCTGTACAAACCTCTGTATTTTTAATGGGGTTTCTATTTTTTTTTAGGCCTTATGAAGTAATGAAGATTCCTCCCTCCTATAAGGGTTGTCTAGCATCTCCTTTTACTGTGTAAATATGATCTCCTAACATTTTGAAAGAATGGTAACTATTTGTTGCAGCCAGATGAATGAGTTGCCTTTTACGGTCTGATATGTCATAGGAGATAGTGGATGGATAAATAATAATAAAAAATACCCTAATATAAATTCATCATCTTCATTGTAAATTTTTTAAACACTTATAAAAAGCACCACTTTGTACAAACCTCTGTATTTTTAATGGGGTTTCTATTTTTTTTAGGCCTCACGATGTAATGAAGATTCCTCCCTCCTATAAAGGTTGTCCAGCATCTCCTTTTTCTGTGTAAATATGATCTCCCAACATTTTGAAAGACGAATGGTAACTATTTGTTGCAGCCAGATGAATGAGTTGCCTTTTACGGTCTGGTATGTCATAGGCGATAGTGGATGGATAAATGAAAAAAAAAAAAAAACCCTAATATAAATTCATCATCTTCATTGTAAATTTTTTAACATAAATTCATCTTCATTGTAATTTTTAAACAACTGGCTTTAGTTCAAATCTTTTAAACCATTTATCTTAACCCAGATCATTTAAATAACAAGAAATTTGCACTCGGGATTTTTAAAATCTCTCTCCATACTCTATAAATCCTAAAAACTCACCATTAATTTCAGTGATTGGGATTTCCTGCATCCTCTGCCTCCGCTGTACGTACATGGTCTTGAGAGTGATGTATATAATTTTCACAAAGTTATACAGACCATCTCCTAGAATGAGGGCTATGCACACAAAAACCTGTCACAGAGCCTTCCCTGAGTAACCAAAACGAATGAGGAATTAATCACTGGAGAAATATACACTTCAATGCCAGTATCGTACGTAATACCTTGTAGCCATTTAGGCTCTTCATGTTGCTTTCTGGAAGGTCTTCTGGGAACCATTTGCCTTTTTTATTGTTAATCAAAGGCCACATGAGACCCCACGAAGCCACCGCTCCAATAAGCAGTGATATATTGACAATATGTGGGCAGATCATCCCTGCTCCCACGTATGTCGTGCTAAAATCGAAGTAAAAACTGCGATGTGTAACGTATATCAGATATTGCATAAAGCCCAATTCGAAAAACATTTTTATCAGCTTTGTAATCAGAAAATTCACCTCTGTTTCCAAGCTTTCAGACCAAAGGTAGGGAAATTTACGAAGCCGCAATCATCACCACCAGTGAAGAACCACTGGAAAAATCCCCAGAAGAAACTGAATGTGAAGAATTTAGCAAAGCATCTGATTTGCTTCCTGCATGTAGATCAACAATGGCATAAATTTTATCACATGATTAATCCCGTGAGTGAAAGACTTGCATCAGACAAAGGAATTGAACTAGATTTCAATCTCATAAACACATGCTACTTCTTAACTTGAATTTATTAATCACCGTGAACAACATTTTAACTCTAAATCTATTAAGCAAAACGGGTTGGACTACTTGCAAATAGATTCCAACATCAAATCCATTATAAACACCAAAACTTATAAACACCAAAACTTGCAACACAGGTGGGACTATTTGCAAATCGATTACAAACACCAAAACAACTCGCAACACAGGTGGGACTACTTGCAAATCGATTCCAAACACCAAAACTCCAGAAAAGGAAGTTGGTGATTGGACTTGCTTTCATATTGCTGTTATCCTCCTACACTAGGCCACATGCCTGGAGTAGGAAGTTGGTGATGGGACTTGCTTTCATATTGCTGTTATCCTCCTACACTAGGCCACATGGAAGCATGTGATGCCTCCAGAGATTTAACCATGACTGAGACTACTTGCCAATCCATTCCAAACACCAAAACTCCAAAAGCCAAAATTGGTAATAGGACTTGCTTTTCAAGACTTGAACTTCATAAATCACCCATTAGAGAAGCAATGATAAAACTTATATAAACCTTTAGAGAAGCAATGATAAAACTTATATAAACCTTACTTTGCTAATTTGTCTCCCTGAGGTGTGTGGAAACCGTTGATGAGCACAGCCGTTGCAGTACCGCTTGGATAAGTTAGCTTTTTGTTAATAATCAGTACCTGAAACCATTACAATCCGCTAAATTCAAGCAATCTGGCAATGGCTATGATAACCAACATTAATATGTTATGAAAACTAAGTCCATGGCTAGTATTAATCACCTTTCTGAGAGGTACCAAAACTAAAAGGCCACCGAAAGTGACAAGGAAAAGGAACCCAATCATCCAGCCAATGCTGGGCTGCTTTATTGTATTGGGAGTATTCCCTTCAACATCAATTCCTGCTTGTTCATATGTCTTCCTATTCATTCCCAGCAAATAAGATCCAAAACCACCTGAGAGCATCAATCAACAGAGATTATCATGAGCCTCAAAAATGCTTTCCCTAGTATCTCAAATTACTTAAAACTACATGTACTCAACAAAAATATAGTCTTAAGTGTGGTGAGCGCAATGGCATACCTCCATAGGCAGTGCTATAACAAGCCACAACGCAGGTCTGTATAACAGTGTTCTCCTGCCTTGTGAATGGAGCATTCAATAACCCAGCCTTGTCCAATACTTTGCTCCAACTTCTCATGAAAACAAAACCCAACAGTCCAGCAGAGATATTCATGGTAGTGGCCAGTCCAGTGGTGAGATTGAGCTTCATCATTATGATACTGAACATGGTTCCCACCAGGAAGCTCACGAAGATCCCTCGGAGGGTAATCTGCTCCCACCATGGAGGCACCTTCTTGCTGTCAAATAATTCTTCTATACTTAACCCAACTTCCCCATCTTTCCTCAAAGCCTCCGCAGTTCGATCTTTCTCCCCATTAATCTCCCCCACTTCTGCATCGCCGTCAGTTTTCAGATTCCTGCTTCCCAAAGAAAATTTATTATTATCACCGTGTAAATACCGCTTGATAAGCCCCCTCCCCTCATCTATCTCACGATGATCAGAATCCATCTCTATATGCTCTGAATACACACAATAGCCTGGATCAAATCACTCATTGAACAAATAAAATCTCCATGTTCAGAGACTCCTTGCGACTGTCGAATTGATCTGAGACTTCCAATCTATATATACGTGGAGCCGAACGATTAGATTCCTGATGTGTGGTGGTGTGTAAATATCCCATTTGAGGAAGTGTGATTTGTCTCTACCCAAACTTGTTATTGAGTCAAACTTGTGTATCTTAGCCCTCAGGCCCACTGGGGTTCCTGAACAGAAGCCCACCAAACATCTCACAATCGTATCTAAAACTTTCTGAAATCACATATTATAATCTTGGTATGAAAATACCTTTCTGAAATTCGACAACTGCACTCCAATGATTATTGGAAATAATAAAAAATTGGGACAATTTTGCAAGAAGATTGTCTTATGTACCTGAGATGCTCGAGTATTTCTTTGCCAACCCCTTTGTTGGTTGTTCTGCAGACAAGTGGAAATTTAGCACAGTTCGGCCAAATTCGATTGTAAGCTTAGGGGCTGTACCTGAGAATCGTCGGGTCCATTGCAAATTCTGCTTCCAGTTGTCGGAATTTGGTTAATAGAAATCAAAGTTTTGGAAGGTCTGAAATTGTAATCCATTTTTTTATTATTTAAAGTCGAATAAAAACGTTAGTGATTTCTTATATGATTTTTCAGTCAAATTCGGTGGAGTAAAAATTTTGGGTCACTGTTTCACTATTCACACAACATAAAACCTGACCGATTCTGATTTTATTTGAAATTTCTATCATATCACTGTCAAATTTAAGGCCACTTAAAATAAAAATTAATTAGTCAACCCCAACCCAAAAAAGCAGCCTGAGAATAAAAATAAAAGGGCCCGACAAACCCCCATGTCATTTGGGAGGAGCTGCACCACATGGAGACCTGTCAATTTACAGGTGTAATCATTGCCAATGGTCAGGTTAGCACACCTAACAAGAAAAAAATGCGTTGAAACTTGAACGAATCATTTACCAGGAATTTATTTCGTGCAGTCCTCGTTGGTATAAATCATCATATTTAATTTGAATGTGTCCTCCTAAATTTAGGCTGGTCCCTTTTTCATGGTTGAATTGTGAGAGTTGCGTGTTGAATTTTTAAACATAGAAATAGGATTTGGTGAAGGCGATATTGTTATGTGATGCTGAAAGGCAGTACAAATTTAAGAAGAGGAATTGAATGCAGTACACCAAAAGATTTAAGAATGAATGCAGTACACACTGTTGTCCAGAGGAGACTTGTACTACCCAGTTGTACTAGGTTTTCTGCTGGCCATACCGCATCCTGTGGAAGTCTTCTCTTGTGCAAATTGCAATTTCCCAAATGCAAGTTTCAATATTCTCATTATTTCAGACCCAAATTTGGGGAAATTGCTATTTCCAACCCTATTGAAACATAAATGCAGCCTGACATGCTAGAGATATAGCAGTTCTCTTGTATTTATATTTCCCTCAAAATTGACTTTGGCATTTTAGCAACAAAGCAACTGTTATCCCCCTTGCATGTCAGGCTGCATTTATGTTTCAATAGGGTTGGAAATAGGAATTGCCCAAATTTGGTGAAGGCGATCTTGTTCTGTGATGCTGAAAGGCAGTACAAATTTAAGAAGAGGAATTGAATGCAGTACACCAAAAGATTTAAGAATGAATGCAGTACACACTGTTGTCCAGAGAAGACTTGTACTACCCAATTGTACTAGGTTTTCCGCTGGCCATACCGCATCCTGTGGAAGTCTTCTCTTGTGCAAATTGCAATTTCCCAAATGCAAGTTTCAATATTCTCATTATTTCAGACCCAAATTTGTATGGATGAGATGTGTCACTCTGTATTTTCTCAATAGCCACGATGTGGTGTGGGCTCAGAGACGAAGTATTGAGTGCATTGAATGCCACAAACTCTGCAATTGATGTAAGATCCTCAAACTTTTCAGCAGAGAGATTGGGACAGCAAGCACCTAGAAGGCATAGTACTAATTAGAGTCCTAGTTTAAAGTGTTTGTTTTTTGCCTATGGAAATTCCCCTTATATTTTGAAAAAATCTGGTCAGAATTTTTATAAATATAAGTTATAATTGTTAAATTTCAAAACTTTAGGTGACAGGTTTTTGATGGTGCTGAATCTATTTCCACGGCCAAAAGTTTTTGATGGTGCTGAATCCATTTCCACCATAAAAAACATGATTAAAACACTGCCTCTATAAGATTTTTTGAAAATTTTTTGCCCGGATTTTGACCACTTTTTGCCCTCTGGCAATTCCTCCGCCTCCGTAGACTACTCCATTAAAGGGCAACAACTAGGGGTAAGCGACCGTGCTAATTTGCTTTGAGAAAGAAATTACATCTATTATTTTAAAAGAATGTCATTTTTCTTGAGTCTAAGAAGTGGTAGTCTAACTAGTTTTCAAATTTGCTAGAAAAATCATGGAATTCCCGTAAGATTTTGATCAAATTTGGTAGTAATTTTTGTGAATCAAGATATAGTTGTCAAACTTCAAGATTTTGGGTGCCCAAAGGGTTTTTGATGGTGTTGAAACCATTTCCACCATCAAAAACACGATTTAAACACTCTTGCTACCAGATTTTTTGAAAGAAAAAAGAAAAAAAATGTTAGATTCCGGCCATTTTTTGTCGTCCTGCCTCGGTTGGTTTAAGAATATATTTTATTAAAATTTGATAAAAATTGGGAAAATGTATTTTTAATTATTGAATTTAAATTGTGTTGAAGGCAACAAAAATAATGGTCTCATTAAATTACAATGTCTTAATCCTTTGTCAAAGCATGACTACAACAATTAATTTGTTTTTCTAAGTCAAAGGTGTCGGATAGAGTATATATACTTTTATGGACATAAGTATTTGTTCTACAAACAATGATGTCTCATATACCAATTTGGTGTCTCTCTGGCTATCATTTGTAAAATTAAATTATTATTATTATTATTAATTATATTTAATGTTTAAATATATTTAGATTTTTTAATATATTAAACAATTTGTATTTTTAGAATTTGATTTGAATAAATTATGAGTCTTATTGTAATGTTCTCAAAATATCATGCCATGTGTATTAAAAGTACTCAGGAAATTTTTTTATCTCAATATCCATGTTGTGATTTCTAAATATCATTTCAATATTCCTCTTGTGATTTCTAGATAATCTTTTTTGTTGTTAATTAATAATTAATATTATTATTTGTGATAATTATTATAATGTTATGGTCAATTAATAGTTGTTATTAGATATTTTTTTGTTGTTAATTATCAATTAATATTATTATTTATGATAATTATTATGATTTTATTGTTCGTTAATAGTTGTTATTAGTTAATAGAATAGTCTAACTAATAGACGAAATGGTTTTTTTGATGATTTTTTTGACCAAGCAATACATTTTTTAGTAAGATTGTGATTTCTTGTCGTTTAAAATGCACTTTTGAATGCATGACTGAATTGAGCACCCTGGCAAATTAAACAACTTAAACTTGTGAATCTTAAAGATTTCTATGAGATTTCAGGGAAAATTCACTTTAAAAAAATGCCTAGATAAAAATCAGCGCATCTATTAGTTAAACTATGTGTTAGTTAATATAAATTAATTCATTACTATTTTTTAATGAAATCCCATTAAAATATGTAAAAAAAAACATTACTTGGAACCTCTTTTTTAATGAAATCGCATTAAAATCTGTTTACTTGGAACTATATGATTATAACATGAGATTTAATTAGATTTAGAAATTGAGATTATTTGAAATTATTTCATCACTATTTTCTTCCTATTGAAAATGCAACAAGATGATGGAGCTTAGTGAAAAGAAGTCACCTTCACTAAGTGGGTCCCCAAGCTATTTTTGGTGCAAAGTCTATTTTTAGACATATGGATCATGGTCTATGAGTTGCAGGATGTTGTTTATGGATGATTGGTCATGTTGGTAAAAATAGATGGACTTCTATTTTTAGACATATGGGCGGAGTCTATTTTTAGACTGCCAAGTCTAAAAATAGAACAGTCGAATATTATTAGCTCTTAATAATATTTGGACTATAAACATTATCTTAGCCTCTTGGAGCACTTTAGTTCGAGCTACGGATGTGACACATGCAGCTGTCAGAAGGAAATACGCTTTTCTTATGGGTCAGTTGAGCTATTGCATGATGGACTTCAGTTAGAACTCAAGTGATTGAGTTTGGTGGAGTTGATTGAGGAGTTGATGGAGTTGTGTTCAGTTTGACTTAGTTGAACTAGTTGTATTTAGTCTAACTGCAAATACACTAGTGATGAGTGATGTGAATTAATTATTAATTAATTCACTAATTATTAACTCATAAATCAACTAAAGAATACATCAGTTAACTCAGTGCATGGACAGTTCAGTGGAGACAAGTGTTAGAGGTGAGTGAAAGGGCAAGACAGTTGTCAGTTGTGACTATAGTTGTGCATGAGATTTGCACAATCAATGGATTGAGTATTGCCAATGAGGATTGCGTGGTTCAGCCAAGGGAAATACGAGTTTGGATCAGCCATTCTCATTTATTCTCATGTAGGATTGCGCAGTGGAGGCAGGCAAGCAGCGGAGGAGATTTGAACCTGTGATTGATTCATATCTGAGCTAGTTTGTGTTTAACAGGTGGAGATAATACTGAGTACTTGTGAGGAGTATTGTACTATGTATTGTTACATGTTCTCTATCATTATAATATACAAATAGTTGGGGGTTTTTAGCTGTATGCTTTCCCCAGTACATATTGTGTTGATATGTGTGATTGATGTTTCAATGTGCGCATGTGATTGTTTTTTATTCCGAAAATTGACGATCAACGTAGAGGAGGTTATGTATTATGCATGCATTCCGCAAATAGTGTATAATCAGGATAATCTCTGTGAATAAGTGTCATATTATTCAAAATTTCTACATGGTATCAGAGCAGAGTTGATCATCAGATCTATTAGTCAGAAAGTGATTACATTTTATTTCTTCAGGCAGAGTCTATAATCGGGCCAGGTAGCCTCTGGATTCATCCTTCTTTTGAAAGGTGAGATATCAGGTGAATGTCCATACAGTCAATATTTGTACGAGAAATGCTTTGTTCTCACGAATTTTAGATCAGAAGCGGTTGAGTTTTGAGCTAGTGGAATTCGAATTTGCAGCAATGTTTTCTTGGTGTCAAAGTTGAAATGTCTTGCAACGGATTGCGACGGAGTATGCTCTTGAAGGCAGCTCGAATTATATTGCATGGAAAGACAGGATGGAGGCAGTGTTAGATGACAATGGGTTGAAGGATTTCATAGAGGCTGAAGTCCCAAAGCCTACTGATGTTGCTCACATTGAGGTTTGGCAAAAGAAGACAACAAAGTGTCGAAGGATTCTGTTGGAGGGCGTGAAGGATCACATTGTATCCAGCCTACCTGGAAAGGCTTCTCCATACTTGATGTGGAAAGCGTTGACAGATTTATTCCAAAGCAAGAGCGACCAGAGGAAGTTGGCGCTCAAAGATAAACTCAGAAACATTACGTGTGAGAATGGAGACAGTATGCCCAAATATCTCACGAAGTTCACCCAATGCCGGGATCCACTAGGAAGTGTGGGGGTGACTGTCGATGATGAGGACTTGGTGAGCTTGGCTCTCCTTGGTCTTCCGAAGAGTTGGCATTCCTATCAAGACTCTATCAATGGTCAGGAGAAATTGTCAGGATGGGAGAGACTTTGGTCTGATCTTGTGCAAGAGGAGATCAGGCGGAATACCAGGGACGGATCTTCATCAAAGGCATCTGATGAAGAAGATTGCGCTTTGGTTGCCAAAGCAAAGAAGAGGAAGGAGAAGGGTTCTCTTTCCGAATCCAGTTCTTCCAATGATGGGAAGAAGGTTGACAAATCGAAAGTGATATGCTTTCGTTGTCATGAGGTGGGCCATTATGCTACAAATTGTCCATGGAGGAAATCCAAGAAGGGATCCAGGGAAGGATCTGAAGGTGAGGCACTTGCTTCACAGTTTGAGTTGGATTTCACACTCTTCGCATGCATGGTTTCATCCATGGTGGGAAGTTGTTGGTTTCTTGACAGTGGAGCTTCTTTCCACATGACCGGTGACAAGAGTTTGTTCAGTACTTTGGAGGAGAAAGATCTCCAGATACTCATAGCGATGGGTAATGATGAGAAGTATAGTGTCTCAGGTGTAGGCACGATTATTTTTCAGAGGGATCATGGAGCTCACCTTACCTTGACCGATGTCAAGTATGTACCAGGACTGAAGAGAAACTTGGTGTCGATCGCGATGCTAGAAGACAGAGGCTATGATGTAGTCTTCAGTAAGGGAAAGGTTTTCCTTAGACACATCATCACTAGACAGGTGAAGCATATTGGTTCACGGGTCAAGAACCTGTATGCTCTTGAGGTTCAAGATGCATGCAAAGCCTTGAGCAGCGAGGCAACTGATGGAGACTTGGTGGTTGAGAGGGAGCGTATATTACCCCTCAACATGCAGAGCCAGAAGAAGTCTCAGACGATTGTGGAGGAGCCACGATTGGTGCAGCAGCTTCAGGAGGTTGTGGAGCAGCCACACCAAGGGAAGCTGAGAGGAGATCGAGTAGAGACATCTACTCATGAAGAGACCTCTAGTAGGGGGAAACTTCGAGCCAGGTGGGCTGAGGGATCGCATGCAGCCATACCTCTAGGTAGGAGGAGGGGTGATGTGGATTGATCGTCCCAAGGAGGAGGGGCAGGATCCTTGAGGTACCCAACCTCTTGGATGAGACCTTGCTACGGGAGCCCCGATGTGGAGTAGCAGGAACTGACTGATTGGGTAGAGACAAATGCGGATGGAGCGGCAGAGAGAGCGACACTGCAGGGAATCCCAAGACAGCGCATAGCTAGCAGGTTGTAGCAATGCGAGAGGCACAAGTGTTTTGCACAGTGCTAGGTGGTACAGAGAGGTGTGTAATGGTGCGAGATGCATGGAGATGTTGTAGTAGCGCAGATGTCAGAGAGGGAGCACTTGTCAGCAGCAGGTAGAGCTTCAGCATCAGAGTATGTTCTAGCCCAACAGAGTGGTCAGTTGGGAGTGTTTTTGTTCCAAGTGTTGTTGGAGCAAGTGGACCGGGCAAATGTGTTGCATGCAGAACATTCCAGAGTTGTAGGATAGGGGTTGCAGAGAATCCATATCTTGTTGAGAGGGAGTGTTGAAAATGAAACAAGATGATGGAGCTTAGTGAAAAGAAGTCGCCTTCACTAAGTGGGCCCGCAGGCTATTTTTGGTGCAAAGTCTATTTTTAGACTATGTCTATTTTTAGACATATGGATCATGGTTTATGAGTTGCAGGATGTTTTTTATGGATGATTGGTCATGTTGGTAAAAATAGATGGACTTCTATTTTTAGACATATGGGTGGAGTCTATTTTTAGACTGCCAAGTCTAAAAATAGAACAATCGAATATTATTAACTCTTAATAATATTTGGACTATAAACATTACCTTATCCTCTTGGAGCACTTCAGTTCGAGCTACGGATGTGACAAATGCAACTGTCAGAGGGAAATACGCTTTTCTTATGGGTCAGTTGAGCTATTGCATGATGGACTTCAGTTAGAACTCAAGTGATTGAGTTTGGTGGAGTTGATTGAGGAGTTGATGGAGTTGTGTTCAGTTTGACTTAGTTGAACTAGTTGTATTTAGTCTAACTGCAAATACACTAGTAATGAGTGATGTGAATTAATTATTAATTAATTCACTAATTATTAGCACATAAATCAACTAAAGAAGATATCAGTTAACTCAGTGCATGGACAGTTCAGTGGAGACAAGTGTTAGAGGTGAGTGAAAGGGCAAGGCAGCTGTCAGTTGTGACTATATTTGTGCATGAGATTTGCACAATCAATGGATTGAGTATTGCCAATGAGGATTGCGTGGTTCAGCCAAGGGAAATACGAGTTTGGATCAACCATTCTCATCTATTCTCATGCAGGATTGCGCAGTGGAGGCAGGCAAGCAGCGGAGGAGATTTGAACCTGTGATTGATTCAGATCTGAGCTAGTTTGTGTGTAACATGTGGAGATAGTACTGAGTACTTGTGAAGAGTATTGTACTATGTATTGTTACATGTTCTCTATCATTATAATATACAGATAGTTGGGGGTTTTCAGTTGTATGCTTTCCCCAGTACATACTATGTTAATATGTGTGATTGATGTTTCAATGTGGGCATGTGATTGTTTTTGATTCCGCAAATTGATGATCAACGTAGAGGAGGTTATGTATTATGCATGCATTCTGCAAATAGTGTATAATCAGGATAATCTCTGTGAATAAGTGTCATATTATTCAAAATTGCTACACTTCCTGCATCATCTTATATTTTATGATAGGTAAATTGTCATTCTAGTTTTCATAACACATTTGTTATTACTCTATGTCAAAGTTAACATACATTTATATTCAATATTCAAACTTATTACTCTATGTCAAAGTTCACATACATTTATATTCAATATCAAACTTATTTAGCATGACTCCATACGTTATTTAATATTTTGAGTTGTGTAGTAGTTATTATCTAATTATTAACATTATAAATTTATTACTTTATAATAATTTATTTTTATTTAAAATATATATTCACTACATTTTTCCTAGTTAATTTTAATCAAAATCTTAGAAAGATTTTTAAAACTTGAGTTTAAATTGTTTAATCAGTGTAATTCTAGTGCCCCAATGGTATTTCATGGTGTTGAATCTATTTATGCATTCAAAAATGCATTTTAAGCAACATAAATTCTTGAAATTGTATCATTGAATTTTGGTGAATTCTGGTAAGAAAGCTTATTTCGTCTATATATATATATATATATATATATATATATATATATATATATATACAGCTTGAGTGGGCCTAATGGTCAAGAGCATATGTTTCCTCCTAAGATATCAAAGCTTCAAAACCAAAGTGGTTAGAGCATGTATCCCTTCGTAGACTTAGCAGTTAAATCATTGCGCAAAGGTGGGTCCCTTGTCCCACAAACAAGGGGGTCTCATACACCAATTTGGTGTCTCGCTTGACTATGACCTTAAAATTAGATAATAATAATAATAATATATTTGTTTGTTAGGGTATTTGAGTCCTGAGATGATTGGAACATCACTTGTGGCTTGAGTAGTCACATCCCAATGGTATCTAAGCCATCAAAGTCACACTGGTATCACACTTGCCACATAACCTAGGCCACACCAATCCTTAGCATCGTTGATTTTTCGTCCATGTAGTTTCAAATCGATGACCTTATACCATGGAGTGCCTTATCACCATTTTCTCTATGCCCAATGGACTTATTTACAAATATTTTTATGTGTAAGGTGAATTGCATTATGACAAAATCAATAAGTTACATAAAAAAATTCCATTAGTCTTTTTGGTCTCTGGCCAGGGAGACAGGACAATAGCCAAAATTGGGCCCTTTGAAGGGCCATAAGTGACCGACAATATCTAACATAACTTAAATTAAACTTAAAAACACAAAGAAATTGTTTTGGCATGTCCTCACCATGAACATAAAAAGGAGGCACTACATACTCATCATAAACAACCATCGTCAACTCAGGTAACTAGATTAGAGTCTGAACCATCTACAAGGATAGGATCTGCTTGAGTTGTTAAGGGCCTAAGGATTACTAGTGAAATCCCAAGGTGTTTTTCAATTTGCATTCGTCGTTGGTCCATTGCTTCTAATTTGTAATCATAGTGTCTGAGGTGGCCATGCATGTGATCCAATGTTTGTAATAACTTCCTCCTCACTTCATGATTGTCCAGGAGTTCTCGTCCCAGGAGAAATTTCATTTTCCAACAGAGGTTGATTGTCTGCATGTATTCATTCCCTTTACTCCTTGTTTGCCTTATATTTAGAATCCAACTTTCCCATTGGGCTCTCACTTTTGCATTAGAAAGGGAGGTTCTTTGTGAGGAGACTTGCCTTTCCGACCTCAACAGCTCCTCTTGTGCATTCACAGGAATTTGTTCATGGTACTTGGCTACAAAAATAGAAGCTATGTTATGAAGTTGTGAGTTCCTCGACGGGCCCTTTCTTCATAGTATATTTCACCTCTCCTAGGTCAACCTCTCTATCGTGGCATGGTGAGGAGTCCTTCAGCCCTCGGGAAAGACCAATATCCAATGTTTGGAGTGTTGTAATTGTTGTCACATTGTGAATATGGAGAACACTCGCCCATCCATGCAAGCAACAACCACCAAGAAACCTTGTTTTTCCCATACTAGCCACACATAGTAGGATTATGTTTCTTCACTCACCCAAAATAGGTCCTCCTTGTTTCGTTTTTCCAACCTCCTATATGCTCCACCTCCCTGAGCCTACTTCTTCCCAACACAGAGAAATGGTTTCCAAAAAATTTCACTAACTCGATTTTAGAGCCAGACAATAGTTTAACCACGACAAAACTAGCCTTCGCCTTCATTTTCCATACTCTTGTACTTCTCCAGTTACCAATATTAGCCCCATCACAACTCTGGTTTCCACCTAGAAAGATAAAATAATGCAATCTAAAAAGGAATTTACAAATACAAACAACCCAACAACAAATGATACCAAAATTTGTCGAGCTATTCTATAGAGATCAGTAACATGAACGTTCACAACAACGAGCCAAAAATTCAAGTGAGGAATACCAAGAAAGATTGTAAAATTGTTGTAGGCTACGATTCTAGGCCTCCCCATCCTCATCCCTTTATTAGTTTGCCTCTCCTACAGAGATTTGCTCCTGGAAAGCTCCCATATCTTCACCCAGTGACCCATGACAATAGTCCCTTCTTAGGATGAGAGGTTGGGTAGCTTGACATTCTCCCAACCCTCTCTAAGACTCGCATTAAAGTTCTCAACCTTCACAGAGGATAAAGGCCCTTGTAGGTTGTAATTCTCTACCATACCAGTTGTTTAAGGTTGTTGAACTCTGCCTGGCTAAGCTTGATTTCCTTTCTTCCCACTAACTCACTCAAAGCTACTACATATACTAAACACACAGTTGCCAACATTATGCATTAATGCCCACCCACATCCACTGTCCCAATTGTCAATCCCCACATTCGACACTACCTCCAATGAAAATGTTTGTCAGCACTAAATTACAACTCTGTTGGAGTTCAATACCTAGGACAGATATGTTATCCTCCATATCAATCGAGCACCACCTTGCATGCTTCCACTATGAATGAGCTACCTGACTCACATCCTTTCGAGCCCAATGCATTTATGGTTTCCTCCTCATCATCATTCTCAAAACTAAGAATTACTCCAAAATACAAGCATAACATCAATCAAAAAAACATGTTACCACTTCCCCTGCATATTAGCCAAGTGAGGTGGTGGCATCCTGCCTGTCAAGCCCACAAGTTGGTAGTTGGCGTGCGACGAGTTGGGTGGGCGCCCTCTCGGTTAAACGTGACGAACCAGGCAAGCGACGAGTCAGCGGGTGCGACGAGTCGGTGAGCGAGCAAGTTGGTTATGACGTTTGTTGCGATGATGGGATGAGTTGGTGTTACGACGAGCTGGGGCGGTCGGTTAAAGGCACCCAGGGCACGAGTGCAAGGACCCAACGAAGAGTCGAAAAACCGAAAGGATGGAAATTTGCCTAAGTGTGCGAACTTGCAAAGGTAAGCTTATACTGTGCAAAGACAGGCATGTGGACCCGACGGGGTGACGACATGGGCGAGCCGACGTGAAGTGGGGGTGCCATTGGCTGAATTGGGAGGTTGGCCTGGGTAGGCCGACCCACGATGAATCCTTGACAAAGTGTACAAGTAGTGGATGTGGTGGAGAGGAGAAGTGATCATTCA
The DNA here is from genome assembly GCA_031772625.1 of Pinus tabuliformis. NCBI lineage: Eukaryota > Viridiplantae > Streptophyta > Pinopsida > Pinales > Pinaceae > Pinus > Pinus tabuliformis. Next base: position 828,510,901 of record CM062815.1, read on the forward strand.
TTCATTCAAAGTTCAAGTCATCCAAAGGCGAGTTCAAGGAAGGCGGACAAGCAAGGGAGTGAGGCGAACTGAATTAGGCGAGGTGAAAGCAGCTCTAGACCGAAGCATTGAGCCGAGGAGAAACATAATGCAAGTTTTCGGTGGACAGGTTGCAGGTTGGGCATGTCTACCTGACGGGCAACCCGGGTAGGGCGTCGCTGCATGGGGTGGGCATGTCTGCCCAGCGGGTGACCCACGAAGGTCACACTACACGACAAGTGAGATGGGCCAAATGACAGTTTTGCGGAATAGGTTTGCGGAGCAACTGTGGGTGCAACTACGGGTTGTCTACGGTTAATGCCAGCAGGGTGAGCTGCAAATAGGTAAAGCGTCGGAACGTTGAGAGAGTTGTAGACAGGCGTCGAGTAGGGTGACACGCTGTGGGCGAAGTCTGAATGGGCGTGAGCTTTGGTGAATGGTGCGATGGGCGGCATAACCAGTTGGTTCGACAATTCAGTGCAGAGGGCGACCCAGGGGTGGGCAGCTCTGCCCAACGAGTTGGGCAACCCGACCCGGCAAGGGTGGGCGCTCCTGAACGGTGGTTCGGGCAAGCTGCACGGTGCAGGCCGAGTTGCATGTTTTGATAGATATTATGAGAAGGAAGTTGGGGTTCCTCTCCAAAGACTGTAATTGCATATTTTGCAAAGATTATTATTATCATTGTGGGCAGACTCATATTTAGAAAATTATATATTACAGAGCAATGGAACACATAAAATATTGCAGAAATATAAACACAGAAAACGCATAAAATAAGAGAGACACAGATATACGTAGTTCACCCAGTTTGGGCTACATCCACGGAGAAACATCCAGTCCTTCTTTATTATATTAGCCAGCAAACTGAAGAGATATAACCGCTAGCAGATCCGTTGTAACACCCTCTTCGCTCTTAATCTCCTCTCTTTTCCTCACTCAGAATATAGATCTGCATAGACGCAATACAATTCCCTCATATATAGTGAGGGGTTGCCTTCTAGGGCAAAATACCATAAATTAAACATAACTTCTACCATCAGATCATCCGCCTAATGAACGGCCCAGATTAACTACAAATTACTAGACTTTTACAAGGCAATTTTACATCTATTTTTAGCTTCAGGGGCGTTGCCCCTGAACCCCCACTGGGGGACCGCTGTCCCCGGACTCCAGCGAGGGGGACAAGTCCCCCCCGCATGGAGGGGTGTACAGTCTTCCTGGGGTATACATCTGGTTGAACCTTTCAATACAGAAGATAATCAGGCTCCACACCCAACAATCTCCCACTTGGAGACTGATTATAGAAACTCCACCGCTGCCTCATTTGCTAGACAATGACTCCACTTTGGACCTGGTTGTTTCTCATCTTCTTCATCATACTTGAAGACCAATTGAAATTGAGTAGATTCTCAGTTTCTCCCTGGTTACAACTTTTGTTAGCATATCTGCAAGATTCTGGCTAGTGTATATCTTTTCCAACTTCAACTATCCATCTTCCAATGCTGACCGTATGAAATGGTACTTGAGCTGTATATGTTTAGTCTTGGAATGAAATGCAGAGTTCTTTGCAAGATGTATGGCACTCTGACTCTCACTGTATAACCTGACCAACTCCATATTTTTACCCAATTCATCCAGAAACCTTTGTAACCAAATCATTTCTTTGCTAGCCTCTGTAGCAGCAACATACTCTGCTTCTGTTGTTGAAAGTGCAACAACAATTTGGATTTTTGTAACCCAATTGATAGTTGTTCCACCTACAGTAAATACATATCTTGTAGTGCTCCTCCTATTATCTTTGTCACCTGCCATATCTACATCAACATATCCCTGTAGAGCAATGTTTGAACCACCAAAGCATAATGCTTGATTTGTGGTACCTCTCAAATACCTGAGAATCCACTTCACCGCCATCCAATGTTCTTTTCCTGGATTGTTCATGTACCTGCTTACAACTCCCACTGCATGTGCAATATCAGGCCTTGTGCAGACCATTGCATACATTAAGCTTCCAACTGCTGATGCATATGGAACTTTAGACATATGAGCCATTTCTTCCTAAGTCTTGGGACACACCTCCTTACTTAATTTGAAATGGCTAGCCAAAGGTATACTAACTGGTTTTGCATCCTGCATATTAAACCTTTTCAAAACCTTTTCTATGTACTCACTTTCAGACAATGTTAATTTGCGATTCTTCCTGTCTCTAGTTATTCTCATACCAAGGATTTGTTTTGCAGCACCCAAATCCTTCATTGCAAATGAGTTTTCCAATTTCCTTTTGAGCACATTTATTTCCTGCATGTTAGAACCTGCAACAAGCATGTCATCTACATACAATAACAATATAATATAGCTGCCATCATTTTGCCTTTTGAGATAAACACAATGGTCAGAGTGACATCTAGTATAACCTTGTTTAGACATAAACCTGTCAAATTTTAGATACCACTGCCTTGGAGCCTGTTTTAAGCCATACAAGCTCTTCTTCAATTCACACACTAGTTTCTCCTTCCCTTTTACCTCATATCCTTGTGGCTGTCGCATATATATCTCTTCCTCCAAATCCCCATGGAGAAAGGTTGTCTTTACATCTAACTGCTCAAGATGCAAATCTTCAGTTTCTCCTTCCCTTTTACCTCATATCCTTGTGGCTGCTGCATATATATCTCTTCCTCCAAATCCCCATGGAGAAAGGTTGTCTTTACATCTAACTGCTCAAGATGCCAATCTTCAGCTGCTACTAGACTTAGAATAGTTCTGATTGAAGCCATTTTAACAACAGGAAAAAATATTTCATCAAAATCAATACCTTTCTTCTGTGCAAACCCTTTCACCACAAGTCGAGCTTTGTACCTCTGTTTTCCTCCATCTTCTTCCTTCATCCTATAAACCCATTTATTCTGCAATGTTGTTTTACCTGCAGGCAACCTGACTAAGTCCTAAGTCTGGTTATGTGCTAAGGATTCCATCTCTTCTTTCATGGCTTGCTCGCACTTCTTCCTGGTTTCTACCGGCACTGCTTCTTCATAACATTCTGGTTCACCAGAATCAGTCAACAATACATAATATAATGAAGGAGAGTATCGTTCTAGGGGTCTACTTATCCTGGTAGATCTTCTAACACCACTTTCAGGTGTTCGAGGTGCTTGTTGCTGTTGTGGTTGTTGTTCTAGCTGTTGATCATTATGATTTTCAGGCACCATCACTTTTCCTGTGATATCGTCAAGCATTGTGTATTCTCTATTTTCTTTTTCTTGTTTCTTTTCCTGCAACTGATTCTTATACAAGACCTTTTCATTGAATATTACATAATGATTTTGTGATTTTCATAATCATATAAGCGATAACCAAAATCATTAACACCATATCCAATAAAGGTACATTTCTTTGATTTTGCCTCAAGCTTTGTTCTATTTTCTTTATTAATGTGGACAAAGGCTTCACAACCAAAAGTCTTTAAAAATGAGTGGTTTACCTTTTTACCTGTCCATGCCTCCTCTGGAATAGCACCATCCAAGGGACTTGAAGGCCCTTTGTTTATTAGATAAACAACAGTGTCTATAGCATCTGCCCAAAACTGTAAAGGCAATCCTGCATGCAATCTCATGCACCTTGCACACTCCATGATTGTCCTGTTCATCTTTTCTGACACACCGTTTTCTTGTGGTGCTCCTGGAACTGTCTTCTCTCTGCGAATTCCATTCTCTGAATAGTACTTATCAAAATCTTTGCTGCAATATTCATCTCCATTGTCTGATCTAAGACACTTCAACCTTTTCCATGTCTCATTTTCAACCAAAGCTTTCCATTTCTTGAAAGTATCAAATACATCATATTTATTTTGAATACAATAAATCCAGGTTTTTCTAGTTGCATCATCAATAAAAGTAACATAATAATGAGAACCACCAAGAGATGATACCTGAGCAGGTCCCCATACATCAGTATGCACAAGATCTAATTTTTCACTCTTCTTTTCTTTCCCAACTCCAAGGAATCTGACTCTCTTTTGTTTTCCATAAACACAATTCTCACAGAATTTTAAATCAACATGCTTCAAACCTGGCAACAAATTTCTTGAGTGAAGAATCTGCATCCCCTTCTCACTCATGTGCCCGAGCCTATGATGCCACAATGTCATATCTTCTCCTGTAGAGGTTAAAGCATTAATAGAATTAGAAATACCATTGCATAAGTACAATGTACCAACCTTTTCTTCTTTCGCTATTACCAAGGACCCTTTAGTGATCTTCCAGGTTTTATCTATGAAAGTAGTTATGCAACCTTCACCTCCCAACTGCCCTTTTGAAATCAGATTTTTCTGTAGATTTGGAACATGCCTTACCTCCTTTAATAGCCATTGATTTCCATTCTATTGTTTTATGAAAACTGTACCCATTCCAACGATTTTACAGGGTTTATCATCACCCAATCGAACCTGTCCAAAATCTCCTTGAACATAATCATGAAAATGTTTCTTATCAGGTGTGGCATGGAATGAGGCCCCTGAATCTACCACCGAGGCATCAATAATATTTTCTAAAGAAATAATCAAAGCATCTTGCAACACATCACCTGTTACATTCGCTTCATGATTGTTTTCTTACTGTGCGTCTCCTTCTTTTCCCTTCCGAGACTTGCAGTCTTTCTTCAAGTGTCTTTTCTTCCCGCATTTCCAGCACACTATCCCCGATCTGGACTTGGATTTGTCTTTTCTTGATTTACTGCAATATCCTGGGCTCTTTCCTCTTTCCATTTTTCTTCCCATAGTCTCTGCAGTCAAAGCATTACCTGATGTCTCACTGGAGCTTTTCCGTCGCATTTCCTCGCTAAGGATTGCACCGAAAACATCGTCAAACTTTAAAGTACTAGATCCAGAGACAGAGTTACTAATGGCCATAACTAAACCATTCCAACTTTCTGGAAATAAGCACAGAAATAACATAGCCCTAACTTCATCATCAAAAGTTACCCCTATAGAACTTAACTGACTTGTAACTGTATTAAAATCATTTAAATGATTTGCAACAGATCCACCTACTGACATCTTCATATTAAATAAACGCTTCATAAGAAATACCTTATTTGAGGCCGAGGCTTTTTCATATAGTTTGGCCAGTGCCGACATTAAAACTTGTGTTGTCATTTCCTTTGAAATATTAAGCGCTATCAATGCCGCTAGGCACAACCATATTGTTCCAAGTGCCTTTCTGTTGAGAATATCCCATTCTGTGTCTGTTATTCTCGTCGGCTTCTTTGTCTTTCCACTCAATAGTAGGTACAGATCTCTCTGATACACATAATCTTCCATCTGCATCTTCCACAACTAGTAGTTTTGGCTATTGAATTTTTCAACCCTAAACCTACCATCTTCTGCCATTGCTCCCACTCGAACTAGGAAACCTTCTCTCTTGCGAGTTTATCAGCCAAATAGACCTTCGGCTCTGATACCAGTTGTTAGAGAATTATATATTATGGAGCAATGGAACACATAAAATATTGCAAAAATATAAACACAGAAAACGCATAAAACAAGAGAGACACAGATATACGTGGTTCACCCACTTTGGGCTACATCCACGAAGAAACAGCCAATCCTTCTTTTATTATATTATCCAACAAACTGAAGAGATACAACATACAACAGATCCACTATAACACCCTCTTCGCTCTTAATCTCCTCTCTCTTCCTCACTCAGAATACAGATCTGCATAGACACAATACAATTCCCTCATATATAGTGAGGGGTTGCCTTCTAGGGCAAAAAACCCTAAATTAAACATAACTTCTACCGTCAGATCATTCACCTAATGAATGGCCCAGATTGACTAGAAATTACAAAGACTTTTACAAGGCAATTTTACATCTATTTTTAGCTTCGGGGGACCGCTGGCCTCCGCACCCCCCGCCCGCGTGGAGGGGCGTACAGTTTTCCTGGGGTATACATCTGGCTGAACCTTTGAATACAGAAGATAATCAGGGTCCACACCCAACAGGGCGACTCGACCTGACAAGGGTGGGCGCTCCTGAACGGTGGTTCGGGCAAGCTGCACGGTGCAGGCCGAGTTTGCATGTTTTGATAGATATTATAAGAAGGAAGTTGGGGTTCCTCTCTAAAGACTATAATTGTATATTTTGCAAAGATTATTATTATCATTGTGGGCAGACTCATACTCAGGGAGTTGCCCCTCCCATCAAAGAGTGTATCCATTGTGCATATGTGTAAATGATAATGATGATGAAAGAATATTAAATTGAATGTTTCCACTGTGTTATGAATGTTAATGCTTAGAAGTGAAAAATAAATTAAGTATGGAATGTTAGGAGTAGTCCACGCTTGAAAGTATTGTTTAAAAGAAATCGGGTGGTGGTGCCACACCTGCCTATGAGCGGTTGAAAGACTACCGCTAAGATAGGGGCGTGACAGATGGTATCAGAGCTCTTGACTTTCCACAGGGATTTGTTGAAGATTTGAAGAAGTGTTACACTTCGTGACAGGTTTAGCAGGAGTGAAGCATTGTGCTTGGGCCAAGCTGAACGAGGAGACATGGCAAGTTTGGAAGAATGCCAAGGAAGGCTATTGCTAACCTTATACAGGTTGAATCAAATGAAAGAAGAGAACCCAGGATTCGAGATGAACTTGAAGTCTTGGAAAGGAATGTTGAAGGTGAACTTCTTCGACTTGGTTGGGCAATGGAGCAGGATGTAGCTGCAAATTACGATGATGAAGAAGAGGAAGTCGTGATGTATGAAGATGTTGTAGATATGACAATGATGGAGGAGGAACTTGAAATTGCTCAAGTTGGACCAGGATCATGCATTTTGCAGACATTGATGGATGAGGACACTCACATGGAGGAGCCTCATGATGAAGTAAGTATTCCTATTACTACTTGTGTTTCATTGGAGATTTTGGAGGATGGGTCATATGCAGTGAAGGGAAAAGTCAGTTTCCCGATGTGATGGACAACCTTATAATGGATGTCTATGATGAGACCTTGTATGGAGAAGCAAGGACCATTGTTTATTGCAGAGCTTGTTGGGGTTGTTTGTGACCTTATGGAAGAAGGTGCAAATGCCCGTGACAAGGGAGGAACGTGATGATCATTGCGAAGGATGGGTCATGCTTTAGCCATATGGAGAAATTGGCTAAGTGCCCGACATGACTCATGGACTGATTGGAGAGGGCACACACTTGAGTTGATGATACTTGGGTGGACTTCTCATGGTCGAGACCAAGAGGTAGCCTTGGTGGACCCTTTAGTAGGGGAGCTATGATGGAAGGGGCTTATGTGATATGACTTGATGATATATATGGTTTGGGTGACCAAGGGCACTAAACCGAATTGAAGACTAGGATGAAGATGACCGATGTTGTGATGGGTCTACTTAGTTGGACAACATGGGCAACTTGAGACGTGGACATCGAGTTGGTTAGATGGAGAATAGCAGCCTTATGCAGGTGTACTTGTAAGAGATGTCACTTGTGGGAATCCAATGAGGAGTGCCAAAGCAGTGATGTTGTGTGAATGGATTTGGTGATGTGACATGGAGATATTTTACTTATGAGCCGATGTGGATGTTGTGCACTCTTGTACAATAAGGCCATGGACTTGTTGGATTTGTGAGCAGACTATGGAGTATCCTACTACATGGAGAGCTGAGGCATCTTGTTGGGACCTTTTGGACCGAGACATGTATGCTTGCTGAGATGTTGGCAAGAGATGATTCATGGAGCTCACGATGACATGAGATTGTTGCAGCCATTCGGGACTTCATATTATAGTGGACTTGGAGGATCTGATGCATTAAGGAGCTGAGGTCAGTGACTTTGATGCAATATGGGGTGCATACTTTTGAGCACATTTATGGGTGTTCTTAGGAGAGTGACTTGATGTGGAGGATTGAGACGAGACACTTTGGAGTTGATGGGGTTACAGCAACGACGATGCCTTGGTGGCAACACTAGGGCATGGGTTGAGCCAAGGCTTAACCACTTTTGACACATGGGAGTGTTGGAAATAATACTGAGAGGGGGGTGAATCAGTATTATCTAGCAATTTACCAAATCTTCCTTATTTGATCCTTTGAAATATTCTTGCATATTAGTACCATAAAACAATGAGCATGAATAAAGAAAATAGACAGTCACACCAAAGAACACAAGATGTAAGGTGGAAACCCAATGCGGGAGAAAAACCACCTGCTGCAATATGTCTCTATCTTCTTTCAAGAAATTCTTTTTACAATGATTTTGTACTGGTGCAGTCCTTTACCAGCACGCAGGCTGCGACCTGCAGAGAGCTACAACTCTCTCTCGTTTTCCAGTCTCTCCTGGAAGGGAGCTACAACCCCCTACTTCTTTTCATGAAGAATCAAATGATCAACAAGTATACAACAGATACAGTCTACTACAGATATCAGATCAGTAATTACATAAACAACCCAGAACACCTTATGAACAGAAATATACAGTCAACAGATCATCTTAAGACAGGGACGCATATTTTCTTTCTGTGGCCTGCGACTGGACGCAGTATACCTTATGCTGTTCTGCGTGCAGACGCACTGTTCCTCTTTGCTTGTCTGCGACCGATGCACACATCAACACTATCGCGCCGCGTCTTTCGCTTCAGAGACGCACCCAATACCACAGTCGCGCCGCGTCCTTCGCTTCAGAGACGCACCAGATCCTTTACTGTACTGCGTCCCGGCGCACTTTCCCTTCACTGAATCTGCGTCCCTTCAGATATAGAAGATAAGAGGACTTCAGAACCAACCCAAACACTCAGATCCACAGATCTGATCATGCGCCATATAGATCGTAGTCCATTAGAAGATTCGCCCTTATAGATTTGGACTAGATCTCACCAAGAGATATTCAACCAAGATGATGCTTAATCCAAATGAAATCCTTTGCTTTATATAGGCAAGCTTCTCCCCAAAACGTGGAACAATACCACGAGCCGACACCATAGAAACACAAAACCGTCGGCTAGATACCACACAAGAAACCCCCACGTGCTTTTCTCTGCCTTGAAATGAGTGCACTGGGCGGACGCACCTCCTGAACGGCTGGCCTGCGTCCCTGGACGCGGGTTCTGTAGGGTATACCTGCGGGGACGCACTTGCTGAACATATTTCCTGCGTCCTTCTTGATTTACCACCTGAATGAGTTTGCCATCAAGGACAACACCTGAATCATAATGCCAACAGGGAGCTCATTGGTTTCTTACCATGGGAATCACATGGATGTTGACACAGGTGTATACTTGTTTCTTGGGTAGACTTGAGGGATGACACATTACAGATATGATGGAGGTTGCTTCATGGACCTGGATGTGGCACATCAAGAGTCGGTTTGAAGAGAGGATCTCTTCATTTTGAGGAGATGGATCTTACACATATATAGATGATGATGTTGGGATAGATGCGGCTAATTGACATGTAGCACATTGACACCAATATCATGGACAACATGTTGCGGATGAGATGGAGACTACTTCATGGACCTAGGCATGGATTGCTTACATTTTGATGGAGATGGAGATGGATTCTTAATCAAGTTGATATTGTGGAAGGATGCTCAGAGAAACGACCGATGATGGCATAAGGAGGTGCATTTTCATGGGTTGAGTGTGACAGTTGGACTGATCACCCGATTAGATCGAGTCATGGAGGCTGGCAATGTACTGAGATGTGTTAGATTTGGGTTGGAGTATCATGGCATCAGTTCACATGATGACGATACATGATGGAGTTGACACAATATATGTTGCAATAAGCATGCAGCGTGAGTTGGAGGGACCAACCATCCACGGTGGGGCAACATGTGGAGATTGCAACGGAGGTGGTTGATGATCATGAATTGAGGAGACTTTCCTATTCATGGAGACATGAGCCTTTATGGTTTGTGTGATGGCAGAGCAGAGGTGGGCAGCAAGGACATTTTGGGAGTTGGAGCTAGCGACACTTTGCAGTGTCATATGATGGTGTTGTGGAGGACGACAACCATTTAGAGTGGGGGAGTGTGTTAAGCCCACGAGTCGGTGGCTAGCGTGCGACAAGTTGGGTGGGCACACTCTTGGTTAAATGGGACGAGCCGGGCGAGCGACGAGTCAGTGGGTGCGACGAGTTGTTGAGCGGGCGAGTTAGTTACGAAGTTTGTTGCGACGATGGGATGAGTTGGTGTTGCAACGAGCTAGGGCGGTCGGTTAATGGCACCCGAGGCACGAGCGCGATGAGCCAATGAAGAGTCGAAAAACTAAAAGAATGGAAATTTGGCTAAGTGTGCGAACTTGCAAAGGTAAGCTTATACCATGCAAAGTTGGGCATGTGGACCCGACGAGGCGATGACATGGGTGAGCCGACGTGAAGTGGGGATGTGATTGGCTGAATTGGGAGGTTGGTCTGGGCAGGCTGACCCACGATGAATCATTGATGAAGTGTATAAGTAGTGGATGCGATGGAGAGGAGAAGTGACAATTCAAAATTCAAAATTCAAGTCATCCAAAGGCGAGTTCAAGGAAGGCGGAAAAGCAAAGGAGCGAGGCGAACAGAATTAGGTGAGGTGCAGGCCGCTCTAGACCGAAGCACCGAGCCAAGGAGAAACAGAACGCAAGTTTTCGATGGATAGGTTGCAGGTTGGGCACGTTTGCCCGATGGGCGACCCGAGTAGGGTGTCGCTGCACGCGGTGGGCACGTTTGCCTGGTGGGAAACCCGCGAAGGGCGCGCTGCACGACAAGCGAGCTGGGCCGAATGACAGTTCTGCGGAGCGATTGTGGGCGGCCTGCCATTAAGGCCAGCAGGGCGAGCTACGGACGGGCGAAGCGCTGGAACGTTGGGCGAGATGCGGACGGGTGAAGCACTGGAACGTTGGGCGCGCTGCGGACGGGCGAAGTGCCGGAACGTTGGGCGAGCTGCAGATAGGCGTCGGGTAGGGCAACACATCGTGGGCGAAGTCTAAACGGGCGCGAGCTTTGGTGAACAGTGCGACACGTGGCATAACGGTTGGTGCGACGAGTTAGTGGGGAGGGCGGCCCATGGGTGGGTGCCTCTGCCCAATGAGTTGGGTGACCCGACCCAACAAGGGTGGGCGCTCCTGAACAACGGTTCGGGCAAGCTGCACAGTGGAGGCCGAGTTCATGTTTTGAGAGATATTGTGAGAAGGAAGTTTGGGTTCCTCTCCAAACACTGTAATTGTATATTTTGCAAAGATTATTATTATCATTGTGGGCATACTCATATTCAGGGAGTTGCCCCTCCCGTTAAAGATTGTATCCGTTGTGCATATGTGTAAATGATAATGATGATGAAAGAAGATTAAATTGAATGTTTTCGCTGTGTTATGAATGTTAATGCTTAGAAAGTGAAAAATAAACTATGGAATGTTAAGTGTAGTCCACACTTGAAAGCATTGTTGAAAAAAAATCAGGTGGTGGTGCTGCAATTGCTTATGAGTGACTGAAAAGCTACCACCAAAATAGAGATGTGACACTGCCCCTCCCCTCTCTTCCTATCACTTAGATCCATCCCCTGTCCTTCTGTCACTAAGACCTTTTGTAACTAGGATCTAGCAACCAATTTTAAAATATTATTACTATATATATAACATTTTTTTCCTTTCGAAAATTTATTGTAATCTCATATCTAATTAAAATCCACATATACATATGAAAAAACAAAACATTGTGTGCATAAGCATGACCAACGTAAAAATGGTTATTAAAGGTGATCTTCACAAAGTTAGTAAACAATAAATATTTCGAGGTTCAGCTAGTAGTGGGCCATTATCACATGCAAAAACCTTATGGATGACCGAATCGCTTTTAGAAAGCCTTTTTCACACAAAGTTCTTGTATTTCGAGTGTTAAGATTATGGTAGAAAATGGTAATCATTTTATGGTATTTTTTTTTATTGATTGATGCAATCACTTTCTTTCCCGTCCCCAAATTTATTGTTTTTTACTCATGTTATAGTAATGTTTATGCTTTGCGAATCATAGATTTGTGTGTATGCATCTTTTTCCTTGAGCATATAGAGGTTAGGGTTTATCTATATATATATATATATGCAGTGATTTTGGGACGGTTTGGAAGGTTTTTGTTTTTTTTTTTAAATTTAGACCTATCATTTTATTTTAGAAAGTTCAATCATTTAATGATTTTGGAATAATTTATAAGGTTTTATTTAATTTTTTTTTGAAAAAATTAGTTTCAATTCTAATTGTTTTTTTAAATAATGGATTTAAAAAAAAAAATTAAGGTTTTGTTTTCACTTTATATTGAATCAATTTATCAGTAAACTTTATTTAGCCAATCTCGTGTTAAATCCGGAACTCAATGTGGATGTATTTTTTTTTTGTTTTTTGGGATTTTTTAATTTTTTTTTGTTGACAGGGGAATCAGTAACTGGGGCAGCCTCGCAACTTGCGTAACACGGGGTCGATTCTATCCGCTACCACTATAACCCCTGCGAGACTGCGCCCGCCCCTCTCCACAGCTCCAGGTTAGACCGAGGGATTTGAACTTGTGACCTTCAGTACGGAGCCCGCTTTTTTAACGAACTTCACTGCAATGTAATTACCAACTTGCCTACCCCGTGGGGCTTTTTAGGATTTTTTATTTATTTTCTATATGCATTTTATTTTTTTATTTAGGGGTTTGTTTTTTATTTTATTTTTTTAAAAGTATGTTTTTTATTGTTTTTATTTTTTTTTTGAAATATGTATTTGGTTTCAATTTTTATTATTATTTTTGAGATGAACTACATCCAATTCAAAAAATTTCCAAAAAAACCTATTCATTGTCTCTACCTATGATATCTTAGAGTTTTGAAAAATTATTTTTTCAAATGTGCATTTCGTTTTACGTTTTAGAGTTTTTATGCTTGACATGCAATAGAATTACATTGATTCACAATTAAAAAAAAAACTATGCATCCTCTCTACCCCATGGTATCTTTGTGCCTTAAAAAAACGAGTTTGGGGCTAGGGGGTTTCTCATTTGATTACATGTAACTACACAATTACATTTTTAGTTGTTATTCTAGAAAGATTTGTTTTGTTTCTCTCCTAGATTGTGCTACTTCTTATCTGATTACATGTAGCTACACGATTACTTTTTCCAGTTGTTATGCTAATTACATGTAGCCACATAATTACTTTTTCCAGTTGTTATGCTAGAAAGATACATGTAGCTACACGATTACTTTTTCCAGTTGTTATGCTAATTACATGTAGCCACATAATTACTTTTTCCAGTTGTTATGCTAGAAAGATCCCTATGTGAAAGATTTGTTTGGTTGATAATCAATATTTTAAATATTCAATACCGTTTATCCTCTTGATTGTGCTATTTTTTTATCAAATTATTTCTTATTTGTGTTATTGCAATTTAAGAAAAGTAAAAAAAAATGTTTTAAAGTATTTTTTATTTTCAAGTATTTGCTTTTATGCAAATCCATTAGCACCCAAGCACTTGAAGTAAGAAGATAAATTTTGGATAATCATTGGTTCATGAATATCTAATATTGATTTATGTTAAGAGCATGAAGAACACATGAATAAATGACTTCATCAAAATGCAATTTTAAAATCAAATGATAAAATAAACCAAGATTTTTATTTGTTTTGTTACACCAACACTTATAAGGATTTTGGGTGAATATTAACTCCTCGTAGTTATTAAAGTTTGAAGCCTAGAGTTGAATAATTGGGATAAAGTCCTCTGTTACAACATTGCCTGTAATTAAGAAGATAACTCTTTCTTACACATGAGATATACAATTGGAAGGGAAATTTTGTGGCGTGGGCATTTCTACATTGCCCTATCTCTTGATATAATAATCTTAAAAAATATTCACTCAACTTCAGACCCATTTTTTGGGGTCCTTTTAGTTGAGAATATTCATAAAGGAAGTTAATGTCAAGCAACACACTAGGGTTAATATAAATTCATCCCACTTGGCCATGTAGTTTCAACATGCAACTTAGTGACCATTCTCTTGGGTTTTCTAACCTAATGTGCTTGCTTGTGAACTTGTAGAAAGATATCCTTTGGAAGACAATAGTGACCCTTGATAACCCCTATTAGATTTCATTGTCTTTGATAACATATTTGGTGTTGTTGAAACAACCTTCATACTTTCACTTGTGTGATTAGCTTCCCCCATTAGTTTCATCACCAATTGGGAGAGACACATTTGGAAGTTTCCTTTTTATTTATTCTTTTGGTTAGGTTTGGATAGAGTTTCTTAAGAGGGCACGTTTTTGATATTTTATAGTTAAAGTTTTTTTTAAGAGATTGAAAAGAACATTATGTTTCTTTTTTGGATAATTTAAGCTTTTAAAATTGAAATATTACTTGATGCATTGAATACATCAAATCCTATATGTTCATGAAAACTCTTAGTGATACCACCTACATTTGGAGAACAACATCCATCTAAAATACTTAGAAACACAGTCATTATGTGAGGAAACCTTTGTAACACCCTCTGTCTACCCTTGTACTATAAACATAGCAGTGAAGACCACCTTATGGATCCATGCTCTAAGTGAAAATTGTCAGGTTCCATTCATTGCCCTAAAAAATTACACCCTTATCGATTGAAGAATACCCTATGTAACCATTAATGTGTTTTGAACACTCAAATATGAACATCATAATTAATTATAGTTTTAATTAATTATTTATGATGATATAGTAATTATTGATCCATTTAATTAATTAAGGGAAAATATAAATTATAACCAATTTGTTTTGATTAAGGGTGATTCAATTTATTCTATAGCCAATGTATGTTTTAATAAAACTCAACAAATTAAACAATAAATAATGACTGTGGAATTTACCCAATCATCATTTTTCTCCTCAAAATTTGAAGAGACATGGTGTCCTTGACAAGAACCAAGGCAGTGCCCCACTCGACTATCATTGAGGCAGTGGGTAAAATAATATAAATATGCATCGCCACCCGCTCGAGGGGCCAATCTCCATTTCTATTATTGTCAACCTGCATATCATACATTTAGTGACCATCACACATGTTCTGGGTATTTATTGAGTTTCATTGTCGAGCCTCTGCTTCCTCAGAGTTTGGACTTAGTTTGTGGGTGATTAACTGCATGAGAATTAGGGTGTAATTGATCTATAGTTGGGAGGAGAGCGGAAGTACCTCCTGCAATTGCCCGCAAAATCATCCAAATAAACCATCTAACTCTAGAATATAAATTTACACTAAATATGTGATGGATAAATAATTTTTGCAGTCAAGTTTTTTTAAGATGAAAAGCATCGTTAAGGGAAATTTTCCTTTTGTGTTGCAATTACTTTTGAGTATGAAATCTAACTTTACATATTGTCCAAATTGTTTTCTTTTATTATGTGTAACATTGACAAAGTTGACATTTTGTTATTGTAAAGAAACAAATTTTCTTCGTATTAAAAGAAATGTGGTTTTCATATCTACACCTATTGAAGATGCTAAATGTGAATGTTGTTCTGATCTTTGTCTCATTTAAGACATAGAATGCTTTGGGATGTTGCGTTTTTTGGGAACAAAGGAAGTTTCCTTTGAAATAAATTCAGACTCTAACTCCACTCTAGTTGGTCAGATCTTGAGATTTTACCCTTTGCAATGTGTTTTTGGATCTTTATCTCACTAAAGACACATAAATGTCAATGTTTCTCCCATATTCGTCTCCTTTCACGTAGTAAAATCTGTTTTAGGTGGTTGAGTTTTCTAGTAAGGATGTTGTTTTCCTCAAATTAATTTGAGGCCCACAGTTAATTCCAATTAGTCCATAATTTATAAACTAAAAGGAAATTGCAAATTTGTCTGGGATATTAGTCATCCATGATTTTAGTCAAATATGAAAAGAGATGCATTCTTTCTTAAAAAATTATTGAGATAGAGTAGGGAATAATAATACAACCAATATGAAAATTGAAATATTGAACTTGGAGCAAAGAAAGAGACTAATTTAGTGTTGGACACAGATTGTCATTGATGTCGATATGGCAATTTTCGAGGAGCAGATAGAGTCAAGAACGGAGCAGCTTGGGGAGAGATCACAGCTGGGGAAGATATCGCAGGAAGAGGAACTGAAGAGGAAGAGAGATGGCGAAGTCCAGGCAGCCCAAGGTTTCAAGAAACAAAGACCTCATAAGAGGAGTTGGTCATTTTTCCAGATCGAAAATGTATCACAAGAGAGGTATTTGGGCCATCAAGGAGAAGAACGGGGGCAGATTCCCACGGCACGATAAACAACTACCGCAGCCGGAGGCTGTAGAAAAGGCTCCTAAATTTTATCCTGCGTAGGACGAGCCCAAGCCCCTCATTAACAAGAGGAAACCTAAGCCCACCAAGCTCAGGTCCAACATTACTCTTGGAACTGTTCTGATCCTTCTGGCTGGACGCTTCAAAGGGAAGCGTGTTGTCTTCCTAAAGCAGTTGGAGTCTGGTCTTTTGCTTATTACCGGCCCCTTTAAATTGAATGGTGTTACAATCAGAAGGGTAAATCAAGCATATGTCATTGAAACCTCCACCAAGATTGATATAAGCACTGTTGATGTGAGCAAATTCACAGAAAAGTACTTTGCAAAGGAGGTTATTAGGAAGAAGAAGACCGAGAGTGAATGTGAGCCGTCGGATCAAAGAGCAGCAGATCCAACGGTCGTTGCACGCGAAAGATGTGCGGACGATAATGCGCGGGAGACGTATAGGTAGGCGGTAAGCGGTATTCCCCGCACCACCCACTGGGGTTCCGTGGTTTCCGTATATGGCTGCGCGATCCAGTTAATGTGTGACACGTGGCTGAAGTGACGGGCGCGAAATTGCTGCGATCGTACGTTAACGCGTGAGCACTTAACAAAGGCGGGAGTTGCGAACACCATCAGATCTTGTGGCAGATGATTGAACGGTTGAGATAATCGCGCGTTAACTTGCGGTTAAGTAACGTCATTAGGAGGAGAGAATGTCGTTGGATCGCTTGGCGGATGATTGGACGGTAGGGCTTAAATCCTGTAGCTTCGTCAGATGTGATAGGGAAATATTACGTCGAGGTGCAACGATCAACGGAAAAAGGCAGATTGCATATATATATGCGCAAAATACATCATTGGAGGAGAAACACACACACACACACACATATATATATATATACTTTAACACTATCCATGGCATAAATATACATCGGCGGCCAAAACCTTACATACATGCATTTAACACGATCGGAGGCGAAAAGTGGACTGGAACATATATGCACAGGAGGCTGTGGATGCCTGTCATCATTAAAAAACGAGCCTGGATTACAGTTTTTAACACACAGTGACCGTAAAGCCAAGAAGTTGAATGAAAAGCCAGCACAGAGGAAGTCACAACGATCAAGGAGGGAAGCTGAAAGATCAAGCGAGTCATAGGAAATGACAGCGACTGAGGAGGAAGCCTAAGAGACGGTGTAAGCGGAAACAAATGGACAAAGGCATGGGAATGTATAAAACAGTAGAAACAGAGAACTGTTGGTGCATTATGGTGGTGAAGAACCCTAGGGTGAGATAGTAGAAGCAACAGAGACAAAGGAGGTAGAAAAAGCAACGGAGGCTGTGGAGGTAGCAGAAGCAGCAAAGGCAGGAGAGCAGGAGTGAGACAACCTCAGCTGAATAGAGTGCAACAACATACCTGTTTATACCAAGGTTCGGTTGGAGCCCAAGAGGTTGGAGCCTCAGAACTGAACAAGACTGAAGTCATTGGGGTAGGTGCTCCTAAGTGCAGAACCACTGCAAAATAGAGTTGGTGCTTTGGAGGTTGGAGCCTCACTAAAGTCCAAGTTGGAGCTTGGCAACTATTAACAATCAGATTTATACTTATATTGTATTTATTTCTATGCACTGTCTTGAGTTTTAATAAAAGCATTAAATTCAGCTGTTGATTTCTGTGTTCTGTGTATACATATACATATCTATATAGGTTGTTGGCAATCACTAGAACAATTAAAAAAATAAATTGTAAGAAATACTAATTCACCCCCCCTCTCAGTATTTCCAACAATTGGTATCAGAGCAGGCTTCTTCATACTAGCCTAACAGCTTGAAGAAGGATCTGCAGCCATGATGAGAAACCATGAAGCATCAGGAAGACCTCCTTTGTTCGATGGCACTAACTTTGGTTTCTAGAAGAAAAGAATGACTTACTACTTAATGTCCCTTGGACCTGAAGTCTGGAATTTTGTTCAAAATGAATGCAAAACTACTTCCACTCTTCCAATAGACCAAGATGAGAGGAAATCCTACATCGGAAATGCAAAGGCCATGAACTCCATCACTAGTGGAATCACTGATTTCGAGTTTACAAAAATTATGCACTGTACCTCGGCCAAAGAAATGTGGGAGAAGCTAGTTGGCTTGTACGATGGAGACTCAAAAGTCAATAAGGCAAAGCTTCAAACTCATTGAAGACAATTTCAAAGTTTGAGGATGGAAGATGAAGAAGATATTGCAGGATACCTCCTTCGAGTAACTGAAGTGGTAATTTCCCTTAAAGGATTGGACGAAAAAGTTGAAGAAATTTCTATTGTTCAAAAGGTATTAAGGTCTCTTCCAGACAAGTTTGACTCCAAAATAGAAGCAAAGGATCTAGATACCCTAAAAATGGATGAACTCCATGGAATTCTCACTGCCTATGAAATGAGGAACAGTGGCCCAAGCTCCAAAGATGCAACATTCAATGCCTCAAGGTCAAAGAAGTGGAAAGAAAGGAATGATTGTAGTGATGAGTCAGATGTGGAATCTGAATTGGCTCAATTTGTATGAAAGCTGAAGAAAGGATCTAAGCTTAAAGACAAGTATCCTCTTATCTATTTTAAATGTGGTAAAATAGGTCATTATGCAACAAAATGTCCTCATAAACATAACAGTGATGATGAAGGAAATTCTAAAAGAATGGCACATAAAAAGAAAGGGTTCAATAAGAAAAACTTCTTCTCCAAGCAAGATGAGTCTGATGAGGATGAGTTTATGGTCATCAAAAGGAAATCAGATGAGGAAAGCGATAATGATGAAAGCCAAGAAGCATTATTCATGGCACTCGCAGATGATGATGACTCAGGGCTGGAAGGAAATTTAGATGAACTGTTAATAAGTGCCATTGAATAAAATGAGAAACTACGAAACAAAATAATTTCTCTCAAAGTGGAAAATGAGGAAATAAGAAGGAGAGAAGATCTCTTGGAAGCAAAGCTTAAAGAAAAGGAAGAGACTTGTGAAGAATGCGAGACCAAAATAATGCCTCTGAGAAAGGAGTTGGAGCAAATTAAAAAGGGCTATAAAAGCTCTCAAATACTTGAGACTATTCTAAAAAATCAAAAACCTCAACATGACAACTCTGGAATAGGTTTAAAAGGAGAATCCTCAAGCACTAAGAATAATGCGAAAAGCTATGCCGATGCACTTTCCTGCAATCCAAAATATGAAAAGTGAACCCCAGATCCCAAGAATGAAGAGAGAATTACTCCAAAGAAGAATGTGCAGTCGAATCGTGGACACTACAACAAATACAAACTTGTACTCCACCAAGGGCCCATCGCAAATCCAAAGAATGAGGGAGGACTAATTCCCAGGAAGGAAATTGACTCAAACCGTGGTTGCTTCAACAAGTACAAAACCATCTTTCTTGGACACTGCTTTCACCGTAAAAACTTCGGTCACCAAGCTAGACATTGTATGGCTCGCAGAAGTGAAAAGACAAAGCTAAAGGATAGAATAATCAACTCATATGTCCCCAAAAGGCAAGGCCAAATCAAAACCTTTAATTCATTTGATCCCTTGACCAAATTTAATCTTATTTTCTCTTTTTGCTACAATAATGGTCACTATGAACAAGACTGCCCACTCAAAGGAATAAAGACGAGTAGCAAGAACTCCAGCATGGACAAATGCGGCCTGGCTCTATATGCTCAAAATAATGGAAACCAGTGGTTTATAGATAGTGGGTGCTCCGGACACATGACAGGAGACAAAAGGAAGTTTGTCTCATTGAGAAAAAAGGAAGGGAATGTGTCATTTGGAAGCAGATCTGGCAGAATTGCAGGAAAAGGAATAGTTACTCTGATCAATGGAAAAGGAAAAGCTCAAGATTCTCTTCTGGTTGATGGACTCAAACACAACCTCTTGAGTGTCAGCCAAATCTGTTATCAAGGACATAAGGTTGTTTTCAGCACCAAAGACTGTGAAATAAGGAACTCTGCCTCAGGGAAACTTGTGGAAAAAGGGGTGAGGACACCAAACAACATTTACATTCTGAACAAGATTCAAGAAAATAAATGCTACCTGAGTTAGACAGATGAGAATTGGTTGTGGCACAAGCGACTTGGACATACAAGCTTCAAAAATATGATCAATATCAATAAGATCAAAGTTGTATGAGACATCCCAAGGCTGTTCAAACCAAATCAAGCAGTATGTGGTCCATGTCAACATGGAAAGCAGACCAGAATCGGCCACAAGACAAAGGAACACTCTACATCGAAGCCCTTAGAGATCATCCATGCTGATGTACGTGGGCCAACTAGAAATCAAGCACTCCAAGGAGAAAGGTACTTTGTGTTATTTGTTGATGATTATACTAGAATGACGTGGATATATTTCATAAAGTATAAATCTGAAACTTTTGAGTGTTTTAAGAATCTAAAAGCCCTTGTAGAAAATGAAAAAGATTCAAAAATTAAGTGCCTCAGAATAGACAGAGGAGGAGAATTCACATCAAACGAGTTTAGTGAATTCTGTAATATTCATGGAATTAAAAGGGAATTATCGACTGCCATAACACCTCAGCAAAATGGGGTAGTTGAAAGAAGAAACCGAACAGACCAAGAAATGGCAAGAACTATGCTGTTAGCAGCAGACTTACAACCTAAATTATGGAGAGAAGCAGTTCAATTAAGGCCAAATTGTGAAAAAACTCCTTATGAGCTATGGAAAGGAAGACCCGCTTCGGTGAAGTACTTCAAGATCTTTGGAATCAAGTGCTTCATAAAAATAAATGATAGCTCACCCGGAAAGTTTGATTCTCGGGTTGATGAAGGGATATTTCTTGGATACTCTACATGGAGCAAGGCTTACAAGTGATACAATTATCGACTGAAGAAAATAGTGGAAAGCATTGATGTAAAGGTTGATGAAAATATTCCAGAAAGGGAAATTGAAGAACATGAAGATGACTCTCTTATTGAAGAAGAAGAACCTAAAGAAGAAGTAATAGATGAGGAAGAAGAGGAAAGAGAACCACCTAATACCCCTTCAAAGATGAAGTATGTCCAAAGACATCATCCAGAAGAGCAGATCATTGGCGAGAGAGATGAAGGTGTGTAGACCCGAAGAAGGATATCAATCACACCCAAGAGGAAATTCATTGCCCTCCTATCTATGATAGAACCAGAAACATTTGCAGAATCAAGTAAGGATCCTCATTGGGTAAAAGCCATAGAAGAAGAAATGTCCCAAATTGAGAAGAAAAAGACATGGGAGCTAGTACCTCGTCCAAAGGACAAAAACATAATAGGAACCAAATGGGTGTTCAAAAATAAAATGAATGAGGAAGGACGGGTTATCAGAAACAAGGCAAGACTTGTCTGCAAAGGCTATTCACAAATTGAAGGAGTTGACTTTGAAGAGACATTTGCACCAGTGGCATGTATGGAAGCTATCAGGATGTTCTTGTCATTTTCTTGCTCAAGAGGATTCAAAATCTATCAAATGGACATGAAATCAACATTTCTAAATGGGGAACTCAAGGAGGAAGTCTACATGGAGCAACCAGAAGGTTTTGATCTAACAGCAGGAAAAGACTTAGTTTGTAAGTTGAAAAATGCTTTATAT